>OV702286.1:14612019-16067852 GCA_916181665.1 Avena sativa | reverse complement strand
AATGCTAGGTTGAAGGGGGAGCTTGCGAAGGCCACATTTCCACAAGGCAACAAGTCTATTGATGATCTATTGAGCAAGCAAAGGCATAGTGGTGATAAAGGGGGCATTGGTTTTGTCTCCAAAACAAAGAAGAAAAACAATAAGAAGAAGAAGGACAAGCCCGCACAAGAGACCAACAAGACCATTGTGGAAAGTAAGACCACAAATGGCAAAACTATGTCTCATGATGATTTTGCGGGAAGTGCTAACCCTCACTATGTTCTAATGCGTGATTACTATGGTGATGTGTATGCACAATATGTTGGTCCTTATGATGGTTATATTGCTTTGTCTATTTGGGTTCCCAAGACCCTTGTTTCTAACAAAAGAGGACCCATTGAAAAATGGGTACCTAAAAACCAGCTTGATCTTTTGTAGACTTATGCTTCCGGAGGCTCAAAATGGGTGATCGATAGCGGTTGCACTAGTCATATGACCGGAAGCTCATCTATTGTCAAGGACTTGGTGCCAAATGAAGATCAAATCACCGTCACATATGCCAACAAGTCAAAATCTACGGTAATGGGTTTCGGCAAGGTTGTGGTGGCTCACGGCATTACACTCGTGAACGTCATGCTTGTTGAAACCCTTGGATACAATTTACTTTCTGTCCGTGCTCTTGGAAAGATGGGCTTTGCCGTCTTTATTGATAATGATATTGTGGTCCTCATGTGGAGCAAGTCTCTCAAGGTCGCTTTCTTTGGGTACGTCGAAAATGACTTGTATGTGGTGGACTTTTCAGGGCAAGCCACTGCAGGTCCGATGTGCTTTTACGGAAAGGCCGATGTGGGTTGGCTATGGCACCGCCGACTAGCCCATGTCAATATGAGAACTTTGCAAAGTCTCCATAAAGAGGGCCATATTGTTGGACTAAAAGGAAATGTTTCCTTTGCCAAAGGTCGTGTTTGCAGGGCATGTGTTCTAGGGAAGATGCATGCGCTCCTCATAAGCCCACGAACCAAATCAAGTCTAACAAGGTCTTGGAACTCCTTCATGTGGACCTATTTGGTCCTCCATCTCATGCAAGTCTTGGTGGGAAGAAATATTGTTTGGTGATTATTGACGACTTCTCAAGATACTCTTGGGTTTATTTCTTCAAGTTGAAGAGTGAAACTCAAAGGACTTTTATCGACTTCATCAACTTGGTTCAACGGCAACACAATGTTCCCGTGTTGATTATAAGAAGTGACAACGGCACCGAGTTCAAGAACTACACCTTGAATGACTTTCTTAGTGATGAGGGGATTAAACATCAATATTCCGCTGCATACACCCCTCAACAAAATGGTGTGGCCGAAAGGAAGAACCGGACTCTTATTGAGATGGCTAGGACCATGTTGGCGGAGTTTAAATCTCCATACAACTTCTGGGCCGAAGTCGTCTCCACCGCTTGCCATGCTTCAAACCGGCTCTACCTCCGCAAGAAAATCAACAAGACTCCATATGAGATACTTACCGGTAACAAGCCCAACATATCTTATTTCTGGGTGTTCGGTTGTAAGTGTTTCTATCTCATCAAAGGTGTTCGTTTGTCTAAATTCGAATCTAAAGCATTAGAGGGTATTTTTGTTGGCTATGGTCTCGAATCTCATACTTATAGAATCTATGACAAGCTCTCTGGAGCCGTCATAGAATCTTGTAGTGTGACCTTCGAAGAATATGATGGTCCCCAAGGGGGGCGTGTTGATGCTTGTGATGCAGATGATGAAATGCCTCAGGATGCCATAGGAAGAATGGGTGTGGGTTATATCCGCCCCATTGAGGAACCCCTTATGGCGGATCAAGAAGAACTATGCTCCACTCGAGTGGAGCCCTCATCTTCACAACCTCAACATGCTCCATCTACCGAGGAGGACATTGACTCAAGCCAAAGACAAGATGTGGACCCTCAACATAGTGATCAATGTGTGAACTCTAGTCAAAGGGTGCTTGGTCCATTCGATGGGTTGTCAAGTGGTGCCAAGTCAATTTGTCAAGGAAGATCCATCCAAACTATTTTGAGACAAGCTCAAATTGAGGCTAGAAGAGCACTTGATCAAGACCAAGGTCAATCCGTGCCTCCCAATGCAGAGGAAGACTCCAATGATGATCAAGGTCAAGTTGATGGTCAAGACGAGGATCAAAATGATGAAGAGGTTCCCCCAAGAAACAATGAGGAGATCCACGCTCGTCGCGAAGCTAGAAAAGAAAGAATGTTGGAATTAAGAGACCACACCCTCCAAAATGTTGTTGGAGATCTAAGGAAAGGAATTTCCACAAGAGCCCAATTGAAGAGGTTCAGTGAACACCAAGCTCACATATCCATGATTGAACCAAATAAAGTGTGGGAAGCCCTTGAAGATTTGGATTGGTTAGAAGCTATGCACAAAGAGCTCAACAACTTTGAGAGAAACAAAGTGTGGAAGTTAGTTGAGAAGCCAAAAGATTGCCGCAATGTTATTGGAACAAAGTGGATATTCAAGAACAAGCAAGATGAGCATGGGATCATTGTAAGGAACAAGGCTAGATTGGTTGCACAAGGTTATTCCCAGATTGAAGGCATTGATTATGGAGAGACTTATGCACCCGTGGCTCGCCTTGAGTCCATCCGTATCCTTCTTGCTTATGCGGCACATCATAACTTTAAGTTGCAACAAATGGATGTAGAAAGTGCATTCCTTTATGGTCCTTTAAATGAATTGGTATATGTTAAGCAACCCCCGGGATTTGAGGACCCCAACTCCCCAAACCATGTCTACAAACTTGATAAGGCGCTCTATGGGCTCAAGCAAGCCCCACGCATGTGGTATGAGCACCTTAGAGAGTTATTGTTTGACCGTGGCTTTGAGGTTGGGAAAATCGATCCCACTCTTTTTACTAAGAGGGTTAATGGGGAGCTTTTTGTATGCCAAATCTATGTTGATGATATTATCTTTGGCTCATCTAACAAAGCTTTTAATGATGAATTCTCAAAGCTTATGACTAGTAGGTTCCGGATGTCCTTGATGGGGGAGTTGAAAGTATTCCTTGGCTTTGAGATCAAGCAAGTTAGAGGAGGAACATTCTTCAATCAAGCCAAGTATACTCAAGATATGCTCAAGAGATTCAAAATGCAAGATTTGAATGGAGCCCCAACTCCCATGGCAACAAAGACTCATCTAGAACAAAATCCAAATGGTAAAGATGTGGATCAAAAGGTATACTGGTCTATGATTGGTTCTTTGCTTTACCTTTGTGCATCTAGACCCGATATTGTGTTGAGTGTAGGTGTGTGTGCAAGATATCAAGCGGCTCCCAAGGAAATCCATTTAATGGCGGTCAAGAGAATCTTTCGATATTTAGTTCATACCCCATTTTATGGTCTTTGGTACCCTCAAGGCTCAACATTCGCTCTTTGTGGATACACGGACTCGGATTGGGCGGGAGACAAGGATGATAGAAAATCAACTTCCGGGGCTTGCCAATTCCTTGGTAGGTCCTTGGTATGTTGGTCTTCTAAGAAGCAAAATTGTATATCTCTCTCCACCGCCGAAGCCGAGTATGTTGCTGCTGCTAGTGCTTGCACCCAATTGCTATGGATGAGGCAAACTTTAAAGGAATACGGTGTCCATTGTGACAAAGTGCCTCTTCTATGTGACAATGAAAGTGCCATCAAGATTGCATACAACCCGGTGGATCACATAAGGACAAAGCATATTGAGATTCGACATCACTTTATTAGAGATCATGTTGCTAGAGGTGATATTGATCTATCCTATGTATCAACCAAAGATCAACTTGCCGATATCTTCACGAAGCCACTTGATGAAGCAAGGTTTTGCTACTTGAGGAATGAACTAAATATCGTAGATTCTAGGAGTTTGACTTGATTATCTTGCACTCTCACCTAATATTCGACCCATGTTTGGTTTAGGTGTAGGCATGGACATAGGGGGAGTGCGGTCCTAATTGATTGGACTATCCCTCCCCCCATTATGCGCAAATTAAACAAAAATCATTCCTCTTAATATCATTTTGTGATATGTGAGCTCAATGATGAGTTTCGGTAATGGACCCAAGATACATCTTCGTGGTGCCAAGCCGAGTATACTCAAATATGGTGGCCTAGGCCACCGCCCCTCTCAATCGAGAGGTTGATGTGCGTACTCGTGTTTGTCACCTAGTTGAATTGGTCTTCTCTCATGATTGTCATCTATTTGAAGTGTCATCATCGTTCTTAGCCTCATGCACTCTAGTTTGGTATTTATTTGTTTCTTCCATTGTTTTTAGAGTGCATGTGCTTCTCAGCTCACTTGTCTTAACCCAAGCCTCCGTACTCCCTCACGAAAACCCTCTCTCTATCCGCACAAGAATCATCCTTGATCCCTAGCTTTGGACTCAGATGGGACCGGTACTACCGGATGTGCGAGCGGTACTACCGGACCTGGGAAGTTCCCAAGTCGTCTCCTGGCAAAACTGCTCCAGGAATGGTACTACCGCCCGCATGTCCGGTCCTACCGGTCATCGGTACTACCGGTCGTGGGACCGGTACTACCGCTTCCAAGCGGTAGTACCGCTCCAACAACCGGTACTACCGGTTGACGGTTCCAGGTATATATTGGACGCGTGGGGAGAGGCACCCCTCAGTGCCTCATTATTTCCCACGCCCTCCACTCTAACCTGCGCCGCCACCGGAGATCTTGAAGCCACCGGAGCCCTGCCGCGCCCTCCTCTCCGGATTCTCCTTGGATTCGGCCTCTTGGCGGGCTCCCACTCCTTTCCACCGCCATGGATCCCGGTACAACCGCCCCTTCTCTTCTTGTTTGATTTCCCCATTAGATCTAGGTTTTGGCTTAGATTTGTGGAGAAATTGAGTACTTGCAAGGTTGTAGTGCCATATTATTCCTTGTTACCGCGTAGAATCTTTAATTTAGCAGTTTATATCGTCAATTTGGGTCGTTCCCATCAGATCTGACAACCTGTGTGCCGCTCAACCGGTAGTACTGGAACTTTTTCCGGTACTACCGCTTGCAAGCGGTACTACCGGTCGTCAGGTCCGGTAGTACCGGTCCACTCTGACCACTTTGTTCTACTCAACTTCTAGATTCTCTCGGTTTTGCCTTCTTGATTCTTGTGTCCTTATCTCCTTGCTATCCTCCCTCGTGCTTTCATAGATGCAGGTGGTTCTCGGGGTGCACACAAGCGCTCCAAGTCTGATCGTGAGATTGTTGAGGAAGAGACTGAGTCTGAGGAAGAAGTTATGCCACAGCCAAGACACCGTTCGAAGTTGCCTACCAATCGAGGTGGTCGTGGGGGTCGTGAAGGGGTTACCAAGCGCTCAGCTGGGCGTGGCAGAGCCCCTCCCTCTCGCCCCCCTTCCACTGGGCGTACCAAGAGTCTCAGCTCTGGGCCATCTGGGCCAAAGAAACTTTCAGACATCTCTGAGTCGGACTTTAAGGCTCTCCGGGTGGACAATGCATACTCCCGCAACAGGAGCGAGTCAAGGGCAGACAGTCTTTTCTATGATGACTTCCAAGAGCGTGTGTATCATGAGGTCCTTTTGACCAATACCCAGCTGGTGGTGCCTCAGCAGTGGCTTGACATGGGACACATTGACAAGAACTCTGGCTACTTTGCTGAAGCTAAGGAAATCTGCTCCAACCTTGGCATGTTCCCCATTATGGAGTTTCAGCATGACTATGATCCCCTACCCATCTGCCAGTTTTATGCCACTGCACACTTCCACAATGGCCGCAATCGGAAGATTACCTGGATGACTCAAGGTGCTGTCAAGGAAGCCACGCTTGCGGAGTTTGCTGCCATCTTGGGGTATGAGGACCACGGCCGGGACGTTCCTTGTGGTTTCCGCTGTCACATGCGGGAGCATCCCTCCAAAAAGGATGTTCTCAGACCTTTGTATATTCGAGGCTGTGGGATTACTGGCAAGATCAAGGATCTCCTCCCCACATATGACATTCTCCATCGCATTTTCCGTGAGACTGTTGCTCCTCGTGCGGGCAACAAGGACGAGATACATGGATTCTCCGTTGACTTGCTATTCAACACCTTCCTCAACAGAGAATCAGGCCAACCTCTTGATGTGACAGACTTCATTTGGAATGATATGGTTGCTTCCGCACACACTCGGAGGGTTCCACCATTTGCTCCTTACATTATGGCCCTCATTGTGTCCAAGTGCCCCGTCATTGCTAGGACGCTCTCCACTCGCTCTCTCGTTGTGCACAAGCCAAAGGCACTCAAGATCAAGACACATGCTAAACCTCGCGCTGCGCCAGGTGAGGAGGATGAGGATGACTCTAAGCATGCTGACAGTGGTCATGACACTGACTATGAGGTCTCTCGCCGCAAGAACGCCAAGCCCTCTTGGGCCAAAAGGATGGAGGTCAAGCTCAAGAAGATCTTCTGCTTCCAGGTTGACAACCAGAAGCGTATGTATGAGGCGCACGTGTATGCAAAGAAAGCCTGTGCTCGTCAGAAGGAACTAATGTCTGCTCAAGGGTTGACCATCTCCGAGGGATCCGAGAACAACATCACTCCAGAAGATCAGTGGATTTCTCAGCACAGCCGTTGGGACGATGATGTCTCTTCCTCGCACCGCGCCCCACCTACGTATGAGGATGAGGAGGATCTTGAGGATGAGGATGAGGAGGAGGAGGAGTATGATGATTGACCTTTGGGGCGGTAGCTCTGCACTTGTCCCCTTGTTGGCGTCTTGATGCCAAAGGGGGAGAAGTTGCACTTTAGGCACGGGTGTTGCATGGGAAGTCACAAGCTCGTTCTTCTCTTTGATACTTTTATTGCTTGTGAACTTCGATTTCTCTCTATTTTATGTGTGAGACTACTATGTGTTTATGTCGTGTGAGACTATGTGGTTTATGTCGTGTGAAACTATGTGGTTGGATCCATCTTATGCGACTATGTGGTTTATTTCTTTGGATCCATCTTGTGATGGTATGCAATATCTATTGTCTATATATTCCTCATCACATGTTTTGTGCAAAGGTATGTTTTCAAATGCTAGTATCCATACTTGTGTACCCATGTTGGGTTTGTAAAATAGAGGGGGAGGTTTGTCTCTACACATCTAGGGGGAGTCTCTTCTCTATTTTACAAATACCATTTGCCTATTGTTAAAATCATCCTGCAAAAGTGTATTGTCATCAAACACCAAAAAGGGGGAGATTGAAAGAGCATTTTTCTATCCCTCTGATTTTGATGTTTGATAACAATACACTTATCGATTTAACCGTGTACTAAGTTTATCACAGGATTGATAAAAGAAGGCACAAGTTATGGCATAACATTTCCCCTTGCAAAACTTCTGTGTCAACCGGTAGTACCGGACCTGCAACCGGTACTACCGCTTGACACCGGTACTACCGGTTCCAGTACCGGTTGGCACTGATCAAAAGAGAGAAGGGTGCGTACTAGTCAGTACCCACCGGTACCACGGAGCGGCACTACCGGCCCAACCGGTAGTACCGCTTGGTACAAGCGGTACTACCGCTTGAGGCGGTCGTACCGCTCGTCAGTACCGTGGCATACTAACTAGCACCCACCCCTCTCCGTTTTGGTCAGTACCAAGCGGTACTTGGGACCGGTACTACCGCCTGATGACATGGTTATACCCTACGGGTACGTGACTTTAGCATACCTGGTCCAGCCCAAGGAAGGCCCACGGCAGATGTACGCCGGCCCATGAAGATTTTCGGGTGGCCAAGGCCCATGACGCCTTCGAGTCCTTGGAGAACAAGACTAGCGCAGATAGGAAATTCAAAGGGGTAAAACCCTAGAACCTGTAACCGACTAGGACTATGCCCGGGACCTGCCTAAGCCTATATAAAGGCCAGGAGGGTACGTCCTAGATCTATCGACTCATACTTTCGCACACACCTCCACGCCAGATCGAATCTGCGCACCCTGTAACCTTCGGTTCCGCCGTAATCAAGAGTAGACAAGCAGGAGTAGGGTTTTCCCTCCAGGGGACTGAACCTGGGTAAATCTCGTGTCCCCTGGTTGCTTGTCTGTTAACCGTGCCACGATCTCCAGCATCCCCATCTTCTCCAAAACCCAAGTCCATAACAATGGGCATTGACGAGATTAAACCTCGTCAATTGGCGCCGTCTGTGGGAATCGGGGTTGCTGATTGTGCGATCATGACGGTTCCGACCCGATCGATCTACAACTCTGCGGCGACGGAGAATCACCTCCTCTTCGGCGCTTTCGACTTCACCGCCCACTCGCCGGCCACCATGAAAGATTTCGAGCCCGTAGGCGACGGACTCGAGATCCTATTCGGGAGCTTCTGCTTCCAGGTGGGTCAAACTGGCACCCTCCGCCTCCCTGAGCGGGTGCCCGTGCCATCAATCAGGCCCGCCTCATGGGCTCCACACCCTGTGCTACCACATCACCATCAACAGATGAGTTTTACGACAGCAGCATCTATAACTCCGATCTGTGTGATCCACCTTCGGATGAGGGGACCTACGGTTCCGGATCCGAAAGCTGCGGCAGCAGCCGACCAATCTGCGAGCGCTATCTATGCGCCGCAGTCATCCAAGGCGACGAGGAAACACCTAACCCGCCACCCAACCGAAATGGCGGAAACGGCGAAAACAGAAGAAGCCAGTCCCCCCACCCAACGGGGAAAACAATGGCCACATCATCCAACTTAGCAAAGAAGGATGGGTCCAAGCGCGCCGTGCCGTCGCAGGCGACATAGTCCTACCTGCGGACGCCTCACGTGAACTACTGATGGCATACCACTACCTCCTCATCGAAGAGCACAAGAAACAAGTCAAGATGCAGGAGACGCTCGACAAACGCAAGCAAGCAGCCTCCGAGTCCAGCGCGCGACGAGCTGCGCTCTCCGCCATGGCACCCGGCTCTAGCACAAACGGAAACCAGGGAAACAAGCATCGCTCTCGGGTGGAGAACATGGATCCCAAGGAGCGGCGCGACGTGACCTGAACTCTCCACACATCGTTCCTAGATATGGATGCCGACGGCAACATCATCCCGAAGACGCCACAAGCTGCGATCATGGCAGCCACTGCGTAGCTCGCAGCCTACCCACCTCCGGAGGGGGACCCGAAAAGGGCCATGCATAAGTCCGCACTCACCGGACTAGGACTAGTCGGAGCTGCGCTCCACGAAGACGCTCCTGCGGAGCCGAAGAAGAAAGCTCCGGCCAGGCGCGACCGGAGTCCCACCCCTTCATCCGAAGAAGAGGAGGAACATGACCTTCCTCGGAGGAAGAAGAGCTCACGTCACCATAAACGCGACTACGACGCCAGAGACAAGCTTACACAGTGCAAGATCGACAAAGCACGAGCCAAATGTGCATGCTCGTCTGAATCCGAGATGGACGAAGACGAAGGAGAACTCTGCGGAGCTCGATGCTTCAGCAGATCCGTTCGACGAACGCAGATGCCACACAATTTCAAGCTTCCTTCGGATACTCCGAAGTTCAACGGCACGCAAGATCCAAAATCCTGGCTCAGTGACCATCTGTCATCCGTCAAGCTTCATGGAGGCAACAAAGAAACTGCCATGCAATGCCTTCAGCTGCAGCTGACAAGCGCGGCGCGGGTCTGGCTCAGCAGCCTATCATCAGGGTCCATCCGAAGCTGGGAGGATCTCGCTTACAGCTTCATCCAAAATTTCAAGGGCACTAGCAAGAGGCCCGCCTCAATCGAAGAGTTGCGAGCCTGCACTCAGAGAACGGGTGAATCTATTCGCTCGTACATACTACGCTGGTCTACAACCAAGAACTCCACAGCACACATCTCCGAAGAGAGGGCCATTGACGCCTTCAGGGACGGCGTCAAACGCCAAGACTTCAAGGAGGAACTTGGGCGTGTCAAGCCCAAGACACTCGACCACCTCATGGAAATTGCCAACAGTTGGGCAGACGGCGAAGATTGCATCCAGCAAGCGCAATCGGATGAAGAGGACGACTACGGCGGAAGACAGGAACGCCGCAGCAAGAGGAGATCGCGCGTCTACGAAGACTGCGACGGACCCGACATGGTCGCGGCCGGCTACGCCGACCGCCGCAACGACAACAGCCGCAACAGCGGAGGATACCGCGGCGGAAACTTCCGCGACAACAGACCCTCAGCATTTGACAAACTTTCGGGCCCATGCACCATCCACTTCTACATCGACAAACAAGATGGCAAAAAGAAAGCCAGCCACATGCTCAAGGACTGTTGCGAGTTCCAGAAACTCAGCGAAAGCATGACGCAGATGAGGCAACAAGCCCCAATCCCTGCGTTCGGAAGCGCACCTGCGCAAGGCGAAATAGCACATGGAGCTCCTCCACCGCCACCTATCAGAGGCCCAAACCAACCAGTCGCACCAGCGCAGAACAACGCCGGGGTCGGGTACCCCCCACCAAAGGGAGCACTAAATATGATCCAGAAGGGACGCCCCACAAACAGGGTGCAGAAGAAAATCACCCGACAAATCAACTTGGCCGTGGCAACTCCACCTGCAATCCCTGAGTACCTCAGCGGATCGGAGTCCTGCATCACATTCACTCGCGCGGATCACCCCTGCCAGATCCCTCGCCCAGGTCATGCTGCCCTGGTGCTATAGGCGCAGATCAGAGGCTTCGAGATGAGTCGCGTCTTCATGGACGGCGGCAGTGGCATCAATCTAATGTTCGCAAGCACTCTAGCAGCAATGCGGATCCCACAATGCAGCCTGGAACAGTCAGACACAACGTTCCATGACATCATCCTAGGGAAGGGCATATTCCCCTGGGCAAAATAGGGCTCGACGTCATCTTCGGGAAGCCGGACAACTTTCGGCAGGAACAACTCGAATTCGAAGTGGTGGACTGGCCGTCGCAATACCACGCCATCCTGGGGCGTGTAGCATTCGCAAGGTTCCTGGCCGTCCCACACTATGCATACCTACTACTCAAGATGCCAGGACCAAGGGGCGTCATCACAGTCCACGGGAGCTTCACCCGATCGGACCAATGCGACAGGGATTTCAACAAAATCTCCCAATCCTTCGGCATGCAAGACGATCTTGTAAGGCTCCGCGAAGTGACGGACAATGGGGCACCCCCAATCACAAGGCAGAACGTACCTGACATGTCCTTCGACTCCACCGTCAACACCAAGAAAGTGCAGGTCCATCCGACGGATGCCTCCAAGACGGCGCTGATTGCCAACGACCTCAGTCCCGCATAGGAAGGCGCGCTCGTCGAATTCCTCCGTGAGCACTGGGAAATCTTCGCCTGGTGTCCTGCGGACATGCCAGGAGTTCCCAGGGAATTCGCCGAGCACGCACTCAATGTCTTTCCAGACACCAAGCCAATCAAACAGTCCATCCGGAGACTGTCCGAACCACGAGCCGAAGCCATCGGCAAGGAAATCAATAGATTACTCGCAGCAGACTTCATCCGAGAAATCAAAGAAAGCGAGTGGCTGGCAAACACAGTCATGGTCCCAAAGAAGGACACGGACATCCTGCGGATGTGCGTGGATTTCACGTCACTAAACAAGCATTGCCCAAAGGACCACTTCCCTCTTCCTCGGATCGATCAGATCATCGATTCGACTGCAGGTTGTGAGAAACTCTCCTTCCTCGACGCCTACTCAGGCTATAACCAGATTTGACTCAAGGTCGAAGATCAAGAGAAAATGGCGTTTATCACACCGTTCAGAGTATTCTGCTACAATACAATGCCCTTCGGGCTAAAGAACGCAGGTGCCACGTACCAGCGATGCATGCAGGCTTGCCTCAAGGACCAGATCGGTCGCAACGTCCAAGTCTATGTCGACGACATAGTAATAAAAACCAAGGAGGCAAGAACACTTATCGACGATCTCCGCGAGACGTTCGACAATCTTGATCGCTACAGGATCAAGCTCAACCCCGAAAAATGCGCCTTCAGCGTCCCATCGGGTCAGCTGCTTGGGTACTTCATCTCTCAGCGAGGGATCGAGGCGAACCCGAAGAAAATCAGAGCCATCATGACGATGGAGAAGCCGAAAAACCTCAAGGGCGTCCAGCAGCTCGCAGGACGAGTAGCGGCGCTAAGCAGATTCATCAGCCGCATGGGCGAGAAGGCCCTACCATTCTACCAACTGCTGCGCAAAGCAGACAAGTTCGAGTGGACACCAGAAGCCAACGACGCATTCGAAAGCCTCAAGCGGCTCCTCTCCACCTCGCCCGTTTTGGTCACGCCAAAGGAGCACGAGCCCCTGCTGCTGTACATAGCAGCCACACATCAGGTGGTCAGCACCGTACTCGTGGCCGAACGACCCGAAGAAGGCAAGACCCACGGGGTCCAGCGCCCAATTTACTACCTCAGCGAGGTACTCACTCCAACAAAACAGCAGTACCCTCACTACCAGAAACTCGCCTACGGCGTGTTCATGACGGCTCGACGATTGAGCCACTACTTCCAAGAACATCAGGTGATGGTTGTCAATGAGGCACCCTAAACAGCATCCTGAATAACCCGGAGGCCATAGGACGCGTGGCCCTATGGGGCATCGAACTGTCACCTTTGGACATCGTCTATGAGAAGCGACTCGCAATCAAATCTCAAGTCCTTCCAGGCTTCCTGGTACATTGGATGGAGCTGCAGCTGCCAGACACCCCAGACATGTCGCAATCATGGACGATGCACTTCGAAGGCTCCAAGAGAGAGGCCGGAGCAGGGGCAGGGGTCATACTGACCTCCCCGCAAGGCGACAAGATGAAGTACGTCCTCCGAATGAAATTCCGAGCCTCCAACAACGAGGCCGAATACGAAGCCCTCATCCATGGCATGAGGATGGCAAAGATATGCGGCGCAACGCGCCTGGTCATCTATGGTGACTCCAACCTCGTCGTCCAGCAGACGATGAACGAGTGCGACGCACACGCCGAAAACATGATCGCGTACCGTGCGCTCTACAACGCACTCGAAGGAGAATTCGACGGCTGCGAGCTTCGACACGTCGGAAGAGAAAGCAACGAGGAGGCCGACAGACTCACCAACATCGGCTCCACTTGCACGAAAGTGCCACCAGGTGTGTTCCTCGAACAGATCTCGTGTCGTCCATCAAGCGGAAATTCCCCAAGGGATCACCCGAAGAAGCAGAACACTCGGGGGCTACGCTACCCGAAGGTCATGAAGGACCCGAAAAATTGGATACCGAGGTCGCCATGGTCAACCTAATGCAGGTCATGGCAGTCGAAGAAACCTGGACGCACCCATACCTCCAGTTCCTGTTAAATGGAGAACTGCCTGACAACCCGACAGATGCCCGACGCATATCCCGTCGGTCAAAGGCCTTCACCATCATCAATGGCGAGCTGTACAAGCGCAGTATCACGGGTGTACTACAACGGTGTGTCACCATTGACGACGGCAAAACCATCCTCCAAGACATCCACGAGGGCATCTGCGGCCACCATGCAGGCAGTCGCTCCCTTGTCGCCAAAGCTCTACGAGCAGGATTCTACTGGCCAACGGCCATGAGCAACGCAAAGGACATCGTCCGAAGATGCAACGGGTGCCAACGGTTCGCCGACAAACCGCACGCACCTGGGTCTGAGCTCAGACCCATACCCATAGCTTGGCCTTTTGCTCAATGGGGCCTCGACATGATCGGCAAACTGCCAAAATCCTCGAAAGGGGGACACGTCTTCCTCCTGGTTGCAGTCGACAAATTCACCAAGTGGATCGAAGCCATGCCGGTCACCAACCAGAAAGGCAAAACTGCCGTCAATTTCTTCGAGTCCATTCTCTACAGGTTCGGCGTACCGCACAGCATCATCACCGACAACGGATCGAACTTCATTTCCGAGGAATTCCAGGACTTCTGCGAGGGCCTTGGGATCAACATCACGTACGCCTCAGTGGCACACCCGCAAACAAACGGGCAAGTGGAAAAGGCCAACGGCCTAATTGGCGCTGGCATCAAGAAGCGCCTCATGAGTTCACTCGAACAAAAAGTTGGAGCCTGGACGAAAGAGCTACCATCCGTCCTGTGGAGCTTACGGACTACGCCAAACAGCGCCACCGGCTACACACCGTTCTTCATGGTACACGGAGCCGAAGCCGTGCTACCAGCCGAAGTACGCCACCAGGCCCCGCGGGTCGTCGCTTACAGCGAAGCCGAATCCACGGCTGCACTCGAAGATGCTGTCGACACACTCGACGAAGCAAGAGACATAGCAGCAGCTCGATCAGCGGTGTACCAGCAGAGTCTCCGCAACTACCATAGCCGCCGGCTGCGCCCAAGGTCCTTCGTCGAAGGAGACCTCGTCTTGCGACTCAAGCAAAAGCGACCGAATAAATTCGAGTCACCATGGGAAGGACCCTACGTCATCACCGAAGTCATCCCAGGTGGCGCCTATCGCCTCAAGCATGTGGAGTCTGGAGTCGCATACTCCAACCCATGGAATATCTCGCACCTGCGACGATTCTACCCGTAGCAACCTACCCCTTTACTTTCAATAAGGCTTTCAGCCAAGGCTATTCAGCCGAACAATGTACCTCCTCCATTACGACATAAATAAAGCTAAGTGTCTCGCCCCAAAAACTTCGGTTCACTATTTTCTGCAACTTTACTATATGCTACAAACGCACTCGGGGGCTCCCCCACCTCACGATTTCATCGACTGAGGACCAAACGTGTACACCTGAGTAGCTGACAACGTCAGGCAAACGAAAAGGACACGTACTCAATCAAAGCACTGCGTGCTCACAAACCTTTACAACAAAGGGCACAACACGCTCAGCCGAAATATACAAAGTTTACATCTATCTCTTTTTACAGGTACTACCTATGTTGAAGAATAACCTGGGCACGCTGCTCAAACAAATCTACAATCTGTTCGGCATACTGCCTTACAGCCGCGTAATGCGGATGCATGTCCCACTCGCCACCACCCGGTTGAAGAGGTGGCCCAGCGGCCACAGCAGCCAAATCCACGTCAGGCCGGTGCAGCCTCACAAGAGACAACGCAGCCTTCACTCCTGCGACAAGTTGCTGCCGCACCAACTCCTTGACATTGCTTACGTTCTGAAATTTTGACAGAAGACCCGCAAGGCTTGTCGGTGCGGCATCCAAAGGGAACATGACGTGCAGCACCGAGGCAAGTGACGTCTGCACTTGGCGGAGCACCCGCAAAACTTGATGAACACGATCCTGCACCGTCGCCAGGGCTATGGCGCGATCACGATCCATCCAGAAGAAGCCGCCGGCCTCCATGTCCTGTTGAGTCAAGCAATTGACTCGAACAGCGACACGCTCCTTCTCTTCCCTCGGAGCAAGGTTCGCACCTGTGACAATTGCAAATAAGCGAAAAACCAGCAGGCTCATCCGAAAAACTAAGCTACAGCTCGAACCAAAGAACAACTTACATTGCAGCTGCTCGGACAGCCGAACCAGCTCTGCCATCAAGTACTCCTCTCTGGCTGCACCACGATCTTCCTTGGACTTCCAAACGTGGCATGACCGCGTAACCCGAGCAACTCCCTCTCCAGACTACGCATACGATCTCGAAGAAAAGCGAGCTGCGAGGAATCATCCAAAGATGGTCGTGGCGGCATTGCGGACGAAGTGTCAACAAGGTCAGCACCCGAAGGAAGGGACACACACATTCAGACAAGAGCAGAGCACAACTCAGAAGAATTCATTAACATATAAGGCCACTACGTGGCACAAGGATGGTGTTCTTCAAAATATTTACAGCAAAAGCAAACTACAAACTATCCTACGTCTACAAAGCCTAAGACGCGGCACCCTGAGTCGCCTCGGAGCCAGACTGCCTAGCTTTGGCCCCGCCCTGCTGCCGTAGTGCATACTCAGACAGCAAATCAATGAGCTTGGGCCCATATCGTTTGCAGCGAGCGGAGTAGGCAGCGAAGGCTACCTCGGATCCATCTGCAGTCGTCGGCATCCGAGAGGTGATCTAGGGCAGGTCCAGCTCCGCTCCAGCCGCCAAGGCCATCGCCAGCCCGACGGACGCGCCGATGCCCTTCTGCTTGCGCTTGTACTCCGCAGGCGCTTCGGATGATAAAGCCTCCGCCAGGGCATCCACATTATCGAGGGCCACGCCCTTAGGGAAAAGCTCCTTGTAGAAGCGGCCAAGGACTTCCTTTGCCTTGGCTAGGGAGCTGACGACGGTGCTGCAGCGGTCTTCGACCGCCACAGTAGCATCATCTAGAGCACTTCCGTGCTCCAGAGCACCACAGTCAAACTCGATGCCTGCGGCATATGAGACAAAAAGAAGAAAAGCATGAAGAAAAGCAGCATAGAAGAAGACCCGAAGAAAAAGAAACAAGTACAAAACTAGCACCCACCCGAAATAGCCTTGGCGGCAGCCATGAGCTTCGTCGCCACCTCCTTTTCACGAGCAGCCGCAACGGTGGCCAGCTGCTCCTCACGATCTGCGGCATCCTGCTGCAGACGCTCCTTCGCTTCGGCTGCCTTAGTCAGCTCTAGCTCGAGGCGCTCTTTCGCGCCAACGGCGGCTTCGGTCTTCTGCTCCGATTGACCAAGGCTCTTTTTAAGAGCGTCGACCTCACGGAGGGAATCGTTATGCTCCTCTGCATTTAAGACAAGCAAGTGTCAAAGAATAGGACCAGGATAAATAAGAGAGGTATTAAAAGGCAGATGGATACCTTGAAGCTGCCGAAGTTTCGCCTCCAGCGCCAGGCGCTCCTGCACCAGCCGCTTGGCCTCCTGCACAAAAGGCTGCAGAAAAAGAAAATAGCAGTAAGAAAAGGACTTGGGGGCTACGCCCAACACAAAGGAGTAAAAACAATATCAGCACACGAAGACACTCGGGGGCTCCCCCCGTGACATGAAGCAGAAAACTTACATGCTCCGATGGCGACTCCGAAGACCCGCCTGCGAAATTCTGAGGCGCAACCACCTGCACCTCCTGCACAGGAGGATCCGAAGCGGCGCCACCTGAAGTCGCCACCGTCTAAGGAGGAGGAGACGCAATGTTCGACTCCCCCATCATCTCCCGCGCACCATCACTGGAGTCGTGGGAGGAATGCCTGCATACGAACCAATCAGCACAAGTGCAAAAATCATAAAGGAGAAAGGACAATAGCACAACAAGAAACTTACGAGCCGAGCGAGCTCAGGTCGAAGACAGGAGGAGCTTTTCGGGCTCTCTTCTCCTCCTTTTTCTCTTCATTCTTCTCCTCTTTTTTCTCTTCCTTCTTCCGCTTCGCTGGCGGGTGCGGTGCTACAGCCCGCACAGGAATGGCAGGAATGGGAGAGGAAGAATCCCCATGACCGTCACTATGACGCTCAAGGCCCAGAGGGTTCCTGGGAGTTGGAGGAGTCGAGGCATCCGAAGACTCGCTGGAGCTCCGTGCTCGCTTGCGCGTATGATCCTCACTTGACTCGTCGGCATCCTCCGCTGGAGATCGCGCCGACGGCAGCTCGGACACGGACTCAACCACTTCATTATCCGGGGCAGCCGGAAATAATTCGGGCAATGGAGGTACCATGCCCGGCACTTTGAAGCTCTGCAAAATCAGAAGGAACTTTGTTAGCAAACAAAGGAAATAAATATGCAGCTGACAAAAAGCACTACGTGCACAAATCTACACCTGCGGTACGGCCAACGTCGAAGAAAATGGAGGCGTTAGCGACTTCCCCGCGATTTCTTCTCCGGCCTTGAACTTCAGCAGCGCGCGAAGGGCCTTGTCAAGATCCCCCTTTGAGATCTTCTCAGCCGAAACCCTCGTCGGATCACGGCGCCCAGAATAAAGAAACATTGGGTGCGCCCTCGCTTGGAGAGGCTGCACCCGACGCTCAAGAAACGTCCGGATGATGTCTACGCCGTTCACCTCTTTCTCCGGAATCAGCTGGAGATCCTCCACCCGACGGTAAAGGGCCTCTATCTCCGCCTTCTCACCGTCTAAGATTTGGTTTTTCCAAGACCTTTTCGGCTCAATAATTTGGGAGGGGTCAAAGGGAACAAGACCAAAGTCTTGCTCGGGCACTACGGAGTCACGGATATAAAACCATCGCCTCCGCCAGTACTGGACAGATTCGGACATGGAAAGAAAAGAAGAGAAGATTGGGACGAAGAGAGATGATGCAACCCCCAATGGGATACACACCATCCGAACCAGATAACCTCTTCACGGAATAGAGCTTCCGGAAGAGGCCAAAATGCGGCTCAATGCCAAGCCAGCACTCGCAAAAAGTGATAAAACAAGCAATGTGGAGAAGAGAATTGGGAGACAGATGATGAAGCTGAATCCCATAGAAGAAGAGCAGTCCACGGAGGAAGTTGTGGACTAGAAAAGAAAACCCACGCATAACGAAGGCGAGAAACATAACCCGATACCCAGATGGGGGATGGGGGATTACCTCATTGCCGGGGAGTTTGATGGCCTCCCTATCCTACGGGATCAGGCCCCGCTCGCGAAGCTTGCGGAGATCGCTCTCCCGCGTCTCTAATCGCCGCCAGCCACCATCGGTGATGCAAGTAGTGGTGGCGCCTTTCTGTCCTCCGGCGGCGCTGGTCCCAACGGCGGACGAGGACTTCTTGGATTTCCCCATTGAACTACGATGGCACCGGCGGTAAAAACACAGAAGATGATGATGGAAATGTGAAGAAAATCCTAGCGCGCAGCAAGAATTGCTAGAGCACAAGGAAGTAGTGAAAACAAGAACTGATGCGGTGAAAACAAACCGCGGCTTTCCCCAATGATTATAACAGCGAAGACGACGCACGGCAGCCGTCCATCCAGAAGACCTAACGCCAACGGCAAAGCTGACCGTACACGTGTCAACATCACAACGAACCGTCGTTACCACGCCGTCCACTACGCGTGGAAATCGAGGAGACGCCGTAATTATCTCCACGCCGTGCGTGACCGGTCAATTCAAAGTCAGCAATTGGGACCCACGTTCGTCCAGTCAAGTCATCTCTGGCGCAGCAGACGCTTGAGGTCATCCATCGTCAGCACTAACGTCACCAAAGGCTATACTAGCACAACCGACAATTCTTCGGCTCCACAGCTAAGAGTACTCACTCGAATCTTCGATTCGACTAAATACTCGGGGGCTACTCCTATCAGGAGCGCTGGCCGCTCACCCGAAAGACGAATAAAGACAAATTACTTCTCTGAGTCCTACGTCGAGTCTACGACTCCACTACGGACTCGGGGGCTACTCCCATAGGGAGGATGGATTTAAGCATCCGAAAATTTTCGAGTCCTACGGACTTAACAACTGAACAATGCTTGAACTAAAGTCTCCGCTCGAGTCTATGACTCGAACAGACACTTGGGGGCTACTCCCATAGGGAGCGCTGGTCGCGCACCCTATGAAATCTTCGACTGCGATCTTTCGGATCAGCACGAAAAAACTTTTTGGCAACTCTGCCCCAACAAAATGCTGAGTGAGCAACAATCTCCTTGGCCGCCCGAAGCACCTCCGTGGTGACAAATGTTCGGATGCTGCGTCTATGACGCAAAGATAAGACCTACAGATATCATCTGATGGCCTGGCAATGCACCTGACTGCGCTCTGCTAGTATAAATCCATGCCAACAGGCGTGATGAAAAATCCTGACGGACGCGTTGGGTACATCAATTAAAAGCACTAGAATTCCACTCCTATAAGTCCTCCGCGGCCTGAGTCGAATTACGCCAGCATATGTTCCGGGTTCAAGTTTAGGGACTCGAACCTGATGAAGATCATGTTGTTTCGTCCTAAGACAGTTAACTGACCCTGATCCGTCGGGTGAGTCAGGCACATGTATCAACAATCCCTACACATGTATACTGTTACTACCCAGTTGCACCCGAAGGATTGAAAGAGTCCTCAGCCGAATCTACGATTCGACTGATCACTCGGGGGCTACTGACATGGTTATACCCTACGGTTACGTGACTTTAGCATACCTGGTCCAGCCCAAGGAAGGCCCACGGCAGATGTACGCCGGCCCATGAAGATTTTCGGGTGGCCAAGGCCCATGACGCCTTCGAGTCCTTGGAGAACAAGACTAGCGCATATAGGAAATTCAAAGGGGTAAAACCCTAGAACCTGTAACCGACTAGGACTATGCCTGGGACCTGCCTAAGTCTATATAAAGGCCAGGAGGGTACGTCCTAGATCTATCGACTCATACTTTCGCACACACCTCCACGCCAGATCGAATCTGCGCACCCTGTAACCTTCGGTTCCGCCGTAATCAAGAGCAGACAAGCAGGAGTAGGGTTTTCCCTCCGGGGGCCTGAACCTGGGTAAATCTCGTGTCCCCTGGTTGCTTGTCTGTTAACCGTGCCACGATCTCCAGCATCCCCATCTTCTCCAAAACCCAAGTCCATAACAATGGGCATTGACGAGATTAAACCTCGTCACCTGAACCGGTAGTACCGCTTCCTACATCCGGTACTACCGCTTGGGGGTAGTACCGCAAGGGCGTACCGCCCAAAGACTGAAGAACAGAGTCACCTCCGGTACCTGGTCCGGTACTGGACTGGTAGTACCGCTTGCAAGCGGTACTACCGCTTGTAGTACCGGTACTACCGGTCATTTAATGCTCCAACGGCCATATATTTCGTGGAGGGGTATAAATACCCCTCCACCTACGTTGGGACAAATGGCTCAGCACATTAAAGTCATTGCCCACCATTGGAGTCCATTGGAGCCACTCAAATCTTCAAGATCTCCTCATCCAACCACCCAAAGTCCTTGATCTTTGGAGAATCGAAGGAGGAGACCCCGATCTACTACTTCACCAAAAGAGATCTTCATTTCCCCCTCATTTCATCGAGGGCCCCTTTGCTCTAGTGTTTTGTTGGAAACCCTAGCTCTTGTTTTTGTTCTTACAAGCTTGTCTTTTATTGCTTTGACAACTTGCTTGTATTTGGGAGCCTCCGATTAAGTTGTGGATGTGTGCCCCAAACTTGTAACGGTGCCAGCTTCCACCTTGAAGGTTGCCGATATAGTGGAAGGTGAATCGATCCCGTTGGGGTGAGATTCATCGGAGAACAAGGGAGGCCTCTCGTGGCGTTGGTGGTTTGAAACCACCCCCTCTCCAAACGTAGACGTACTTCCCCTCAAAAGGAAGGAACTACGGGAAACAAATCCTTGTGTCTCCGCGTCCACTTTTCGGTTACTTCTATCCTTTACCGCACCTTACTTACTTGTTACTACTTTGCTTTGTGTTAGCTCGTGCATATTTGTCATATAGGTAAATTCACCTTAGTTGCATTATCTAGAGAATTTACATTATTGT
Organism: Avena sativa; assembly: GCA_916181665.1. Classification (NCBI taxonomy): domain Eukaryota; kingdom Viridiplantae; phylum Streptophyta; class Magnoliopsida; order Poales; family Poaceae; genus Avena; species Avena sativa. The sequence goes on along the minus strand of OV702286.1, from coordinate 16,046,591 downwards.
CAAACCTTAATTTGAAAAAGAAGAAAATTTGAAGTAGCACCTATTCACCCCCCCTCTAGGTGCCCATACGATCCTTTCAGATGTTTTTGTAGACATAGAAGCTCAAGGTCCAGTGCAAGCATCAGCCTCTGAGGATCCCGAAGACGTGCCCATGTACGCAGCCGAATGTCAAGAAGATGTGTTCTACGAGGAACCTGATCTGTCCGGATGTGTTGAAGGAGTGGATTACGAACTCCGCTATGGTGTCGACGATAACGAATCTAACTAAGTATCCTAGTCAGTAGTAACCAACGGAGCCGAGCAGCATGAACTCTATAGAATAAGCTGTTGAACTCAACTCCTAGTCCGAGTTGCTACTTTTAAATTCCGCTGAAACACTTTATATTTTGGTTTGTAAGTTGAACCTTTTGAAGTCTTGAACTTATGGTACTGTAATAATAATAATGTGTGAATGTTTGTAATATGGACCCGCAATGTTTCTGTTGTACCACTCTGAGAGATGTGATATTTACAGAACGATGTTCTGTGGATGTCATGTCAACGACTATAGTGTACTACACATGCAGTAGTATGCTGGATCACCGCAGTCTTCAAGGGTATGTTCTCTATGGATATACATCCGCCCGTTGTTTGTATCTAGTAGATAGATCTTGATACATAGTTGTTCCCATCGTAGAATTTTTTTTGTTTTCTATGCTGCGAACCCTACAGTGGTATCAGAGCCGGATCTATGCGTAGATGCTTTGCACGGGTAGTACACATATGAGTATGTGGTTGATGGTAATCATTTTATTGCTTCTTAGTTGTACTTTGGATATTGGTGGCATAGTGGGATGAAGCGGCCCGGACAAACTTTACATGTCCTCGCACATGAGACCTATTCCACGCTTGACATGCAACTAGTTTTGCAAAAGTGTCTAGCGGGTGTCTGTCTCTCCTACTATAGTCAATATCTAATTTGCAACGAGTTGTCAACAATTTGGTTATCCTCATTGTGGTTCATGTTTGTAGGTAAGAACGTTTCTATCTTCGAAAGCCCTAAGCCACGTAAAACTTGCAATGGATAAATTAGAGGCGTCAAGTTTAGATTGTTGCTGGGCTAGTGTCATGATATGGTGATGTTGTAAGTAGAAGTATAAGTCAATACTCTTACAACACACATAACGTGTATGTAGGGTTTCGTAGCATGGATTTTTTTTCTACCGCATACAAACAAACAAGCCAAGATCTATCTACTAGATTGTAGCAACGAGTCGATGGAATAACTCACCCTCGAAGATTCCAAAGTGTTTAACGAGAGCAGATTCTCGTGGGTGATGTAGTCGTACTCTTCCCGATCTCAAGATCGCGTAGACGATCCTTCCGGCGCTGCGTTCCGGCAGTGCTCCCGCAGTCGGTCACACGTTTGGTACTCGACGAAGACCTTCCTCTCCCTTGTTCCAGCAGGCAACGGAGGTTGTAGCACTCTCCTCGCGATTCCGGCAGCACAACGGCGTGGTACCGGAAGTAGAGGGGAGATCTCGCAGGGCTTCGCCTTAAGCCGGAGCGAGTATGGTGGACTATGAGAGAGCCCTCGACGATCTAGGGTTTAGAGACGCCAAGGAAGAAGCTTGGCCGGCGGCTAGGATTGCTAGGCGGTGGCGGCTTGACCTAGGGTGGCGGCGCCGGCGGCTTAGGGTTTGGAGGCGGGGATCTTGTGTGTCTAGGAGGGAAGACCTGCCCCTCCTTTTATAGTTGGAGGGGCCGGCCGGCCAAGGGGAGGGGAGTCCCTCCCCAACTCGGCTTGGAGGTGGGCCGGCGGTGGAGGAGGGACTCCTCCCCAACTCGGTTTCCTCCTCTTTCTCCACTTCCCAAAAATAGTCGTTTGACTTTCAAATTGGCGTTTGACTTTTCAAACAAGGATTTGATTAATCCCTCTATTTTGTTCAGCGATGACACTTAGTACATGATGCAATCATACCAACTTGATATAACACATTCATGTACCCTTCCCCTCCGGAGTACCGGACATTCCGGAACCTTCTAGAACATTCCCGATGAAAACACCGGAACCATTCCCCAACTCCGAAACGGGGCTTTCCTTATATGAATCTTATTCTCCGGACCATTCCGGATCTCCTCGTGATATCCCGGATCCCATCCGAGACTCCGAACAACATTCGGTCTCTTTCTCATCATTCCATAACTACTCAAACAACGTCGAATCCTTAAGTGTGTCTCCCTACGGTTCGTGAATTATGCGGACATGATCGAGACACTTCTCCGATCAATAACCAATAGAGGAATATGGAAATTCATATGGCTCCCACATATTTCTACGATTACTTTGCGATCGAATGAACCACTTACATACGATACCAATTTCCCTTTGTATCATGATAGTTTACTTATCCGAGGTTATGATCGTCGGTATCTCTGCATACCTAGTTCAACCTCGTTACTGATAAGTACTCTTTTCTCGTTCCCGTGATATGTGATCCCTTGTGAGCCAGTCACATGCTTGCAAGAGAATTGGATGACATTTCACCGAGAGGGCCCAGAGTATATCTATCCGTCATATGGATGGACAAATCCCACTCTTGATCCATGTGTCTCAACCAATACTTTCCGAACACTCAATGCCACCTTTATAGCCACCCAGTTACGGTGTGGTGTTTGATGTCATCAAAGCATCCATCCGGTAAAGGTGATATGCATGATCCATGGTCGAAGGAATTAGGTTACTATGTATCAGAAAGCATATAGCAATTGAACTATTAAAATGACTTGATCTTTATGCTACGCTTATCTATAGGAGTATGTCCACCATATCATTCTCCTAATGACATGATCTTGTTGTTAATAACATCTCAATGTTCATGATAGGGAAACCACAATCATTTATTAACCAACAAGCTAGTGATGTATAGAGGCTACACTAGGGACTTCACTTTAAGTTTACAAATCACAGAAGTATTAATGTTTCCTTGTTAATACTATTATAGCATGAATGTAAACATTTATCATAAACACAAAGATATAATAATAACTACATTTATTATTGCCTCTAGGGCATATCTCCAACAGTGTAAGTTCCATAGACATTGGCCTTACACGTAGAGGTATGATGGCGATCATACCATGATGCACATGATGGAGATCAAGTGCAAGAACCATATCATTTCACTTATTAACATGTGATGTTTGTTGCATCTTATATTGCTTGTTTGGCGTTTTATTAGCATAATAAGATGATCCCTTATTTAGATATCAAGATAAAAATGTGTTATCCCTTAAGTATGCACCGATTATGTTTCGTCGCTCCAAGACATCACGTGATGATCGGATGTTCTTGGATCCACGGTCATATTTCGGGTGTAAGACAGTTACACACGCGAATACTAACGTTCTTACTTGGCGAGCCTAGCATGTATAGACATGGCCTCGGAACACGGACCGAAAGGTTAAGCATGAGTCATATGTAAGATATGATGCCCATTTGATGCTCGCCTTTGAAGATAGACCGACTCACATGATGATCGGACTTGGTGTAGTGGATTTGGTTCATGTAATCACCAAAAAGACACGAGGAATGTCGTTTTTGAGTGGGAGTTTATTTCTAATTTGGATTAGTAGAACTCAATTTATCATAAATTAAATCAAAGTGAATTTGCATAATTTGTTGTAGTCATTGGCATTTGTTCACCACCTTATGCATAGTTGTAATTGAGATAATAGAACTATAGAATTCTGGATATATACTTTACAAATTGGTATCGTATTGTGTAGAGTGTTAATCTAAAGATTAAAGTCCTATTGCAAACTTTCAGCAAACTCTGTTTACTCCGTGAAATTTTATAATTAGTATTAAATCGAGAGTAACAATTCCAGTGTTAGTATCTAAAGTATCATGTTTGCCTCCATGATTCTTGATTTAAATATCGAGATTATCTAGGAGCTGAAAGAATTTTTTCAGAAACCATTATGTGTGGCAGATATAACGATATCTGAAACAATGTTTTGGTTCCAATATGATAGAGTATAATGTATGTTCTCATATTGGATGAGAATTTGCGAAGGTTGGAGATGCTAGACATCCTAATCATCCAAAAGGGTTTTGGAAAGTAATGTTATACTCACGATTCGTCTTTATAAGCTACATTAGCTTGATCATGTAAGTCGTCATGATAAGGATGAATAGAAGATGTATGTAAAGTGTTTACTACACTAAAATATTACTAAAGAATGGATTTTGAAAGAACGCCGATCATTTGATGATGGTGATCTACTTCAAAGTGCAAGTCCAAAGGTATTATTATTTGAATATACACGCTTTGGACTATGTGTCGTGTATATGATGCCACTGTTGATGTTGATAGATTCTTTTAAAAAGGAAAAGGAAATGCTCTAAGAGAATCCATAAAATATATTTGGCAGAAAAGAAAAGATTGGAAAAATCCAATTTAGGTATATAGATGATATACATGTTATGGTTGTATTCTTTGCTTGTTAAACAATGTGGTTCTTAGGTATTGGATACCAAATTGGTTGGTATAAAATTTCATACGGAACGACGCAATTCATGAACCACAATGGCCTAAGTAACTAGCAAGAGAATATATGATGATGCTCATCGAAAACAAACAAACCGTTGTTTGTATTTCTCGTTGACATCAAAGCTTGCCTTCAAGATTTGTTTTAATAATTGTTATTTAAATCAGGTATTATGAGAACAAAGATTGTTCAAATACTTACCGTATTCCATATAAGATGGATGATTTATAAATCTATTTGGATAAATCACATCCATAAAACCTAATGCTAAAATGTCGCAAGACAAATGATTGAAAGATCACTTACAAAGTGACATCGCTGTTTAAATTATATTGGAAAGAAAACATGAAGAATTTCCATATTCATGGATTTTTGGAGTCTTTGATTTGATCAAGTGACGCTTGTGAGACTTTCCTCGGAATAATTAAAACTTCGTTCAAGGGCCAAAGAAGAACGAATGACTAAAATATTGGAATTTATACATATCGATGTATATAATCCATTATATATAGTCGTAAGCGATGGATCTCAACTTCATATGCTTTCTCGGGAAATTTGAGTGAATATTCACTTAACGAGAAAGAAGTATGAAATATTTGAAAACGTTTCAAAGACTTTCAAGATAAAGTGGAAAATCATTGTAACAAGAAAATAAATGATTTATGATTTTATCATAAAGGGATTTATTTGAGTTACAAGTGTACAAGAAAATAAATGAATTATGATTTATCATAAAGGGATTTATTTGAGTTGCAAGTTTAGCAAAACACCTAAATTTACATCTCCCGAAACATCATAGGAGTATGAAGTGTTTGAGATTTGCAATGAAACCTTGTTTGACATGGTTGGATCAAAGGTGTTATTTATAAAACTGCCATTATGTTTTAAAAAGATTAAAAGCTTTAGAGACTACCGCTTTTAAACTGAAAAGAGCTCCATCTTGATCCGTTGAAATGACACCATGGAAGTTATGGTTTGGGGTAAAACCCAAATTGTCATTTCTTAAATTTTGGTATGCTAAACATAAGTAAGATGTTTACAACCAAAGTCGGATGAGCATGTCTTTGTAGGTTATTTTGAATAAGAATTGGTTATTCCTCCATAACACCGAGGACAAAAGTGTTTCTCTTGAAATGTGAAGTTTCTTGGAAAAGGAATTTTTCGCAAAAAGTTAAGTGGGAGGACAATAGAACTTTGATAAGGTTAACGAACCTTAGCTAAATGTGCTAAGTTGCGCAGCACCAGAAATCGTTCCGGAGGCAGCCATAATGCTCATAGATTATGTGCCTCAAAGGTTGTGGTCATGGAGATCTAAATTCCTATTGAACCAAGTAGGTCGGATAAATAATCAAATGCTGAGATTTGAGAGTAAATCATTATTGTTTGATAATGATGAACCGACTACATGCAAAGAAGTGATGATGGGCCCTGACTCCGTCAAATGGCTTGAAGCCATAAAATCCGTGATAGTTTCATACACGAGAAATCAAGTTTTGAACTTAGAAGACCCTCCAAAAAGGTGTAAAAACCTATCGGTCGTATATGGATCTATAAATAAATAGACATAGATGTTTCACATCTATGAAATAGTCGACATGTCGGTAAAGTATTTTACGACAATCTTTAAGGAGTTGACTATGACAAGATTTGATCTTTCATAGAGATATTTAGTCTGGACGGATTAAAGTAGCAACCGCTACATATAATTTGGTATATGGTAGATGAATAAACAAAACAAAATTCTTCTAATATAATGGTTACCTAGGACGTGTACAAGACACGGTCCAAATGGTTTTGTTAAATTCAAAGGATGCTAAAAGGGCATGCAAACTTCAATGGTTGAAGTAAGCATCGCGGAGTTGGAATCTTCACCGTGATAAAAAAGGAGTTTTCATCTGGAGACGATGAAGATGCTTGCATTTGCAACAAATTAAGTTTTAATACATTATGTGGAGGACATCTTGTTGATTATAAATGATGTATCTTTTATTGACAAAGGTTAAGAATTTCATTTTGATGAAAGACTTAGGCAAACCCGAATATCTAGCATGAATGTCTATATTGGATAGACTGTGATGCTAATATAGTTATGCCAAACGTACATATATGAGATATTGAAGGAGTTCAATATAGAAACGACAAGAAACGGTTCTTGTCGCATGGAAAGGAATTGAATCAAGATTCAAGTGTATCGACACTTGATAAAGTGAAAGAAGATTCAAGTGCTTTGACACTTGATGAGTGAAATCACAAGGATGTTTTGATCAATCATACCATGATATGTACACATCCAGATATGTTATATGCTCTAAGTGTTATGAGCATATACCAGAATGAATCATAAAATGATCATTGGATGATAGTGAGGATATTCTTATGATCTTTTGGAAGAACTAAGAATATATTTGTGTAGAGGTGACAAACAATTACAAATAGTTCATTGCAAAGCGTTACATTGATACTAGTTTTGTCACAAGATACAAATTAAGTTTATCTCAATTTAAACTATGGGTTGCACAATGTAATGAAAAGGAGATTCCATGATGGATTTGGATGAATTCCAAAGTTAAGACATTGTGATGGATACTACAACAAAAGGCTAAGTATATGACTGCTATAGTAGCGGCAAAGGAGGGAATTTGTGTCAAGTAGTTTGTTATCAAACTAAGGTGTGGTTCGCAATGGGCTAACACTAAAGTTATATTGTATGAGAATAGTATCGACATGATTTAACCCCAAGGAACTAAAGGTCTAACCAAAAGACCAAATTTATCCAATGCCATCTCATTGGAGAATGAGTGATGCGTGGAGATGCAAAGACATGCAAATACACACGGACCTGAAGCGTCAGATCCGTAGATTATGTTAACCACTTGCAATTGCGTATATGGAACACCAGAAAGCCATAGGTGTTCAATACGCAAAGTTTCTAAACTAGATTATTGTCTCTAGTGCAAGTGGAAGACTGAAGGGAATATGCCCGAGAGGCAATAATAAAGTGGTTATTATCGTATTCCTTATTTATGATAAATGTTTATTTTGCATGCTATAATTGTATTAATACGGAAATGTTAATACATGTGTGTTTAAGAAACAAAAAGGAAGTTCCTAGTTATGCCTCTCTTATAAACTAGCTCGTTGATTAACATGATGATCATAGGTTTCCTGATCATGGACATTGGATGTTGTTAATAGCGAGGTCAAAACATTGTTGGAATGATGTGATGAACATTCATCCGAAGTATAGCATTACGATCAAAGTCATTGAGTTTATATTGCTATAACAACTTAAGAAGTGATCATAATCCTTAGACCATGAGATCATGTCAATCACTAACACCGAAAGAGTTTCTTGATAACATCAAACGTCACATCATAACAGGGTGATTATAAAGATGGGTTCAGAACTACTAAAGTGTTATGTTGAGGCCCATGGACCGAGAGTGGAATTTGTTCATCCCGATGACAGATAGATATGCTCTGGGCCCTCTCGGTGATATCACATTGATTAGCTTGCAAGCAAGTGATTTGATCACTAGAATGTTATATCACGGGAACAAGAAAAGAGTGCATGTTAGTAACGAGATCAAACTAGGTATGGAGATACCGATGATCGAATCTTGGACATGTAATATATCGCGAAACAAAGGGATTAAGATACTAGCATAAAAGGTTCTCGCGATCACAAGAAAGTCATCGCTGAATGTGTGAGAGTCAGTATGGGTCTCTAGATCCCGCTTTTGATTATTGATCCAAGAGGGGTCTCGATCATGTCCGCATTATTCGCGAACCGTAGGGTGACACACTTAAGAGACACCGACATCCATTTGGAGCAAAAGTTTCATGCCGGAAAGAATAACAAGCGCAGGAATTTATTTCACTAGATACCGAAACGGGTTTTCGGGTGAAATTGCAGAAAGTGTTTCTGCATGTGAAATGAAATAATAGCAAGGGTTTATATGTGAATGTTTGTCATTAAAGTAATTGACAAAATTCTGAATAAATAAAAGGAGTTTTAGTTAATGAGAGTTTTATTTGAGTGGAGGGAATTGAAAGGCATTTGAGTGAGTGGAGTGTCCACCGACATGAATGTGGAAGAGGTGGGGGCAGCCCCCATGGATGGGGGCCATGCCCTTTGGGTGCCCTCCTCTCCCCTATAAAAGGCCCCCCTCTCATCCTCTCAAAGCACACCTCCTCGTGAAGGATCTCTCTCCCCCTCTAGTATTTATCCCCCATGGTCTCGGACTAGCGAGATACATGTTTCTGGTGGCTTTTTGGCAAGAAAGAGTTGTGCTTCCGCTGCATCGCTGGAGCGAGGAGGCGGAGGTTGCTCGGTGCCTCGGACGTGTGTGCGAGCACGGATGTGCCGATGGTTTGCGGCGCTAGGACTTCCTCTCGATCTTGAGATCGGCAAGAGATCGTCTACATCAATCACGAGTTTGGACTTGTTAAGCTTTGTCGGTCTTCAAGGGTATGTTCTCTACGGATATACATTTGCCCGTTGTTTGTATCTAGTAGATAGATCTTAGTACATAGTTGTTCCCATCATAGGATTTTTTTTGTTTTCTATGCTGCGAACCCTACATAGCCAATGAACAAGATCATGAACTTGTGGTGTCACTAAGTACTACAAGTAGCAGGTGCGCTTCTAGAAAACAAATGGTCCACAAATTTGTCTTGTCTTACGAACTTGTTTTGCCCCAAAAGTTGCTCGAATATGTGGATTTTCGAAATGAATTTCAATTGATGATTATGGTTAACATTTGAATGTGTGCATTGAATTTATTAGTTTTATGTTATGTTCATGATATTGGTAATTAGTAGTTGTCAAACATCTAATGGGAACTACAAAAATGCTCTTGATATATGTATTTTTTGTTGACATGATTTTGTTGTTTTTCATGGTAGTATGTGCCACTATATTTTATTTTATGCATCATTGTAATAGATTAAGTTGACAGGGTTTCACACGTTAGATTAAGAACAAGACATTTGAATAATAGTGACACTTTATATATGCTTAATGACAATGGAAGATGGTGACAAGGAGGATAATTAAATAACTTCTAAATAACAAAAGCAAAGTACTCCCTCTGTTTTAAAATATAAGATGTTTTAGCTTTGTGAAGCAAATGTATCAAGACTTGTTTTAGTGTGTAGGTTCACTCAAGTTTGATGTGAATCTACACACTAAAACAAGTCTAGATACATTCTCTTCATAAACCTAGAACATCTTATATTTTAAAACGGAGGGAGTATATAGTAAATCTAGCGACACAAATACATGGGTCATTTACCATTTTTTACATAAATGATTCCGAAAAAATGAGGATGAACATGGGTGAAAGCACAAGCGGTCTAGCACATAGCTACATGGGTTTAGAGTGATGTATTTAGAATGATGTGTTTAGTAGTATCATCTGTTTGTATGACCCCATGGTTCAATCAGGGTGAATCTCATCCTCATTTTTTAGCTTCCTCATGGGTGGATATACGTTGCCACCAATAATGCGGGGGGGGGGGGGGGGGGTGGTGTTTTATACATAAGTCCTCAATATTTAGGTTCAGTTATTCTTGGTTGAAATTTTCAAAACAATTTTTTAAAGTATCATTACATGATGTTTTTCCTAATTACATATCAAAAAAGATCCTTAAATGCAAAGAGCGAGAGGATATAACTTGCACATGATCAACTACAAACCTTTATAATATTGGCTATTAGTACATATATATCAAATTGTTTCTAGTATATTCGAGTAAATATATTATCATTTCATTCACCATGATTACAATAATTAAATATCATCCAAGCATATTCATATGAAAGATAATGGTCAAATGTATATACTAAGAGCTTCGCCAAAATCTTAAACTGTATGTATAACATCATGTAGAAAATCTAGGTGTGCAAATGCATGGATCACTCGCTAGTTTATTTGAAAACACGAAGCTAGCTTTCTCAATCCAATTACTAGTTGTGCTTTTCTATATATGTACATATGTTAAACCAGCTAATTAACTATGTTTCCTGTACTATTTATAAACTATGGTAGTGCATCCTTTAGATTTCTGGCAAATTCTTCCAATCTTCTCAGTCCTTCTATTGGAGAATCCACTTCACCTAGCTGCTTTACCATTGCACTGCCGATGATGACCGCATCTGCACCCCACTCTGCAATCTATGTCAATTTATAAAATGTTTAATTAGCTTGCTGCACTTCTTAATATAAATCAAAATAATTTTGGTAAACCTTCCAATCCATCAATATGATTTTTACCTGTCTAACATGGTCAGGTGTTGATATACCAAAGCCAACGGCCACTGCTTTGTCAGTGACCTGCAATTAATAACAGAACCATACGATCATATAGCTTTACAACAATTATGTGATCTTTGCAACATTGACAAAACGGATGAATAAATATTTTTCTACACATACCTGCTTAATCTCCTCAATAAGATCTTTGACACCCAAGTTCATTGTTTCTCGTGGACCTGTAACTCCAATGACACTTACCTAGTGGGATTCAGGAATTAAAATGAGAAAGTTAAACTTGCAGATGAGAACAATTATGACAAGAGCCCTCTTTGTCCCATTTCGCACTTACAAGGTAAATAAACCCTTTTGAAGCTTTTGTGATTTTCTTCATCCTCTCTGTTGGTGTGGCTGGTGTTGTAAGTAGCACCTGCAATCATCATTAATATAAAACGAAACACTGTAAATAGCTTTTAATACAACAAATCCTGATATGTTTCAGATGTATTGTTGAAGAGAGGTGGCACGTACAAGCTCTAGGTCATTCTTGCTTGCTTCATGCCTGAAAGCACATGCGCCGCCATAGGGAAGATCAGGTACGATAAGACCTTGCACGCCAGATTCTTTGACTGCAGCGGCGAAGCTCCCGGCGCCTCGCCGCACGATGGGGCTCAGATACGAGAGAAGCACCACGGGGCAGGACAACTCCGGCGTCACCTCCTTCAGCATCGACAACACGAGGTCGACAGTTGCCCCGCCAGCCAGCGCCCGCGCGGCGGAGGCCTGGATGACCGGCCCGTCGACGTAGGGGTCCGAGGAGGGCATGCCGAGCTCGATGACGTCGGCGCCACATGCGTCCAGGAGCCTGAGCGCCGCTGCCGTGGTCACCATGTCAGGGTCGCCGGCGGTGATGTATGGGATGAACGCCGTCTGCATGTGTACGGGCCATGATTAAGACTTAAGAGAGATGATCGGTTTTTAGCTCTGGTGCACGAGGTGGGCATAGCTCGGACAAACTAACATGGGCTAGCAAACACCTGAAACTTAGTTGAGGTGTGAAATTCTGGGTTCACTCAAGTTACAAAACACACCCCTAGATCTAGGCGTGGATTTGCATGGTTATTTGTACTTTCTCCGTGTATATTTGACTGATCCTTGATTATTGTGTCCATATGAAGATGTTTCTTTTAATACCAGAGTCCTATTCGAAAAGAAAAAATTATAAGGTTGTTGTGCACGCGTACCTTGCCCTGATCCCTGACCCTGGACAAGGTCTGTGCCACCGATAGGCTCCGCCTGTTGGCGACGGGCACGGACACCGCCGCCGGGACGCGCGGCGTTGCCCGTCTGCCCTGTGTGTTCATGGATACCGTCGGCATGACAAGCTTCTTCGGCACAGCTACCACGGCTCCACCGCCCCGAGATGGACGGCTTGGCGGCAGCGAAGACGACAGGGACGCAGACCCCTCGAGGGCGAAAGACATCTAGCTGATGGATGCTAGTCTAGTATGGCACGCGCGCACTTGAAAAGCTGGAGTGTATGTGAGCGTCTGCGCGCGTTTTTATATACAAGCCAGCTGAGAGCTCGATCGCAGCGAGCCACGCTCAACATTCCACGACTGTGAACATAAGTTCATGTGGCTCCGATCATCTGATGACTTTTAGCCGAGATATTGTTTCGGAACTCTTCTTCTCCATCAAAAGACAAGAAACATATATCTTCATTTGTTTAAGTTTGTTCTGGCCTTACATATGCTGGCTGGCTCTAAAACCATTTAAAACACGGTTTTGTTAGTTCTTCGGTCGACTGGGAATCAAGTCAAATCTCAACCGGACCGTCAGATTTACTGTGATTCATATGTCCTTTGAGCTACGTATGGGGTTAAAACTGAGATATTTTAATTGTATAAGTGGGGTTAGAACCAAGGTATTTCTAGTGGCAAGTCGGCTTGCAACTAAAATTTAAATGATATTGCTGACCGAAAATTGAGGTAATTCTTAGTCACACCCTTTGAAACAATATAGAGTATGTCGAACCTTAATGTCTCCGAAATATTTCGTGTCTCGCATACTAGTCAAGTTGATCGTGACAAGATTAAAGATATGCCCGGCTAATAATTGGAGTAGCATTCAGTGATCGGTTTCAGACAAGTACTGCAAATGACTTTACATACTCTCTCCGTCCCAATATAAGTGACTTGGTTTGTGTAGATTCGAATGCATCTATATACTAGAACATAAATAAGAATCTAGACAAACTCAAGTCGGTTATTCGAGGACGGATGGAGTATGTATTTGCCCTTGATGTCATAGGCAAAGGACCGTACCCCTGTCACCATGAGCGCATGTAAAGATTTTTCTTTTGCGTTAAACCACACCAACCAAAAATGTATGCGTGCCTCTGTTTCATGTGTAACGTGACAGATCTCCCGAACATGATAAAATCCCACTAAACTAACTATAACGCTGGTTCGGTTTTCTTTTTCTTCTCTCCGGTTTATTCTTCCTTTTCTTGACTGAACGACGCACGTAGACATCGGTTCGTACTTTTTTCAGAGAAAACGGTCACGCACTACAGGACGCGCGCGCTACGCCGAGGGCAAAAAGCCGTCGACGTAAGCTAAAATGCCCTCGGCGTATGGTACGCCGACGGCTGTCCTCGGCGTAGCCTCCTCGGCAAAGGTCTCCCTCGGCGGAGCACGTAGAGGCCGTCGGCGTATCATCGCCCTCGGCGTAGCATACGCCGACGACATAGCTTGTCGACAGGTTGCAAAACATTTTTTTTAAAAAAATAATTTTTTTATTTTATTTTATTTCTCAATTTTTAAATCTTTGAATTGTTTGACTCGTTAATCTCTCGCTTTGAACATTTTTAACACTAATTACACTTAATATTTAATTAAATTGCAATCTTGGCCAAACTTCCCTGCCGGTCACCCATCCTAATACTACTCCAGCTTAACTTCCTCGTTCCTTCAGAATCTGTTTCCGCAAATTAATTCATACATTGTTCTTAATACTATGATATCAATCCTATTAACCATTATATCAACATGTCACATGTTTGTACTTTTTGAAATTACAAACAATTATCTAAGTAAACATTAATAAATAAGTAAAAATATTATTGAATTCAAATAAAAATATAATAATTTTACTTTTTCCTATTTTTCTATTTAATATGGAATAATTAATATCTTTAAATCTCTAAATCGTAATTTAACAAATAATATGTCTAAATTGATCAGAAAAATGAGAGGAATCCAAATATGATATCCATATCAACTAATCACAGACCCTCCATTTTTTGAATTATCTATTTGGTGGTTGCTTTAGAAAATTCCCTTTTTGCGCTCGGATAATGAAAAATGGCTTTTTGGTGCGATGAAAAGAAAAACTTGCATTGAATCTTTAATAAAATAGCATATTGTGAACCTAAAAATGATTTTTATAAAAAAACATGAGCATCGGATCATGTACCTGTAGTTCATATCTGACCCACTTCCTGCCGATTCGGCAGGAATTTGTCTATTTCACCAGAGGTGGACGAAAAGGTTTCGGATACCCCTGTTGGGATATTGTCCATATAAGGTGGTATAGTATTTTTGTAAAATTTGGTAGTAGCATTTTGAATTAGCCATTTGGTGGTTGCTTCACAAAATCGTCCGTTTTTTGTGCTCGGAAAATAGGAAATGACTTTTTGGTGCGACGAAAAGGAAAACTTCCTCCTGCAACATTGTTCGTCATCCCATGATGCATGTGTATGCACAATATGGTCATATTATCACAAACTATGCCTTGATTCTAGCCATAACATTGGTCATTTGACCCGAAAGCCAAGAAACCTCGAATGAGATAGGTCATTTTGTGAAGGTTTTTTTGAGACATAATCAATATATTAAGTTTAATATTTTTACTTATAACATGTCACATAATATGACACCACGCGAAAGTTTCGCATTGTTTTGATCGTTTTTGAATTTTTTATGCCCGTTTTAAATTATCGTCAAACTTTGTCAAACGCCGGGCACGAAGATTCTTAGCTTGGGACCGAGCTTCGCTAAACTTGCATTGGATTTTTGATAAAATAGCATATTGTGAACCTGAAAATGATTTTTGTAAAAAAACATGAGCATCGGATCATGTACATGTAGTTCATATCTGACCCACTTCCTATCGATTCGGCAGGAATTTGTCTTTTTCATCAGAGGTGGATGGAAAGGTTTCGGATCCCCTTATTAGGACATTGTCTATATAAGGTGGTATAGTATTTTTGTAAAATGTGTTGGTACCATTTTGAATTAGCCATTTGGTGGTTGCTTCACAAAATCGTCCGTTTTTTGTGCTCGAAAAATGGGAAATGGCTTTTTGGTGCGACGAAAAGGAAAACTTCCTCCTGCAATATTGTTCGTCATCCCATGATGCATGTGTATGCACAATATGGGCACATTATCACAAACTATGCCTTAATTCTAGCCATAACATTGGTCATTTGACCCGAAAGCCAAGAAACCTCGAATGAGATAGGTCATTTTGTGAAGGTTTTTTTGAGACATAATCAATATATCAATTTTGATATTTTTAGTTATAACTATGTCACATAATATGACACCACGCGAAGTTTTCGCATTGTTTCGATCGTTTTTGAATTTTTTATGCCCATTTTAAACCATCGTCAAACTTTGTCAAACGGCGGGCATGAAGATTCTTAGCTCGGGGCCGAGCCTTGCTAAACTTGCATTGGATCTTTGATAAAATAGCATATTGTGAACTTAAAAATGATTTTTGTAAAAAAACATGAGCATCGGATCTTGTACCTGTAGTTCATATCTGACCCACTTCCTCCTGATTCGGTAGGAATTTGTCTTTTTCACCAGAGGTGGACGGAAAGGTTTCGGATCCCCTTGTTAGGACATTGTGCATATAAGGTGGTATAGTATTTTTGTAAAATGTGGTGGTAGCATTTTGAATTAGCCATTGGGTGGTTGCTTCACAAAACCGTCCATTTTTTGTGCTCGGAAAATGGGAAATGGCTTTTTGGTGCGACGAAAAGGAAAACTTCCTCCTGCAACATTGTTCGCCATCCCATGATGCATGTGTATGCATAATATGGGCACATTATCACAAACTATGCCTTGATTCTAGCCATAACATTGGTCATTTGACCCGAAAGCCAAGAAACCTCGAATGAGATAGGTCATTTTGTGAAGGTTTTTTTGAGACATAATCAATATATCAAGTTTAATATTTTTACTTATAACTATGTCACATAATATGACACCACGTGAAGGTTTCGCATTTTTTGATTGTTTTTGAATTTTTTATGCCCGTTTTAAACTATCGTCAAACTTTGTCGAACGCCGGGCATGAAGATTCTTAGCTCGGGGCCGAGCCTCGCTAAACTTGCATTGTATTTTTGATAAAATAGCATATTATGAACCTAAAAATGATTTTTGTAAAAAAACATGAGCATCGGATCATGTACCTGTAGTTCATATCTGACCCACTTCCTGCCGATTCGGCAGGAATTTGTCTTTTTCACCAGAGGTGGACGGAAAGGTTTCGGATCCCTTTATTGGGACATTGTCCATATAAGGTGGTATACTATTTTTGTAAAATGTGACGGTACCATTTTGAATTAGCCATTTGGTGGTTGCTTCACAAAACCGTCCGTTTTTTATGCTCGGAAAATGGAAAATGCCTTTTTGTGCGACAAAAAGGAAAGCTTCCTCCTGCAACATTGTTCGCCATCCCATGATGCATGTGTATGCATAATATGGGCATATTATCACAAACTATGCCTTGATTCTAGCCATAACATTGGTCATTTGACCAGAAAGCAAGAATAAACCTCGAATGAGATAGGTCATTTTGTGAAGATTTCTTTGAGACATAATCAATATACCAAGTTTTATATTTTTCCTTCTAACTATGTCACATAATATAACACCACGCGAAGGTTTCGCATTGTTTCGATCATTTTTGAATTTTGTATGCCCGTTTTAAACCATATATAATATTTTATGTTTTACTTAATTTTTATTTACAAATGTGTAATATTTGAGTGTAGATAGATAGGTCTTATTTTTCTGCAAATTTTGATATATTATTTGTATTTTTCCGAATTAGAATGATTTAGTTATGATTTTTCAAAATTTAATGAGATAAAATAAAAAATAGCTACGCCGAGGGCAGCCGTCGGCGTATGCTACGCCGAGGGCAGCCGTCGGCGTAGCATAGGATATGCCGAGGACAATTCTACGCCGACGGCTGCTTGGCGAAGCTGGCCTAGACGATGGCTACGCCGATGACCCCGACGTTTGGCCGTCGGCGTAGCTTTCCATTCTTGTAGTGACAGCTCCAACTCGTGGTAGTTAACGACGTCCTGCTAACGACGTCCAATTTGTGACGATCTTATTCAAACAGTCTAGAAATTTTGTGGAAGATCCCTCGCTCCTCGATCGGCTCCACCTATATATGTGGATACGAGGAATCCCTCTTCTTTGAAGATCCACGTCAAGCTGCGTGCTTTATTTGGCCTCCTTTTCTTCACGTGAGATCAACGTCGCAGCTTCAGCTCCCCTAGATTCTCGAACCTTAATGTCTCAGAAATATCTACCGTCTCGCATAGTACTCTCTTCTTTCAAAATACTATAAGATGTTTTAGATTTGTGAAGCAAGTGTATTTAGATATCTTTTAGTATTTTGGTTTATTTAGATTTAAAGTGAATCTACACACTAAAACAAGTCTAGATATATATTTTTCACAAACCTAAAACATCTTAAATTTTAAAACGAAAAGGAGTACAAGTCAAGTTGATCGTGACAAGATTCAAAATAGGCCCCGCTAAAAGTTACTCCCTCTGTTTCAAATTACTTCGCGCGTACTCTTATCTAGGTGGGCTAGTACTCCCTCATTTTTTATCTAAAAAGATCCTAGAATTTTTGAACTAGATAGTATGAAATGTGTACTAGCTATTTCAGAAATCTCGGATTTTTTTTGAATGAAAAATAAGAGAATAGTAATTTGAAACAGAGGGAGTAGAGTAGTATACGGTGGTCGGTTTCAGACAAGTACTGAAAATGACTTTACATATGTATTTGTCCTTGATGTAAAAAGAGCAAAGCACCGGTTACCCCGGTGCCACGCAGTCATGTGAATATTTGTTTTTGGGAAAATGATACTGTACATGTAATCCGGATGATGAAATGATTCTATCATCCGGATCATCGCTCGCGGACGAGTGAATCCCACCCACGACGACTTGTCGCTATCCTTCTCGTCTTCTTTCTTTCTCGCAGAAAAATCCTCCTGTCGCCCCATCGCTCTCCTCCCATGTCGCCCCAACGCCCTTCTCCCCCACTACTAGCCGAAGCACCTCTCTTCCCCGAGCTCCTCTGCTGAGGCGCACCGCTCCCGACCTTCCTCAATCGGACGCGGCCGAGTTGCCCCTATCTAGCTCGTAGGCGGCCAGCGTCGAGGACGATGGGCTCACCTGCGGCAGGGACCTTATCGGGCGCCGCCTCGTCGCTCCCCTCTCTCCCACCTCCGGCAGGGACCGGTGATTCGTGGTGGCACCTCTCGTGCTGCTGGTCGGCACCCCGCCGCCGACTACCCCGTGGAGCTGATTCTGTAGTCATGGCCTCTGGCGACAGTAATGCTATCTAGGACATCCAACGTTGCTACTTTAGTTGGCAGCTGTTGCTACTTTTGTTGTCCATCATGGCTACGAGCATTTTTTATCTTAGCATTTTTTTTTCTACGTATTCATGTTTGCTGCTTTTGTATAATTGGTTTTTTCTATTACCATTCTATGATTTTGCTACGACGTTTCCGACGATATCTTCGGCTAGAGTCTACGGTGAAATCGGTTTTGCTATATTAAGACATTTTTTACTATACTTGTTTTTTTTATTTTGCTACAACAGCGCAAAGTTTTTGCTACGAGGTATCCGGCACGGTCTCCCGGTGAAAGTCTTCGGCAAATTCGGGTTTGTTATATTAGGAAATCTTTTTTCTACAAAGTTTCTGACGAGATCACCGGCGCACCGCAACTCCATCCTCAACGAGGTCCCCGCCAACACGCCAAGCTCTGCGCCGACCATCTTGGACGCCACTCCTTCGCCGAGCTCTGCCTCCATCTCCTCCAATCCGTCATCGGGTCACGCCCTGGCCGAGGAACTCATCCATGTCGCACCAGACACGCCGGAGGATCCCATCCCTATCAACGATTGATTGCTGAACCATTTTATCATGTTCTATAATAATTTGATTGCCGAGCCTTTTTGGGCATACTTCTATCGAACACCTTTGGCCGAGATTTCGCCAGCGGGAAAAGAATTCAAATATGTCGCCGTTTTTACGTCGCATGGGAACCCGTCTTGAAAACGCGAGTGGAAAACTAGGCGTTTCGAGGCCAAAAGTTTTATCTGTCCAGCGCTAAACAACGTTAGATTTCGGCTTGAAAACGTCCAATGAGTGAAGCCGCTCTTACCCAAAATTATCTGAGTCGTGCACCAACTGGCGGTGCCGGCAGCCGGCCTAATCTATTTTGGCTCTCTGCAGATTTTTTTTATTGCCGCCGGTGGGAATCGGCGCCATCGGTTGCACACCTTCGACCTCTCACATCTCGTTGATGCTCTCCGGCAGGGCCGGGCATCACCTATTGGAAATCAGACATGATCCATCAATCGGTCGCATGTCCAGGATATATACACTACTTTAGAATAAATGGTATTGAGAGTCACACAACTTGTCTCTTATATGCATTTAAGTCATAGAACTTGCAAACTGAATTAATAAGTCATACAACTTGCAAATCCCTACACCCGTGTCATAAAACCGGTCAACTGGATGGTTTTTGACCACCGGTCATAACAGACTAATTTTTTACAAAGAAAACCTTAAGCTTATTTTTAATGTTGGCAGGTGTATAGGATGCTCATGAGAAAAACTCACAGTGACTTCCTAACTCACCGGAGCTCCTTTAAAAAAAAGATATTTTTAAGACTCCAAAAAATCTGAAAAACATCATGCACAAACATTTGTACATACCGAAGGTACTCAAAAAAATTCAGACAAAAATACATTTTATTTTGCAAAAAAAAAGACAAATTTAAATACATGCTCTTTTATACTTTATACAGCTGGGTATTTCCTTTTCTTCTGTAGCCCAAAAAAAGAGTATTTCACCGAAACTTCCACCAGTCATGGAATCTGCACATATGTATTCCCAAAATAAATTTTAAATTTTTTCTAAATGAAAAATTATGGATTTTGAATTTTTCAGCCACAGATCCTCCCTCATGCTCATGATCATACATAGTATTTGATAA
Organism: Avena sativa; assembly: GCA_916181665.1. Classification (NCBI taxonomy): domain Eukaryota; kingdom Viridiplantae; phylum Streptophyta; class Magnoliopsida; order Poales; family Poaceae; genus Avena; species Avena sativa. The sequence continues at coordinate 16,026,465 of OV702286.1, read as the reverse complement.
CAAAATATGTTTATTCTGGGCTATACAAATTTAGAAATCGTGTGATGTATTATAGATCCACACATTTATTACTTATGCATAGGGTGTGCCAATATTTGTTACTGAAATTTGTATTTATATATATTCCCTCTATTATTTAATCTTGATTATAATACTTTTATCTTGAGTTGAATATCTTCAAGATAGACCAAGTCTACAGAAAACATGGTAACATCTAGTCTTAACTATGGACGGCTCTTCGGCACAGCTACCACCGCTCCACCACCCCGCAACAATGGACGGCTTAGCGGCAGCGCAGAGGACAGGGACGCAGAAAGACATCTAGTACGTCTAGCTAATGGATTCTAGTATTGCACACGCACTTGAAAAGCTGGTGGAGTGTATGTGAGCGTACGTCTGCGCGCGTTTTTATATAGCAGCTCGCAGCGAGCCACCCTCAACAATTCTCGCCGGCGAAGCATGTGGCTCCGATCATCTGATGATGACTTTTAGCCGAGATATCCATGGTTTCTGTTGGGCAGCTTGTTTGTCTCAGAACTCTTCTCTCCATCAAAAAGACAAGAAATATATACACGAAAGGAAAGGAATCTGCAGCTGCCGGTGGCTAGCTGCAGTTCATTTGTCCCCGCCGGCCAATCTCACGGCGCCACGCCGTCCTTGTTCGCATAATTAATTAACACATTATTTAATCTCGTTTGTTTAAGTTTGTTCTAGTAGGCTCTAAAACCATTTGAAACACTGTTTTCTTAATTCTTCGGTCAACTGGGAATTAAGTCAAAGCTCAACCAGATCATCGTCCGATTTATTGTGAGTCGTAGTCTCTCTCTCGACTCGCCTAACTTGAAGCCTACACTACGGGAATAACTAAATAGGCCGACGGCCTTTTTATACGTCGACGGCAAAATGTCGGGGCCGTCGGCGTAATTTGACGGGCCGTCGGCCCAGTTTTGCCGTCGGTGTAGAATAAATAGGCCGCCGTCGCGTAAACAGGACACCGGTGTAGCCCATTGGACTAACGGCAGAGCAACGGCGTCAAGTCTACGTCGACGGCAAAGCCGTCAGCGTAGGTTTCAGACCTATGCCGACGGCAAAGCCGTCGGCGTAGCTATTTTTCTTTTTTTTCCGCATTAATCTTAGAAAAACATAACTAAATCATTTAAATTCAGAAAAATACATATAATATATCAAAATTTGCAGAAAAATAAGATCTATCTATATAAACTCAAATATTATATATTTGTATTTAAAAAATACATAAAAAATACAAATACTTTCGTATAACATATTTTTCATTTTCCGAGTGCAAAAAACGGGGTGTTTTGTGAAGCAACCACCAAAAGAAAGTTTTAAAATGAAAATACCACATTTTTAAAAATACTAGACCATATTGAATGGACAATTTTCCAACCTGGATATCTCAAACCTTTCCGTTCACCTCTCGTAAAAAGACAAATTCCTGCCGAATCGGCAGGAAATGAGTTAGATTTGAACTATAGGTACATGATATATTGCTCATGATTTTTTGGAAAAATCATTTTTAGGTTCACAATATGCTATTTAATCAGAGATATAATACAAGTTCAATGAGGCTCATCCCCGATCTAAGAATCTTCATGCCCCTCGATTTAGAAAGTTTAACGATAGTTTGAAATGGGCATAAAAAATTCAAAAATGATCGAAACAATGCAAAACCTTCGCGCGGTGTCATATTATATGACATAGTTGCATGGAAAAATACCAGACTTGGTATATTCATTGAGTCTCAAAAAAACCTTCACAAAATAACCTTTCTCAATCGAGGTTTTCTGGATTTCAGGTCAAATGACCAATGTTATTGCGAGAATCGCGGTATAGTTTACGATAATGTGTCCATACTGTGCACACATGTGTATCATGGGATGGTGAACAATGTTGCAGGAGGAAGTTTTCCTTTTCTTCGCACCGAAAATCCATTTTTCATTTTACGAGTGCAAAAAACGGTGTGTTTTTGTGAAGCAACCACCAAATATAAGTTTCAAAATAATAATACCACATTTTTAAAAAATAATAGACCATATTGAATGGACAATTTTCCAACATGGATATCTCAAACCTTTCCGTTCACCTCTCGTAAAAAAGACAAATTCCTGCCGAATCGGAGGAAATGAGTTAGATTTGAACTACAGGTATATGATATATTGCTCATGATTTTTTGAAAAATCTTTTTTAGGTTCATAATATGCTATTTCATTAGAGATATAATGCAAGTTTAGTGAGGCTCAGCCCCGATCTAAGAATCTTCATGCCCCTCGATTTAGAAAGTTTGACGATAGTTTGAAATGGGCATAAAAAAATCAAAAACGATCGAAACAATGCAAAACCTTCGCGTGGTGTCATATTATATGACATAGTTGCATGGAAAAATACCAGACTTGGTATATTCATTGAGTCTCAAAAAAACCTTCACAAAATGACCTATCTCAATCGAGGTTTTTTGGATTTCAGGTCAAATGACCAATGTTATTGCGATAATCGCGGTATAGTTTGCCATAATGTGTCCATATTGTGCACACATGTGTATCATGGGATGGTGAACAATGTTGCAGGAGGAAGTTTTCCTTTTCGTCGCATCGAAAAGCCATTTTTCATTTTCCGAGTGCAAAAAACGAGGTGTTTTTGTGAAGAAACCACCAAATAAAAGTTTCAAAATGATAATACAACATTTTTTAAAAATACTATACCATATTGAATGGACAATTTCCCAACCTGGATATCTCAAACCTTTCCGTTCACCTCTCATAAAAAAGACAAATTCCTGCCAAATCGGTAGGAAATGAGTTAGATTTGAGCTACAGGTACATGATATATTGCTCATGATTTTTTGCAAAAATCATTTTTAGGTTCACAATATGATATTTCATCAGAGATATAATGCAAGTTTAGTGAGTCTCAGCCCCGAGCTAAGAATCATCATGCCCCTCGATTTAGAAAGTTTGACGATAGTTTGAAACGGTCATAAAAAATTAAAAAACGATCGAAACAATGCAAAACTTTCGCGTGGTGTCATATTATGACATAGTTGCATGGAAAAATACCAAACTTGGTATATTGATTGTGTCTCAAAAAACCTTCACAAAATGACCTATCTCAATCGAGGTTTTCTGGATTTCAGGTCAAATGACCAATGTTATTGCTAGAATCGTGATATAGTTTGCGCTAATATGCTCATATTGTGCACTCGTATATATCATGGGATGGCGAACAATGTTGCAGGAGGAAGTTTTCCTTTTCGTCGCACCAAAAAGCCATTTTTTATTTTTCGAGTGCCAAAAAGGGGTGTTTCATAAATCTTGACATAGTTTCAGTTGGTATAATATTTAAAAGTTATGATATATAATTAAATAGATGATAGTGATCGATTTGGATATATTATTTGTTGAATTGTGATTTACGGATTTGTAGATATGAATTATTTAAATTTAAATAAAAAAGCAAAATAAATAAAATTTATTTTATTTTTATTTGAATTCAAGATTATTATTACTTATTCATTGTTGTTACTCAAATAATTGTATGGAATGTAAAAAAATAAATATGTCTAACATTATAGTTGGGACGACTGTCGTCGAGTCTGATCGAACAGGACAAGAGTGGATCATCTGATGACTTTTAGCCGAGATATCCATGGTTTCTGTTGGGCAGCTTGTTTGTCTCAGAACTCTTCTCCATCAAAAGACAAGAAATATATACACGAAAGGAAAGGAATCTGCAGCTGCCGGTGGCTGCAGTTCATTTGTCCCCGCCGGCAACACATTTTTTAATCTCGTTTGTTTAAGTTTGTTCTAGGCTCTAAAACCATTTGAAACACTGTTTTCTTAATTCTTTGGTCGACTGGGAATTAAGTCAAAGCTCAACCAGATCATCGTCCGATTTATTGTGATCCGTATGTCCTTTGAGGTGCGAGTGAGGTTGCAAACGAGATACTAGTTACAAGTGGAGTTATAGAACCGATATATTTATATTTACAAGTTGGCTTGCAACTAAGATAGAATGATATTACTGATTGAAAATTGAGGTAATTCTTAGTCACACATTAATGTCTCCGAAATATCCCGTGTCTCGCGTACTAGTCAGGTTGATCGTGACCAGATTCAAGATAGGCCCGGCTAAAAGTTGGCGCGTAGTATACAGTGGTCGGTTTTTTTGACTATTTTGTCCTTCCGCTAAACTATATATAGCGCACTATTGTCACGATACCGGTTTTGTTTTTGTTTTTCTTCTCTCCGGTTTGTTTTTCTTTTTCTTCTCTCCTTGGCTGAACTACCCACATTAGATACGGGTTTCTACTTTCAGGATGAGGTGTCAATACCCTATGCAACCGTGCGTAGATTATTCGGAACAACCACTAAAAAAAGGACCCATGGACACAAGTACCTAATGCATATTCTTATAAACGAAAGGGAGCCGCGGAACGGAAACGACCTGGACGAGACTTGAACCCGGGTTTCTGGGCTAGCTGAGCAAACTCATGCCGCTAACCACTAGCCCTATGGCTGCTACAACCCCACCAAATCGTGATGAATCACCCAGCTTTCCTAAGAAATATTTCGTAGATGTAGCATTGCTTAGGCTAGCCATAGTGAGAATATTACAACTAGTACCCCCTCCGTCCCAAGGCTTAAGGCCTATTTTTTTTTTTGAAGTCAATTTATGAAAAGTTTGAGCAAATTTTTAGAAAAATAATCAAGAACTATGATATTATATATATACCATGTGAATATATGTTTCACGATGTATTAAAGGATATGTATTTTATATTATAAATATTAATATATTTTTTAAAACTTGATCAAACTTTACATAGTTTAACTTTTTACAAAAAATAGGCCTATAGTCTTGGGACGGAGTTAGTATCATGCATGCCATGTTGCAAAAATCTGACGTGACACAACAATTAATGAAGAAAGAGATAGTTAAATTATCATAACACGTAAAACTAGAAATCCTAGACAAGTAAATTCTAGGAGTACATAAATTTACAGAGAAATTCTATAAATCAATAAATATAGTAGTACTATAATACTATCATATGATATAATGCACTATAAACATAGTATTATACTATACTATTAGTATCATATGCATGATATACTTCCAATATGACCAGCCTTAATGTTAATGACGTCCTGCTCACGATGGAGAGCGTGCGGAGCAGGGAACCAACGAGGCGACGTCATTTCTGCCGATCTTAATCAAACTGGAGTCGCTCGAAATTTTGTGGAAAATCCCTCCACCTACGTGGACACGAGAAGTCCTCTTCTTTGGAGATCCACACCAAGCTGCGTGCTTTATTCGGTCTCCTATTCTTCACGTGAGATCAACGTGGCAGCTTCAGCTCCCTAGATTTTCGAACCTTAATGTCTCAGAAATATCTTGTGTCTCGCATACAAGCCAAGTTGATCTTGACAAAGGCGATAAGCCCCCCTAAAAAGTTTGAGTGGTCGGCTTCATACAAGTACTGAAAATGACTTTACATATGTATCTGCCCTTGATGTCAAAGGCAAAGGACTATACCCCGGCATCACCCGCGCATGTGAAAACATTATTTTTGAAAAATGATACACGTAAACCGGACGATGGAACGATTTGATCGTCTGGGTTGTCACTCGCGAACGCGTGAATCCTACCCACGACGCTGTCGCTATCCTTCTTGTCTTCTTTCTTTCCCGCGGAAAAATCCTCATGTCGCCCCATCGCTCTCCTTCCCCGCCGCCCCAACGCCCTCCTTCCCCACAGCTAGCCGGAGCACCTCTCTTCCCCTAGCTCCTCTCCCGAGGCGCACCGCTCCCGACCTGCCTCAATCGGACGCAGCGAGTTGCCCCCATCTAGCTGAAGGGTTTCGCAGCATAGTAAATCAAAAAATTTCTACGGATGCGAACGGGGAAGCCAAGATCTAATCTAGGAGATGCAATCAACGAGAGGGATAGATGAGATCTTCATACCCTTGAAGAAATCGCACAGCAGAAACGTTCAACAGAACGTGGTTGATGTAGTCGTACTAGCCGTCTCCTCCTCGCGATCTGATCCGATCGTACGCCGCAAGTGGCGGTGCCTCCGAGAGATGCACACGTACGGTGCCGCGACGTCTCCTCCTTCCTTGGTCCAGCAATTGGGGTGGAGAGATAGATTGGATCTACAGCACGACGACGTGGTGCTATGGTGGAGAGTTTCTGCGGCAGGACTTCGCCTACGCGCAGTCGGGAGAGAGAGAGAGGGAGGGCAGCAGGATGGCGGCTAGGGTTGAAGGAGTGGGGGGGAGGGGTGCGCCCCTGCCCACGTTATATAGGGGGCTGGCCGGACCCCTTGGCCCCTCCTCCAAGCCCTAGGGCGGCGGCCCCAAGGGTTGGAGTGGGGGGCAAGTTTTCCCCCTCCTTCTAGAAGGGTTCCTAGGGTTTCCCCTAGGGTTTTGGCCGGCTGGGCCTATGGGGCCTTGTGCCCCTGGCCCAATGCGGCCAGGGCACTCCCCTTAGTCCCACGCAGGCCTCCGACAAGTGGGGCCACGTTGGTCCCACTCTGGAAGCTTCTAGAACCTTCCGGTACAATACCGAATATTCCGAAACGATTCCGAAATCCAAAAAACTGCTTTCCTTTATATGAATCTTATTCTCCAGACCATTACGGAACCTCTCGTGATGTCCTGGATCTCATCCGAGACTCCGAACAAAAACTCATAAACCAATTATCCATTCTATCCTAGCGTCGAGGCACGTTAAGTGTGTGACCCTACGGGTTCGAGAATATGCAGACATGATCTTCTATCAATAATCAACAACGAGATCTGGAAACCCATATTGACTCCCACATATTCGTCGATGATCATATTGGATGAACCACGATGCCAGGATTCAATTAATCCCATATATATATTCCCTTCGTCACGCGATATTTTACTTGCCCGAGATTCGATCGTTGGTATCAGCATACCTAGTTCAATCTCGTTCACAGCAAGTACTTTACTCTTTCCGTAATTCGATATCACTTTGTGATCAACTCCTTAACCACGTGCTTGCAAGCGGTGTTGATATCGATTACCGAGTGGGCCCGAAGTATATCTCTCCGACTCGGGAGGGACAAATCCCATCTCGATACATACAACCCAACAAGTACTTTCCGATCACCCGAGAGACACCTTTATGATCACCCTCACATAGGATGACGTTTCATGACCTCAAAGCTTTCTTCCGATACCAGGGAGTTGCATTATCTCATGGTCTAAGGAATACAATATTTGACATAGGAAAAAGCTTCGCAAAGATGAACACGATGACACGACCTAATTGCTCTGCTTGATTTGGGTCTGTCCATCATATCATTCTCCTAATGACATGATATCATTATTAATCGACAACTCATGTCTATGGTTAGGAAACCTTAACCATCATTAATCAATGAGCTAGTCCATACAGGCGTACTAGGGACACGGTGTTGTTCATAAACCACACAAGTATCAAAGTTTCCGCTTAATACAATTCTAGCATGGAATATAAACTTTATCATGAACAAGAATTATAACAATAACATCTTTATTATTGCCTCTAGGGCATAATTCCAACAGTCTCCCACTTGCACTAGAGTCAATAATCTAGTTTACATCTAGCAACAATCTAACACCCATGGTATTAAGGTGCTGATCATGTTTTGCTCGTGGAAGAGGTTTAGTCGACATTCAGATCCGTATGTACTTTTCTAATCTTCAGATCTCCATCTGTTATATAATCTCGAATTATATGAAGCCGGCGGTTGATGTGCTTGGTCTTTGGATGATATCTTGGTTCCTTAGCCAGTGCTATGGCGCCAGTGTTGTCACACAATATCTCCAGTGGGTCCAAGGCACTTGGAACCACACCAAGCTCAGTGATAAAGTTCCTGATCCAAACTCCTTCACTTGACGCTTCTGCAGCAGCCATGTATTCCGATTTTACTGTAGATCCCGCGATCACGCTTTGCTTGCAGCTTCTCCAGCTCACAGCTCCTCCATTCAAAATATAAACGTATCAAATGTATCCTGTCTGAGATTTAGAATCATCTGGGTCGGTGTCGAAACTAGCGTCTACGTAACCTTTTACGACGAGCTGCTCATCACCTCCATAGACCAAGAACATTTCTTTAGTCCTATTTAAATACTTTAGGATGTTCTTTACGGCTGTCCAGTGTTCCACTCCTGGATCAATTTGGTATCTGCTCGTCAAACTAAGAGCATTGGACACATCCGGTCTAGTACACAACATGGCATACATGATAGAACCTATGGCCGAGGCATATGGCACTTTGCTTATAGTTTCTCTATCGTTTACCGTAGCTGGACACTGAGCCTTGCTCAATATCTTACCTGACAACATGGGCACTGAACCTTTCTTTGCCTTATCCATTCTGAACCTTTTCAGAACTTTGTCTAGGTATGTACTTTGGCTTAAAGCTATTAGGCGTCTTTGTCTATCTCTATAGATTTTGATGCCTAATATATAAGCAGCTTCTCTTAGGTCTTTCATTGAAAAACATTTATTCAAATAACTCTTCACATCGTTAAGCATACCAATGTCATTTCCAATAATCAATATGTCATCCACATATAGTACAAAAAATATCACTGAGCTCCCACTCACTTTCTTGTAGATACAAGCTTCGTAGCAATTTGGAACAAATCCAAAGCTCTTGATCACTTGATCAAAACGAAGGTTCCAACTCCGAGATGCTTGCTTCAGTCCATAAATGGAACGCTGAAGTTTGCATACCTTATCAGCATCCTTAGGATCGACAAAACCTTCGGGCTGCATCATATAAACTCTTCATCAATGTTGCCATTGAGGAACGCAGTCTTGACATCCATTTGCCATATTTCATAATCATGAAATGCAGCAATTGTTAATAAAATCCGAATGGACTTAAACATCGCTACGGGAGAGAAAGTCTCATCGTAGTCAACACCTTGAACTTGCTGAAACCCTTTTGCGACAAGCCGTGCTTTATAGACAGTAACATTACCATCCGCGTCCGTTTTCTTCTTGAAAATCCATTTGCACTCAACAGCCTTACGGTCTCTAGGAGGGTCCACCAAAGTCCATACTTGGTTTTCGCTCATGGATCCCAATTCGGATTTCATGGACTCTAGCCGTTTCTCAGAGTCTGGGCTCATCATTGCTTCCTCATAGTTCGCAGGTTCATTGTTGTCTACCAACAAGACGGTTAAGACAGGGTTGCCGTACCATTCAGGAGTGGCACGTGACCTTTTCGACCTGCGACATTCAGTAGTAGCATCGTTCGAAGTTTCATGATCCTCATCATTAGCTTCCTCTCTTGTTGGTGCAGACGGCACTGGAACAATTTCAGGTGCTGCGCTACTCTCCAACTTGAGAGAAGGTTCAATAACCTCGTCTAGCTCTATCTTCCTCCCACTCACTTCTTTCGAGAGAAACTCCTTCTCAAGAAAGGATCTGTTCTTTGCAACAAACACTTTGCCTTCAGATCTGTGGTAGAAGGTATACCCAATCGTTTCCTTAGGGTATCCTATGAAGATGCATTTCTCCGCTTTGGGTTCGAGCTTGTCCGGCATCAACTTCCTGACGTAAGCTTCGCATCCCCAAACTTTAAGAAACAACAACTTAGGTTTAGCACCAAACCATAGTTCATATGGTGTCGTCTCAACGGATTTAGATGGTGCCCTATTTAAAGTGAATGCAACGACTTCTAATGCATAACCCCAAAATGATAACGACAAATCTTTAATAGACATCATTGATCGCACCATATCTAATAGAGTTCGATTCCGGCGTTCAGACACACCATTACGCTGTGGTGTTCCGGGTGGCATGAGTTGCGAAACGATTCCGCTTGCGTTAAGATATGTGAGAAAATCATAACTCAAATAATCACCTCCACGATCGGATCGTAGAAATTTAATTTTCTTGTTACGATGGTTTTCCATTTCGTTCTGAAATTCTTTGAACTTTTCAAACGTTTCAGATTTATGTTTCATTAAATAGATATACCCATATCTACTTAAGTCATCGGTAAAAGTGAGAAAATAGCGATATCTACCGTGCGTTTAAACACTCATTGGTCCACATACATCGGTATGTATGATTTCCAACAAGTCCGTTGCTCGCTCCATCATTCCGGAGAACGGGGTTTTGATCATCTTGCCCATGAGGCACGGCTCGCACGTGTCAAATGATTCAAAACCAAGACACTCCAAAATTCCATCAGAATGGAGTTTCTTCATGCGTTTTACACCAATATGACCTAGACGGCAGTGCCACAAATAAGTTGAGTTATCACTATCTACTTTGCATCTCTTAGCCTCAATGTTATGGATGTGTGTTTCATTGCTTTCGAGATTTAGAAGAAATAAACCATTCATAGCAGGTGCATGACCATAAAAGATGTTATTCATATAAATAGAACAACCATTATTCTCCGATTTTAATGAATAACCGTCTTGCAATATACACGATCCAGATATAATGTTCATGCTCAATGCAGGCACATAATAACACTTATTAAGGTTTAAAACTAATCCCGAAGGTAAAACTAAGGAGAGCATGCCGACGGACATCACATCAACTCTTAATCCATTGCCAACGCGCATCGTCACCTCATCCCTTGCTAGCCGTCGTCTATTCCGTAGCTCCTGTTTCGAGTTACAAATATTAGCAGCTGAACCAGTATCAAATACCCAGGCACTACAACGAGCGCTAGTAAGGTAAACATCAATAACATGTATATCAAATATACCTTTAATGGTGCCAGCCTTCTTGTCCGCTAAGTACTTCGGACAGTTGCGCTTCCAGTGACCCTTGTCCTTGCAATAGAAGCACTTAGTGTCCGGCTTAGGTCCAGACTTGAGCTTCTTCTCAGCAGGGGTAACGCGCTTGCCGCTGCCTTTCTTGAAGGACTTCTTTGCACCCTTACCTTTCTTAAAGCTAGGGGTCTTGTTGACCATCAACACATGATTATCTTTCTTGATATCCACATCCCCAGCTTTCAGCTTAGCGAAGAGCTCAGTGATCGTATCAGTGGAACCAATCTGATTGTGAGTAACTACAAAACCTTTGTAGCTAGGAGGGAGTGATTGCAGGACTCTGTCAATCTTGAGCTCTTCTGGAATCTTGCAGTCCAGTTGCTCAAGACGTTGAGTGTAGCCCGACATCTTAATGGCGTGCTCACTAACGGAACTCACTTCCTCCATCTTGCAGTTAAAGACCTTCTCAGATATCTCATATCTCTCAGAACGGGCCTGAGTCTGAAACATGGTTTTCAGTTCCTCAAGTATCTCAAAGGGCCCGGCGAACTCCTCAAAACGATTTTGAAGGTCCGATTCTATAACAAACAACATGGTACTCTTAATCACTCCATAATCATCTTTGTGCGACTGATAAACAGCTTTCTCATCAGCCGGCCCATCAATAGCAGGGGCGTCACCTAGCGCTTTCTCAAGGACATAGTCCTTTTGTCCGCCAGCGAGAATGATTCTCAGATTGCGGAACCAGTTGGTGAAGTTATACCCATTGTTCTTAAGCTTTTCTTTCTCAGCAAAAACGTTGAAGTTGAAGTTGGACTTAGCCATTTGATCTACAAAATTTGCAAGTACAATTTAGACTATGTTCATGATAACTAGTTCAACTTAATCAAATTACTAGATGAACTCCCACTAAATTCAACATCCCTCAAGTTGCTTAGTGAACATGATCCAAATTCACCACACCTAATCCGATCTTCACGAGAAGAGATGTGGTTTCAATGGTGGACAACGAAGTGTCGATCATATCATTCATATGACTCATGCTTAACCTTTCGGTTCGTGTGTTCCGAGGCCATGTCTGTACATGCTAGGCTCGTCAAGTCAAACCCAAGTATTTCCACGTGTGGAAAATGGGCTTGCACCCGTTGTATGTGAACGTAGAGTTTATAGCACCCGATCATCACGTGGTACTTGAACACGACGAACTTTTGCAACGGTGCATACATGGGGAGAACACAGTTTTATCTTGATCTTTAAGTGAGGAATAGTCTTATAATACTACTGTCGCGATCTAAGCATAATAAGATACATAGAAGGATAAACATCACATGCATATAATTTTATGTGACATGGTATAGACAATCTCCGCGCAATGATCTCCATCTTGTGTGGGCCAGCATGATATCCATCACTCCACCATGATTGCCTCCACCACGAATAACAACTACAACTATTGCTAACTACTTAGCGATAAAGTAAAGCTATTACATGGCGTATAAGAAATTGACACACAGGTCATACACAATTATAAAGACAAGCATATGGCTCCTGCCGGTTGTGTACTCATCGACATGCAAGTCGTGAAACATTACAAAACATGATCATTGCATACAACATACACATCACATCTTGGGCCATACCATATCACAGAAACACTCCCTGCAAAAACAAGTTAGACGCCTCTACTTTGTTGTTGCATGTTTTACGTGGCTTATGGGAGTAACAAGCTAAGAACGATTCTTACCTACGGAAAGCCACAACGGTGATATTATGGTTGCCAACATTCGGTGTAAATCCCATGACAACTATAGTGAGAGAAACCGGCATCCACCAGCCGTATGTGTGGAACAAGCCACACGTCAAGTGCGGAGCCGGTCTCGCGAACGAGGTCGCGTAAAGTTGGCCTGGACTGTTGGAATTATGCCCTAGAGGCAATAATAAAGATGTTATTATTATAATTCTTGTTCATGATAAAGTTTATATTCCATGCTAGAATTGTATTAAGCGGAAACTTTGATACTTGTGTGGTTTATGAACAACACCGTGTCCCTAGTATGCCTCTATGGACTAGCTCATTGATTAATGATGGTTAAGGTTTCCTAACCATTGACATGAGTTGTCGATTAATAATGAGATCATGTCATTAGGAGAATGATATGATGGACAAATCCAAATTAAGCAGAGCAATTAGATCGTGTCATCGTGTTCATCTTTGTGAAGCTTTTCTTATGTCAAATATTGTATTCCTTAGACCATGAGATAATGCAACTCCCTGGTATCGAAATAAAGCTTTGAGGTCATCAAACGTCATCCTATGAGAGGGCGATCATAAAGGTGTCTCTCAGGTGATCGGAAAGTACTTGTTGGGTTGTATGTATCAAGATGGGATTTGTCCCTCCCAAGTCGGAGAGATATACTTCGGGCCCACTCGGTAATCGATATCAACACCGCTTGCAAGCACGTGGTTAAGGAGTTAATCACAAAGTGATATTGGATTACGGAACGAGTAAAGTACTTGTTGTGAACGAGATTGAACTAGGTATGTCGATGCCAACGATCGAATCTCGGGCAAGTCTAATATCGCGTGACAAAGGGAATATATATGGGATTAATTGAATCCTGGCATCGTGGTTCATCCGATATGATCACCGATGAATATGTGGGAGTCAATATGGGTTTCCAGACCCCGCTGTTGATTATTGATAGAAGATCAGGTCTGCATATTCTCGAACCCGTAGGGTCACACACTTAACGTGTCTCGACGCTAGGATAGAATGGATAATTGGTTTATGAGTTTTTGTTCGGAGTCTCGGATGAGATCCAGGACATGAAGAGAGGTTCCGGAATGGTCCGGAGAATAAGATTCATATAAGGGAAAGCAGTTTTTGGATTTCGGAATTGTTTCGGATTGTTCGGTATTGTACCGGAAGGTTGTAGAAGCTTCCGGAGTGGGACCAACGTGGCCCCACTTGTCGGGAGGGGGCGTGGGCCTACGAGGGAGTGCCCTGTCCGCATTGGGCCAGGGGCACAAGGCCCCATAGGCCCAGCTGGCCAAGCCCTAGCGGAAACCCTAGGGAGAGCTTCTAGAAGGGGGGGACTTGCCCCCCACTCCTCCCATGTTGCCGCCGGCCCTAGGGCTTGGAGGAGGGGCAAGGGCAGCCGGCCAGCCCTCTATATAAGTGGCAAGGGCGCACCCTCCCCCCACACCTCCTAAACCCTAGCCGCCTACCTGCTGCCCTCCTCTCTCTCTCTCTCCCGACTGCGCGTAGGCGAAGCCCTGCCGCAGAAACTCTCCACCTTTGCACCACGCCGTCGTGTTGTAGATCCAATCTATCTCTCCACCCCACTTGCTGGACCAAGGAAGGAGGAGACGTCGAGGTGCCGTACGTGTGCATCTCTCGGAGGCGTCGCCACTTGCGGCGTTGGATCGGATCGGGTCGCGAGGAGGAGAAGGCTAGTACGACTACATCAACCATGTTCCGTTGAACGTTCTGCTGTGCGATTTCTTCAAGGGTATGAAGATCTCATCTATCCCTCTCGTTGTTTGCATCTCCTAGATTAGATCTTGGATTTTCCCGTTCGCATCCGTAGAAAATTTTGATTTACTATGCTGCGAAACCCTTCAGTAGTATCAGAGCTAGATCTATGCGTAGATGTGTTTCACGAGTAGAACGCAACATGCTTGTTGCGGGCGTTGATGTTTTCTGTTGCAAGCCTCTTGTTGTGTACTTCTTATGACGCGGGATAGTGAGATCGAAGCGGTCCAGGCCAACTTTACGCGACCTCGTTCGCGAGACCGGCTCCGCACTTGACGTGTGGCTTGTTCCACACATACGGCTGGTGGATGCCAGTTTCTCTCACTATAGTTGTCATGGGATTTACACCGGATGTTGGCAACCATAATATCACCGTTGTGGCTTTCCGTAGGTAAGAATCGTTCTTAGCTTGTTACTCCCATAAGCCACATAAAACATGCAACAACAAAGTAGAGGCGTCTAACTTGTTTTTGCAAGGAGTGTTTCTGTGATATGGTATGGCCTGTGATGTGTATGTTGTATGCAATGATCATGTTTTGTAATGTTTCACGATTTGCATGTCGATGAGTACACAACCGGCAGGAGCCATATGGTTGTCTTTATAATTGTGTATGACCTGTGTGTCAATTTCTTATACGCCATGTAATAGCTTTACTTTATCGCTAAGTAGTTAGCAATAGTTGTAGTTGTTATTCGTGGTGGAGGCAATCATGGTGGAGTAATGGAGATCATGCTGGCACACACAAGATGGAGATCATTGCGCGGAGATTGGCTATACCATGTCACATAAAATTATATGCATGTGATGTTTATCCTTCTATGTATCTTATTATGCTTAGATCGCGACAGTAGCATTATAAGACGATTCCTCACTTAAAGATCAAGATAAAACTGTGTTCTCCCCATGTATGCACCGTTGCGAAAGTTCGTCGTGTTCAAGTACCACGTGATGATCAGGTGCTATAAACTCTACGTTCACATACAACGGGTGCAAGCCCGTTTTCCACACGTGGAAATACTTGGGTTTGACTTGACGAGCCTAGCATGTACAGACATGGCCTCGGAACACACGAACCGAAAGGTTAAGCATGAGCCATATGAATGATATGATCGACACTTCGTTGTCCACCATTGAAACCACATCTCTTCTTGTGAAGATCGGATTAGGTGTGGTGAATTTGGATCATGTTCACTAAGCAACTTGAGGGATGTTGAATTTAGTGGGAGTTCATCTAGTAATTTGATTAAGTTGAACTAGTTATCATGAACATAGTCTAAATTGTACTTGCAAATTTTGTAGATCAAATGGCTAAGTCCAACTTCAACTTCAACGTTTTTTCTGAGAAAGAAAAGCTTAAGAACAATGGGTATAACTTCACCAACTGGTTCCGCAATCTGAGAATCATTCTCGCTGGCGGACAAAAGGAGTATGTCCTTGAGAAAGCGCTAGGTGACGCCCCTGCTGTAGATGCGCCGGCTGATGAAAAAGTTGTTTATCAGTCGCGCAAAGATGATTATGGTGTGATTAAGAGCACCATGTTGTTTGCTATGGAATCGGACCTTAAAAATCGTTTTGAGGAGTTCTCCGGGCCCTTTGAGATCCTTGAGGAACTGAAAACCATGTTTTAGACTCAGGCCCGTTCTGAGAGATATGAAATCTCTGAGAAATTCTTTAACTGCAAGATGGAGGAAGGGAGTTCCGTTAGTGAGCACGCCATTAAGATGTCGGGCTACACTCAACGCCTTGAGCAACTGGACTGCAAGATTCTAGAGGAGCTCAAGATTGACAGAGTTCTGCAATCACTCCCTCCTAGCTACAAAGGTTTTGTAGTTACTGATAATCAGATTGGTTCCACTGATACGATCACTGAGCTCTTCGCTAAGCTGAAAGCTGCGGAGGTGGATATCAAGAAAGATAATCATGTGTTGATGGTCAACAAGCCCCCCAGCTTTAAGAAAGGTAAGGGTGCAAATAAGTCCTTCAAGAAAGGCAGCGGCAAGTGCGTTGCCCCTGCTGAGAAGAAGCTCAAGTCTGGACCTAAGCCGGACACTAAGTGCTTCTATTGCAAGGACAAGGGTCACTGGAAGCGCAACTGTCCGAAGTACTTAGCGGACAAGAAGGCTGGCACCATTAAAGGTATATTTGATATACATGTTATTGATGTTTACCTTACTAGCGCTCGTTGTAGTGCCTGGGTATTTGATACTGGTTCAGTTGCTAATATTTGTAACTCGAAACAGGAGCTACGGAATAGATGGCGGCTAGCGAGGGATGAGGTGACGATGTGCGTTGGCAACGGATCAAGAGTTGATGTGATGGCCGTCGGCACGCTCTCCTTAGTTTTACCTTCGGGATTAGGTTTAAACCTTAATAAATGTTATTATGTGCCTGCGTTGAGCATGAACATCATATCTGGATCATGTTTATTGCAAGACGGTTATTCATTTAAATCGGAGAATAATGGTTGTTCTATTTATATGAGTAACATCTTTTATGGTCATGCACCTGCTATGAATGGTTTATTTCTTCTAAATCTCGAAAGCAATGAAACACACATCCATAACATTGAGGCTAAGAGATGCAAGGTAGATAGTGATAATACGACTTATTTGTGGCTCTGCCGTCTAGGTCATATTGTTGTAAAACGCATGAAGAAACTCCATTCTGATGGACTTTTGGAGTGTCTTGATTTTGAATCATTTGACACGTGCGAGCCGTGCCTCATGGGCAAGATGATCAAAACCCCGTTCTCCGGTATAATGGAGTGAGCAACGGACTTGTTGGAAATCATACATACCGATGTATGCGGACCAATGAGTGTTTCGACGTGCGGTGGATATCGCTATTTTCTCAGTTTTACTGATGACTTAAGTAGATATGGGTATATATATTTAATGAAACATAAATCTGAAACGTTTGAAAAGTTCAAAGAATTTCAGAACAAAGTGGAAAACCATCGTAACAGAAAAATTAAATTTCTACGATCCGATCGTGGAGGTGAATATTTGAGTTATGATTTTCTCACGCATCTTAAAGCAAGCGGAATCGTTTCGCAACTCACGCCACCCGGAACACCACAGCGAAATGGTGTGTCTGAACGCCGGAATCGAACTTTATTGGATATGGTGCGATCGATGATGTCTCTTACAGATTTGCTGTTATCATTTTGGGGTTATGCATTAGAAACCGTTGCATTCACTTTAAATAGAGCACCATCTAAATCCGTTGAGACAACACCGTATGAACTGTGGTTTGGTGCTAAACCTAAGTTGTCGTTTCTTAAAGTTTGGGGATGCGAGGCTTACGTCAAGAAGTTGATGCCGGATAAGCTCGAACCCAAAGCGGAGAAATGCGTCTTCATAGGATATCCTAAGGAAACTATTGGGTATACCTTCTATCACAGATCCGAAGGCAAAGTGTTTGTTGCAAAGAACAGATCCTTTCTTGAGAAGGAGTTTCTCTCGAAAGAAGTGAGTGGAAGGAAAGTAGAGCTAGACGAGGTTATTGAACCTTCTCTTGAGTTGGAGAGTAGCGAAGCACCTAAATTGTTCCAGTGCCATCTGCACCAATAATAGAGGAAACTAATGACGAGGATCATGAAGCTTCGGACGATGCTACTACTGAACGTCGCAGGTCGACAAGGTCACGTGCCCCTCCTGAGTGGTACGGCAACCCTGTCTTAACTGTCTTTTTGGTAGATAACAGTGAACCTGCGAACTATGAGGAAGCGATGATGAGCCCAGACTCTAAGAAATGGCTAGAGGCCATGAAATCCGAATTGGGATCCATGAGCGAAAACCAAGTATGGACTTTGGTGGACCCTCCTAGCGACCGAAAGTCCGTTGAGTGCAATTGGATTTTCAAGAAGAAAATGGACGCGGATGGTAATGTTACTGTCTATAAAGCTCGACTTGTCGTGAAAGGTTTTCGACAAGTTCAAGGTGTTTACTACGATGAGACTTTCTCTCCCGTAGCGATGTTTAAGTCCATTCGGATTTTATTAGCAATTGCTGCGTTTCATGATTATGAAATATGGCAAATGGATGTCAAGACTGCGTTCCTCAATGGCAACATTGATGAAGAGTTGTATATGATGCAACCCGAAGGTTTTGTCGATCCTAAGGATGCTGATAATGTGTGCAAACTTCAGCGTTCCATTTATGGACTGAAGCAAGCATCTCGGAGTTGGAACCTTCGTTTTGATCAAGTGATCAAGAGCTTTGGATTTGTTCCAAATTGCTATGAAGCTTGTATCTACAAGAAAGTGAGTGGGAGCTCAGTGACATTTTTAGTACTATATGTGGATGACATATTGATTATTGGAAATGACATTGATATGCTTAACGATGTGAAGAGTTATTTGAACAAATGTTTTTCAATGAAAGACCTAGGGGAAGTTGCTTATATATTGGGCATCAAAATCTATAGAGATAGACAAATACGCCTAATAGCTTTAAGTCAAAGTACATACCTAGACAAGGTTCTGAAAAGGTTCAGAATGGATAAGGCAAAGATAGGTTCAGTGCCCATGTTGTCAGGTAAGATATTGAGCAAGGCTCAGTGTCCAGCTATGGTAAACGATAGAGAAGCTATGAGCAAAGTGCCTTATGCCTCGGCCATAGGTTCTATCATGTATGCCATGCTGTGTACTAGACCGGATGTGTCCAATGCTCTTAGTTTGACGAGCAGATACCAAAGTGATCCAGGAGTGGAACACTGGACAGCCGTGAAGAACATCCTAAAGTATTTAAATAGGACTAAAGAAATGTTCTTGGTCTATGGATGTGATGAGCAGCTCGTCGTAAAAGGTTACGTCGATGCTAGTTTTGACACCGACAAGGATGATTCTAAATCTCAGACAGGATACGTTTATATTTTGAATGGAGGAGCTGTGAGCTGGAGAAGCTGCAAGCAAAGCGTGATCGCGGGATCTACAGTAGAAGCGGAATACATGGCTGCTGCAGAAGCGTCAAGTGAAGGAGTTTGGATCAGGAACTTCATCATTGAGCTTGGTGTGGTTCCAAGGCCTTGGACCCACTGGAGATATTGTGTGACAACACTGGCGCCATAGCACTGACTAAGGAACCAAGATATCATCCAAAGACCAAGCACATCAACCGCAAGTTTCATATAATTCGAGATTATATAACAGATGGAGATCTGAAGATTAGCAAAGTACATACGGATCTGAATGTCGCAGATCCGTTGACTAAACCTCTTCCACGAGCAAAACATGATCAGCACCTTAGTGCCATGGGTGTTAGATTGTTGCCAGATGTTAACTAGATTATTGACTCTAGTGCAAGTGGGAGACTGTTGGAATTATGCCCTAGAGGCAATAATAAAGATGTTATTATTATAATTCTTGTTCATGATAAAGTTTATATTCCATGCTAGAATTGTATTAAGCGGAAACTTTGATACTTGTGTGGTTTATGAACAACACCATGTCCCTAGTATGCCTCTATGGACTAGCTCATTAATTAATGATGGTTAAGGTTTCCTAACCATAGACATAAGTTGTCGATTAATAATGAGATCATGTCATTAGGAGAATGATATGATGGACATACCCAAATTAAGCAGAGCAATTAGATCGTGTCATCGTGTTCATCTTTACGAAGCTTTTCTTATGTCAAATATTGTATTCCTTAGACCATGAGATAATGCAACTCCCTGGTATCGAAAGAAAGCTTTGAGGTCATCAAACGTCATCCTATGAGAGGGTGATCATAAAGGTGTCTCTCAGGTGATCGGAAAGTACTTGTTGAGTTGTATGTATCGAGATGGGATTTGTCCCTCCCAAGTCGGAGAGATATACTTCGGGCCCACTCGGTAATCGATATCAACACCTCTTGCAAGCACGTGGTTAAGGAGTTAATCACAAAGTGATATCGGATTATGGAACGAGTAAAGTACTTGCTATGAACGAGATTGAACTAGGTATGCCGATGCCAACGATCGAATCTCGGGCAAGTAAAATATCGCGTGACGAAGGGAATATATATATGGGATTAATTGAATCCTGGCATCTTGGTTCATTCGATATGATCATCGATGAATATGTGGGAGTCAATATGGGTTTCCAGACCCCGCTGTTGATTATTGATAGAAGATCATGTCTGCATATTCTCGAACCCGTAGGGTCACACACTTAACGTGTCTCGACGCTAGGATAGAATGGATAATTGGTTTATGAGTTTTTGTTCGGAGTCTCGGATGAGATCTAGGACATCACGAGAGGTTCCGTAATGGTCCGGAGAATAAGATTCATATAAGGGAAAGCAGTTTTTGGATTTCGGAATTGTTTCGGATTGTTCGGTATTGTACCGGAAGGTTCTAGAAGCTTCCGGAGTGGGACCAACGTGGCCCCACTTGTCAGGAGGGGGCGTGAGCCTACGAGGGAGTGCCCTGGTCGCATTGGGCCAGGGGCACAAGGCCCCATAGGCCCAGCCGGCCAAGCCCTAGGGGAAACCCTAGGGAGAGCTTCTAGAAGGGGGGGACTTGCCCCCCACTCCTCCCATGTGGCCGCCGGCCCTAGGGCTTGGAGGAGGGGCAAGGTCAGCCGGCCAGCCCTCTATATAAAGAGGGCAGGGGCGCACCCTCCCCCCACACCTCCTAAAACCCTAGCCGCCTACCTGCTGCCCTCCTCTCTCTCTCCCGACTGCGCGTAGGCGAAGCCCTGCCGCAGAAACTCTCCACCTTTGCACCACGCCATCGTGTTGTAGATCCAATCTATCTCTCCACCCCACTTGCTGGACCAAGGAAGGAGGAGACGTCGAGGTGCCGTACGTGTGCATCTCTCGGAGGCGTCGCCACTTGCGGCGTTGGATCGGATCGGGTCGCGAGGAGGAGAAGGCTAGTACGACTACATCAACCATGTTTCATTGAACGTTCCGCTGTGCGATTTCTTCAAGGGTATGAAGATCTCATCTATCCCTCTCGTTGTTTGCATCTCCTAGATTAGATCTTGGCTTTTCCCGTTCGCATCCGTAGAAAATTTTGATTTACTATGCTGCGAAACCCTTCATGGACCGCTTCGATCTCACTATGCCGTGCCATAAGAAGTACACAACAAGAGGCTTGCAACAGAAAACATCAACGCCCGCAACAAGCATGTTGCGTTCTACTCGTGAAACACATCTACGCATAGATCTAGCTCTGATACCACTGAAGGGTTTCGTAGCATAGTAAATCAAAAAAATTCTACGGATGCGAACGAGAAAGCCAAGATCTAATCTAGGAGATGCAATCAATGATAGGTATATATGAGATCTTCATACCCTTGAAGAAATCGCACAACGGAAACGTTCAACAGAACGTGGTTGATGCAGTCATAATAGTCGTCTCCTCCTCGCGATCCGATCCGATCCTACGCCGCAAGTGGCAGCGCCTCTAAGAGATGCACACGTACGGTGCCGCAACGTCTCCTCCTTCCTTGGTCCAGCAAGTGGGGTGGAGAGATAGATTGGATCTACAACACGACGGCGTGGTGCTATGGTGGAGAGTTTCTGCGGCAGGGCTTCGCCTACGCGCAGTCGGGAGAGAGAGAGGGAGGGCAGCAGGATGGCGGCTAGGGTTGAAGGAGTGGGGGAGGGGTGCGCCCCTGCCCACCTTATATAGGGGGCTGGATAGCCCCCTTGGCCCCTCCTCCAAGCCCTAGGGCGGCGGCCCCAAGGGTTGGAGTGGGGGGCAAGTTTCCCCCTCCTTCTAGAAGGGTTCCTAGGGTTTCCCCTAGGGTTTTGGCCGGCTGGGCCTATGGGGCCTTGTGCCCCTGGCCCAATGCGGCCAGGGCACTCCCCTTAGTCCCACGCAGGCCTCCGACAAGTGGGGCCACGTTGGTCCCACTCTAGAAGCTTCTAGAACCTTCCGGTACAATACCGAATATTCTGAAACGATTCCGAAATCCAAAAAAATGCTTTCCTTTATATGAATCTTATTCTCCGGACCATTCCAGAATCTCTCGTGATGTCCTAGATCTCATCCGAGACTCTGAAAAAAAACTCATAAACCAATTATCCATTCTATCCTAGCGTCGAGGCACGTTAAGTGTGTGACCCTACTGGTTCGAGAATATGCAGACATGATCTTCTATCAATAATCAACAACGGGATCTGGAAACCCATATTGACTCCCACATATTCATCGATGATCATATCGGATGAACCATGTCGTGGTGGTGACACGGCAGATGCCATGGGTAGGCTAAAGTATGGGGCCAATGGATGCTAGTGGGATCTGGGGAGGGAAGATGCAGTTGATTCTACACACAAAAGACTAAGGCAAAGATCTTTATTTCTCCTTCCTTGGGCTACAAGTGCTCCTTGAGCTGTATACGAGGAGAAAAGAAGAACTTTGCCAGCCTAACGGTACTAAATGAGTCAATGCCCTCCTCAGGGTCCAAGCCTCCCCTTATAAAGGAAAACCTTGGGTTCCTCTAGGGCTGACGTGGCAAGCATATTCGAGGAATATGCTTGTCCCAATATAGTAGTTCGGCGGCCTCCTTTTCCTGTCGCCCTTCTAACGACGGCAAGGCTCTAGAGGGCCCCTCCTGCGTGCCTCAGGCTTCAGGACTATCACCTCCGTGACCTCCTCCTGCCCCTCTGTCGCTCTGCGCCTTTGTCCCTTGTGCTTGGCTCCGCTCTGATTCTCTCTTGCCTGCAGCTAGAGTTTGACTTTAGGTTTCTCCTTCTCCTGCAAGCTTCGTATCATTCGGCCCTTCCTCGCATAACTCGGCTTGTCCTTCACCTGCATTAAGATTTATTTGGGCTAACCCGGCCGACTTACGCAATATCTCGGCCGGGTAATGCCTTGCCATCACCATAAGGGTCCTTCCCTTTCCTATATCGGCCGACCTCTACAGGATTCGGCCAACTCAGACTGTAACTCGAAAACTGGACGGAGGACATCCTTTCATCCTTCCCCGTCCTTACCCTATCCAAGGTCACCTCCCCAACATTAGTCCCCGAAGCTGGTGCGGCCCCGCTGATAATTTCAGCCGGGTCGTATCAGTTTCATGATATTTGTTCTGCATTGTTTCCGAGTTGTACTTCCCTCGTTCGAGGTATTATCGTATCTTCTCGTGTACGCTTCGTCCTACGTGTCATACTCATCATTGTTTCTCTAGTTTTTTGTTCCTCTACAGTAATCACTGACAGGCTACAGTTACTATTGCGCCTGTCGTGTCGGCGCTGCGACGCCTCGTGTGCCGTTTCCGTCGGGGATCGTGATCTTCTCTTCCACGGTGTGGTCCTTGGTGCGGTTCCACTTAGAGGCGTGCGTTCATGCGGCGCACACGATCTACACAGTCAACCGCTACACCCACGATCCCACTACCTCACAGGCGGCTCGGTTATAAAGAGGGGCGCGGGGTTGGGAGGCTCACTTTCCCCCTCCGTTCACCTGCGCCCTTATTCTTCCTCTAGCCTCTGCGCTCGTTCGCGACTCCACCGCCACGCGTTCATCTGAGTCTCCGACGGCAGGGACCCCGCCGCACTGCTCCGTCTGCCTCGTCCCTGCGCGCTTGCTCCGGCGTCGTCGCCGGTGAGTTCTTCCGGTCCTATCGCCTAGGCTCCTCTCTAGATTCCTTTGTTCCCGTTTCGTTCTCGCGCGGTAGCTCCTTTGCTGCTCCGCCGCCGTTTCCGCGTAGATTCACGACGGGGCCGTGCAGTTCTAAGTTCTCCTCCGCCGCTAGTTCTTCCTCCGTAGATTTCTCCGACGACCCCATGTCGAGCTCCGTCAGCGGTGCCCTTGTCGAGGATGACGATACTGCCTCTGGGCCTGAGCGAGGCTCATGGCAGGGCCCTTCTGTCACCCGCCGAGAGATTGAGTGGCTGATCCGAACTCGCCGGATTCCTGCCGAGGTAACTTGTCGCCTACCCGGCAGCGAATCCTCTCCAGTTCTTAGGGAGGGCGAATATGTAGTCTTTATGTCACATTTTGCTCATGGCTTTGGTCTCCCTCTCAGCGACTTTGCTAGGGAGTTCCTTGATTACTTCGGC
This sequence comes from Avena sativa, assembly GCA_916181665.1. Taxonomy (NCBI): domain Eukaryota; kingdom Viridiplantae; phylum Streptophyta; class Magnoliopsida; order Poales; family Poaceae; genus Avena; species Avena sativa. The sequence goes on along the minus strand of OV702286.1, from coordinate 16,002,150 downwards.
CTTCAGCCGCATCATCTTCCTACAAACGCCATCGCCTCTCTTTCTGCCTTCATCTCTGCCTCGGAGGGATACTTCGGCCTATGGCCTTCTGTGCAAGTCTGGTCAAAGTTTTTCCAGATTCGCTCGAACGTCGTCCCAGACAAATCTCTGCAACCCTCCGAGAAGCTGCTCACCCAATGTGGAGCAGCGTCCATCACACCTCGGAGGAAATCCGAATTTCCTCGTGTCGCAGGTCTAGAGTCATGTAAGAAGTGGCACAAGTCCTTCTTTTATGTCAAAAACGCTGGGAATGAGGATAAGATTCGGCTCCCTGCCTTCTCCATTGGCCCTCCGTCAAAGAAGAACTGGACCTATAATCCGAGGAAGAGTGATGCTTTGGCCGAGGCTTTTGAGATTCGGCTGAAGGAACTGATCCGCTCCGGGCTACGCGGCGAGGATCTGATGACTACCTTCGTCAGCAGCCGAATCTTCCCATTCCAGAAACGCAGCCACAAGCTCTGCTATATGAGCGGTCCTCTCGACCCCAACCGAGTCTCAACGGTGGTGCTGGACAACTACCTCATCTTCAAGCGTGTCCGGGCTATCTTTAAGACGGAGATGCCTGAGGATTGGGCCTGGGGGTTGAATCCGTTCACCCGCGAGCGTCCCCCTCCCCAAGTAAGTATACACATCAGCGTTTTGCCTCCTAATCGCGTTGGTAACCCCTTTTGCTAATTTTATTTTTTCTTTCTTGTCGTGCAGAGGTTTGTGGAGCAGAAGACCGAGGACGCCGAGGTTTTGACGCTCCCATGGCCTGCGGATCGGAATGCTCCGGATAGCGGGGAGCCGGACTCAGAAGAGTTTGTCCCCAAGTCAGATCTTGCTCCGGCTCGTGCTCGCGGCAGGACCCTGACCCACGAGGAGGAAGGTGATTCGGACGAGGTCCAAGTTCTAGAGGTAGTTTCCGCAATGCCAATTTCTTATGCATTTCCGGCTTCTATTTTATCAGCTAATCCGGTCGGTCAGGTTCACAACGTCGAGCCTCTTGCCTCCAGGCCTCCCGTTACCTCGGGGAAACGTGGAGCTCCAGCTGATGCCTCAGAAGCTGCTCCTAGGAAGTGAGTAAAGAAGTCAGCCCAGCACCCTCCGAAGCGTAAAACTATGTCCGGGGTTACTGGGTGAGTTACTTTCGTTTGTATTTCTTGTTTCTCTCTTTCTCCCTTCTAACTTGATCTTTTCTGTCTTTGCAGGGCTCCTCTCTCTGTTAAGCCCAGCGGTCCCAGCATGACGAGTCGTGCGACTCGGCGGCCTTCTCCTCCGCCTCCTGAGGATACCAAAGCTCCGAGTCCTGCTCGCGTTGCTTCTCCTCCTGCTCCGAATCAGACGCCACCTCGCCATGATGCGCCTGAGGCTTCTCCTGTAGATGCCGATACATCTCAGCCCACAGATATTCCTACCGAACCTGCTGCCTCCTCCGTGAACCCCGATGTTTCTGTTGAGATTCCTCCGACCCCCGCGGTTTCTACTACGACACCAACTCCGACCGAGGATATCAATATCTCGGCGCCCGCTGCAACCGTAACTCCTCCGGCTCCCAAGGACGCTGCTCCAAGTGCCGAGGTGTTGGCTCCTACGGACGCCTCTCCTAAGGCAAGAAAGGTCGTTGTTACCAAACCTTTGCCCTCTCAGAAAGGACTTGCCAGCTCATCTCAGCCTACAATTGCTGATGCGCTGCGCAAGGGGATTTCCTCTGCCAAGAGCACTGTTACCCCGACCGCTGATAAACAACTTGCTCTCCACAAGAGTCCGGCGGCGGCGGTTGTTACCCAACATGGCCGAGGCAAAGTTCTGACTCGCACGGAGAGTGGGAACAGTCTCGACTCGTTGGTCGAGTACACCAACAATTGGAACGCTGCCGATCAACTCGAGGGTAATCCCATCAGCCAGCCGTTTCAACTCTCCGATATCAGCAACCGCCTGCATCAGGCTGCCATGATTGTTCTTGAAAGTGATAAGATGAATGAGGTAATTGCTTTTATGGAGTTTTGATTGGTTCTCCGGATGCTATTATATATGCTCTAGTCCCCGAAACTTGCAACCGAATAGCTTGTTATTCGTTTGGAAGTTTTATGATGTTTTAGTTAGTTCAGTTTTGTCTTAGAGTTCAAACCCCCATCCAACTAGATCTGTATTAAATTCTGCTTCATTTGGGTCTGTCTGAACCTTGATTACCCAGCCACCTAGGTCCGAGTTAAGTTTTGCTTTACTCGGATCTGTCTTAGCTTCGAATATCCAGCCACCTAGATCCGGGTTAAGTTTTTCTTGACTTGGATCTGTCTTAACTTTGATTATCCAGTCACCTAGATCCAGGTTAAGTCTTGCTTGACTTGGATCTGTCTTAGCTTTGATTATCCAGCCACCTAGATCCGAGTTAAGTCTTGCTTGACTCGGATCTGTCTTAGATTTGATTATCCAGCCACCTAGATCCGGGTTAAGTCTTGCTTGACTTGGATCTGTCTTAGCTTTGATTATCCAGCCACCTACATCCGAGTTAAGTCTTGCTGGACTCGGATCTATCTTAGCTTTGAATATCCAGCCACCTAGATCTGGGTTAAGTCTTGCTTGACTTGGATCTGTCTTAGCTTTGATTATCCAGCCACCTAGATCCGAGTTAAGTCTTGTTTGACTCAGATCTGTCTTAGGTTCGAATACCTTATTATTATTTGCTTTATTGCTTAGGTTGCGCATGACCGGCGGACCGCCGAATTCCAAAGGCTGCTTTTTGCGCACAAAAATTTGCAAGAAAAGTACGAGAAGGTTATTCTTGTGGTGAAGAAAGCTGGTAAGTCGACAAACTCTTGCCTTATCTCCGAAGATCTTATCGTTTTGTGCATGAGATGTTTGCTCACTTTGTTGGTAAATAAGAAACATCAATAATCTTAACATCCGTCTCGAGAAGAAGGTCAAGGCCCTGGAAGGTTAGTTACTCTTTTATTTTATATACTCCCTTTTGAAATGTGCACTAAGTTTCTTTTAACTCTTTTGGCTTTGGTAAAGCCGAGTTACAAACTTTTGCAGCATCTCATCAAGATTGCACGCCCATGCCTGATGTGATGCTGCATTTTTTAGAACAAAGCGCTACTCACTCGGCGCAGCTGAAGGATAAAGATGACGAGATAACTCGCTTGCGCGCCGAGGTGGAATCCCTTAAGTTCTCTCAGAAATCTGAACTAGAAAAGGTCGACCAGGAGTTCTCCAAGGAGAAGAATAGGCTAGCTCTGCAATTGCAGAAAAATAAAGAGCTCCTCGAGGCTGCCGAACTAAAGACACGGGGGATGAGCGAGGAGATCACCCGTTTTGAGAAGAGCAAGATTGACTGGCTAAAGATCTTCAGATAATGCTGAGCTATATTCATCGTAAGCTTGTGACCGTGGCCGAGTTATCCTTTTCCCTTTCCTATTGCTGACTGACGCACTTGCGTTTTGCGCAGACCATTTTCCAGAAGCTAAGCCCGTGAGCTCTAAAGCGGTGATTAGTGCTTGTGTGCGCCGAGGTGTTCCTGCTGATGCAGACTCAGAGTACTCAATGGAAGATTTCTTGGTTGCTGTTGGCGCTGCAGTTGGTCCAATGAAGATTATGGGCAGGGATTTGGTGCAAGCAGCTATCCGAGCTTACCATGTTCTCTGGCCGAATACTTCTGGGACTCCTAATATTGATGAGGTCAAATTATTGGTGGAGAGATTAATGGCCTCTGAGAAACAACTAAGTCTTTGGAGGGAATCGGCCGGACGAGCTGGTGCTGATATGGCTCTCACCGTCATCATGTCATGGTATGAAGATATTTCTCTTGACATTTTGAGAAATTTGCGCACTGGTTCCCGTTGGTTTGAGGACCAGACTTCGTCGCTCTCCGGCAAGCTCGTGCCTACCAACTTGTTGAGTATGCCGATGTGCATAACTGGAATGAAGGTCCGAGTTTCCTTCCTAACCCGGAGGACGAGGTTCAAGTTGAGGATGCCTCGGATGATAACTCAGCTGAACAGGGCGAAGATGAGGGTGACTCAGCTGCTTCAGGTGATTCCAATTCGAGCTCAGATGACAGCGGCGACGCGCGATCCTCCTCTAAAGGTACTGGGCATTCCACTGCGCAAGCTGACGCTCCTCAACAGCCTCGGGCTTCCTCCGAAGTCATTCCTGGGTCTATGGAGGGCGAGGCCACCTCGGCCGAAGTTCCCCCTACTTCGGAGCGCCCAGCTCCTGACCAAACCACTGCCTCCCCAGCCAAAAAACTCTAAGTTATTTCTTACCCCTGGTATGCTGGGCGTACGATGTAAGTCAGACATTTGTCCGTCTTTTGTGCGGTATGAACTTCCTTTGCCGTACGCCACTGAAACACATGCGGTTGTAATCGTTATCACTTCGTTTAAACAAGTCCTGTTTGTCCGAATCCTTGTTTTGGCAGCTCTCAATTTCTTGAGTTAGTAATGTATATTTGCCTTTGCTTTACCGTAGTTTAGCGTTCACTATTGTCTGACTTTAATAAGCCTTGTAGCTTGACCACTGTAGTTTGGACCGTTAATCTGGGTGTAAACCTCGAAGATCATATGAAAGCGAAATACTATTACTCTGGGTGTCAAAGTTTGAGACCCATTCTTGTGACAAAGGATAACCCCTACTTAAAAATAATAAAGGACAGTCCCCGAGTCACTGCCCAGGGTGCCGAGGTTGAATATATACACCAGATGTAGAAACAACATCGGACAGTCCCCGAGTCATTTCTCAGGGTGCCGTGGTTTAATACTTAACACAAAATCGAGAATAATATATGTCGGCCCCCGCGCCACTGCTCTGGCGCCGAGGTTCAATACATGAATCAAACTTAGAAACAATATGGGGAAGTCCCCGAGTCACTGCTCAAGGCGCCGTGGTTTGATACACAACATGAAATTTAAAATAACATTTGGCAGTCCCTAAGTCATTGCTCTGGACGACGGGGTTCAATACACAATATGAAATTTAGAACAACATATGGCAGTCCCCGAGTCACTGCTCTGGACGCCGAGGTTCAATACATAGTTGGTGCTCCATCCTGAGGCACCATTTTACAATGTGTCATAAACGACTCCTATGAGTAAAATGGACGAAGTAAAGCCACGTTCCATGGTCTTTTTGATTCTTCGCCGGCTTTGTCTGCCCTGTTCTTTCCTGGTGTTTGAGCATCGATTAGGTAATAGGCATCATTATGCAATGCTTTGCTTACGATGAATGGTCCTTCCCATGGAGACGACAGCTTGTGCATGCCGGCTGTGCGTTGCACTAGCCGGAGAACTAAATCTCCTTCTTTGAACACTCTTGGATTCACCTTCTTGATGTGATATCATCGCAAGTTCTTCTGATAGATTGTTGATCTTGATAACGCCAGCTCTCTGGCTTCTTCTAGCAGATCGACATCATCTTGCCGAGCTACCTCATTTACTTCAGCGGTTGTATATTGGGTAACCCTTGGCCAGTCATGTATTATGTCGGCTGGAAGCACGGCTTCTGCCCCATATACTAGAAAAAATGGTGTATAACCTGTTGATCTGTTTGGGGTAGTCCTGAGGCTCCATAGTACTGCTGGTAGTTCCTCAATCCAACATCCTGCCGACCTTTGCGGCGGTTCGACGAGTCGTGGTTTTATTCCGGACAATACTAGTCCATTAGACCTTTCCACTTGCCCATTGGATGCTGGGTGAGCCACAAAGGCGACATCTAATCTTATGTTCTTTTCTTGACAGAATCTAGTGAAAGCTCCTTCTGCAAAGTTTGTACGGTTGTGTGTAATAATACTGTGTGGGTACCCATATCTTAAGATAATATCTTTGAGGAATTTCACTGCTGTGGGCCCATCACATTTATTTATTGGCTTCACTTCAATCCATTTTGTGAATTTGTCCACCATGACCAATATGTGGGTCATCCCACCTCGGGCCGGATTAAATGGTCCCACCATATCTAAGCACCATATAGAAAACGGTCAGGTAATTGGTATTGTTTTTAACTCGGACGATGGCATGTGTATTTTGCTTGCATATCTCTGGCAACCATTACATTTCTCGACCAGCTCTTTGGCCTCTTTTAACGCTGCTGGCCAATAAAACCCATGCCTGAATGCCTTGGCCACTAGAGCTCTGGACGAGGCATGATGTCCACATTCTCCTTGATGTATATCTAGGAGGATCTCCTGGCCTTCCGCCGAGCTCACGCATCTTTGCAACACGCTCGTGACACTTCTTTTATAGAGCTCGTTGTTTATGATTGTATAAGCCTTAGCTCTTCTCACTGTCTGTCTTGCCAATATCTCGGTATTCGGCAAGATCGCATCTTTAAGGAAAGAAAATATGGGTTGCGCCCATGCTGGTGTGATTTTTTCTGCTGTAGTCTCACTATCTATTTCCATATTTTCTGCCGACATAACTGCCTCGGATTTCTCCAGACCCATCCTTGCATCGGCTGACTTGTTTTTTTGGCAATTCTGGGTTATATTGCTTGTCAATTTCCATCGGCACATTATCTTCTCTTGATTTTGCCGGGATAAAGATGGACTCGTATTCTGCAGACGGTGTTATTGATGGCTTTCTCAAGTGCTCTAGGGCGATACCTGGGGGAATTGACTGTCTGGTTGATCCGAGTTTCGACAATGTGTCTGCGGCATCGTTTTCTGCCCGAGGTATATGATGAAACTCACATCCATCGAAGTATCCACTGAGTTTTTGTACATGAAACCTATACAAGGCCATATTGTCATCCAATGCATTCCAGTTGCCTGAGACTTGCTGTACTACTAGATCTGAATCTCCATAGCACAAGATCCGGCGTATGCCAATCTCTTTCGCCACCTTTAACCATGGACTAGTGCTTCATATTCGGCTACATTGTTTGACGCGGCAAAATGTATTTGCATCACATATCTCAGCTGGTCTCTTTTTGGCGAGGTTAACACTATTCCTGCCCCCAAACCATTCCTTAGTTTGGAACCATCAAAGTGCATCGTCCAATAATTCGGATCTGGTAATGGCGGCTCGTATTGTACTTCGGTCCAATCTACGAAGAAGTCGGCCACAGCCTGAGATTTGATTGCATCTCTCCTATCAAATTGCGGAGCATAAGGTGACAATTCAATTGCCCATTTTGCTACTCGGCCACTCGCATCTTTGTTGCTCAATATGTCGGCTTTGGGTGCTTCACAAATCACCTTGATGGGGTGCTCTTCGAAATAATGTTTAAGTTCTTTGCTGACATGTACACCCCATATGCCATCTTCTGATAATGTGGATAATTTTGTTTTGAGGCTAATAGTACTTCACTCAGGTAATACACTGGCCTTTGCACCGATTTATTATCTTCAAGTCGTTCCACCATGATCACAGCGCTCACTACTCTGTTGGTGGCTGCTATATAGAGTAACATAGGTTCTTTCGATAATGGAGAAGCCAAGACTGGCGCTGTGACCAACATCTTTTTCAATTCATGAAAAGCATTGTCTTCCTGTGGAGTCCAAATGAACTTATCTGATTTTTTCATCAGCTGATAAAGTGGTAGTGCTTTCTCTCCCAGCCGACATACAAATCGGCTGAGCGAAGCTAAACAACCTGTGAACTTTTGTATGTTATTTAGACATCTTGGCAATTCCATCCTTTCCACTGCTTTTATTTTAGTCGGGTTGGCCTCTATACCTCGGCTAGATACGAGAAAACCGAGTAACTTTCCCGCTGGCACACCAAATGTGCATTTTTCCAGGTTAAGCTTCATTCAGAACCTTCTTAGGTTCATGAAAGTCTGCCGGATATCATCCAGTAGAGTTTTGCTTTCTTTGGTTTTGATAACCACATCATCCACATATACCTGTACATTTTTCCCTATCTGGTCATGTAGACATTTTTGCATGCATCTCTGATATGTCGCTCCTGCGTTGCGCAGGCCGAATGGCATGGTGCGATAGCAATAAGCCCCGTATGGGGTAATAAGCGCAGTCTTTATTTGATCGGACGGATTTAACGGTATCTGGTGAAAACCAGAATACGCGTCTACAAATGATAATAGTTCACAACCAGCGGTCGAATCGATGACTTGGTCTATTCTAGGTAAAGGAAAAGGATCTTTTGGACATGCCTTGTTCAGGTTCGTGTAATCGATACACATTCGCCATACAATGGCTACATTTGGATCATCCTTCTTCTTTTCTACTAGCACCGGGTTTGATAGCCAATCCGGATACAGGACCTCCATGATAAACCCGGCCACAAGGAGCCGAGATATTTCATCCCCTATTATTTTTCTCCTGTCTTTGGCGAAGCGGCGAAGAGGTTGCTTCACCGGCCTTGCTCCTGGCCTTACATTCAGAGAGTGTCCAGCCAATTCCCTCGGCACACCTTGCAGATCTTGAGTTGACCATGCAAAGATATCCCGATTCTCACGGAGGAAGTTGGTGAGCTCGCTTTCCTATTTAGCATGTAGGCCGGCGCCAATAGTGACGGTGCGCTCTGGGAATTGCTCATCTATCTGGAACTTTTTTGTTTCTTTAGTCGTTTGAAAGGAGACACTTCCATGTGGGTTGGCTAATGCCGGCATATTCAGCTGTGCCGACTGAGCGAGGGCTGCTACCTCCTGAATCCTTCTTTTTTCTCTTGCTATTACCAATGATTCGGCCAAATTTGATCCGGCAGAAGCACATTCCATTGACTTCCTGTAATCCCCTGCTACTGTTATCACCCCTTGTGGTCCGGGTAATTTCATTTTCAGATAACTTATGTGGCAGCTGCCCATAAATTTAGCCAGCGCTGGTCGTCCGAGTAGAGCATGATAGCAACTCTCTAGATCCACCACTTCAAACTCTAAATTTTCTGCTCTGCAGTTATCTCTCGTGCCGAGTAACACGTCCACTCGAACCTTACCAATGGGTTCGCATGAAAGCCCTGGTACTATCCCATGGAATGTGGTCCTCATGGACTGCAGCATGTTCTGCGATATTCCGAGTTTATGCATTGTATCTTTGTACATGATATTGATACTACTCCCATTGTCAATGAGTACTTTTGAAAATTTCACATTAATGCTTGGTCCGACGAATGTCGGGTCCAACACGAGCGCATACGACCCTGGACTCGGCATTATCTTAGGGTGATCCTTTATGCTCCAAGTTATTTCTTGATCCGACCAAGGCACATATCTTGGTACTGCCGGCATAACTGCATTTACTTCCATATGCCGACGCTGTACACTCTGCTTGTCTTGCTGTTCTGTCGTGAACACGCAATAGGTCTGATGATGTTCTCTGTAATCATTGCGTCCATTATTTCCTGGGTTTGCCCTTCCATCCGAACCTTGGTTCATCACTTGGTGCACCGCGTCTCTCCGGTCCGAGTTTTCATACCTCGGGGGAGGAGGCGGTAACATTAGTTGTTGTGCATTTGCTCTAGTCAATTGTGGCTGATGCTGCTGATGCGCCTGGAGAGGCGCTGCCTGTATGCCTGCGGGGTTACCCATTGCATTTTTCATACATGCACATTGGCGGGTTGTATGGTTGGCCGGCCTGGCCGGGTTTGACGTGTGAAATTTACACGGCTGATCTAACATAGACTCAAATGTGTACTTCGGCCTCTCCTGCCATTGCTTTTTTTGTTCTGGCGTCCACTGTCTTTTTCCTTCATTCCTTGGTGTCCATTGCTGAGGACCATTCTTTTGCAGTTGAGTATTTCCGTGACTCGGCTGATCTTGCACTACTGCTGCCACCTGAGCCGAACCATATCTATAATCCGGTCTCTCTTCTCTTCTTCTTCCTCTGAAGTCATTGCGCCTGGATGACCCGGCCACTTCTCTTGCGTATTGATCTTGATGTTCTCGTTGATCTGCCGACATTAATTCTAGTTGCGTCGGATCTCCCAACGCATAAGAATCTGCTATCCTGATGGTTTCTGCCAATGTGGTTGGCATATCTCTTTGCAGTCGCTGCCATAATACACTGGCATAGCGGCATCCTTGGGCGAACCAAGCTATTTCCTGTGACTCTATAACTCCCTCGCACGAATTCCTCAGGTTGCACCACCGAGTTAAGAATTCTTTGTCTGTCTCATTCGGCCTTTGCTTGCACATTGCTAGCTGATGCGGCCTGTTCGGCTCTTGTAGGTACTGGTGAAGTTGCTAACGAACATCTCTTCAAAGTCCAACCAACAATTGATGCTGCCTGCGGGCAGGTTATTTAACCATACTCTAGCTGGTCCTTCCAACATTTGCGGGACATATCTCACTGCCCATCGTAAGTTTCCACCTGCTATTTTTACAGCAGTAGCATAATCGATTAGCCAATCTTGTAGTTTGGTGCTCCCATTGTATGTTTTTGTGCCTCTTGCCAGCTGAAAGTTTGGCACAGGCGGTTCGCCCATGATCCGAGGTCCAAAGCATGCCGGACCCGGAGGACCCTGCTCTTCTAGCAGTTCGGACCGGTATAGCCGGTCCAGCTTCACTCTAGCGTCAGTTGACGGCAGATCTCTATACAAAACTCTTTCCTGCATCCCATAATGGTTGTTCCCACCATGAATCGCGTACTCCATCTCGGAATAACCATCATTGTACCTCTCATTCGCCTGATTGTGGCGAGCTGGTCTCACTTCTCTTTCCTACCGAGGTTCATGCCTCGGTTGCGGATTGGGTAGCGGTTCTCTCCTTCCTTCCCCCGGGGTATTGTTCTCGTGATTCCCTCTTCCGAGTTCTCCTCTCCCGAGATCTCCATTGCCTCGGCTCCCGCCGCCTCTCTCGGCATGTCCGGGGTTTCTCTCGCCACTATTACCTCGACTTCCATTGCCTCTGTTCTCATTGGCCTTTCCGGCTATCGCCGGATCATATGGAATAATCTGCTTATTTCTCTTTCCAGAAGTTACCGCTCTGTCTTTTCTTGCTTTGTTTTCGGGTAAGGATGCTGCTGCCACTGATAAGGCTGGTGCTGCACCAGCCGAGTGAACCATTCGCGAGGCACCTGGCCTTGCTGGGTCTGCTCTGAGCATTTCTTCATTTTGCTGGTTCGCAATGCGCACCGGCTCATTTACTCTTTCTTGCTGTTTCTGCCGGGCTTCGCCGGTCAATCCTTCTAATTCCAATGCTGCGGCATTCTCCGCTCTCGGGTTCTTTGCTGGGGTACTGTACCTCGGCAAGCCTAGATCAACTGATTCTGCCTCATGAGCATCATGCTCCTTGTTGATATCATCTATGAGGTTCTTTCCTCTTAACCTCAACTCGTCAGCCCGCTCGGGGGCGACGTCGATCTTATTTGCCCTGGCATACTCTCACAGGGTCCTGTTTAAGGATTCCCGCAAGGCCGACACCTTTTTTGCCTCTACCAGTACTTTCTGCCTGGTTTCCTCTAACTCTGCCTGAGCGTTTGCCGGATCAAGTATCGACGCTACAGGTGTGGTCAGATTATCTATAGTTGCTTGAAGAACGTTCTCTGGTCTTTCCAGAGGTGGCCCTCTTACCCTTGGTGCCTTTGGGGTTGTCTCATGCACCTCAGCCTGGTTAACCACTAAAGGAATTACCTCGGTGGGTGGTGGAGCCGTCTGCCTGGGCGCCACCTGCGCACCTGCTGCCGGATCTCTGCTTGATCCGACGCCCGTTGCTCCCGTCTGCGCCCCGGCTGCGACCATCACCTCAACGCTGCCGGCCGTGAGTGCTCCACGTGGACTGCTTGTGGCGCTAAAGGGAGTCTCTCCTGCAATAACAACCTCGTGAGGATAAATGCCTGAGATGTCGACGCTGACGTAGACCTGGTGCATGCCCAAGTTGATGAAGACGCCGTTGCGCGGAGGAGCTTTTCCCTTGAAGCTGCCTGCATTGTTGATGACGTAGTCACAGAGATCGAGTCTCCGGACTAAGCCAGAAACGACGCGCTCGCCAGTGTTGATGAAGTTTCCCGTCCGGATCATGACTCCATCTAGCACCGCTGCTGTCCCCACGGTGGGCGCCAACTGTCGTGGTGGTGACACGGCAGATGCCATGGGTAGGCTAAAGTATGGGGACAATGGATGCTAGTGGGATCTGGGGAGGGAAGATGCAGTTGATTCTACACACAAAAGACTAAGGCAAAGATCTTTATTTCTCCTTCCTTGGGCTACAAGTGCTCCTTGAGATGTATACGAGGAGAAAAGAAGAACTTTGCTAGCCTAACGGTACTAAATGAGCCGATGCCCTCCTCAGGGTCCAAGCCTCCCCTTATAAAGGAAAACCTTGGGTTCCTCTAGGGCTGACGTGGCAAGCATATTCGAGGAATATGCTTGTCCCAATATAGTAGTTCGGCGGCCTCCTTTTCCTGTCGCCCTTCTAACGACGGCAAGGCTCTAGAGGGCCCCTCCCGCGTGCCTCGGGCTTCAGGACTGTCACCTCCGTGACCTCCTCCTGCCCCTCTGTCGCTCTGCGCCTTTGTCCCTTGTGCTTGGATCCGCTCTGATTCTCTCTTGCCTGCAGCTAGAGTTTGACTTTAGGTTTCTCCTTCTCCTGCAAGCTTCGTATCATTCGGCCCTTCCTCGCATAACTCGGCTTGTCCTTCACCTGCATTAAGATTTATTCGGGCTAACCCGGCCGGCTTACGCAGTATCTCGGCCGGGTAATGCCTTGCCATCACCATAAGGGTCCTTCCCTTTCCTATATCGGCCGACCTCTACAGGATTCGGCCGACTCAGACTGTAACTCGGAAACTGGACGGAGGACATCCTTTCGTCTTTCCCCGTCCTTACCCTATCCGAGGTCACCTCCCCAACAAACCACGATGCCAGGATTCAATTAATCCCATATATATATTCCCTTCGTCACGCGATATTTTATTTGCCCGAGATTCAATCGTTGGTATCAGCATACCTAGTTCAATCTTGTTCGCAGCAAGTACTTTACTCGTTCCGTAATCCGATATCACTTTGTGATCAACTCCTTAACCACGTTCTTGCAAGCGGTGTTGATATCGATTACCGAGTGGGCCCGAAGTATATCTCTCCGACTCGGGAGGGACAAATCCCATCTCGATACATACAACCCAACAAGTACTTTCCGATCACCTGAGAGACACCTTTATGATCACCCTCACATAGGATGACGTTTGATGACCTCAAAGCTTTCTTCCGATACCAGGGAGTTGCATTATCTCATGGTCTAAGGAATACAATATTTGACATAGGAAAAAGCTTCACAAAGATGAACACGATGACACGACCTACTTGCTCTGCTTGATTTGGGTTTGTCCATCATACCATTCTCCTAATGACATGATATCATTATTAATCGACAACTCATGTCTATGGTTAGGAAACTTTAACCATCATTAATCAATGAGCTAGTCCATAGAGGCGTACTAGGAACACGGTGTTGTTCATAAACCACACAAGTATCAAAGTTTCCGCTTAATACAATTCTAGCATGGAATATAAACTTTATCATGAACAGGAATTATAACAATAACATCTTTATTATTGCCTCTAGGGCATAATTCCAACACTAGCATGTAGGCCAACGTCAAGGACGATGGGCTCACCTGCGGCAGGGACCTCACCTGGCGCCGCCTAGTCGCTCCCCTCTCTCCCACCTCTGGTGGGGACCGATGATTCATGGCGGCACCTCTCGTGCTGCGACCCGGCACCCCGCCGCCGACTACCCCGCGGAGCTGATTCTGTAGTCATGGCCTCCGGCGACAGTAATGCTATCTAGGACATCCAACGTCGCTACTCTAGTTGGCAGGTGTTGCTATTTTTGTTATCCATCGTGGCTGCGAGTTTTTTCTACCTTAGAATATTGTTTCTTCTACGTATTCATGTCTGCTACTTCTACATAATTGTTTTGCCATAACCATTCTATGATTTTGCTACGACGTTTTCAACCATGTCTCCAGCTAAAGTCTACGGTGAAATCCGCTTTGCTACATTATGACTTTTTTTGCTATATTAGTTTTTTTATTTTGCTACAAGAGAGCAAAGTTTTTGCTATGAGGTCTCTAGCGCGGTCTCCCGGTGAAACTCCCTGGCAAAATCGGGTTTGCTACATTAGAAAATATTTTTTGCTACAAAGTTTCTGATAAGATCACTGGCGAGGCAGTCTTTTTTTTAAATATTTTTAGCAAATTTTATTTTGCTATATTGTACAAATATACCAAAAAGGGACATTTTGTAGCAAAATTTAGGCGTCTGTAGCAAACCCAGCATTTTGAAAAAAAAGAACAGCACATGTGTCAGCTGGGGCCAAGACGATAGGAAGTTTGTAATCGTCCGGGGGACGCTGAATGTTGTACTATTTTTTTTTTTTTTTTGCGTTAAGCCCACACCAACCAAACATGTATGCAGACATCTGTTTCATGTGTCCCACAGGGACGGTGTGCAAGGGAAAAATGGTTTACATGTAACGTCCGTTTTCAAAAAAATATGTTATGTGTAACATGACATATCTCCTGAACATGACAGAATCCCTCGTTGCCATATTCTGTTGTAATATTCGGTGTATTATAAACCAAGTCATCTCCTTTTCTAGTTTTACCTGGTTGATATTTTGTTGTGATGTCAGCAACGTTGTTCCAAAAAACACTGAAGAGAGCCATTTTAAATATGTTATTGGTTTTCTGAAAAGCTTTCTCTTGTTCAACAGAAAGCTCTTTCTCTGATTTTTCAAGAGTGGCGCTATAACAATTCATCTTTTCAAATAAAAAAACTGCTATCATGCGCCATCTCTTATAGTACATACCACCAAAAGGAGACGGTATAGTAGCCGCTGTAATGACACTGGAATTTGGTTTCCTATAATCAGGTTTTGTATTGTTGAAAATACAAGCAAATATTTATATGATTTAATCTGAATAAATAATTGATAAAGCATAACCATAGAAATAGCAATAAAATGAATCATGCATACTAATAAAGTAGATGAACAGATTGCATAGAACATGCCACATCTATTTCAAATGCTAGAACCAGAAACTCTAGCAACATCTGAAAGAAGAAGATTGAAGTCATGTATAGTGCAGCCTGAGCAGCGGCATCAACAACTTTAGCATTGATGTTGGTGTTGCCCCTAATGATGAGGTTGTCGATGTCCAGGAATAAGTCATCGTTGGGGAAGTCTTCGCCCGACGATGCCGTCTTGCCAGTAGTCACGTTAGAGCGCTTTAAAAAACCCTGATCGCCCCTCAACCGTACAAGTCTTCGAGAGACGGGATTCCGGAGGCCTACTATCCTGGCTGGTGTTGTACTTCGTAGAACGGGATAGAGAAGACCATAGCGGTGGCACAAGGTTTTGGAAGCAGATAGTCTCATGTAGCGTGTACCATTAGGGTCCGCGTGCGTGTTTATATAGTGCCTTTCAGGAAGGTCATGGGGTGTGGCCCACGTCAAGTCAACAACAACTCACGATCCATAAAATTCGGAAACGACTGATTGATTAAAACGTCTATTAATAAATTGTAATTAATTAATTTTCTTAAACAGCAAACTATAAACAATATGCATAAATATGAGCTCGACTCGGCTCATTCTCAATGTGGCGAGATGGGCGGTGTCGGAGATAAAGTGCGCATGAGCTGCTCTTCTTTTTAACATCTTAATTAGTGCATGGTAGAACAAACTAATATAGTTTATAAGATGGTGCAACTCTTAGTCAACCAACAATGTAAACTTTAGATTCACTTGTACATTCTGTCATGCATTAATGGATCAAAGAGAATTTCGGAATGTGTATTGGTTAATGGGCAACCGCCCAACACCAAATTCCAACACATATACGCTATGGAAATACATTTCATTATGTACCTAATGATATCGAGTTGGTAGCGTACATACAATTTCAGTGTATATGTTTTCGGCAACTACGATACTATCCAGACATATTTTCATAGCGCATATATTTGGTACAGCACTGACCTCCTAATCCAGTGATACATTTGTCTAACTCAATGATTCTGACTAGTACTAGTTTCGAAACTTGCTGCTAGCTGATCAACATGATGCTCTCCAGTTGCTCAATGATCAGTTGATCAAAAAGTAGTACACGCCGAGAGCAAAAAGCCCAACATTGTTGCTCACTTGACGAATTTGCGTAAGCCATTCAACATAATCTATACTCATGTAGCAAGAAATGAGCCAAGTTCTGTAGCAAGAAATGAACATTTCATACAGCAATCTCAGACAAAATTTCTTTTCAGGAACATGCAAGATTGCATGTCATGTCATTAAGAAAATCTCAGACAAAATGTTTTGAAGCAATTATCCTTACAAGTCAGAGAAGTCACAAGAATCTCAAACAAAAATGTGTGAGACCTTGTTAGTGCCATTTCCCCTGATCAGTATGATAGTATCTGTTGTTCTCTTTACAAACAAAGAATAGTTCTTTGTTGTTCTGTTGCAAACAAAGAACAATTCAGTTTACTAGTGTACATAATCTCTTCCATCATCGAAGAACCAGCTTCGTCTTGAATCATCCTACTGCCATTATCCATGAAGTATGACCACTGAACAACAGTCGCCCCGGCGCCGACCTTCTAGCTCCGGCAATGTCTGCGGCGGTATGCATTGACCTCGTACGAACAAGAACTCCGGCGATGGCCACACCCGGCAATCTTGTTCCGCTCCCTACAATATCTGAACGGCGCCGGTGGAGCAGAAGGCGTCCCGTGGCCCGCCGGTGCCGACGCGGAAGTGCCAGAGCCGGCCTTTGGCGGCGACGAGGTTGTCCTCGCAGAGGTACTCCCTGGCGTACCAGCGCTCCACGGTGCGGTTCACGTCGTGCACCGCCACGTCCACCTCGCCGCCCCCCGCACGGGCGAGCGCCGCCGCCGTGTAGATGGCGCCCATCCGGCCGGGCTCGTCGGGTCCGGCACCGCTCGGCCCGTCAACGACGACCACGTCCCATCTCGCATCGAGCACCTCCCGCGGCAGCGAGGTCAGCGCCAGCCGGCACCCTGACTTGCGCACCGTCCCCGTCGCGCGCACGCACGCCGGGCCCGCGTCCCGCGCGCGCCGCAGCAGCGCCCACGCCTCCCCGGCCGCGTCGGGGTACCTGGTCCGGTGGACGGCGGCCGACGAGCCGCCGCCGCGCCCCGCGAGCACGCGGCGCGCGGCGTCCCCGTCCTCGGCGCTGTCGGTGACGAAGGCGGTGGCGGCGCCCGGCCCGGAGTTGATCGCGGCGAGCGCCAGGAGCTGCGGCGAGAGGCCGAACACCAGCAGCCTGCACGGCGCGCGCGCGGCGACGATGGAGCGGAGCAGCGCGAACTCCTTGGCGGCGAGTCCGTCGTTCCCGGCGGCGGTGCCGTTGCCGGACTCCCACTCCGAGCGGTGGAGGAGAGCGGACGAGGAGGCACCGCCGGCGGAGGAGCGGGTGATGAGGAGGATCTTGATGAAGGAGAGCGTGGAGAAGACGACGAGGATGGTGGTCAGCAGCTGCTTCGGCGACAGCACCATCCTGCTCCCGCCGATGCTCACCGGAATCTGGATTCTTGGCGACATCATCTTGCTTTGCTTGCTTCTCGATCTAATTCCCCTCCTGGTCTACTGATTTCTTGATCGACTGGTCTTCTTCGCCATTTCTCGCCGATTCCTCTCACCAGATCTCAGCTTGCTGGTCTCAAATCTGAATCTTCCTGCTCTGTTGGCTGTTGCCTCGGCTACCGGTAGGTAGTATCGACTTCTTTTTTTTCGTGCTCTGCTCTTTGCTGATGTCGCTGTGCCACTTTCTGTGAAGCTGTTGATGTGTCATCCAGTTTTCTGAACCAGTTTATTTTTCTTGTGAAAATAAGAAATGAAAATATGTAGCTGCATATTATCATCTCTCTTTGTTCTATTGCTTGGATTGGAATAGATGTTTTGTCTCCAGAGGTTGGTGGAATGGATGGATATGTCAAGTTGGTTTGTCTGCAATAAAAGAATAACAAATACTCCCTCCGACCCATATTAGTTGACTCAAATTTATCTAAATTTGAATAAATTATATATATTCATTCAAATTTTGACAAATTCAAGTCAACTAATATGGGTCGGAGGGAGTATCTTTTTTTCCGAGGAACCTCTCAAAGAGAACATGCGTTCATACATTTCGTATAGATAGAATAGAGTTGACCCAGTTTATAAGAATAAACCCATTTTTTTCAAAATTCCACCAATCTATTAATAATCATCAATAGCAGTATAAAGAGGTCTAAAAGTTATAAAAATTACAAATAGATCATTCGAACAACTAGCGACGACTATAAACACTAGCGTGAGCCGAAGGCGCGTCGCCGTCCTCATCCCTTCATCACCGGAGCCGGACAAATCTTGTCGTGATAGAGTTTATTGTAGTAGACCGACGGAATATCGTCGTGTTAAGATCACAAATGACCAACGCACCAGAGCAGCAACCGTTGCCAATGGTGACAACCATACATCAGAAGAGATGTTTGTGAAGAGAACAACAAATACTAATGCGGGGAATAACTTTACTTGTCTGCAGAATTGCTTCGATACATTTTATTTAGATTGTCTTATGGAAGGTTCATATCTTGGTGGTTCCTAGCTGCCGCTAGCGCAACGCCTTCAAAACAATGTAATGGGCAATTTCTTTCATGGCACAGTGCCTTCAAAACAACTTAAAGGGCAATGTCTTTCGAGTATAAGACCAAACCAGCTACATGACTATTTGTAACTTCCGAAGCTTTGTGTCCTTGGGTGAAAAGGCTTTCAAGCCTTGACCAACCAACACATCAAGTCCCACATCGAGCGTCGGGGGAAACCCTATATCCGTCTTGCTGATCGGACAACGACATCATCGTAGTGCAGTTCTCTTCTCGGAGGTGTTTCTAGGTTGCTTGCGAAGTCCCCGGATTGGCAAGCCGGAGTCAAGATTGGAGGCTTCTTTGAGCATGGCTTTCGGGGCACAATGTACATAGTTGGTGACGTTTCTTGGTCGACTTATCCTATCTGGCGGCCCTGCCCCGCTGCTCACTCGCCACCTTAGCGCACATGGGAGGGCGATGTGTTGGTTGTGCCATCTGTGAGGCATAGTCGGTCTTCCGAAATATCCTCCTTCGATCACGTGGTCGTGGTCTGATACGTCCAAAACGTACCTACTTTCTCGAACACTTTGTTATTGTTTCTTCTCTAAACTTGTGTGATTTGGATACAACTAACACGGACTGACCCTGTTTTTAGCAGAATTACCTTCGTGTCTTGTTTTTGTGCAGAAAATAAACTATCAGGAAAAATCCCGGAAAATATGCCAAAAATTATGTTTCACCAGAAGATCCACAGAGCCAGAAGGGGAGACAGAGGGGAGGCCTGGGAGGGGGGGGGGCAGACCCACCCCAGGTGCGGGCCCACTGAACCCGCGCCTGGGGGAGGTTTGGCCATCCCAGGCAGCTTCTCGGTCTTCCTCCGCGCCTATGAGTTGCCTTCTGACCTAAAAACTCATGGGGGTTCGATAGTTTTCCAGAAAGAGTTCCGCTCCGCCGCCGCCACCAGAAACCAAGATTCGGATCCAGAAACTCCGTTCTGGCACCCTGCCGGGACAGGGAATTTGGAGAGGATCATCGCCATCATCATCACAACGCATCAGCATCAACCACCGATGTTTCCCTCATCCATGAGTGAGTAATCCCACGCTGTAGGCTTGGAGATGGTAGGGATTGGATGAGTTCTATCATGTAATCGAATAAGATCTGTTAGGGCATAGTGCCTAGTATCTCTATTAGTGCTATTTGACTTTGTTGCAACTTGTTGTGCTTAATGCTTGTCACAAGGGCCCGAGTGCCATGATCTCAGATCTGAACTTATTATTGAATCATTGTGATAGTATTGTTTATGATCTTATCTGCAAGTTGTGTACACATATCATTGTCCGGATCCAAAGGCCCCAAAGTGACAATAATTGGGACAACCGGAGGGGATGGCTGTGGTGTGAGGATCACATGTGTTCACGGAGTGTTAATGCTTTGCTCCGGTGGTCTATTAAAAGGAGCACCTTAATTGCCAGTAGTTCCCTAGAGGCCCCGCTGCCACGGGCTGGCTGGACAGAAGATGTTGTGCAAGTTCTCATTACGAGCACGTATGAGTATATTTGGAGCACATGCCTAGGATTGTTTAATACTTGGATGCTTGTTATTATTTATCTGCAATGCCCTAATTCTTTGAAGTTACATGTTTAGACTCGTCCATGCAACGCCCGTCCATCCATCCCTATGCCTACCGCACTCGAATGGCACTGTTACCGTTACTGTTACTATTGCTACTGTTTCACTTTTGCTGTTACTACTGCTGTTGCTTTGATGCTGCTACTACAAATTGTTGCTCCTGATAAACTTCTGTGAGCAAGAACTATTTCCAGGTGTAGCTGAACTGACAGCTCAGTTGTTAAGGCTTGCAAGTATTCTTTGGTTCCCCTTGTGTCGAATCAATAAATTGGGTAATACTACCCGTGAAGACTGTTGCGATCCCCTACACTTGTGGATCATCAAGACTATTTTCTGGTGCCGTTGCCGGGGAGCATAGCTTTATTTGTAAGTTCACTTGGATTCACTGCTACTCCTTTCATCATGGGGAAGTCTCGTGATGGAAAGTTCCGTATTTTACCATCCACTACAAGAAGAGGTACAGTCTTAAACACCTCTGTTGCTCTTGATTCACCGTCTGTTATAAGTAAGCTTATCACACCACCACCACATACTCATGCTACACACACTGCTACTACTGCTGAATCTGAAACTGCTTTTGATACTCATGATGTTACTTCTACTGTGCTTGATGCGAGTGGTTCACTAGGTCCTTTTCTAGATGCTACTATGGCTAGTCTAGGAAATACCGAAACTCCTAGTGAAGACACTGTTACACCTGTTACTCACCTGCTAGTGAGAGTTTTGATATTAATGATGGTTATATAGAGCTCACTGATGAATTTGTTGAAGAGTGCCGAAACACACATGGTGCTAGTGCTATTAAGAATCTCCTTGCTAGACATACTATTATACCTAAGAAGTCCTATGATCCTAAGTTTGCCACCTCTCCCATAGATATTAAAGATAAAGATTATGATTTCTCTTTTGATTTATCTTATTTAGATATTGTTGAGAAAGAACCTTTTTGTGGTACTGAAAATGAGAGTGTTGTGGCTCATATGAATGAGCTTTCTACTATGAGTGCTTTGTTCTGTGATGATTTTAAGATGCGCAAGTACTTTGTTGCTAAGATCTTCCTTTTTCACTAAAAGGAGAAGCTAGGGCTTGGTTTAATAGATTACCTCCTGGTTCCATTGATAGCCCTGATTGCTTGATTGCTTCTTTCTTCCATAAATATTTTCCTCCCAGTGCTAGACATGTTGCTTTGCAGAGACTTTTTGATTTTAAACAGGAAGAAGAAGAGAAATTTCCCATGGAAAAGATTTTGTTCCTTGATTCATGCATATCCTGGATGTCCATTACCTAAGAATGAGTTGTTTGATATTTATTATAATGGACTAACTGATGATTCTAGGACCTACCTAGATAGCTTTGCTGATTGTGTTTTCAGGAAAAGGACTCCTACAGATGTTGAAGAATTAATGAACAAGATAAGCAAGAATTATGATGATTGGACTTCAACTGAACTGAATACACCTGAGCCTATTACTCCTGAACCAGTTGTTCCTGAACCAATTCTAACACCAACAACAAAGAAGAGGGGAGTTATTGTATTAAATGATGAAGTGATGAAGGAAGCTAAGAAGTGTCTAAAGGAGAAATGTATTAGAGCTGAAGATGTGAAGAATCTACCTCCTATAGAAGAATTATGTAAGCCAATTCCCCACTCATCTACTATTGAGGTACACTCTCTCCAACACTTTGATGAAGGTGATATTCCTTATGGTAAGCCTCCTGATCAATGCTTAGAGGAACTTGACATTTTTATTGTTAAACAAGGTAATTTTAATAAACAAGTTCAAAATCATTTATTGGAAAACTCCAGGGCTATCCATGAGTTGAAAGATATTGTAGAAAGAACTTCTAATGATATTAAAATGCTTTGTAAACACTTTCAAATGGTTCAAACTCAACTTGATTAACTTGCTAAAGTACAAAAGGATATGCTAGTTAATGCTTCAGGAAATAAACATGCTTATGGAATTAGAACTAGGAGTGGTGCAGCTACTCAAGATCCTTTATATCCTAAAGGGCACCCTAAAAGAATAGAGCAGGATTCCCAACAAGGTGAGGATAGTGGTAGTCCTCGTAAGAGGAAGAAAAAGAAACATAAGAAAGCTGAGGAACCACTTGAACCTGCTATAGATCCTAATAGTATATCGGTCTCTGATGCTGAAACTGAGAGTGGTAATATTGATGAGTCTCTGGATAAGGAGGAAGTTGAGGAAGGACCTGAAACACACACTAAGAACACTAGGTACACCAAGGAAGATTTTATTGCTAATAAACATGGCAAAGAGAGAGAACCTTGGGTGCAGAAACCTATGCCCTTTCCAGGTAAGAAACACAAGTCAAAGGAGGAAGAACACTACAACAAGTTTTATGAGTGGATGAGACCTTTATTTTTGCAAATTACTTTAACTGATGCTATTAATTGCCTCCTTATTCAAAGTATATGAAGGATATTGTCTCTAATAAAAGGAAGATACCTAATGAGGAGATTTCCTTCAATGGTAAGGTTACAAAGAAACTTGGTGAGATCCAGGTATACCAACTATTCCTTGCTCCATTAAGAATAATTATGTTAGAACTGCTTTATACGATTTGGGAGCTAGAGTTAGTGTTATGCCTTTTTCTCTCTATAAGAGACTCTAGCTAGAAAAGTTGATACCAACTGATATATCTTTGCAAATGGATAATAAGTCAACTACTGTCCCTGTTGGTATATGTGAGGGTGTTCCTGTTCAAGTAGCTCATAATTGCATGGTCTTAACTGATTTTGTTGTGCTTGAAATGCCTGAAGATGATAATATGTCTATTATTCTTGGGAGACCTTTTCTTAATATTGCAGGTGCTGTCATCAATTGCAATCAAGGAAAAGTAACATTCAATATTAA
The DNA here is from genome assembly GCA_916181665.1 of Avena sativa. Taxonomy (NCBI): domain Eukaryota; kingdom Viridiplantae; phylum Streptophyta; class Magnoliopsida; order Poales; family Poaceae; genus Avena; species Avena sativa. The sequence goes on along the minus strand of OV702286.1, from coordinate 15,979,137 downwards.
TGACAAAGAGCACACTGTCTATTTCCCAAGAAGGTTGTTAAGAGCTATTGCCTGAATTCTATTGAAAATATTGAAAGCATCAAGGTTGGAGAAATATATTGTTCCATTTCACAAGAAAATGTTGAAACTATTATGATTGGGACCATTGATATCAAGTATGAGGTAACATAATCACCTTGTGGAATGCAAAGTTTTGTTTCATATAAGATTGTTTTGGTAAAAAGACTTGATCAACCTTGTTAACAAAAGGATTTTAATGAACAAAACAATGTTTTCGCTGTGGTTATACTTGTTTTCTTTTTCCCTTTCCCCTTCCTAGTCTTTGCTTTAGCTTTAGTTTTGCTAGTTGTTTGCTTGTTTGAGTTTCTTAGAGCTCCTGTAGTTTGGCTTTTGGTTTGCTTTTGCTTCTTCTGAAAAACTGTTTCTGCGAGAAAATCAATTTTCATACCCTGAAAATTGGCCAAAAATAAAGTTTCCCGAAAAATCCAAGAAAATTCAAAATATTTTTTTCCTCGAAAAAAGGGGCAGAGTGGCACCTGAGATGACCCAGGGGGCCACCCCTAGGCCCCACACCTGTGGTAGGCGCGGGCCCACCACTGGTGGCGCCTAGGGGGTCTGGCCCACCTGGCCCCCTCCAGGCTGCCTCCTCAAAGCCACCTTCTTTCTCTCTCCCGAAAAACACCGGAAAACTTGCTCAACCTCGAGTTCTTGCTGTTCTTGCTGTTCTTGCTCACGATTTTCGATCTCCTTGTTCAGCCCATCTCAAGTGCTGATTTTTGGAGGGATTGCTCCTTGGTATGTGCCTCCTCCACTTGTCCAATTAGATTTGTGATTGGTAGATTGTATCTTGAGTATTTTGCTACTATAGGTGACAGGTTGTTTGAGCTTGCAGTCTTGTTCTATGCTTAGAAACTTTGTTTCGATGCATGTGTAGTCCTCTAGCAAGTTACTATAATAGTTGCTCATCATTTATCAACTTAGAAATAACTTGGTTTGATGGTTGTCTAAAAATTTCAGCAAAGAAGATGAGTGCTTATTCACTGAATCAATATGACTTGAGGGTGCATGAGCCAATGAAGGTTCATCGTGAGGAGGCAGTTTTTCCCTCCATATACCCATGCCATGAATTTAGAGCTGCGGGGATTCTCCAAGATTTTCAAACTTTGGTTACAAATGAGGGTTGGGGCACTTTATTGAAAGTGAACCAATTTCATATGTTAAACTAACCATGGCTTTTGTGCAGGACTTCCATTTCACTTGGTCTACTTCTAATCCCATGGTCCATTACAAAATATATAATATGCATGTCAACCTGCCTTTTACTGATTTCTGTGCAGCAATTAGAGTACCTCAGTGGGGATCTTGTGAGAAGATCAAGGAGAGGTCCAAGTCACTTGTTGATTTGTATGCTGAGATTTGCCAAGGTTTCGACTTTTCAAAGGAAAGTGTTAAAATTCGGAACATCCAGCTCCCAGCTATTAGATACTTTTCCTATTTCATTACCAAGTGTGTTCTTGCTAGAAAGACTGCTAGAAAGTTGTCTTCTTTTGATCTAGCTTTTATTGCAGCTGCTCTGAATAGGAATAGTTCTTATAGCTTGGGTGTTTTGATAGCTCACCGTCTCACCACTAACCATGAGAAGGGTGGAATTTGTGGAGGTCTCATTGCTTCTAGGTTGCTAGCTTTCCATGGTTTAGAGCCTCATTATTTAGATTTTTAGTTTTCCATAGAGAGGCTTGATATTGAATCCATGATTCAACATGGTTTTGTTTCTTTGGGGGCTAATGTGAGAAGTTTGCCTTATGAACTATCTTTTGTCTAGCAAGGTCGGAGAAAAGGTAGGAGTGATAAAATAGTTTATTTGCCTGCACCTGCTTTGTTTAACTTTGATAACAGGCAAGGATGGTCACTTACGGAGGAGGAGGTTGACACATATGTTGGGGAACTCTCCCAGCAAGAAGAGAATGTTTAAGAGGATGCCGAAGACAATTCGGTTCAGCCCTCCAACTTGGGAGAGTCTTCATACCAGCAGCCCTCATTTGATTGGGGTGCGTCTTCTTCTTCATCACAGGTGCCTGACTATGATCATTCCTATGATGACCCACCAGCATGGGGTTACTATCCGTGTTATTGAGCCCCGCTTAGGCCAAAAGCCTAAGCTTGGGGGGAGGTACACCAACATCACACTCATCTATATATCATGTTCATTCGGTTCTTTGTATATCCATTGTTTTCGCTTTCTTTTTGGTTTTCGTTGCTTCTTTCTAAAAACCCAAAAATACCAAAAATATTTTCGTTGTTTCTCTTGGCGTGTTTCTTTGCTTTGGTTTGCCTTAAAAGAAAAATCCAAAAATATTTTTCTGTGTTTTGTTTGCTTCTTGTTTGCTTGGTTTTTCTTTGTTTGCTTGTTTCTAAAAAAATTGAAAACACCAAAAATATTTGTTCTTCTTCTTTGGTTTTGTGACTTCTTCGCAGGGTTCAGCCGTCCTCAATGGATATTGGTTTTCATGTTATCATTCAAGTCACACAAGTGAAGAGCAATAATGAAGATTAAGACAACTCGAGGAGTGGTAAGAGGCTGGTAACGAACTCTATTTGTTTTCATTTTTGTACATATACTCATTATTGTGAGCATGCTTAGCCTGTTTGTGTAAGGTGTATGTCATTATGGATACTTAGTAGTTCTTGCTTGTCTGTGATTAGCTCCAGCTTGCTAATAGTTTGTACCATGTCATATGAATGTTTGCTTGCATTGTTTTATTCATACTTTGGTATGATATTTTGGTATCCTCCTCTGACTGTTCATGTGAATCGACTTGGCACATGCTCACGCATGCATATGACTAATCAATAGTCAGTAAGCCTCGACGATTGATTTTGCCTCAGAGTTCTTGTATCACTTTCATGCCATAATTAGTCTTGTTTTGTTGCAAGCATGATTAAACTCCCTCTCTATTGCTAGCCTTCACTTGCACTGAGTATGTGCTCTACCTGTGCTTCCAACTCCCCAGAACCAATATTGCCAGCTGTGTCCACTATACCTACCCATTAGCATCATTTGCTATTTCAGTGCATATTATATATGCCGTGTTTTCTTCCAAAATAAAATGTTTGTCTGTGTTGAGAAAGTTAATTAGTAAAGCTCTCACGAACTTGATGGCACACTTTATTCTGTGCACTTAATTAATAATCCGGAACCATTGTGACTAGTCCATGAAAGTTATATGCTTGCAAATTATATGCTGGGAGTCAGCAGAACCGTGCTGTCACGGGGAACGCTTTCAACACCTTTTAGATACGTTTATATCTAGTTGATACTTCGCTCTTTTGTTTGCGGATGTCAACGATGCGAAATGAGAGGGGGACTTGTGAGTCCATGGATTTTGTATTCTATGTTAGAGAAACGCATGGGCCGCTAGCCTAAGTCATGCCTAATCATGGTGAAAACTTGCATCATCACCTTAGTGAGTCATCTATGAAGCATCCTCAATAAAAAGCTATGCATGTGGTAAATAAAAATATTGCTGAGATGCTTATTGTCTGCTTGCCTTGTCATTTTGGTTATGGGAAAACTCCTGTACCATATGCAAGGGGTACCCCGTTGGCGGTTCTCGATGATATGCATGTATTTACAATGACAAGAACTTTCAGGTGACCAAAGTTGAGTAGCATGCGGAGCGACCCTCGTACTCAAGGGACTTGGGATTTCCAGTCTATGGTATGTCAAGCATATGATTCAGAGTGGACCTCACTTTCACCTTAACCACATAAATATGCTTATGATAGGGGCAATGAGATCTCAAATCTAATGAGTACCTTCCTTTCAGCATTATGAAGCCTTTCAAACCTTCACAAAACCATTTTTACAATTTTGTTGAGTCACCACTTATTCTATGAGCACATTCTTGAGAGCATAGTTTTCATTCTTGTGTTTGTTCCAAAACTTGATTAATTATGTCATGACTTTGATGCTTGTATCTCTGATATCTTTATCTCTAGTCTTCACTTGAACTTCAGAGGTGCCTCGACATTTATATTGTGCTCTTCAAACAAAGGCATGCGAGATACCACTCTATCATACCTTATTATGAGCATTGCAATGTTGCTTATATTTATGTTTTATGCTACTTATTATTATTGAGTTGGTTTCTCTTCATAGCTTGCAATGAATATTGAGTAGACTTAGTTGCATACTCTTTATTATGAATTTTCTAAGCATCTACTCATGTGCTGAGAATATTTACATCATATGAAGCAATGTGTTCATGAAAGTTCTTTTATCGCACTTAGTTTTCAACTGAATTGCTTGAGGACAAGCAATAAGCTAAGCTTGGAGGGAGTTGATACGTCCAAAATGTATCTACTTTCTCGAACACTTTGCTATTGTTTCTTCTCTAAACTTGTGTGATTTGGATACAACTAACACGGACTGACGCTGTTTTCAGCAGAATTATCTTGGTGTCTTGTTTTTGTGCAGAAAATGAACTATCAGGAAAAATCCCGGAAAATATGCCAAAAATTATATTTCACCAGAAGATCCACGGTGCCAGAAGGGGAGACAGAGGGGAGGCCTAGGGGGGCCCAGACCCACCCCGGGCGCGGGCCCACTGAACCCGCGCCTGGGGGAGGTTTGGCCACCCCAGGCAGCTTCTCGGTCTTCCTCTGCGCCTATAAGTTGCCTTCTGACCTAAAAACTCATGGGGGTTTGATAGTTTTCTAGAAAGAGTTTCCCGCCGCCGCCACCAGAAACTAAGATTCGGATCCAGAAACTCCGTTTTGGCACCCTGTCGGGACGGGGAATTTGGAGAGGATCATCGCCATCGTCATCACAACGCATCTCCATCAACCACCGATGTTTCCCTCACCCATGAGTGAGTAATCCCCCGTTGTAGGCTTGGAGATGGTAGGGATTGGATGAGTTCTATCATGTAATCGAATAAGATCTGTTAGGGCATAGTGCCTAGTATCTCTATTAGTGCTATTTGACTTTGTTGCAACTTGTTGTGCTTAATGCTTGTCACTAGGGCCCGAGTGCCATGATCTCAGATCTAAACTTATTATTGAATCATTATGATAGTATTGTTTATGATCTTATCTACAAGTTGTGTACACATATCATTGTCCGGATCCAAAGGCCCCAAAGTGACAATAATTGGGACAACCGGAGGGGATGACTGTGGTGTGAGGATCACATGTGTTCACGAAGTATTAATGCTTTGCTCCGGTGCTCTATTAAAAGGAGCACCTTAATTGCCAGTAGTTCCCTAGAGGCCCCGCTGCCACGGGCTGGCTCGACAGAAGATGTTGTGCAAGTTCTCATTACGAGCACGTATGACTCTATATTTGGAGCACATGTCTAGGATTGTTTAGTACTTAGATGCTTGTTATTATTTATCTGCAATGCCCCAGTTCTTTGAAGTTACATGTTTAGACTCGTCCATGCAACGTTTGTCCATCCATCCCTATGCCTACCGCGCTCGAATCCCACTATTACCGTTACTGTTACTATTACTACTGTTTCACTTTTGCTGTTACTGCCGCTGTTGCTTTGATGTTGATACTACAAACTGTTGCTACTGATAAACTTCTGTGAGCAAGAACTATTTTCAGGTGCAGCTGAACTGACAACTCAGTTGTTAAGGCTTTCAAGTATTCTTTGGCTCCCCTTATGTCGAATCAATAAATTGGATAATACTACCCGCGAAGACTGTTGCGATCCCCTACACTTGTGGGCCATCATGGGCCGAGAGCTCGGTGGTTCACCTCCTCTCCATCCGTGCGGGATACGTTACAAGGAGTCCCCGATGTTTTGTTGTTGTGGGTTGCGTTGTATGCCGTGTGGCATTGTGTTTGTATTGGCATTGCCTTCATGGCGTTGTATCGGTCATTCTTGGCATTGTACCGGTCGTCTAGGTATTTCTTCAACATGATTAGTACACCTTTCCAAGGTGTATTCTAGAAAAAAGGTGTAGATTTTCTCCATAAAGGGTAATAATAATAACTACAGCCCTAGGATAAGGGTCGCGAAAGCCTGATCCAAAGGACCAGATTGGTTTTCACAAATGCACTAATAGGGTCAGAAGAAATTCTAGCAAGAAGGTTTGGAGACCAGCAATAGAAGTCAGGTATGATGAACAGAAACAACAGATGGGTTCCGAAAATTTCTCAATGGGATTAGAAGGTCAATGTTGTACCAAATATTAAACTGCATCTAGGACAAAACTTCTTTCCTACCTCTTGCCATGTATGAGTAGGGGTTCGATGTTTTAGAATATTGGCATGGCCTAAAATCCCACAAAGGCCAAAAAGCCCACAAAATTCCAAGAGAAGCCATCGCACACTTGCTGTATTCTTTCCATATGCTAAAATCTAAAACATAAAATACTCAAATGTAAGCACATATACATGTATTTGTATTGCTAAACTTCTAGCAAACCATCTATTCGTTGATATGAACATTAAAACTGCTTTCAGGAAGTTCTCCGAACTCCGATCATGCATGGCGTATACACAAATGACTTTACTATGATGTTAGAAAATCTGGCACACGCAATGTACCCAAGTATTGAACCTTTGAGGTATTGAAATGGTAGGCAACTCCCTTCTCGCATATTGTGCTAAGAAGACAACCTCCTTGTACGGATGGAATCCAAGGATGAGGTAAAATCTGTCAGCCTCATCTTTGTCTCTAATTGAGAGAAGAGAACATAATCATCGTCAGAGTTCCAGTCGTATTTTCCCCAACTAACTCTGAGTTTGTGTATTCTTCATCGCTGGAATTATCATATAACGATCCTTTGTTGCCTTGTTCAAAAGATTGACCATCCTCATGTACTTCGTTGTCGTTACTTCCTTCCTCATCAAATAGACCAATCGCATTAGTTAAAATACTGCAAAAATGTTCATTTTATCAATAGAGAATGCTAATAATTCTTCCTGTCATGCAAATACTGCTTCCTCCTTTTTGTTGGGCAAATTATTACTCAAATTTGTCTCGAATACGAAGTGGCATTGCATACAAAGACTGAGGGATTACTTATTTACCAAAAACAGATATGAAGCAATTTTGCACACTGTCGACATCGATACTCATTTAGTGCTTGGTACGGCAGTGCATCGATACCAAAAACAAGATATGTATGTGCCTGTAGAGTACGTACCTTGTAATATAACAGCCACGGCAGTGCACATAGAGTGTTTCTTTCCAATAGGCGGAATGACGCCATTGATACCAGAAAGAACAGTTTGGTTCTCTCTTCAAGTCAGCCACCGTCCCTGCAGCTTCGCCTTCCCGAACAAAGGCCCTCTTCTCCCAACGCCCGGTCTTGGACGACAGAACTTGCAGCTCGCAATGGGACGGCGGCCATTCCTGCATCAGTTCCTGGTACACGTCCTCCGCCGCCAGTTCATCGTCCAAATCGTGGTCCCACGCTCTGAAGCAACGGTCAGATGGCACCAAGCATACTTCGTAGTGCGGTGACACGGTGGGCTCGAACACAAGGTACAGATCCAACCCCCACCCCTACTCCACCGGCGGTAGGCACGCTCACCGCCGCGTGGCTGGGTTAACCACGTAGAGGCTTTCGCTTCCTCCCTCAGAGTGCGGTGGCCCCGGACGGTGTAATCCACATCGTGGTCGGGCAAGAAAGTGAGCTTGCCGTCAATCAGCGGCCCCGTCAACGACGGGTGGGAGAAGAAATAGGCCGATGATAGTCCTGATAGTTCAAGAAGAGGCCACGCACGGAGCGCGGGAGCGCGTGGCGGAGGAGCAGCCGGCGCGCGTCCACTAGAGTGTGCCACGAGCTGCAGACTTGCCGGGGACAGGGCGAGGTCACGGTGCGGCAGTCAGCCAAGGATGTCGGCCAACATGTCTTCTGGTGGAGAGAACTCTGCCTCCACGGACCTCGTTTCCTCCACGGACCTCGTTTCCTCCGTCTCCATAGACCTCCGCATAGAGCTAGGGTTGCTTTGGGCAAGTGCCTTGAGGTTAACTCCGGTCCCTGCCGGGTCAAGTAGAGTCCGAATCAAATAGGAACCACGAGTGAATAAACATGCATGAACAAATTAAGATTGTGCATGCATACAAAGAAAGCGAATAATGCCTTGTAACAGCAATACAAATATCCAAAAGTTCTCGACAGTACTCACATTTTACACAGTTATGTTGACAAAGAAACTACGCATTTCTGCACCTGAAGTTGCACATGTCAGTGCAACTTTAGGATTCATAATATGTAACCATGTCAATTTATTAGAAACAAATATCATTATGGAAGACAACATGTTCAATTCACTCCAATCATTATACACACTCAAAGGACAACTATGACTGACCATCAATAGTTCCAACAATACCTAAAGCCCTCGGAAAAATCGTTGTTGTCTCACACGGCTAGCACTTCGCCTTGGAAAAAATGTATGCTTGATAAGGCTTTCTTTGAACCAATGCTCAGTAATATCTGGATAATGTGTTTCCCACTGAAATTCCTCCAGTAACTTCCCGTTGTCATCATAGTGAAGCTGGTGTAAGCATGACTCCGTATAGTAGACCAACATATCTCTTTTATCAGACATAAGGGTTTCACTCCAATATTTTAGCATTGGCAACACAATCTGACACTTAAGTGACCAGGCCTCTCTCTCGTAGTCATGCAGTACCCATATTTTCATAACCCCCTCATTCTTATCTAAGCACCTCATGCCAAGCATACCTTCCATCTCAACCAGAACTCGAGTGCCTCTAGCGGTGTTGGGAGAGCTCATAAACCTGAACGACTCTTCCAGTGTGTCAAAAACAAGTACTTTGTGTATTGAGTCGTAATATCGGTACCAATGAAGGCAGCCCTTAAGCAGAACAGGTGGACTCCAAGAGTATTTATTCATTCCAGCCTGCTTCACCGCCTCCTTCGTATAAGGGGAGGTAGCCGGCAACCCTAAGTATTTGGGCTTCTGGGAGGAGCCCACTGTGAGGACATAGTAGCCAGCGTTGCGAACCTCATGCTTACCCCTCCAGAACAGGATGCGGTACTCATCAGAACGGTGTGGGTGTGGGTACATCCCTGCAATGTTGCCACTAGCGCCAGCGAGACGAGGGAGTGCGAGCCACTGGCGTGTGGCTGGGTTGACGATGTTGAATCGGACCCAGTTCATTAGGGAGAGTAAGAGAAGGCCGTCACATGAGGCATTGATCCGGAAGGTTTGACCATGGTGGCAGTCGTTGAAGGCGAGAACAGGACGACGCTCAGCGGGGGCCCGACGGATGTCGAAGGCATCAACTGCATGGATCCAGGAGCTTGTTTGGTGACGCAAGACGATGAGGGGGAGCGATGGTTGGCGGCTGTGGTGGTCAAGCAGGAACTCCTTGTTGGTGGCGGCGGCACGCCATGACCTGCTGACGGCGCCACAGCAGAGGACGTCCCTCGATGGCAACCTTAGAAATATCTCCTCGGTGATGATGGACTCAGGGAGGTCGTCAAAGACGGTGACGCGCTTGGTGTCCGCCATATGGTGATCAATCTGTGGGAAACAAAGACAATGAGTGTTTCAAAAGATTCAGACGATGAGGGTTTGAACTTTAAATAGATGGAGACAGCACAATGGACATAGCGATGCGAGCCCTCACCAATCTAGGCGGCGAAAGTTTGTTGGTGGGATTTTTTTTTTTGAGTTGGACATTTTATTGGGAATCCTAATTAAGAATGTCCTTGTTCGTGGTGGAGCTAGCAAAGTTGACGTCTAGGTGAGCTGGGCACTAACTCTACACATCTTAACGGTCAGATATGATACTATCAGGTGCATACGTGTGCCTCTGAGTTCGAGCCAGGATTGGAGGAATTCCGGGGCCAAAAACTAAGCAAAAAATTGGTTAGAACCAAAGTTTCTTCAGTTTGAGAGGATTTACTGATTGGTTAGATGTGGATATTAATGGAAAAAATCTTCATCTTCTAGTTCTACGACGTGAATCAATCGTTAACTGAATGTCTGACTCGACTCAGTTCTTCAAGAGTTGGAGGAATAATCAGAATTCAGAAATTACCTCTCTGTTCTCGGTTTCCTGCTTCTGTCGCGCGAGTACGGGAGCAGTAGGCGATCGGTGCCGGAGCCGCGGGGCAGCCAACAGAAGATCTGCACAGGGGACGTGAGAAGGGAGGAGTGGGGGAGGCTTCTGGGGACGGGCAACGACGGATGCGGAAGATCGGCAGAGCAGGCTGGCGGCCGCAGTGCCGCAGCCCGCAGCAAGGCAACAGCTTGGGGAGGCAGCGAACGGCGGAGAAAGCGCGGGTGGGACGTGGGGCGAGGGGAAGGCCGGCGGCGGCGTTGGAGCTTGTCTCGTTCGTTTGCTTGCGAGTTCGAGAGACAGAAAAGGGCACGCTGATGGGCTCGCCCTTTTTGGGCTGTAGCTGGACTTTCCAAAACCTATATACCTAACAGGCCAAAAGAAAAATCGCATAAGACCAACTCCAATAGAAATGCTATAATACGCTCTGCACGGTAAAAACCACTAGTTTAGAGTGCCGATTGTATTTTTTGTCACTCCGTGCATAATAGAGCACGCATTATATATTTTTGTGCCCGCGACATTTTGTGCTATCTAGAGCGTCAAATTTGTTGCGCCAGATACCACACGCTGCAAAGCTATGGCTCGCGCGCGGAGAGCCAACACACCTCACCTGAAATTTCACCGCACCCCTGCCCATCGCCCCTCCCTCCTGCGCGCTCGTCGGCAACATTCTGGTGATGGACGGTTTATGGGCACTCCTCAAACCCCAATCGTACGAGCTCGTCCCCCTGCCGCCTGTGGAGGAGTTCCACCGCCACCCGTAGCAAACCCTAGCCCCATCACCACCGGGAACCCTACCGTTGGGCTCATCTGCGACCTCTTTGTGCCGCCACAGACGAACTCGCACGACAGCGTCGTGCCAGAGCAGCCGCCACCCACGGCGAAGCAAAGGAACTCAACCCCAAGCACTCTGCTGCTGCGGCGGCGGGTGTCCAAAAGAAGCCAAAGTTGTCGAAGAAGACCGCGTCTCGGCATGTCCATCATCCACCTCCATCGCCTCCGCCGCAGGCGCCAGCGAGCGCAACATTTTTCCAGCCTACGCGCCCCGGTGGTTAAAAGAATCAGGTGTGTTTTGGAGAAATTCAAGACTTACTTAGGTGGTTCGAAGAATCAGGTGTGCTTTGGAGAAATTCAAGACTTTGGATCCTCGAGGAATCATCTGGCTATACAGATTGGGTGTTGAAACATCAAGTCCACGTAGGATTATCATATCATCATGATCAATTCGACAAAGAATGGATCTTAGACAATGATAGTGATGATGAGCACATCAACATTGATTTGCTAGGAGATGATAGATCTGACGAAGAAGGCGGCTTTAGTGGATCTTTGTTTGGTAGCTCTGGTGACGAAAAAGACACTAACAAAGTGATAGTGGAGAAGAATATCAAATGGGACTCAGAACGATGATAATGTCTTTCATATAAATGCCGAGAGAAAATTCTAAAAAACCACCACATTTCAGCGGGAAATACGCAAAACCACTGGTATTCGCGAAATTGCAAAAATCCACTGGTTTTAAGAAGATTCGTTCCAATGTGCATTGATTGTAAAATTGAGTCCGATTAACACGATTTTTGACCGATGGGGCTCATTGTTAGTGCTGACGTGGCAAGGCGGAGCTCGAACATATCTACTTTGGCTTTATTTGTAAACGTGGCTCCCCGTCCGCAGGTCCGCGCTCATTGCTCGTCGGCGTGTCCGCTGCCCGTGGCCCGTCGCCCGAGGCTCGCCGGCCCGCTGCTGACCAGCTGAGCAAGAAAGAGACCGTGGAGGAGACGGAGTGGGGAGGGATGGGCAGGGTGGCATGTAGGGAGCAGGTGGACGGATCAGGGGACGCAGGCGACGGGGCGTCCGGAGCAAGGGATGCCGATGGCGGAAGCCTAGGAGAGAGAGTGTATATGGGGAAAAAAGAAAAACAAATTAATTGATAAGTGGTTCCCACAAAAAAGTTTACAAAATAACCCAAAGCAGTTATGTCCAAACTCCGCCTTGCCATGTCGGCACCGATAGTGGGGCCTGATGTCAGAAATCGCTAGTTTAGAGCGCACGGTAAAAACCGCTAGTGGGGAGAAATATAGTGTGCTTGTCTACAACGTGAAGCCATACTTGCATCAACTTTACCATGACGACAAGGGAAGGTTACTGGATGAATTTATGTGGGAAATAGACTATCCAGCATTGGTTTAAAGAAAGCCTTGTCAGACATACATTTTTCCTAAGACAAGGTGGTGGCCATGATGCGAGTCAATCACGATTTTTTCCGGAGGCTTTAGGTGCTGTTGTGATTTATTTATGACAAATCTTTGTAGTAAGTACCGGACAGTTTTTACATCATGCATATAAAACTATTTCTGAGTGTAATGAACATGATCTCTTCACCTATGATCTATATTGCATAACCAATTTATTCTTAACAAATTGGTTAGAAATGAACGAGATTATACTCATATATCAAGCAGATTCATTGTATGGCCTTAGATCATAACTCCGTAAAGAGTTTGTATTGTTACATCTTGCAATATCTCCAAATAGTCATGCAATATCTTTGGGTAGGATGTGCGTGTGTGTTCATAGGGATGGGTGCATGTACGTCTTATGAGTGTCTATGATTGTATTGTGTTTTTTTTTAAAAAGTCATGCAATATCTTTGCAAAAGAAATAGTCATGCAATAAATGGTATAGTAGGGAAATCTGAAGGACATAGAGTTGTTGAATCTTGTCGGGTTGACCTTGCTTTAACAGAATTGTGTACCTTTAATGAATCTTGTCAAGGAGGGGACGTGACATTGGCCAAACATGGATTTTTACGGAGATGATACTGGATCAATGATGCATAGATTTTGAAATAAAGACAACATAGATCGGTTAATCAATTTTAATAGTTCCTAGAACAATATTTCATATTCAATTAATTCCTCTAACCTAATAAATTATTTGTCGCAGATTTAGGAAAAGTATATATTGCCTTCAATCTGTCCAGATCCAATCAATCTGCAACTAGTAATCTACATCGGATAGAATAATAAATCCCTGTGGAAGAAAATGTTGTCCGTCATATCAAAATTAATTACACATCCAAATAATAACCCTTAGTTGTTGCTGTAGTACCTTATCGATCAGGCTTTTGGTTGGTCCATTGGCAGCATGATTTAATATACTAGATGATACCCCGCGCGCTGCTGCGGGAATATTTGATATACATTTAAATTATAATAACAGCTAAAATTAAAGCTACACCACATAGTTAATTACCACTATAACTAACAGGTGGAAATAGAAATTATTATTTCGTATATTTAGTTACAGCCGAGAGAAAATATTCTGCCATATGTAAGTATAACTACTGCTAATTGTTGTAAACCCAAAAAGAGTACATGAGTTTCTAACAACAGCTTGGCAGACCATAGTTGCATAAATCACCATTTGTACTGTACGTGCACAACAAATGTGTCTTTCCTGAAATCAAAAATTAAGAAAAATAGAATATTAGAAGACTACATGAATTCAAAGCATCGAGAGAGAAACCGGTATGCATAACACCTCGTGAACACACATAGGCTCGGTCTCAAAGAGTAATTAACGGAATATGTTAGGTGGGAAAACACTACTCCAGTAATCCATAGCATTTTCTCAGGGTACTAATTGGCTGATGAGCTATGAAAGAATAATGTGATAAAGTTTCTCCACTCCAATCTAGTATTCAATCACATTATGTGGATGGCAGATACTGGAGAATACTAATCACTTAGTTTATGAAGTTTCGCCATAAAAATGTCAAAAATAAACCCAATGAACAAAAACGATTGTATGAGATGATAAATGTTCTTAAATTTAAAGACATGAAGCACGTCCATAGCATGATCTGTTTGATTCGTTGGCCACAACTTACCATAGATATGAGGTGGAACTTTGAGGACCTGGAATCGACTTAAAACTCACGTGGTGTCGTACTTTGCATATACCATCTTAACAGTACGGAAAATCCCAATACGTGCGATAAGAAGTAAGACCCTTATTTTCTGTCTAGAATGAGATTAGATTCCTGAAATGTTGTTAATCTGGTAGGTCAACGGCACACTGAATTCGAAATTATTGGTATGAAGTCTTAAAAAAAGGGAGCACATACAACTTAACTGAAATGATGAAATACCTGCTCTAGTTTGCTATGCCAACAATTCCTTGAAGCAATAAATTTGAAGTGTATATCACATCAAGAATGTTTGAACTGCATCATTTGTGGAAGAGTTTTTTTTCTTTTTCAGGTTATGGTGTGTTGACCTGCAGCAGTAAAATAAGGGCCTTGCAATTACTCACAAATAAATTATTATTAGCCACTACCTTTTAGATTAGTCGTTACCTTTCAGACCAATCAGTTAAAAATGAGAATAAGAGGCATGCCACTTTTGTTGGTACAGTAGAACCTATCAAGTTTCTGAGTTGCTGTACATATCCATATATCATAAAGTTGAGGCCAATATTTTTTTTACGGAAGTCACCATATCATTAAACCACCCTTGTTGGTGTGATCTGTAAAGAGAGCACAGTTGAGGCCAATATTTCTATGTACTTGAAAAGGATAATAATTCAAATGGAAATGCTGCCACGTATGACTGAATAGAAATAGGTGAGATCCAGAATCCTGTCAATAATTCATCTTGGAAAAAAGGCCTTTCAAGCGAATCTGGAAAGGTAGAATGAAAAGTGTATTAGTTTGCCTAAGTTAAATTAGTTTTTAAAGCGAATCTGCAATAGTAGAATAATGTGAAATAGTTAACTTTTGTCCAGGTCGCTACTACAGATCAGCAAGGAAACCTCATCAAATCGGAAGAGATAAACATGAAAATAATTGTAATTAATATATATTCCTAAATAGGTACGCACCTTGAGACTAAGAAATGACCTTCAATCCGGTTCTGATGAACTTCCAATAGCTTTACCTCGGGGTGCCAAAATAAATCCCCAATACAATGAGCTGATATACCCATCCTAGCCGGATCTCCTCCAAATTTCTATCTCACCAATTTTGAACCCTAGTCTGGAGCAAGAAGAAACGGGGAGAAGACGGGCAGGAGTGGCGGCAGTACTATGAGCTCTGTGGCAAATGCCCACCGACGATGTGGCGATGCGAATCCAATATAACCGTAAGCATACCACCGAGGACTTCTCGTATTCCTCCTGATCCTCTGTTTCACGCGGGGAGAGGGAGAGAAAGCGCTATGGTGGATGGACATTGATTGAGAGGTGGAAAAGAACGTGTTGTATGGGTGGATCCAGATGCGTTGCAGAAAAAAGAAATACCCTGGGCTGGGTTAACGAACGGGCTGAACGATGGGCTAGAAGGCTAAGGGCTAATACTAATAGACCGTTAATAAAGCTTTTTATGCTAACACATTTATTTACAGTTTAAAATAAAACAAAAAAGAAAATTAGCGAGAAACAATTTAGTGGTGGGCCTGCTGAGGTGGCATAGCTGCATGTTGAGAGAAATATGTTAGTGGGGGTGATCTTCTTAGTTATATAAGATAAGCTAAATTAAATAAGACTCACACTGAAATTTCAAGATAAATATACTAAAGTATTCATTTTCATTTTGACTAGTGGAAGTTAAAGTTGTGGTTATTTAATTTGGCTCTGGCATCTCTAGTTTTGTGAATTGTCTTAGAAAAAGATAAACTGTATTACCTCCGAGATTTCACGATATAGGACATTTTTGGTAGGCTATTTAACGAGTTAATATAATTAAACCACTACTTTTCACTTCAAATTTCTACTTTGGTACCACTTTACGTTTGTGGGACAAAATCCCACCATATTTCGATCAGTTTTCTTTTTTTACAAGGATGATTAAAGCGAATTAACACCGTTTCTGACGGCGGGACCCATTCAGAAAGAGGACGTGGTAGTAGGAGAGGGATAGGGCAGCCCAAAGGGCCATGAGGGACAGGGTAGCCCAAAGGGCCCAATAAGACTAGAGGTATATATAAATCAAGCTTTGGTCATTTCAACCCTAACCCTTCCTTCCTCCTCCTCCTCTTCCCCCTTGGGTGGCGGCGCAACCACCAAACCATGCGCTTAAAATCCTCTCTTATGCACACCGGCTAGGTATACACAATTGCTTTTGCATTAGTCCTCAAAATTTTACACGATTGATGTGAGCCAAGATACTAGTTCTTCGTGTGTTGCCGTGCTCCACGGTTGGACCAGTGTTGGAAAAGAGGCAAGGCAGATGCACCACCGATCGATCGAAGCAAGAAAGAGCTCCTAGATCTACTACCTCACTGCCCTCGCCGACCTCAGCGCCCCTCGTATCTGCAAAAAGGTCCATCCCCACTCCCTACTCAATCTTTTTTATATTCCCCCTTCTCCTAGCCTTTGTCCGTAGGAAATACTAATGGTGATGAAGTAAAGACGGACTATTGATGGATAGATTTGAAACAAGTGAAGGATCGATATGGACCATCCCATCTCATTGTCTCTTGATGTACTACCATCACCAACTTCTTCATTTGCTTCAAGACGACTTATCTTCCACATTTCACATACCTTTTATTCCAAAAAAAACATGCTAAAAACGTACGGATTCAATATTTGTGAATCACCAAAAAAGGACTTATTTATCTATCCTGAATATCCAGTTTCATTCAGATTTATCAAATTTGGTAAGAAAAATATGGTATTGCAATTCATAATTTTTTTCTTGTGTGAATGTGCAGAGTGTAGGCTCGAGATCAATGACTTCCTCCAAAATGGCCATAAGCACAAATGAGACTTGTTACATCAACCTCCTCCATTAAGACATTCTTGCCAATATACTCTCTCGCCTGCCAGAGCCGACGAGCATCGTGCATTCTGTCCTCGCCTGCAAGCCATGGTGCCATGTCATCAACGTCCACGGCATCCTTCGACGGCACCGACCACCAACCATCTGTGGCGTTTTGCGAGAGAACGTCGAGTCACGATCAGGCAAGCACTCCTTGATCTTCACTCCTACTGACAAGATGGCATCGCCGG
Source organism: Avena sativa (assembly GCA_916181665.1). Lineage (NCBI taxonomy): Eukaryota > Viridiplantae > Streptophyta > Magnoliopsida > Poales > Poaceae > Avena > Avena sativa. The sequence continues at coordinate 15,962,063 of OV702286.1, read as the reverse complement.
ATCTCGTCGAGGTGACCAACAACATTCCTGATGAATTTGCGGAGTCCCTTCCCGGCGGGCCGTGGTACATCGCTGATTCCCATGAGGGATTCTTCCTCCTTGTCCGCTACCATCGGAGCCGCATTGGAAGCAAAAGAACTCGGCGAGTCCTCGCCATCTTCAACCCAGTAACTAGTGACCTGCAGGAGCTCCCTCCCGTGGCCTATAACCTCCATTGGTTCTTCGTTGGTGCTGCCATTCTGCCTGATGTTGCTGGCAATGGAAGTTGTCTGCTTACTAGAGGATCCTCGGATGTGTTAACCTTCAAGGTGGTGTGCGTGGTGGGAGTCGGATACTCATTTCCTGGAGATGGCAGTGATGAGTGTGTCATGCACACATTGGTGCACTCGACTGTCCCTGGGGACAAATGGAGTCACCTTCGTTCTACCGGCGGAACATGCTGGTCCATTAGTACACTGCCAAACCGTGTCGGCGATGTCCTTTTCAGTAACCTTTCAGTCCGTGTGCCCCGCAGGGAAGCAAGGTCTATAGCGTCTTCTCACCTAGCTGACTCCGTGCCATTGATGATGCTCTACATCCGCACAGGAAGGACTTTCCTCATGTTGCCGCAAGCCGTGAGCCGGGTAATACCGTATAACTGCACATTTGCGGAGTACGGAAGGGGAGACGACGACAAGTTGTGGTTCGTGTGCACCCATAACACCCTCATGCTCCGGCTCTACAGCCACCGGAAGCCGCCGAATGATTGTCAAATTATGCTTCAACGAGGTGACTGGTGGAGTCCGCAAAGAGAGGTGCAGCTGCGGCCACAGATCGAGGATCTCACTAACGACCTCGCTGGCGAGCTGCACCTTCGGAATGTGCATTCCCGGAACGGGTACGTTTTCTTCGCCATAGACAACTACGGATATTTCGTAGTACATCTACGGAGTATGCATGTGCAGCGGCTGAGCGGCGTCCCTAAGACATACTATGGGCGTCTCTATCCCTTCATGTGGTGCGTGGAGATGGTAATAAGGCAACAGATGGATCCATGTTAGACGATTATCGTTAGTGCTATTGCAGTGTGATGGTCCTATTTGTTCATTTGTTTCATGGTATGTAAGAAACAAGATGTTTATATCGTCTACTTCATAACTTCATATTAGTTTCACAATGCACCACTTTTGTTCTTTTTTTATTATTATGAGCCCAGAAAATTGTGATACCGGCGTAATAATTCTTACATTTCTTATTTAACAGTCATTTTTGAAGCTGTTTTTTTTTGTCTAAATTTACCAAGTTAGTAAATATTAAGAAACCAAAATTTGCACTGAATAGTATGTGCAATTTCAGGTGCAGAAACATCTAGTTGCTCGGTATGTATTCTAAGAATTCAGCATAGTTTTTTTTTGGGGGATGACTAGCACACAATCAACCAGAGTAGACCTGATTCACAATCAGACGGATTCCATCTAAATCTTAGTTGCAACTCGCCCAAGCATGAATCAGTATCCATATCCAACTGTTTGGATATTCTTTGTCAGTTACAACCCATTTTCAGGTAGACACAATCCAACTGCATCTCACTTACCAACCTCTAAATTATGCTCATCAAAGGGACATGGTAGCCGCATAAGCTTCATGCACCCTACCATAACAGAGGGAGCACGGATTTTAGTGGTTGTTTGGATAGAATTAGAGATTAGATTTCAGAAAACGAATTTTAGGGTGATTTTTAGAGAAACCAATTTTACTAAATTTTTGGTTAAGAATTGGTTTATAGGAAATCGTGTTTGGTTAGGAAAGTCTAATACCGTTTTGTTCGATTCATTATCTCATGCTGAGTTAACAATTCCTGTGGAGGAATCACGATGGTAGCATGAAAATGCAAGTGGATTCCAATGGAGTTGATGAGAATCGTGCCAAGTTTGTTAACATCGAGTACATGGGAACCACGTTTATGGAAAAACTACTAATACTCGTTTTGAGAAAAAAGGGGAAATATGAGGATTCCGAAATCAAGTTTTGCATATCCACAGACTCGCTGGCATCGCCAAATACGGGCTTCTGGCACATCGTTCACTAACCGGCAAGGGTGGCAAACAAATCTCAAAGACTCAAATGGTTTTATCAACTAATATTGTGACATGTCAGCCTTGAGGGTTTCTTGAACGCAATATTAGGCATACTGCATGTCACGTTCTATGGATGTTTTCAGTCCTCTGTATGGATATGCATGGAGCCACACCATACCTTATCCGTGAGCGGTATGAGAATACCCTTCCAGGTGAAAATATCCGTGTTTAAAACACATTGAATCGAGCAAAAATAACAGGGAATTATAAACATCAACACATTATAAAGAGACATCGACAGATTGGCGGTAACTCTTTCAGCATTGGAGACATGGACGAAGTCGTTAGCATCACATTTTTGAATATGTGAGAACGTCTCTAGCCGCATCCTCCAAATGACGCTGCAAAGGCCTATTGTATTCTAATGACAGTTTTCGTTCGGCACGGCCCAATAGTGTGTCCAGAGCGCCATGGACATCCCTACCCCATAGGGCGCCTTGTGGGCGCACCGGACACAAACGACGATGACATGGGCTAGCCTTGACATTGACATAAGCGGCTTATATTTTTCCATTGTTCCTTTATTCCCTCTTATTTCTCCCTCCCGCCTTTACCCTTTCCCACCCACCGCCAACTTCTCCCATCTGTCATAGCAGCGTCGTCATAACCATGGTGCCAAAATCTCCAGAGGGGACGAAGGTAGTTGGCCCAAATGTACCCTTCTAGCAGCCAAGCAAGGCCCAGACGGCGAAGACAAAGCCATGATTGATGACAAAGGTTCGTGTTGGTGCATTGCTACACCAAACTCAAAAGGTGTGAGAAGTGTAGGCAAGTGCGCATTGCTTTGAGGAAGGCAGCCAACGTCGTCGTCGATCGGATGCACCGCTAGCAACATCTGTGGGACACCCAATCGGCAACAAGAAGATGAAGGTAGTCGTTGTTGAAGCAGCGTCATCCGACAGGGTGCAAGCGCCATCATCCGACATGGTGCAAGCGGCGATTGAAAAGTGCCTCTGTGAAGTCTCGTCGAACATGATCATCTGTGGTCAAAAGAGTGATCAATTTTGGGAATCTTTGTTGTCCAAGCAAGACGATAATATAGAGATCAAGAAGCATAAAGTGGTCGTGGAGAAAAGGAAGGAGTTCTGCGTGATATTGACGGTTGACACTTCGATGATGGATGAAGAGGTTAAGGCAGCACACATGTTCTACTGAGACACTATCTTGCAAGAAATCGCCGATCGTAGAGCGGCAGTAGTGCCATTGGCAGGGGAAGCAGCAACAGCAACATCAACGACAACGGCAATAGTAGCAGCAATGGGAACGACATCGGCATCGACATCCAATGTGGGGACGAGCGAGTTAGTTTTGGCTCCACCTGGGGGCAACATTGTTGTTCTGAACGAGCCACCGTAAACGACCGACAGATCAATGTTTTTCGGCTGATTTGCGCGGGGGTCTATAATAATTTGGCCGGTGAGGAACGCGACGCACTGACGGAAGGAACTATGCCCTTTTAAAATCTATGTGATGAGCTATGCTATTTCAATTTAGTTCCTTGCAAAAGATATATTTGGCGGGTTGTTTTGGGGACAGCTAGGAACGGGCGTGCTCTTAACACGGAACCATGGGCCGGTGTCCACCAATCGCTCGATCCGACGTTGATTCCGGATGACATTTAGGGTATGCTACTAGAGATGCTCCGATTCCCTAGAAAACGGAATTTGTGTTCATGACACGGAGAAGAAGTGACATTTGCGTGCCCGTTAAATGGACAAATGACGTGGCACCTCAGTGGCAGCAGTAGCATGGCGCATGGACGACGCTGAGGGAGCAGACAAGGAAGTTCCTTGGAGGTGAATATGGGCATTACGACATAATTGTGGCATCGACTATATCTGCTTCTAAAGAGAAACATAGGTAGTTGGATCAAGTTGTTCGGACGGTGAGATGGTTTATATTTTCGGACATAGATATTATTGAGAATATAAGTAAATTATCATAATGTTTAATCTGAAATAACCAATAATAGAACATGGCTATAATTGCAGGAATTAACCTAATCATGCATACTAGCAGAATAGACGAACATATCACATCTAACAAAGATAAACATATCACATCTATTCCAAAATCTCGTATAAGAAATTGTAAGAAAAACTGAAGTAGACAGGAGCAGATCGCATACGATGTTGCAGGAGGATTCACGTTCCCGTTCAGGTTGGCGTTGACACCAGCGTCGTCAGCCATGTCGTTGATGTAGAGGCATTTGATGTCCGGAAAGAAGTCCTCGTCGGAAAAGGAGTGGCCGGTCGACGTGGTGCCGTCAGTAGTCGCGTAGAAGCGCTTCCTAAAAACCTGATCGCCCCTCACTCGTATAGGTTCACGAGAGGCGGTGGTTCCGTAGGCCTACTGTACTGTCGTCTGGTGCACGCCGGAAGAAGGGATGGAGAAGGTGTAACGGCGGCGCAAGGCTCTACAGGCAGAGAGATATATGTGTAGCGTAATTAGGGTTTTCACATGATCCTAACTAGCGGCACCAAGACACAATTCCGTAAACTGTGTGCGCGCGTTGTGACGAGGCGGACGACGGAAGAGAAGCGCGCATGTATGTCACTTCTCTTCACTCACTTTAGGCCTCGTTCGGCAGGTGAGTTTGGACTGGTCCAATTTGAGACACCCGAAGACACCGAAGGGTCCTTCGGCAGGCCGGTATCGGACGGGCTAAGCCTAAGAGCATCTCCACTCGTTGGGCGAACCTAGGCCGAAAGCCGGACCTTTTTTGGCCGGACGAAACAAGTTTTCGGCCTGGGTCCGCCGAGCTTCCCACTCGCGTACCCAGGCCGAGTCTCAGGTTCGGCGAAATTCAGTTAAACTCGGCGAAATATTGGCGAATATAGGCGGATTTTATAAAGTAGGGCAAGGGTGCACATATTACATTGAATTTAATAACTAGGAAAAGGCCGCTGCCGCCATGGTCGACGCCGGACACCGCAACTACAGGCTGAGGCGGGGGTGGTTGCGGGCCTGGATGTGCTCCATGACGCCGGCGAGAGTTCGCCCTGAAACGCTCCACCAGCGGCGGCAGAAAGCCACTTTGTGACGCGGCGGCGGCGAGCCTGGCGGTCTGTCGTGTCGGACGAGTTCCTCGAGGCGGCTGTCGGCGAAGAACTGCCTCCAGAAGACCAGGTTGCCAGGATCCTCGGCGAGATCCGGGTCTTGCATGGCGGCGATAGCCGCCTGGATCTCTCCGACGAGGTCCTGTTCCGCCGGCACGGATCCCGCCGGCGCTGAGTTGCTAGTCGAGGGGGAGACGAGTGTCCGACGGTGCCGTATAGCGCGCCTCGTGGAACAGCCGGGCTTCCCACGGCGGCATCGTGCGTCGGCCCTCGGCCATGGCTTATCGGCGGAGTTGAGGAGGAAGAAAGGTGTGAACGTCCGAAGTTCGCCGGAGTTGGGGGTGGTGTGAGATACTGTGAAGAGAGACGGCGAGATGTACGCCTTTTATAGGCGGAGTTCGGCGGCAAGGGCGGGAGGGGTGTAGCGGCGTGGGCGGGAAAAGGAAAACGACGGGAAGGATGGCGACGACTCGGCTTCTGTCGCTGACAGGCTGGTCCACTCAGCCAATTCACTGCGTCCGGCGTTCTAGGACGTACCCAGGATCCTGGGTTCGGCCTGGATAGTACGGACCAAAATTGGTCCAAATCCGGACGAAAAGAGGTCACTGGATACGCGACTGGGCCGATTTTCGGCGTCCGGACGTAATTTCGACGTCCGGATCAGCCTCCTGGGTAGGCGAACGGAGATGCTCTAAGTGTTTCTAGAAAACTCGTCGGTCTGGAGGGGAACGGTCCCCGCCGCCGACTTAGACGCCTACTTCTTCCCCCGGACGTCGACTCCTTCCTCCGCTGCGGACGACTCCCTCGCTCCCCGGCTCCATCGAAGTGGCCTTAGAACCATAGCCGAAGCCCAGTACCTCCCGCAGACCTCCTTCTCCGGTGAAATCCTGGCCTTCTCTCAGGTACGCTTTATGCCTCAACCCCTCTCTTGATCTTGGCCTAGGTCTAGGATTTAGGGTTTCAAGAGATTAAGGACGAGTTCCTGATTTAGATTGTTGGGAATGAGCTCGGTTAAACTGTGTTGAGCAACCGTGTTCCTGACTTAGATGCCCACGATCGAATTAACAGGGAAATCGAGGGGATCGTATGTACTGGAATTAGGGAATAAAGTTGAGGAATTTGAGTCACCATAAGAATTTTTTTAACAATAGTCTTCATAAAGGATTGTGTGAGTTCAGATTTTAGAGGCTGCAAATTCTTACGAGTGGTCAGATGTAAACAAACTTAAAACAAGCGTAACTGACAAATTCTCTTGACTAGGTAGGCCCGAATAATTTATTGTATGTTTACCTGAGTTCCATTGAGCACAAAGAGTTCCCTTGAGCCCGAATAAAGGATTATTCTAACCAGTTTAGCACAAAGAGTTCCCTTGAGCTTGCTGAACAGACTCACTCATTTTGTCCATGTAAACGATAAGTGAAGCGACACAAGAGGGTTTCTTCATTCAGTTCAGGCAGTACAATCCATTTAGAAAATTCAGGCTGTAGAAGGCTTCGAATTAAGCTTCAGAGAGCATCCAAATCAAGTGAACTGTGACTATAAATCTTCTGAAAATCGAAAGATTCCTTGAGAGATTCAGAGTGCAAGCTTCAAATTTTGAGCAAAGAAGCCGGGAGGTGGGACGGGCTTGCTGGACAGAATCACTCATCGGATTCTGGCCGTAACAGGCCTTCGTGAAAATCAATCTGGGTCCTAGCCATTAACCTTGTTATATTTCCAAGTTGGACTATCCTAATTTTAAAACTAGAAGCTCATGTGCACCGACAAAACTAGCTTCAGCTTATGTTTCAGAATAAATGACAATGTAGAATGTAGGGATACGTTATTGATATGCCTCCTTTTTTGGTAGGAAGCTACTACGATTCTAGTGGGGGTGGACGAGCCGCTGCCGTCTTGGGACCCTGTCAGAACACCTAAATTTGATATGTGTATGGCCTTTGCTTTTAGTCATTCTTTGCCCTGCTTATTTTGCCATTCCTTCTCATTATTTGCTCATTTGCTTTTCACTAGTCTTAAATGAATCCACGGAGACTAGAGCGTATTAAGAAGAGGAAAGCTGATGATGACGATGAGATGTTATTCTTCATTCTTCCAGCAACGTACTTCCATCTAACGCGTATGGAGAAGAATAGACATCATAGCTCCATCTTGTACGGCAAGAAGAGAGTTAGGGAACTGCTTGATGGGCATATTAAGAATTGCTTGGTAGCTTTTAGGATGGAGCCGCATATATTCAGGTGGTTGGCATCATATCTTAGAAATAAACGTCTGATATTAGATAGTAGACCTAAGGTGGAAGAGAAGTTGGCCTTCTTTCTTTATATGCTATCACATAATTTATCATTTGAAGATCTACATGTCGAGTTTCAACATAGTGGATCGACCTTCCATAAGCATATCAAGGAGTTCTTTGATATTATCCCCATCCTAGCAACTCAATTTGTGAGGCCTCGGTACATTGACGAACCACATCCCAAAATTGCTATGGATGACCACTTCTTTCCATACTTCAAGGTTCCATCTTTTTCTTTGAATCTTCAAAAGTTGCTTCAATTATTATAATTTCAAAAAAATGATTTCCATTCTGTTTCATTGCAGAAATGTATAGGTGCCATCAGTGGCGGGCTCAGGAATTTCACAATGGGTATTCATAGTAAAAAAATTAAAGGAAAAAACAACAAATAATTGAAGCAGAAGTAGCACTTGATCTTGTGATCAATAGACTTGTAAGCATTTGACCTAACCAACTACTCCTAAGCCTACTTGTGATAGAATTTCAATCAGTTTTCTATACAAGTAGAGTAAAATATAAGGCATTATCAATATAATTTAAAAGTTTTGGCAAAAAAATTGGGTATTCAACTGAATACCCTTGATACAAGCTGGGCCCGCCACTGGATGCCATAGATGGGTCCCATGTGCCTGTCACTAGATCTCCTTGACTTCAAGCTCCATGGAGGAATAGGAAAGGCTTCCTTAGCCAAAATGTCATGCTTGCATGCGATTTCGACCTGAACATAACATTTATTTCATGTGGATGGGAGGGATCTACCACAGATGCTAGAGTACTGAGTTCATCCATACTCAAAGGTTTTAAAGTACCAGAGGGCAAATTTTACCTAGTTGATGGTGGCTACGCAAACACCAAATATTCTCTTGCACCATACCGAGGTGTCCGTTATCATTTGAAAGAGTGGGGGCATGGTCGCCATAGGTCATAGAACTATAAGAAACTTTTTAATCACCGCCATGCATTTCTAAGGAACCATATAGAAAGGGTTTGGGGCATTTTGAAGAAGCTGTTCCCTATTCTGAATGTTGGAAACTTTCATCAAATAGAGAATCAAGTGAAGATCCCAGCAGCTACGACGATCTTCCATAATATTATAAAAATGCATGCTGGAGATGAGGAATGGTTTGACAACACGCCTGATCTCATAGACCCAGCTGACTTTGTGCATCTACCCAACGGTGACGGTGAAAACCACCAGGAGAACAACAACCAAGGAAACCTTTTGAGGAACCAAATTGCGTGGTAAATGTGGAACGATCACCAACATCAGTAGATAGTGTCATAGGTGTAGCTAGTCTTTATCATGTAATTAGGAACTATTTCTGGTCTTTATCATGTAATGAGGAACTATTTCTGGTCTTTATCATGTAAAGAGGAACTATTTCATCATGTAATAATGTTTCTTTGATAATTATCATCATCTTGTGTTTATTTTTTTAATCCAAACATATATGCATCCCAAAGCATCTCCTATGTATCCAAAAGTCTCTCCCAAGTTCAACTTAATCCAGTCTAACATAGTGGGAAGGAAATTTAAGAAAAAAGCTTCACCGAAGACCAAAAGGTCTTCTCTAAAAGGTATTCGGTCTAGTCTTCTGTTTGTCTAACATGTTACAATGTTGTTCTCTGCTAGTAGAAGTCAAATTAAAATGCCTATGCAATATGGGTTCTTGGTTGTACAGATGATAGATGCACATGTCCTATGCATCTATGGTAGGGATCGAGTTAACTTAGTGCTAGGGGTAGTAAATCTTTTGTACTTCTTATTTTGATAGTAGAACCATGTCGAATCAAGTTTCAATAGCATGTTGACTCAAGTTTCAGCGGGTGTCACATGTATATGGTTTTTATGCATTGTGTAGGTGGAGGACCAAGGGCATCATGGAATCTTGGGCTTGAAAAATCTCTTGTGGATATACTTCATGAGCACAACAATACTTATCATAAAAGACAAAATGGCTGGAGTAGTGAAACATGGAACATGATGGTGAAACTTTTCCTTAATCGACACCCCTATGTGAAAATACACAAAGTCACAAATTTAGGACAAGGAAAAAGATCTAAAGAGAAATTATAGGATGCTCAAGGAGGCACGCATGCAAAGTGGCATTGGTTGGAATGAAAACGAGTTCAAGCTACAAGCTGAGCCACATCTTTGGAACAACTTGGAAATTGTAAGTTCTTCATTCTGACCCACTCCCGTCATTCAATTCACAAGGCACATCTTTGGTACTATCATGTTAAGAATCATTTGTTCAACTCTTGTAGTCATTTGGCCCAAGGATAAAGAGATTCAAGATCAAATCTTTTCCTCTCTATGATTTGCTTGGAAAACTATATGAAGGTAAGATATCTACTATTCTTTGTGAACCTTGCTGCTGAAAACGGTGGAACTACTGTCAAATGGCTACTTTTTTGGCTTCTTTTTGTAGGGAACATAGCCTAGGTAAATTTCAACTTCACTTCCACATCAGCACCATCAAAGGAGGATGTGACAGAAATTGAAAGTGATGATGAGTATGAAGCTGAAAAACATATCGAGAGAGAGGAAAATGGGGAACAAAATGAAGATGACCTGCATATGATTGATGAAGTTAGTGTTGCTCAAAGTATGGCTCAAGTGGTGCCTGAAGAAAATGGAAGAAATTTTGTTGGTGGTTCAAGAAAGAAGCCAATAAAGAAGCCCAAGAATAGTCCTAAGAAGAGGAATGCAGATGGACTAGTGCAAGTCATGGAGCGCTTAGTACACATCAAAGAAAAAGAAGCCACTAAAGAAGCTGCACTTGATTTATCTATCAACAAATGCATTGAATTCATTCAAAACATTGCAGGGTGTCTTAGCTGATGATAAATTCCAGCCTTGGAAGTCTTTAAAGTTGCTGACAATCGTGAGATCTTTGTGAACCTTGCTGCTGATAACGATGGAACCGCTATCAAATGGATCCATGTACAAGTAGCCAAGTTAGCCTAAGGTAAGCTACTGCTCTTCTACTATTGTCACACTTCTTACAATGCATTATGTAGCATGTGGAGGTTTGTGTTTAATATTTTAGAAGCATTACTCTTGTTGATCATAGAAAACTAAGTTAACATCTGGACATCAGGGTGTGCTATAACTTTTATCAATCTTTTTAGTAATGGTACTTATTTGTAGCCTTGATAGATGACTTGATGCTGATGTAGCTTGCTCTCAATTGTTGTGAACTTTATATGCCATACTTGCATATACACAGTTGTTGCTTACTACTTTATGCACAGTTGTTTACATGTTGTTGCTAACTACAATGTAACCTTCTCTGCTCAGATGCGTTCCTGAGATGATACTTCTGCTACATACCATGATCCGTAGATGGTAAAACTTTAATGTAAGGTTGATGAGATGTTCCTGCGTGAGATGTTGTTCGCGATTAAGATCATTTTTTGTAATAAACCAATGGTACGTTCTTGTTCCTGGATGTGATGCTTGAGATGTTCTTGGTCCTGGTTGAAATATTTATTTTATATATATACAAATGGGATGTTCCTGTAATGCTAGGTGATATGATAAAAAAGTATTGTTGAAACTATGTGCTTAAGTGATATAAATATTTGACTTTTACTGATGGCATACATTCAATCAAAGTTTTGCTGAAACTCCGAAAAAATCATATTTTTATGGCTAATACACCCGGTGTCAAACCCCTTATGCCAAACAGTGTGAGTTGCTGGTACGGGAAGAATATTTGGACGGTGGAAGTGTATTGGGTGAGGTGAGTGGTTTCACCAAAACCACTAGGTATAATACACCATGAGACACCAAGAAACATGCTTGCCGAACGAGGCCTTAGAAGGTAGTAAAACACTTCACTATATATATATATATATATATATATATATATATATATATATATATATATATATATATATATATATATAAAATCAGTTAACATATAAGTTGACTCTGTAAAAAAAAAGATCATCACAAATAGAGTTGCCTTACATTGCAAAGACGTTTTGCATCCAATCGAAGGAGAAGACAGAAGTAATCAACTAATAATGAACCTAGATAATTCTATAACTCTGGAACATCCCGACATTTATTATTATTATGGCACATGGATCATGCATAATCCTTGGATGATCGGATTAGAGAGACGCCGGCGGTGCACGATTCGTGGCCGCCGCCGCCGCTTGGTCTAGGGGAGAAGTCGACTTGGAGCAGTCAGCCTTGCACTCGTCTAAGTATTCATAGCACTGGTCCTTGAGCGAGCAGCAGAAGAGGCAAATAGAGGAGTGTTCGCACCCGCGAGCGGGAACACACGCCCCGTATGGTGAATCGTCCTTAACGCTCTTTTCCATGCCTTCCGCCGTTCTGCCTGTGAAACGGAAAAGGAAAAAAAGAATTGATTTAGTCGATCTCTGTTTATCAACAGATCGAGCACCATGAAGGAATAAAACAATTCACAGTTCGATCGTGGCCGTTAATTACTGCTCGATCGATCATGGCCGCCAGAGAATCGATCATCATATTAGTCGATCTCTGTTTTTTTCACAGATCGACCGCCGTGAAGAAATAAGAACAATTCGATCGATCAGGAATCAAAATAGGTCGGTCGATCAGGATGGAACTTACACCGCGCGTGGGTAGCGAAGCAGGCGAGAAGAAGCACCGAGAGTAGGATCGCTGTGTGGAAGCGGTTCATGTACTTGTAGTCCATGGAGAAATTACTAGCTAGACGGGCTTGTGCTTGGTCCTCGTCTATATGTAGCAGAGTTTGTTTTCTATCAGAGAAACAATGACAATATATGCCTTCGTTTAGGTGTTATAATATATATGATCAGCAATCAATGTGAGGTACAGGACAACCTAATAATCTGACCACGGTTCTTGCCATTTATGCGTCGATATCGCCCTGGCTAATCTTTGTATTGTATTAAGGGGATACGATTCGATATTCCTTATACGTCAGATGCTAGAGGAATTGGCGATGATTAGTTACCATGTTTACACTTTGTACGCATCGTTCCAATAAATGGTAATCTCTATGCTACGATGGCTGTGGATCTGACCGATCGATTCCCCTCCCTGTAAAGAGCAGCTCTAACAGACTCCTTAAAACCCTGAACCAGAAATTGTGTTTTCAGGTCGAGTTTTTTGCGTTTTTTTGGGCTACGTGTGACGGGGTGGAATAGAATCCATATACCCGGACCAGAAAAACGAATATTCCATTTTGATTCCGTCCGTCTTCGTGTATAAATAGGAGGCGCCAACACGATCCATTCCCATCCATCCCCTCCCTCTCCACTCTCCACCGCGCCGCCATGGAGGCGCCGACACTCAACTTCTACGAGGCGGTGATGTTCGTGCACTATGACATCGTCGCACCGCCGGGAGCGACGGTACCCTATGGTTGGCGAATCAGCTACACGGATGTGCCTGTGGCGAAGCTAGGGATGCGCGTCATTTACGGGCGGCTGGTGCACCTGGATCTCCGCAATCGGGAAGGAAGGGAGCAGTTCTGGCCCGCCCCACCATCATCGCCGCCGCTCGCCGCGAAGAGATCCTCCGTGCGGCGAACAATGCCGAAATCATGGAGATTCTGTCTGATAAGGAGGACGATGCCGGCGGCGCAGGGGAGGAGGACGGCGAGGGCAGCGGAAGTGGAAGTGAAATAGTCAACTAGATTTATTTATTGTATCTTGTTGTAGAATGAACTCATTCTTAAATCAATAAACTAGTCTATTTCCGCCTCGAGGTAGATCTTCGTACCGGATCAATGATACGTCGGAAACGTATCTATAATTTTCATGTTCCATGCTTGTTTAGTATCTACTTTGCTTTGCTTTGTCTACACTTTGAGATGTTTTTATATGTTTTCTGGTACTAACCTATTAACAAAATGTCACAGTGTCAGTTGCCTGTTTTCTTCTGTTTTTGGTTTCAGAAAGATAGAAAATCAATATTCTTAAAATTGGACGGGCAAAAGCCAATATTTTACCGTGGGGAACACGAAGCCAGAGTACAAGACGGTGGAGAGCCACCAAGGGGCCACACCCCCTGGCCGCGCAGCCTGGGTGGGCCCGTGCCTGGGGGTGCAGCCGCCCTGGTTGCCCCTGTCTCTCCTCTTCGCCTATAAAGGCCCTCTGATGCAGAAACCCTAAGCAACCCGATCAATATTCCATAAAACCGTCTGTAGCCACCGCATCATCGTCCCTAGATCGGGGGGATCTGAAGCTCTTTCCGGCACCCCTATCGGAGGGGAGATCATCCCGAAGGCCTTCTTCTTCATCATGTCAGCCTTCGGTATGAAGTCTGAGTAGTTCCACCTTGTACTATGGGTCCATGTAGTAGCTAGATGGTTGTATCTCCTTCTTTGTGCTACCATGTTTAGTTCTTGTGAGCTCCGTTCATGATCAAGATCATCTATTTGTAATCATGCATATTGTGTTTGCGGGGATCCGATGGATATTGAGATTACTATGTCAGATTGATTAATGGTTTTGTCTTATTTATTATAGGGTTAATTGGATCTATGCCATTGCAACTTTTACTCTTTGGAAAAATGCCATTACAAAAACCAAAGTTGGGAATATGCCACTCTAACTCTTATACACCTCTACCTATGCCATTCTCTCTAATACCAGTCCACCTGCAGACCTTATACTCCCGTATATATCTGTATATGACTGACAAACGTACGGACACATATACAAATCATACTTATGACTCTACGCGCATACCTGACTCGGGCAGATCGAAGCCTGAACCAGCGTCAAAATTCCCCACTCGGACTCGCCCGCCCGCACGAAGCGGCGGCGGAGGGAATCAGAGTAGGCGTGGGAAGGAGGCGCACTCGCGATGCCACGATCGGAGGCCTCTCTCTACGACTTGATTGCTGGAGGAGGGCGTGTGTGGCTGGAGGGCAGGCTGGCTTGGGCGTGGCCAGTGCACTCTGTACGTAGAAATTCAGACAAAGAAACGACAAATCAATAGACCTCAGGCCGGGAAGAATACATTCCCCGCTTGGATCTACCATTAGCTACTCAATCACTCCACATTGATGGCGTTCTGGTGCGTGGCGACCATGGCCGGACGGTTGTGACTTGGTTTCTAGAAACGAGGACAAGGAGGAGGTTGGAGAAGCACACAGAATTCTGGCAATGCGGCACCCATCTTTCAGCCGCGCGTGCGTCCAACTCCACCAGCCTCTAGCCGCGCGTGCCTCCAACCCCGCGGCGAGCTCCTTCGGCAGCGGCCGCGTCCAACCTAGCCCGCCTCCAGCTGCCCTACTGTAGACCGCCTTCAGTCCCGGACGATTCCGACCGCCGCCGCCACGCAGGGTCGAGGGGAATTTTGATGCAGTTCGAGCTCTCAGTCGAGGATGGCTTGTAACTCGAAAGTGTTTTCTTTTTTCTTTTTTTACATGTCAGTATGTTTGTATACATGTATATACTGAAGTATAAAGTTTGTATATGGTCTGGTATTAGAGAGAATGGCATAGGTAGAGGTACACAAGAGTTATAATGGCATATTTCCAACTCTAGTTTTTGTAATGGCATTTCTCCAAAGAGCGAAAGTTGTAATGGCATAGATCCAATTAACCCTTTATTATATCATGTCTGTGTTGTTTGAGATCTTGCATGCTCTCCGTTTCTAGTAGCTATCTTGGCCAAGTAGGTGCTAGTGACTCTAAGATGGGGTATTTATGCTCGATAGTGGGTTCATGTCTCTATTTAATCTAAGGGAAGTGACAGAAATCTCTAAGGTTGTAGATGGGTTGTTGCCACTAGGGAGAAAACAATGGTATCTTGTTCATGGAACAAGTGGATTTTTTACTTTACACACTTTGCATAAAGCAGTTGTCCGTTGCTTGCAACTTAACACTGGAGGGGGTTCGGATGATAACCTGAAGGTGGATTACGAGTCATAGATGCAGTTGGATGGCGGTCTATGTATCTTGTTGTATTGCCCAATCGAATCTCATAGGATCATGAATGTCTAGTATTGCATTGTTATGTCTTGCTCAGTCCTGTCAATTGACCTGCTGTAATTTATTTACCCAGCATGCCATGTTTGTTTATCTTAAGGAGAACACATCTAGTTAACTATGGACCCCGGTCCAATCTTTACTATTGATACATCTTCCACTGTTACTGTTTACTTTCTGCAAACCACTATTACCTTCCACACCATACAGTTAACCCTTTGTTTTCAGCAAACCGGTGAGATTGACAACCTCACTGTTTGTTGGGGCAAAATCTTGAGTTTGTGTTATGCAGGTTTCCAAGTTGCTAGCAACACCTTTGAGTCGTTTCCTTCCTCATACCGGTTCGATAACCTTGGTTTCTTACTGAAGGAAAACTTGCTACTGTGCTCATCATACCTTCCTCTTGGGGTCTCCAACAAAGCGTCCACGCACCATCAAGACTTTTTCCGGCGCCGTTGCCAGGGAGGCTAAGGACGTTTTCACAAGGGGAGTCCTTCACAACCTTTCTCTTTACTTTGTTTTTGTTTTGCTTAGTTTCTTTTGCTTGGTTTTTTTGCCTCTTTTTATCAAAAACTCCAAAAAAAAATAGTTTCGTTTGATTTGCTTTCTCTTATCAAAAACACAAAAAAATTAGTTCCTACTCTTGTTGCTGGTCTGTTATTGCCTTTCTTTGTCATGCTTTCTATCAAATGATGGTTTCTTTGAAACTAGTTCTTATTGGCAAGGTGGGTTCACGGAAGAACAAAATAATTATTATAAGAAACACCGTTGTCATAAAAAGGGAAACACTTATGGGAACAAATTGATAAATTGAATACTGTTGCTAGAGAGGTGTGCTCTACCTATAATGTTACTTATTGCTTTGATAAATCTTGTTGTTATAGGAGGTATAAACACCTACCTTTTCAATGTGAGTATAATGATAATGTTACCATATCTTCTTGTATTAAAGGAAATTATAACTTTTATGATGTGGAACAAATTGAAGAATTTATTGCCTTCAAGGGTGCATTTGAACTTGCCAGCTTGCTTGGAAATACTGATGATGCACCTTATGAATATGAGGTTTATGAGATACTTAAATTTTTCTTTGATAATTACAAGGAAGAAAATGGCTATATTCTTAAATATTTTAATAGGTGTTTTCCACAAACGGAAGAGACTAATGCCTTGCAGGAGCCTATGAAAGACAAAATTGCTGAACCTGAAAGCTCATTAGATGAAAAAGAGGAGGAGAGTGATGGTCAAGAGGAGGAAGAATGGATCTACCCATGCCTACCTTCTAATGAAAGTAACTCTTTACCTCTTATATTATTTAATTGTCCCCCATGCTTACCAAAGGAGGATGAATGTTATGTTCTTATGGATTCTTTTGAAATATCTGCTATGGGTAAAACTTGTGACAATAGTTATGCTCTTGTTATCTATGATAATCCTATATTTGTGCCTAACTTCGAAATGCATGGTACTAAAGAGTTTTTCTTAGAAAATGTTTATGATAAAGCTCTAGATGATGGTCCTATATGGAATGATCAGTCTTCGTTAAAAGTGGGTTTGAAGGTTTTAGTTACACTATTTTTGAGCTTGAAAAAAATTATGTGTTTGTAGATCGTGAAAAGCATGCTTTATGTGATAGTTATATTGTTGAGTTTATTCATGAGACTACAAAAAATTACTATGAGAGAGTAAAATATGGTTGTAGAAGTTTTCATGGTACTAAAACACCTCTCTATGTGCTGAAAGTTTTGAAGTTACTCTTGTTTTATCTTCCTATGCTTGGCACTTTGTTCTTTGTGAATTTATTTGTGTGCAAGATTACCATGCATAGGAAGTGGGTTAGACTTAAATGTGTTTTGAATTTGCTTCTTGATGATCTCTTTTACTTTAATTCATATTTCCTATGTGATCATCTTTTCAAAACTATCATGCCTAACTTAAAGGCGTTAAAGAAAAGTACTTATTAGGAGATAACCCAAAAGTTTTCTTGAGTCTTGGAATTTATTACTTCAGTAATGACCTCTCCTTATCCTTTTTATTTGCTTTTTGTGCCAATAATAACCTCTAATGAGAGGCAAGTAAGATTTGGGGAGTTGTTGTCCCGAAACAGATATTTATGCTCCATCATAGAAATTCGTGTAAAATCTCTGTAAGTCGGATTGAGATGATATTTTCTAAATAAATACCCTAGTATGTTAGCTAACTTTCGCTAGTTCAACACTTTTTTATTTGAGAATAGAAGGTATTTGAAAAAATCGGTTTCTATCCGCTGGTCTGTTTTGACAGATTTCTGACATTATCTGCTTTTGCTTCTTATTGATTCCTTTTTGGGTTATTTTTGGTAAATTGAGCTTTTTGAGGGAATTGATACAGTAGCTGTATTTTTAGTGAAAGTTTTGCTGTTCTAAATCTAAACCCAAAGGTCTATTATCTTTTGAGTACACTAATGTTGCTAATGAAGATTGTGTAAAGTTTTGTATGAAGGAAAATTTTCAGGTGTAAAGAAAGAATGATGTAATGAGATGAAGAATGGACAAAAGCTCAAGCTTGGGGATGCCACCCCGTGTCACCCCAAGTAAATATTCAAGAGGTACAAGCGTCAAAGCTTGGGGATGCCTTTGGGCATCCCCTTCTTCATCAATAAAAAGCTCAGATCTTTCTAGACACTTCGTTTTTATTGTTTCATGCACAATTGTGTTGTTCTTGGAGCGTCTTAGTTTTTGTTTGATTTGCTTAGTTTTCTTGAATAAAGTAGTTTGGACCCCCGCTCTCGTTGTGTTGTTTCAAATAAGTTGATTGGTGTTGGAGAGGAGTAAAAAGTTCTTGTTTAAATAGTACAAAAGGAGCTTGCTTTGACTGTGACTTAGACTTTAGCATGTCATGCTAGGTGTTGTTTTAACCTTATGCTTAGTGATTATTATTGTAGCATGACTTGTTCCAAACAATTAGGATTGCTTGATGTGTCTTGAAGGAATCATGCGTTGTTTTAGCATACAAAAGCATATTATTATGGTATTCTCCTTTGATGCTTTGTATGGGTTGGCTTAGCACATGCTCACACCATGTTATGACTATAACAAGTCACCATAGCCTCTATGATCATTTATTCCTTGACTTGTAGTACCACTTTATGATTTGATTAGTAATGTTTTGTTGCTCTGCATGATTATGGCCATTATTGCTCTCTTAGTTGGTCGCTCCCAGTCTTTTGCTAGCCTCCACTTGTATGAGTAAGATCTACTCATGTATCCAACTCCTAAGAAACCAAGTTATTCCAAAGTGTCCACTATAAATTCCTATGCATGGTGTGTTACACCATTCCAAGTATATTCTTGTTTTCATCTATCTTCCAATTAAAAAGTATTTTGTTATGTGAAAACTTAGTGATTAAAGCTCTCACGAACTTGATGGCACACTTTATATTCTTTGCCCCTAATAAACTTGAACCATTGTGTCATCTATGTTGTATATGCTTGCAATTATACGTTGGAATTAGCAGAACCGTCCTGCCACGGGGAACGCTTTCAACATTGCACTTGTACTTTATACACAGTTGATATCATGCTCTTTTGTCTATGGATGTCGTCAGTATGAAATAAAAGGGGAGCTTGTAAGTCCATAGAGTTATGTATGTGTGTTAGAGAAATGTCTAGGCCACTAGCCTAAGCCATGCCTAATCATAGTGGAAACTTGCAGCATCACTATAATGACATCTATGAAGCTTTCTTCTTATAAAAAAATAGACATATTGAAAAGAGGAAAAAGAGAGAAAAGCACCATTTTCCCATGGTAAGTAAGAAGATTGTTGAGATGCTCATTGTCTGCTTGCCTTGCATTTTGATTATGGGATAGCTCCTGTATCATGTGCAAGGGGTACCTGTTGGCGGTTCTGTATGATACACATGTACTTACTATGATAAGAACTTACAGGTGACTAAAGTTGAGTAGCATGAGGAGCGACCATCGTATTCAAGGGACATGAGATTGCCAACTTATACTTTGTCAAGCATATACTCCATAGTTTGTTCACTTTAACCTTAATCACTTCAAGATGCTTATGATAGGGGCAATGAGAGCTGAAAGCTAAGAAGTACCATAATTTTTGGAAGATCTTTTTGAAACTTGAAATCCCTGCTTTCCTTATGAAGGGCCTTTCTTCCAGTATTATATTGAGTCTCCACCTTATATCCTTAGGCACCAATTAAGAGAGCATAGTTGTCATTTTTAGTTCTATGTGCATTGTTCCAAAACTTATTGATTGATGCATATTGTTGATATTACTTGTTCTTGTGCTATTTGTATCTAGTCACTCTTATGAACTTTGAAGGTGTCCTATGCATCTATTTGCTACTCCATGAGAGTCAATTTGAATGTCACTATGCTATGTTTTCTGTATGTGAAACAAGCAAACGTTTTTCAATGCATGTTATTCATGATATTTGTTTGTAACCTTTCATGTTGCATTCATAGTTACTTTGTCTTACTGTTAGAACTCCATCTTTAATGCTCATGTTTAGAGTTCTTTGATCCCGGCTTTCAATGCTTGCAAATGGTTTGATCTTAATTTTGATGGTGCATGTCGCCTCAAAAATTATTCTTTTTTATCACTTACCTACTCGAGGACGAGCAGGAGTTAAGCTTGGGGATGCTTGATGCGTCGGAAACGTATCTATAATTTTTGATGCTCCATGCTTGTTTAGTATCTACTTTGCTTTGCTTTGTCTACACTTTGAGGTATTTATTATATGTTTTCTGGTACTAACCTATTAACAAGATGCCACAGTGCCAGTTGCATGTATGCTTCTGTTTTTGGTTCTAGAAAGGCAGAAAATCAATATTCTAGGAATTGGACAGGACAAAAGCCAAAGTCAATATTTTACCATGGAGAACACGAAGCCAGAGTACGAGACGGAGGAGAGCCACCAGGGGGGCATACCCCCTAGCCGTGCGGCCTGGGTGGGCCCGCGCCTGGGGGTGCGGCCGCCCTGGTTGCCCCTGCCTCGCCTATAAAGACCCCTCCCCCCCGATGCAGAAACCCTAAGCAACCCGATCAATATTCCACAAAACCGTCTATAGTCGCCGCCAGCATCGTCCCTAGATCGGGGGATCTAAAGCTCTTCCCGGCACCCTGCCGGAGGGGAGACCATCCCAGAGGCCTTCTTCTTCATCATGCCAGCCTCCGGTATGAAGTGTGAGTAGTTCCACCTTAGACTACGGATCCATGTAGTAGCTAGATTGTTGTATCTCATCCTTTGTGCTACCATGTTTAGATCTTGTGAGTTCCGTTCATGATCAAGATCATCTATTTGTAATCATGCATGTTGTGTTTGCAGGGATCCGATGGATATTGAGATTACTATGTCAGATTTATTAATGGTTTTGTCTTATTGATTCTGTCATGTCTGTGTTGTTTGACATCTTGCATGCTCTCTGTTTCTAGTAGCTATCTTGGCCAAGTAGATGCTAGTGACTCTAAGAGGGGGTATTTATGCTCAATAGTGGGTTCATGCCTCTATTTAATCTAAGGAAAGTGACAGAAATCTCTAAGATTGTATATGTGCTATTGCCATTAGGGAGAAAACAACGGTCTTTTGTTCATGGAACAAAGTGGATTATTTGCCTTACACACTTTGCTTAAAGCAGTTATCCGTTGCTTCCAACTTAATACTGGAGGAGGTTCGGATGATAACCTGAAGGTGGATTACTAGTCATAGATGCAGTTGGATGGCGGTCTATGTATTTTGTTGTATTGCCCAATTGAATCTCATAGGATCATAAATGTCTAGTATTGCATTGTTATGCCTTGCTCAGTCCTATCAGTTGCCCTGTTGTAATTTGTTTACCCAGCATGCCATGTTTGTCTTAAGGAGAACAACTCTAGTGAACTATGAACCCCGGTCCAATCTTTATCATTGATACATCTTCCACTGTTACTGTTTACTTTCTGCAAACCACTATTACCTTCCACACCATACAGTTAACCCTTTGTTTTCAGCAAACCGGTGAGATTGACAACCTCACTATTCGTTGGGGCAAAGTCTTAAGTTTGTGTTGTGCAGGTTTCCAAGTTGCTAGCAATACTTTTGAGTCGTTTCCTTACTCCTACTGGTTTGATAACCTTGGTTTCTTACTGAGTGAAAACTTGCTGTTGTGCTCATCATACCTTCCTCTTGGGGTCACCCAACAAAGCATCCATGCACCATCAATCAATTTTTGTCACAACTCGGGTCGGGAACGTGATAGTCGAGTAGCGGAGGCCGTCTCGACGGGCCGAATTTGTCTGTCGGGGCCTGAGTCAATGGCGGGGCGACGGGTGGACGCGGAAGGGAGGGGAACGAGCTGAATTGTCCCTATCGCCAATGATTCGCAGCGATACGGGTCGCCTCCAGGTCGTGGTCGAAACCTCGTAATATGTGGTTCCGAGGGGCATTTTTCTCGGCTCCCTCAATTTTTTCTGATTCAGGGGGTTATATGGTTTCTAGTCTGGCCAGTTTTCGTAAGCAAAACCAGGGGGTTATATTTTTCTGGTTCTACCCTTGTAAGGGGTCTGTTAAAGTTGTTCTAAGGGAGCAATTTATTCGAACGTCTCTGATTGAGCCAGAGAACTCAGCCTGTGAACCTGGTGGGCAGATAGGCGGGCCTTTAGGGTGTGTTTGGTTTTGGCCCATAGTTGCCCCACCAAATATTTGGCTAGCCAAAATTTTGGTTAACCTTTTGGTTTCCGATGAGTTGGCCAACATTGGCAAGAAAAGTGAACTAGATTGGCCATAGAGGCATTGGCAAGCCAAATAATTGGCAGCCATCCAAACAAAGACTAAAATTTTGGCCATGACCAAAATTTTGGTAGGGTAAGTTTTGGCCACCATCCAAACATGCCCTTACAAACCCAGCATGTTCATGGAGATCAAGAGACTGGGAAAATTATCTGGCTATAAGAAGCAGTATAACGTAAACATTGCAGGTACGAGGTATGTACCCACACCCACGCCACTCTGGTTAGAGCAGCTCCAACAGCCGCCCTAAAACTCGTCGCTGTAAAAAAACCGCCGATATAGCGCGCGTGCGGCACTCTTCCCTCCTCCAGCAGGCGCGCGATAATCATGCGCACTATATAAAAATTCCGGCGCGTGTCATTCCCCCCCCCCCCCCCCACGCACGCCCCAAATTTGGTGACCGACCGTCGGCGCGCTCTATCTCTCTCGCTCGCACGCGAACGCCCAACCGCCACCGAGAAGTCACCCGCGCGTGCACTACCTCCATTTCCCCCCGCGAGTTTGTTGGCGCCGCCGCTTTGATTCGCCACCGCTACCCGTCCGCGCGCAGTAGCTGCATATCCGACGCTGCCCGTCCGCCCTGCACCTTCCAGAGCTCGCCGCGGCGGGAATCAACACGAGTTGCCGGTGCCACGCATCCTTTCGCGCCTCGACGCGAGTTGCCGCCGTCGTACCTCGGCCAACTTGGAGCTTCCTCGGGACCGCGCCGCCGCGCTGCCCTCGGCCATGACATCAATGTTATTCAACGGTCTCCTCTTATGTCAAGGATTGCATTGCGTGAAGGTCCACAAGTGGAGTTTGAAACAAATGCATACAACTATGGCTATTATCTTGACGATGGCATCTACCCAAGGTGGCAAACTTTTATGAAGCCGATTCACAAACCCAAAGGTAAGAAATAAAAGGATTTCCATGCCGCACAAGCGGCGGCTAGGAAAGATGTGGAGAGAGCCTTCGGGGTTTTGCAAGCCCAATTTGCTATTGTGAAAGGACCGGCTAGATTTTGGGACCAAGAATGCTTTTGGTACATCATGACAACTTGTGTCATCATGCATAACATGATCATAGCAAAGATGTAGATCGCAGTCACCACTATGACTTGATAGGAATTCCTGTGCAAGTGCATATGAGAGAGCATAGGGTGGCGTGTTTCATTGCCTCATATCATGCCATTCGCGACAATGAGACCCATGATAATCTTTAAAAAGATCTCATTGAAGAGTGGTGGAAAGGATTTGGAGCACAACGTTGAGCCCTCCTTTTATTTGTTGTTTGTTGTATTGTTGGAAAATATTTTATTGTAGTGTTGATGAAGAACTTGCTGTATTTATTGGTGAACAATTCCTGTATTTGTTGTACTATTCATATTATCATGTACCATTTGGTTGTGTTGTAATAATAGCTACACAATTTTTGTTGAATTTATTTGGGTTTGTTTGATCTTCTTGATCATATAGTTTATTATGAAACCTGTTTGTGGTGGCGCCCGCGCGCTGTATTTTCGCGTGCCTGTTGGGGACTATTTTGCGCTCTGTTTTTGCGCGCCTGTTTTAGCGCGTCAGCCGGAGGAAAAACACCACGCGTATGCTAAAACTAGATCGCGTGTGCTGCGTAGCACTTTTACAGCGCTGAGTTTTAGCGCGGTTGTTGAAGTTGCTCTTAGTATTGCGTCCTATTCCGCACGGGTGGAGTAGTTTTAAGATCAATCATATAAAAACATTTTGTTAGTTTTTAGGTTGGGTAATATCGGACTACAATACTGAAAAAGTCTAATCTAATTTTATTGGGATACGGATATCTCCATTTCAATATCCACATTTCCTTCAAAATCCAAAACCACATTCAAATTTGTTTTTTCAAAACGAATCCAGATATTTACCACGTCCATATCTATGTTCGTCCAGATTTCAATATTACCGTGACCGTTTTCAATTTCCTGAATATGAATGTCGAATAGTCCAGATTATCCACTACCAGTTCCCACCCCTAGGAGTAAGGATCGCAATGCTGGCTACTGCATCTCCACCGTGTGCACCTCCCAGAACCACAAGCCAAAATGCGTTGGGGTGTTGGCAGGGTCTGGAATATCAGTGTGGCATCCACCCGTTCTGCTTAATGGCGGCCTGTACTGGGTCCTGTGGTACTGCCCAGAGGATAGACGGCTACTTTCTTTTGACATAGCTGGCCAGTCCTTTGGGTGGATGATCCTTCCATCCACAGCTAGAGACACTCAACTTTGCTTGAGATGGAAGGTATGCTTGGCATATGGTTCTTAGGTAAGGGGATTTCGAGTTGGTGGCTCGCCTCCATCTCTCTTTTGTCGGTTTTTTACTTATGACCTCGCTGAATAGGGATTACCCCATCATTTTGTATCATTTTGCTTAGCTGGGGTTTATTTATAAAACTAGGCGAAAGCCTCTTTTAAGAAATTAATAGGGAAAAAACGAGATCACAAACCATAGAAAAAATGGAGAAGGTGTGGTAGAAGCTATATGTAACACGATTATTAGAAATATAATCAACTGGGACCTAACTTTTTTCTGTCACATGACGACTAGGCAAACCAGAGTATATTTACCTCGCGTTTTTATTTACCTTGCATGTCTAGGTTTACTAAAAGTCGTATTTTATAAAGTTTGTCAGCCATAAATGGAGCAATGTTTAATTGCTAAAAGGCAGATATTATAAAGATTTTTTTTAAAGTCAGATTTTATAAAGATATTATTAAGATTTTATGAAGATTTTGTAAAGATTTTATAAACTAATTGCTCCTTGTATTTTTATTTACCTTGCATGTATTTCTTTTCCTATAAATACATGGAGCAAACGTTTGCTGGCCATATACTCATCAGTCCCTATTATAAGAACACCACTAATTACCTCCCGAGTATACCATGGCGGAGTGCACGAGGAACGGTGTCCAAAGACATCTGCTGGTACTTGCTTTCGTTCTTGTGGTGTTTTTTGCGTGTCTTGGATGTGCATATGGTAATTAACGAATCAAAATTCGCTCTATTGGCAAATAGATTGTTTGGTAGATCTTCATTTCGTTTTTTATTAACTGTGTTGGCTTCGATCTTAACCATGAAACAAAATTATTGATTGTTATTTGGTTCTATATGTCATCTTGTTTATCTATTGATAGGTTAAGTCTACTCTTTTTTTTGTTAGGTGAAAGCACAAGCGTCGACAAAGGGAGCAATAATATGACCGGAGGAAGAAAAATAAACATACCCCCTTGTCAAAAAGATGCACACAAGGACCTGGAACATCAATTCTGCTGTAAACTGGATAAACTATGCTGGCCAAATCTGGGAGAATGCTTCACAAACTGCCCGTGCAAGATTAATTGCAAACCAGCACCAGCAATATAGTAATAGTTTTGTTGCATTTCTCCTTTGTGCCGAACTGCCGATAGATCTCATCCTTACGGGTCTTAGAAACAATGATGTGTTGATCAAGTACCAAATTTACTATGTTTCAGAAATTATATGTGTCATTTAAATATTTAATAAAAACTAGTGGACGGTTGCATGAGTAATTGTGTGGATTGATAATGCATTGTTCACATATTCAATTTATGTTTTCACTTTGGATCTCCCACGTCTAGTGATTCCCTGGGAAAAAATACTCACTCCGATCCAAATTAATGCATGGACTCAAATTTTCTGAATACGAATGTATCTAATCATATTTTAGTGCTAGATATATCCTAATCTAGATAAATCCGAGTCCATTAATTTGGATAGAAAGGAATACAAAATTCCGGTGTTCTAAAAGAATCAAATGTTTAAGCACCGCATTTATTTATTTTCACGGATAAAACTTACCCTTTTACGTAAAGCTTTAGGTGTACAATATAGGACACTCGATATCTACATCCGTAAAATCTGCATTTTTTTTTGTATTTAGCACATCATTTGTTTCACCCACATATATTCTCACGTGCGTGTCAGTTTGAATCTGATTTTGAGAAGATGCTGCTTAAATTTTAATTTTGTTCAGATCTAAAAAAAATGTTTAAAATTTGAAATTGTTCCGATCTAAAAGAAAATGTTCAGATGTACATAGAAAAGGAACAGCTCCGGGAGAGTTGAATAGGATTTTTCTGCGACGTCCTGCGTGCGTGCTGTTTATATAGCTATTATGTTTCAAAATATAAGATGTTTTAGGTTTATGAAGAAAATGTATCTAGACTTATTTTAATGTGTAGATTCACACTAAATTTGAGTGAACCTACATACTAAAAGTAGTTTAGTTACATTTACTTCACAAAGCTAAAATATCTTATATTTTAAACAGAGGGAGTATACTAGCTAAAAGAATAATGACAGCCCATTAGTGCTTACTTAAGCCCAATATAGTCTAGCCCATCTTGCTTTCTCTCCCTGACCTGCACGCACCCTTCCAACAGTGAAAAACAACCGATCTTAAAAAAAACAGTGAAAACAACCAGCGCTGATATGATCGTGGATGCCCCTGTAGGCTAGATACAGAGCTGGAGTGTCTTGCTCAGGGCGGCCACCCCTGCTGTACGACTTCTTTTCCATAGTTCTTCTCTCTAGGCAAGTTCTTGGGGGACAGATGGTTGGTTCAGTGTGGACATTAGCATGCATGGAGAGCGAAAGATGCTGAAATTAGGCCACTCAACATCGATCACAGTGAAGACAGGGAGGGTCAACTGGAAATGCACAGGCAGCGACGGTGCGAGGTGACACGTCCACGTACATGAGCTGAGCTATCAGTGTTTGTGCATGGAAATCGATTGAGCAACTACGGTACCTACTACTACTACCACAATTCAATTATCGAGCTCTCCAAAACAAGTTTTGAGTTCTGAATCACTGTTCTTCTGCACTGTACAAGGGCATGAAATGGTCTAAAGTCATTGGATATCACATCACTAATGACATTTGCATGCCACGTCACTCTGGGTGGAAAAGAGCAAATTCGCATTCCATTAACTATTATACTCCCAGTTCATTCAGAGATTCTTACAGAATACCAGCATCTACCTGACGGTAAATTATACTCCATCCTAACTTAAATTTATCTACAAACTAAAAATAATAGTTGAATGTCCGTGCGTTACCACGGGCTTTAAATTCCACTATTCTTAGCACATCTGATGCGAAGTTTCAGTTTCCTTTCAATAACATCGCTTAGTCGCTTATGTTTGTTGGTTTTTTACATGATAAATAATAGTAGGCATGCACATGCATTCAAACGAGAGAAAAAAATGTAAGAGCGCCTTCCTCCTAGTCTAGTACTGCCCTCGTCTCTCTTCCCACCATGTGTCGAGGGTTTGCCGCCCAACCCTCCCCTAGATCCTGCACTGTCGCCATCTCCCACGTGTCTCCTTCCCTGGTTGCATGTCGTAGTTGTCTGTGTAAAATTAAGAAACTCTCCAATCTTGCGATGTTCCTAGTCTTTAGAAATAGTTTTTTTTTACCTTTTGGTGGACTTAAATTTTATTCTATCATCACACATTTCTCGCGTACTATGAACGAAAAATGTGTTGAGGCATGTGTTTATTTTGTTGAAAATCTACATTTTAGAGGAGCTAATAATGAAAAACGTATCAATCGCCCATTTATGCTCCACTTAGGAATATGGACGATTTTTTTTTACTTACCCTTATCTCTAGAAGGATTTCAGGAACTAAATCAAATTCAGTTAGTGTCATCTGGTTTATTCCATAATGAAAATACCCAGGACAGATGGAGCTATTCTTGAGGAGCAGTTTACACATGAAGGTAGCTTTAAAAATCCTCCTTGTCCGACCTAGAAGTCAAAGCTTCGGCCAAAACCGAAAATGTCTGCTTGGTTTTTAATATCCAACAGATTAAACAATCAAACATGCTAAAGAGAAGGCATTTTAGTACTTTAAAATGACCTCAGTTGTCTGATGAAATTTTGATGTGGAGGAAACAGTCAAAAATCGTTTTTTCAGTTGCTGTTTAGTTACGATCCAAACCAGCCGAGCCGTCTTGCTGAATGTAACATCACGCCGTATGATGTTAGCAATCATCAATTAATCAGTGAAGGGCATCTACAGAAGTAGAGCCTAAATCGGAGAATTGTTCACAAATAAGCCAACCACCGCATGAATCAGAACCCAAAAATCCATTCAGAGCAACATCTCATCCATGGCACACAGGACCTTAAAATCAAGCAGCCAAGATAATATGATCAACAAACTTGAATCAATGTCACATGACAGCACCTTCTATAATTTCAGATAGTCCATAACTCCACCATAATACTCAAAATCACCGAGGGTACAATGCCTAGAGTACTAAACGTTAGCAAGAACAACTTACGATAATTTTATTTGAAACATAAAATTCTTTGACGGTCTGGAGAATCATTGCTGCAAACCCAGCCCGTCCACCAACGTCCTTATCAGCAAGCACAACCGTCAACATTGTCAACATTGGTATTCGTCTCCACATTTCTTTCAAAAAGAAAGGAACTTACGTAATATAGTTCTGGTAATATAACCAAATAGATATAAGACTGACATGAAAAAAATACAAATATTGATCAAAACAGTTAGAATCGTCCTGCATATCCATATCATCTAACAATCTTTTTTACCAGCTATCATCTAACAAAAATATAACAAAATTCAATGTGTCCTAAACTCTGAAGAATTGCTAAAAGAAATTTTTTGGCCAACACCATGATAAAAGAATCATTTTTACCAGCTATCATCTCACAAAAATATAACAAAATACAATGTGTCCTAAACTCTGAAGAATTGCTAAAAGAATTTTTTTGGCTAACACCATGATAAAAAGATTGCTGAATGTGAATACTAACCTTCGGTTGTGTCGGTGCTGTAGGCGAGAAGACGAATGGTGGCCCGCCTTTGTTGTCTCCATGGCTATTGCTGAGTTCTCCACGTCTGCTTAATCTGCGCTTTAGCCACCAAGAACCTGACAACCACATACTCCAATTAGTTTTCAGTTTTCCGTAGCTAGCCGAACTGCTAAAGAGAAGGAGAAATTCATGCAATCGCTGCTGAAGACGAGGAGAAATTCATCTACCACGGATGTTGGCCTGCTCAATTTTCTACACGACGGCGGCGAGCCCCAACACTTACGTGAGGACATGCCCGCCACCAGGCTCGCCTTCTTCCCGCAGTTCATCAAGTCCACCACCTGCTGCGCTGGTCCTCCACGCCGGTCACGAAGGACGCGTCCTCTCTGTCTCCTTCTATGGAAATCACCTCTGCCGCCAGCAACAATCCGCCGCCGCCCCGGAACTATTCCTCGTGGTGAGGACCTCACCGCCTCAGTTCGCATAGATTCCCGGCCTGCCGCCTGCCACCTGCCACCTTGTGTCGTGTCCCTGATCAGAGGTGGGCGCAGAGTAAAAAAGAACTGAAGATCCGTCCAGCGACGGGGAGAGATCCCAACGGGAGCTTCGTCCGGCGGCTGCTCGAGATCCCGATCCTTCGGCGATGGGGTCTCAGGGGCCAGCGGCGGCGTGTGCGAGGGCGGAGCAGAGTTTCAGCGAACAGGTGTATTCCCACTTCGCGGTGGCAGGGCACGTAATTTGTTCAAAACGTTAGGGGTAAAAGGGTCCAATAAAAGTCGGACCGAAAATTTTGTAAGACTAAACTACCTCAAGCAAAGTATATATACTGGATAGATAGATAGGTAGATAGATAGATCCAGATATACACAGATCTAAATTATACTATAGCTTAAGCCCGAGCAAAAGCGAGTCTTCTAAGCTATCTACCCGTGCGCATATATCTGGCCGTCTGATTTTCACTCCGAGTCATCTCAACCGTGCAATTTCAGATGTTGACCGAAGTCTTAGGAGTTGGTCCCTCCCGCCCCCGCCCCGCCCCCGCCCCCATCTCGATCGCGTTCCCTTCCACGCGAGCTCCCGCCCATCCCAGCCCCTTCTCCGTATCCCCCAGCAACATGCGCCTCCCCTTCGCTCCCTCTGCCCCTCCACTCACGAGGCTACCGCCTCCCGTCTAGCTCCCGCATCCAGCGCTGGTTGTCTCTGCTTTCCTCCCTCGAACCTTCCTAGTACCAATTTAATATCGCCCCCCGACCTCGCGCACCCGTCCGCCGCCACGCTTTGCTGGTGGTGAGGAAGATAAGGAGGAGGTGAGCACGTGGGGTGATGAGGGTGAGAGAGAGGGGAGACGTGGGTAGAGACGCTCTTAGGCGGGATTACGCGAAGATATCACATCATTCTCGCCGCTTTGGCTGTAGAAATCAGGGACGGATGCCGAAAAAAGGAATTTAAAAGGAGAAGGCTTGCGAGGCCCGTGATGATGTGGCGTATAGCGATGATTGGCCCGAACCCAGAATCTACAGTAACCTAATGGAAGAATCGCTAAATGAAAAGCATGGAGTATTAACAGGGCGAGAAATGGAAGTGTTTTATGTCACTTCAACAATTAATACGTATGTATTTCTGAAACAAAACAGAATAGGCTGATTTTGGTTCCTCTTAGGTTCTGCAAATGAATTTGCTTTTAAATATATTAGCATATCTCGAGAATGCATGAGATGATTGTGTAAATTGATCATGTTTTACGTTGTTCTATAATTTCTACACGAGTTAACAAAAATTTCAGTGCCCTTCGCTTGCAGTATCCTCTATGATTAATGAACAAGCAGGTTTCATCGACTAAGTGGATGCAAAAAAATGTCATAAGTTCTAATTTTTATTTTGATGTATAGAAATTATCAAACTATATTACATATTAGATCTTGCTTTTATGTAAAGATTTGTGGCAACTTCCCACCATACATTCTCTTTTATATTTTATAACCAATGAATAATTTGAAATATATCAAGTATAACTCCTGCATAGAATTAGTATATATGCAATCTGGTTGTTTATATTGATTAAGTAATCATTTAATAATCCATCCACTTATAAGTGTTGAATCAAAATTGGCCTTCTCTTCGAGCTCTGCAATCTAAATAGTTGCAAGTATCGATTTTGAGGCATTTGAACAAGGTTTATCGTGTGGTCTTTATAAGTTAGCTTGTTTTGACATCATTAGTTTTTTACCTTGATCATGTAACACGTCGGTTTCTTGTGGTATTAAACTTGGTCTATTGCTCGATGTATTTTTGTTTGAAGTATGCTTGATGTACCTTTTTGTTTACTTGAAGAAATATTAGTATCCCTATGTTACTTGTGAGCTTCAATATGAAATATGGGCCCGCTTCTTAGTCAGATTGTTCGGTTTCAGATATGTCTAACACGTAAATGTCATATTTGTTTATCCATTAAAACACTCAATCCCACGCATGCTTATTTATTTGATTTATAGTAACACAAACAAAACAAAATGTGTTAGCAACGGTTAGTACAATACACCTACCATACTCTTGTCAAATAGATTGTAGGCAGCGCGGCAAAGCGCGCATGTTCACCTAGTAAATATAAGTTAGTTAGGGTATCCACTATGTAGTCCATAAGGCTATCGACAAGATAAAAAATAGTTTATAAGGCTATCCATATACATAGTGGAGGTTTACTTTAGGAAATTTTTAAGAATGACCTACAAGCTTATGAGTTATCCATAAACAATAAACAATTATTTTACTCTCTTCTCTTTCTTTTTGCTTATGTGTACGTTAACAGACATATGGGTCTCAGCTTATGGTAAACTTGACCTTATAGTAGTTATTTTTATAAGTTGTGTGGGTCCTATCTTATAGCAAAGATTCACCTTGTACGCTTACTCGTTCCCGACGCTGGGAGCACTGCACGTGTCAGCGAAGACTATCGTATCACCGAAGTAGTCAGTACTTAGTTAGCATAGTAGCACTCTTAATTTAACCGAGTGGAGTCAAAGTCGATCACATCGAGGCTAGTTATGGGCGTCGAGCTGCTCTGTCAGAGCTGGTTGTTTATTCAGCCTACGACTCCGCGAGGAGAGGAATGACTTCCGAGTCAACTTTAAGAAACCTCCACATAAATTTAAATACAGTACAGAGATGTTTAACTTTGAACGATTCAACCCTGACCGACGAGGCACGATTGTTTAGTGCCAATTTCCCTTGAGGTCCCCAAGTCCATTGTCTTCTGGTGATGGAGTAATCAATATGCGATCTGATTTATGAGGCACGGACAGTAACGTCGAAGAGCATCTCCGTCACGGGCGGCTTCAATAGCGTCTTCGATAGTCATATTAGGATCCGGCAAAAAAGAGGCTTTTATACGTGCGTCCAAAACAAGCCAACACATTTTGAAGCATAATAAAACATCCGACACGTCCACGATGGACCACTACACAAGGGTTGTGTTAGGAGCGCCGACACACCAGTCACGATCGGATTTCGCATGTGGAACCTATCCGACAGCCACAAACAACAATCTTCACCCCTCCAACTCTCCCCATCTCGCATCCCACACTAGAATCGCCATCGCCGTTGATGCTGCTGCATCCCTTGGGCTTGCCTGACACACACCAACACCAAGAAATTTCCACCGCGCCTACTGTCGCCGGCACCACACCTTCTTTCGCACCTACTGTTGTCGACACAACACCTAGTATCATGACACCGCACACAGCCAGACTGATCTGGTACGTCCCCTTTGACCCTGACTTGCCGACACAACAATGTGGCTGGCATCACCATTTCCTCGCCTCACTGACAAGGTGTTCGACATTTTTCCACAATGGACAACGACGATGAGATGATGGTAGAGCTCTTTATGAAGAGGAGGTTAATGTCGTCGCTAACCGAGATGATCTTGGGAGCTCTTCTTTGTATCCGGTAGTAGCTCAATGTCGTTCCTCAGCGTGGTGGTTTGAGGGTTGGAAAGGCAAGGAACAAGGACCTTCATAGGCAGACAGGTGGTATGTTGCTTGACACCGACTACTTCGCTGACAACGCAACAAATACGGCCAGAGATTTTAATTTAGGATGAAGGAGCTTTTCATGAAAATTATGTTTGGTATGAGAGAGTATTATGACTACTTAATGTGCAAGAAAGACTGGACCGGATTGTGGGCTTCTCATCAATTCACAAATGCACGGTTGCCCCCGCGATGGCTTGTGTATGGAGCTACTCCAAATATACAAGAGGACTATCTACACATGTCTGACACAATGATACGTCGGAAACGTATCTATAATTTTTGATGCTCCATGCTTGTTTTGTATCTACTTTGCTTTGCTTTGTCTTTACTTTGAGGTGTTTTTATATCTTTTCTTGAACTAACCTATTAACAAGTTGCCACAGCGCCAGTTGCCTGTTTTCTTCTGTTTTTTGTTCCAGAAAGGCAGAAAATCAATATTCTCGGAATTGTACGGAACAAAAGCCAAAGTTATTATTTTTTCCGGAGCAACACGGAACCACAAAGCAGAGCCGGAGGTGGGGCCACAGGGTGGCCAAACCCCCCTAGGCGCGGGCAAGCCCGGGAAGCGCCTAGAGGGGGTGTGGGCCCCGTGGACCCCCACCGACCTTGATTCATGCGCCTATAAGAAGCCTCCGATGGGAAAACCCTAAACAATCTAGAAGAAATCCACGAAAACCTATGTAGCGCCGCCGCCACCGAAGGGGAGATTCGGGGGACAGAAAGTCTCTGTTCCGGCACCCCGCCGGGACGGGGAAGTGCCCCCGGAGCCATCTCCATCGATCTCCACCACCATCTTCATCACCGTTGTTGATTCCCATGATGAGGAGGGAGTAGTTCTTCCTCGGGGCTAATGGCTCTACCGGTAGCTATGTGTTCATCTCTCTCTATGCATGGTCATATTGTGATCATGAGCTTTGTAATCAAGTAGATCTACCTTGCTATTCAAGTGCTTCATTAGATCTCTGATCTCCCCATGTGTGTGAAAGTGATAGTGTGCACGCCATAGTGGCACTTAGGCTTGAGTCTACATAAATACTCTTTGTGCTTTAATAGATCTATGATTTTCCCCACGTGTGTGAAAGTGACAGCGTGCATACCGTGTGTGGCACTTTGGATAGATTGAATATTTGTTATGAGTTATATTTGGAGTTGAATGTCTCTATGAAATTGTGGTGTTTGTTGGAACCATCTAGTGCTCAAGGTGACAATGTGGGGTTATCTAGATTGGGAAAGGCGGACTTTGAGGAGTGCTGTTATAGCCCTACCATGGATAAGAGTGTCCAACCGGAGAGTAGTTAAGAGTAGTATCATGAAGAGAGGATATTTATATGAGAGAGTGTTCACTAGTGAAAGTATGATCCCTAGACCTTGTTTCTAAGCATTGAAACACCGTTTGCTACTAGATTTGTTGCATGTTTGCTTGCTTCCTTCAGTTTTCCTTTAGTCTGTTCCTCCACGCCATCAGCTATTTTCTGGCACCGTTATCCCACGTCAAAAACAAGTCTGAAGCTCTTTTCTGGCACCGTTACCACTTGTATTTCACTATCTCTTCGCCGAACTAGTGCATCTATATACCTGAGAAGTGTATTGGGTGTGTTGGGGACACAAGAGACTTCTTGTATCTTGATTGCAGGGTTGCTTTAGAGGAAATACCTTTGACCACTTCCTCCCTGAGTTCGATAAACCTTGGATAATCCACTTAAGGGAAACTTGCTGCTGTTCTACAAACCTCTGCACTTGGAGGCCCAACAACTGTCTACAAGAATAGAAGTGCGTAGACATCAAGCTCTTTTCTGGCGCCATTGCCGGGGAGGTAAGGTAAAAGGTACTCACATCCTCCGGTGTGAGTGCTCGAAGTTATTTCCTTTAGATTCTGCAATTTTGTCTTTTTGTTTCTTGTTTTCACTAGTTAGGATTAATGGAAAACAACAACAAAATAGAGAGCTTTATAGTGTTTATCTTGAGTTAGGACATGAAGTGTTTGAAGAGAAGATTAAAAAACCTATGGAACTTTATTTGCATGCTAATAGCAATGTTATTAGTATGAATTTTTTGAACACCATTGTTGCTAATGCTATGGAAAAGTGTAAGCTTGGGAAAGCTAGTTTTGATGAAAATGATCTTTTTAGTTCCCCAACTTTGGAAGATAGCTATTGTATTGCTTATGATGATACCAAACCTCCAATATATGATGATTACAATGATGAATATGATATTTTCAGCCCACCTACTATTGAGGAGAAAGTTAATTATGATTACAATATGCCTCCTATATTTGATGATTATGGTGATGAGAATAACAATGATAGCTATTTAGTTGAATTTGCTCCCACCGCAATTAATAAGAATGACTATTCTTATGTGGAGGTAATAATATGCATGTGGCTCATGATAAGAATGTTCTATGTGATAGTTATATTGTTAATTTTATTCTTGATGCTACTGAAAGTTATTATGAGAGAGGGAAACATGGTCTTATGCATCTAAAAAATATTAAGTTTCCCCTCTTTATGTTGAAAATCTTGAAGTTGCACCTGTTTTGCTTTCCTATGCTTGTTGCTTGGTGCTTTCATGACTTGTTTTTTTATAAGATTCCTATATATAGAAAGTGGGTTAGACTTAAATGTGTTTTGAATTTGGTTCTTGATGCTCTCTTTTACTTCAATTCATATTTCTTATGTGAGCATATTCTCAAACTATCAAGCCTAACTTAAAGGCGTTAAATAAAAGTACTTGTTAGAAGATAACCCAAGAGTTTATTGAGTCTCGGAAGTTATTACTTCTATAATGACCTCTCCTTATCCTTTTTGTTTGTTTTTTGTGCCAAGAATGACCTCTAATGAGAGGGAAGTAAGATTTGGGGAGTTGCTGTCCCAAAATAGATTTCTGTCCTCCACCAAAAA
Organism: Avena sativa; assembly: GCA_916181665.1. Classification (NCBI taxonomy): domain Eukaryota; kingdom Viridiplantae; phylum Streptophyta; class Magnoliopsida; order Poales; family Poaceae; genus Avena; species Avena sativa. The sequence goes on along the minus strand of OV702286.1, from coordinate 15,926,098 downwards.
CATTCGTGAGGAGGCTCTATAACTCGGATTGAGGCCAAAATTTACGAATAAATCCCCTAGTATGTTGTCTAACTTTTGTTAGTTCAACACTTTTTGATTTGAGCAACAGAAGAAGTTCGAACAAATCGATTTCTACCTGCTGGTCTGTTTTGACAGATTTCTGCCAATATTTGCATTTGCTTCTTATTGATTCCTTTTTGAGTTCTCTTTAGATGAATTGAGATTTTTGAAGGAGTTACTACAGTGGCTTGTGTTTTTAGTGAAAAGCCTTGCTATTCCAAAGCTTTGCCAGAGGTCTAATATCTTTTTAATACACTAATGTTGCTAATGAAGATTGTGTGAAGTTTTGTATGAAGAAAAAATTTCAGGTGTAAAGAGAGAATGATGCAATGAGATGAAGAATGGAAAAAAGCTCAAGCTTGGGGATGCCACCATGGTGTAATCCCAAGAAATATCCAAGAGGTAAAAGCGTCAAAGCTTGGGGATGCCCAAGGCATCCCCTTCTTCATCAATAAAAAGCTCAGGTCTGTCTAGACACTTCGTTTTTATTGTTTCATGCACAGTTGTGTTGTTCTTGGAGCGTCTTAGTTTTCGTTTGCTTTGCTTAGGTTGTTTAGTTTGCTTGAATAAAGTAGTTTGGACCCCCGTTCTCGCTATGAGTTGTTTCAAATAAGTTGTTTGGTGTTGGAAAAGAGTAGAAAGTTGCATGCTTATAGTGGTACAAAAGGGAGCTTGTTTTGACCGTGGCTTAGACTTTATCATGTCATGCTAGATCTTATTTTGACCTTATTATTAATGATTATTGCTGTAGCATGACTTGTTCCAAACAATTAGGATTGCTTAATGTGCCTTGAAGGAATCATGCGTTGTTTTAGCATGCAAAAGCATAGTATTGTGGTATTCTCATTTGATGCTTTGTTTGGGTTGAATTGGCACATGCTCACACCATGTTATGACTATGACAAGTCACCATAGCCTCTATTATCATTTAGTCCTTGACTTGTAGTACCATTCTATGCTTTGATTAGTAATGCTTTGTTGCTCTGCATGATTATGGCCATTATGCTCTCTTAGTTGGTTGCTCCCGGTCTTTTGCTAGCCTCCACTTGTATGAGTAAGCTCTACTCATGTTTCCAACTCCCAAGAAACCAAGTTATTCCAAAGTGTCCACTATAAACTCCTATGCATGGTGTGTTACACCGTTCCAAGTATATTCTTGTTTTTAACTATGTTCCAATTAAAAACTATTTTGCTATGTGAAAACTTAGTGATTAAAGCCCTCACGAACTTGATGGCACACTTTATATTCTTTGCCCTAATAAACTTGAACCATTGTGACAACTTTGTTGTATATGCTTGCACTTATAAGTTGGAATTAGCAGAACCGTGCTGTCACGGGGAACATTTTCAACATTGCACGTGTACTTTGTACTCAGTTGATATTATTCTCTTTTGTCTATGGATATCACCGGTGTGAAATAAAGAGGGAACTTGTAAGTCCATGGAGTTTGTATCCTGTGTTAGAGAAACGCCTGGGCCGCTAGCCTAAGCCATGCCTAATCATGGTGGAAACTTGCATCATCACCATAATGAGCTATCTATGAAGCATCCTCAATAAAAAGCTATGCATATGGTAAATAAAAAGATTGATGAGATGCTCATTGTCTGCTTGCCTTGTCATTTTGGTTATGGGAAAGCTCCTATACCATGTGCAAGGGGTACCCCATTGGCAGTTCTCAATGATATGCAAATACTTACAATGACAAGAACTTACCTGGGACCAAAGTTGAGTATGCATGAGGTGTGGCCCTCGTATTCAAGGGACTTGAGATTGCCAACTTATACTTCGTCAAGCATATACTCCATCTTTGCCACTTTAACCTTAATCGCTTCAAGATGCTTATGATAGGAGCAATGAGGGCTGAAAGCTAACAAGTACCATAATTTTTTGAAGCTCTTTTTGAAACTTGAAATCCCTGCTTCCTTTATAAAAGGCCTTTCTTCCACCATTATTTGAGTCTCCACGTTCTACCTTTAGGCACCATTAAGAGAGCATAGTTTTTATTCTGTGTGCAGTGTCACAAAACTTATTGATTGATGCATATTGTGATATTACTTATTCATGTGCTACTTGTTTCTAGTCACCCTTGTGAACTTTGAAGGTGTCCTATGCATATATTTGCTACTCTATGAGGGACAAGCTGATTGCCACTATGCTATGTTTTCTGTATGTGAAACAGACAAACATTTTTCAATGTATATTATTCATGATCTTTGTAGCCTTTTGTAACATCCAGGATTAGCACCTAAAAATAGAGAGGACACAGGTTTGTGCATTGCATTCATGCATAAGAAAATCCGGGAATTTTCACGCAAAACTAAAAGAGCTATGGAGGGATCGGGATCTCTCTTGTACTGAAGGAAACTTCGGAGCAAGTGCGATAGATTTCGACATGACCTTTGTAGAATTCTTTGTTTCATGGAAAATTTGTTCAAACATGTATTTGAAGTTCAAATATGAAATTCAAATGGATTGATAAAAATTCACAAATAAGAATAGGAAATATTTAATAACTTGAATAAAATGATTACATAAATAATATAACAAGGATTCTTTATTAATATAAATATATATGCATATATTATTACTTTACAATAGATAAATAAAAGAATTCTTTATATAAGACATTGTCTTTACAATTAGGAAATAAATAAGTAGGAAAAATAATTTCATAATTGAAATAAATCACAATATTCTTTATTACAACAATATATATGACATTGTCATTAAAAAAGAATTGTAAAAATAAATAAAAAATAAAATAAGTAAACTTTATTGAATTGAATTGAATACAATAATACAATGTTTTTTTACAATATATAAAACAGAATATAAATTACAATATCTCAACATTATTCAATCAGAAAAGAAATTACATATATTTATATAAAAGAGGAATTGCTAAGCTACTGTTCTCTGATGTCCTTCAACAGTTGACATTTTTCTTCTTGATCTTCATTTCCTGAAAACACAACAAAAAGAAAAATAAAAGAAAAGTAAAGTAAAATAAAAGAAGGATTAGTGGTTAGTTTGCTCTCAGAAGTGAACAGTGAGTTGCACTGTTAAAAATTCATCATTGAGCTAAATTTTTGAAAGGGGCAAGTTTCACCAAAAAGTAGAATCTGTTCATATCAGTATTTTTGGCTCAGTACAACATCATTGGCTCACTAAGAATCCACTTGGCAACATCCAAAATGATAGCTCAACTTAAGATAATACCAAACTTCCAGCACAAGTGCTCCATAGAAAATATCCTCCAACCAAGCTCATCCATAGGCACAAGTTCCTAAATGGAAACCTGCACCATATGGGGCCCAGCTGTAAGCAGCTTACTCATACATGCATGCTGATGTGCTGTCAAGCATCAGAGGCATCACAGGTAGTACAAAGAAGAGAGCATAGCCGTAGCTGGTAACAAGCAGCTGCTCAGAATACCCCACACACCTTGTTTAGCTCAAAAGAAAACCACCCTAGTTCACTTTAGTTCATCACTAGATTCCTCTCAACAAATCAGCCAATACCACTATAACCAGCATGGTTACTTAGTGGAGTTTAGAAAACAGGCCAAGACAGGAGCACAAGAAGGAGGGGGTAGGAGCAGACCAAGTTTATCAAGAGGAAGTGGAGCAACAGCAATACAAGTAGATTCCTTGGCAGCACATCCACAAGACAAGGTGCACAACCACATACCAGCAGATCTACAGGCATCAGGTTGATAGACCACAACTCAATCAATACATGATTTAGTCAGATTTAAACATAGAGTTTTTGTTGAGATTGGGAGAACTCTCAGACTAGCATAGAAGTGCTATTCTAGTCTCATCATTGAGTTAAAAAGATAAACTATAAGCATCTGTTTCAATCACCATTAGGGCCTCAGCCTTTGCATCCTAGGAAGGGGCTATAGCACACTTCTGCTAATCATACCAAGGCCATAAAAGCATACAAATCATCTTTGCACAAACCAGCAAGCATGAGGGATTGCTGGGCACAAATCCAAAAGAATTGGAATTGCACCTTAGGCACAATCCCAAACTCACTCCCACCAAACTCTCAATCTAGTCTTTAAAACTAGAACATCAGCCCTTCATCAAGTTTGATAATAAAACATTTTCTTAGATATTCAAAATATCTAAGAATCATTTTATATTTTAAAACAAAGATAACTGAATCAAAGATTCAGTTACACACTGCTCATCTTCATAGTTTGATTCAAGGTAGCTCATACTACAACAAATATCATAATCTTCATTTTATAAGATCATCTAGAATTCAACAGCTACCCTCTCATATAAGTTTAGAAGAATTCAAATCATTTTATTAGCTAATAAGCCATGAATCATTAGTGTACTGCTATTATCCCTGACAGAGGAGTGTATATCTTAACACACTCAGAGCTAATTGCCATATGTCATTCATTATCCAGCAAAAATTCCAAGCCAATATGATTCCAGATCATTTTCCCAACCAATTCAACTAGGAATCAGTGTCAATAGTTCTTGACTGTCAACATGAACTAGTAAATGTTTAGACCAGCAAGTATCCCAAACAGATAAAATCCAAACCAATGGTTTGAATTTTCATGTCTACTGTAATCATCCAGAAGGGTTTCTCAGATCATCTACCCAGATTAAGAGTAGCATAAACCTACCCTTACCATAGTACCTCATCATTTAATCATAGGGTAAAGAATTAAAACAGGGCCTTGATACCATCACAAGTAAACCAAGCATGTCAATTGAGCATCAAACCAGAGCTAAGATATCTCCACCAGACACGGTTATTCACCAGATGTGAACCCTAGGTTCAGAGATAAAATCTAGACAGTGGGGAATCACAGAAAACACACTTGACATGGCAAGGTAGATAAAGCTTGGAGGTAAGCATAGAAGGAGCACCTACCTGGGGCGAATCCTATCTCGCCGGAGAGGAAGCAGAAGGAGTATCGACGGCAACGGCAACACAGAACACCACGGGGAAGGCTTCACCATACACCACCACCTAGCCCAGCATCAATCTCACCACCAAGGCGGCACAGGGAGTAGCCCTAAGGGCCACAACATCCTACACCGGCCTAGAATACCAACTTCAGTGAGCGGCGGCGCCAGAAGCGACAGCCACCACACCATGGCAGAGCTAGGGTTCCTGACGAGTGCGCAATAGGGGCACACAAGCCAAATCGATGGGGGGAAAGAAGAAGGAAGAGGTGGTGAGGCAGCACCAGCTTGCGTCGGTGCCAGAGGCGGCCGGGGCGACCAGCGGTGGCGCTGGCAGCGTATCGCGCACGGAGAGGAACGTGAGAGAGATAGGGTCGCGTCTGTGTGCGTGTGTGCGGGTGAGAGGAGAGAAAGAAAGGGGTGGGTTGTGGTCTGGATGACCCAGGCCAACTTAGATGGGCCAGGCCAGCCCATGTACCAACCCAAAACAGCCCAAGTCAAATGAAATAAGAAATAAAATAAAAGTAAAATAAATAAATTACCAAAATAACCTTTAAACATTTTCAGCTATAAAAACAATTATAGAAAAATCAAAAAATACAATTAATATGTTAAAAATATCATAAAAATAAGATCTATCTAATAAAAATATAAATTTATTTATTTAAAATAAATATAGAGCACATAAGTATTAACATCATTAAATCCTGAGTAAAATTTCATAAAATAAGAAAAACTCCTAAAAAAAATAAAAATCATTTTTGTGTATAAAAATAACTTTACTATTTTATAAAAATACTAACTTAGAGTTTTTACAAATAAAATATAAATCAAATATTTAAAGACACTTAATTCTTTGAAGAATTTTATAAAAATAAAGGTAATACTTAAAAATAAATAAAATTCATTTTTAAGATCTTTAATAAGTATATTCAACTAGAAAAATACCATGTATATTATTCAAAAACATTTTAAGATAAATAAAACTCATTACTTATTTTAATCAAATGAAATAACCACTTTCTTAATTCCTAAAATTATTTCTTAAGTAAGAAATAATCACATTTTCTTATAAAACACTAAAACCTTTAAAGTTTAACTACTAAGTCTAAATCTATAATCAAACTAAAATTTAAATATAATAATTAACCTTTAAGTGTTTTTAAATCTTAAATTCAAATTAAACTCCTTTTAAATAAAGATTACATAACACTCATGTGTAAGAGGGTGAATAATATCCATCCCTCAACCACTCTTAAAATGATTCTAAACCCTAACAAAGTTTGTAAGATCATCTAATTATGCTCCCATTAATAAATTACATATTATTAAATTTATCTCGAACTTAAATTAAAAGGGATCATCCTTAATCATATTTGCCCAAAACCCTAAAACTAGATACTATTCTAAAACTTATCATATCTTACAATTCATTTCTATTTTTATAGTTAACTTTGGTTTAAACAATCATAAACATCTCATTTGAAGTTTATTCATGTTTTAAAGTTAACTTTAGCCACTTGTATCTTCAATTAAAATATGATAACTTAACACCATTCATAACCATCACCAAGCCTAATGTAAAACCTAATAAACCTTAAGACTAATTAACCTTAACTAATACTAGTTTCTTCAAATGTTATTCTTTTTGCCACTTCACACAAACAAGTCTATAATAATTCCTTCATCTCTAAAGAACTTAACTCAAGGACTTTTTATCCCAACCACCAGATAACAATTAATCATAATCACATTATTCTATTAGTATTTGTATATTTTGAATTGTTAACACTTAAGTTCCTGATCAATGTCATTGCTTATGAAGTAAACTTAAAGATAAACCCAATCTAAAAAGAAGATACCTAAGATTAACTTATTCAAAATACTAAGGGTTTCACTTTGGGAATTATAAAACTGCATAGCATTACTTATGCATAATGGCATCCTGCTTCTTTAAACATTAGTCCTTACCGGACCAATGATGCTGATTTCAGATATTGGATCTTCTATTATCTCGAAGACCGTGAGTGCATAATCTTGCAATCACAAAAGGCAAGTTCACACTTGCTCATGTCCTTTGATTATTTTCTGTAAAGTATTTTGCAAATCCAGTGTTGTCATCACCTGCATTTGAAAAAGATCAGAAAACACTATTTTCATAATAATATGATTATAGGTTATTACCATGAGGTAATAATCTACTATGAAAGTTCCGATGGTAAAGGAACATATTATCTAGGACTTAACAACCAATGTCCCCAGTGATTCTTGTGCCGTGTATTACGCGTTAACCATGAGATTTGGAATGGGACGGAGAAGTCAGCTGGATCGGCTCCCTTTCGCATGCATTGGACATTGTTCTAGGCATTTGTAAGTTGCAGATCCTGGATATAGCCGTTTTATACGAGGGAAGTCTACCGTGGATCTGGGCTTACAAAAGACAGATATCTAGTGTTAATGGTTGTTGTGTGTATCCAAGTAAGGTATAGCCGTTTTATACGGGGAAAAGTCTACCTTGAGTTTGGTCATCCAACAATTGTGGTGTATGCGGGGTCGCGGAGAAGGACAGTGATTGGCTTGGATCTTAGTCTGGGCCTCATACCAAGGAAGTGTGAACGAGCCTATAACTCGGATGTGCAACAAAGATAAGATCTCTCATGGGTAAAGTAACGCACCTCTGCAGAGTGTAAAAACTGTAACTTGTTACTCCCTGTTCCGGGAAGGAGCTGCAAACGCTGCAGAAAAGGAACTCTATGAAAGTTCTGGTAAACCCGTGAAGGCTGATAGTAGCTTTTCGGAATAAAAGCAACCTTTGAAGAAATGTTTACGAAAACTTGCATTGCCTACGACCTATGGTGTATGGCTACATATAGTGCATCAAACACTTCTCTTTAGTGAATTTGCTGAGTACGCTCATACTCAACGTATCTTCTTAACCCTTGCTAGATCTCAGAGAAACCAATGACGTTTCCAGAAAATAAGTTACTTGAAGAGTTGAAGATATCTGAGGGAGATCAACGGAGTCGAAGACCTTACTGGAATCTATCGAAGACAAGTTGAAGCCTAGAATATAAATAAAACTCCTAGTATCTAGAACCTACTTCTGTAGAACAATAACATAGAAGTACTTTCAAGCCTTACACATATATTAATAGTAATACTTCTAAAGTAACTCCGAGTGGATCTTTCTGGTTCTTTCTGTATAATATTCCTCTCTGTCCGAGGAAACTCTCTAGATCTTTTGTAATATGCTATATGTAATATAAAGTGTTGTCTTGGACCCACGATGTTTCTGTTGTACCACTCTGAGGGATGTAATGCGGATGGAACGGTGTTCCATTGGTGTTATATCAATGAATATAGTGTACTAAACCATGCAGTGGTATGTTGGGTCACCGCACCTTTCATGTTGCATGCATAGTTACTATGTCCTATTGTTAGAACTCCATCTTTCATGCACATGTTTAGAGTTCTTTGTTACCAGCTTTCAATGCTTGCAAATGGTTTGATCTTGGTTTTGATGGTGCCAGTCACCTAAAAAATTATTCTTTTTATCACTTACCTACTCGAGGATGAGCAGAAGTTAAGCTTGGGGATGCTTGATACGTCGAAAACGAATCTATAATTTTTGATGCTTCATGCTTGTTTTGTATCTACTTTGCTTTGCTTTATCTTTACTTTGAGGTGTTTTTATATATTTTCTGGAACTAACCTATTAACAAGTTGCCACAGCGCCAGTTGCCTGTTTTCTTCTGTTTTTGGTTCCAGAAAGGCAGAAAATCAATATTCTTGGAATTGGACGGGACAAAAGCCAAAGTTATTATTTTTCCCGGAGCAAAACGGAACCACGAAGCAGAGCCGGAGGGGGGCCACAAGGTGGCCAAACCCCCTAGGCGCGGGCAAGCCCTGGAGGCGCCTGGAGGGGGGTGGGCCTCCTAGACCCCCACCGACCTTGATTCCTGCGCCTATAAGAAGCCTCCGATGGGAAAACCCTAAACAATCTAGAAGAAATCCACGAAAACCTCCACAGCGCCGACGCCACCGAAGGAGAGATTCGGGGGACAGAAAGTCTCTGTTCCGGCACCCCGCCAGGACAGGGAAGTGCCCCCGGAGCCATCTCCATCGATCTCCACCACCATCTTTATCACCGTTGCTGATTCCCATGATGAGGAGGGAGTAGTTCTTCCTCGGGGCTAAGGGATCTACCGGTAGCTATGTGTTCATCTCGCTCTCTATGCATGGTCATATTGTGATCATGAGCTTTGTAATCAAGTAGATCTACCTTGCTACTGAAGGGTTTCGCAGCATAGTAAATCAAAAAAATTCTACGGATGCGAACGGGAAAGCCAAGATCTAATCTAGGAGATGCAATCAACGATAGGGATAGATGAGATCTTCATACCCTTGAAGAAATCGCACAGCGGAAGCGTTCAACAGAACGTGGGTGATGTAGTTGAACTAGCCTTCTCCTCCTCGCGATCCGATCCGATCCAACGCCGCAAGTGGCGGCGCCTCCGGGAGATGCACACGTATAGTGCCGCGACGTCTCCTCCTTCCTTGGTCCAGAAAGTGGGGTGGAGAGATAGATTGGATCTACAACACGACGGCGTGGTGCAATGGTGGATAGTTTCTGTGGTAGGGCTTCGCCTACGCGCAGTCAGGAGAGAGAGAGAGAGGTGGAGGGCAGCAGGTCGGCGGCTAGGGTTTCAGGAGTGGGGGGAGGGGTGCGCCCCTGCCCACCTTATATAGGGGGTTGTCCGGACCCCTTGGCCCCTCCTCCAAGCCCAAGGGCGGCGGCCCCAAGGGTTGGAGTGGGGGGCAAGTTTCCCCCCTCCTTCTAGAAGGGTTCCGAGGGTTTCCCCTAGGGTTTTGGCCGGCTGGGCCTATGGGGCCTTGTGCCCTTGGCCCAATGCGACCAGGGCACTCCCCTTAGTCCCACGCAGGACTCCGACAAGTGGGGCCACGTTGGTCCCACTCCGGAAGCTTCTAGAACCTTCCGGTACAATACCGAATACCCCGAAACGATTCCGAAATCCAAAAACTGCTTTCCTTTATATGAATCTTATTCTCCGGACCATTCCGGAACCTCTCGTGATGTCCTGGATCTCATCCGAGACTCTGAACAAAAACTCATAAACCAATTATCCATTCTATCCTAGCATCGAGGCACGTTAAGTGTGTGACCCTACGGGTTCGAGAATATGCATACATGATCTTCTATCAATAATCAACAGCGGGATCTGGAAACCCATATTGACTCCCACATATTCATCGATGATCATATCGGATGAACCACGATGCCAGGATTCAATTAATCCCATATTATATTCCCTTCGTCACGCGAGATTTTACTTTCCCGAGATTCGATCGTTGGTATCTGCATACCTAGTTCAATCTCGTTCACAGCAAGTACTTTACTCGTTCCGTAATCCGATATCACTTTGTGATTAACTCCTTAACCACGTGCTTTCAAGCGGTGTTGATATCGATTACCGAGTGGGCCCGAAGTATATCTCTCCGACTAGGTAGGGACAAATCCCATCTCGATACATACAGCCCAACAAGTACTTTCCGATCACCTGAGAGACACCTTTATGATCACCCTTTCATAGGATGACGTTTGATGACCTCAAAGCTTTCTTCCGATACCAGGGAGTTGCATTATCTCATGGTCTAAGGAATACAATATTTGACATATAAAAAGCTTCGCAAAGATGAACATGATGACACGATCTAATTGCTCTTCTTGATTTGGGTCTGTCCATCATATCATTCTCCCAATGACATGATCTCATTATTAATCGACAACTCATGTCTATGGTTAGGAAACCTTAACCATCATTAATCAATGATCTAGTCCATAGAGGCATACTAGGGACATGGTGTTGTTCATAAACCACACAAGTATCAAAGTTTCCGCTTTATACAATTCTAGCATGAAATATAAACTTTATCATGAACAAGAATTATAACAATAACATCTTTATTATTGCCTCTAGGGCATAATTCCAACAGCTACTCAAGTGCTTCATTAGATCTCTGCTCTCCCCATGTGTGTGAAAGTGACAGCGTGCACGCCATGATAGCACTTAGGCTTGAGTCTACATAAATACTCTTTGTGCTTTAATAGATCTATGATTTTCCCCACGTGTGTGAAAGTGACAGCGTGCATACCGTGTGTGGCACTTTGGCTAGATTGAATATTTGTTATGAGTTATATTTATAGTTGGATGTCTCTATGAAATTGTGGTGTTTATTGGAACCATCTAGTGCTCAAGGTGACAGTGTGGGGTTATCTAGATTGGGGAAGGCCGACTTTGAGGAGTGTTGTTATAGCCCTACCATGGATAAGAGTGTCCAACCGGAGAGTAGTTAAGATTAGTATCATGAAGAGAGGATATTTATATGAGAGAGTGTTCACTAGTGAAAGTATGATCCCTAGGCCTTGTTTCTAAGCATTGAAACACCGTTTGCTACTAGATCTGTTGCATGTTTGCTTGCTTCCTTAAGTTTTCCTTTAGTCTGTTCCTCCACGCCATCAGCTATTTTCTGGCACCGTTATCCCACTCAAAAACAAGTCAGAAGCTCTTTTCTGTCACCGTTACCACTTGTATTTCACTATCTCTTCGCCGAACTAGTGCATCTATATACCTGACAAGTGTATTGGGTGTGTTGCGAACACAAGAGACTTCTTGTATCTTGATTGCAGGGTTGCTTGAGAGGAAATACCTTTGACCACTTCGTCCCTGAGTTCGATAAACCTTGGATAATCCACTTAAGGGAAACTTGCTGCTGTTCTACAAACCTCTGCACTTGGAGGCCCAACAACTGTCTACAAGAATAGAAGTGTGTAGACATCAAGCTCTTTTCTGGCGCCATTGCCGGGGAGGTAAGGTAAAAGGTACTCACATCCTCCGGTGTGAGTGCTCGAAGTTATTTCCTTTAGATTCTGCAATTTTGTCTTTTTGTTTATTGTTTTCACTAGTTAGGTTTAATGGAAAACAACAAAAAAATAGAGAGCTTTATAGTGTTTATCTTGAGTTAGGACATGAAGTGTTTGAAGAGAAGATTAAAAAACCTATGGAACTTTATTTGCATGCTAATAGCAATGTTATTAGTATGAATTTTTTGAACACCATTGTTGCTAATGCTATGGAAAAGTGTAAGCTTGGGGAAGCTAGTTTTGATGAAAATGATCTTTTTAGTTCCCCAACTTTGGAAGATAGCTATTGTATTGCTTATGATAATACCAAACCTCCAATATATGACAGTGTGGGGTTATCTAGATTGGGGAAGGCGGACTTTGAGGAGTGTTGTTGTAACACCCTACGGATCGGCCCTATGCAAGTTTCAGCGATTCCGGCCAAACCCGCATAGAAACGATTCAAAGGCGCCCACCAGGCACTTGCGTGCGGGTGGAAAACGAAGTAATATCATTACACAATAGTCCACGATGGAACCCACAGAACATATATATACAACAGCGACTCAAAGAGTCAAGAATGCATATATACAATACAAAGATCCAAATCACCTTTAAAACGATACAGCGTCCGAGTACGGATAAGATGCAAATTGGGCTAAGAGCCCTGAAGAATAACCAATGGCGTCCATAACCCTGCCCAGGCCAAGCCGGAAGGGTAACCCTGCTAACGACGTCGATCTTAAAACCTGCTTAAACAAAAGGGGTGCCGACATAGGGCAAAGGAAAAAGAGAGCGGTCAGTACTGAGGCCAGTACACGGCGAGACTAGAATTCGGCGGTCCTCGCCTACATAGGTATGGTGGACTGAAGCGGCAGCACAACATGCACTAAACAACCTATAGAGACTCAATACAACTGGCGGCTATCAGATAGGGATAATAAAGACCTATTCGGATCCAACCTGGAACTATCACCAAGCATACCCATCCTGGTATTTCCCCCTCGAGACCAAACGAGCAAGTCAACCGAGTAACTCACACAGTTGGCAGTTTTATTCATTCCGTTATAGTGTTGGGGTTCGTAGCATGGAAAACAAAAAATTTCTACCGCATACAAACAAACAAGCCAAGATCTATCTACTAGATTGTAGCAACGAGTCGATGGAATAACTCACTGTAACATCCCCAACCTTTAAATAGGTAGAGTCCCCTGTGTTTACAATGCTAGTCCCTGGATCAATAGCTAGCATCCACAGTTTAGATGTAATATCAAGAAGCAAAGGTCATAATATAACTTCATAACCAGGAATAACATAATTTTATTACATCAAACATAGCTCATTTGGCTATTACATTACATTGCAGCGGAATAACTATAAGCATGGGGTCCTTCATCTTCAAAGTGCCACAGGCAGATGTTGGTTGTAGACTTTGTAATCCTAAACAATCAATCTTCACTAAAAACAATCAAACCTGCAACAATACAAGTTACAGCCACAAGGGTCAATACATTTGAATTGTATTGGCAAGTGATACTATGGTAATATAGTGGAGTCTATCATCTATATGCATTTGGCTAAGTGGAGCTTAGGCTTGCATTGCTCAAAATAGATTTTTCCTTAACATTTGAAAATACTAAGTTTTGCTTGGCAAAATCATTTTCCCCAATCAAAGATTTCAAGATCCTTGTACCAAGCCATCTCTCCATCCAAGATTGAAGATTTCAAACAACCCTTGTTCAAACCACAAGATTTTAACTTAGAAATTTGAATGATGAGATTCTTGATTGCTTCCATGTCTTGATGCTCAAATTGTCCTTTACCAGGGACATGGCTAAGTACTTAGGTTTTACACTCTGCAGAGGTGGTGCACTTTCCCCACAAGACTTGGTTTCCCAAGACAAGATCTTTCAGAAGCCTTCCCTTAGACCATCATGGACGCGTTCCAACCTATCAAACACTACCACCCACTGTCCATATGGCTAAGTTCTTGCAACCTATATGATCATGGCAGAGCCCATATTGCCAAGTGGCTGCACTTGAAGCTTCTCAACATTTGACATCACAAATCTCTTTGTTCCTGGGTGGCCATCCACAAGTGAGATACACAAGCCAAGTCCATGGCCTTGTGAACCACTCAACACAAACCAATCCTTCCATTTCCACCCAGGTGATTCATTCACTTAGTTGTTTTATTAAACAAAACATAAGTCCACAGACTTATGAATTTTCCATAGCATGAATATATACTCCACCCATGTTTTCTATTAGCTAGGCTAAGCTTGATAGTAATAGGATTCTTAACTCAGGAAAATCCTACTAAGGATTCATCTACTAGGTTTCCTATAGAAAGGTCTATACTTATCAAAATCCATGCAAGTTTTACTTAGCAAAATTACCAATGCATATTGAAAATAATGGGATAGAAAGTATGAAGCATCACTTGCCTTTTTGGGTAGAGTATGGGTTCACTCCTTGTCCTTGCAACAATCACACTCTTCAAGTCACTACAAATCAATCAAGCAAGGTACAATCTCAATCTACCAATCAAGCAAAACAACACATAAAATCACAAAGTCAAAGTAATGCATGCAAGCATGCCAAGCTTTGTTTTGTTTGAAAAAGTGGTTCCTAATGGGTCATAAAAAATTTAAAACACCTAAGGGTCATTTTATAAAGTGGCAAAGTCATTTGCAAAGGGTTTCACTTTAAAAACCATTTTTAAAACAAAGTATCATTTTATGTGGTGTAAAAATATTTGTATTAAGGCATTAGCCTATAGGGTTCTCCCAATATGTTTTCAAATCACAAAACTTGGTATTTGGGGTTAGAGAGTTTAAAACAAAACATTATCCAAAAGTTTTCTTCCAAAACCATTTTTAATAAAATAACCACATTTCTATTTGACTAGAAATGGTTTTAAATCAAAGAATCCTTATTTTGTTTCACCAAATGAGTTGCTATTGCAAAACTTGGTGTTTGGGTCAGTAGGTTTGGTCTAAACCATTTTCCCAAAGTTTTTTACTCAAAAACATTTTCATAAACAAATCAATAGTTTTTAATTAGCTAGAAATGGACTAAACCAATTAATCCATTCTAAACTTTTCAAAAATCATTTTCCAAGACAAGGGTTGGTTCCTAGGGTCAGTAAGGTCACAACAAACCATTTTGCAAAGGTTTTAACCCTAAAATCATTATTAAATAATTTTTCTACTCTAAACAAGCACACAAAAGAATCTGCAAAATCAAGCAAACTAACAGATACTATTTTCTAAACTAAGGGCATGGTTGGCTAGGTCTTGTTCTCCTGAATCCAACGACATAAAATTTGTAATTTTTGGACGTGTGGATCCAGAGTTATAAGGGTTTGAAAATGGCACTTAAATCTGTTTTTCAAATCTGTTTTATAACAGACCTGGCCACGCGTCGTGTCCCTATTGGTCCATACCGGTTCAGATGGATCGCGCGCCGTAGAGCGTTGGATCAAATTAGATCGTGCGACCCTGAGCGCATACCTCTTCGCGTTAAGTGATTCTATCTAGTGCGTCCGATCCGGATCCAACGGTGCTGGCGAGTTTGACCTAAAGGGGGCGGCGCTGCGGTGGCTACCGGCGGCGGAGCTGTCGGTTGACGACGGTGTCGATGCTATAGGAGGTGAGGGAGAAAGGGGAGATGCTCACCGGGCTCAGGGGGTCACGGCGATGCTCGGGGAGGTGTTGGTCGGGCGAGGGGCGCTCTAGTATGACTGCGATTGCTCGCCGGAGTGGAGGACGGCGTCGGGTGCGTCAGGTGGTCGTCGTGGACGGTGTTGTGGTTCACCCCAAGGCAAGGCGAAGACACGGTTAGATGCGCAGGACTCAGGCATGGTCGTGTGCGTGAAAGAGAAGAGGAGGGGCGGTCGGATACTACCTGGGGACTTCGTCGGAGAAAAAGGCAGACGGCGGTGCTGCAGGTCGTCGTCGAAGCCGAGGATAGGGGGCACCCTAAGACAAACGGAAAGTGCTATTAGGTTCGTATGAGCTTGGAGATCATCATCGTGTCCACGGGGAGGAGAGGGGAGGTCTGGTTTTACCGGGGAACATCGCCGTAGTTGGAGCAGACGGCAGCGCTGGCTCGGGGTAGATGTTGCCGACGCTCAACGACACGCGCGAGCGAGCTGCGACTGCAGAAAGTTCCGCTGGGGGATGCTGATCACAGCAGCGTGCTCGAGGAGGCAGAAGGGGGCGTGTGTTGGCCGGAATCGGCGAGGAGGGTCGTCGGAGCACAGGGAGTGCTGGGCCAAATTGTGGCAGCCTCGGGGCGTGCTTGGGGGAGGAGACAGAGGGGAAACATAGAGGAGTCACTGGCGTTTAAATGGGCGTTGTCACGGCGAGGTTTAATGGAGAGATTAACACGGATTGATGGTGCTATCAACGGGCAGAAACGGCCGCGCGGTGAGGGGGAGAAGGAGTCGCGGGGAGGAAGAAGAACAGGAGGAGTGGGGTCTACCTGTCAGCGGGAAACGAAACGAGAGGGAGGTCCACCGGTCATTGTTTGAGTGGGTCAGTTAATTGGTGCAGACCGTTTTCTTCGGGGTGAGGAAACTGGGCTGGTTCCTGGGCCTGTTGGGCTAGTTGGGCTGCTCTATTTTTTCTGTCTAAATCTTTTTCTATTTTCCAAAACAATTTCTGTTTGAATTTTTAATCAACATTTCAAACATTCAAACCATTCAAACAAATTCAAACAATCACTCAACTTTGTACTTTGAATTTGGTTCTGTTTATCAACATAAACCAAATCTCAAAATAAAATAATATTTTTATTTATTTTAGGATCCATTTAAATAAAATGGATCTTTAGTTATTTAATAAAATAGGGTTTGATTTAATTAATAAAATCTTCATTTTAAATCCAAATATTTTCAAAACCAAATTAGTAGGTTTTATTTGGAAAAACAAAATACTTGGAAAACTTATTTTAAATAAATAAATAAGTTTTGATGTTTTGGAAATAGTAAAACCTTTATTAATAAAACTTGGATATTTAAATCCTTTTTATTTTTATTTTAAATAAACCTCTACTATTTTTAATCAAAACCAAAACCTTTTGTTTCAAAGTCTTGGCCAAGGTTTAATTTGGCTCTATAAAATAATCTTTATTTAAAATATTTCTTTTCATTTTGAGAACCAAAACCTTTGGAAAACTTATTAAAATTGGATATTTAAAAAGAAAAAGCCTTTACTTTAATAAAATTTGGATATTACATCCTTATTATTTTATTTAAATAAACCTTTACTCATTTTATCAAAACAAAATATTTTATTATAAAAGCTTGGCCAAAATTAATTTGGCTCTTTAAAATATAAAATCCACCTTTTCATTTGAAAACAAAGTCTTTTGTTAAAAGATCCAAAATAGTAATTCCAAAACAATTTATTTGCCTTTATTAAATGTTTATCTTTATAAATCCCTTTAGGATTTAATTTGATCCAAATTGGTTTGAAGTCCCAATTGAAATCAAAAAGTTTCTTCTGGCCTTGAAAATCAAACAAAGTTTTATTTTATTCATTTATTTTTCACATTACAAGATTTGGAAAATCTTGGGATGTGACACTCACCCTCGAAGATGCCAAAGTGTTTAACGAGAGCGGATTCTCGTGGGTGATGTAGTCGTACTCTTGCCGATCTCAAGATCGTGTAGACGATCCTTCCGGCGCTGCGTTCCGGCAGCGCTCCCGCAGTCGGTCACACGTTCGGTACTCGATGAAGACCTTCCTCTCCCTTGTTCCAGCAGGCAGCGGAGGTTGTCGCACTCTCCTCGCGATTCCGGCAGCATAACGGCGTGGTACTGGAAGTATAGGGAAGATCTCGCAGGGCTTCGCCTTAAGCCGGAGCGAGTATGGTGGACTATGAGAGAGGCCTTGGCGATCTAGGTTTTAGATGCACCAAGGAGATAGGGTTAGCCGGCGGCTAGGGCTTGGGGAAGCCCAAGTCGGCGGCTAGGGTTTGCCCTAGGCAGCGGCGGCGGCGGCAGGAGGTGGCGGCGCCGGCGGCTTGGGGCTAGGGTTTTGCGGAGGCAAGGTGTAGTCTTGGAGGGGCAGCCCTGCCCGTCCTTATATAGGTGGAGGGCGCCGGCCAAGGGGGAGGGAGTCCTCCCCCAACTCGGCCTCCAAGGCCGGCGGTGGAGGGAGAGGGACTTCCTCCCCAAGTAGGTTTCCTACTCTCCCTCCACCAAGCAAACTTGCCATTTGACTTTTCAAATTGGCGTTTGACTTTTCAAACTAGGATTTGATTTATCCCTTTATTTTGCTCAGCGATGACACCTAGTACATGATGCAACCATTCCAACTTGTTATGACACATTCATGTACCCTTCCCCTCCGGAGTGCCGGACATTCCGGAACCTTCTAGAACATTCCCGATGAAAACACCGGAACCATTCTCCAACCCCGAAATAGGACTTTCCTTATATGAATCTTATTCTCCGGACCATTTCGGATCTCCTCGTGATATCCCGGATCCCATCCGAGACTCCGAACAACATTCGGTATCTTACTCATCATTCCATAACTACTCAACAACATCGAATCCTTAAGTGTGTCTCCCTACGGTTCGTGAATTATGCGGACATGATCGAGACACTTCTCCGAACAATAACCAATAGAGGAATCTAGAAATTCATATGGCTCCCACATATTTCTACGATTACTTTGCGATCGAATGAACCACTTACATACGATACCAATTTCCCTTTGTCTCACGATAGTTTACTTATCCGAGGTTATGATTGCCGGTATCTCTGCATACCTAGTTCAACCTCGTTACCGATAAGTACTCTTTTCTCGTTCCCATGATATGTGATCCCTTGTGAGCCAGTCACATGCTTGCAAGCCAATTGGATGACATTCCACCGAGAGGACCCAGAGTATATCTATCCGTCATATGGATGGACAAATCCCACTCTTGATCCATGTGTCTCAACCAATACTTTCCGAACACTCAATGCCACTTTTATAGCCACCCAGTTATGGTGTGGTGTTTGATGTCATCAAAGCATCCTTCCGGTGATGGTGATAAGCATGATCTCATGGTCGAAGGAATTAGGTTACTATGTATCAGAAAGCATATAGCAATTGAACTATTAAAATGACTTGATCTTTATGCTACGCTTATCTATAGGAGTATGTCCATCATATCATTCTCCTAACGATATGATCTTGTTGTTAACAACATCTCTATGTTCATGATAGGGAAACCACAATCATTTATTAACCAACAAGCTAGTATTATGAAGAGGCTTTACTAGGGACTCTAATTTAGTTTACAAATCACACAAGTATTAATGTTTCCTGGTTAATACTATTATAGTATGAATGTAAACATTTATCATAAACACAAAGATATAATAATAACTACATTTATTATTGCCTCTAGGGCATATCTCCAACAGTCTCCCACTTGCACTAGAGTCAACTAATCTAGATTACATGGTAATATACCGAACACCCATGGCAGTTTGGTGTTGGTCATGTTTTGCCCTCGGGAGAGGTTTAGTCAACGGATCCGCCACTTTCAGATCTGTGTGTACTTTAAATCTTTATGTCACCATCTTGGTTATGTTCTCGAATAGCGTGAAAACATAGCTTGATGTGCTTCAGCTTCTTGTGTGACCTTGGTTCTTGCGCATTGGCTATGGCGCCCATGTTATCACAATAGATAGACATTGGGTCCTGCGCACTTGGAACCACACCGAGCTCTGTAATGAACTCCTTCATCCATATCGCTTCTTGTGAAGCCTCCGAAGCAGCTATGTATTCCGATTCAGTTGAAGATCTCGCCACAACGCTTTGCTTTGCACTCCTCTAGCTAACTGCTGCACCATTCAAAATAAATACGTATCCAGATTGAGATTTAGAATCGTCTGGATCGGTGTTCCAACTAGCATCGGTGTAACCATTAACAACGAGTTGTTCATCACCTCCATAAGAAAGAACCATATCCTTAGTTCTTCTCAAGTACTTAAGGATGTTTTTGACCGTTGTCCAATGATCCACTCCCGGATCACTTTGATATCTGCTAGTTAAACTAACAGCATATGCAATGTCGGGTCTAGTACATAGCATGGCATACATTAGAGATCCTATGGCTGAGGCATAGGGAGTCCTACTCATCCTTTCTCTATCTTCTGCCGTTGCTGGACTTTGAGTTTTACTCAAGGTCGTATTGGGCAACATGGGCAAGAACCCTTTCTTGCTATCTTCCATTCCAAACCTCTTTAGAACTTTGTCCAAATATGTACTTTGTGACAATGATATTAGGCGTCTCGATCTATCTCTATAAATCTTTATGCCTAATATGTAAGCTGCTTCGCCAAGATCTTTCATTGAAAAACTATTATTCAAATATTCCTTGACACTATTAAGAAGGTCTACATCATTCCCAATCAACAATATGTCATCTACATATAGTATTAAGAATGCTACAGAGCTCCCACTCACTTTCTTGTAAATACAAGCTTCTCCATAAGTTTGTATAAAACCAAAACTTTTGATTACCTTATCAAAATGTTGATTCCAACTTCGGGATGCTTGCTTCAATCCATATATGGACCGTTGAAGTTTGCATACCTTGTTAGCATCTTTAGGATCGATAAAACCTTTGGGTTGCATCATATACAACTCTTCATCAATGTCTCCATTGAGGAATGCTGTTTTGACATCCATCTGCCATATCTCATAATCATAATATGCAGCGATTGCTAACAAAATCCTCACAGACTTTAGCTTTGCTACTGGTGAGAAAGTCTCATCGTAGTCAACTCCTTGAATTTGTCGAAACCCTTTTGCGACAAGTCAAGCTTTATAGACAGTAACATTACCATCAGCATCTGTTTTATTCTTGAAAATCCATTTGTTCTCGACAGCCTTCCGGCCATCTGGTAAGTCCACCAAAGTCCATACTTGGTTTTCGTACATGGATACAATCTCGGATTTCATGGCTTCTTGCCATTTATTGGAATCTGGGATCATCATCGCTTCCTCATATGTCGCAGGGTCATCGCTGTTGTCCACCAACATGACACTCATAATGGGATCATACCAATCAGGAGTGGTACGAGTTCTCATTGACCTACGAGGTTCCGTAGCAACTACAACCAAAGTTTCATGATCATCATCATTAGCTTCCTCTCTTATTGGTGCAGGCACCATAGGAACTTCTTCCGGTGCTGCGCTACTCGCAATTTCGAGAGAAGGTTCGACAACCTCGTCGAGTTCTGCTTTCCTTCCAGTCACTTCTTTCGAGAGAAATTCCTTCTCTAGAAAGGATCCATTCTTGGCAACGAAGATTTTGCCTTCGAATCTATGATAGAAGGTATATCCAATAGTTTCCTTTGGGTATCCTATGAAGACGCATTTTTCCGCTTTGGGTTCAAGCTTGTCCGGCTGTAACTTCTTTACATAGGCTTTGCAACCCCAAACTTTAAGGAACGACAATTTAGGTTTCTTCCCAAACCATAATTCATATGGTGTCATTTCAACGGATTTAGATGGTGCCCTATTTAAAGTGAATGCGGCTGTTTCTAATGCATAACCCCAAAATGATAGCGGTAAATCTGTAAGTGACATCATAGAACGAACCATATCTAAGAGAGTTCGATTACGACGTTCAGACACACCATTACGCTGTGGTGTTCCCGGCGGTGTCAATTGTGAAAGTATTCCGCATTTCTCAAATTCTCGCCAAACTCGTAACTTAGATATTCACCTCCACGATGAGAACGTAGAAATTTAATCTTCTTGTTACGTTGATTCTCCACCTCACTTTGAAATTCCTTAAACTTCTCGAAAGTTTTGGACTTATGTTTCATGAAATAGATATACCCATATCTACTCAAGTCATCCGTGAAGGTAAGAACATAACGATAACCACCGCGCGATGCTAGACTCATTGGACCACACACATCGGTATGTATGATTTCCAATAAGTCCGTAGCTCGCTCCATCATACCAGAAAATGAAGTCTTAGTCATTTTACCCATCAGACATGCTTCGCATCTTTCAAGTGATTCGAAATCAAGTGATTCAAGAAGTCCATCGGAATGGACTTTCTTCATACGCTTCACTCCAATGTGACCAAGACGACAGTGCCACATATAGGTCGAGTTATCGCTTAATTTTAAACGTTTAGCTTCAATGTTATTAATATGTGTATTTCCACTATCGAGATTCAATAAGAATAGACCATCTATCAAAGTTGCATGTGCATAAAACATATTACTCATATAAATCGAACAACCATTATTCTCGGACTTAAACAAGTAACCGTCTCGCAATAAACAAGATCCCGATATAATGTTCATGCTTAACGCAGGCACCAAATAACAATTATTTAAGTATAAAACTAATCCTGATGGTAGATGAAGAGGTAGCGTGCCGACCGCGATCACATCAACTTTTGATCCATTTCCTACGCGCATCGTCACCTCGTTCTTCGCTAGCTTCCGTTTATTCTGCAGCACCTGTTTCGAGTTACAAATATGAGCAACCGAACCAGTATCAAATACCCAGGCACTACTACGAGTACTAGTGAGATACACATCAATAACATGTATATCGGATATACCTTTCTTTTTTATGTTGCCGTTCTTCAAATCCGCCAAGTACTTTGGGCAATTCCGCTTCCAGTGGCCTTATCCCTTGCAGTAAAAGCACTCAGTATCAGGCTTAGGTCCAGCCTTGGTCTTCTTCGTCAATGCGGAAACTTTCTTACCACCCTTCTTGAAGTGTCCCTTTTGCTTAGACTTGCCTTTCTTGAATTTGGTGGTCTTATTGACCATCAACACTTGGTGCTCTTTCTTGATCTCCACTTCTGCAGATTTTAACATGGAGAAGAGTTCTGGCAACTGCTTGTTCATGCTTTGCATATTGTAGTTCATCACAAAGTTCTTGTAACTTGGTGGTAGTGATTGGAGGACACGGTAAATCCCCAAAGCATTAGGAATCACTATACCCAAGCTTTGGAGTTTGTTTGCGTGCCCAGACATCTTAAGCACATGCTCACTGACGGAGCTGCCCTCTTCCATCTTGCAGTTAAAGAACTTTTCAGAAGCCTCATAGCTCTCAACTGCCGCGTGAGTCTCAAATATCAATTTGAGTTCACGGACAATATCATGTGGGTCTGAATTCTCAAACCTTTTCTGAAGCTCCGATTCCAAACCATACAAGATAGCACACTGAACTGTGGAGTAATGATTCTTTCGAGCGAGGTAAACATTCTTTACTTCATCGGTAGCATTAGCTGCAGGCGGGTCACCCAGCGGTGCATCCAGCACATAGGTCAAATTACCAGCATTGAGGACAATCCTCAAATTGCGGAACCAATCCGTGAAGTTGCTTCCATTGTTTTTCAACTTTTCTTTCTCTAGGAACGCATTAAAATTGATGGTAGGGGCCGCCATTGATCTACAACATATTTGCAATAATTTAGACTAAGTTTATGACAAATTGAGTTCTAATTAATACTTAAATTAATCTAGGTGGACTCCCACTCAAAACAATATCCCTCACATTGTTTTAGTGATCACACGAACCAAATCCACCACATCAAAACCGATCATCACGAGAGTTGATGTAGTTTCAATGGCGAACAATCGACATGTTCATCATATCTACTATATGATTCATGCTTTACCTTTCGGTGATCCGTGTTTCGAGACCATGTCTGTACATGCTAGGCTCGTCAAGATCAAACCTTAGCTTCCGCATGAACAAATCTGGCTTGCTCACGTTGTATACACTTGCAGAATCTAACACACCCGATCATCACGTGGTGCTTCGAAACAACAAGCTTTAGCAACGGTGATTACTAAGGATGAACACTTTAGAACTTGAAATTTATGTGCATGAGGGATCATTTTATAATGCTACCGTCGTTAACTAAGCAATACAAGATGTATAAAGGATTAACATCACATGCAATTCATAATATGTGATATGATATGGCCTTTCTTCTATGTGCTTCCGATCTCCATCTTCAAGCACGAACATGATCTCCATCATCACCGGCATTGCATCAAGGTCAATGACGCTGCTCCATAGTTGTCGTCCACCAGCTTCAACTATTACAACTACTTTGAATAGACATGCAGGTCTTAACAAAAATTAAAGACAACCATATGGCTCCTGCCGGTTGCCAACTTACAATAAGGAACATTGCATACATCAAATATAATCACAATCATGGCCATATCACATCACAGCACACCCCTGCAAAACAAAGTTAGACGCCTCTAATTTCTTTGCATGTTTTACGTGGTTTGGGGCTTTCAATAAGTGTCGATCTAACTTACGAACAAGAACCACAACGTTGATGTTTGAACTATCAAGTGCCCGTTGTAAATTGGATCTATACTATAATGGGAGAGACAGACACCCGCAAAGCCACTTATGCAATACAAGTTGCATGTTGAGTGTGGAGCAAGTCTCATGAACGATGTCATGTAAGGTTAGCCCGGGCCTCTTCATCCCATCATACCGCAAGATGCAAAGTACACAAGAAGCAATTGATAATAAAAGCACCACCGCCCACAATGACCATTGTGTTCTACTCGTGCAACAGATCTACATATAGACACGGCTCTGATACCACTGTTGGGGTTCGTAGCATGGAAAACAAAAAATTTCTACCGCATACAAACAAACAAGCCAAGATCTATCTACTAGATTGTAGCAACGAGTCGATGGAATAACTCACCCTCGAAGATTCCAAAGTGTTTAACGAGAGCGGATTCTCGTGGGTGATGTAGTCGTACTCTTGCCGATCTCAAGATCGTGTAGACGATCCTTCCGGCGCTGCGTTCCGGCAGCGCTCCCGCAGTCGGTCACATGTTCGGTACTCGATGAAGACCTTCCTCTCCCTTGTTCCAGCAGGCAGTGGAGGTTGTAGCACTCTCCTCGTGATTCCGGCAGCATAACGGCGTGGTACTGGAAGTATAGGGAAGATCTCGCAGGGCTTCGCCTTAAGCCGGAGCGAGTATGGTGGACTATGAGAGAGGCCTTGGCGATCTAGGTTTTAGATGCACCAAGGAGAGAGGGCTAGGCCGGCGGCTAGGGCTTGGGGAAGCCCAAGTAGGCGTCTAGGGTTTGCCCTAGGCAGCGGCGGCGGCGGCAGGAGGTGGCGGCGCCGGCGGCTTGGGGCTAGGGTTTTGCGGAGGCAAGGTGTAGTCTTGGAGGGGCAGCCCTGCCCCTCCTTATATAGGTGGAGGGCGCCGGCCAAGGGGGAGAGAGTCCTCCCCCAACTCGGCCTCCAAGGCCAGCGGTGGAGGGAGAGGGACTTCCTCCCCAAGTAGGTTTCCTACTCTCCCTCCACCAAGCAAACTTGCCGTTTGACTTTTCAAATTGGCGTTTGACTTTTCAAACTAGGATTTAATTTATCCCTTTATTTTGCTCAGTGATGACACCTAGTACATGATGCAACCATTCCAACTTGTTATGACACATTCATGTACCCTTCCCCTCCGGAGTGTCGGACATTTCGGAACCTTCTAGAACATTCTCGATGAAAACACCGGAACCATTCTCCAACCCCGAAATAGGACTTTCCTTATATGAATCTTATTCTCCGGACCATTCCGGATCTCCTCGTGATATCCCGGATCCCATCCGAGACTCCAAACAACATTCGGTCTCTTACTCATCATTCCATAACTACTCAACAACATCGAATCCTTAAGTGTGTCTCCCTACGGTTCGTGAATTATGCGGACATGATCGAGACACTTCTCCGAACAATAACCAATAGAGGAATCTGGAAATTCATATGGCTCCCACATATTTCTATGATTACTTTGCGATCGAATGAACCACTTAAATACGATACCAATTTCCCTTTGTCTCACGATAGTTTACTTATCCGAGGTTATGATCGTCGGTATCTCTGCATACCTAGTTCAACCTCGTTACCGATAAGTACTCTTTTCTCGTTCCCATGATATGTGATCCCTTGTGAGCCAGTCACATGCTTGCAAGCCAATTGGATGACATTCCACCGAGAGGGCCCAGAGTATATCCATCCGTCATATGGATGGACAAATCCCACTCTTGATCCATGTGTCTCAACCCATACTTTCCAAACACTCAATGCCACCTTTATAGCCACCTAGTTACGGTGTGGTGTTTGATGTCATCAAAGCATCCTTCCGGTGATGGTCATAAGCATGATCTCATGGTCGAAGGAATTAGGTTACTATGTATCAGAAAGCTTATAGCAATTGAACTATTAAAATGACTTGATGTTTATGCTACACTTATCTATAGGAGTATGTCCATCATACCATTCTCCTAATGATATGATCTTGTTGTTAATAACATCTCAATGTTCATGATAGGGAAACCACAATCATCTATTAATCAACAAGCTAGTATTATGAAGAGGCTTTACTAGGGACTCTAATTTAGTTTACAAATCACACAAGTATTAATGTTTCCTAGTTAATACTATTATAGTATGAATGTAAACATTTATCATAAACACAAAGATATAATAATAACTACATTTATTATTGCCTCTATGGCATATCTCCAACATATAGTTGCGGCAATTACTAGTCAGATATAGATAGCATGAGTCATCCTGATATAATAAGCAGTGGGCAGTTTTAGTTAACCATTCCGTTGTAGTTGTAGTACTTACTAGTCAGATACATATAGCATGAGGCATCCCAAAACCCAGCAGTTGTTGATACTTTTATTTAGCCATTCCATTGTAGTTGCAATACTTACTAGTCAGATACAATGGCAACAGGTGACAATCCAAACCAGCAATTGTTGGCACTTTTATTAAGTCATTCCATTATAGTGAAGCTGATTACTAGTCATTATAAAGTCAAATTTATAGCACTACTTTAGTTATAGTTGTCTATGATCGAGATACTGTGCTCCAAGTCGTCCATAACCGCGGACACGGCTTTTAGAAAGTTTTACCCTGCAAGGGGGCACAAATAGCAACACACGCACGATCAACCTCGGGAAAAACCAAATAAAACCCAACAAGGCATCATGACAGAGCAATTGCAAGATTCATATAAATTTAAGGGGGCCACCCCACCAAGCTACCCGCGACGAAGTTGGCCGGCTCCGAGACGGACCCAGAGGTTTGTGCCAATGGCTGTAAATGACTGGGAACCCGAAAGTGTGACTGGGCTTGTCGATACCGCGAAAACATTCCACATTTGTTCCTAAACAGTACAGGCGCTCCACGCGCAATCGTAAATAAAGCAGTAAAGCATGGCATAAGTACAGGATAGTAATAAAACCCCAAACTACTTTGTGGCCCCAAGAAATAATATATGACTCAAGCTCTGGCTAGGGGGATTCATGGTCCCACATGCGGATAGTGCGAATATTCAAAGAACAGGTATCAAGTACTCGGGGTCCTATCGGACACAAGTGGACGGTTAAAAACCAAATAACATCTATTGCCCACCTGTGCCTCTGCATTATTTAGTTACTTCAATATTAGTTATTAAACGGTAATTAAAGCCATGATCATCTCCAACATTAAGCATGAGGCATTCTCCAACAACTGTGGAACAACGACGGCACGAAGCAGCACCTGCGCAAGCAACTACGACTCGCAAGTCCGACTATCTATCAAACAACAGGTAATAGGAGGTGTCCATGGCAATATAGGGGCTGCAGGGAAATATAAGGGGTACAGAATCTATAGCATCGCAACACAAATAGCAATAGATCAACAGGAGGAAGTAAAGACTAGAAATATAAAATAGGTATAAAGGGGAAGAATGCTCGCCTGGAAACATTGCCGAGGATACACCAGAGATCGGGTCGACACTCGCATCAACTCATTGGCCTAATCCGTAAAGAAGCAAAACACTAAAAGAAACACCGGATGCACTATTTAATACTACGGCAAAAGATCGGACATGATGCATGTATGATGTATGACATGGCAAAAATGCGATGCAATTAGACCATATTAAACGGAACCGGGGTCCCGACAATTAATTATATGGTTCAAGTTATTTATGTACCCACAATTTAAATGTTATCTTGACAAGGCAAAATATAGCACCGGTTCGATACACAAATTTAAATGGAGCAATATTAGACTAGAAAAGTCCACATATAGCCTCCATATTTAATTATGATGTGAATCGGCATAATGCCCCCAAACCACATGATATGTGTGCAAATATGAACAATTTAATATGCAACAAAGATATATCATTTATAAAATAGGGGTCTCGGATAGGGGTCACACATCGAATGGCGATCTTGGGGTTTCGAGGGTTCGGGGGACCGGTCTTCGAAGAGGGAGGCGAAAACACCGGGGTTCAATGTTTCGCTCCAGGAACGGTCTTGTGGTCAGAGTGGACGATCTTGTCGTCGATGGAGTACTTGAATAGATGACACCGGGTTCAATAGGGCCCCTCAGGTTTGGGCTCCTCGCATCACCATCGGAAGATCTTGGCGTCGGGCGTCAGTAGATCTTGGCGTCAGTAGATCTTGAGAGCCTCACAACTCCTTGCGGGTCATACTTGTCACATGGCACATGTCGTGGATGACCTTGACGATGGAGAGAAACATGTCCGCTGCTGGTCAAACACACACACACACACACTGAGGGTTCAAGCGGCGAGGTACATGGTACTTGACAGGGCGACGCAGGTGCTGCGAGATCACGAGCAGGGCAGCAACGCGCAGCAGAGGGGTGGATAGCCAGAGGCGGGGACGTCGACGCTGAGGATGAAGGAGGCCGCAGGGCATGGCGGTGGTGGCCGGAAAGGACAGTGAGGAGGGCGCCGCGGGACATAGACGGGACGATGAGGAGGCGTAGGCGCATGCGACGCACGGGAGGACGTCGGGCACGGCGGTGGATGCGGGTGATGAGGGGGAGGCCGAAGATGGCAGGGACTGGCGGAGAGGGACGCAGGGGCGACGTTTCTTGCGAGAGGGCGGGGGCAGCACGGCCGAGGACGAGCAGCCTCGGTCGGGGACGGGCGAGCTCGGAAAGGCGCCGTGGCCGACGAGCTTGTGCAGGAGGAGGGAGGGAAAACTCCGGTGGAGCAGAGGGCGCCGACGAGAGGGCGACGAGGGCGCGGGGGGGAAGGGAAGGGTCGGCCCAACGATGGAGGGGGTCGCGGGCGGAAGCGGACAGAGGGCGAGGATGGGCGCCTGGCGGCGGTGTTCGAAGAGGGAAGGCGGCGGCGGGGATTGCGTGAGGGAGAGAGAGAGACGCGGGATGGTGCTCGGGATCGAGGGGAGAAGTGGCGTGGTGGGGTCGGGGTCACGCGGGCTGTGTGTGTTGAACGGGTCGGGGTCGGGCTTGGTGGGAGCTGGGGATCGAGCGGTGGGGCCAAGCGAGCGAGAGAAACAGGGTGGTGGCGGCTGGGAGGTGGCCGAGTGGTGGTTGGCGGCTGGAGGGAGGAAATAAGATAGATTAGGGTTCTAGGGATTGGGTTGGGACTAGGGATTAGGGTTTGATGTAGATAGGATTTGGAGGTGGCCGGCTGGGCTTTTGGGCCTGGCTGGCTGCCTCCTAAAAAATGTAAAAGTTTTGTTATTATTTTAGAAGACTTTTGTAAACTATTTTGAGACATAAAATATTCAGGAAGACTAGAGGTTTGTATTTTGAAATAAATAGGGGGAGTAATGTCAAAACAAAGATAGGGTTTTAGCGAAATGTTTTTATGCAAAGGTATGCATGATGATGTCGTGATGATGTCATGATGATGCACAAGATATAAACAACATGTGATTTTCTAGTAGTGGTTTTACCCGGGGTGCTACAATTCGACACCACTAACAATGGATCTCGCCTTCGAGATCCGCCTCATGGTACGGGGAAGAAGGCCGATGATCTGAATCTTCGTGCTTCGTGTAGATCTTCGCGACACCACTAACAAGGATTTTTTTCCTCCATCTTGAAATTGTCGACACCACCAGCAAGGGTCGTTGCTCACGTTCATCGCGAGAGCACTCCGGAGAACAAATTCGAAGGGAAAGGTCTCAAAAGGTAAGGCCACCTCCAACTTCCATAGAAGGAGTATAATTGCATTAATCCACCATTCAATGTACAAGAGCGAATGATAAGAGTAGTCGGATGGTGATCAGTCCATCGCGCACCCAAAGCATTACTCTGCACATGAATAGGAGAATTATGCAACCAACTCTCGGAAGTCAGACTGAAGCTCTTGTCAATCGAGATTCGGAAACAAAAGGATGACGTAGGTTCTTCATCAGATATGACGCAGATAAGGTCGTCGCGTTGAAAAACACCAGAATATAGAAAGAATTTTTTTAGTGAATTTTGGTCCAATGAAAGGTACAACAGGGGAAAGATTCATCAGATAGCATGAAGGTCAGATGTCGAAGCACCGTTACAAAAAGGACGAAAGCGAAATCCTGAAGGTACGATGAAAACCCAACCACGAGAATTCCTAGACTCGAAGAAAAGATAAGTGAGAAGATTTCAAACACTTAAAGGTAAGAGGAGAATAGCAGAGGGGTAAGGAGTAAAAGCAGACCTAATCAGATCTATCCAACCGATTTCCAAAATAGTTTTGACACTATACAACGTCCGTTAGCTACGTTATCCTACAGGCTGGACCAATGGGGTATCGTAACAGCTGAGCTCTGATACCACTCTGTAACACCCTACGGATCGGCCCTATGCAAGTTTCAGCGATTCCCGCCAAACCCGCATAGAAACGATTCAAAGGCGCCCACCAGGCACTTGCGTACGGGTGGAAAACAAAGTAATATCATTACACAATAGTCCACGATAGAACCTACAAAACATATATATACAACAGCCACTCAAAGAGTCAAGAATACATATATACAATACAAAAATCCAAATCACCTTTAAAACGATACAGCGTCCGAGTACGGACAAGATGCAAATTGGGCTAAGAGCCCTGAAGAATAACCAATGGTGTACATAACCCTGCCCAGGCCAAGCCGGAAGGGTAACCCTGCTAACGACATCGATCTTAAAACCTGCTTAAACAAAAGGGGTGCCGACAAAGGGCAAAGGAGAAAGAGAGCGGTCAGTACTGAGGCCAGTACACGGCGAGACTAGAATTCGGCGGTCCTCGCCTACATAGGTATGGTGGACTGAAGCGGCAGCGCAGCATGCACTAAACAACCTATAGAGACTCAATACAACTGGCGGCTATAAGATAGGGATAAGAAAGACCTATTCGGATCCAACCTGGAACTATCACCAAGCATACCCATCCTGGTATTTCCCCCTCGAGACCAAACGAGGAAGTCAACCGAGGAACTCACACAGTTGGCAGTTTTATTCATTCCGTTATAGTTGCGGCAATTACTAGTCAGATATAGATAGCATGAGTCATCCTGATATAATAAGCAGTGGGCAGTTTTAGTTAGCCATTCCGTTGTAGTTGTAGTACTTACTAGTCAGATACATATAGCATGAGGCATCCCAAAACCCAGCAGTTGTTGATACTTTTATTTAGCCATTCCGTTGTAGTTGCAATACTTACTAGTCAGATACAATGGCAACAGGTGACAATCCAAACCAGCAATTGTTGGCACTTTTATTAAGACATTCCATTATAGTGAAGCTGATTATTAGTCATTATAAAGTCAAATTTATAGCACTACTTTAGTTATAGTTGTCTATGATCGAGATACTGTGCTCCAAGTCGTCCATAACCGCGAACACGGCTTTCAGAAAGTTTTACCCTACAGGGGGCACAAATAGCAACACACGCACGATCAACCTCGGGAAAAACCAAATAAAACCCAACGAGGCATCACGACAGAGCAATTGCAAGATTCATATAAATTTCAGGGGGCCACCCCACCAAGCTACCCGCGACGAAGTTGGCCGGCTCCGAGACGGACCCAGAGGTTTGTGCCAATGGCTGTAAACAACCGGGAACCCGAAAGTGTGTCTGGGCTTGTCGAGACCGCGAAAACATTCCACATTTGTTCCTAAACAGTACAGGCGCTCCACGCGCAATCGTAAATAAAGCAGTAAAGCATGGCATAAGTACAGGATAGTAATAAAGCCCCAAACTACTTTGTGGCCCCAAGAAATAATATATGACTCAAGCTCTGGCTAGGGGGATCCATGGTCCCACATGCGGATAGTGCGAATATTCAAAGAACAGGTATCAAGTACTCGGGGTCCTACGGGACACAAGTGGACGGTTAAAAACCAAATAACATCTATTGCCCACCTGTGCCTCTGCATTATTTACTTACTTCAATATTAGTTATTAAACGGTAATTAAAGTCATGATCATCTCCAACATTAAGCATGATGCATTCTCCAACAACTGTGGAACAACGACGGCACGAAGCAGCACCTGCGCAAGCAACTACGACTCGCAAGTCCAACTATCTATCAAACAACAGGTAATAGGAGGTGTCCATGGCAATATAGGGGCTGCAGGGAAATATAAGGGGTACGGAATCTATAGCATCGCAACACAGATAGCAATAGATCAACAGGAGGAAGTAAAGACTAGAAATATAAAATAGGTAGAAAGGGGAAGAATGCTCGCCTGAAAACATTGCCGAGGATACACCAGAGATCGGGTCGACACTCGCATCAACTCATTGGCCTAATCTGTAAAGAAGCAAAACACTAAAAGAAACACCGGATGCACTATTTAATACTACGGCAAAAGATCGGCCATGATGCATGTATGATGTATGACATGGCAAAAATGCGATGTAATTAGACCATATTAAGCGGAACCGGGGTCCCGACAATTAATTATATGGTTCAAGTTATTTAGCTACCCGCAATTTAAATGTTGTCTTGGCAAGGCAAAATATAGCACCGGTTCGCTACACAAATTTAAATGGAGCAATATTAGACTAGAAAAGTCCACATATAGCCTCCATATTTAATTATGATGTGAATCGGCATAATGCCCCCAAACCACATGATATGTGTGCAAATATGAACAATTTAATATGCAACAAAGATATATCTTTTATAAAATAGGGGTCTCGAATAGGGGTCACACATCGAATGGCGATCTTGGGGTTCCGAGGGTTCGGGGGATCGGTCTTCGGAGAGGGAGGCGAAAACACCGGGGTTCGATGTTTCGCTCCGGGAACGGTCTTGTGGTCCGAGTGGACGATCTTGTCGTCGATGGAGTACTTGAATAGATGACACCGGGTTCAATAGGGCCCCTCGGGTTTGGGCTCCTCGCATCGCCATCGGAAGATCTTGGCGTCGGGCGTTAGTAGATCTTGGCGTCAGTAGATCTTGAGAGCCTCACAACTCCTTGCGGGTCATACTTGTCACATGGCACATGTCGTGGCTGACCTTGCCGATGGAGAGAAACATGTCCGCTGCTGGTCAAACACACACACACACACACACACACTGAGGGTTCAAGCGGCGAGGTACATGGTACTTGACAGGGCGACGCAGGTGTTGCGAGATCACGAGCAAGGCAGCAGCGCGCAGCAGAGGGGGTGGATAGCCAGAGGCAGGGACGTCGACGCTGAGGATGAAGGAGGCCGCAGGGCATGGTGGTGGTGGCCGGAAAGGACAGTGAGGAGGGCACCGCGGGACATAGACGGGACGACGAGGAGGCGTAGGCGCAGGTGACGCGCGGGAGGACGTCGGGCACGGCGGTGGATGCGGGTGATGAGGGGGAGGCCGAAGATGGCAGGGACTGGCGAAGAGGGACGTAGGGGCGACGTTTCTTGCGAGGGGGCAGGGGCAGCACAGCCGAGGACGAGCGAGCTCGGAAAGGCGCCGTGGCCGACGAGCTTGTGCAGGAGGAGGGAGGGAAAACTCCGGTGGAGCAGAGGGCGCCGGCGAGAGGGCGACGAGGGCGCAGGAAGGAAAGGGAAGGGGCGGCCCAACGATGGAGGGGGTCGCGGGCGAAAGCAGACATAGGGCAAGGATGGGCGCCTGGCGGCGGTGTTCGAAGAGGGAAGGCGGCGGCGGGGATTGCGTGAGGGAGAGAGAGACGCGGGGTGGGGCTCGGGATCAAGGGGAGAAGTGGCGTGGTGGGGTCGGGTTCACGCGGGCTATGTGTGTTGACCGGGTCGGGGTCGGGCTTGGTGGGAGCTGGGGATCGAGCAGTGGGGCCAAGCGAGCGAGAGCAGCAGGGTGGTGGCGGCTGGGAGGTGGCCGAGTGGTGGTTGGCGGCTGGAGGGAGGAAATAAGATAGATTAGGGTTCTAGGGATTGGGTTGGGACTAGGGATTAGGGTTTGAGGTAGATAGTATTTGGAGGTGGCCGGCTGGGCTTTTGGGCCTGGCTGGTTGCCTCCTAAAAAAATGTAACAGTTTTGTTATTATTTTAGAAGACTTTTGTAAACTATTTTGAGACATATAAAATATTCAGGAAGACCAGAGGTTTGTATTTTGAAATAAAGAGGGGGAGTAATGTCAAAACAAAGATAGGGTTTTAGCGAAATGTTTTTATGCAAAGGTATGCATGATGATGTCGTGATGATGTCATGATGATGCACAAGATATAAACAACATGTGATTTTCTAGTAGTGGTTTTACCCGGGATGCTAAAGTTGTTATAGCCTACCATGGATTAGAGTGTCCAACCGGAGAGTAGTTAAGAGTAGTATCATGAAGAGAGGATATTTGTATGAGAGAGTGTTCACTAGTGAAAGTATGATCCCTAGGCCTTGTTTCTAAGCATTGAAACACCGTTTTCTACTAGATCTGTTGCATGTTTGCTTGCTTCCTTCAGTTTGCCTTTAGTCTATTCCTCCACGCCATTAGCTATTTTCTGGCACCGTTACTCCACATCAAAAACAAGTCAGAAGCTCTTTTCTGTTACCGTTACCACTTGTGTTTCACTATCTCTTTGCCGAACTAGTGCACCTATACACCAAGTGTATTGGGTGTGTTGGGGACACAAGAGACTTCTTGTATCTTGATTGCAGGGTTGCTTGAGAGGGAATACCTTTGACCACTTCCTCCCTGAGTTCGATAAACCTTGGGTAATCCACTTAAGAGAAACTTTCTGCTGTTCTACAAACCTCTGCACTTTGAGGCCCAACAACTGTCTACAAGAATAGAAGTGCGTAGACATCAGACAACATGCTCTAAGAGCGTCCTCATGTTTTTTCGGGCAGTCGTGGTAGTGTTTGGATCAACCTACTTGAGAGGGAACCAAATGAAGAAGATACAAATCGGATCCTTGTACAAAATGCAGCAAGAGGATTTCCTAGGCTACTTGGAAGCATCAATTGCATGCAGTATACTTGAAAGAATTGCCCATTTGCTTGGCAATGGTTGTACAAAGTTCATAGCGGAGAGTGTAGCGTGATACTTGAAGTTGTATAAGATCATGACCTTTGGATTTGGCACGTTTTCTTTGCCATGGCGGGAACTCACAATAACATCAATGTATTGCAGCGCTCTCTAGTCTTTGCAAAGCTAACCGTGGGTCACTCTCAAGTCATCAACTATGAGATCAATGGATACACATACAATCAAGGGCATGATCTAGCTGATGGTATTTATCCATCGGGTTATACATTTGTGAAGACAATCCCTAACCATAGTACAAATAAGAATTATTGGGTTGCATAGTGCTAGGAGGCTTGTCGAAAGGATATATAAAGGGCATTTGGTTTACTACAATAGTGTTTTGCTATTGTTTGATATCATTCGCTTACTTAGTCGGAGTTTCTAATGTGAAGGTTATGAACTGTTGTATGATCATGCACAACATGATCATCGAGAGTGAGCGAGAAGCACCAGTGGCTGATGACCAACCATTTTATAACAAAGGACCTCTTTCCCAACTTGATCATATGACAGCATGTTTGCTGTCTTCATTGCCATCCATCAAGAAATCCATGACACGCAGGTTCATATTGGGCTTTAAAATGATCTAGCAGTGGAGCATTTATGGGTGCTCAAAGACAACGCTGCCTGATTCTTGGACAAGATGAATTGATATTTATTTGAAGCCTTGTATGAATAATTCTATTTGTATGTTTGGATCATTGTGTTAAACTATTTAAGTATTTAAAATATGGTTTAAATTATTGTTTAAAACTATGCAAAATCTTGTTATTTGTGAAAAAACAAAAATCCTTATTTTTGGGGCCAACCGTATTAGGTGTGTCGCTGTTGGACGACCCTCCCAATACGCTGGCAATGAGTGTTGGCAACCCCAATAGCGTTATGTAGGCGCTGTTGCCCTCTACAATTTGGAGCGTGTTGATGGAGATGCTCTTGAAGGTAATATGTCCTAGAGAAAAATAATAATATGGATTATCATCGTGTTTCATGAACTTTATGAATTAGATTTTATATCTTGCTATAACTGTATTGAATGAAAACGTCAATACACATGTGATATACAAACATCCAATAGTTCCTAGTGAAATCTCTAGTCACTAGTTCATTGGTCAAACAGATGATCAAGGTTTCCTGATCATGTGGTGCTTTGCACTAATTGACAATGAAGTCGCCTCATTGGAGAATGAGATGATGAACATATCCTATCTAAGCATCGTAACATGATCATATCACAAAGTTAAAGTTGCGGTAATTAGAAAATGTAGTGACTTATTCTTTAGACCGTGAGACCATATCTAATCACTGTCGTCCGAGAGTACCTTAAGAGCATCTAACATCACTTGGTGGAACAATGATCATAAGGGTGTGATTGAGTATTAAAAGGAGCAAGTTGAGGCGTATGCATGAAGAGCGGGATTTTCCATCCGCGTGACGGAAGATACTCTGGGCCCACATAGATGAGTTATATTAGCGTGTGACTAGGTCACAAGGATATCACTTGTCAGATCGATTAAAGTAGCTATTGTTGGTAACGAGGTTGAACACGACATGGTGATGTCATTGCTCAAACCACGGACAATTTAATACAAGTACCAAAGAGAGAAAAGGACTAGGACATAATGTTGATGGTTCAAATGACAAGTATCATGGAATGCACAGGTGGTCATTATGGGCATACAGGTCCCGCTGATGATCATTGGTCCAAGAGGGGTCTTGACCATGTCTGGAGTGTTCCCGAACCGTTGGGTTGCACGCTTAAGTGTTTTACGAAGTTCGGAGATCGTTTTAGATCATCAAAATCACCGAAGAATAGAGAGGGAGAAACCAGAAGGATTCTGGGAAGGTCCGGAGGATGTATGGAGTGGCATGGAAGGTGTTCCATAGCTACGGGAATTAAATAGATGTAAATGAATATTAAATAGTAATTTAGTCATTTATTTATATTTATTTAATAAAAATATTAAAATCTGTATTGGGCCAATTTCCATAGGAGAAAAGGTCCGTGAGGGAAAGAGGCAAAAGGAGGAAAGGGAGGAGGGGCCACATGGGCCCTACCCACCCGCTGGCGGGGCCCATGGGGCTTGGCCGGCGCCACCCCCTCTCCCCTCTCTTGTCCTCTTGTTTAGTCCCACATGGCTTAGGGAATAAACCTTGTGCCCACTTTTCCCCTATATAAGAAGAGACGGAGGAGGCAATTAAATCTCCAGAAAAATAATAAAGGCTTTCAAGCTTTGGCAATTGCCTCTAGGTGCCTCTCTCTTATCTCTCTCCCATGACTGTGGCCCCATTGTTAGGGCTACACGAACAAGGACTTGTTCACCGCGGAGCGCTGTCGCGCTGCGGTATTCGAATCTGGAAGATCTACTTCCACTATATCGGCTGGATCGAAGAGAAGTGGGAGTCGTCGTCAAGCATCGTACGTGTGTGACCCTCTCGGATGGTGCCGTACTTTCGGCACTAGGAGTTATCGGGGCCGTTGGACTTCAAGCGACCTTGAGGTCGGCGTCGATACGACTATATCATCTATGTTCCCCGCGGTACGTTAACTTCGTTCGTTCTACAAAGGTATGAATACCGTATCCCCTCCTATTACTGTATTACTAATATATAGATCTTGGCATCAGGGTTTTGTTCGTAGGAATTTTTTATTTTCTGCCCTCCAACCCCAACAACTCTAACCCTTGGACATCGTCGTCTATAGACAAATAATTCATCCATCCACATTAAATGTCATAGATTTTTCTAGACGCATGTAACTATATGCTAAAACGCGTCTATATACATGTGAATCTAGATCAATTTATTACATCTAATTCGGGACAAAGGGAGTATTACATTTTACAATAAATTGTTTGAATTTCTACTTGTTATTTGTACTGATATGGCAGGTTTTACCTGATTTTAAGTTGTAGTGTGTTCCTCGTTTTGCCACCTAATTGTGCACTATTACACATTTAATTCTGTTTTCACTTGTGAGGCCCATGTGACACCCGACTAGGCAGGGGCGGAGCCAAGGGGGGGATAGCAGGGGCTAGACCCCCCCTAACCATCGCCCCCCCTTAATACATAGGTGTTGATTTTAGTATTAAACTAATGGCATCATAGTCTTAATTAACACTAAGCCCAAATTAATTGATTTTTCGTGCTTCTCTATACCGAAAGCCAAATGTATCCCATGAATTCGTTTTATTAGTCAACCATAATAACATGTTCCAACATTTTTCGTTTGTGTAACTAGACCTAATAGCTAGCACCATATGCAATCGTTCAGATCAACTGAACCATCGCTGCTCCTACTCGGTAGTCAGATGCCACCTGATGCCACGGCCGTGGCGCCATGCTAGCTAGCCATGTTGTTTGCCAGTTTCTACCATTTTTAATCATGCCGCAACGCCACCAACAAGCATGTTGTATAGGAATCAATCTTTCTCGCTCTGATTGAAGGTACCAAATCGTTAGTATTTTGTCGATAGATTGGATAATAGTCTAATTGATTAATTTACAAAAAACTATGCGTCTTTTGTTTGATGTTTGCTCGGTGATGACGACAACTTATTGCATAATAATTGGAACATAATAATAAGAAGGTCACCTGCAATGGAAATATCAGGCTTTATACTCATAGAGATAAAGTTGATCCAATATAAACTATTTTTTTGTTTTATATTGTCTAAAATCTAGTGCTACATTTTAGTATCAGTTCTATGCCGATACTTTGATATACTGTTATGTTTTTTATCCAAACAATTCTTCCAACACAAAATGATAGGTAGTTGTTGTCTTTATAAAAAAAAAATCTTATATATGATCATCAGTATCTTCGCCCCCTCAATGTCAAATCCTGACTCCGCCCCTGCGACTAGGATGCCACCTCGATACCATGTCATAGCAAGCAAAAAACAAAACTAAATGGGATTTGTTAGGTCCTAAAATCCCAATTATTCTAAGCCAAAATTGAGTGATACTTGTTGCAACCAGTTCTACATTTTTTATTTGAAGTATGCTATAAAAGTTCATGGTTGTAAAATTTATTTTACAAAGTTACCAAGTATTTTTAATTATCATAAATTACAAATAAATAAATCTTTTGAATTCAATAGATTTTGAACATCAAGAACTTCTATGTAATCCACATCATGATTCTGAAATATGTTGGAAGAAAGCTTGATTTTCCGCTAAAACCTATGTGATATGGGTTTTAGTAAGATTATTCAGAACTAGTGGTGTTTTATATATTACATTTTCGTACGACATGGGCTTGGCTAATGGGCTTAATGTGCGGAAGACATTAGTTAAATTCTATAGTCTAGTGAGGGTGTCACTATTCATTTGTTTGGTTCAAGCGAATGTAACAAGGAAAAACACAAGAATAATTCCTTTTATCTCATCTTCAAAGAAAAGAGACGCAAGAATTATACAATCAAATTGGAACTCCTTTTGACATTCCTAGGCACAAAAAAGAGATTGATGTCTTTAGTGGCGAAGTAGCACACCATATCATGTGGGTTGACTATATGTTTTGACCATATTTATTAGGGTTTTTGTGTTTTTTCTATTCCTGTGAGGCAAACACTTGGGTTTATAAGATTTCTATATTTTTTCCATTCCTCTGTTTGCACATGAATTTCTATCATTTTCATGTGTTTTTCTTATTTCCACGTTCTTAAAATCGTACAATTCAATCAAGCCCTAAATAGCAAATATTGTGTACCTTCTTTAACAGGCATGTTTAATCCTGTCGCAGCATGTACACATACTTAGTGATTATGATGACATAGACTTAAGAACATCATACGACCTAAAAATAGAAAAACAATGACAATATGTACAACATACTACTTGTCAAAATAGCGACATGTCAACGGTATGTAGGACCAAAAACCACACAAAAAATTCAACTCGAGACCATGCCAATAATATATTACTGCATTGTAGCTGGGAGAAATTATCCTAATTATGAAAAGATTTTACTCAATGTTGTAGAAGTGTCCAGTGCCATGTTTTTATAGTTCAGTATGAACTAGTATACTTCCTCTGTTTCAAAATAGATGTCTCAAGTTTTTTAAAATTTGAATGAATCTACATATTAAATAGTGTCCAGAATTATTTAAATTTTGATAAATTTGAGACATCTATTTTAGGACGGAGGGAGTATTTTTATTACCTTGCAAATAGTCTTTTCTCATACTCGATGATTGCCAACATCTGTT
Source organism: Avena sativa (assembly GCA_916181665.1). Taxonomy (NCBI): domain Eukaryota; kingdom Viridiplantae; phylum Streptophyta; class Magnoliopsida; order Poales; family Poaceae; genus Avena; species Avena sativa. The sequence continues at coordinate 15,885,687 of OV702286.1, read as the reverse complement.
TACACATGTGTACTTCTCGGATATCATAAAAGAATAATTCAGATTAAATATTTCAAAGCCAAATGGGTACCCCAGAGTCAAGACCCATGATGCTTCCATGTGCACGTATCTGTTCTACACAGCTAAACTCCAAAGACAAGAACTGTTCAATAAATAAATACGATTCACCCGTTAAATAAACTCAAGCTATTGGATAGTGAATTTGTACACGGTAGCTAGGAGTAGTAGTGACAGGGACCGTGTTACATAAATAAACAGTTCTTCCTACCATGTTTGTGTACAGTCACTTATCCATAGATTCAGTTAGATTAGTAAGATATTAACTCTTTTAGGGAAATCCCTTTTGGCTCATGGGTGCATTTGCACCCATTATGAGAAAATATATTTCAAAATATCAATTTTTTTTGAAAAAAGTCTATATGTATATTCAAATATTTTATGTTCGTTCACAAGTTTTTGGGATGCAAGAACATTTTATATGTCATGTATAAAAAAGACAAAAAATATCACCTGAGTAAGACTATTCACAGGATATTTTTTGTCCTTTTTTGCACAGGACGCGTAGAATGTTATTTCATCTCAAAACACTTATGAACGAACATATACGTACACATTTTATTTTGAATTTTTTAATATTTTAAAATATATTTTCTCATAATAAGTGCAAATGCACCCGTGAGCCGAATAGCCACCTCCACTCTTCTAGTTTTTTTATCACTCCTGTAATTCTAAAAAACGCACATTACACTACTGTAAAGCTGAATGCACATTACGCTACTCATAATATTTAATTACTTGCTTAGTGGTGAATTATGTTTGGAATTGTTAAGTGTCTCTTTTGATACCAAAAAGATAATGTATGAATCATATATCATGATTTGTTTATTGGGTCAAAATATCTAGATATGTTGAGTCGTGCGAAGATAGCGCTATACGAAAGATTTAGAAATTTATATAGAGATTATGTGAAGATAATAATTATCTATAAACAACCGATAGTGTCCAGCGACGGAGACAAGGAAGGACGAGGAGCTTAGGCACCCCATGGATAAATTTTTTCTAAAAATTGTAGTAGAACTGTAATTTCACACATATTTAGTCAAGTCTGCCCCCTCCCCTCAGGTGAGAAGCTGGGTGTCAAAAACCCGCGTTCTCCTCAATTTCTTGAGAACTTGTGTCTACAAAGTACTATAAATTTTGTGAACTTGGACCTTTAACCCGATATATTTGTCCGTAAGAATAATTTCTAAACATCGAATTCCAATGGAGTTCCCTTCAACCTGAATCAAAAGAGCCATGGTCATCATACTAATCTTAGCGTGAAATAGTTAGCATTGCCTTAACCATTAGCAAAAGGCAGCGATCAAAAGTAATATAAGTTACCTCAAGAAAAATAGAAAAGAAAAATGTTAAATGAGAAAATAGCGATGAGTCAAAGTAAAATTATTGCAAAACGCGTCCTTTTCCAACCCAGCATGCCAACTGCCCAGCACTGCACGACTCTCTCTCTCTCTCTCTCTCTCTCCCCCGCTGTGTCGCCTCAGTAGAGTGGACGAGTGGAATCCATTGGAGAGATTTCTACGGAGTCACAGGCAGGATCACGGGGAGGCAAATTTGGTTTAGGAATTTTAGCTGGCTGGACAGAAGAGGAAAGCGAGAGAAATCACGCAAGTGGGAGAGCCTCTCCGTCTCTCTCTCTCTTCTTTGCTCGGCTCTCATGGTTGTTTCTGCAGTTACCTTCGCTGCATCGCCTTCAATGCCACCGCTTTACTGCTGGATCTGAGAGCGGCGTCACCGCGTCCGAGATAAAGCAAGCTCCCGTGTTGGTTCCAGCTGCTGCTTCAACAATTTCTTCTAGAATTTGCGCGAATCCGTGGCAGAGGCTGGGATCTTGCCGCAGTTCTTGCAAGAAAGGTTCGGATTTTTTTTTTGTGCGAGAAGCTTCTCTTCCGGTTTTTTCAGGTGAGATTTCTTGCCATTTCTCGCACCGACGAGAGGAGACGCGAAATTAAGGAGGAGGAGGATTTTGCGCAGTTTCTGCGCGAATCTGCGGGAAGGGGGGCCTTGATTTTCTCCCCGGATTCGGTGCATGGAACGGTTCCTTGCATTTCCACGAAGATAGCAGCGGCGGCAGCTCTGGTACTGCTGTACTAGGCTCCAATGGCGTCCTCGCCTTCTCCCTCGCCGGGCACCACCAAGGGCTCCCCTGTCGGCTCCGCCGCGCCCACCACCTCACCGACACCTGCCTCCCCTCCCCCGGTGACGCTGCCCAATGCCACCCCGGCCGACCCACCGGCATCCCCTCCCGACCCCTCCGCAGCCGTGCCACCCCCGCAGCCAGTATTCCCGCCACCCCCTTCTCCGACGCCGCCTCCGGCCACCGTGTCGCCGCCACCGGTTGTTGCCTCCCCGCCACCCACTCCCGCATTGCCCCCACCCTCGCCACCTACTGCAGTGCCGCCACCACCGGCGCCTGCTGACCCTCCGAAGCAGTCGCCTCTACGCCCCCCTGTTACCACCCCATCGCCGCCTCCATCCCAGAGCAATTCGCCGCCGCCTAACCCGCCGGATAGCTCAACCACGCCACCAGTAGTGCAGGCACCTCCCCCGCGGCATCGGAGGCCGCCAAGGGCACCTACAACTGATCCACAGGCGCCGCCGCCTTCTGCCAATCCCTTCAAACCTCCCGCCAGTCCTTCCCCGGCCGCTGGAGATCCTGCCATCCCTACTCCCACTAGCTCCTCACCGCCGGTTGCAACGCCGTCTGTGCCAGGCTCTGGCCCTCCATCTACGGCAACTGATCCAATAACCCCACCAACAAGTGGAGTTGAGAACCCGGTTTCGAACAGGCCATCGAGCTCCTCGGTGCAGGAGAACAGCCCCTCGCCGAGCGGCGGCGGAATGTCTGATGGTGCAAAGGCAGGGATTGGCGTAATTGTGGCTATTCTTGTGATTAGCTTGGTAGGAGCTGCGTTTTGGTACAAGAAGAAACGGAGAAGAATGACAGGTTACCATGCCGGGTTCGTGATGCCGTCGCCTTCGCCTTCTTCTTCTCCACAAGTGGTACTAGGTAATTTCATAAACTTCGCTTGCTGCACATCTTAAAACTACTCTGTAAACTGTATTTTTCTGCCATTAATTATTTCAACCCACTTTTATTCAGGACATTCAGAGAAAACTAAAACTAACTACAGTGTTGGGAGTCATGATTTCAAAGATACAATGTCGGAGTACAGCATGGGCAACTGTCGGTTCTTCACTTATGAGGAAATGCACAACATCACAAATGGTTTCTCAGCTCAAAACCTGCTAGGGGAAGGTGGCTTTGGGTCTGTCTACAAGGGCTGCTTGCCCGAAGGGAGAGAGGTTGCCATTAAGAAATTAAAAGATGGTAGCGGGCAGGGGGAGCGTGAGTTCCAGGCTGAGGTGGAGATCATCAGTCGTGTCCATCATCGCCACCTAGTTTCTCTTGTAGGGTATTGCATCTCGGGTGACCAGAGATTGCTTGTCTACGATTTTGTGCCTAATGACACACTACACTATCATCTCCACGGTAATATTGTTAACCTTTGATGTTGGCACTACATTTGCATTGTTATGAATTCTGACTCGAGAATTGTTGTATTGATCTGCCATCATAGGACGTGGAGTACCGGTTCTGGAATGGTCAGCTAGGGTTAAAATTTCTGCTGGCTCGGCTCGAGGGATAGCGTATCTTCATGAGGATTGTAATGCTAATTCTTATATATTTTCTTTCACTGTGGTGCTTCTTTATTCTTATCACACCAGCATTCAATGTTGGCAGGTCATCCACGCATAATCCACCGAGATATAAAATCCTCTAATATTCTGGTGGATAATAACTTTGAGGCACAGGTAACAATACTATCTAGATAACTCAGGAACCCACTATAGTATGATTGCTGTTATTGAATTGGGTACTGTTCATGTGTTAGGTTGCTGATTTTGGTCTTGCAAGACTAGCCATGGATTTTGCCACGCATGTAACTACACGGGTGATGGGAACTTTTGGGTAAGTACAAAAAAACTGACTTGTAGTATATGAGAATAGTTCACAGTTGCCTATTTTCTGATAATTGATTTTTATTTAGGTACATGGCTCCAGAATATGCGTCGAGTGGCAAGTTGACTGAGAAATCCGATGTGTTCTCTTTTGGCGTTGTCCTCTTAGAGCTCATTACTGGCAGAAAGCCTGTTGATGCATCAAATCCGTTGGGTGATGAGAGCCTCGTTGAGTGGGTAAGCTTTATTGCTAAACTTGGGGCTTGATTATACTTGATGAGGATTTCACCCTTGTCAAAGTAACGAAATAGAACTTGTACATTACTGATATATTCATCGAGAATGCAATGAGTCACATCTTCAGTTCCAACTATTTATCATGATTATTCATAAGGTATTGTGTAGTCAGCCAGTGGTGGAAAATCGTACTGGTATACCATCTGGATCAGCCAGTTGAAAACAGCTTTTGATCCTTCGAGGTCACCAGCATTTGTTGACATCACAGTTTATCTGCAGGCTAGGCCATTGCTGACGCAAGCACTCGAGACTGGCAATGTAGGGGGGCTGTTGGACCCCAGGCTGGATAATAACTTCAACGAAGTCGAGATGTTCCGTATGATTGAAGCCGCAGCAGCTTGCATCCGACACTCGGCATCCAGGAGGCCTCGGATGAGCCAGGTACGAGGACCTACATGACAATTGCCTTACGTTTTCAGAACAGGAACTGCATTCTGTCTTATTGAACCAGAAGTTTATATTATATGTTCACCACCTCATCTCTTTATCAGGTGGTGCGGGCTCTTGATAGCCTAGCCGACGCTGACCTAAACAACGGCATCCAGCCAGGCAAGAGCGAGATGTTCAACGCGCCCAACACGGCCGAGATCAGGCTGTTCCAGCGGATGGCGTTCGGCAGCCAGGACTACACGACCGATTTCACCCAGTCCAGCAGCTGGAACAGCAGCCGTCAGAGTACTACTAGAGACGCCGACGCCTCCGGGCCGAGGCACACGCAGTCGTAGTGTAATTAGCTAGAGAGGGGTATTGCCACGCTGGGTTCATCGCATCGCGTGCTATTCTTTGTGTGGATCGTTCGTTTCTGGTAGTATTCTTTTTGCCGTCTCTGCCGACGGGAGAAATGTATATTGCGTGCTGGACTCCGCGGATTCGATGAACTGAACTGAAACCTGCTAACTCTCGGAGGGGAATTCCGCTCCGAGGTTGATAACAGAAGTGGTTTCTATCTGATGTCGTTGGAATCCTGGGGAAAATCCTTTCTACTCCACTGCATAAGCCAGATCATGGAGCTGACAAGGACGTGGAATTATTGATTGTGCGTTAGCGTCGTGTGCATCCAGGAAAGAGGCTGTGCGGTGCACATGAGAGAACATGGGAAACGGAATATATCTGTGATGTCCACTCACTTTGTTCCCCATCTCCTATACTGATAAAACATTCTTTCTTTTTCCCCTCTAAGATAAGATAGTTGCTTTGCTCATCTTTATGTCAAGAGTCCAATCTAGCTCCTGGAAACCAGCATGGTGAGACTAGCCTGATGACTCGCGCAGTGTACATTTTTTTCTTCCGAGAAGGGGATAAAGCTTCGGTCTCTGCATCGACTGAATACATCCTAGATTTCTAGTCTCTGTAGACGAGCATGGTGGCTCAACTTCCCGATAATTTCAAATAATATGACAGATGGGGAATAGACTTTTCTAATCTTGGACAAAAAAATTCCTTCTAGAAACAAGGAACGAAAGTTGGACAGAAGAGGAGGGGACATTCAGAAATGGAGGTCCTGTCTATCTGGTGCCCTTTACAGATGGATTGTGCAGAGGGGCAGGAGCCAAATTTGACCTCCTCATGTGGGATGATGGTCCATGAGACGACGGCCACCACGCACCAACGTCCAACGCCACCTATCATGTGCACCGTTCTGACGGGGAAGATGATGCTGCTGCCACTGCTGACAAAACCATGGTACGGACACCATTAGTGGGCTTCAGCCGGTGGTGGTGTGCGACTCACGTGGTAGATTAGGAGTAATCATTTGCCTGAATAAGCGTCCAAATGTGTGCCGTTTTTGTGTCGGCTGGCAGATTCGACCAAACGGCCCCGAAAAACTGCAAAACTTATGTGCTATAAATAGGTTAGCAACTTGTTTGTCCACCGAGAAAGAGCAAAACGCTGTCAAGGTTTGCCCCAGGAAATCTGGCACAGAACGTTGCTGACTGCAGTGCCGGCTTTCCTTCCTATCTGCAAGATCCAGTTTTTCTGTACTGCTTCATTGATAAGTAAGTTTATCCAAGGACGGTGGAATGCAGTATCAACCGCTATCTCTGAAGATTTATTGTGAAGGATCAGGATTACAAGGTACAGCATCAGACCGTGTGCGTGCGAGTAGCGCACCCGGTCATCTTATTTTACATTGTTATAATAACTGCATCATATTTCAGAAACTGGAGGCCGAGCTACATGTATCCCTTTATTTTTAAAAATTCAAAAATCATATTTCAAAAGCTTTACAAAATTCTGAAATGTTTTTCGATGTAGCCAATGACATATACTAGAAACATGCAGAATCCCAATACGAACAACTTTGTATCGTAGGCAACTCAAAAATAAAAAAGGTGTGGATCTGAAAATGGTGAATAAAGCACATTTGAAAAACTATAAATTTGTCAGACTTTGTTATTTTTGTGTAGCCTAAAATATAAAGAATTTCACAATGAAATTTTGCACGTTTGTATAACACATCATTAACTACGTCCAAAAAAAACATTTTTTAATTTGTAGGATACAGGTAGCTCGGCCTCCGTTTGTCCGCACTCCATCGTTTTTGGCTTATAGTTACTTCTACACCATAGATCCAGACCCCCAAAAGTACACAGAAGATGCAATAAATGTAACAAAAGACACGGTTGGTCTCGTGACATTTGCTAAGCATATGAGAGATCCAATTCTCTATTGATATCTCAATGGATATTTGCCTTCTTCATGGTTTTTTTAGCTTTATGCTACATCATACGGTGTTGAAGAATTTTCGCAATTCTTGAAACCAGCCCAAGTTATTAGAACATTTTCTGACATAATGAGATTCAATCATTGTAACCATATTATCATTTTTTATAGTTCTATATTTAGAATTGCATATGTCTCTCCTAAGTATTTTGTATAAAAAACATCGGGATAAGTAAGATTTGATCTCGTCAATTACAATAGGGTTAGCTCCAAATAAAAGTATGCCATCAAAATTTAAACACACAATCACTCTGTGAACCAACCATAGAGGTAGTATGCACATTTATTGGCTTCATTTACGGAGAAACCAACATATATCATATTAAGTATATATGCTCATTTTTTGTGTGTCATTCTTAGGTGATTCTTTATGGCCATAAAATGATTTCAAAAACTTACAAAGTTTATTTTTCTGTCCAAATATCACAAAGTCATTAGGTTGTTCCAAACAGATTTGCTACTCCAACTCTCATTAAGGAAATCTATCTCAAATCCATTTGAAGCGGGCAAGAAGCTAACACAATTAGCACTCTAGTGGTGGTTAATAATGTGGCACGATGAATACATATGAAAGAATTAATCTCCTTTTTTGGGTGTAACCATGGACACAAGCATTGTTTTATAATTCTCAAGAGGCATGTCTTCTTTCTAAAGATCCACTTGCATCCAATGGGTAATTTACATCCATTTGGATGATCAACAAGCTCCCAAGTCACATTAGGCATGATGGAAACCATCTTGCTGCAGACTACTACTTTTCAATGATATGCATATTGTGATGCATAAGCCTCTAAAAGATTTTTCGATAGCTCGTTCACAATTTATACAATAAAGGGATCATTGAAGGTTTTTTCAGCCCTTTTTCATGTGTTGGGAGAAATCGGTTGTTTTAAGAATCGTAATTACATAGTGGGCTCCAAAACTAGGTGAGCATCGCACAAGGTTGAAAATAGGAGCTCGTGTATAAAATACTTCTAGAACACGATTAGTGTGTGATGAGGACACTACTAGGAAAACGGCCTTTAGTGGCGCACCTGAAAAGGTCATCTGTGGCGCACTAGCAGTGCGCCACGGGCCTCGCGCTACGGCTATCTCCTAGCCGTAGCGCACTACCTGGTGCGCCACGGTTGTGTCGAGATAGGCGTGGCGCACATGCCAGTGCGCCACGGAAAGTAGTCCAGGTGCGCCACGCGTATGAAACGATAACCGTGGCGCACTAGGTGTTGTGCGCCACGGATATAAATTTCAAAATTCAAAAAAAAGCAGCAGATCTGGATCTCGTCGTCAGTGTCGTCGCGCGTCGGTGCAGGTCGCAGTCGTCGCCTCCTCGTCGTCACCTCGTCGTCGTCGTCGTCGGAACTGCAAGGAGGAGGAGGAGAATAGGAGGAAGAGGAGGAGAAGAAGAGGAGGAGGAGGAGAAGAATAGGAGGAAGAGGAGGAGAAGAAGAGGAGGAGGAGAAGGAGAAGAAGAGGAGGAGAAGAAGAAGAAGAAGAGGAGGAAGAGGAGGAAGAGGAGGAGAAGAAGAGGAGGCCTCGTCATCGTCGGAACTACAAGGAGGAGGAGGAAGAGGAGGAGAAGAAGGAGCCCGCCGTCTCGTCGTCGGAACTGCAAGGAGGAGGCCGCCGCCGCCATCACCATGTTCACTGCAAGGAGGAGGAAGAGGAGGAGAAAGGAGAAGGAGAAGGAGGAGAAGAAGAAGGAAATGAGAAGGGAGGAAAAGGAAAAGGAGAGAAGGGGAGGGAAGGTGGGCGGGGTGGGGATTCGAAATTTGAATCCCGCCGAAGCTTATCTGTGGCGCACTAGGTGGTGGTGCGCTACGGGTAAGCCGTCCTCTATTTTTTTTTCTGCAGGAAAAAAGGTCTTTTGACCGTAACTTTTTACTCTTTTCGAATTTTGAAAATCTAAAAAATCGCTAAAGTGTTTATCATTTTCTTTTATTTTTTGCAAAACCTAAAAAGGCGATCCAGGGGGGGGGGGGGGGGTGGAGTTGGTGCAGGATAGTTAGGCGTAGGGCACTAGGGCAAGGTGCCCTACTACTAAGTTTATACATCTGTGGCGCACTATGCCATGTGCGCCACAGATGCTCCTACTCCCTGTGGCGCACTAGGCCGAGTGCGCCACAGAAGTTTGTGGCCGTTTCAGAGCAGAGGGGGCATGCGCTTAGGCGTAGCGCACCAGCCCCATGTGCGCCACAGATGACCCTAACAACCGTGGCGCACATGACTATAGTGCGCTACAGATGTTTGGCGTGCGGCCAACAGGGCCCTGGCCCACATACATCTGTGGCGCACTATAGTCATGTGCGCCACAGTTGTTCTAGTTATTAGTAGGGCACTGCCCACAGGTGAGCCACGCCTGTTTTAGCCGTGGGACACTTCAACCATGTGAGCCACGGATGTGCTGATTACCTATAGCCGTTTTCCTAGTAGTGGGAAGAGCACACATGTGAGAATTGCCACCTATGTGCCATGATCCAGATACCTATTCTTCTAGTAAACCGGGTGCAATAGCACATCGCTCAGTGATATTCCATTTGACCTTCACATGAGCGAACTAATTCGTCCTACGCCAACCCGAGTGAAATCCTATCAAACTCAATACAACAGGGTATGCCCTTTGGGGTTCTTTTGGTTATATGGCATAAGCGACATGTGCCAACACAAAAGATGTCTGTCGACAGATGTCTGTACTAGTGATGTCCACTAGCAAGGGAAATACCAGTGTATTAGAGTACACAAAGTGTCAACTCGAACAATCTAGAGTTTTTTAAGCAAATACTAAGCTACACAATCATATTTTATGAACCTATATTAGGACATTTGTCAACCTATTGAAGTAGAACCCTCTAGCATGGTAATTACATGTATTAGCACACGCACAAGCACAAGCACATATGACACATTTTAATACATCGAACTAACAAAAATATTCCATAGATGGATAATTTTTTGTTGTTGTACACGATTCATTCAAATTTAGATGGAATTCAGTTCAACAAGACCCCACATCAAACTAAAACTCGTACAAAAACAAAACATTTTCCAAGATGTATTTATCATTGTTATTTGTAATGCTAGATACATGAGCTATATAAAAATAAACTTTGAACTTTGAACTTGTGTGATCAAATTATCTGATTCAACATAAATAAATAGTGATTAAAATTCAATGGCAAATATCATATTGATGAAAAACAAGTTAAGACTTAGTATGAAAATTATGTAAGTAAAATTGTTTGGTATAAATAAAAGATGGATCTTGGAACATCCTCATATCATGTGCGAGAATATAAAATAGTCTGACACCACTTTATTATAAGTCTAGTCGTGTAACAAATTTACCTGATCTCTAACTCAAAATCGGTAACATATTAGGGAATAAATGATAAAGGAATATTGGTGAGTGTTGCACATGTTGTAAGAATCAATGTTGTTCTAGGATGTCGCTGACGGTGTACACCACCCGCATCACGTCGCCTAAGTTGTACACCGCCAACATCGACCGTTCTGGCGACACCGAGACCGATAGTAGAATTCACATTGTTGCAGTAAGGATGCTAGACATTGGAGTAACTAGAAACTTGGAACTCTCCGACCAAACTTGAAACAAGATTGATCGGTCGCCACATAAGTAAGCGTTATACTAATGCGCCGTTTGTGTCCGTTGCTTCAATAGAGTTCAGAAGCAACAAACGACGGCGAAAAGATTTCTATAACCCAAAGGCTGGAATTTCTGATTTTTTTTAATCATACCATCTTGGTGAACAACTACCTAACCTAATTTTATACAATATGCGTAAGATACCGCTTAGCATAAAATAAAATACTTCGAAGGCCTATGTACTTAATATAGATGTCATATGCGCATATTAGTCACCAAACTTCCTTTTTTATAGCGTGAATTACTTTACCACCAATCTTTGATTGTGAAGGTGGCCGTCTTAGTAGAATGACGGTTTAGAAAGGGTTCATTTTAGGTAGGGGCAGAACCCAGTAGAGCTGAGTGGGACCTTTGCCCTCACTCCAAATTTCAAATTTCTATACTATTTGTTTATATTTGACAGCAAGAAATCTAATTCAGCAAAGTTTATGCGAAGAATGCGCTCATTCACTTGATTTGCTCCCACTGATAAGTTCCTCTGGACCGGCCCCTGCCCCTGGTTTCAGGTTCAGTCTCCTGGCGCGGGTCTCCGTCTCTCCGATCCTTATATATAGCTACTTCTTCTTCGGCTCAAAGTATTCAATCTTCGGTATGATACGAAGCAACTTGTCTCCTAACTGTAACAACGGATATATATCTGGTGTATTAGGATCGTATTTCCAGACTTTACGCTTCCATCCTCCTGTCCACGACGGCACGACACACGTATACCTTAATGTTTCCGTCCCGAGATATAAGACACATAAGCTTAGTGAAAAACCAACATCTTCTAATTTGACCAAATTTGTATATAAAAATGTGAATACTTACAATACTAAATCAATATTTGGACCAATGTGGCTTCCAGTAGGGTTGCGAAGTAGACAACCCGTGAATCTACATAAAGGTACTATATTAAAAGTCAACCGTGTGTTAATCTCAAATAAAAATTACACTAGATTGACTTTTAAAACACATGTACTATTCACAGATTTATGTGGGCTTGTACTTTCAACCCTAGCGTTTTGGCCATGGCTGTGTCGCCTCGTTCGAGCACCACCTGTTCGTGAGCTGCATGCAGGGTGTGAGTGTCACCATGCAGGACATAATCATGTGGAAACCACGGTACCACAGCCCATGTGCTGCTGGGCCCTAGCCGTCGACGAGGCGCTAGGAGACCCCCTCACGGAGGAATCAGAGGGCGCCCCCTCGTCAAGCAACACTTCACCAACAAGAAAGAATTGAACCCCGGGAAGTTGCCCCTCGTCAAAGGCGCAATGATGACCCCAGGATGGACCATTGCCCTGTCTTGCGCTTGTTGCCCAAGGGAAACATCTTCCCCTTTCGCAAGCCAGAAGTGGCTGACAAGCACTGCCACATGTGGGGACCACCACCCCCCCCCCCCTCTCTGAGGAGGAGAGAGCGCAACCACCGCGACCAACCGCTCCCTGACATGGGCCACACACCACGAGAAAAGCATCTTAACTGCTCACTCCTTTGCTGCCATGTGGGAACCCTACCCGCTAGAGGCGTGGGAAGAGGACCGCGGCGCCTATAAAAGGAGGAGTAGGGCATCATAGGAGGGGATCTTCTCCCAGCTCGGAAACCCTAGCTTTCTCCTTCCAGAAGCTCTAGACCTGATCACTCGATCAGCCCCTTGTATCTATAACCTCGCCAAGCGATACAAGGAATACAACCAAGCAGGAGTAGGGTTTTACACCGAACGGTGGCCTGAACCTGGGTAAACTCGTCGTGTTCTTTTTTCCATGATTTTACTATTCCTTGCCAAGTCCACAGAGAGCTTTGGGGAGATCGTGATCAGCCCCTGCGTTTAATATTTTCCTACTTCACGAGATACCCTGCCGGGACAATCTCCGACAATGGACTCCGATTTTCCGACTATGATGCTCTCGACTCTGCTCCGGCACCGAGGGTTCAACGGCTCGCTCTCATACAAATATAGAGGTGTGCATGGTTGGAATAGCCGATATACAGCTCGTCATGGAAGAGGCGTTCCACCGCCACCACCACCGTGTGCATCTTGCACGATGATCCCCACTCACCCGCGAGATCGAGCACCTCCGCCTGCGGATGGATGCTCTGATAGTACCTGTCCATGAGTTAGCGGGAAACCCTAGCTAGTTTCGTGTGACGCCACTGGCGGCAACACACACAGACACACTCGCCCCGACGCGTACACAACGAGCTCTTCCTCGATAGGCCGGTGTTTGCTAGGCCATTACGGGCCGAGGCTAGCGGTAATATTGGGCTCTTGTTCGGCCTGTGTCAATGTACGCTTAAGGAGGACTCTGTTTAACCTAACGCGGTTTTGTACCACAAAAACTTGTTCACGTCAAAAAAAGAAACTTCAAACCTGTTCATAATCTGTTACGGGGGAAGATCGTTCACCAACTGGCGAGGGTGGTCAGCAAATCTCAAGTGGTTAATACAACTGATATAATTGTGAACCATGCGGTCTTGTCAGCATTCATGTTCCTTGAAGGCAATCTATGGCATGCTCCATGTCGCATTCAAATGATGACTATTGATGCAGGTCTAACATGCCCCTTGATCACACTCCGACATAGTAGTTCATTCACTGCACATTGACATCTCTACATGGCCCACCCATTTCAGACACATAATATGTCTAAATCGGCCTGTGTGGGTCGATTCTCGGACAGGAAAAGGACCCGTGTCCGGCCTGGGCTAGGTTTCGGTAGGGTCCCCCAGCGATGCCATCCATTTGGTCCTGATACACTAGTTTGGCCAATTTTTTTTAATTGATAACATATGGATGAAAAAGACAACATAACAATTCACTGGCAAATAAATTACCACCTATTAGAAAATCATCGAGTTCATGTGTCATAGTACCGGATCATAGTGCAAGTAATATAAGTTTCATACGAAATGCAAAAAAGAGAAAGATTGTCGATTAGATCACGCTTGGTGGTCGCGGATATCGTTTTGGTTCTTCTCGAACCAAGCCCTTTGAACAGGGTACAAGGGCCCAAGTCCATCATCATACGCTTGATCTCCTCGTCCATGAGTTTGTCCTCGGTCCCAATGGTTCTTCACTAGGCATTGGTCTCTTTAACCTCAAGAGCTCTCTTTGTGAGATCAACGAAGCATCTAATGGTGGCATGTTTCTCCTTGCGGTGCCTCTCCTCCCTCTTGGCATTTGCCTCCTCCTTCTTCGTAATTAACCCTTTCAATGTCTCTTTTGCTTGGTGGTATTGTGACCCCTTGTCCAAACAGAATGCCCATTGCTTGGGCTACCCCCAGTGGCGGCACCAGGAATTGGCGGGTGGGTATTCATTTTACAAAAAAAATTAGTCTCAATGCACAATATGAACTATGAGAATTGATAATTTGATAGAATTAGCACAAAGTAGTGTAGGATAGTAACAAATTTTCATTAAAGCCACGATTCATAAATCATAAGGGATATGATTATAATTTCAAGTAATAAATTCGCATTGAGGCATTACCTCTTGATTGAAGCCAAATTACAATACAACTTTGTGGTCGCCTTGTTGGAAGAGATTGATGCATCCTCATCTTTTACTTCATTGAAGAACGCACTCTCAACAAATGTAACCAAGCAGTTGTTCAAATAGTCATCACCCATTTTGTTCCTTAGCTTATTCTTCACATAGTTCATTGAAGCATCTCTACAACACCTTCTCAGCAATCATATGCACAAAACCCAATCTGCCCTAGTTAGTAATGGATACAAATCAGTAAATAGAAGCATATCTACAACACCTTCTCATCAATCATATGCATCTCTACTCTCTAAATCTATGGGAAATTGGAAATGCGACCTAGCAATCTAGAAAATCTAAGAAACAAAGACTAAAGAGGGGAAATAGGGAACAAACCTGGCCGGATTTCCGCCACCGCTGGGGGGGAGCCGGGGAAGGGGGCGCCGCTGGGGGGAGCTAGGGAGCCACCGAGCCGGGGAAGGGCAGTGCCGATGGGGAAGGGAGGCCGCCGCTGGGGGAGCCAGGGAGGGGGGGCGCCGCTAGGAGGAGCCGTGGAAGGGGGGCGCCGCTAGAGGGGAGCCAGGGAGGGGGCACCGCTGGGGCCGAAGGCGCCGCCGTCTCTCCTGTCAGCGGTCGAGGCGTCGAGCGAGGGGTGCCAGGAGTGGTCGACTGCGAGGTGTGGTGTGCGTCGTGGCCTCGTTGGCTGCTGGGCCTAGTACTAATTTTTTTTGGCTCAAATCTTTGGTATTCACTGGAATACAGGGGAATACCCCCAGCGCCGCCGATGGCTACCCGTGCTTGATCCTTCCTCGTCAAGATCGATGACCGATGAATCAGTCCCACGCTTCTTCGAGCCATCAACACTCGTTTGGTAAAGGGCAAAGTTCGTTTCCCACTTTGAAAATTTCTTGGTCGTCATCCAGCAATGGGTTAACGTGAATGGCTTGTTGTTATACCTTTTTTGAAGTACTCCATAGCTTGGATAATCTACACAAAAGGATGAGAATCCACAAAAACGTGGTACATATGGTTCCTAAGAAATCATCTCCTGAAAGTATGAAATGGTTTTAGGCCCATCACTCCCTTAGCAACTGTTTCTAAAGTTTTTAACAAAAATAGCCACTAATAAGCTATAGGCAGTCATTTTTAGAGTGAGTTGATGCCAACCACTATGGTTTTATTAAGGGGAGAACCATCCCCTGG
Organism: Avena sativa; assembly: GCA_916181665.1. Taxonomy (NCBI): domain Eukaryota; kingdom Viridiplantae; phylum Streptophyta; class Magnoliopsida; order Poales; family Poaceae; genus Avena; species Avena sativa. Next base: position 15,870,309 of record OV702286.1, on the reverse strand, counting down.
AAACTAGCACGGTGGGACTAGCTTGATGACTCGTGCAGTGTACTTTTTTTTTCGATAAGGGGATAAAGCCTCGGCCTCTGCATCGACTGAATACATTCTAGATTTCTAGTCTGTGTAGACGAGCATGGTGGCTCAACTTCTGATCAATTCAAATAATATGGCAGATGGCATAGGCTTCTCTAATCTTGGAGAAAAGAAAATTCCTTCTAGAAACAAGGAACGAAAGTTGGACAGAAGAGGAGGGAACATTCAGAAATGGAGGTCCTGTCTATCTGGTGTCCTTTACAGGTGGGCAGGGCAGGAGCCAAATTTGACCTCCTCCTGTATAATCTGGACGCCAACGTCCAACGGCACCTATCATGTGCACCGTTTTGAGGGGGAAGATGATGCTGTCACTGCTGACAAAACCATGGTACGGCCACCATGAGTGGTTTTCTGGTAGATTAGGAGTAATCCTTTGCTGTTCCTTTTTTTTCTGTCGACCGGCAGATTCGACCAAATGGACCCGAAAAACTGCAGAACTTATGTGCTACTCATGTAAACAGCTACTTTCAGAACGAGACAGAGCAAAGCAGAGGAGGCGTGTCAAGGTTAGCTGCCCCAGGAAATCTGGCGCAGAACACTGCTGATCGTAGTGCCGACATTCCTTCTGAACCGCAAGATCCAGTTTTTTCTGTAACGCTTTCAGTCGCACGCCATAACCGTCATTTGCACTTCCCTGTTGCATTGATAGATTTATCCTAAGACGGTGGGATGCAGTATCCACCGCTACCTCTGAAGATTTACTGTCAGGGCCTCCGACCCATATTAGTTGACTCTAATTTGGATGTATCTATTACATGGGTTGGAGGTTGTATTATAATGTACATCGTCAGACCTTGTATCGTGCGAGTAGCGCAAGGTCATCTTATTTTACAATTGTGTACTGCATTATGTTTCGGAAACTCCAAATGGAGGTCGGGCTACACGTATCCCTTTATTTTCAAAAAATTAAAAATCAAATTTCAAAGTTTTTAAAATTTCAGTATTTTTTGGATGTAGCTAATGACGTATGCTACAAACGTGCAGAATCCCAATACGAACAACTTTGTATTGCAGGCTGCGCAAAAATAAAAAAGTGCTTTTCTGAATATATGGTGAATAGAGCACATGTGAAAACTATAAATTTCTCGACTTTGTCATTTTTGTGTAGCCTAGAATATAAAGAATTTCACATTGAAAATTTGCACATTTGCGGAATACATCATTCACTACGTCAAAAAATCATTTTTTAATTTGTAAATACAATTTTAGAAATTTGAAAAACAAATGGATACATGTAGCTCGGCCTTCATTTGTCGGCACTAAATCGTGGTTGGCTTATAGTTACTTCTACACCATAGATCCATACCACCAAAAGTACACAGAGGATACAATAAATACAAAAAAAATACATGGTTGGTCTCATAACACTTACTCCCTCCGTCCAGAAATAACTGACTTGGTTTTGTCTAAATTTAATGTATCTAGACGCATTTTAGTGTATAGATACATTCGAACATAGACAAACTCAAGTCAGTTATTTCTAGACGGAGGGAGTACTAAGTATATGAGAGATCCAATTCTTTGTTGATATCTCAACGAATCTTTGCATTCTTCTTGTTTTTTTAGATTTATGCTGCCATGATAAGGTGTTGAAGTAATTTTGCAATTCTCAAACCCAATCCAAGTTAGAACATATCTGAGATAATGAGATTCGTTCATTGTAATCATATTCTCATCTTGTATAGTTTTATATTAGATTACATGTGCCTCTCCTAAGTCTTTCATATAAAAGCCATCGAGATAAGTAAGATTTTATCTCGTCAATTACGACAGGGTTAGATCCAAATAAAAGTATGTCATCAACATTTAAACACACGATCACTTCATGAAGCAACCATAGAGGTAGCAGATACATTTAACGGCTTCATTTAATAAAGAGAAACCAACAAATATCAAATTAAGTATATATGCTCAAATTTCTTATGTCATTCCCATTCTTAGGTGATTCTTTAAGGCCATAAATGATTTCAGTAACTTACAAAGTCATTTTTTGTGTCCTAATATCACAAAGTCATGAGGTTGTGCCATACAGATTTTTTTCCTCCAACTCTCCATTATGGAAATCTATCTTTAGGTCCATCTAAATGGAAATATAAGCATGTGAAGCGGGCCAATGGCAAAACAATTAGCACTCTAATGAGTTTTAATATGGCATGATGAATACATATGAAACAAGTAATCTCCTTTTTTTTGGTGTAACTATGGTCACAAGCATTGATTTATAATTCTCAAGAGGCATGAGCTTCTTTCTAAAGATCCACTTGCATCCAACAGGTTTATATCCATCTGGACGATCAACCATCTCCCAAGTCTCATTCGGCATGATGGAAACCATCTTGCTGTAGACTACTACTTTTCAATGCTATGCATCCTGTGATGCATAAGCCTCTAAAATATTTTTCAGTAACTCATCCACAATTTATACAATAAAGAGATCACCGAAGGATTTTCCAGTCATTTTTCAAGCACCGGGAAAAACGTATCTTCCATGGGACATTTTTTGTGTCGGTACTTGTGGCTTATGCCATATAACCAAAAGAACCCCAAAGGACATACCCTATTGTATTGAGTTAGCTAGGATTTCCTAAGGTCAAACGGACTATCATTGAGTGATGTTATATAGATCTATCATGCCACATAGGTGGCAATTCTCACACATGTGTTCTCTTAGTCGTCACACACAAATCGTGTTCTACAAGTATTTTGTACACGAACTCCTCTTCTCAACCTTGTGTGATTACCCTCGGCTCACCTAGTTTTGGAGGCCACACTATGTAATTGCGATTCTTAAAATACAATATATGTATTAGCTATGTTCACTTTCAAGGGAAATAGGACTGTATTAGAGTACACAAAGTATCAACTCTTACAATCTAGAGCTTTCTATTAGCAAATACTAAGGTACACTATCATATTTTATGAACCTATATTAGGATATTTGTCAACATATTGAAGTAGAACCCTCTAGCGCGATACTTACATTTATTAGCACATGCACAAGCACATATGCCACAACTTAATACATCGAACTAGTAAACTAGTATTCCATAGATGGATGATTTTTTGTTGTTGTACATGATTCATTCAAATTTAGATGGAATTCAGTTCAACAAGACACATCAAAGTACAAAAACAAAAAAAATCCGAGATGTATTGATAATTTTTCTTTGTAATGCTAGATATGCGAGTTTTATAAAAATAAACTTTGATTTTTTAACTTGTGTGATCATACTGTTGACTCAACATAAATAAATAGTGATCAAAATTCAATGGCAAATATCATATTGATGAAAAAAGCTGGTTAAGATTTACTCCCTCCGTTTCAAAATATAAGATGTTTTAGATTTATGAAGAAAATATACCTAGTCTTTTTTAGTGTGTAGATTCATTTCAAACCTGAGTGAACCTAGTACTAAAAGTCTAGATACATTTGCTTCATAAAGCTAAAACATCTTATATTTTGAAACGGAGGGATTAGTATAAAATATATGTAAGTAAAAGTGTTTGGTATAAATAAAAGATAGATCCTAGAACATCTCAAGATCATGCACAAGAATATAAAATAGTCAACCTGCACCACAAAAATACAACCATTTATCTACACTAATATTAAAAGATCCAGAGAGTCAAATCCAGCTGATACTGGACATACGATGAGATTATCCAACGCCTGAAAATTGACCCGTCTTTGTCGGCTCGTCACACTCAAGCGGACGATACCGTGACTAGACTCGCTATTTTTGTTCAACGCACGAACCGTTCGCAGTTGCAAGCCCGGGAATCCACCGCACCTACGATACTTCCTCGGAATCAACCGATGTCACCGCTGCGCAAGCCTCTCTCTTTGATGAGACGTGGTCATCGCCATCCCCCACCACCACGCGTGGCTGCGCTGCACGCGGGGATGAGAGGTCGCCCTGACGCCTCCCTCCCGCCAGCCACCGTATCAGCCTGCAAGGGAGGCCCATCCCTCTACGGTAGGATTCCCTGCCGCTGGTTCACCGATCCCCGCCGGCACACGAGGCCGCCTAGCCGTCGGTGCACCAACACCCATGCTGTCCTTCAAGGCCCCTCTATGTGCTTCTTTAGGTTCGATGTCTTCTACTACTAGACAGATAATTATTTGTTTGGAGAATAAAACTACTATAGTTAGTTTGGTGAGATAATTCTTTGCAAAATCATTTTTGTAAGAGAGCATTTGTGGTCGCCCATTACTCCCGCAGCTACACTATATGCATGTCATTCTGAGCTATGAGAGATCCTTAGAAAAAATTTGTTTATGTACATCTCTGTGTACGGACACTACTATTGACCCAACTAGCCCCCTAGGTAGCGGAGAAGGAGCCAGTTGGGTTGGTCTGCATCCATCCAGCACCACCACCACCACCACGAGATCCCCATGGAAGGGCTGCCATCTCTGTATATGAGGCTCAATTTACAACTGTTTTTCCATGACAAGCCCAGTTTAGCCAAGGGATTGGTGTTTCCTATTTACATGATTTGGATGATGTATATTGTTTCTTCTGAATACACATTAATATTAGATTACGTGCATATTTGTATTTAGTTCGATCAGATAATTGTTTACATAATTATTTTTGTACCGTATAAGTCACCTCGAGCGAGAGCATCTGTGGTCAATGACCTATATGTTTACAAATTTTGGTATGTACACTAAAGTACATTGGTTTTTCTTTATGGTACAGAAGATTATCTTTATAGGTTTCAAACCGCAATTCATGTATATATCGACTACTGCATGGGATTTACAAAAATTCTCAAATATATCCATTGATGCTACTATAGTTTGCAGGGAGACGGTATTATTTAATACCTTATTTATTTTACAAAATCAATATATGGCTTGCAGGTTGCATATTTAATTGTATTATTCTGTTGCTGGGTAAGGAACTGAGGGAAGAGCATAGCTATTGTCGTTGGTGAGTGGCCATGTTCTGTATCTGCCTCAAGAAGCCAAGCCCTCGATAGAAGATGCGTGTGCTCAAGCTGTGTAGAAACTTCAGGCGGGAGGGAACATGTGGGAAGTACATTGAGAGTTGTCGGTATCTATCATGATTTTCTTTGAGACAAGATATTCAAAACTGACCACACTTCTGTTTGATTAAGATTTTGTCAACTATGATGATGATCCTTGGAATATGCCTAGCAGAAATAACTTTACTTGGCTACCTAGCATGTTCTGTACTTAAATTTATAGGGCAATGGACAACATTTCACATTCAATTCATAGTGTATTTCTTATTTCACATTAACATTCTTGTTTTTTAATGTGGATGTCGAACTCCTTATGACAGAGTGTGAGTACATATGTGTTTGTACTATCAATTTGTAGATATAGAAAAAATCAGATTAGCAATTGTTTAGCCTTATTTACTCTTTTCCCTGGGCGTCACCCATTCTTTGATTACTAATCTTTTGATTCTGATTTTCAGTATTAATTGGTTGGAGTGTGAGAGGCTATTGCTTGGACCCTCATTCTCCAAGTTGGAGTGTGGGTGAGTCTATTGCTGAGATTATCCGGTTAGCATTTCGGTATTTTTGGGATGTCCCATTTGAGGTGAACCAGTGTGTTCAAATCCATTTTAGATTCTCAATGAAAAACAATGTTAATATTGTGTACTTCGTTTGTACAAATGTGTCCCTGCACAGTAATTATTACCATGCCTAGGATTTGGGGAATTGCTAAAATGGGAGGTGTGTGTAGCTTGGTTTATGGGGCAATTGAAAATAGGACATATTTCACGACATGGGGACAATGGATGTTAAGCACCAAAAAGGATATTTTGGAAAGGGTACCAGTAAAGGTTTGGGGATTCAAATGGATTCTGTGGTTATCTCTAAGGGGCTATGACATGATAATATGTACACTAACTCCACATGTTTGCTTTGAGTATGCTATATCTCAAGGCTAGAGTTTGCATAAGTATCTGCATATGTGTGAATCTTTCTACAACTTGGCACTACAACAGTGATATGCAGAAATATCACTTTTATTCTATCAACACCATGATTCTTCAACTTATGTGGAATAACTAACGTTTTATGTGAATAAAAATATCAGAATTTTCGTTTGCACAAAAATCCATGATTAACTATCATGAATTGAAAATTTCTTCTTATACCGAAGTAACTACTGATTATCTGCAGCGAGTATGATAGATCAAAATGGTATTGTAGATCCATAGTTGTCTTCTGTACAAGCTCAAAAGGATAGATTTTCTCATGTGTATGAATAATTGGGTATGCTATTTTATAGAATCCAAGGGCCTCTTTGATTGGCACAATTTTTGAAATATCACAATACGAAAATCAACTTTGACTTACCTAATTTGTTTTTGGAAAATTCAACAATAGCTCAATCTAATGGTAACATATTTGTACTTCCAATCACATGTATAGACCTCTAAATGTGATGAAAGGGAACTATGATCAAAATTGTTTACAGATTCTTCCTTTTGCTATATGTTCCGATTTTTTTATGGAAGACGTGCATTGCACGTGCCCTTTCACTAGTTACTACAAGTCTAGTAGAATAAGAAAATTACCTAATCTTCAACTCAAACGCTAATATATTATGAAATAGATGATGAGACAACTGTTGGGGATATGCCCAAGAGGCAATAATAAAGTGGTTATTATCATATCTTTATGTTTATGATAAATGTTTACATCCCATGCTATAATTGTATTAATCGGAAACTTTAATACTTGTGTGATTTGTAAACATAAAAGAGTCCCTAGTAAAACCTCTTGTTAAACTAGCTTGTTGATTGATTGGTGATCATGATTTCCTGATCATGAACATTGGACATTATTGATAACAAGGTCATATCATTAGGAGAATAATGTGATGGACATACTCCTATAGTTAAGCATAGCATAAGATCAATTCATTCAAATAGTTCACTTGCTATAAGCTTTCAAATACATACTAACCTAAATCCTTTGACCATGAGATCATGTTAATCACCATCACCAGATGGAGGCTTTGATGACATCAAATACCACTTCGTAACTTGATGGTTATAAAGGTGGCATTGAGTATTCTGAAAGTATGTGTTGAGGCACATGGATCAAGAGTGGGATTTGTCCATCCATATGACAGATAGATATACTCTGGGTCCTCTCGGTGGAATGTCATCCGATTACAAAGCTCATGAGTAACAAGGTGATAGCCATCGTGCTAAGTATTTTATCTTGCTATCACCTTGTTGCTTGTATTGCTTGCATAGGTTGTTGGTACACTTAGACGAACCTAGTGGTTAGGTTTTGTGCTCATTAAATTAATCGTTAGTTTTATTCCGCATTTATTTGAGTCTAAACGGTAATAATTTTAAAATCCTATTTACCCCCTCTAGGCGACGTTCTTTGCACTTTCACTCGTGATACTTTACTTATTCGAGGTTTGATCGTCGGTAACTCTGCATACCTAGTTCAACCTCGTTACCGATAAGTATTCTTTACTCGTTCCTGTGATATGTGATCCCTTGTGAGCCAGTCACATGCTTGCAAGCCAATCAAGTAGATCTACCTTGCTACTCAAGTGCTTCATTAGATCTCTGCTCTCCCCATGTGTGTGAAAGTAACAGCGTGCACACCATGGTGACACTTAGGCTTGAGTCTACATAAATACTCTTTGTGTTTTAATAGATCTATGCTTTTCCCCACGTGTGTGAAAGTGACAGCGGGCATACCGTGTGTGGCACTTTGGCAAGATTGAATATTTGTTATGAGTTATATTTGGAGTTGGATGTATCTATGAAATTGTGGTGTTTGTTGGAACCATCTAGTGCTCAAGGTGACAGTGGGGGGTTATCTAGATTGGGAAAGGCGGACTTTGAGGAGTGCTGTTATAGCTCTACCGATGATTAGAGTGTCCAACCGGAGAGTAGTTAAGAGTAGTATCATAACGACAGGATATTTATATGAGAGAGTGTTCACTAGTGAAAGTATGATCCTAGGCCTTGTTTCTAAACATTGAAACACCGTTTGCTACTAGATCTGTTGCATGTTTGCTTGCATTAGTCTTTACCTCACCGTCAAGCTCTTTCTGGCACCGTTACCACTTGTATTTCATTATCTCTTTGCCGAACTAGTGCACCTATACACATGACAAGTGTATTGGGTGTGTTGGGGACACAAGAGACTTCTTGTATCTTGATTGCAGGGTTGCTTGAGAGGGAATACCTTTGACCACTTCCTTCCTGAGTTCGATAAACCTTGGGTAATCCACTTAAGGGAAACTTGCTACTGTTCTACAAACCTCTGCACTTGGAGGCCCAACAACTGTCTACAAGAATAGAAGTGCGTAGACATCAAGCTCTTTTCTGGCGTCGTTGCCAGGGAGGTAAGGTAAAAGGTACTCACATCCTTCGGTGTGAGTGCTCAAAGTTATTTCCTTTAGATTCTGCAGTTTTGTCATTTTGTTTCTTGTTTTCACTAGTTAGGCTTAATGGAAAACAACAACAAAAATAGAGAGCTCTATAGTGCTTATCTTGATCTAGGACATGAAGTGTTTGAAGAGAAAATTAAAAAACCTTTGGAGCTTTATATGCATACTAATAGCAATGTTATTAGTATGAATTCTTTGGACACCATTATTGCTAATGCTATGGAAAATTCAAAGCTTGGGGAAGCTAGTTTTTACGAAAATGATCTTTTTAGTTCCCCGGCTTTGGAAGATAGCTATTCTATTGCTTATGATGATACCAAACCTCCAATATATGATGATTACAATGATGAGTATGATATTTTCAGTCCACCTACTATTGAGGAGAAAATTTATTGTGATTACAATATGCCTCCTATATTTGATGATTATGGTGATGAGAATAATAGTGATAGCTATTTTGTTGAATTTTCTCCCACTATAATTAATAAGAATGACTATGCTTATGTGGAGAGTAATAATTATTTTATGCATGTGGCTCATGATAAGAGTGTTTTATGTGATAGTTATATTGTTGATTTTATTCATGTTGCTACTGAAAACTATTATGAGAGAGAGGGAAACATGGTCTTATTTATCTCAACAATATTAAGTTTCCCCTCTTTATGTTGAAAGTTTTGAAGTTGCACTTGTTTTGCTTTCCTATGTTTTATCTTCCTATGCATGTCACTTCGTTCTTTGTGAACTCATTTGTGTACAAGATTCCTATGCATAGGAAGTGGGTTAGACTTAAAGGTGTTTTGAATTTGCTTCTTGATGCTCTCTTTTACTTTAACTCATAGTTCTTATGAGAGCATCTTCTCAAGTTATCAAGCCTAACTTAAAGGCGTTAAAGAAAAATACTTGTTGGGAGATAACCCAAGAGTTTTCTTAAGTCTTGGAAGTTATTACTTCTGTAATGACCTCTCTTTATCCTTTTTGTTTGCTTTTTTTTGCCAAGAATGACCTCTAATGAGAGAGAAGTAAGATTTAGGGAGTTGCTGTCCCGAAACAGATTTTTGTCCTCCACCATAAAAATTCACGAGGAGTCTCTGTAAGCCGTATTGAGCTTAAAATTTACGAATAAATCCCCCAGTATGTTAGATAACTTTCATTAATTCAACACTTTTTGATTTGAGCAACATAAGGTCTTCTAAAAAATCGGTTTCTACTTGCTGGCCGTTTTAACAGATTTCTGCTATTATTTGCATTTGCTTCTTATTGATTCCTTTTTGAGTTCTCTTTTGGGGATTTGAGCTTTTTGAAGGAGTTACTACAGTAGCTTGTGCTTTTAGTGAAAATACTTGCTGTTTCAAAGCTTTGGCAGAGGTCTAATATCTTTTGAATACACTAATGTTGCTCATGAAGATTGTGTGAAGTTTTGTATGAAGGAAAAATTTGCAGGTGTAGAGAAAGAATGATGTAATGAGATGAAGAATGGACAAAAGCTCAAGCTTGGGGATGCCACTCCGTGTCACCCCAAGAAATATTCAAGAGGTACAAGCGTTAAAGCTTGGGGATGCCCAAGTCATCCCCTTCTTCGTCAATAAAAAGCTCAGGTCTTTCTAGACACTTTGTTTTTATTGTTTCATGCATTGTTGTGTTGTTCTTGCAGCGTCTTAGTTTTTGTTTTTGGTTTTTGTTTGCTTAGTTTGCTTGAGTAAGTTGGTTGGTTATACCACACTTCTTTTGGAGAGAGACACACTCTGTTTCCATTGCCTAGAACACTCTAGTTTTCACTCTTATTGTTTTGTGAGTGTTCACTTTTGCTACCACTGCGTTTAGCCTTAGTTTTCTTGTTCTTAGAACTTTTTAGTTTTTCTTTGTGGATTTGTGAGACAAGCTCACTGATCTTTATTGATTATTATCTTTGTGAGTTGTTTCAAATAAGTTGATTGGTGTTGGAAAAAAAGTAGAAAGTTTCATGCTTTTAGTAGTACAAGAGGAGCTTGCTTTGACTGTGACTTAGACTTTATCATGTTATGCTAGATGTTGTTTTGACCTTATGCTTAGTGATTATTTCTGTAGCATGACTTGTTCCAAACAATTAGGATTGCTTAATGTGCCTTGAAAGAATCATGCGTTGTTTTAGCATACAAAAGCATAGTATTGTGGTATTCTCCTTTGATGCGTTGTTTGGGTTGACTTGGCACATGCTCACACCATGTTATGACTATCAACAAGTCACCATATACTCTATGATCATTTAGTCCTTGACTTGTAGTATCACTCTATGCTTTGATTAGTAATGCTTTGTTGCTCTGCATGATTATGACCATTATTGCTCTCTTAGTTGGTTGCTCCCAGTGTTTTGCTAGCCTCCACTTGTATGAGTAAGCTCTACTCATTCTTCCAACTCCCAAGAAACCAAGTTATTTCAAAGTGTCCACTATAAACTCCTATGCATGGTGTGTTACACCATTCCAAGTATATTCTTGTTTTCAGCTATCTTCCAATTAAAAACTATTTTGTTATGTGAAAACTTAGTGATTAAAGCCCTCACAAACTTGATGGAACACTTTATATTCTTTGCCACTGATAAACTTGAACCATTGTGTCATCTATGTTGTATATGCTTGCACTTATATGTTGGAAGTAGCAGAACCGTGCTGTCACGGGGAACGTTTTCAACATTGCACTTGTACTTTGTACTCAGTTGATATCATGTTATTTAGTCTATCGATGTCACCGGTGTGAAATAAGACGGAACTTGTAAGTCCATGGAGTTTGTATCCTTTGTTAGAGAAACGCCATGGCCGCTAGCCTAAGCCATGCCTAATCATGGTGGAAACTTGCAGCATCACCATAATGAGATATCTATAAAGCATCCTCAATAAAAAGCTATGCATATGGTAAATAAAAATATTGCTGAGATGCTCATTGTCTGTTTTCCTTGTCATTTTTGTTATGGGAAAGCTCCTGTACCATGTGCAAGGGGTACCCCGTTGGCGGTTCTCAACGATATGCAAATACTTACAGTGATAAGAACTTACCTGGACCTAAAGTTGAGTATGCATGAGTCGTGGCCCTCGTATTCAAGGGAATTGAGATTGCCAACTTATACTTCGTCAAGCATATACTCCAGCTTTGCCACTTTAACTTTAACCACTTCAAGATGCTTATGATAGAGGCAATGAGGGCTGAAAGCTAACAAGTACCATAATTTTTGAAAGCTCTTTTTGAAACTTGAAATCCCTGCTTCCTTTACAAAAAAGGATTTTCTTCCACCATTATTGAGTCTCCACCTTCTACCTTTAGGCACCATTAAGAGAGCATAGTTGTCATTCTGTGTGCACTGTTCCAAAGCTTATTGATTGATGCATATTGTGATATTACTTGTTCTTGTGCTATTTGTTTCTAGTCACCCTTGTGAACTTTGAAGGTGTCCTATGCATCTATATTGCTACTCTATGAGGGACAAGCTTAATGCCACTATGCTATGTTTTCTATATGTGAAACAAACAAACATTTTTCAATGCATGTTATTCATGATCTTTGTTTGTAGCCTTTCATGTTGCATGCATAGTTACTATGCCCTATTGTTAGAACTCCATCTTTCATGCACATGTTTAGAGTTCTTTGATCCCAGCCTTCAATGCTTGCAATTGGTTTGATCTTGGTTTTGATGGTGCATGTCACCTCAAAAATTATTATTTTTTATCACTTACCTACTCGAGGACGAGCAGGAGTTAAGCTTGGGGATGCTTGATACGTCGGAAACGTATCTATAATTTTTGATGATCCATGCTTGTTTTGTATCTACTTTGCTTTGCTTTGTCTATACTTTGAGGTGTTTTTATATCTTTTCTAGAACTAACCTATTAACAAGTTGTCACAGTGTCAGTTGCCTTTTTTCTTCTGTTTTTGGTTCCAAAAAGGCAGAAAATCAATATTCTTGGAATTGGACGGAACCACGAAGCAGAGCCGAAGGGGGGCCACTGGGTGGCCGCACCCTCCTAGGAGCGGGCAAGCCCTGGAGGCGCCTGGAGGGGGTGTGGACCCCCTGGACCCCCACTGACCTTGATTCCTGCGCCTATAAGAAGACTTCGACCCAAAAACCCTAGGGAATCCAGAAGAAATCCACGAAAACCTCCGTAGCGCCGCCACCATCGAAGGGGAGATTCGGGGGACATAAAGTCTCTGTTCCGGCACCCTGCCGGGACGGGGAAGTGCCCCCGGAGCCATCTCCATCGCCATCTTCATCACCATTGCTGATTCCCATGATGAGGAGGGAGTAGTTCTTCCTCAGGGCTAAGGGCTCTACCGGTATCTATGTGTTCATCTCTCTCTCTACGCATGATCTTATGGTCATGAGCTTTGTAATCAAGTAGATCTACCTTGCTACTCAAGTGCTTCATTAGATCTCTGCTCTCCCCATGTGTGTGAAAGTGACAGCGTGCACACCATGGTGGCACTTAGGCTTGAGTCTACATAAATACTCTTTGTGCTTTAATAGATCTATGATTTTCCCCACGTGTGTGAAAGTGACAGCGGGCATACCGTGTGTGGCACTTTGGCTAGATTGAATATTTGTTATGAGTTATATTTGGAGTTGGATGTCTCTATGAAATTATGGTGTTTGTTGGAACCATCTAGTTCTCAAGGTGACGGTGTGGGATTATCTAGATTGGGAAAGGCGGACTTTGAGGAGTGCTGTTATAGCCCTACCGATGATTAGAGTGTCCAACCGGAGAGTAGTTAAGAGTAGTATCATAAAGAGAGGATATTTATATGAGAGAGTGTTCACTAGTGAAAGTATGATCCCTAGGCCTTGTTTCTAAACACTGAAACACCGTTTGCTACTAGATCTATTCCATGTTTGCTTGCATTAGTCTTTACCTCACCGTCAAGCTCTTTTCTGGCACCGTTACCACTTGTATTTCACTATGTCTTCGTCGAACTAGTGCACCTATACACCTGACAAGTGTATTGGGTGTGTTGAGGACACAAGAGACTTATTGTATCTTGATTTCAGGGTTGCTTGAGAGGGAATACCTTTGACCACTTCCTCCCTGAGTTTGATAAACCTTGGGTAATCCACTTAAGGGAAACTTGCTGTTGTTCTACAAACCTCTACACTTGGAGGCCCAACAACTGTCTACAAGAATAGAAGTGCGTAGACATCAGTGCGCACCACAAAAGGCGATCACTCGCTCCACTATGGGACACTTGAGGGCGGTCACCGAACCCGTACGAGATTGGGACAATCTCCACAACTCAATTGGAGGCTCCCAACAACAAGGCCACAAAAGGCAACAAACCCACAAAAGGCTACAAGACCACAAAAGGTCACAAGGCCACAAAAGGCCACAAGGAATCAACACACCAACCACCTAGGGTTCCAAGAACCCAAGAGAAACAAACGCACAATCTTGTACTCATCGAATCTCCATGGAGAACTCAAACCTATGCAACAAATGCAAGGGCAAGTCCTTTACTCCCAAATTTCAACAAAGATACAAAATCTATTGGGGGAATAAAGGAGGAAGAACACAAGAGGAGAACACAAAATTCTCCAAGATCTAGATCCTAATGATTCCTTCACAAAGAAGGGATTTGGTTTGGTAGAATTGTAGATCTAGATCTCTTCTCCCAAATCCCTCAAAGAGATGTAAGAATCATTGAAGGGAGAAGGAGAGATGGCAAGCTTTTGAAGGTCAACAATGGAGGAGAGAGAGTGGAAGAGCTAGCAAAAATGACCTCAAAAGTTGTGGAAACAATAGGGAAGAGGGGGCCCTTAAAAAGGGAAAAAGAAATCTGCTCGTTTGGCCTAGATTTGCGAACCACCAGAATTTCTGGTGCTCCACCAGAACTTCCGGTAAATAGAGACACAAGATACATAAGAAAACAATACTTCACCAGAACTTGGGTCAGAATTTGGGCCGGAATTTCTGCTCAAGCAAAAATGTTGGACAACATTGCACGAAAACTTCAATAGACTTCGTTTTTGATGATCTTGGGATCGTTTTGAAGAGAACGAAAAGCTCTAAAATATTATGCAAAGAAACATCATAGTCCATCATGGAAGGATAAAACCAAATTGAGAAATGTATGATCTCTCTAGAAGTGATGAACCGGTAAAACCTCCAAAACCCAAAACACAAGAAGTTGAGCTTGGAAACTCCGATTAAGATGAAACCAATTTTGTTGGAAGGATAACGATGAATAGAATCCAAAAAAACCGCAATAAGATATGTGATCACCTAGGGAGAAAATACCATGAATATATATGTGATGTATCTCCTAAGGCGTGGAGCCGTAAAACACGCAAGATCAAAAACCGTAATAAGATATGCAAGTGAAATCCTTATTTGATGAGCTAGAGATTGCTATGATGATGAACACAAGCTATATATACTCTCATGGACAAGATCCAAAAGACAACCAAGAAATATGATGCTATGCATGCAAAGATTTGAGATTTCTCCGAACGATGCGATCGAGACACCCGCTTGAGAGCCCCTCTTGATAGTACGGCTATCTATCCTAAATCCGGTCTCCCAACTAACAACACGAGACCGGAAAAATAGAAGCCTGATCAAGATCATACCTTTGCCTTGAACATTCCACTTGAACTTGATGTAGACCGTCTTGTTCTTCTAAAGTGGGAACACCTTTCTTGTTTGCCCTTGATCTCTCTTGCTTGATGAAGACTTGCAAATTGCTCCCCCATACTCCATGGGAAAACCTCTTCTTGAACTTGTATTAATCACTCCATGATCACGAGGATGGCAAGCTTCAAGCATGAGATCTTCTAAGGATGGCGCATCTTGAGATAGCCCTTCTTCATCCCTTCTTAAGGTTGATCCATATTAATGCAACTCTTTGCACTTGTCTTGATCAACCTTCAAGCACTTTCTTTCTTTATGAATCCAATGGGCACAAAGCCCTTGGACATTTCTTCAACTTTTAACATTGAGACCAACACATGGCCCAATCGATGCCAATGGACAAACCTACAAGTGAAACTCAATTTACACATTAGTCCATAGAGATTGTCATTAATTACCAAAACCACACATGGAGGCATACATGCCCTTTCAGCAAGACAAAGAGAAATTTGTATCGTATGTAAATTGTTCATTCGATCACGAAGTAATCGTAGAAATATGTGGGAGCCATATGAATTTCCAGATTCCTCTATTGGTTATTGATTGGAGAAGAGTCTCGATCATGTCTGCATAATTCACGAACCGTAGGGAGACACACTTAAGGATTCGATGTTGCTTAGTAGATATGGAATGAGAGTAAGATACCAAATGTTGTTCGGAGTCTCGGATAGGATCCGGGACATCACGAGGATATACGGAATGGTCCAGAGAATAAGATTCATATAAGGAAAGTCCAATTCCGGGATTCGGAAATGTTATCGGTGTTTTCACCGGAAGCTTGTAGAAGGTTCTAGAAGGTCCACCACCCTGGGGGATGGGTACTTGGAATGTGTCATGACATTGTATTATGGTTGCATCATACCCTAGGTCACTTGGCTAGGCAATAGGAGAGAGAAATCAAACTCTAGTCTGAATAGTCAAACGCCAGCAGTGGCGGAGCCAGGAATGGAACAAGCCCCGGGCCAAAAACTAAGCGATTTTTTTTGTAAAAGCATAGAAAATTTGGTATGATAGCAACATGAACATATAATCCATCGTTGATCGGTACAAGAACATGCATAAAGATGACTAAACCCAAAAATAGTAGTATGGAATACAAAAGGTATTACCAAATCACTTGTTTAGTTCATCCAAACCTCCCGTAACCTCACTAATAGTAGAATAAGAATCAATTCCTTAAAAAAACAAGAATATTTCATAAGAAAACACATAAATATGAAATGAAATAGTTAATCATCAGCATACATCTCAGTAGCAAGATATGAAAGATTGTCACTTGCTTTGGTTGAGATTGAGAAAGGTCCACTTTGGGGAGTTTTCACTTTCAGTAGCTTCTTCGTCTTGAGGAGCTTCTTCGGTTTAGGGATTTGCATTTGTTGATTAGTTCGGATTTGAGATTAAAGGATAAAATATCTTCATCTTGTGTCCCTGCAACATTAAGTCTATTGCAAATAAATAAATCCAACTATGCAAATTCGAACTAGTTATTACTTATTAGTGTATCAAATTCAATTACTACTGAAATTTACCTAGCTGAATTCAAATCAGAGGCGACAGAGGATACACTGAAAGGCTGAATTCCAATCAGATGCAGTCGAACAAAGGAGGAAGAGCGATTCAGTCGCTCAGCTACTAGAGAAGGGTAGCCACTAGGGGAGTTGGGGACTGGCGGTGGCGCAGCCTGGCCCTGGCAGGCTCGTCAGCTCGTGGCCTCGCAGGAGGGGGTCGGTCGGTCGGGGACACAGGGTCCGCCGGTGTGGGGAGCACGGGAGGCTAGGGGCAGGTCCTGCCAGCATGGCACGTCGCCGGCGTTGGCGTGACCCTGTCTGGCGGCGGATTCCTGTAGAGAGCGAGGGCGAACGACGCAACCAGGAAGGACGCAAATGAGGACTCCTAGCGATGAGGTTTTCCTCACGGTTGAGCCGCTCACGACTCTCCAGCGATCCAGGCAGGGACACTAATGGGCCTGTTTTGGGCTGCGTAGAGGGTCGGATTTATTTTTTCTTAAATAGTAAGTAGAAAATTCCACTGCGCCCCGGGCCATGGCCCAGGTTGCCCTGGACCTAGATCCGCCCCTGAACGCAAGTTTGAAAAAGTCAAATCCCAACATGATTGCCTAGTGGAGGGAGGAGAGGAAACCTAGTTTGGGAAGGTTTCCCTCCCTCCCAAGCCGCCGGCCACCAAGAGAAGTCGTGGGAGGACTCCCCTCCCCTAGACGCCCTCCCACCTATAAAAGGAGGTATAGGGCGCCCCCTTGGAGGGACACCCCAAAACCCTAGGCCGCCCTCCTCAATTTGCCGCCTCCCTTAGAGATCCTCTAAACTGCCGCCGTCTAGCTAAACCCTAGCCGCCGGCACCTACACCCCTCGGCCTCTAAACCCTAGTTTCCAAGGCTCTCTCTCTACTCCACCATACCCACTCTGGCTTAGGAAAAACTGATATGTTGTAAACGTATCTATAATTTTTGATGTTACATGCTTGTTTAGTATCCATTTTGATATGCTTTGTCTACACTTTGAGGTATTTTTATACATTTTCTGGGACTAACCTATTAACAAGTTTCCACAGAGCCAGTTGCCTGTTTTATGTTGTTATTGGTTTTAGAAAATCTAGTAAAGAAATATTCTCAGAATTGGATGGGACAAAAGACAAAGTCAATATTTCACCGAGGAGAACACAGAGAACGAAGGGTGACCGAAGGGGAGTCACGGGGTGCCCCCCTCCACGTGTGGGCCCACCCTGGGCCGCGCCTGGGAAGGGTGTGGGCCCCCTGGCCGCCCTCCTTCCTTGCCTCTTCGGCTATAAGAAGCCCTCGATGCCAAAACCCTAAGTACCCGATCAGATCTCCACGAAACAGTCCGTAGCCGCCGCCACCATCGTCCCTAGATCAGGGGGATCTAAAGCTCTTCGCGGCACCCTGCCGGAGGGGATAGATCATCCCGGAGGCCTTCTTCATCACCATGCCAGCCTCCGGTATGATGCATGAGTAGTTTCACCTTGGACTATGGGTCCATACAGTAGCTAGATGGATGTTTCTCCTCCTTTGTGCTATCATGTTTATATATTGTGAGCTCCGTTCATGATCAAGATCATCTATTTGTAATCATGCATGTTGTGTTTGCGGAGATCCGATGGATATTGAGATTACTATGTTAGATTGATTAATGGTTTTATCTTATTGATTCTATCATGTCTATGTTGTTTGAGATCTTGCATGCTCTCCGTTTCTAGTAGCTATCTTGTCCAAGTAGATGCTAGTGACTCCAAGAGGGGGTATTTATGCTCGATAGTGGGTTTATGCCTCTATTGAATCTGGGGAAGTGACAGAAATCTCTAAGGTTGTAGATGTGTTGTTTCTACTAGGGAGAAAACAACAATCTCTTGTTCATGGAACAATTGTATTGTTTACTTTACACACATTGCTTAAAGCAGTTATCCATTGCTTGCAACTTAATACTGGAGGGGGTTCGGATGATAACTTGAAGGTGGATTACTAGTCATAGATGCAGTTGGATGGTGGTCTATGTATATTGTTGTAATGCCCAATCTAATCTCATAGGATCTTGCTCTGTCATGTCAATTGCTCTGCTGTAATTTGTTTACCCAGCATGTTATATTGTTTATCTTAAGGAGAACACCTCTAGTGAACTGTGGACATCGGTCCAATCTTTACCATTGATACATCTTCCACTGTTATTGTTTACTTTCTGCAAGCTACCATTACCTTTCACACTATACGTTTAATCCTTTGTTTTTAGCAAACCGGTGAGATTGACAACCTCATTGTTCGTTGGGACAAAGTCTTGAGTTTGTGTTGTGCAGGTTCCAAGTTGTTAGCAACACCTTGGGGTCGTTTCGTTCCTCCTAATGGTTCGATAATCTTGGTTTCTTACCGAGGGAAGACTTACTGCTGTGCTCATCATACATTCCTCTTAGTGTTTCCCAGCGAAGCTCTACAGTGATCTGAGCCGCATCAAGACGTTTTCTGGCGCCGTTGCCGGGGAGTTAAGGACGGCTTCACAAGGGGAGTCCTTCACAACCATTCACTTTAATTTGTTTTCGTTTTGCTTAGTTTCTTTTGCTTTGTTTTGCTTGCTTCCTTTTATCAAAAATTCCAAAAAAAATAGTTTCGTTTGGTTTCCTTTTTTTATCAAAAACACAAAAAAAATTAGTACCGAATGTGTGACCGACTTCGGGAGCGTTGCCGAAACACGGCGCCGGAAGGATTGTTTACGCGATCTTGAGATTGGCAAGTGAACGACTACATCAACCACGAGAATCTGGTCTCGTTAACCGATTTGGATCTTCGAGGGTTAGTACTCTATCAACTTGTTGCACCGATCTAGTAGATTAGATCTTAGCTTGTGTGTGTTCATGCGATAGAATTTTTTTGTTTTTCATCCTACGAACCCCTACAACAACATCGTTGTACTGCACATCTGGCATGACTTAGTGCTGCTACATGATATTCTCGACGTTGTACGCCACCCCCTCATGACCTCGAAGTTGTACAATGTTGGTATCGGCGATGGTGGAAACACCGATACCGATAGTAGAATTCACATAGTAGAGGCGAAGATGCTAGCTACTGGGGCATGTAGAAACTTGGAACTCCCTGACCAAACTTGAAACAATATTGATCGGTCAACATAATATGAAGCATTATATATCAATGTGGCGTTTGTGCCAATTGCTTAAACAGAGGATTTTCAAGCAAGAAAAACAGCGGCGAAGAGGGAGAGTACGTTGCCACTTTTCTGGGTTAGGACAAAATCGTAGATGAGTACATGTCGATGGAAGGACCTAAGCTCTAAAAAAATTGCTATGACCCAAAGGTGAACTTTTCTGGGTTTGCTTAATCAACCGTCTTGGTGGACAACTGCAAACCTAATTTTATACAATTTGTGATTTATATACCGCTTATCACAAACTAAAATACTACGAAGGCCTATAAACTTACTACCAATGTCATATGCGCATATTAGAATATGGTGATCCCACTAATTTACAAGCTTGTGTGCACGAGATTGAAACACAATAACATCTATACTTCGACCTGATTTGGGTCTCATCATTTATAGGACTATGCCCGAACATAAAGCACATCTACCTGATTGGTTAAGTGCGTTTTAATTTTACTATTTTCCTATTTTTTTAGATTAGTTTCCCTCCTTTGTACATACCACGTAAAATATGTTGTACCATAGATTTGGTTGACCGTTTGGATCTTTTTATATATATAAATAAAAATATATGCCGTATGGGTTTCTCCAACGGATACAATGTCAAAAGAAAGAAAGGGAGTTACAAAGTTAGTGTAGGTTTGATTTAAAGGATTTTCATATGAATTTTGTAGGATTCTTACCTATTGGAATTTTCTATAGACCCAACAATTTAAATGATTGAACCCTCCAAAATTTCTATGGATTGGTTTTCTATATTATAATCCCATAAAGATTTCTAGCAAGAGGATAGACCTCTTGGCCTATAGATAGATAACTATGACATGTACTCAATCTCTACGGAAATTTCCTACGTTTCTCCTTGGTGTAACCAAACTACTTCTGTAACTAATTACTGTGTTTTTATTTCTGTAAGATTTCACATGTCATGGCATACTCTTCCTACGTTTTCATATACCCGTGATTTCAAAATCCTTTGAATGAAACATGTCCTTAGGTACATATCCGAATTTATAGTTTTTAGGCGTATGTTCAAGCCTCTACGATGTACGTGCCCTAAGGGCACGTACAATGCGGTGACGTCAGCCTTCCCTTATGTTCGCCACGTTAGATTTTTGCTTAGTTGGAGGAGAGAGAAACAAGAGAGAGAGGGTTGTCTTCCCTTAACTAAGGGATGATCTCTTAGCAATAAGAGAAGACTATTTTTCTCCATTGTACCATATGCCTTCTCTTAGTCAACCAATTTTTTACTAAAAATAGTTAATTCTTATTAATTGCTAGAGATAGCAATAAGAGATAATGCATTGTACAAGTTATATATTGTGTCTTCTCTAAATGATGAGGGGGGGAGCGGTTGTTTGTGCACTGAATGAAGTATTCTGTTTGTTCCTTGGCGCCGTGTTGTTACCGTGGTGCGCATGCATTACCATGTTGGAGTGCTTTATAGTTGTGTGATCCAGGGGCATGTTAGACTTGCATCAAGTAGTCATCCTTTGAACGCGATCGGCATGGGGCATGCCATACATTGTGTTCAAGGAACCGGAATGCTGACAAGACCCCATGGATCACTATTATCAGTTGTATATTAACCACTTGAGAAACGCTTACCACTTTCGCTGGTTGGTGACCGCTCTGCCTTGGTGCTTTTTTTAGACACCTTTTTTTTGGGAGTCCTTAGGCGATGTGGTACTTACCGCATTACGTTTAACTTTTTTTTTTTAGTTATGCGTTAAGTTTAATAGAGTTCTCCTCAAGCGTAGATTGACACGGGCCGAACAAAAGCTCAATATTATCGCAGGCTTCAGCCTGTACCGGCCCAGCAAACGCCAGCCCACAGAAAAATAAATCGTCGTGTACCTCAGGGCTCACTGGCGAAATGCTAGATGCCGCTCAGTGCGGCGCGGTAGGCTCGCGCCGCACACCCCGCGCCACATTGGGCCGGCCCATTTTGCTTCTTTCTCTTTTCTCTGTTAATTTTTTGGAAAATGATACAATACCCCCGGGGATCGCGCGACTCGCGTCTCCCGGGTCCGAGGCGCGACACGTGTCCAGCGTCGTCCTCGCTCACAACCACTCGTTCCTCTCTCGCAAAAAAACGACCTCTTATCCCGTTGCCTCCTACATCTCGTTGGCCTCAACTACTCGTTCCTCATCTTCCTCGCCAGGGAGCCATGGATTTCTCCCACCGCTGCGCTGCAGCCCTCCCTCCACTAACCGACGCGCCACCACGCCGTCGTCATCCTGCTTCCCATCACGTTTCCCCTTAATTTATCTGTTCCCCTCAAGAAGGCCAAATTCATCAGCCACCACCGGTGCTCCATGCTGGTTCCCCGTACCGCTGCACGTCGCCGCACACATTGGGCCGGCTCATTTTGCTTCTTTCTCTTTTCTCTGTTAATTTTTTCCTTTTCCATTCCGTTTTCTTTTTTTAGTCTTTTCTTTTCTTTTCTGTTTTTTATTATATTTTTCCATATTTTAAAAGTTTAAGAATTTTTAATGTGTTCCTGATTTAAGAAAAGTTCATGTTTTTTAAAAAAATATTCATGATTTTTGAAAAATGTTCATGTTTTTAAAAATTGTTCATCAACGTCAAAATTGCTTCACAAATTTTGAATTTTGGTTCACGAATTTCGCATTTTGGTTCATGATTTAAAATATTATTCACCAATTTTTGAAAATTGCTTCATGGTTCTGAATTTTTTTTTATTGTATTTTTGAATTTTTTTACAGTTTCTAAAAATTGGTTCATGATTTTGAAAATTTATTCACAACATTGAAATTTTGTTCATGATTTTAAAATTTTGGTTTATGATTTTCTAAATGATTTATTTAAACAATGTTCATGATTTTTTTAAAAAAGATTTATGATTAAAAAATGTTTATTTTTGAAATAAAAGTAAAACCGAAATGAATAAAAAATGCGTGGTGCACATGTGACATACTGTTAGAGCAGGCCATGAAAATCTAACAACAGATAGCTTGATCGGTGGCCATGATATACTCGAGCAAATGGATCTTGTAAAACCAAAAATAGTGTACGCGCCCGTAGCAAGTGTGTGCCCGATTTTTCAAAACTTTGCATGGTCATTGCTGCTGGGAGTACGAACAGGAGTAAATGAGCCCGGCCCACCGCAATCTCCTTCAGGCGGCGTATAGCACGGCCCGGCTCACTGGCTCAGGCACAAGCGCCGGAGCGGGCGAGCGTGTGGCGCCGCACCCGCACAGCCTGCCCGATTGGTGCCAGAAGCTAGCTAGGTTCCCGCGAACTCGTACCCAGGTACTCAACGGAGCACCAACCGCGGGCGGAGAGGCTCGATCTCGCGGCCATTTCTGGCAGAAGCTGGTCGAGAATAGCTTCTAAGAAAAGCTGGTCAAGAAGCTGAAAAGAAGAAGGCCAGATCGATCATCCTGCAAGATGCACGAGTCGGTGGCGACAGCGGTGGAGGTGGAACGCCTATTGCACGACAAGCTGCACATCAGCTATTCTTCCAGCTTTATAAAAGGACACTACTAGGCGTCTACCGGGGGATTTGTGTTTTTATCCTCCGGGTCTCTAGCCAACCACGTGTCTTTTTCGGTTAAAATTTCGCTTTTGCTACAAATTTACGCGTTTTTGCTATAAATAGTCCTGCTTTTGCTACACGTAGCAGAAAACGGTTTGATCCAGAAAATAGAAAAACGGACTGGACCTCGCCGGAGACCTCGCCGGCGACCGTGTAGCAAAAATGTTGTGTTAATGTAGCATATCCGGTATCACCGGAGACTCGCAGGAGGGTTTTGCCGGTAGACCTCACCGGAAAGCGTGTAGCAAAAAATTTACGCTATTGTAGCAAAACCGTAAAACGGTGGTAGCAATAAATTGTTCTTATGTAGCAAAAAGAACGACCTCGCCGGAGATATCGCCGGTGGCTGCTGTAGAAAAAAGATTTTGCTGAGCACTTTCGTCGAAAATATTGTAGCAAATATTTTGTGCTATTGTAGCAAAAACATAGAACAGAAATAGCAACAAAAATAAACTAATGTAGCAAATTTGATCTCGTCAGAGATCTCGCCTGAGACCTTGTAGCAAAATTCAAGACACACTTGTAGCACCGTCGCAATTTTTTACAGTATTATAGCAAAAACAAATAACATTTGTAGCAAAAAATATATATGTATGTAGCAGATCATGCGGTGTAGCGAAAAATCCCCCACACGAAAAAACCCCACCCCGCCTGTAGCAAATTCATCGACCGTTGGTAGCAACGTTGATAACCGTCGGTAGCTAAAATGCCGACCATCCGTAGCAAAATCTATATGTGGTAGGTAGCATGCGCGAGGTCAAGTCACCTTCGCCCATAGAACCGGGCCTTGGTTGGGGGTGGAGCATGTAGACAAATCCTACGTGCGGTGCAGCACACCTGCGACGGGACTCCTTCATGGTGCCGACCAGCTCTAAAAAGCTAGATTGCTAGGAATTGATAGCATAGAATTTAGATCAAAGTTATGTACGTATAGGTTTTTTATATCTCCCGCCTAGAGCTTGAGATTGGAAACTATAAACCTACCAGGTGCAACGACATTGAAGAAATGATCGGCCGATGTCCCCTTCTCTTCTTCTTCACCGTCGAGCCATGTCTTTGTCGTCGCCGTCGAGCCACCTCCAACTGAATCGAGTCTCAGCGGACGTTGTGTCATGCATCTCATCTCCTTCATCGTGTCGACCGGCTCTAAAAAGCTAGATTGGTAGGAATCCATAGCATAGAATTTAGATCAAAGTTGTGTACGTATAAGTTTCTTACATCTCCTGCCTAGAGTTTGAGATTGGAAACTACAAACCTATCAGGTGCAATGACATTGAAGAAATGATCGGCCGGTGTCTCCTTATCTTCTTCTTCACCATCGAGCCGCTATCGTCCAAATATCTTCTCCGTCCTTGTTAGGCTGCCATCGTACATTGCCTGTGTATGGTCTCCATCGCCGTGAAGCCGCCTTCGTCTAACTCTGTTCTCCACCGTCGTCGTCACGTAGCCGTGGTCTACGATCGCATTCGCCTTTATGGTCGCCGGTCGGGCCATCTTGTGAAGCCGCGTCGTTGGGCGCATGCATCATCACACATCAACAACACCATTTTTAAGCCGTCTTCGTCCTACTCTGTTCTCCATCGTCGTCGTCACGTAGTCGTGGTCTCCGGTCACATCTCGCCTCTGTGGTCACCGGTTGGGTCATCTTGTGAAGCCGCACCATTGGACGCATGCATCGTCACACATCAACAATGGCGTGTCGCCCCTTGACCTGGTATTAATACAAGCACATGCTTAAAAATCTCTGATAACACGGAACAAAATTTTAAATTAATCGCTATTCGCTAGGTAAGGTTAGTTGTGAATTTATGATTGAATTCAATTAAATAAAATCCTAAACGGGTCATGCATGCTTGGTCCGGGTAACACGTACGCATGAGTTACACTTTTTTTCTTCTTGTTAGTTGTTGAGAAAAATATGAGAGTTTGTTTTTGGGGTGGAGTTTGACGTGGGGAATATGAAGGAATAGGAGAGTTTGTTTCGGTGGTGGAGAAGATAGGAGCTAAAAAGTAGAGGTGATTTATTTTGACGGTGGCATTTTTTCAGTAATTTTATCAAAGTGTGACACCGTGTGACACCACCACTTTAATTTTAATAGTAAAGACTAGGGTTTTCCTCGGGCAGGCCTAGGCTGAATTATTTCGCCCATGGCTAGCTCAAAACTGACTATCACTGGTCAATGCGCTACTACACACATTTTATTGTAAGAATCATTATTCACCCATGACACGCATTTGTGTGGTCTTCGTTATCGCACAAGTATTATGTTCCGGAAGTACTTTGTACACAGAACGTTTCATTTCAACCATGTGCGGTTACTCTCAGCACATACACACAGTTTCAGAGGACCGTGTGCATTCATAGTCTTATTAAGCCACCATATTTGTGCTAGTGATGTCAATATATTATACAAAATACCACCTCATACAATCTAGAGTTTTCTGTTTGCGATTACTAAGATAAACAAGCATATTTTATGAACCTATACTAATATATTAGTAAGCTCATTGAAGAACTCTAGCACGGTATTTACATGCATGTGTTAACATGTGCACAAGCATATATGAAACAATTTAATACATAAGAATCCATGTCGTTTGTATATGCTTGATTCAAATTAAGATTGAATTCAGATCAACAAGACGCCTCAAACTAAAATTTATTCAAAACAAACAGTTGTTTAGCATTGTTCTTTGTAATGGCATATGTGTAGGTTCTAGAACAATAAATTTTGATTTATATTAACATACTTGTGTGATAATGTTGTTTCATTCATCATAAATAACTTGTGGCCAAAACTCTATGGGGAAAATTATATTAATAAAAACAAGTTAATATATAGAAGCAATATTATGTAAGTAAAAATGTTTGGTGTAAATACATGATGGATCCCGGAAAGGTTATACATGTTAACGGAAAGTATTCCATGGAACAACAGATCGAAGTACTTTTCTAAAAGTCTAATAGCTTTAAAAAATGGATTTTTATTTTAATGCCCACGTTTCTTAGTTTTTCTCAGTTTTTCCCTCATTGGCCTGAAATTGACAAAAAAAAAACCAGAATAAAACTACAATACCTTGAGCATCCAAATTTAAAATAAGATGAAATCAATATTGTTTGAAATCAATGTAATGGCAGCTGAAATATAAAAGGAATTTCATATTTCAGATAATGCTCATGATGAGCATGTAGCAACTCAACATGACGAAATTATTGTCATTGTTTGGAAGTGCTATAAAGTCAGGATGGGCGCATCGCATGGTATTGGCATGCAACTAAATCCTCATAATCTTCTGAAAAATTACTACTTTTGTGATTTTAGTTTTTTGTTTGATCTTTTTTCTCTAAGGAGGAGATGTATTAAATTGTCAGGAACATGGCTATAGAGATAAGTCACCTCGCCCACATGGTTTTAATAGACTTTTCCTAAAAAGGTGTTGTAAAATTATTAAAGAGGACTTTTATAATTTAGCTGATCAGTTTCGTTCTGGTACCGCAAAGTATAATTTAGCTGATCTTATTACTATGGTTCCTAAGAAAGCTTCTCCTAAAAGTATGATTGATTTTAGGCCCATCTCTCCCTTAGAAACTTCTGCCTAAAGTTTACTTTAAAAAAAAAGCTGTTGATGAGCTATAAATGGTCATTTTAGAGTGTGTTGATGCCAACCAATATGGTTTTATTAATGGGAGAACCAACCAAGATTGCATAGTTTGGACCTTTAAATACTTGCATCAGTGTAAAGTGTCAAAAAAGGTGGTGATCATGAAGGTTGATTTTGAGAAAGCTTTTGACACACTAGAAAATGAATCTGTTCTGGAGATTTTACATCACAAAGGCTTCAGTAAGAAATGGATCAATATAGTAAAGGATCTTCTTTATTTTTTATCATCCTCAATATTATTGAATGGTGTACCTGACAAATAGTTCAAATGTAAAAAAAGTGTGTGGCAGGGTGACCATCTACCCCCTCCCTTTTTGTTCTTGGAGGTGACTTATTGTAGCCTAGTGTCAATGATCTTCTAGTCAGCTGATAGTGGAGTTTGCCAACTAAAACAAGGTACTTCCTCCGTCATGGTTTGGAGGGCGACTTACAAAATCCATGCATTTTTAAAAATCCTCTTCTCCTAGGCACGTTAGACTAAATCACATAATTAATGCCCCATTTTTTCTCTCCACTTCCTACTCCATGCAGCCAAAAAAATAATTCTTGCATGCAACTCCACCAACGCATGCGTCTAAACTCCTCGTTTTTATTGAGTAATTACGTTTAATAGGGCGCCGAATAATTAATGGGCATATTTTCTCCCCGCGAATTTGCATGTTATTGGCACAAATTTAGACCCAATCAGCGCCCACCTTGGTTCCAACAATTTCTCTAAAACGCCCTCCAAACCGTGACGGAGGGAGTATCCAAATTTCCCCATAGTTTAATATGTGGATGACACATTACTGATTTTACCAGGTGATGCTACACAACTAGCTGCCCTAAAAATCCTATTAAAACTTTTCGGTGCTTGAACTGGGTTAACGGTTAACCATCACAAGTCATGTATGCTACCAATTAATGTGTAGGAGGATGAAACAAAGGAATTAGCTAAGAGATTTGGTTGTGTAGTTGGATCCTTTCCTTTCACTTACCTTGGGCTCCCAATGGGTACCACCAGGCCAACAATTCAGGAATTGACTCCAATTCTGGATAGAATAGGAATATAACTCACTTCTAGCTCCAATTTTCTGGCATATGGTGGAAGATTACAGTTTATCACATCCGTTCTGCAATTCAATGCCTATATTCTTCCAATACTCTCTCAATATTCCCTTTGGTATTATCAAGCCCATTAACAAAATTATCACACATTGTCTATGAGGGTACACTGAGTATGGAAAATATGCAAAGAGGCCCTTATATAATGAGTATATACAAGGAGAGCTATATATCTCTAACAAGAACATCTTAATTTTTTTGCCAATTTTTTTTTAATATCAGAGTATCGGCTATTCAAACTCTGTTCAAAATTCGGAACCTTCGTTTTTTCAACCGAGCCTTTCTTTCTGCTCATGCTCGCAGTAAAATAAAAGGCTTTCAGGCAGAGCAACACAAAACACTGCTGCTGCTTCAGTGGTCACTGTTGTCCTGTGCGAGATCGAGTAGCATGAGCACAACAAGCTGCTGTTCTGCCAGGAGGAGCAGTCGCCAAAAAGTTCAGAAGCTCTGATCCACATTCCTATCCGAGAATGATTAATACCCTAAACTAATTAGCACGTCCACCTAGATATAGACGCCAATCAAGTTCAAGTCCTCCCGTGATTAATTTAAGCCGGGCAACAGAGTTCTTCATCATCAACGGCAGCACCAACTGAAGCAGATGACGAAAAAGTTTTTCAGCTTCAGCTCAAGCTCAAGGAATACTTAACTGCACGCGGAGTGCTCAGCACAAATGACAGATGAACTCCATGCTCTGCAATCAAAACAAACGCGGACACATCTTGATTCAACCAGTGGAGTGCTGGACTGAACTCAAGACAACTTTCAGACAAATGAACGCCAAACTCTGCAATCAAATCACATAACAAATGAATTCCGAACTCCGTAACCAAACCAAATGTGGTTGCAACTTGATTCAACCAATGGAGTGCTGAACCTGAACTGAATTCGGAACTACTTTCAGACAAGGAACGATGATGAACAAATATGTAAGTATGTATTTCCGCACGGTAGAGCATGTGTGCAAAAAAGTCAGAGAGAGTTGAAGAGAAGAGGCAGCAAGACAGACTGTAGGCCAGCATCGTCCCCATCAGTACAACCAAAGAAGAAAAAGGGGGCAGAGAAGACCCGCATTTTCTTACTGATTGCTAATGAGTGTTTACCAACTTGTCTGCGTGTGCCTCTGAGGACAAAAAGGGCACCCTGCTGCAGAGTAGCACTCACGGTTCATGCAGCAGAAAGTTCACGTGGTGATGATTGGGTTTAGTATTTTTCTTCCAAATTGGCAGCAATCCTTGAGTTCTATTACCTTCTGCATCGTTGCAATCTTCAGTTCAGATAAGGTGTCCTTTCAGAATGTAAGCACAGGTTGGAATTTGAATAGAAACCACTTAACAGGAGAAGGAGAAGGTAAGCTAATCCACGCGTCAACTGAACTCTGTTCTGCCGGGAGGAGCAGTCCCCAAAATGTTCAACTCTGACGGAAGCAAGAAAGCAGATACATAAAAGATGCATCCATCTTACACATGGTAATGGTTTGCATGCATAATTGGTTAGTTAACCAATTCAACTTCCATCAGATGCTCAGCTCCAGTTCTGCCTGCACTTTCCAGCACAGAGCTCATCTTCCTCCTCTTCAACTGCGGATCGCACAACAGAATCATTTGGAGATGCAGCCAACTTACCACATTACTAACCAAGATTATTACTCCCTCCGTCCCAAAATAGATGTCTCAAATTTGTCAAAATTTGAATGAATCTAGACACTATTTAGTATATAAATTCATTTAAAATTTGAAAAACCTAAGACATCTATTCTTGGACGGAGGGAGTACCACAATCAAAAACACATCCGCCTCGATATAAATACCAACCAAGTTCTCCTATAATTAATTTGAGCCCATCGAGTTCTTCATCATCAATGGCACCAACTGAAGCAGATGACAAGAAAGTTTTTCATCTTCAGCTCATGTTCAAGGACTGGAATGAACTGGTTAACTACATGAGGAGTGCTCAACACACATGACAGATGAACTCCAAACTCTGTAATCAAACCGATGCAGACGCAACTTGATTCAACCAAACGAGTGCTGAACTGAATTCGAAACTACTTTCAGACAATGTGCGATCATGAAAAAATACGTACGTATTTCTGCACGGACGGCAAGTACAGCATGTGTATGAAAAAAGTCAGAGAGAGTTGAAGACGAGAGGCAGCAAGACAGACTGTAGGCCATCATCGTCCCCATCAGTACAAACAAAGAAGAAAAAGGGGGCAAAGAGGACCTGCATTTTCTTACTGATTGCTAATGAGTGTTTACCAACTTGTCGCGTGTGCCTCTGAGAAACAAAAAGGGCACCCTGCTGCAGAGTAGCACTCACGGTTGACGCAGCAGAAAGCTCATGTGGTGATGATGATTGGTCTTTATTCTGCTTTCAAAACAGGCAGCACTCTCTTTGAATTCTGTTTATCTTTTCCATCGTTGCAATCTTCAGTTCAGATAAGGTATATCCTTTCAGCAGATGATGGTTAGCACAGGTTGGAATTTAAATACAAAGATAAGGAGAAGGTAGACTAGTTGACGTATGATCATACCAACTAAATTCGATCGCCGCGGCTTTACGGTAGTATAAGGCATCTTAGGGTGATATATGCAATATGAGTGGGTTACAATCAACATCTACTAACCCTGTCTAATGTAGTATAATACTCCCTCCGTTAGGGATTATAAGGCCCGAGAGCTTTTTAAAAATGTTAGAAATTGTAAGTCCTCTTCCATTTATTAGGTTCTCTCCTCCAATGCATGTTCTCCTTTTTCTCTATCTTCTCTCATGCATGTGTAACTATTGGTGCATGTAGTAATCAAGATGATGAGTTATTGATTTTCTTAATCCTATCAAAGTGGTCTATAGGCCTTATAATCCCTAACAGAGGAAGTACCCCTTAAATTAATGCCTAAAGTTACACCTTTGTGTCACATTATCCCAGATTGTCTCAATGTGCTTTTGGAAAAAAAGGTCCCCATGCTGACGATAAAAGAATGACAAAGGCACCAACTTCAACAGTCTCAAGTCTGAACATTCCGTATGCTGGCTAGAATTCAATAGCTAACCAAACATGGTGGTAGTAACTAACCAACTAACCTCGTGACTTCATTGCCAATTTGGATAATTTCGCCTTTTTTTTTTAATTTAGCGTGCGGACAAATTCATCTTTTCACTCTCCCACCACACATAAGAAAACCCAATGCAAATTTACTATGCAAAAAATACTACAGTACCGTTTTTCAGATTGCTTGACGATGTATGTATGTACAATTGCTAGTTAGATTGGACATATTTCCAGCAGACAGAGCATTCATTAGGCAATCTTTCCTATATTCATTCATTCATCTATGAATAGATACATCTGAACTCATCTTGGACATATTTCAGCAGATGATGGTGAGCACAGGTTGGAATTTAAATAGAAATCCCTTAACAGGAGAAGGAGAAGGTAGACTAATAGGCGTACCCACACTCGGTCGCCGTGGCTTTACGTTATACAAGGCATATTAGGATAATATAAGAGTAGATTGTCTAAAGTTATAGTACAGCTTAAATTACTGCCTAAAGTTATACCTTTGTGCAAAATTATCCTAGATTGTCTCAATGTGCTTTGGAAAAAGCCCCACGCTGATGATTAAAGAATGAGAAAGGCACTGACCTCACAAGTCTCAAGTCTGAACATTCCATATGCTAGAATACAGTAGCTAAACATGGTAGGAGTAGTAACAGAACTTTGTGACTTCATTACCAATTTCGATAACAATTTTATCTAGGCATCCCCAACCACCATGCAAATTTACTAGACAAATTACTATATCTACAACAGGAATAGATTGATCATCCTTCAGGTCAGCCTTGTTCAAGTTGACAGAGAATTCATCAGGAAAATCCTATATTCATTCATCTATGAATAGATAGATCATCTCATCTCAACTCATGCACACAAAAACGGCAGAAATCCAAACCAAAAAAACAAAACACTGTTTGTATTCCTCTCCTCACATCACTTGTACACTATGGATCAACATGTTTGAGCAGAAACCTGACCTTGTAAGTTGCAACTTCAGTGTAGTTGCCACTCCACGCAGTCGTCGAAGTCGATGCTGCTTGAGCAGTCGAGCAGCGCATTCTGCTGCTGCTCGTACCGGCAGATGTAGTTCAGCCCGACGAGCAGCTCGCAGACCACCGCCTCCGTCTTCTCCCGGTCAGCGAAGTACAATGTCTGCAGCAGCAGCACATTCCCCTTCAGCACAATCTGCTGCTGCTCAAAGTTCCTCTCGGCCTGCCACCGCATCGTGTCGTGCGCCATGGGCGCCAGCCACGCCAGCGTCTTCTCCAGCGTTTCATGCCAGTCGTGCGCGAGAAACGCGTCGTAGATGGCAATGTTCTTGGCGTAGGTTCTGAGGTTCTTTCTCAGAGACGCCCTGAGGCTCGACGGCAGCATCTGGTACAGATCGTCCCGGGCCTCCTCGCCGACGAGGTGCGGGTACTGAAGCAGCTTCTGGACGATGATGATGATGTTGGCGTAATGCAATGCGAGCGCTGAGCCACCGATCGTCGACGGCGGGGCCAGCGATGTCACCGTGCTCTTCGGGCCAAACCGCGGCAACTTCTTGGTTTTGGAGGGGGTCGTGGTTGTTGCCGGCGTGGTAAGCATCCCTGACCTGATGGTGCTGATGCAGCTGGCATCCTCTGAGAAGTCTTCGTCGAAGTCATCCTTCCAGGAAGCCGAGCTGCTCAGGCTCAAGCACTCCATGAACATGTTCCCCCCACAATTCGATGGCCGGAGCCGTGGGGCGTCGACGAGACTGACAATGGCGATCGGCCCTGACTTGGTATCGTCTTGGCCGAGATTGCTGCTCCGGATTGGGGCAGAGTACCTGGAGCTGCAGGTGATCGGGCCGGAGGAAAGCTGGCGGCTCTGGTCGCATTGTTGCCGGTGGTGGCGTGCGCTGGGAGCGAGGAGGTCGAGGCCGAGCATGGGGTCGCCGAAGAC
Organism: Avena sativa; assembly: GCA_916181665.1. Classification (NCBI taxonomy): domain Eukaryota; kingdom Viridiplantae; phylum Streptophyta; class Magnoliopsida; order Poales; family Poaceae; genus Avena; species Avena sativa. Next base: position 15,837,169 of record OV702286.1, on the reverse strand, counting down.
GAGGCAGATGCGGCGGTAGACGGCGCAGACGGCGCGAGCGAGGAGGAGCACGGCCTTGTCGTAGGTCCAGTTCCAGAGGGATGCGTCCCGGAGGCGACGCAATTCGTGGCGTCGCCACCGCGCGCGCTGCTCCAGCGCGCGGCGGGCCTCGTCGGTGGGCAGCTTCCGCGCGGACTGCTCGAGGCCGGCGAGCGCGTCGAGCTCGGCGTAGAGCCCCGCGGTGGCGGCGGCCAGGCGGTCGAGCTGGCGGACGAGCGCGGAGTCGGCGGCGGAGGAGGAGGCGGGGGCGAAGGGCGCCGCCGTCGCGGCGGAGCAGCGGCCGGCGAGGAGGTCGGCGTAGACGTGGTCGAAGCCCTGGAGCGCCGGGGCCGTGCAGCGGCGGCCGAGGCGCGCGGCGACGGCGGCGACGCGGTTGAGCGAGTCGAGCTTCTCGGCGAGCGCGAGCGCGAGGAGGCGCGCGTCGTCGCCCGGCACGAGGGCGCGCACGGCGCGGGAGCCGAGGCAGTGCGGGCCCAGCAGATGGGCCGCCTCGGCGTCGGAGAGGGAGCGGTGGAGGTCCGCGGCGCGCGACATGGCGTTGGCCGCCTCGAACGACAGGATGCCGACTGCCCTGCCGCCGCCGGTGCCGTCCCTGGACGCGGCGCCAGCCTTCTTGGCCTTCTTCCCCATGGAGAGGACCTTGTGGACCAGCGGCTCCGCCACCATGGCTAAATCTCGTGAAACGAGCGAGCTCTCGGACCAAAGACTCGCTCGCACGGAATCCCGAGAGAAATCTAGAGCTCTGTGCCGCGCGTCAACCCGCCTGCACCGCAGAGTGCAGAAAAGAAGTCCAAACACTGTGGACTGGGAAGCCAAGAAACGAATCCGCCGGGCGATTTGAATTCAAAACGCCATCGACCGGCGAGGAGGTGGAGGAGACGACGAATTAGAACAGACCAGAGCGCAGGAGGCAGAGGTGTCGTCGTCGAGACAGCACTGCTCCCCGACAGCGATGAGGAGAAAAGATAAGAGGAAGAAACAAAAAGGAGAATTCTCGGAGTCAGAGGAGGAGAAGCGGTGCGGTGGAGAAGATTGAGCAGCTGCCGATGGAGATGGGGAAGACGAGAGCTCGGCTCGGCTCAGATGCATTCGGCCACGGCCATTGATGCGAGCAGAGCTAGCTGGTGACGGCATTAAATCGCCATAAATTGGAGACCAGCGAAAGCAAACAAGCGAGCTAGCTGCCTCACTCACTCACCTCACCTCTGCTCAGCTCAGCTCAGCTCGTTTCAGCGCAGTGGTTGGATCCGCCCGTGTAAACTTTTTCCGGTACCGGTACCAATGTACCATCCCCTCATCCCCTGACTCTGACTGGTGGGACCGAACTCTGAGCTGTGCTGTTGGGCCCGCGTGTCAGCGTACACGCTGTACGTGGCGCTGGTGGGGGTAGAGTACAGTAGTTGCTGCATTTCAAAAGGGCAGGTGGACTTTGGAGCAAGTAAACTTACTACTGCAACAAGTACGTACGGGCACGCACACGTAACACGTTCCTTCCTTTGTTTTTGTTTTGTTTTCGCGGTTTGGACCTGAAAGTCAAACAAGATGCTAGTATCATTTCTTAAGTGGAGATTCGAGTGAAACATGAGGCTCTTAAGGAGTGGAGATTTTCGGCTCCCAGCTCTATGGCTCATATTATTTCAAAACAATTCGAAAATCATATTTGTTAATTTCAAAATAATTGAATATATATCCAGATGTATCAATTTTGTATACTTTGTATTCCAAGCTACATAAAAATGATGAAAGTGTGGATCTGTGCAATGCATGTTTTCAAATCGCCAAACTTTTTCAAATTCTTATTTTTTTGTAACCCAAAGTACAAAGAATTCCATGTTACCATTTTGCATGCTCATAGGATACAACATTAACTGTGTCAAGAATTATTTTCAAATTTTTAAAATACTTGTAAATATATTTTTAATTTTTTATTGTAGGGAGCACTAGAACTCGAGCTATATACACCTTCCACTCCTTCAATAGAGATAAAGAAAATTGGGATTGTTGACAAACTGTGTTAGCTTTCGGCCGGTCTAGCCTAGCACTCAGCCTATGCTGTGATATTTATGTGCATGTGGCTCAACTTCAAATGGAGAGTCCATTGTATCCTAAAAGATCGAACCAAATGAGGAGTGAAACTCTCCCTTATAAGCTTGCCGCAACATCCTCCCGTAAGCGAGGTGTCATATCCACGGAAACCGGGGTACCCTTGATCCTTCTCGGTGTGGGCCACGGCGACCCTCCTGCCATGTAGGCGATCCCACAGCCTGTACATCGGCCTAGGGGCTGAAATCCGTCTCGCAGTATAAGTCACGGGAAGAATACATAAGCAATGATGTATCCTTCCCGGGGCACGGGAGGATACCTGCCCAGCACGTTCCCACGAAGTGTGTAGAGCATTCGAGATAAGAGCAGGCATCATGGGGCCCTAGTAGCCCCTGGTGTAATGAAAGAGATACAGTGAACCCCGAGAACAAGGACAACACACTCAGGACAAGATACGGGATCAGGTGGCAAAGAAGGACAAGGCCTAAAGGCCCATAGACCAAGACTAAAATACGAGACAAGACGCTGGCATGGCCATGCCAGCTGGCTGCTCTCACCCACCTAGTTCATCGTGTACAAGTCCAGCGAATCCAAGGCCACTATGGTAATCCCTTGTGATATAAAAGGAGGGCTATGGCTTAAGGAAAGGATGATAGAAAAAACATAGACATCCAGAGAGAGGAACCATAGCTAGCAGGAGAGGATGGAGTAGTAAAGAGGGTAGAGGAAGGAGAACCGGGAGATATGTTAGGCTAGGAGGAGAACCAACAACGGCAGATGGCCAATTCTTGCAGCTAGAGCTTAGGCGATCAAATCGACAAGGGCTTGACTCTCTCCCTTTGCAACCCGTTCTCCCCCACTATGATCAATACCACCAGACTGCAGGATGTAGGGATGTTAGCCCTTGGACGGCATGAACCTAGGTAAAAAACATGTTCGTGTGTTCTTGAGTTATTAAGCGATCCGTGAGAGGGTACCGGGAAGAAACCTTGGACGTGTTGTTGTTGGAATTATGTCCTAGAGGCAATAATAAAGACGTTATTGTTATAATTCTTATTCATGATAAAACTTATATTCCATGCTAGAATTGTATTAAGCGGAAACTTTGATGCTTGTGTGGTTTATGAACAAACACCGTGTCCCTAGTACGCCTCTATGGACTAGCTCATTGATTAATGATGGTTAAGGTTTCCTAACCATAGACATGAGTTTTCGATTAATAATGAGATCATGTCATTAGGAGAATGATATGATGGACAGACCCAAATCAAGCAGAGCAATTAGATCGTGTCATCGTTTTCATCTTTGCGAAGCTTTTTCCTATGTCAAATATTGTATTCCTTAGACCATGAGATGATGCAACTCCCTGGTATCGGAAGAAAGCTTTGAGGTCATCCTATGTGAGGGTGATCATAAAGGTGTCTCTCAGGTGATCGGAAAGTACTTGTTGGGTTGTATGTATCGATATGGAATTTGTCCCTCCCGAGTCGGAGAGATATACTTCGGGCCCACTCGGAAATCGATATCAACACCACTTGCAAGCACGTGGTTAAGGAGTTAATCACAAAGTGATATTGGATTACGGAACGAGTAAAGTACTTGCTGTGAACGAGATTGAACTAGTTATGCCGATATCAACGATCGAATCTCGGGCAAGTAAAATATCGCGTGACGAAGGGAATACATATATGGGATTAATTGAATCCTGGCATCGTGGTTCATCTGATATGATCATCGATGAATATGTGGGAGTCAATATGGGTTTCCAGATCCCGCTGTTGATTATTGATAGAAGATCATGTCTGCATATTCTCGAACCCGTAGGGTCACACACTTAACGTGCATTGATGCTAGGATAGAATGGATAATTGGTTTATGAGTTTTTGTTCGGAGTCTCGGATGAGATCCAGGACGTCACGAGAGGTTCCGGAATGGTCCGGAGAATAAGATTCATATAAAGGAAAGCAGTTTTTGGATTTTGGAATAGTTTCGGAGTTTATCGGTATTGTACCGGAAGGTTCTAGAAGCTTCCGGAGTGGGACCAACATGGGCCCACTTGTCGGAGGCCTGCGTGGGACTAAGGGGAGTGCCCTGGCCGCTTTGGGCCAGGGGCACAAGGCCCTATAGGCCCAGCCGGCTAAACCCTAGGGGAAACCCTAGGGAACCCTTCTAGAAGGAGGGGGAAAACTTGCCCCCCACTCCAACCCTTGGGGCCGCCGCCATAGGGCTTGGAGGAAGGGCCAAGGGGGACGGCCAGCCCCTATATAAAGAGGGCAGGGGCGCACTATTGGAATTATGCCCTAGAGGCAATAATAAAGATGTTATTATTATAATTCTTGTTCATGATAAAGTTTATATTCCATGCTAGAATTATATTAAGCGTAAACATTAATACTTGTGTGGTTTGTAAACAACACCGTGTCCCTAGTACGCCTCTATGGACTAGCTCATTGATTAATGATGGTTAAGGTTTCCTAACCATGGACATGAGTTGTCGATTAATAATGAGATCATATCATTGGGAGAATGATGTGATGGACAGACCCAAACTAAGCGAAGCAATTAGATCGTGTCATTGTGTTCATCTTTGCGAAGCTTTTCCTATGTCAAATATTGTATTCCTTAGACCATGAGATAATAAACTCCCTGGTATCGAAAGAAAACTTTGAGGTCATCAAACGTCATCCTATGAGAGGGTGATCATAAAGGTGTCTCTCAGGTGATCGGAAAGTATCTGTTGGGTTGTATGTATCGAGATGGGATTTGTCCCTCCCAAGTCGGAGAGATATACTTCGGGCCCACTCGGTAATCAATATCAACACCGCTTGCAAGCATGTGGTTAAGGAGTTAATCACAAAGTGATATCAGATTACGGAACGAGTAAAGTACTTGTTGTGAACGAGATTGAACTAGGTATGACGGTACCGACGATCGAATCTCGGGCAATTAAAATATCGCGCGACGAAGGGAATATATATGGGATTGATTGAATCCTGGCATCGTGGTTCATCCGATATGATCATCGATGAATGTGTGGGAGTCAATATGGGTTTCCAGACCCCGCTGTTGATTATTGATAGAAGATCATGTCTGCATATTCTCGAACCCGCAGGGTCACACACTTAACGTGTCTCGACGCTAGGATAGATTGGATATTTGGTTTATGAGTTTTTGTTCGGAGTCTCGGATGGGATCCGGGACATCACGAGAGGTTCCGGAATGGTCCGGAGAATAAGATTCATATAAGGCAGTGCAGTTTTTGGAGTTCGGAATTGTTCCGGGTTAATCGGTATTGTACCGGAAGCTTCTAGAACCTTCCGGAAGGGGACCAACGTGGCCCCACCTTCCGGGAGGGGGCATGGGCCTATGAGGGAGTGCCCTGGCCGCATTGGGCCAGGGGCACAAGGCCTCATAGGGCCCAACCGGCCAGCTAGGGTAAAACCCTAGATAGACCTTCTGAAGGGGGGAGGTTTCCTTGCCCCCACTCCTCCTCCTTTGGCCGCCGGCCTAGGGCTTGGGGGAGGGGTTAGGGCTGCTCCCACCCCTCTATATATAGAGGGCTGGGGGCGCACCACCCCCCACACCTTCCCCTCCAACCCTAGCCGCCCTGCTGCCCTCCTCTCTCCCTCCCGACTGCTTGTAGGCGAAGCCCTGCTGCAGAAATTCTCCACCATACTTGCTGGACCAAGGAAGGAGGAGATGTCGAGGTGCTGCACGTGTGCATCTCACGGAGGCATCGCCACTTGTGGTGCTAGATCGGATCGGATCGCGAGGAGGAGAAACGAGTACGACTACATCACCCACGTTCCGACGAACGCTCCGCTGTGCGAATCTTCAAGGGTATGAAGATCTAATCCAATCTCTCTCGTTGTTTGCATCTCCTAGATTAGATCTTGGCTTTCCCTCTGTTCGCATTGGTAGAAAATTTTGATTTACTATGTCGCGAAACCCTTCAGTGGTATCAGAGCTAGATCTATGCGTAGATGTGATTCACTAGTAGAACGCAACATGGTTGTTGCGGGCGTTGATGTTTTCTGTTGCAAGCCTCTTGTTTGTGTTCTTCTTATGACGCGGGATAGTGAGATTGAAGCGGTCCAGGCCAACCTTACGCGACGTCGTTCGCGAGACCGGCTCCGCACTTGATGTGTGGCTTGTTCCACACATGCGGCTGGTGGATGCCTGTTTCTCTCACTATAGTTGTCATGGGTTTAACACCGGAGTTTGGCAACCATAATATCACCGTTGTGGTTTTCCGTAGGTAAGAATCGTTCTTAGCTTGCTACTCCCATGAGCCACGTAAAACATGCAACAACAAAGTAGAGGCGTCTAACTTGTTTTTGCAGGGAGTGTTTTCTGTGATATGGTATGGCCCAAGATGTGATGTGTATAATGTATGCGATGATCATGTTTTGTAATGTTTCATGACTTGCATGTCGATGAGTACACAACCGACAGGAGCCATATGGTTGTCTTTATAATTGTGTATGACCTGCGAGTCAACTTCCTATACGCCATGTAATAGCTTTACTTTATCGCTAAGTAGTTAGCAATAGTTGTAGTTGCTATTCATGGTGGAGGCAATCATGGTGGAGTGATGGAGATCATGCCGGCACGCACAAGATGGCGATCATTGCGCGAAGATTGGCTATACCATGTCACATAAAGTTATATGCATGTGATGTTTATCCTTTTATGTATCTTATTATGCTTAGATCGCGACGGTAGCATTATGAGATGATTCCTCACTTAAAGATCAAGATAAAACTGTGTTCTCCCCAAGTATGCACCGTTGCGAAAGTTCGTCGTGTCCAAGCATCACGTGATGATCGGGTGCTATAGACTCTACGCTCACATACAACGGGTGCAAGCTAGTTTTGCACACGCGGAAATACTTGGTGACATGGTTATACCCTACGGGTACGTAACTTCAGCATACCTAGTCCAGCCCAAGGAAGGCCCACGGCAGACATACGCTGGCCCATGAAGATTTTCGGGTGGCCAAGGCCCATGACGTCTTCGGATCCTTGGAGAGCAAGACTAGAGTTTGAATACAACTTGTAACCTACTCGTGTCGGTACCTGAGACCTAGCCTCCCCATATATAAAGGCTAGGAGGGTCCAACGAGGGGGTATCCCACAATAGACCTAGATCTCTCGACTCATACTTTCGCACACGCATCCACGCCAGATCGAATCTGCGCGCCCTGTAACCTTCGGTTCCGCCGTAATCAAAGAGCAGACAAGCAGGAGTAGGGTTTTCCCTCCGGGGGCCTGAACCTGGGTAAATCTCGTGTCCCCTGGTTGCTTTTCTGTTAACCGTGCCACGATCTCCAGCATCCCCATCTTCTCCAAAATCCAAGTCCATAACAATGGGCATTGACGAGATTAAACCTCGTCAATTGGCGCTGTCTGTGGGAATTGGGGCTGCTGATTGTGCGGTCGTGACGGTTCCGACCCGATCGATCTACAACTCCGCGGCGACGGAGAATCACCTCCTCTTCGGCGCTTTCGACTTCACCGCCCACTCGCCGGATACCATGAAGGATTTCGAGCCCGTAGGCGACGGACTCGAAATCTTGTTCGGAAGCTTCTGCTTCCAGGTGGGACAAACTGGCACCCTCCGCCTCCCTGAGCGGGTGCCCGTACCGTCAATCAGGCCCGCTTCATGGGCTCCACACCCCGTGCTACGCACGTCACCATCAACAGATGAGTTCTACAGTAGCAGCAGCTGCAACTCCGATCTGTGCGATCCACCTTCGGATGAAGGGACCTACGGTTCCGGATCCGAAAGCTGCGGCAGCAGCCAACCAATCTGCAGGCGCTATCTGTGCGCCGCAATCATCCAAACCGACAAGGAAACGCCTAACCCGCAGGACAGAAACGGCGAAAACGGTGGAAACGGCGAAAACGGGGAAAACAGGGGCCGCCTCATCCAACTTAGCAAAGAAGGATGGGTCGAAGCACGCCGCGCCGTCGCAGGCGAAATAGTCCTACCTCTGGACTCCCCACGTGATCTGCTGATGGAATATCACTACCTCCTCATCGAGGAGCACAAGAAGCAAGTCAAGATGCAGGAGACGCTCGACAAACGCAAGAAAGCAGCCTCTGAGTCCAGTGCGCAACGAGCTGCGCTCTCCGCCATGGGACCCGGCTCTAGCACAAACGGAAACCAGGGAAACAAGCACCGCTCTCGGGTGGAAAACATGGACCCGAAGGAGCGGCGTGACGCGACCCGAACTCTCCACACATCATTCATGGATATGGACGCCGATGGCAACATCACCCCGAAGACGCCACAAGCTGTGATCATGGCAGCCACTGCGTATCTCGCGGCTCACCCACCTCCGGAGGGGAAGCCGAAAAGGGCCATGCATAGGTCCGCACTCACCGGACTAGGACTAATCGGAGCTGCGCTCCACGAAGACGCTCCTACGGAGCCGAAGAAGAAAGCTCCGGCCAGGCGCGACCGGAGCCCCACTCCCTCATCCAAAGATGAAGAGGAACACGATCTTCCTCGAAGGAAGAAGAGCTCGCACCGCCATAAACGCGACTACGACGCCAGAGACAAGCTTACACAGCGCAAGATCGACAAAGCACGCGCCAAACGCGCATGCTCGTCTGAATCTGAGATGGATGAAGACGAAGGAGAACTCTGCGGGGCTCGATGCTTCAGCAGATCCGTCCGGCGAACACAGATGCCACGCAACTTCAAGCTTCCTTCGGATACTCCGAAGTTCAACGGCACACAAGATCCAAAGTCCTGGCTCAGTGACCATCTGTCATCCGTCAAGCTTCACGGAGGCAACAAAGAAACCGCCATGCAATGCCTTCAGCTGCAGCTGACAGGCGCGGCGCGGGTCTGGCTTAGCAGCCTATCATCAGGATCCATCCGAAGCTGGGAGGAGCTCGCTTATAGCTTCATCCGAAATTTCAAAGGCACCAGCAAGAGGCCCGCCTCAATTGAAGAATTGCGAGCCTGCACTTAGAGATCGGGTGAATCTATTCGCTCGTACATACTACGTTGGTCTACAACCAAGAACTCCGCAGCACACATCTCCGAAGAGCGGGCCATCGACGCCTTCAGGGACGGCGTCAAACGCCCAGACTTCAAGGAGGAACTTGGGCGTGTAAAGCCCAAGACACTCGACCACCTCATGGAAATCGCCAACAGTTGGGCAGACGGCGAAGATTGCATCCAGCGGGCGCAATCAGATGAAGAGGACGACTACGGCCGAAGACGCGAATGCCGCAGCAAGAGGAGATCGCGCGTCTACGAGGACCGCGACGGACGCGACATGGTCGCAGCCGGCTACGCCGACCGCCGTAACGACAACAGCCGCAACAGCGGAGGATACCGCAGCGGAAACTTCCGCGACAACGGACGACCAACGCAGTCGTGGCAACGCCGCGACCGCGACAACGGACCCTCAACATTCGACAAACTTTCGGGTCCATGCACCATCCACTTCTACATCGACAAACAAGATGGCAAAAAGAAAGCTAGCCACATGCTCAAGGACTGCCGCGAGTTCCAGAAACTCAGCGAAGGCATGATGCAGATGAGGCAACAAGCTCCAATTCCTGCGTTCGGAAACGCACCTGCGCCAGGTGAAATAGCACACGGAGCTCCTCCACCGCCGCCTATTGGAGGCCCAAATCAACCAATCGCACCAGCGCAAAACAACGCCGGGGTCGCATACCCCCCACCAAAGGGAGCACTAAATATGATCCAGAAGGGACGCCCAACCAACAGGGTGCAGAAGAAAATCACCCGACAAATCAACATGGCCGTGGCAACTCCGCCTGCAATCCCTGAGTACCTCAGCGGATCGGAGTCCTGCATCACATTCACTCGCGCGGATCACCCTTGCTAGATCCCTCGCCTAGGTCATGCTGCCCTGGTGCTGGAGGCGCAGATCGGAGGCTTCGAGATGAGTCGCGTCTTCATGGACGGCGGCAGCGGCATCGACCTAATGTTCGCAAGCACTCTAGCAGCTATGCGGATCCCGCAATACAGCCTGGAACAATCAGACACAACGTTCCACGACATTGTCCCAGGGAAGGGCATCTCCCCCCTGGGCAAAATAGGGCTCGACGTCATCTTCGGGAAGCCGGACAACTTTCGGCAGGAGCGCCTAGAATTCGAAGTGGTGGACTGGCCATCGCAATACCACGCCATCCTGGGACGTATAGCATTCGCAAGGTTCCTGGCCGTCCCACACTACGCATACCTACTACTCAAGATGCCAGGACCAAGGGGCGTCATCACAGTCCACGGGAGCTTCACCCGATCGGACCAATGTGACAGGGATTTCAACAAAATCTCCCAGTCTTTCGGCATGCAAGAAGAGCTTGTAAGGCTCCGCGAGGTGACGGACAATGGGCTACCCCCAGTCACAAAACAGAACGCACCCGACATGTCTTTCGACTCCACCATCAACACCAAAAAAGTGCAGGTCCATCCAATGGATGCCTCCAAGACGGCGCTGATCGCCAACGACCTCAGCACCACATAGGAAGGCGCGCTCGTCAAATTCCTCCGTGAGCACTGGGAAATCTTCGCCTGGTGTCCTGCGGACATGCCAGGAGTTTCCAGGGAATTCGCCGAGCACGCACTCAATGTCTTCCCAGACACCAAGCCAGTCAAGCAGTCCATCCGAAGACTGTCGGAGCCACGAGCCGAAGCTATCGGCAAGGAGATCAACAGATTACTCACAGCAGACTTCATCCGAGAAATCAAGGAAAGCGAGTGGCTGGCAAACACGGTGATGGTCCCGAAGACGGACACGGACATCCTGCGGATGTGCGTGGACTTCACGTCACTAAATAAACACTGCCCTAAGGACCATTTCCCTCTTCCTCGGATCGACCAGATCATCGATTCGACTGCAGGTTGTGAGAAACTCTCCTTCCTCGACGCCTACTCAGGCTATAACCAGATTCGACTCAAGGTCGAAGATCAAGAGAAAACGGCGTTCATCACACCGTTCGGAGTATACTGCTACAACACAATGCCCTTCGGGCTAAAGAACGCGGGTGCCACGTACCAGCGATGCATGCAGGCCTGCCTCAAGGACCAGATCGGTCGCAACGTCCAAGTCTATGTCGACGACATAGTCATAAAAACCAAGGAGGCAAGAACACTTATCGACGATCTCCGCGAGACGTTCGACAACCTTGATCGCTACAGAATCAAGCTCAATCCAGAAAAGTGCGCCTTCGGCGTCCCCTCGGGTCAGCTGCTCAGGTACTTCATCTCTCAACGAGGGATCGAAGCGAACCCGAAGAAAATCAAAGCTATCATGACAATGGAGAAGCCGAAAAACCTCAAGGGCGTTCAGCAGCTCGCAGGACGAGTAGCGGCACTAAGCAGGTTCATCAGCCACATGGGCGAGAAGGCCCTACCATTTTACCAGCTGCTGCGCAAGGCAGACAAGTTCGAGTGGACACCAGAAGCCAACGACGCATTCGAAAGCCTCAAGCGGCTCCTCTCCACCTCGCCAGTTTTGGTCACGCCAAAAGAGCGCGAGCCCCTGTTGCTGTACATAGCAGCCACACACCAGGTGGTCAACACAGTACTCGTGGTCGAACGACCCGAAGAAGGCAAGTCCCACGGGGTACAACGCCCAATTTACTACCTCAGCGAGGTTCTCACTCCAACAAAACAGCGGTACCCGCACTACCAGAAGCTGGCCTACGGCGTGTTCATGACGGCTCGATGACTAAGCCACTACTTCCAAGAGCATCAGGTGATGGTCGTCAACGAGGCACCCCTAAGCAGCATCCTGAATAACCCAGAGGCCACAGGGCGCGTGGCCCTGTGGGGCATTGAATTATAACCCCTGGACATCATCTACGAGAAGCGACACGCAATCAAATCTCAAGTCCTTCCGGACTTCCTGGTGCACTGGATGGAGCTGCAGCTGCCTGACACCCCAGACATGTCGCAGTCCTGGACAATGCATTTTGACGGCTCCAAACGCGAAGCCGGAGCAGGGGCAGGAGTCATACTGACCTCCCCGCAAGGTGACAAGATGAAGTACGTCCTTCGAATGAAATTTAGAGCCTCCAACAACGAGGCCGAATACGAAGCCCTCATCCATGGCATGAAGATGGCAAAAATATGCGGCGCAACGCGCCTGGTCATCTACGGTGACTCCAACCTTGTCGTACAGCAGACGATGAATGAGTGCGACGCACACGCCGAAAACATGATCGCGTACCGCGCGCTATACAACGCACTTGAAGGAGAATTCGACGGCTGCAAACTTCGGCACGTTGGAAGAGAGAGCAACGAGGAGGCCGATAGACTCGCCAACATCGGCTCCACTTGCGCAAAGGTACCACCAGGTGTGTTCCTCGAATAGATCTGCGTGCCATCCATCAAGCGGAAATTCCCCAAGGGATCACCCGAAGAAGCAGAACACTCGGGGGCTACGCTACCCGAAGGTCATGAAGAACCCGAAAAGTTGGATACCGAAGTTGCCATGGTCAACCTGATGCAGGTCATGGCAGTCGAAGAAACTTGGACCCGTCCATACCTCCAGTTCCTGATAAACGGAGAATTGCCAGACAGCCCGACAGACGCCCGGCGCGTATCTCGTCGGTCAAAAGCCTTCACCATCATCAACGGCGAGCTGTACAAACGCAGCATTACGGGCGTACTACAACGGTGCGTCACCATCAACGACGGCAAAGCCATACTCCAAGATATCCACGAGGGCATCTGCGGCTACCACGCAGGTAGCCGCTCCCTCGTCGCCAAAGCTCTGCGAGCAGGATTCTACTGGCCAACGGCCATGAGCGACGCGAAAGACATCGTCCGAAGATGCAACGGGTGCCAACGGTTCGCCCACAAACCGCACGCACCTGGGTCCGAACTTCGACCCATACCCATAGCCTGGCCTTTTGCCCAATGGGGCCTCGACATGATCGGCAAACTGCCAAAATCTTCGAAAGGAGGACACGTCTTCCTCCTGGTCGCAGTCGACAAATTCACCAAGTGGATCGAAGCCATGCCAGTCACCAACCAGAAGGGAAAAACCGCCGTTAAGTTCTTCGAATCCGTTGTCTACAGGTTTGGCGTACCACACAGCATCATCACCGACAACGGATCGAACTTCATCTCTGAAGAATTCCAGGACTTCTACGAAGGCCTCGGGATCAATATCACGTATGCCTCAGTGGCACACCCGCAAACAAACGGGCAAGTGGAAAAGGCCAACGGCCTAATCGGCGCCGGCATCAAGAAGCGCCTCATGAGCTCACTCGAGCACAAAGCTGGAAACTGGACGAAAGAGCTACCGTCTGTCCTGTGGAGCTTACGTACTACGCCAAACAGCTCCACCGGCTACACACCGTTCTTCATGGTGCACGGAGCTGAGGCCGTGCTACCAGCCGAAGTACGCCACCAGGCTCCACGAGTCGTCGCTTACAGCGAAGCCGAATCCTCGGCTGCACTCGAAGACGCCGTCGACACACTCGATGAAGCGCGGGATATAGCAGCCGCTCGATCAGCGGTGTACCAGCAGAGTCTCCGCAACTATCACAGCCGCCGGCTGCACCCAAGGTCCTTCGTCGAAGGAGACCTCGTCTTGCGACTCAAGCAAAAGCAACCGAACAAACTCGATTCACCATGGGAAGGACCCTATGTCATCACCGAAGTCATCCCAGGTGGCGCCTATCGCCTCAAGCACGTGGAGTCTGGAGTCGCATACTCCAACCCGTGGAACGTCTCGCACCTGCGACGATTCTACCCGTAGCGACCTACCCTCCTTTTCACTTTCAATAAGGCTTTCAGCCAAGGCTACTCAGCCGAATCATGTACCTCCTCCATCACGATATAAAAAAAGCTAAGTACCTCGCCCCCAACCCTCGGTTGACTATTTTCTGCAACTTTACTACATGCTACATACGCACTCGGGGGCTCCCCCCACCTCACGATTTCATCGACTGAGGACAAAACGTGTACACCTGAGTAGCTGACCACGTCAGGCAAATGAAAAGGGCACGTACTAAATCAAAGCACTGCGTGCTCGCAAACAAGCGAACCTTTACAACAAAGGGCACATACACGCCCAGCCGCAATATACAAATTTTACATCTATCTGTTTATTTTCAGGTCCTACCTATTCTGAAGAATAACCTGAGCACGCTGCTCAAACAAATCTACAATCTGTTCGGCATACTGCCTTACAGTCGCGTAATGCGGACACATATTCCACTCGCCACCATCTGGTCGAGGAGGTGGCCCAGTCGCCACAGCAGCCAAATCTACATCAGGGCGGTGCACCCTCACAAGAGACAAGGCAGCCTTCACCCCTGCGACGAGCTGCTGCCGCACCAGCTCCTTGACATTGCTAGCACTCCGAAACTTCGTCAGAAGACCTACAAGGGTCGTTGGCACGGCATCCAAGGGAAACATGACGTGCAGCACCGAGGAAAGCGATGTCTGCACCTGGCGGAGCACCCGCGAAACCTGGTAGACACGATCCTGCACCGTCGCCAGAACTATGGCGCGATCACGATCCATCCAGAAGAAGCCGCCGGCCTCCATGTCCTGTTGAGTCAAGCAATTGACTCGAACAGCAATACGCTCCTTTTCTTCCCTCGGAGCAAGATTGGCACCTGCGACAACCGCACAAAACAAGAGTAAGGCCAGCAGGCTCACCCGAAGAACTGAGCTACAGCCCGAAAGAAGGATCAACTTACATTGCAGCTGCTCGGACAGCCGACCCAGCTCCTCCATCAAATACTCCTCTCTGGCTGCACCACGGTCTCCTTTGGATTTCCAAACGTCAGCGCGGCCGCGTAACCCAAGCAAATCCCTCTCCAAGCTGCGCACGCAATCTCGAAGAAACGCAAGCTGCGAGGAATCATCCAATGATGGTCGCAAGGGCTTTGCGGATGAAGTGTCAACCGGGTCAGCACCCGAAGGAACCTATAGCAGCAGAAAAAAGAAGGCACACAGACATTCAGCCAAGGATAGAACTCAACTCGGAGGAATTCATTAAATAAGGCCACTGCGTGGCACAAGGATGGTACTACAAAAGATATTTACAGCAAAAGTAAACTACATACTACCCTACATCTCCTATGCCTAAGGCGCAGGACACTGAGTCGCCTCAGAGCCAGACTGCCTAGCTTTGGCCTCGCCCTGCTGCCGCGGCGCATACTCAGACAGCAAGTCAAATGAGCTTGGGCCCATATCGTCTGCAGCGAGCGGAGTAGGCAGCAAAGGCTACCTCTGATCCATCCGCAGCCGTCGGCATCCGAGAAGTGATCTGGGGCAAGTCCAGCTCCGCCCCAGCCGCCATGGCCATCGCCAGCCCGACGGACGCGCCGATGCCCTTCTGCTTGCGCTTGTAAGCCGCAGGCGCTTGGGCTGACAGAGCCTCTGCCAGGGCATCCCCATCTTCAAGGGTTGCGTCCTTCGGGAAGAGCTCCTGGTAGAAGCGACCAAGGACCTCTTTCGCCTTGGCCAGGGAGTTGACGACGGCGCTGCAGCGGTCTTCGACCACCACAGTGGCATCATCTAGAGCACTCCCGTGCTCCAGAGCACCGCGGTCAAACTCGATGCCTGCGGCATCTGAGACAAAAAAGAAGAAAACATGAAGAAAGGCAACATAGAAGAAGATCCGTAGAAAAAGAAGCAAGTACAAAAGCCAGCGCTCACCTGAAATAGCCTTGGCAGCAGCCATGGGCTTCTCTGCCACCCCTTTTTCACGAGCAGCCGCAACGGTGGCCAGCTGCTCCTCACGATCTGCGGCCTCCTGCTGCAGACGCTCTTTCGCTTCGGCTGCCTTCGACAGCTCCAGCTCAAGGCGCTCTCTCGCCTCAGCGGCAGCTTCGGCCTTCTGCTCCGATTGGCCAAGGCTCTTCTTCAGAGCATCGACCTCACGGAGAGAGTCGTTATGCTCCTCTGCATTTACAACAAGCCAGTGTCAAAGAACAGGACCAGGATAAGCAAGAGAAGTACTACAAGGCAGACGCATACCTTGAAGCTACGGAGACTATGCGTCTGCCTTGTAGTACTTCTCTTGCTTATCCTGGTCCTGTTCTTTGACACTGGCTTGTTGTAAATGCAGAGGAGCATAACGACTCTCTCCGTGAGGTCGATGCTCTGAAGAAGAGCCTTGGCCAATCGGAGCAGAAGGCCGAAGCTGCCGCTGAGGCGAGAGAGCGCCTTGAGCTGGAGCTGTCGAAGGCAGCCGAAGCGAAAGAGCGTCTGCAGCAGGAGGCCGCAGATCGTGAGGAGCAGCTGGCCACCGTTGCGGCTGCTCGTGAAAAAGGGGTGGCGGAGAAGCTCATGGCTGCTGCCAAGGCTATTTCAGGTGAGCGCTGGATTTTGTACTTGCTTCTTTTTCTACGGATCTTCTTCTATGTTGCCTTTCTTCATGTTTTCTTCTTTTTTGTCTCAGATGCCGCAGGCATCGAGTTTGACCGCGGTGCTCTGGAGCACGGGAGTGCTCTAGATGATGCCACTGTGGCGGTCGAAGACCGCTGCAGCGCCGTCGTCAACTCCCTGGCCAAGGCGAAAGAGGTCCTTGGTCGCTTCTACCAGGAGCTCTTCCCGAAGGACGCAACCCTTGAAGATGTGGATGCCCTGGCAGAGGCTCTGTCAGCCGAAGCGCCTGCGGCTTACAAGCGCAAGCAGAAGGGCATCGGCGCGTCCGTCGGGCTGGCGATGGCCATGGCGGCTGGGGCGGAGCTGGACTTGCCCCAGATCACTTCTCGGATGCCAACGGCTGTGGATGGATCAGAGGTAGCCTTCGCTGCCTACTCCGCTCGCTGCAGACGATATGGGCCCAAGCTCATTGACTTGCTGTCTGAGTACGCGCCACGGCAGCAGGGCGAGGCCAAAGCTAGGCAGTCTGGCTCTGAGGCGACTCAGTGTCCTGCGCCTTAGGAATAGGAGATGTAGGGTAGTATGTAGTTTACTTTTGCTGTAAATATCTTTTGTAGTACCATCCTTGTGCCACACAGTGGCCTTATTTAATGAATTCCTCCGAGTTGAGCTCTATCCTTGGCTGAATGTCTGTGTGCCTTCTTTTTTATGCTGCTATAGGTTCCTTCGGGTGCTGACCCGGTTGACACTTCATCCGCAAAGCCCTTGCGACCATCATTGGATGATTCCTCGTAGCTTGCGTTTCTTCGAGATCGCGTGCGCAGCTTGGAGAGAGATTTGCTTGGGTTACGCGGTCGCTCTGACGTTTGGAAATCCAAAGCAGACCGTGGTGCAGCCAGAGAGGAGTATTTGATGGCGGAGCTGGGTCGGCTGTCCGAGCAGCTGCAATGTAAGTTGATCCTTCTTTCGGGCTGTAGCTCAGTTCTTCGGGTGAGCCTGCTGGCCTTACTCTTGTTTTGTGCGGTTGTCGCAGGTGCCAATCTTGCTCCGAGGGAAGAAAAGGAGCGTATTGCTGTTCGAGTCAATTGCTTGACTCAACAGGACATGGAGGCCGGCGGCTTCTTCTGGATGGATCGTGATCGCGCCATAGTTCTGGCGACGGTGCAGGATCGTGTCTACTAGGTTTCGCGGGTGCTCCGCCAGGTGCAGACATCGCTTTCCTCGGTGCTGCACGTCATGTTTCCGTTGGATGCCGTGCCAACGACCCTTGTAGGTCTTCTGACGAAGTTTCGGAGTGCCAGCAATGTCAAGGAGCTGGTGCGGCAGCAGCTCGTCGTAGAGGTGAAGGCTGCCTTGTCTCTTGTGAGGGTGCACCGCCCTGATGTAGATTTGGCTGCTGTGGCGACTGGGCCACCTCCTCGACCAGATGGTGGCGAGTGGAATATGCGTCCGCATTACGCGGCTGTAAGGCAGTATGCCGAACAGATTGTAGATTTGTTTGAGCAGCGTGCTCAGGTTATTCTTCAGAATAGGTAGGACCTGAAAATAAACAGATAGATGTAAAATTTGTATATTGCGGCTGGGCGTGTATGTGCCCTTTGTTGTAAAGGTTCGCTTGTTTGCGAGCACGCAGTTCTTTGATTTAGTACGTGCCCTTTTCGTTTGCCTGACGTGGTCAGCTACTCAGGTGTACACGTTTTATCCTCAGTCGATGAAATCGTGAGGTGGGGGGAGCCCCCGAGTGCGTATGTAGCATGTAGTAAAGTTGCAGAAAATAGTCAACCGAGGGTTGGGGACGAGGTACTTAGCTTTATTTATATCGTGATGGAGGAGGTACATGATTCGGCTGAGTAGCCTTGGCTGAAAGCCTTATTGAAAGTGAAAAGGGGGGTAGGTCGCTACGGGTAGAATCGTCGCAGGTGCGAGACGTTCCACGGGTTGGAGTATGCGACTCCAGACTCCACGTGCTTGAGGCGATAGGCGCCACCTGGGATGACTTCGGTGATGACATAGGGTCCTTCCCATGGTGAATCGAGTTTTGTCGGTTGCTTTTGCTTGAGTCACATGACGAGGTCTCCTTCGACGAAGGACCTTGGGTGCAGCCGGCGGCTGTGATAGTTGCGGAGACTCTGCTGGTACACCGCTGATCGAGCGGCTGCTATATCCCGCGCTTCATCGAGTGTGTCGACGGCGTCTTCGAGTGCAGCCGTGGATTCGGCTTCGCTGTAAGCGACGACTCATGGAGCCTGGTGGCGTACTTCGGCTGGTAGCATGGCCTCAGCTCCGTGCACCATGAAGAACGGTGTGTAGCCGGTGGAGCTGTTTGGCGTAGTACGTAAGCTCAACAGGACAGACGGTAGCTCTTTCGTCCAGTTTCCAGCTTTGTGCTTGAGTGAGCTCATGAGGCGCTTCTTGATGCCAGCGCCGATTAGGCCGTTGGCCTTTTCCACTTGCCCGTTTGTTTGTGGGTGTGCCACTGAGGCATACGTGATATTGATCCCGAGGCCTTCACAGAAGTCCTGGAATTCTTCGGAGATGAAGTTCGATCCGTTGTCGGTGATGATGCTGTGCGGTATGCCAAACCTGTAGACAATGGATTCGAAGAACTTGACGGCGGTTTTTCCCTTCTGGTTGGTGACTGGCATGGCTTCGATCCACTTGGTGAATTTGTCGACTGCGACCAGAAGGAAGACGTGTCCTCCTTTCGAAGATTTTGGCAGTTTGCCGATCATGTCGAGGCCCCATTGGGCAAAAGGCCAGGCTATGGGTATGGGTCGAAGTTCGGACCCAGGTGCGTGCGGTTTGTCGGCAAACCGTTGGCACCCGTTGCATCTTCGGACGATGTCTTTCGCGTCGCTCATGGCCGTTGGCCAGTAGAATCCTGCTCGCAGAGCTTTGGCGACGAGGGAGCGGCTACCTGCGTGGTGGCCGCAGATGCCCTCGTGGATATATTGGAGTATGGCTTTGCCGTCGTTGATGGTGATGCACCGTTGTAGTACGCCCGTAATGCTGCGTTTGTACAGCTCGCTGTTGATGATGGTGAAGGCTTTTGACCGACGAGATACGCGCCGGGCGTCTGTCGGGCTGTCTGGCAATTCTCCGTTTATCAGGAACTGGAGGTATGGATGGGTCCAAGTTTCTTCGACTGCCATGACCTGCATCAGGTTGACCATGGCAACTTCGGTATCCAACTTTTCGGGTTCTTCATGACCTTCGGGTAGCGTAGCCCCCGAGTGTTCTGCTTCTTCGGGTGATCCCTTGGGGAATTTCCGCTTGATGGATGGCACGCAGATCTATTCGAGGAACACACCTGGTGGTACCTTTGCGCAAGTGGAGCCGATGTTGGCGAGTCTATCGGCCTCCTCGTTGCTCTCTCTTCCAACGTGCCGAAGTTCGCAGCCGTCAAATTCTCCTTCGAGTGCGTTGTATAGCGCGCGGTACACGATCATGTTTTCGGCGTGTGCGTCGCACTCATTCATCGTCTGCTGTACGACAAGGTTGGAGTCACCGTAGATGACCAGGCGCGTTGCGCCGCATATTTTTGCCATCTTCATGCCATGGATGAGGGCTTCGTATTCGGCCTCGTTGTTGGAGGCTCTGAATTTCATCCGAAGGACGTACTTCATCTTGTCACCTTGCGGGGAGGTCAGTATGACTCCTGCCCCTGCTCCGGCTTCGCGTTTGGAGCCGTCAAAATGCATTGTCCAGGACTGCGACATGTCTGGGGTGTCAGGCAGCTGTAGCTCCATCCAGTGCACCAGGAAGTCCGGAAGGACTTGAGATTTGATTGCGTGTCGCTTCTCGTAGATGATGTCCAGGGGTGATAATTCAATGCCCCACAGGGCCACGTGCCCTGTGGCCTCTGGGTTATTTAGGATGTTGCTTAGGGGTGCCTCGTTGACGACCATCACCTGATGCTCCTGAAAGTAGTGGCTTAGTCGTCGAGCCGTCATGAACACGCCGTAGGCCAGCTTCTGGTAGTGCGGGTACCGCTGTTTTGTTGGAGTGAGAACCTCGCTGAGGTAGTAAATTGGGCGTTGTACCCCGTGGGTCTTGCCTTCTTCGGGCCGTTCGACCACGAGTACTGTGCAAACCACCTGGTGTGTGGCTGCTATGTACAGCAACAGGGGCTCGCGCTCTTTTGGCGTGACCAAAACTGGCGAGGTGGAGAGGAGCCGCTTGAGGCTTTTGAATGCGTCGTTGGCTTCTGGTGTCCACTCGAACTTGTCTGCCTTGCGCAGCAGCTGGTAAAATGGTAGGGCCTTCTCGCCCATGCAGCTGATGAACCTGCTTAGTGACGCTACTCGTCCTGCGAGCTGCTGAACGCCCTTGAGGTTTTTCGGCTTCTCCATTGTCATGATAGCTTTGATTTTCTTCGGGTTCGCTTCGATCCCTCGTTGAGAGATGAAGTACCCGAGCAGCTGACCCGAGGGGACGCCGAAGGCGCACTTTTCTAGATTGAGCTTGATCCTGTAGCGATCAAGGTTGTCGAACGTCTCGCGGAGATCGTCGATAAGTGTTCTTGCCTCCTTGGTTTTTATGACTATGTCGTCGACATAGACTTGGAAGTTGCGACCGATCTGGTCCTTGAGGCAGGCCTGCATGCATCGCTGGTACGTGGCACCCGCGTTCTTTAGCCCGAAGGGCATTGTGTTGTAGCAGTATACTCCGAATGGTGTGATGAACGTCGTTTTCTCTTGATCTTCGACCTTGAGTCAAATCTGGTTATAGCCTGAGTAGGCGTCGAGGAAGGAGAGTTTCTCACAACCTGCAGTCGAATCGATGATCTGGTCGATCCGAGGAAGAGGGAAATGGTCCTTAGGGCAGTGTTTATTTAGTGACGTGAAGTCCACGCACATCCGCAGGATGTCCGTGTCCTTCTTCGGGACCATCACCGTGTTTGCCAGCCACTCGCTTTCCTTGATTTCTCGGATGAAGTCTGCTGCGAGTAATCTGTTGATCTCCTTGCCGATAGCTTCAGCTCGTGGCTCCGACAGTCTTCGGATGGACTGCTTGACTGGCTTGGTGTCTGGGAAGACATTGAGTGCGTGCTCGGCGAATTCCCTGGGAACTCCTGGCATGTCCGCAGGACACCAGGCGAAGATTTCCCAGTGCTCACGGAGGAATTTGACGAGCGCGCCTTCCTATGTGGTGCTGAGGTCGTTGGCGATCAGCGCCGTCTTGGAGGCATCCATTGGATGGACCTGCACTTTTTTGGTGTTGATGGTGGAGTCGAAAGACATGTCGGGTGCGTTCTGTTTTGTGACTGGGGGTAGCCCATTGTCCGTCACCTCGCGGAGCCTTACAAGCTCTTCTTGCATGCCGAAAGACTGGGAGATTTTGTTGAAATCCCTGTCACATTGGTCCGATCGGGTGAAGCTCCCGTGGACTGTGATGACGCCCCTTGGTCCTGGCATCTTGAGTAGTAGGTATGCGTAGTGTGGGACGGCCAGGAACCTTGCGAATGCTATACGTCCCAGGATGGCGTGGTATTGCGATGGCCAGTCCACCACTTCGAATTCTAGGCGCTCCTGCCGAAAGTTGTCCGGCTTCCCGAAGATGACGTCGAGCCCTATTTTGCCCAGGGGGGAGATGCCCTTCCCTGGGACAATGTCGTGGAACGTTGTGTCTGATTGTTCCAGGCTGTATTGCGGGATCCGCATAGCTGCTAGAGTGCTTGCGAACATTAGGTTGATGCCGCTGCCGCCGTCCATGAAGACGCGACTCATCTCGAAGCCTCCGATCTGCGCCTCCAGCACCAGGGCAGCATGACCTGGGCGAGGGATCTGGCAAGGGTGATCCGCGCGAGTGAATGTGATGCAGGACTCCGATCCGCTGAGGTACTCAGGGATTGCAGGCGGAGTTGCCACGGCCATGTTGATTTGTCGGGTGATTTTCTTCTACACCCTGTTGGTTGGGCGTCCCTTCTGGATCATATTTAGTGCTCCCTTTGGTGGGGGGTATGCGACCCCGGCGTTGTTTTGCGCAGGTGCGATTGGTTGATTTGGGCCTCCAATAGGTGGCGGTGGAGGAGCTCCGTGTGCTATTTCACCTGGCGCAGGTGCGTTTCCGAACGCAGGAATTGGAGCTTGTTGCCTCATCTGCATCATGCCTTCGCTGAGTTTCTGGAACTCGCGGCAGTCCTTGAGCATGTGGCTAGCTTTCTTTTTGCCATCTTGTTTGTCGATGTAGAAGTGGATGGTGCATGGACCCGAAAGTTTGTCGAATGCTGAGGGTCCGTTGTCGCGGTCGCGGCGTTGCCACGACTGCGTTGGTCGTCCGTTGTCGCGGAAGTTTCCGCTGCGGTATCCTCCGCTGTTGCGGCTGTTGTCGTTACGGCGGTCGGCGTAGCCGGCTGCGACCATGTCGGGTCCGTCGCGGTCCTCATAGACGCGCGATCTCCTCTTGCTGCGGCATTCGCGTCTTCGGCCGTAGTCGTCCTCTTCATCTGATTGCGCCTGCTGGATGCAATCTTCGTCGTCTGCCCAACTGTTGGCGATTTCCATGAGGTGGTCGAGTGTCTTGGGCTTTACACGCCCAAGTTCCTCCTTGAAGTCTGGGCGTTTGACGCCGTCCCTGAAGGCGTCGATGGCCCGATCTTCGGAGATGTGTGCTGCGGAGTTCTTGGTTGTAGACCAACGTAGTATGTACGAGCGAATAGATTCACCCGATCTCTAAGTGCAGGCTCGCAATTCTTCAATTGAGGCGGGCCTCTTGCTGGTGCCTTTGAAATTTCGGATGAAGCTATAAGCGAGCTCCTCCCAGCTTCGGATGGATCCTGATGATAGGCTGCTAAGCCAGACCCGCGCCGCGCCTGTCAGCTGCAGCTGAAGGCATTGCATGGCGGTTTCTTTGTTGCCTCCGTGAAGCTTGACGGATGACAGATGGTCACTAAGCCAGGACTTTGGATCTTGTGTGTCGTTGAACTTCGGAGTATCCGAAGGAAGCTTGAAGTTGCGTGGCATCTGTGTTCGCCGGACGGATCTGCTGAAGCATCGAGCCCCGCAGAGTTCTCCTTCGTCTTCATCCATCTCAGATTCAGACGAGCATGCGCGTTTGGCGCGTGCTCTGTCGATCTTGCGCTGTGTAATCTTGTCTCTGGCGTCGTAGTCGTGTTTATGGCGGTGCGAGCTCTTCTTCCTTCGAGGAAGATCGTGTTCCTCTTCATCTTCGGATGAGGGAGTGGGGCTCCGGTCGCGCCTGGCCGGAGCTTTCTTCTTCGGCTCCGTAGGAGCGTCTTCGTGGAGCGCAGCTCCGATTAGTCCTAGTCCGGTGAGTGCGGACCTATGCATGGCCCTTTTCGGATCCCCCTCCGGAGGTGGGTGAGCCGCGAGATACGCAGTGGCTGCCATGATCGCAGCTTGTGGCGTCTTCGGGGTGATGTTGCCGTTCGGATCGCGTCATGCCGCTCCTTCGGGTCCATGTTTTCCACCCGAGAGCGGTGCTTGTTTCCCTGGTTTCCGTTTGTGCTAGAGCCGGGTCCAATGGCGGAGAGCGCAGCTCGTCGCGCACTGGGCTCAGAGGCTGCTTTCTTGCGTTTGTCGAGCGTCTCCTGCATCTTGACTTGCTTCTTGTGCTCCTCGATGAGGAGGTAGTGATATGCCATCAGCAGATCACGTGGGGAGTCCAGAGGTAGGACTATTTCGCGTGCGACGGCGCGACGTGCTTCGACCCATCCTTCTTTGCTAAGTTGGATGAGGTGGCCCCTGTTTTCCCTGTTTTCGCCATTTCTGTCCTGCGGGTTGGGGTTGGGCGGCGGGTTAGGCGTTTCCTCGTCGGTTTGGATGATTGCGGCGCACAGATAGCGCCTGCAGATTGGTTGGCTGCTGTCGCAGCTTTCGGATCCGGAACCGTAGGTCCCTTCATCCGAAGGTGGATCGCACAGATCGGAGTTGCAGCTGCTGCTGCTGTAGAACTCATCTGTTGATGGTGACGTGCGTAGCACGGGGTGTGGAGCCCATGAAGCGGGCCTGATTGACGGCACGGGCATCCGCTCAGGGAGGCGGAGGGTGCCAGTTTGTCCCACCTGGAAGCAGAAGCTTCCGAACAAGATTTCGAGTCCGTCGCCTACGGGCTCGAAATCCTTCATGGTATCCGGCGAGTGGGCGGTGAAGTCGAAAGCGCCGAAGAGGAGGTGATTCTCCGTCGCCGCGGAGTTGTAGATCGATCGGGTCGGAACCGTCATGACCGCACAATCAGCAGCCCCAATTCCCACAGACGGCGCCAATTGACGAGGTTTAATCTCGTCAATGCCCATTGTTATGGACTTGGGTTTTGGAGAAGATGGGGATGCTGGAGATCGTGGCACGGTTAACAGACAAGCAACTAGGGGACACGAGATTTACCCAGGTTCAGGCCCCCGGAGGGAAAACCCTACTCCTGCCTGTCTGCTCTTTGATTACGGCGGAACCGAAGGTTACAGGGCGCGCAGATTCGATCTGGCGTGGATGCGTGTGCGAAAGTATGAGTCGAGAGATCTAGGTCTATTGTGGGATACCCCCTCGTTGGACCCTCCTAGCCTTTATATATGGGGAGGCTAGGTCTCAGGTACCGACACGAGTAGGTTACAAGTTGTATTCAAACTCTAGTCTTGCTCTCCAAGGATCCGAAGACGTCATGGGCCTTGGCCACCCGAAAATCTTCATGGGCCAGCGTATGTCTGCCGTGGGCCTTCCTTGGGCTGGACTAGGTATGCTGAAGTTATGTACCCGTAGGGTATAACCATGTCAGCAAGATTCCATAGGAGCTCAAGATTGACAGAGTTCTGCAGTCACTCCCTCCTAGCTACAAAAGTTTTGTAGTTGCTCACAATCAGATTGGTTCCACTGATATGATCACTGAGCTCTTCGCTAAGATGAAAGTAGCGGAGGTGGACATCAAAAAGGATAATCATGTGTTGATGGTCAACAAGCCCTCCTTTAAGAAAGGTAAAGGTGCAAAGAAGCCCTTCAAGAGAGGCGGCGGCAAGCACGTTGCCCCTGCTGAGAAGAAGCTCAAGTCTGGTCCTAAGCCGAACACTGAGTGCTTCTATTGCAAGGACAAGGGTCACTGGAAGCGCAACTGTCTGAAGTACTTAGCGGACAAGAAGGCTGGCACCATCAAAGGTATATTTGATATACATGTTATTGATGTTTTCCTTACTAGCCCTCGTTGTAGTGCCTGGGTATTTGATACCGGTTCAGTTGCTAATATCAAAGTGATCCAGGAGTGGAACACTGGACAGCCGTGAAGAACATCCTAAAGTACCTAAATAGGACTAAAGAAATGTTCTTAGTCTATGGGGGTGATGAACAGCTCGTCGTAAAAGGTTACGTCGACGCTAGTTTCGACACCGATAAGGATGATTCTAAATCTCAGACAGGATACGTTTATATTTTGAATGGAGGAGCTGTGAGGTGGAGAAGCTGCAAGCAAAGCGTGATCGCGGGATCTACAGTAGAAGCGGAATACATGGCTGCTGCAGAAGCGTCAAGTGAAGGAGTTTGGATCAGAAACTTCATCACTGAGCTTGGCGTGGTTCCAAGTGCATTGGACCCACTGGAGATATTGTGTGACAACACTGGCGCCATAGCACTCGCTAAGGAACCAAGATATCATCCAAAGACTAAGCATATCAACCGCAAGTTTCATATAATCCGAGATTATATAGCAGATGGAGATCTGAAGATTAGCAAAGTACATACAGATCTGAATGTCGCAGATGCATTGACTAAACCTCTTCCACGTGTAAAACATGATCAGCACCTCAGTGCCATGGGTGTGAGATTGTTGCCAAATGTAAACTAGATTATTGACTCTAGTGCAAGTGGGAGACTGTTGGAATTATGCCCTAGAGGCAATAATAAAGATGTTATTATTATAATTCTTGTTCATGATAAAGTTTATATTCCATGCTAGAATTGTATTAAGCGGAAACATTAATACTTGTGTGGTTTGTAAACAACACCGTGTCCCTAGTACGCCTCTATGGACTAGCTCATTGATTAATGATGGTTAAGGTTTCCTAACCATGGACATGAGTTGTCGATTAATAATGAGATCATATCATTGGGAGAATGATGTGATGGACAGACCCAAACTAAGCGAAGCAATTAGATCGTGTCATTGTGTTCATCTTTGCGAAGCTTTTCCTATGTCAAATATTGTATTCCTTAGACCATGAGATAATACAACTCCCTGGTATCGGAAGAAAGCTTTGAGGTCATCAAACGTCATCCTATGAGAGGGTGATCATAAAGGTGTCTCTCAGGTGATCGGAAAGTATCTGTTGGGTTGTATGTATCGAGATGGGATTTGTCCCTCCCAAGTCGGAGAGATATACTTCGGGCCCACTCGGTAATCGATATCAACACCGCTTGCAAGCATGTGGTTAAGGAGTTAATCACAAAGTGATATTGGATTACGGAACGAGTAAAGTACTTGCTATGAACGAGATTGAACTAGGTATGACAGTACCGACGATCGAATCTCGGGCAAGTAAAATATCGCGCGACGAAGGGAATATATATATGGGATTGATTGAATCCTGGCATCGTGGTTCATCCGATATGATCATCGATGAATGTGTGGGAGTCAATATGGGTTTCCAGACCCCGCTGTTGATTATTGATAGAAGATCATGTCTGCATATTCTCGAACCCGCAGGGTCACACACTTAACGTGTCTCGACGCTAGGATAGATTGGATATTTGGTTTATGAGTTTTTGTTCGGAGTCTCGGATGGGATCCGGGACATCACGAGAGGTTCCGAAATGGTCCGGAGAATAAGATTCATATAACGCAGTGCAGTTTTTGGAGTTCGGAATTGTTCCGGGTTAATCGGTATTGTACCGGAAGCTTCTAGAACCTTCCGGAAGGGGACCAACGTGGCCCCACCTTCCGGGAGGGTGCATGGTCCTATGAGGGAGTGCCCTGGCCACATTGGGCCAGGGGCACAAGGCCCCATAGGGCCCAACCGGCTAGCTAGGGTAAAACCCTAGATAGACCTTCTAGAAGGGGGGAGGTTTCCTTGCCCCCCACTCCTCCTCCTTTGGCCGCCGGCCTAGGGCTTGGGGGAGGGGTTAGGGCTGCGCCCACCCCTCTATATATAGAGGGATGGGGGTGCACCACCCCCCACACCTTCCCCTCCAACCCTAGCCGCCCTGCTGCCCTCCTCTCTCCCTCCCGACTGCTTGTAGGCGAAGCCCTGCTGTAGAAATTCTCCACCAATTGCACCGCGCCGTCGCGTTGTAGATCCAACCCATCTCTCCACCATACTTGCTGGACCAAGGAAGGAGGAGATGTCGAGGTGCTGCACGTGTGCATCTCACGGAGGCATCGCCACTTGTGGTGCTAGATCGGATCGGATCGCGAGGAGGAGAAGCGAGTACGACTACATCACCCACGTTCCGACGAACGCTCCGCTGTGCGAATCTTCAAGGGTATGAAGATCTAATCCAATCTCTCTCGTTGTTTGCATCTCCTAGATTAGATCTTGGCTTTCCCTCTGTTCGCATCCATAGAAAATTTTGATTTACTATGCCGCGAAACCCTTCAGTGGTATCAGAGCTAGATCTATGCGTAGATGTGATTCACTAGTAGAACGCAACATGGTTGTTGCGGGCGTTGATGTTTTCTGTTGCAAGCCTCTTGTTTGTGTTCTTCTTATGACGCGGGATAGTGAGATTGAAGCGGTCCAGGCCAACCTTACGCGACGTCGTTCGCGAGACCGGCTCCGCACTTGACCTGTGGCTTGTTCCACACATGCGGCTGGTGGATGCCTGTTTCTCTCACTATAGTTGTCATGGGTTTAACACCGGAGTTTGGCAACCATAATATCACCGTTGTGGCTTTCCGTAGGTAAGAATCGTTCTTAGCTTGCTACTCCCATGAGCCACGTAAAACATGCAACAACAAAGTAGAGGCGTCTAACTTGTTTTTGCAGGGAGTGTTTTCTGTGATATGGTATGGCCCAAGATGTGATGTGTATAATGTATGCGATGATCATGTTTTGTAATGTTTCACGACTTGCATGTCGATGAGTACACAACCGGCAGGAGCCATATGGTTGTCTTTATAATTGTGTATGACCTGCGAGTCAACTTCTTATACGCCATGTAATAGCTTTACTTTATCGCTAAGTAGTTAGCAATAGTTGTAGTTGTTATTCATGGTGGAGGCAATCATGGTGGAGTGATGGAGATCATGCCGGCACGCACAAGATGGCGATCATTGCGCGAAGATTGGCTATACCATGTCACATAAAGTTATATGCATGTGATGTTTATCCTTTTATGTATCTTATTATGCTTAGATCGCGACGGTAGCATTATAAGATGATTCCTCACTTAAAGATCAAGATAAAACTGTGTTCTCCCCAAGTATGCACCGTTGCGAAAGTTCGTCGTGTCCAAGCATCACGTGATGATCGGGTGCTATAGACTCTACGCTCACATACAACGGGTGCAAGCCAGTTTTGCACACGCGGAAATACTTGGGTTTGACTTGATGAGCCTAGCATGTACAGACATGGCCTCGGAACACATGAACCGAAAGGTTAAGCATGAGCCATATGAGTGATATGATCGACACTTCGTTGTCCACCATTGAAGCCACATCTCTTCTCGTGATGATCGGATTAGGTGTGGTGAATTTGGATCGTGTTCACTAAACAACTTGAGGGATGTTGAATTTAGTGGGAGTTCATCTAGTAATTTGATTAAGTTGAACTGTTTATCATGAACATAGTCTAAGTTGTACTTTCAAATACTGTAGATCACATGGCTAAGTCCAACTTCAACTTCAACGTTTTTGCTGAGATAGAAAAGCTTAGAAACAATGGGTCTAACTTCACCAAATGGTTCCGCAATCAGAGAATCATTCTCTCTGGCGGTCAAAAGGACTATGTCCTTGAGAAAGCGTTAGGTGATGCCCCTGCTGCAACTGCGCCGGCTGATGAGAAAGCTGTCTATCAGTCGCGCAAAGATGATTATGTTGTGATTAAGAGCACCATGTTGTTTGCTATGGAATCGGACCTTCAAAATCGTTTTGAAGACTATCCCGGGCCCTTTGAGATTCTCGAGGAGCTGAAAACCATGTTTCAGACTCAGGCCCGTTCTGAGAGATATGAAATCTCTGAGAAGTTCTTTAACTACAAGATGGAGGAAGGGAGTTCCGTTAGTGAGCATGCCATTAAGATGTCGGGCTACACTCAACGCCTTGAGCAACTGGACTGCAAGATTCCAGAGGAGCTCAAGATTGACAGAGTTCTGCAGTCACTCCCTCCTAGCTACAAAAGTTTTGTAGTTGCTCACAATCAGATTGGTTCCACTGATATGATCACTGAGCTCTTCGCTAAGATGAAAGTAGCGGAGGTGGACATCAAAAAGGATAATCATGTGTTGATGGTCAACAAGCCCTCGTTTAAGAAAGGTAAAGGTGCAAAGAAGCCCTTCAAGAGAAGCGGCGGCAAGCACGTTGCCCCTGCTGAGAAGAAGCTCAAGTCTGGTCCTAAGCCGGACACTAAGTGCTTCTATTGCAAGGACAAGGGTCACTAGAAGCGCAACTGTCTGAAGTACTTAGCGGACAAGAAGGCTGGCACCATCAAAGGTATATTTGATATACATGTTATTGATGTTTTCCTTACTAGCCCTCGTTGTAGTGCCTGGGTATTTGATACCGGTTCAGTTGCTAATATTTGTAACTCGAAACAGGAGCTACGGAATAGACGGCGGCTTGCGAGGGATGAGGTGACGATGCACGTTGGCAACGGATCAAGAGTTGATGTGATGGCCGTCGGCACGCTCTCCTTAGTTTTACCTTCGGGATTAGTTTTAAACCTCAATAAATGTTATTATGTGCCTGCGTTGAGCATGAACATTATTTCTGGATCGTGTTTATTGCAAGATGGTTATTCATTTAAATCGGAGAATAATGGTTGTTCTATTTATATGAGTAACATCTTTTATGGTCATGCACCTATTGTGAATGGTTTATTTCTTCTAAATCTCGAAAGGGATGAAACACACATCCATAACATTGAGGCTAAGAGATGCAAAGTAGATAGTGATAATACTACTTATTTGTGGCACTGTCGTCTAGGTCATATTGGTGTAAAGCGCATGAAGAAACTCCATTCTGATGGACTTTTGGAGTCTCTTGATTTTGAATCATTTGACACATGCGAACCATGCCTCATGGGCAAGATGATCAAAACACCGTTCTCCGGTATGATGGAGCGAGCAACGGACTTGTTGGAAATCATACATACCGATGTATGCGGACCGATGAGTGTTTCGACGCGCGGTGGATATCGCTATTTTCTCACTTTTACCGATGACTTAAGTAGATATGGGTATATCTATTTAATGAAACATAAATCTGAAACATTTGAAAAGTTAAGGAATTTCAGAATGAAGTGGAGAACCATCGTAACAGAAAGATCAAGTTTCTACGATCCGATCGTGGGGGCGAATATTTGAGTTATGATTTTCTCACGCATCTTAAAGCAAGCAGAATTGTTTCGCAACTCACGCCACCCAGAACACCACAGCACAATGGTGTGTCTGAACGCCGAAATCGAACTTTATTAGATATGGTCCGATCAATGATGTCTCTTACTGATTTGCCGTTATCATTTTGGGGTTATGCATTAGAAACCGCTGCATTCACTTTAAATAGGGCTCCATCTAAATCCGTTGAGACGACACCGTATGAACTGTGGTTTGGTGCTAAACCTAAGTTGTCGTTTCTTAAAGTTTGGGGATGCGAAGCTTACGTCAAGAAGTTGATGCCAGACAAGCTCGAACCCAAAGCGGAGAAATGCGTCTTCATAGGATACCCTAAGGAAACTATTGGGTATACCTTCTATCACAGAACTGAAGGCAAAGTGTTTGTCGCAAAGAACGGTTCCTTTCTTGAGAAGGAGTTTCTCTCGAAAGAAGTGAGTGGGAGGAAAGTAGAGCTAGACGAGGTTGTTGAACCTTCTCTTGAATTGGAGAGTAGCGCAGCACCTGAAATTGTTCCAGTGCCGCCTGCACCAATAATAGAGGAAGCTAATGATAAGGATCATGGAGCTTCGGACGATGCTGCTACTGAACATCACAGGTCTACAAGGTCGTGTGCCCCTCCTGAGTGGTACAACAACCCTGTCTTAACTGTCTTGTTAGTAGATGACAGTGAGCCTGCGAACTATGAGGAAGCGATGATGAGCCCAGACTCTGAGAAATGGCTAGAAGCCATGAAATCCGAATTGGGATCCATGAGCGAAAACCAAGTATGGACTTTGGTGGACCCTCCTAGCGACCGAAAGGCCGTTGAGTGCAAATGGATTTTCAAGAAGAAAACAGACGCGGATGGTAATGTTACCGTCTATAAAGCACGGCTTGTCGCGAAAGGTTTTCGACAAGTTCAAGGTGTTGACTACGATGAGACTTTCTCTCCCGTAGCGATGTTTAAGTCTATTCGGATTTTATTAGCAATTGCTGCGTTTCATGATTATGAAATTTGGCAGATGGATGTCAAGACTGCGTTCCTCAATGGCAACATTGATGAAGAGTTGTATATGATGCAACCCGAAGGTTTTGTCGATCCTAAGGATGCTGATAAAGTATGCAAGCTTGAGCGTTCCATTTATGGACTGAAGCAAGCATCTCGGAGTTGGAACCTTCGTTTTGATCAAGTGATCAAGAGCTTTGGATTTGTTCCAAATTGCTACGAAGCTTGTATCTACAAGAAAGTGAGTGGGAGCTCGGTGACATTTCTGGTACTATATGTGGATGACATATTGATTATTGGAAATGACATTAACATGCTTAACGATGTGAAGAGTTATTTGAACAAGTGTTTTTCAATGAAAGACCTAGGTGAAGCTTCTTATATATTGGGCATCAAAATCTGTAGAGATAGACAAAGACGCCTGATAACTTTAAGTCAGAGTACATACCTAGACAAAGTTCTGAAAAGGTTCAGAATGGATAAGGCAAAGAAAGGTTCAGTGCCTATGTTGTCAGGTAAGATATTGAGCAAGGCTCAGTGTCCAGCTACGGTAAATGATAGGGAAGCTATGAGCAAAGTGCCTTATGCCTCGGCCATAGGTTCTATCATGTATGCCATGCTGTGTACTAGACCGGATGTGTCCAATGCTCTTAGTTTGACGAGCAGATATCAAAGTGATCCAGGAGTGGAACATTGGATAGCCGTGAAGAACATCCTAAAGTACCTAAATAGGACTAAAGAAATGTTCTTAGTCTATGGGGGTGATGAACAGCTCGTCGTAAAAGGTTACGTCGATGCTAGTTTCGACATCGATAAGGATGATTCTAAATCTCAGACAGGATACGTTTATATTTTGAATGGAGGAGCTGTGAGCTGGAGAAGCTGCAAGCAAAGCGTGATAGCGGGATCTATAGTAGAAGCGGAATACATGGTTGCTGCAGAAGCGTCAAGTGAAGGAGTTTGGATCAGAAACTTCATCACTGAGCTTGGCGTGGTTCCAAGTGCATTGGACCCACTGGAGATATTGTGTGACAACACTGGCGCCATAACACTCGCTAAGGAACCAAGATATCATCCAAAGACTAAGCATATCAACCGCAAGTTTCATATAATCCGAGATTATATAGCAGATGGAGATCTGAAGATTAGCAAAGTACATACAGATCTGAATGTCGCAGATCCATTGACTAAACCTCTTCCACGTGTAAAACATGATCAGCACCTCAGTGCCATGGGTGTGAGATTGTTGCCAAATGTAAACTAGATTATTAACTCTAGTGCAAGTGGGAGACTATTGGAATTATGCCCTAGAGGCAATAATAAAGATGTTATTATTATAATTCTTGTTCATGATAAAGTTTATATTCCATGCTAGAATTGTATTAAGCGGAAACATTAATACTTGTGTGGTTTGTAAAGAACACCGTGTCCCTAGTACGCCTCTATGGACTAGCTCATTGATTAATGATGGTTAAGGTTTCCTAACCATGGACATGAGTTGTCGATTAATAATGAGATCATATCATTGGGAGAATGATGTGATGGACAGACCCAAACTAAGCGAAGCAATTAGATCGTGTCATTGTGTTCATCTTTGTGAAGCTTTTCCTATGTCAAATATTGTATTCCTTAGACCATGAGATAATACAACTCCCTGGTATCGGAAGAAAGCTTTGAGGTCATCAAACGTCATCCTATGAGAGGGTGATCATAAAGGTGTCTCTCAGGTGATCGGAAAGTATCTGTTGGGTTGTATGTATCGAGATGGGATTTGTCCCTCCCAAGTCGGAGAGATATACTTCGGGCCCACTCGGTAATCGATATCAACACCGCTTGCAAGCATGTGGTTAAGGAGTTAATCACAAAGTGATATTGGATTACGGAACGAGTAAAGTACTTGCTGTGAACGAGATTGAACTAGGTATGACGGTACCGACGATCGAATCTCGGGCAAGTAAAATATCGCGCGACGAAGGGAATATATATATGGGATTGATTGAATCCTGGCATCGTGGTTCATCCGATATGATCATCGATGAATGTGTGGGAGTCAATATGGGTTTCCAGACCCCGCTGTTGATTATTGATAGAAGATCATGTCTGCATATTCTCGAACCCGCAGGGTCACACACTTAACGTGTCTCGACGCTAGGATAGATTGGATATTTGGTTTATGAGTTTTTGTTCGGAGTCTCGGATGGGATCCGGGACATAACGAGAGGTTCCGGAATGGTCCGGAGAATAAGATTCATATAAGGCAGTGCAGTTTTTGGAGTTCGGAATTGTTCCGGGTTAATCGGTATTGTACCGGAAGCTTCTAGAACCTTCCGGAAGGGGACCAACGTGGCCCCACCTTCCGGGAGGGGGCATGGGCCTATGAGGGAGTGCCCCGGCCGCATTGGGCCAGGGGCACAAGGCCCCATAGGGCCCAACCGGCCAGCTAGGGTAAAACCCTAGATAGACCTTCTAGAAGGGGGAGGTTTCCTTGCCCCCCCACTCCTCCTCCTTTGGCCGCCGGCCTAGGGCTTGGGGGAGGGGTTAGGGCTGCGCCCACCCCTCTATATATAGAGGGCTGGGGGCGCACCACCCCCCACACCTTCCCCTCCAACCCTAGCCGCCCTGCTGCCCTCCTCTCTCCCTCCCGACTGCTTGTAGGCGAAGCCCTGCTGTAGAAATTCTCCACCAATTGCACCGTGCCGTCGCGTTGTAGATCCAACCCATCTCTCCACAATACTTGCTGTACCAAGGAAGGGGGAGATGTCTAGGTGCTGCACGTGTGCATCTCACGGAGGCATCGCCACTTGTGGTGCTAGATCGGATCGGATCGCGAGGAGGAGAAGCGAGTACGACTACATCACCCACGTTCCGACGAACGTTCCGCTGTGCGAATCTTCAAGGGTATGAATATCTAATCCAATCTCTCTCGTTGTTTGCATCTCCTAGATTAGATCTTGGCTTTCCTTCTGTTTGCATCCGTAGAAAATTTTGATTTACTATGCCGCGAAACCCTTCACGCACCCTCCTCCCGCCATTCCTCCAACCCTAGCCGCTGTCCTGCTGCCCTCCACCTCTCTCTCTCTCTCTCTCTCTCTCTCTCTCTCTCTCTCTCTCTCTCTCTCTCTCTCTCTCTCTCTCTCTCTCTCTCTCTCTCTCTCCCGACTGCTCGTAGGCGAAGCCCTGCCGCAGAAACTCTCCACCATAGCACCACGCCGTCGTGCTGCAGATCGAATATATCTCTCCACCCCACTTGATGGACCGAGGAAGGAGTAGACGTCGCGGCACCGTATGTGTGCATCTCTCGGAGGCGCCGCCACTTGCGGCGTAGGATCAGATCGGATCGCGAGGAGGATATGGCTAGTACGACTACATCAACCACATTCTGTTGAACGTTTCCGCTGTGCGATTTCTTCAAGGGTATGAAGATCTCATCTATCTCTCTCGTTGATTGCATCTCCTAGATTAGATCTTGGCTTTCTTGTTCGCATCTGTAGAAATTTTTTGATTTACTATGTTGCGAAACCCTTCAGTTGTTCACCCCACTACCGAAAAACTAAAAGGGGTATGTGTTACCCCTTGTGTATGTGTTCCTACACATGGCATGAGGTGGGTCTAAACACTAATAAAGCTCACAGGCCTACAACATCCATGACATCTCATCCCCTAGGAAGCCTTCTAGGAAGGCATGCCGATGTTGGCTCTAATACCATATGTTAATGCACACTCAAACTCATCCCAGCACTCAGCTTATGTTCAGACGTTCATGCACATACGACCTGGTACCAGTGGAGATCCTTCTCTATCCCAAAATCCCAAACTGAGTAGCGGAGGCCTAAACTTGTTTATAAGCTGGTCGTAATTTTCTTGTGTAAGATAGATGGGACTAAACATTGAGCAACCTCACCAACCTACAACGGCCCTAACATCCCATCCCATAGGAAGCCACCGAGGAAGGCATGATGATGTTGGCTCTGATACTAGATGTTATCGTCCACTCATACCTAGTGCAACACTCAACCTTTGTTCGGGCATTTATCCTAGCTACAAGTGAAAGCTCATTCTATCCCAAATTCCCAAACTAAAGGGATGTGGAAACTCTTGATACGTCCAAAATATATTTACTTTCTCAGACACTTTGTTATTGTTTCTTCTCTAAACTTGTGTGATTTGGATACAACTAACACGGACTTACGCTGTTTTCAGCAGAATTACCTTGGTGTCTTGTTTTTGTGCAAAAAATCAACTATCAGGAAAAATTCCGGAAAATATGCCAAAAATTATATTTCACCAGAAGATCCACGAAGCCAGAAGAAGAGACGGAGAGGAGGCCTGGGGGCCCCACACCCACCCCAGGCACGGGCCCACCACTAGCCACACCTGGAGGGGGTGCAGCCACCCCAGGCACCCCCTCGGCCTCCCTCTGCGCCTATAAGTTGCCTTTCGACCTAAAAACCGAGGGGGTTCGATAGTTTTCCAGAAAGAGTTCTGCTCCGCCGCTGCCACCAGAAACCAAGATTCGGATCCAGAAACTCCGTTCTGGCACCCTGCCGGGACGAGGAATTTGGAGAGGATCATCCCCATCGTCATCACCAACGCATCTCCATCAACCACCGATGTTTCCCTCATCCATGAGTGAGTAATCCCCCGTTGTAGGCTTGGGGATGGTAGGGATTGGATGAGTTCTATCATGTAATCGAATAAGATTGTTAGGGCATAGTGCCTAGTTTCTCTTGTGCTATTTGACTTTGTTGCAACTTGTTGTGCTTAATGCTTGTCACTAGGGCCCGAGTGCCATGATCTCAGATCTGAACTTATTATTGAATCATTATGATAGTATTGTTTGTGATCTTATCTGCAAGTTGTATACACATATCATTGTCCGGATCCAAAGGCCCCAAAGTGACAATAATTGGGACAACCGGAGGGGATGGCTGTGGTGTGAGGATCACATGTGTTAACGGAGTGTTAATGCTTTGTTTCGGTGCTCTATTAAAAGGAGCACCTTAATTGCCAGTAGTTCCCTAGAGGCCCTGCTGCCATGGGCTGGCTGGACAGAAGATGTTGTGCAAGTTCTCATTGTGAGCACGTGTGACTATATTTGGAGCACATGCCTAGGATTGTTTAGTACTTGGATGCTTGTTATTATTTATATGCAATGCCCTAGATCTTGAAGTTACATGTTTAGACTCGTCCATGCAACGCCCGTCCATCCATACCTATGCCTACCGCACTCGAATCCTACTGTTACCGTTATTGTTACTATTTCTCCTGTTTCATTGCTGCTGTTGTTTTGCTGTTGCTACTACAAACTATTGCTACTGATAAACTTCTGTGAGAAAGAACTATTTCCAGGTGCAGCTGAACTGACAACTTAGTTGTTAAGGCTTGCAAGTATTCTTTGGCTCCTCTTGTGTCGAATCAATAAATTGGGTAATACTACCCGCGAAGACTATTGCGATCCCCTATACTTGTGGGTCATCAAAATATTTTCTGGCGCCGTTGCTGGGGAGCATAGCTTTATTTGTAAGTTCACTTGGATCTATTATTGTTCACTACTACTCCTTTCATCATGGGGAAGTCTCGTGATGGAAAGTTCCCTATTTTACCATCCACTACAAGAAGAGGTACAGTCCTAAACACCTCTGCTGCTCTTGATTCACCATCTGTTATAAGTAAGCTCGTCACACCACCACAACATACACATGCTACACACACTGCTACTACTGCTGAGTCTGAAACTGCTTTTGATACTCATGATGTTACTTCTACTATGCTTGATGCGAGTGGTTCATTAGGTCCTTTTCTAGATGCTACTATGGCTAGTCTAGGAAATACCGAAACTCCTGGTGAAGACACTGTTACACCTGTTAGCTCACCTGAGCCTAGTGAGAGTTATGATATTAATGATGGTTACATTGAGTTCACTGATGATTTTGTTGAAGAGTGCCAAAACACACATGGTACTAGTGCTATTAAGAGTCTCCTTGCTAGACGTACTATTATGCCTAAGTTATCCTATGATCCTAAGTTTTCCACTTCTCCCATAGATATTAAAGATGAAGATTATGATTTCTCTCTTGATTTATCTTATTTAGATATTGTTGAGAAAGAACCTTTTTGTGGGACTGAAAATGAGAGTAATGTGGCTCATATGAATGATCTTTCTACTATGATTGCTTTATTATCTGATGGTTTTAAGATGCGCAAGTACTTTATTACTAAGATCTTCCCTTTTTCACTAAAAGGAGAAGCTAGGGCTTGGTTTAATAGATTACCTCCTGGTTCCATTGATAGCCCTGATTGTTTGATTGCTTCTTTCTTCCAGAAATATTTTCCTCCCAGTGCTAGACATGCTGCTTTGTAGAGACTTTTTGATTTTAAATAGGAGAAGAAGAGAAATTGCCTGAGTCATGGACAAGGTTATGTGCCTTGATTCATGCACATCCTGGATGTCCATTACCTAAGAATAAGCTTCTTGATATTTATTATAATGGACTAAATGATGATTCTAGGACCTACCTAGATAACTTTGCTGATTGTGTTTTCAGGAAAAGGACTCCTACAGATGCTGAAGAATTAATGACTAAGATAAGCAAGAATTATGATGATTGGACTTCAACTGAGCTGAATACACCTGAGCTTATTACTCCTGAACCAGTTATGCCTAAACCAGTTCTAACACCAATAACAAAGAAGAGGGGAGTTATTGCATTAAATGATGAAGTGATGAAGGAAGCTAAGAAGTGTCTAAATGAGAAAGGTATTAGAGCTGAAGATGTGAAGAATCTACCTCCTATAGAAGAATTATGTAAGCCAATTCCCCACTCATCTACTATTGAGGTACACTCTCTCCAACACTTTGATGAACATGATATTACTTATGGTAAGCCTCCTTATCAATGCTTAGAGGAGCTTGACATTTTTATTGTTAAACAAGGTCATTTTAATAAACAAGTTCAGGATCATTTATTGGAGAACTCTAGAGCTATCCATGAGTTGAAAGATATTGTGGAAAGAACTTCTAATGACATTAAAATGCTTTGTAAACACTTTCAAATGGTTCAAACTCAACTTGATCAACTTGCTAAGGTGCAAAAGGATATGCTAGTTAATGCTTTAGGAGATAAACATGCTTATGGAATTAGAACTAGGAGTGGTATAGCTACTAAAGATCCTTTATATCCTGAAGGAAACCCTAAAAGAATAGAGCATGATTCCCAACAAGGTGAAGATAGTGGTAGTCCCCGTAAGACAAAGAAAAAGAAACATAAGATAGTTGAGGAACCA
Source organism: Avena sativa (assembly GCA_916181665.1). Taxonomy (NCBI): domain Eukaryota; kingdom Viridiplantae; phylum Streptophyta; class Magnoliopsida; order Poales; family Poaceae; genus Avena; species Avena sativa. The sequence goes on along the minus strand of OV702286.1, from coordinate 15,797,983 downwards.
CTTGAACCTGCTATAGATCCTAATAGTATATCTGTCTCTGATGCTGAAACTGAGAGTGGTAATGATAAAAATGAGTCTCGTGATAAGGAGGAAGGTGACGAAGAACCTGAGAAGCACACTAAGAACACCAGGTACACAAAGGAAGATTTTATTGCTAATAAACATGGTAAAGAGAGAGAACCTTGGGTGCAGAAACCTATGCCTTTTCCAGGTAAGAAACACAAGTCAAAGGAGGAAGAACACTACAACAAGTTTTGTGAGTGGATGAAGCCTTTATTCTTGCAAATTTCTTTGACTGATGCTATTAAGTTGCCTCCTTATTCAAAGTATATGAAGGATATTGTCTCTAATAAAAGGAAGATTCCTAATGAGGATATTTCTACTTTGCTTGCTAATTATTCCTTCAATGGTAAGGTTCCAAAGAAACTTGGTGATCCAGGTATACCAGCTATTCCTTGCTCTATTAAGAATAATTATGTTAGAACTGCTTTATGTGACTTGGGAGCTAGAGTTAGTGTTATGCCTTTTTCTCTCTATAAGAGGCTCTAGCTAAAAAAGTTGATACCAACTGATATATCTTTGCAAATGGCTGATAAGTCAACTACTATTACTGTTGGTATATGTGAGGATGTTCCTGTTCAAGTAGCTCATAATTGCATGGTTCTAACTGATTTTGTCGTGCTTGAAATGCCTGAAGATGATAATATGTCTATTATTCTTGGGAGACCTTTTCTTAATACTGCAGGTACTGTCATCAATTGTAATCAAGGGAAAGTAACATTTAATATTAATGACAAAGAGCACACTGTTTATTTCCCCAAGAAGGTTGCTAAGAGCTATTGCCTGAATTCCATTGAACATATTGAGAGCATCAAGGTTGGAGAAATATATTGTCCCATTCCACAAGAACATTTCGAAACTATTATGATTGGGACCATTGCTATCAAGTATGAGGTAACATAATCACCTTGTGAAATGCAAAGTTTTGTTTCATATAAGATTGTTTTGGTAACAAGACTTGATCAACCTTGTTAACAAAAGGATTTTAATGAACAAAATAATGTTTTCACTGTGGTTATCCTTACTTTCTTTTTCTTTTCTCCTTCATAGTTTTTGCTTTAGCTTTATTTTTGTTAGTTGTTTGTTTGTTTGAGTTCCTTAGAGCTCCTGTAGTTTGGCTTTTGGTTTGCTTTTGCTTCTTCTGAAAAAACTGTTTCTGCGAGAAAATCAATGTTCATACCCTGAAAATTGGCCAAAAATAAAGTTTCCCGAAAAATCCCAGAAAATTCAAAATAAATTTTTCCTCGGAGAAAGGGTCAGAGTGGCACCTGAGGTGACCCAGGGGGCCACCCCAGGACACCAGACCCTTGGTAGGCGTGGCCTACCAGGTGACGGCGCCTGGGGGGTCTAGCCCACCTGGGCCCCTCCAGGCTGCCTCCTTAAAGCCATCTTCTTTCTCTCTCTAGAAAAACACCGGAAAACTTGCTCAAGCTCGAGTTCTTGTTGTTCTTGCTCACGATTTTCGATCTCCTTGTTCAGCCCATCTCAAGTGCTGATTTTTTGAGGGATTGCTCCTTGGTATGTGCCTCCTCCACTTGTCCAATTAGATTTGTGTTTGGTAGATTGTATCTTGAGTATTTTGCTGCTATAGGTGACAGGTTGTTTGAGCTTGCATGCTTGTTATTTTCATAGAAACTTTGTTTTGATGCATGTGTAGTCCTCTAGCAAGTTCCTATAGTAGTTGCTCATCATTTATCAACTTAGAAATCACTTGGTTTGATGGTTGTTTAAAATTTTAGAAAAGGGAAGTCATGGACCATCACACTTTTGGTGACATATTTGAGAGTGATGCACCAAGAAGGGAAAGGCTTCCAAGGTCATCTACCAGTACTAGACCCTCATACAATGAGGATCTCATCACTCCGCGATTTGGTGACGAGGGAGATGAAGGGGATGTGCATCCCTCCACCTTTCCTTGTCAAACTTTCTTGCAAAGTTCCGGGATTCTAAATGATTTTATGACTTTGGTACAAAGAGATGGTCTAACAAGTTACATGCAGGATGAGAGTGCACAATATGCTTTGCTTACTAAAACATTTGTGGAGAGTTTCTCCTTTACTAGTGTGTTCAAGCCTTCTGTGTCTTTCAAAATTTATGGCAGGGCCCATTCTATGACTTTGACGCAATTTTGCAAAGCCCTTGGACTTGGTACAACTGGGTTATCAAAGAAGATTCAAGCTCTACCCGCTGATTTGTTAGAGCTTTACCGAGGAATAACCAATGATGATGACCGTAGAGCTCAGCGAGGGAAGATAAAGAACATTCAACTTCTAGCCATCAAGTATTTTGCCTAGTATATTTCCACTAGTGTTCTTGGTAGGGAGAACACTAGTAATATTTCCAACTATCAATTGGCCTTCTTAGCTGCTGCGCTCAACAATGAGGATAAGTATAATCTTGGTTCTCTCATTGCTCGTCGTTTAGCTGTTAAGGGACCCATTTATGGGGGAATTATTGCTACTCATGTTGCTGCTACCTTGAACATTGTTGTTGATCCACATGATACAGTTTTGGCTCCTCAGAGGCTTGATCTTGCTGCCATGAAGGCGCACCACTTTGTCACCACTAGCTCTACTCTTGAGAACTTGGTTTATAGAATGTTGTTTACTGACGGGGAAGAGAGAGAGATCCCTCTACCCCAAACCACTTTGTTCAGTATTTCTCAGGGACCTTGGTCACGCTTGAAAGCAGAGATGGATGACAACCTGCGTTCTCTTAACTTCCATGGGCATCATCAGGAGGAAGCACCATCATATGACCCCCTGCGTATTACACAGGGGAGGCTTCGAGCTCATACTAGAACGAGGGAGCTTCCTCGACATACTACGGAGGTTCATCCTCTTGGACACCATGGGATTGATCCCCACTTAGGCCAAAAGCCTAAGCTTGGGGGGAGGTATACCGACATCACACTCATCTATATATCATGTTCGGTCGGTTCTTTGTATATCCATTGTTTCGCTTTCTTTTTAGTTTTTGTTGCTTCTTTCAAAAAACCCAAAAATACCAAAAATATTTTCATTGTTTCTCTTGGTTTGTTTCTTTGCTTTGGTCTGCCTTAAAAGAAAAATCCAAAAATATTTTTCTTTGTTTGGTTTGCTCTGTTTTTGTTTGGTTTTTCTTTGTTTGCTTGTTTCTAAAAAAATCGAAAACACCAAAAAAAATTGTTGTTCTTCTTTGGTTTTGTGAGTTCTTTGCAGGTTCAGCCGTCCTCAGTGGATTTTGGTTTCATGTTAATTATTCAAGTCACACAAGTGAAGGGCAATAATGAAGATTAACACAACTCGAGGTGTGGTAAGAGGCTGGCAACGAACTCTATTTGTTTCTTTTTGTACATATACTCATCATTGTGAGCATGCTTAGCCTGTTTGTGTAAGGTGTATGTCATTATGGATGCTTAATAGTTCTTGCTTGTCTAAGATTAGCTCTAGCTTGCTAATAGTTTGTAACATGTCATATGAATGTTTGCTTGCATTGTTTTATTCATACTTTGGTATGATATTGCGGTATCCTTCTCTGACTGTTCATGTGAATCAACTTGGCACATGCTAACGCATGCATATGACTAATCAATAGTCAGTAAGCCTCGATGATTTATTTTGCCTCAGAGTTCTTGTATCACTTTCATGCCATAGTTAGTCCTGTTTTGTTGCAAGTATGATTATGACAGCTATTTCTCTCTCGTTTGTCGCTCCCTCTCTATTGCTAGCCTTCACTTGCACTGAGTATGTGCTCTACCTGTGCTTCCAACTCCCCAAAACCAATATTGCCAGCTGTGTCCACCATACCTACCTATTAGCATCATTTGCTACTTCAACGCATATTCTATATGCCCTTTTTTTCCAAAATAAAATGTTTGTCTGTTTTGAGAAAGTTAGCTAGTAAAGCTCTCACGAACTTGATGGCACACTTTATTCCTTGCGCTTAATAATCCTGAACCATTGTGACTAGTCCATAAAATTTATATGCTTGCTAATTATATGCTGGGAGTCAGCAGAACTGTGCTGTCATGGGGAACGCTTTCAACACTTTTTGGATATCTCATCCAGTTGATTCCTTGCTCTTTTGTTTACGGATGTCGACGATGTGAAATAAAAGGGGAGGTTGTGAGTTCATGGAGTTTATACATTGTGTTAGAGAAACGCCTGGGCCGCTAGCCTAAGCCATGCCTAATCATGGTGGAACTTGCAGCATCACCATAATGAGCATCTATGAAGCGTCCTCAATAAAAAGCTATGCACATGGTAAATAAAAAGATTGCTGAGATGCTCATTGTTTGCTTGCCTTGTCATTTTGGTTATGGGAAAGCTCCTGTACCATGTGCAAGGGGTACCCCATTGGTGGTTCTCGATGATATGAATGTATTTACAATGACAAGAACTTTCAGGTGACCAAAGTTGAGTAGCATGCGGAGCGACCCTCGTACTCAAGGGACTTGGGATTTCCAGTTTATGGTCTGTCAAGCATATGATTCAGAGTGGACATCACTTTCACCTTAACCACATGAAGATGCCTATGATAGGGGCAATGAGAGCTCTAAGCTAATGAGTACCTTCCTTTTAGCATTTGGAAGCCTTTCAAACCTTTCAAAACCGTTTTCACAACCTTGTTGAGTCACCACTTATTCTATGAGCACCTTCTTGAGAGCATAGTTGTCATTCTTGTGTTTGTTCCAAAACTTGGTTAATTATGTCATGACTTTGATGCTTGTATCTCTGATATATTTACTTCTAGTCTTCATTTGAACTTTAGAGGTGCCTTGGCATTTATATTGTGCTCTTCAAACAAAGGCAACCGAGATACCACTCTGTCATACCTTATTATGAGCATTGCAATGTTGCTTATGTTTATGTTTCATGCTACTTATTGTTATTGAGTTGGTTTCTTTTCATAGCTTGCAATGACTATTGAGTAGACTTAGCTGCATACTCTTTATTATGAATTGTCTAAGCATCTACTCCTGTGTTGAGAACATTTACATCATATGAAGCAATGTGTTCGTGAAAGTTCTTTTATCGCACTCAGTTTTCAACTGAATTGCTTGATGACAAGCAATAAGCTAAGCTTGGGGGGAGTTGATACGTCCAAAACGTATCTACTTTCTCGAACACTTTGCTATTGTTTCTTCTCTAAACTTGTGTGATTTGGATACAACTAACAAGGACTAACGCTGTTTTCAACAGAATTACCTTGGTGTCTTGTTTTTGTGCAGAAAATAAACTATCAGGAAAAATCCCGAAAAATATGCCAAAAATTATATTTCACCAGAAGATCCACGGAGCCAGAAGAAGAGACGGAGAGGAGGCCTGGGGGCCCACACCCACCCTAGGTGCGGGCCCACCACTAGTCGCGCCTGGAGGGGGTGCAGCCACCTAGGCACCCCCTCGGCCTCCCTCTGCGCCTATAAGTTGCCTTTTGACCTAAAAACCGAGGGGGTTCGATAGTTTTCCAGAAAGAGTTCTGCTCCGCCGCCGCCACTAGAAACCAAGATTCGGATCCAGAAACTCCATTCTGGCACCCTGCCGGGACGGGGAATTTGGAGAGGATCATCGCCATCGTCATCACCAACGCATCTCCATCAACCACCGATGTTTTCCTCATCCATGGGTGAGTAATCCCCCGCTGTAGGCTTGGGGATGGTAGGGATTGGATGAGTTCTATCATGTAATCGAATAAGATTGTTAGGGCATAGTGCCTAGTTTCTCTTGTGCTATTTGACTTTGTTGCAACTTGTTATGCTTAATGCTTGTCACTAGGGCCCGAGTGCCATGATCTCAGATCTGAACTTATTATTAAATCATTATGATAGTATTGTTTGTGATCTTATCTGCAAGTTGTATACACATATCATTGTCCGAATCCAAAGGCCCCAAAGTGAAAATAATTGGGACAAACGGAGGGGATGGTTGTGGCGTGAGGATCACATGTGTTCACGGAGTGTTAATGCTTTGATCCGGTGCTCTATTAAAAGGAGCACCTTAATTGCCAGTAGTTCCCTAGAGGCCTCGCTGCCACGGGCTGGCTGGACAGAAGATGTTGTGCAAGTTCTCATTGCGAGCATGTATGACTATATTTGGAGCACATGCCTAGGATTGTTTAGTACTTGGATGCTTGTTATTATTTATCTGCAATGCCCTAGATCTTGAAGTTACATGTTTAGACTCATCCATGCAACGCCCGTTCATCCATCCCTATGCCTACCGCACTCGAATCATACTGTTAACGTTATTGTTACTATTGCTCCTGTTTCACTGCTGCTGTTGCTACTACAAATTGTTGCTACTGATAAACTTCTGTGAGCAAGAACTATTTTCAGGTGCAGCTGAACTGACAAGTCAGTTGTTAAGGATTGCAAGTATTCTTTGGCTCCCCTTGTGTCGAATCAATAAATTGGTAATACTATCCGCAAAGACTGTTGCGATCCCCTATACTTGTGGGTCATCAACTCTCCATTATAAGCTAGTCGCAGCCTCCTCCCATAAATTAGGTGGAACTAAACACTGAGGATCCCATCCTACTGGGTTGCCCCACATGAAGACATGACGATGCTAGCTCTGGAACCAGATACTAGCGCCTACTGAGGCCTAGCCCAACACTCAGCCTACATTCGGGCGTTTATGCACATACGACATAGCTACAAGCGGAGAGCCCACTCCATCCCAAAAGCTCGAACCGGAGACAGGGAAACTCTCTCTTATAATCTCGTCATAGCGTCCTTCCGTAAGCGAGATGATACTAAACATTAAGCAACCTCACCGGCCTACAGCAACCCTCACAACATGTGATATGTCCATGCCGTACCACTAGCCTCCACCTCATGGTTGGTGTCATTCTTGCTCCCTCTCCCTCATTAAATCCCCACCTCGGTCGTCCCAATAAGCCCCTACTACCACACCATGTAGCTTCTTCTCCGGCACCGACGATCTGCACCCCAGCACCCTTAAGTCATTGACGACCCCACCCCCTCAACCCTAAGATTTGGGTTCGCCTCTACGTGTCAACGACAACCCCAAGTCGTTGTCATTGGCTCTAGCTCAAGGTGATGGAGGATGTGTCCATGGAGAGCGAAAGAAAATGAGATAAGGGGAGAGAGTGTGGGGGAAGAAAATGGCGGCGCATGTTGAGGATGGGGCCCACATGAGGAATGTGCCTCAGTGGGTGATCATGCTCACCCACCGGAGAGCAATTTCACGATGTTGGCCGATTGTATCCAAAAGAATAGAACATTGGTTTAACCCCAAAGAAGGTGCATGTCGTCACTGACGAAGAGAAGTCCTATGCCTGCTGGAGCCGGAGAATAATTCGAGAGGCATGTGAAAGACCCCACCAAATCTTAGTACCATTTGTATGTTTGTTGTATTGTTAGAAATAATTTCTTGTATTATTGATGAACAATTTGTTATATTTGTTGTTGAACAATATTGTGTACTTGTTGTACTGCTAATGTACTATCTTCTTGTGTTGTAATAATAAACTAGACAATTTATTGTTGATTTATTTGGGCCTATTTTATCTTGTTGATTGTATAAAAGTGGGACCTGATCCACAAGTGGACCAACTTACATGATTGACACGTGGCAATTTAGATCTAGAAAACGGTTTTAAATCCTGTTTTTTTTTCTGTTTTGGACAAGTATCATTTGCTGAAATTGGTCCACGCCTCTAAATCCGTGGACCAGGTCCCATAGAAATATTTTCCCTTCGACAAAAAATATTTATGAAACCTGGTCGACAAGTGGACCAACTTACATGATTAACACGTGGCAATTTAGATTAAAAAACGGTTTTAAATCCTGTTTTTTTTCTGTTTTAGACAAGTATCATTTGCTGAAATTGGTCCACGCCTCTAAATCCGTAGACCGGGTCCCATAAAAATAGTTTCCCTTCGACGAAAAATATTTATGAAACCTGGTCCACAAGTGGACCAAATTACATGATTAACATGTGACAATTTAGATTAAAAAACGGTTTTAAATCAGTGGACCAGGTCCTGTAGAAATATTTTTCCTTCCACGCTGCGCGTTGTATTAGTTTGCACGTCTGGTGTGGACTGTTTTTGGCTCTTATGCGCACTGTGCAAAATGTAGGTTCCGAGATGGAGGTCGCACTGGCGTCCCTCGCTTCGTCGCATCGCGTTATAGCGCGCTCCAAACACCATATACAGTGCCAGATTATAGCGAGATGTGTTGTTCTCGTATCAGTATAATGCAATAGGTACAGCGAGCAAAGAACATTACAAATCTCGGTAGTACCATTTAATAAAACCCATCATTAGATTCAAGCTAAGTTCGAGTAGTAAGGGATTAAATTGGATATGAGGCAACATGATAATTCACAGAAGGAGAGGGGATTGGTGGACCAGGGGCGGTTGCTGAACCTTTCGCCGGGAGTTTCAGTTTCAGTCAGCAGACACTGGATACATTTCCTGGATACATCACGACACGGAAGTTTATCGGTCCAGCAAGATCGTAGGTAACATAACCCTGAAAAGCAAGATCCCATCGGCAAGAGACAGTGTGGCGGGGCGATCATGGAGCAGGCTCTGGCACCACGGCTGCCGCAACGATCGCGGCCTCGTCCTCATCCGCCTTTGCGAGAAACGCGGAGGCCGTGCATGGTGTCAAAGCGACGGGCAGACATCTACGAGATCAAGACCCTCCGACGAATGATCTGCGGCTGCATGATTCTTCCGTGAAGTACCGGCCACGATTTGGCCGGGAAATCGGACCAGCTGTTCGGCGCTGCCTGCCGGCGGCACTCCCTACCCTCGCCCCAGGCTCCGGCGCGTGTCTGAGGTAGAAGACGGTTTCTGCTTGTTGGGCCCGTAGGCCGGTACGGGACGGGGCTTAGGCTATTGGGCTTCAATTTCGCCCCGGTAGTGACAGTGAGGAGCTACACCTGTTACGCCGTAACGTTTTAGTACCACATCGCCTACCAAGCAGACTCAGAACCAGTTTATCAAGTCGTTTCGCGCAACTGCGATCACCGTGAGGCAGTCACGGTGAGCATATCATTGACCGTTAATAAATTAACGTGACAACCCTGGCTCGCTGGCATTCCGTTTCCTTGAAACGCAAACTTGACATGTGTCATGTCGCGTTCAATGGAGCTTGATCGGATGTCAGTCTGACTTGCCAGGGCGTCACAACAAAGCACACCGACATGGTAGTGCATAGGCTCTTTTTTTCCCGTCCACTTCCTTTAACTTCTGATGCAAGTAGAATCCTTTTTAAATTTATTCCTCTGCCCATCTATTATGCAAGGTACGTACATCAGAATCAGACCTTGAGCGAGTAGCGCACAGGTCATCTTATTTTACATCGTTTAGGGTTTGACTTACAGTTACTTATAAACCATGGGTCCATCTCCCCTACAGTCCACAGGAGATTCAGTAAATATACAACATAGTTTACATCTCAGCTTGTGCTGATTTAATTGGCTCATGCTAACTTCATAACGAGGAACGTGTAAACGATGGAGATTGCCTGCATAATCAAGTCAGATTCGCTAAGGAAGCAGCTCAGGGAACTATCAGTGCCTACTGCAACCATATTCGATGGAAGTAATCTGTAATGGTCTAAACACAAATATATTTTTTTCTATGATATGGTGGTTTATGTCACAATTTTTTAAAGGAACATAGGTACGCAAAAGATTCTACTTGGTAATTAGTACTACTCCCACCGATCCAATTTAGTTGACTCACATCTGTCTAGATTCGGATGTATCTAATACTAAAATATGTCTAGATACATCAGAATCTAGACAAATCTAAGTCAATTAATTTGGATCAGAGGGAGTAGTATATATATTTCTTAATGCGCCCTTGACACTTCACCCAGATTGTCGGTGTGGTGAAGTCCAAAGACCTCAAGACTTCTTTATGAAAGAAAATCTGAAGAACGATAGAGAAACTTACATGGACTCTATAACGAGGGCTGAAGCACCACCCCCGCCGTTGCAAACTCCGGCAACCCCAAACTTCCCATGTTTCTGTCTAAGAATCTGCGGAGTAAAATAAGTTAGAACTTTTACATGGGAAACTATAGATGGAACAAAGAGTAACCTGCACAACAGCAAGCTCAAGATATTCAACTTAATAGTTATTTGTCTGAGTGAAAGATGAAACTTCTAGGGCTACTCTGGACCAAGGCAAGGCAAGCGAAATGGGCGACAACAAAAGAAATGGTCATTATGCTTATACCCTTGCACATTTTATTTTTCATTAAAGTTTCGATGAAACATTGAGAGCGCCCAAAATATTAATAGACTGACACTATAACAGTGGAAGAGTGATCTAATGAACGCCAGGAATTCATGATGATCTCCCACTTTTGTATGAGAAGGAAGCATACCCCGAGCAAAGTGACTATAATCCGTGCACCACTGCAGCCGATAGGATGGCCAAGAGAAACAGCGCCACCACTTAAATTTAGCTTTCCCTGGAACAGTGAAATGTTCATCAATATTTATGAGATTATTTTGGACACCTATTTACCAAAGCATACAGTTAACTATGTGGTATATTTTAATGACTCACGGGAGGGATACGAAGAAGCCTCTGATTTGCTACAGCAACAACCTGAACATCCAGAAGTATATAGTTTAGTTTTGCCTCATTTTCAGCCCTGGCTACTATTAATACTAACAATACCAAGATAATACCGAGAAAGCCTCATTTATCTCATAATAATCAATTTGTGAAGTTTGGAGACCCGAATTTGATATGGCCTTTGGAATAGCAAGAGCGGGAGTGGTTGTAAACAGCTCAGGCGCCTGCATTTATTTTTAGGAGTTATACAATAGACAGTGTAATGCATATTAACAACCAATAATATAATCAAGAAGATGCCTACGACAATGGGTCATGGAGTTAAAAAAGATGTCAGGTTCACAGCTTTGAGACAAAGAAAAGGATAATGCTGGTACCAGACTTCACTAACAAGAACAATGGGTCAAGATTTCACAAACGACATTTTTTGCATCGACAATGATTGATGCCATTATGCCAAGGCATGTAAGTTTTACCTGAGCAGCATCTGCATACCCTCTGATCCTTGCAAGAACTTGAAGGCCAAGGTTCTTAGCTTTCTCCCCACTGACTAGCACAATTGCAGCAGCACCATCACTGTACATTGGAGGATAACAATGGCAGTACAGTTACACTTCAAGTAAACATCGCTTGCATAATTTCTTAACCGTGGAGAAAGCATGAAATTCGAGGTTTCAAATAATCTAGCTCCAGTACACTCTTGAGATGAGGCAGGATAGACACTTGATTTTTACTACTGAAGATACATAACATAGTTTGGCTCAATAATTCTGAATGAAATTGTTACGCTTAGAAGTATTGAACAGAGTTAATTCAATCACAGGGCCCAATTTCAACTAGCTTAAATTCAAAAGCTCTATTAAAGATTATGATATAATTTCAGTCAATAAAAAAAGATTATGATATCATACTGGACTATGGCTGCACATGAACTACTGTGCAAGGTTTACATCTAAGAAACTATCAACAAAGATAGTAAATGACTAGTCAGAGTATGAAAATAGCAAACCTTATACTAGAAGAATTGCCTGCAGTTACAGAGCCACTCTTCTTAAAAGCTGGTCCAAGTTTCCTCAGCTTCACTGGGTCATACTACGCACATAGATCACCAGAGAACGTCACTACGACCAATAGAAGAAGACTAGAAAAGGGTATGCAGATAGTTGCCATTGCCACAACTTAATTTTTTATCACTAAAAAATCCTATTGAATCTGCAACAGTAAAATCAAACCATGCCTATTGCACAGATGGCATCGAATAAATTCAATCCGTACAACACAGTCAAAAGATTCACAAGATTCTGGGACTACCTTTGCAAGACTCTCATCCTTGTCAACCACAACTGGAGGTCTCCCTCTACCAGAAGGAACTTCAACCTGGGTAGCAAGAAATGTTTGAAATTGCTGCCTAACTGTCAATATTTCGTACAGATGATGGGTGTTTGCCTGCTTGGCACATCAGAACCATGCATATACCGGAGTAATTTCCCAATCAAACGCGCCGCTGTCTCGAGCTGATATTCCATGTTCATTGCTCTGGATGGCATAAGCATCCTAGGCGAAAGAAAAATCCATTAGTAAAATACATTAGATTGTAGATAACTAAATGTGCAGTTCTGACTGTATAAACATTTTGTAATTCCCAGAGATTGGAAGTACTAGCAACCTGCTCCTCCCTTGTAATTGAGTGTTGATCAGCACACAGCTCGGCGCACATCCCCATATGGAAATCATTATACACATCCCACAGCCCATCCTTAAGCATCCCGTCGATTACAACATCATGTCCGAATCGTGATCCTCGTCTGCATTTTATTTAAGCAAGCTACACGAGATGATTCTGGGTTCACTGAGAGCTATAGCGTTAAAGAGGAAAAGCTATTAACCTTGCTTCTGCCAGGTATTTGGGGGCATTTGACATGCTCTCCATTCCACCAGCAACCACAACATCATTGATCCCCAACTGAATCGACTGCGCCGCAAGCATGACAGCTGACAGAAGCACAGGTTTTAAGCAGCAGCGAGAAGTAACTATCAGCATACAGACACATGATCCATTGCAGGTAACATAACGAGATGAATTACCCTTCATCCCTGAGGAGCAAACTTTGTTGATGGTGGTGCAGGGGACAGTGTTAGGTAAACCGGCGCCCAGAGCGGCCTGCCTCGCCGGGGCCTGGCCCAGGTTGCCGCTGAGGACGTTTCCCATGAACACCTCCTGCACCAGCGCCGGATCGACGTTTGCTCTCCTGAGAGCGCCTAATTGGAAGGAAGAGGGCATGACTACTCGGATCCACGCTTCAATCAGGCAACAACTGCGATGTGATTGCTTGGCTGAGGAATTAGAAATGTTACCCTGGATGGCGACGGAGCCGAGCTTGGTGGCGGGGAGGGAGGAGAGCGAGCCGAGCAGGGCGCCGATGGGCGTGCGGGCGACGCCGACGACGCACACGTCTCGGGGATTCAGGCCGTCAGGGGCGCTACCAGCGCCGGTGCTCGGGGGCGGCGCCATGGCGTGGTGGCTGAACTCGCTGGTACTCCTCCGTATGCCTGTTTAGAGCTCGCCGGCGGCAGGTGGCCGGAGATGGCTTTGATTTTCTGGTTGGGGAGGTGGAGACGGCAGCGGCGAGACGGTACCTACTGATCCATCGAGCATGACGAGGAGAGAGAGGCCATGCCGTGCCGTTAGAGGACAACTGAATGCCGTTTTGGGTTTGGGTTCTATTCTACAAGATAAAGATGGGCCTCTTGATGGCCTACATCCATAGATGGGCTTTTGCCGTGCAAAGTAGCACGGCTAAGCAGCAAAGATTAACTCTCAAAACAAAAAACTGTAGCAAAGATTAACTCTCAAAACAAAAACTGTAGCAAAAATTCCAAAAAAGAAATAATACCTCGGGAAAAAATGTAAAAAAGCTAAAGTTACACTCTTTGGTAAACGGATGGAGTATAATGCATAAGCCTATGTAGAAGGAATATTCAATTCAAATCGGTGTCTTGAAAGTATACATTTCTAGGTGAACAAATAAAGTGCTTGATATATATTTTTTTGGAATCTTACAAATGTACATATATTTTATTATTGAAAGTTTACTTGAACATATTTTAAATTAGAATGTTGGGTGTTTCACAGTCTTCCAGAAAATTATTGTTCACCACAAAAATCCAATCCATTGTAACCAAAGAAATATTCGTATGATCTTAACTTACATAACAAGAACTATAGAGAGGTTCAAGTTCCGTATTTCAGAGTGTCCTTCGTAGGTTCACAATCACTAGACCAACGAGGAGACGGAATTAAAAGATGGATAAAAGCCAATATATTGAATATGTAAATGATACTTATCAATCCACGCAGCTACGCATGCATACAACCGGCGGCTATTTTTATTTAAATATTAGAATGGCACGTCTAATTTCTCAAACATAACAAATTTGTTGCTGGCCAACATGTCATTATCTTGAGACCCATAAGGTTCAGATCTATTGGCGCAGAGGAGAAAAAAAAACTAGTGTCTCGTTGGACAACTGATCTTGCATGGACAGTTCGTAAAGCATTCTCCGAGATTTGACCAGCATAGGTTATCTAATTTACAGCAGAATTGATGTTCCAGGTCCTTGTTCGTATCCTTTTGACATGGAGGTATGTTTATTTTTCTTCTTCCGGCCATCGTGTTGCTCCCCTTGTCGAAGTTTATGCTTTCGCCTGACATAAAAGAAAGAATAAACTTAATCTCTCAACATATAAACAAAATGACATAAATCATATGTTATATGTACACCATAATTTTGATTCCTTATAAAGAACCCAATACGTTCTATAAAAACAAACTAATGATCTAACCCAACAATCTATTTCCCAATAAAGCAAAATTTTAATTGTTAATTACCGTATGCGCATCCAAGAGAGGCAAAATACACCACAAGAACAAAAGAAAGTACTAGCAGGAGTCCTTGGACACCGTTCCTCATGTACTTCGCCATGATTCTTCAGAAGGTAATTTGTAGTGTTCGAGTAAATGGGACTAATGAGTGTTGGTCCATCAAATGCTTGCTCCATGTATTTATAGGAAATGCTTGTTGACGCTGAACGTAGGCAGCTATAGCAAAATATTAATTTTCGGTCTTATCTCATCTTTCTTTGGAAAATCTGATGCCTTATCTCTTTCTTTGGAAAACTGATTCCTTATCATATTTAATAATGTCTAACTTTAGCAGCACCTCGCTTTATAGGAATATCTTGTTTAATGGCTAGCCAAAAATGGTGCACGATAATGTATAGATAATGGTTGGCATTTAATCCCTTCCCTCCTTAGGTTTATTCTTGTACTCCTACAAATACATTCCATATTTTTTTGGTCAAAATAAAATTTCATAAAGTTTAACTAAGCATATATAGAAAAAGGTAATGTGTGTCCCTGACTACTAGTTCATGAGTGGATTTCGCGTTTCAGAATGTAAGCCTCTGCTGTCGATGGTTGCGGTTTTTTTTATGTATAGTCTTTGTGAAAAATATAAAAAAAAGACCGTATATATCTTTTCAATGCAGAGGCGGGTCTCGTCCTCCATTTAAAAAACTATAGAAAAGATAAAAAAAAGTCACTACTAGGGACTCCATATATAAAACAATAGAAAAAGTGTACGAAATAGAACTTAAACTAACGCTTGAAGGCGGAAAATTTTCACGAGTGTGGAGCAAATCGTGCAAAGTGTGTATGATCCACAAATTCTCTATCTCTACTACCTAAACATAAAATTGTGTTCCGTCGTCGCCGATACGTCGTCCTTCGTCCCGTTCGCGCGACCGCGCTCCGCCCCCGGAAATCAAGCCACAAACTGGGCCACCTAATCGTCCCACGCAGCCACCCCCTCGATTTTCTCTCCCCACATCATGCCCGCCGCACCTCACCATGGACCCCATCATCCCAAGCTCGACGAGAGACCTTGATAGAGGTGCACCACTGCCGCGTACTCTCTTCCACAACCGCGTCCCTCCTTCCCACTTCACACACCACGCGGAAGCCAGATCTCGGGAATGCCACTCCGACTGATGTCGCCATGGCCTGCATAGCTCGAACCCCGTCGTCGCCGTTGTTCTGCACCCCCGTGATTTTGAGTAGGAGAAGCACACCACGGGGATCAGGATGGAGTGGATGTTGAGGATTTCTAGGTGCACTTCGGCGAATCAGATTCAGAGTTCGGTGATGAGGAGGAGGAGTTTGGGTAAGCCTCCCAAATCGATTTCTTATTTGAGTCCTCGATGGCTCGATCCACGCGTGCCACAGACCGATGCCCTGCGTGGCTCCACTTTCCCTGCCACCGAAAGGGACCCGCACGCCTCCGGTTTGCCCGCCGTCGGCCGGTGTCCAAGGTATTGCCTCCGCGCATCCAGTCGCTGACTCTGCAGTTGCAGAACAAACTTTAGATGTTAGTATGACCAGACTCAACTAGAGTTTCCTGCATAAACCCTGAGACTGTTGGGCGAACAATCACAATTTGCAAAGCATTCTGATAGTTCGTCTCGACAGTAGAGATATCAATCTGTACAAAATTTTCTCATCCCAGAAGCTATCCACGGAATTTGATTTTCTTTTTTTTAACAAAAATCCAGTACTAAAAATAGTCATTTGCCAATTTTGTCTGACCCTCCACGTTTTTTACCTGTTGTTGCACGTCCTACTAAGTCAAGTCTGTGTTTGTTTGGGCTACAGATTTTAAAAATCAGCCGTGAGAAAGCAGCTCTGAAAAATCAGCCGTAGTAAGGTGCTGCTGAAGCAGAGATTTGGTGTTTGGCAGAAGTGCTTTTGATGGCTGTTGTTGCTAGTTTTACAATTGAAATCTCTAGAATGTCCCTAAATGTTGAAGAACTTGTAGAAATGATAATTCTAATCGAATTAGCTAATTTTGACCTTTTTAACATAACTAACATACGTAAGAGCTGAAACGGCATACATACATATTCGATTTGTCAGGACATGGCTGTCATCCGTGTAAAAAACAAATAAAAAAAGAGGACATGGCTGTCAGAGTAGATCTTGGCCAAATCGACGGTTAGGCTGTCGAAGAAGCTGCCGTCTCCCGCCGGCGACGGGTACGAGGCCGACTTGCCGGGGAGAGGAAATTGGATGACGAGGAGACGAGATTGGATGGCGGGGATGGCGGAGGGCAGCTCCTCCGGCGACGGGGACGAGGCCGACTTGCCGGGGAGAGGAAATTGGACGATGGGGAGACGAGATTGGATGGCAGGGACGGCGGAGGGCAGCTTCTCCGGCGATGGGGACGATGCCGACTTGCCGGGGAGAGTAGATTAGATGGCGGGGAGAGGAGATTGGACGACGCAGAGAGGAGATTGGATGGCGGGGACGGCGGAGGGAAGCTTCTCTGGCGACCGGCGGCGAGGAAGGGAGGCGGCGCAAAGGGCGGCGACGGGAGTTGGGAGCGAGCTCGGGGTGGGGAAAATGGCCAGGGTGAGGCGCCGAGCTGGGAACTGACCCGTGGATGGGCTCGGTGGCAGGTACCACATAAATATTTGAAACTCTAGAGGACATTTCTGTCCGTTGCAACTCGGGAAGCGGATGAGAAGCGCTGGAAGCACCTCCATCCCCGCTTTCGGCCGGCCGCGCTCGCTAGTGCATTTTTTGGCCCAGCTTCTCCACAGCGCTGTCGTATTTTCGGCTGTTTGTTTCGCTAGCGATTCTAGACCGCATAATCTGGTGTGGAATCTGAAACAAACAGAGCCTAAGTGATCATGACAAGCTTTGCCAACATTTGGAGCTGAATCCAGTACTGACGCTGACGCTTCAGGTAAGTTTGATGTAGTGTATTGTCTCGGTAATAAGTCTCAAATGCAATGGAGGCTGGATCTTCTTTTTTCGAATTCGACTGTATGTTGATATGAATTATTTTCTACTTTGCATCTGTCAAACAGGATAAGCTCGACAAATACTAGGATGTTTTAGATTCAGAGTTCAAGATCAAGCCTCCATTGCTGGGGTTGTGGCCGCTGCCACATTGTTCCAGGTTTGGCCTCCTACCTCCTCCGAGCCCCTGATGCAACGGCCCAGGTCCGTCCTCTCACCGCCGCACTCAGGTCACTCTGACCCCTACCTCCTCCTGTCCTCCAATACTCAGCAATATCACTGAAGCCTAGGTTCATTTAGCAGTGAAGTCGATGGTTCATGTGCAGTGGACATAAATTTATTCATGAGCTGGCACTACATAATAATTTGCATGAGTAATGTTACTCTGTTAGTATCATTGATCTATCTCCTTTGCACTGAAAATGGATTGAACTAATAGGAAATTCATGATAGTCAGAATTTATATGTCAATGTTGTTGAAAGTACATGAGACAACCTTTAATGAAATGTGTGATTGTCAATTTGTGCAAATGTTCAGATATATGGATAGTACAAATCATTTTTAGTCTAATTAGTAGTAATACATTATATTAACTTACAATCAGGATCCCAGACATGTGCGAAAATATACATTACATTTGTCCCTGTAGCATGTATCTTTGAGCATCCATAGTTGACTGACAGAATTTGTTTTCTCCATGTATATTTCTGAACCCTTAAATATTTTTGTTTTACGAGGAGTTTATACTACACCGTTCTTACAATATGCTATAGCAGATTTGTGTTTTTTGCATCTCAGCTATTGCACTTCATCCAATGTACCAGACTACAATGTAGTCACTACATGGTCTCTCTGCCTTCTCATGGAGCTGTAAATAGGAGCATGGTTGGTGCTTGGCCTATCCTTGACTAGGATAGACAAGGGAAGATATATATACTGACTGCGACTTCATGTAGTATGTTCTTAACAATCTATGTGGTGACTATCATTAAAGAACAAGATCATGTAGAATGTAGAGATGTTTAGACATGTTCTTCACATAACATAAATGATGAGGAGTTGAGGGCAATATATTAAAAAACAAATTAAGCATGTGTGACTTTTGAGTTTGATGCTTACGAAGTTTTTTTAATCCATTGGATAACTCCTTCAATAGTACTTCTCGTGCTTATGTTAATAGCATGTGGAGCTGACATTAGAGATGGCATACCATAGCTTAGGGAAACAGAACTATCCACTTCTCAAGTGTACATGAAGTTAATCAATGGCGAGAGAGGTTGGTACGGACCTGCAACAAATAGTAAAATGAGATACCAGGATTGGTAATTGATGTGCATATATGTTGGATTGTTTTATTGAATATAGCTTAACTTAAGTCTGTTTGGAGCAAGAGGATTGTCAAGGATTTGAGTGAGCTGTGTTTCATGCCTTAGTTGCATCTGTTGTTTTATAATTTGGATTTTCCACTTTCATTACTCTGACTGTAAAATGAAAACCTCACTTATTTTACTGGAAAAGGTCTTCTGGGTAATCCACATTTCAATGCTTATTTTTTAGAAATTGGTCCCAAGGTAGAAAATGATGAGTTCGGCTATTTACTGAAATGCTAAAGTAATTATAACCACCACTTTAGTATTCTCTTTCTTCTGCTGCAGCAGAAGTTCCTTATTCATCCACTTGTCAATTTCTATTAACTATCGGAGTCTAATTTTTATTATCTTAGTATAGGTTAGTGCAAACAATGGTTACTCCATTGTATTTTTTGATACTGCTCTACAGTGTCAGAGCATACACAAAATTCTTTGGTTCTGATATTTTAATCCATATGATGTAAGTTAAGGTCACTGGAGTTTGTTAAATTTTAGGCTAATAATAAGTTTTTTTCTAACCATTGGCAAACCCTTCGGAAGGAGCACCAATATGTTCCGGTAAAAATTGCTGAGGGTCACAACCAATCTTCGGCCGTAGCTGAGCCAATGTACTATCCAGTTATCCTGGATGCACTTCTGTTTTCTAGAATATATAAGTCATAACCATCAGAAGGAAGTTATAACAGCCCAGCTCTATGTTCTCAAGCAGAAGCCACTACCTACCGATGAGACCACCGCCGCAACATCGGGAGGCGACAGTGGCAATTGCACTCTTGTTGTTCTCAATGCGCGAGCTCAGGGTGGCGCCTGGTCTTCAATCTTTGGGCGTGGAGAGCCCAGCTCAAAAGTTGGTTTTTTTACATGGACGTGATGCTCCTGTTCCCTGGTCCCATCGTTTGATACTTATGCATCTGGTGTGGATTTGACCTTTTGGAGAGACGACAACCCCATGTTGGCGACCAAAGAATCTGATCATGGTGTGCATCAGTGCGATACTATAGGGAGAGAGGTGGAAGGGAAGCGCTTTGTCGTGGCTAAGTGCACCTCAAGGTCATGATGTTGTTTTGCCATTACTACTTGGTCTAGATGTCTATTCCAAGTGTTAGAGCATTTCCATCGGGCCGAAGCATCCCATGCGAGCCCCGCGGTGCCCCAGCGGGCCGACCCATCCGGACAAATACATCCGGCTCGATCCATCCGTGCACCTAATCTGGACCTCGGTTGCGTCGGACCGGACAGCGCGCTGGTCCGAGCGTGTCCTCCCTTTATCTTTGGCGGTCCCTCCCGCCAGTGGCACAGAAGCCACACCATTTCTCCCTCCAAAAAACCTCTCCCAAATTTCCACTGGCGGGAGCGATAGGGAAGACGATGGATCCCGCCGCCATGGTCGATCTTGCGCCCTCCGGCGTTCCCGCTGCCAAGAAGCCCGCAAAGGAACAGACGTCGTAGGAGCGCAAGATCGAGTCGGAGAAGCGTAATGGCCGGCGGGTAGTAGCGAGAAATCGTCGTGTCGCTGCTAGGCTCGAGATGGAGCGTCGGGAGGAGAACGAGCGCCTCTTCGCCAGCCAAAATAGGGTCGACGCCAACGAGATGGCAGTGAATGCTGCCAAGCACGCCGTCAACATGATTAATCAAGAGGCGCTCGACATCGTTTTCGGCGGCGCCGTCTCTTTTCCCGGTCTGGCCACGATTGGCACGTCCTCTACCAGCTCCATCACTTCCACGCCTACCGGCCGGCCACCAGCTCAGCCCAAGACGACAAGGTCGCCCACGCCCTCGCTTGGAGGCCACTAGCTGTCCCAGTTCAACCATCCCCGCGCGGCGTCGTTGGAGGTGGGAGAGCCCGCCATCGACATGAACCACACTCCATCCAACGTGGACGCAGCCCCGGAGGTGTCGACGAAGCGGCGGACCATCTCTGCCGCGAACATGCCGATGCCAGTCAATCTGTTCGGCGAAATGCGAGCCGAGCCACCGGCTACTGACGACACGGTATGATTGCCACATTTCTTCGCCATTGCTTGTGCACTGCTCGTGACGCTTTATGATGGCCAATTGGGGTGTAATATTTCATGGGAAACGAAGGCGAGGACGTCATGAACGACCTGATCAATGAGGGTGGCCACGGCTATGCCGACGATGGCGAGGCCGAGACGGAGACACAGCAAGAGACCCAACAAGATGCATGCAACATTGCGGACGCGACATTGTTTGGGAACGATATGGCACTTTCATGGGCGAAGGCGTCATGGCTGCGTCATTGGCCGCTTCACTTGCGGCCTCAATTGTCGACGGCAAGAAGATGAGCCAACGAACCAGGGGCTACACCCCTGCCGAGGACAAGCTCCTATGCAAGGCATGGATGGAGCTTTCACAAGATCCACTATGCGACGCCGAGCAAAAGGGCTTTGCCTATTGGAAGAAGGTGGGCAGGTTCTTCCATGAGCATAGGAAATTTGGGAAGGATGCTTTTTTAGTGATCGAAACGATCTCTCCCTCCAAGCGTTGGGGCACCATCCATGCCAAGTGTAGAAAGTTCCAAGGGTCCTACGAGATGGTAACGGAAAGGAAAATAAGCGGCTTGCAGCCGGTTGACATAGTAAAACGTCTTCCTCTCTTTGTCGATGTCTTGCATTTCCGTTGAGCCATTGTTGGCATCTATGTGTGTAGATCATGAAAGAAATGGAGCACTTCAAGACGGTGAACGATAACAAGGCCTTCTCGTTGGGCCATTGTTGGACGTTGCTCAAGGACACCAAAAATGGGAGATTAGCTTTGCCCTTTGGAGAGAAGCGAACAAGAAGAGGGGAAATGCCAGTGCTTCGACGGGCGGTGTCGTCGACCTAGACACCGACAATGACGAAGGCTTCGTTGCCTCTGCAAGCGACGAGACTACTGGGCGTGCCCGCCGCCCTGGTGGCCACAAGGCCACGAAGGTCAACCTCGCCCGCCAGGTTGGTTCCTTGGCGTTCAAAGAGACCTTGAACCAGATCCTGGAGAAAAGGAAGAGGCCATCACCGAGAGGGAGGAGAGGCGGCGCAAAGAGAAAGAGGCCGCCGCCAAGGCCTTTGTCGAGCTGCAGACGAGGTCCATTGAGGTGAAGGAGGCCAACGCCATGGCCAGGGTAATGGAGATCGAGGCCAAGGCGAAGTCGACGGAGGCCGAAGCCAATGCCAAGGAGGCCGAGGCCAGGTCTAGGGTGCTGGAGGCCGAAGCCAAGACCAAGGAGGCCGAAGCCAAGATCATCGCCGAGGAGAACGCCATCATGCTCACCGACCTGGATAGCATCGCCGACCCCAATCGCAGGGCTCGGGTTGCTGATGCGCGCACCCAATATTGTCGTGGGACGCTTCGTTGAAAACCCCAAGAGCAAGGTATGATGCAGCACAACAGCAAGTTTCCCTCAGTAGAAACCGAGGTTATCGAACCAGTACGAGGAAGGAAACTTCACACAGGTGTTGCAAGCAACACAGAGACCTGCACAGCACAAAATCAAGACTTTGCCCCAACGAATCGGTGAGGTTGTCAAGCTCACCGGTTTGCTGTAATAAAGGATTAAACGTATGGTGTGGAAGGTAATAGTTTGCAGCAAGTAAACAGGTAACAACGGAAGATGTATCAATGGCAAAGATTGGACCGGGGTCCATAGTTCACTAGAGGTGCTCTCCTTAGATAAACAACATGGCATGAAGGATAAACAAATTACAGCAGGGCAATTGACAGGAACTGAGCAAGGCATAATAATGCAATACCAGACAAAAAGATCCTATGAGATTCGATTAGGCAATACAACAAGATACATAGACCGCCATCTTGGGTTATCATCCGAACCCCCTCCAGTATTAAGTTGCAAGCAACAGACAACTGTTTTAAGCAAAGTGTGTAAGGTAAACAATCCACTTGTTTCATGAACAAGAGACCGTTGTTTTCTCCCTAGTGGCAACAACACATCTACAACCGAAGAGATTTCTGTCACTTACCTTGGAAACTAGAGGCATGAACCCACTATCGAGCATAAATACCCCCTCTTGGAGTCACTAGCAACTACTTGGCCAAGATAGCTACTAACAACGGAGAGCATGCAAGATCACAAACAACATAGACATGATAGAATCATAAAGACAAAACCATTAATCAATCTGACAGTAATCTCAATATCCATCGGATCCCCGCAAACACAACATGCATGATTACAAATAGATTAAATCTTGATCATGAACGGAGCTCACAAGATCCATACATGAAAGCACAAGGAGGAGATACAACCATTGAGCTACTACATGGACCCATAGTCCAAGGTGGAACTACTCACACATCATACCGGAGAAGAAGGCCTCCGGGATGATATCCCCTTCGGCAGGGTGCTGGTAAGGACTTCAGATCCCCCCGATCTAGGGACGATGGTGTCGGCGGCTACAGACGGTTTCGTGGAGTTTTGATCGGGTGCCTAAGATTTCTGCATCGGGGGCTTCTTATTGGCGAGGATGCGAGGCGGCCAGGGGCCCCACACCCTACCCAGGCGCGGGGTGGGCCCACCCGCGTCTAGGGGGTTTGGACGCCCTGGTTCACTTCTCCGTCTCGTCTTCTGTCTTCGTGTCCCCCACGGTAAAATATTGACTTTGGCTTTTGTCCCGTTCAATTCCGAGAATATTGATTTTTTGCATTTCTGGAACCAAAAACAGAAGAAAACAGGCAAATGGCACTGTGGCAACTTGTTAATAGGTTAGTTTCAGAAAAACATATAAAAACACCTCAAAGTGTAGACAAAGCAAAGCAAAGTAGATACTAAACAAGCATGGAACATCAAAAATTATAGATACGTTTCCAGCATATCAAGCATCCCCAAGGTTAACTCATGCTCGTCCTCGAGTAGGTAAGTGATAAAAAGAATAATTTTTGAGGTGACATGCACCATCAAAACCAAGATCAAACCATTTGCAAGCATTGAAAGCTGGGATCAAAGAACTCTAAACATGTGCATGAAAGATGGAGTTCTAACAATAAGACAAAGTAACTATGCATGCAACATGAAAGGCTACAAACAAACATCATAAATAACATGCATTGAAAAACGTTTGTTTGTTTCACATACAGAAAACATAGCATAGTGGCAATCAGCTTGTCCCTCATAGAGTAGCAAATAGATGCATAGGACACCTTCAAAGTTCACAAGGGTGACTAGAAACAAATAGCACAAGAACAAGTAATATCACAATATGCATCAATCAATAAGTTTTGGGACACTGCATATAGAACTAAGAATGGCAACTATGCTCTCTTAATGGTGCCTAAAGGTAGAAGGTGGAAACTCAATAATAGTGTAAGAAAGCCCTTCATAAGGGAAGCAGGGATTTCAAGTTTCAAAAAGAGCTTCCAAAAATTATGATACTTGTTAGCTTTTAGCCCTCATTGCCCCTATCATAAGCATCTTGAAGTGGTTAAGGTTAAAGTGAACAAACTATGGAGTATATGCTTGACAAAGTATAAGTTGGCAATCTCAAGTCCCTTGAATACGAGGGCCACACCTCATGCTACTCAACTTCAGTCACCTGCAAGTTCTTGTCATTGTAAGTACTTGCATATCATATAGAACCGCTAACAGGGTACCCCTTGCACATGGTATAGGAGCTATCCCATAACCAAAACGACAAGGCAAGCAGACAATGAGCATCTCAGCGATCTTTTTATTTACTATATGCATAACTTTTTATTGAGGATGCTTCATAGATAACTCAGTATGGTGATGCTTCAAGTTTCCACCATGATTAGGCATGGCTTAGGCTAGTGGCCCAGGCGTTTCTCTAACACAAAATAGTTACTCCATGGACTTACAGGTTCCCTCTTTATTTCACACCGGTGACATTCATAGACAAAAGAGCATGATATCAACTGAGTGCAAAGTACAAGTGCAAATGTTGAAAACGTTCCCCATGACAACATGGTTCTGCTAATTCCAACGTATAAGTGCAAGCATATACAACATAGACGACACAATGGTTCAAGTTTATTAGGGACAAAGAATATAAAGTGTGCCATCAAGTTTGTGAGGGCTTTAATCACTAAGTTTTCACATAACAAAATAGTTTTTAATTAGAAGATAGCTGAAAACAATAATATACTTGGAATGGTGTAACACACCATGCATAGGAGTTTATAGTGGACACTTTGGAAAAACTTGGTTTTTTGGGAGTTGGAAGCGTGAGTAGAGATTACCCATACAAGTGGAGGCTAGCAAAAGACTGGGAGCAACCATCTAATAAAGCAATAGTGGACATAATCATGCAGAGTGACAAAACATTACTAATCAAAGCATAGAGTGGTACTACAAGTCAAGGACTAAATGATCATAGAGGCTATGGTGACCTGTAATAGTCACAACATGGTGTGAGCATGTGCCAAGTCAACCCAAACAAAACATCAAAGGAGAGTACCACAATACTATGCTTTTGCATGCTAAAACAACACATAATTTCTTCAAGGCACACTAAACAATCCCAATAGTTTGGAACAATACATGCTACAGCAATAATCACTAAGCATAAGGTCAAAAGAACACCTAGCATGTCATGCTAAAGTATAAGTCACAGTCAATGCAAGCTCCTCTTGCACTTTTAAGCAGGAACTTCCTACTCCTGTCCAACACCCAAGAATCTTATTTGAAACAACACAGCAAGAACGGGGGTCCAAACTACTTTATTCAAGCAAACTAAACAACTTAAGCAAAGAAAAATAAAACTAAGACGCTCCAAGAACAACACAACTGTGCATGAAACAATAAAAACGAAGTGTCTAGACAGACCTGAGCTTTTTATTGATGAAGAAGGGGATGCCTTGGGCATCCCCAAGATTTGACGCTTGTATCTCTTGGATATTTCTTGGGGTGACACCATGGTGGCATCACCAAGCTTGAGATTTTTTCCATTCTTCATCTCATTGCATCATTCTTTCTCTACACCTGAAAATTTTCCTTCATACAAAACTTTACACAATCTTCATTAGCAACATTAGTTTATTCAAAAGATATTAGACCCTTAGGCAAAGCTTTGGAACAACAAAACTTTTCACTAAAAACACAAGATACTGTAGCAACTCCTTCAAAAAGCTCAATTCCCCAAAAGAGAACTCAAAAAGGAATCAATAAGAAGCAAATGCAAATAATTGTAGAAATCTGTCAAAACAGACCAGCAGGTAGAAACCGATTTTTTCGAAAATCTTTTGTTGCTCAAATCAAAACGTTCTGAACTAATGAAAGTTAGCTAACATACTGGGGGATTTATTCGTAAATTATCAGATCAAACCGAGTTACAGAGACTCCTCACGAATTTTTATGATGGAGGACAGAAATCTGTTTTGGGACAGCAACTCCCCAAATCTTACTTCTCTCTCATTAGAGGTCATTCTTGGCATAAAAATCAAACAAAAAGGATAAGGAGAGGTCATTACTAAAGTAATAACTTCTAAGACTCAAGTAAACTCTTGGTTTATATCCCTACAAGTACTTTTCTTTAACGCCTTTAAGTTAGGCACAAGAAGCAAGAAGAATCAAGTATTTTTAAATGAAGAAGCATTCACCCTCTTGTTCTTTTCTTTCTTACCTTTATTCTTATCTTTAGGGAAAATATGGTTGCTTACCGGAAGAGAAATATGCATAATGCCTTTTCCCACATCTATTATTGCTCCAAGGTGTTTCAGTAGGGATCTTCCAAGTGTAATCTGTCCTTTGCCTACACATTCAATAACAAGATAATCAGTAGACACTATTTTCCCTGAGATTTTTGTAAACACACCTTCGGCTATTCCAATGGATAATAAAGTGGCATTATTAGTAAGAGAGATTTCTTCTCCTCCTTCAGAAAGCCCCCAAAGACTCAAAGAATCATAAATACTTTAGGCATGAGACAAAATTCAGACATGATATCACAGCGAGCATCGAAAAGTGTAGTATTTATAGAGACTTTGATTGTGGGAAACCACTTTGAAGGCTCAGAGTTTATGAGAACATAATCATGGTAAGCCCTAAGCGTGTGATAGCAACTATTCATAGCAGCAATACCAGTCTCAAGAGTGTTCAACCTAGCAAAAATATTTGTGAAAAAGGAATCAGACTTGCCAGGTGTACCATAAATCATAATAAAAAAAATTATGGCATCTAAAGCTTTATCCTTAGTACATAGCAAAATATCTTTCTCAGCCACAGCATCCAAAGCATATCTATAACGAAGAGCAATACCGCGGTAGAAACTATCAATAACGAAGCTAAGACAAAGGCAAGTGAGATATCACTCTATCATACCTTATTATGAGCATTGCAATGTCGCTTATGTTTATGTTCCATGCTACTTATTATTATTGAGTTGATTTCTCTTCATAGCTTGCAATGACTATTGAGTAGACTTAGTTGCATACTCTTTATTATGAATTGTCTAAGCATCTACTCCTGTGCTGAGAATATTTACATCATATGAAGCATAGTGTTTGTGAAAGTTCTTTTATCGCACTCAGTTTTCAACTGAATTGCTTGAGGACAAGCAATAAGCTAAGCTTGGGGGAGTTAATACGTCCAAAAAGTATCTACTTTTTCGAACACTTTGCTAATGTTTCTTCTCTAAACTTGGGTGATTTGGATACAACTAACACGGACTGACGCTGTTTTCAGCAGAATTACCTTGGTGTCTTGTTTTTGTGCAGAAAATAAACTATCAGGAAAAATCCAAGAAAATATGCCAAAAATTATATTTCACCAGAAGATCCACGGATCCATGGAGCCAGAAGATCCACGAAGACTGTTACGATCCCCTATACTTGTGGGTCATCAAGACTATTTTCTGGCGCCGTTGACAGGGAGCATAGCTTTATTTGTAAGTTCACTTGGATCTATTATTGTTCACTGCTACACCTTTCATCATGGGGAAGTCTCGTGATGAAAAGTTTCCTATTTTACCATCCACTACAAGAAGAGGTACAGTCCTAAACATCTCTGCTGCTCTTGATTCACCATCTGTTATAAGTAAGCTTGTCACACCACCACCGCATACTCATGCTACACACACTGCTGCTACTGCTGAATTTGAAACTGCTTTTGATACTCATGATGTTACTTCTACTGTGCTTTATGCGAGTGGTTCATTAGGTCCTTTTCTAGATGCTACTATGGCTAGTCTAGGAAATACCGAAACTCGTAGTGAAGACACTGTTACTCCAGTTAGCTCACCTGAGGCTAGTGAGAGTTATGATATTAATGATGGTTACATTGAGTTCACTGATATTTTTTTTGAAGAGGGCCGAAACACACATGGTACTAGTGCTATTAAGAGTCTCCTTGCTAGACGTACTATTATGCCTAAGTTGTCCTCTGATCCTAAGTTTGTCACCTCTCCCATAGATATTAAAGATAAAGATTATGATTTCTCTCTTGATTTATCTTATTTAGATATTGTTGAGAAAGAACTTTTTTATGGGACTAAAAATGAGAGTGTTGTGGCTCATATGAATGAGCTTTCTACTATGAGTGCTTTATTCTCTGATGATTTTAAGATGCGCGAGTACTTTGTTACTAAGATCTTCCCTTTTTCACTAAAAGGAGAAGCTAGGGCTTGGTTTAATAGATTACCTCCTAGTTCTATTGATAGCCTTGATTGCTTGATTGCTTCTTTCTTCCAGAAATATTTTCCTCCCAGTGCTAGACATGCTGCTTTGCAGAGTATTTTTGATTTTAAACAGGGAGAAGAAGAGAAATTTCCTGAGTCATGGACAAGGTTCTATGCCTTGATTCATGCACATCCTGGATGTCCATTGCCTAAAAATGAGCTTCTTGATATTTATTATAATGGACTAAATGATGATTCTAGGACCTACCTAGATAGCTTTGCTGATTGTGTTTTCAGGAAAAGAACTCCTACAGATGCTGAAAAATTAATGGCTAAGATAAGCAAGAATTATGATGATTGGACTTCAACTAAGCTGAATGCACCTGAGCCTATTACTCCTGAACCAGTTATGCCTGAACCAGTTCCAACACCAACAACAAAGAAGAGGCGAGTTATTGCATTAAATGATAAAGTGATGAAGGAAGCTAGGAAGTGTCTGATGGAGGAATACCAACCGGGGTATACCCACGAAACGGATTCGCCAGCTGGATCGAGCCAACTGAAGCCAAGCCCAGAGCGGGTCGACTCGCCCAATACGGCGACTGGCGCATGCTGCACCCAGGCGACTGGCGCCGACTGGAGGCCCAAGACGGCGACTCCAATACAAAGCCCACCAACACACTTGTAAACCCTCACTGGATGCATATATAAAGCCACCAGGGGCACCCCCACGGGGCAGGCTCCCTCATGTCATATTAGAGGCTCTCCCACAATAGATTAGATCTAGTCTCTCCCACCGCCTCCGGCGGCTCTATTGTAAACCAATCTATGATCATATACTGGATTGACAGCAGGACGTAGCGATCCTCCACCGAGGGGACGTGAACCTGGGTACATCGTATGCCAATCTCGCTCCCGGATTCTCCTACATCGCCTTGCTTCCTCTACGTAAGCTAACCCCAGTAGCATCTGCCGTGCAATACCACGACAGTTGGCGCCCACCGTAGGGCAAGCGACGCTTGGAGGGTGATAATCCGGGCGGGATCCCTCGCCATCAACATGATCAACCGCATCAGCGCGCTAGATTTCTTCATCAACTCGATTTTTCTTCTCGGATCGGTTTTGGTTCAGCCGCCTAGCACGCGCACGTAGACATGTCGGTCTGGAAACTTACAGGCGCCTGAGGACGTGGGCGTACATCGATCGGTCCTATACATCTAGTTTTTAATTCAATCCATATTGTTCATTGATTATTTTATTTGGATTTAACCTTTGCTTGCAAATTCTTGTACGCATGGCCGGAAAGTGGACGAGGCAAGTGGCGATCGTGCTACAACATGAAACCACCTGGTCGATGTTTCCTAGAGCAAAGAGCAAGTGGACACGCCACTGCCACGAGCGGCCTTGGCGACCGGCTTGGAATCAGAGAGCCTTGCTGCGGCAGATTAACTCCTGATCTTTTCAGAATTAATCTATGAATGCAGAATTGGATTAAATAAGCCTTTATTGCTACATCCGACAGTCGAGAATTGAGCTGGAGCAATGAGATATTACGTCCGTTGCGAGCTCTTGTCTCGTCTGTCGCGGGCGCATGCTGCACCCAGGCGATTGGCGCCGACTGAAGTTCCAAGACGGCGACTCCAATACAAAGCCCACCAACACACTTATAAACCCTAACTGGCTGCATATATAAAGCCACCAGGGGCACCCCCACGGGGCAGGGTCCCTCATGTCATATTACATGCTCTCCCACATCTCATTAGATCTAGTCTCTCCCTGTGCCTACGGCGACTCTCATGTAAACCAATCTATGATCATATACTGGATTGATAGCAGGACGTAGCGATCCTCCACCGAGGAGATGTGAACCTGGGTACATCGTGTGCCAATCTCGCTCCCGGATTCTCCTACGTCGCCTTGCTTCCTCTACGTAAGCTACCCCCAGTAGCATCTGCCGTGCAATACCACGACCGGCTTGGAATCAGAGAGCCTTGCTGCGGCAGATTAACTCCTGATCTTTTCAGAATTAATCCATGAATGCAGAATTAGATTAAATAAGCCTTTATTGCTACATCCGACAGTCGAGAATTGAGCTGGAGCAATGAGATACTACGTCCGTTGCGAGCTCTACACGCTCGAAGACTTGCCTCGTCTGTCGCGGACTCGCTCAGCGCGGACTCGCAGTGCTCGGGGACTCGCCGTAGCGGATTCGTCCAGCGCGGACTCGCCACGCTCGTGGATTCGCCATCGCGAAATCGCCTCTCACGGCCTCACCCATCGCCGACTCGCCATGCTCTGGAACTCGCCTAAACGAGGACACGCTTAAACGCGGACTCGCTAGGCTCGGGAACTCGCCTGCCGCGAGTTCGACACGGTCGTGAACTCATCACGTTCGTATGACTCGTCCGCCATGAACTCGTCATCAACGACATGCCATGATCGGTGACTCGCCCGCCGTGACCACGCCATCACGGCTTCGCCATCACGACCTCGCCCTCGCGGACTCGCCATGCACACGGACTCGCCATGCTAACAGCTAAGTTTTTATACACTCGTATATACTATGAGTCCAAAACATATATGCATCTCCATTTATTCTCCAAAGCCGACCATGCAGTCGCGTATGACCCTTTCAGGGACCAAAATCATACTTGGGATTGGTTTAAGTTTTGCCTACTGTTTATTCGCGTTCGTCGAAGTAGTGAGGCTGGGTACAAAAAGGCCGACCTTGTCTCCAGGTTCAACAGTCTGGCATCGCGACCCTGTTACCCGGCAAGCGTTTGATGCTGGAGGTCTGCCTACTCATGAAAAGACACGCATAAACCTTATATACTGCCCATCGATCCATATAACAAAAGTGCATTATCTTCAACGTCTACAATTCGCACGTCTTATAATTGTTTAATATATTATGCAAGTATACCTTAATGCAATTGTATCTTTTCTCCTTCTCAGCAAAACGATGTCTTTCTCGCCACTCGCCGCGCTCGGGGACTTGGTGCTCGCCGGTCGCTGGACCTCGCGTACTCAACACGCTCGGGGACTCGCTACCGCGGATTCTCCCTCGCGTACTCAACACGCTCGGCGACTCGCCACCGCGGACTCGCCCTCGCGTACTCTCCACGCTCGTGGACTCGCCGCCGCGGACACTCGCCCTTGCGTACTCAACGCGCTCGGGGACTCAGGCGCACTCTAGACAACGCCACTCGTCGGTCGCCCGACCTCGCCCTCGCGTACTTGACACGCCTGGGGACTCACCACCGCGGACTCGCCATCGCGTACTCAACGCGCTCGGGGACTCGCCACCACGGACTCGCCCTCGTGTACTCAACGCGCTCGGGGACTCGGCGCGCTACAGACAGCGCCACTCGCCGGTCGCCCAACCTCGCCACTCGGCGGTTGCCCAACCTCGCCATTCGGCGCGCTCGGGAGACTCGGCACTCGCCGGTCGCTCGACCTCGCCACTCGCTGCGCTCGGGGACTCGGCACGCTCCACGTTCGGGGACTCGCCGGCACTGGCGGCTTCTTCGAAACCCCGTGTCTTTCGCCAACTGGCCATCACCGACTGGCTCACGCCTACCGCCTCCCGCTTCACGGTTCTTTTCTCCATTCAGGAGCTCGTCGCCGATTCGCCACGACCCATCGTCAAGACTCTCCGCGCCCTGCCTCAAGCCCGCGTCGAATTGACAACGCGCTCGGGGACTACTGATGGGGGAATACCAATCGGGTTATACCCACGAAGCGGATTCGCCAGCTGGATCGAGCCGACTGAAGCCAAGCCCAGAGCGGGTCGACTCGCCCAATACGGCGACTGGCGCATGCTGCACCTAGGCGACTGGCGCCGACTGGAGGCCCAAGACGGCTACTCCAATACAAAGCCCACCAACGCACTTGTAAACCCTAACTGGCTGCATATATAAAGCCACCAGGGGCACCCCCACGGGGCAGGCTCCCTCATGTCATATTAGAGGCTCTCCCATAATAGATTAGATCTAGTCTCTCCCACCGCCTCCGGCGGCTCCATTGTAAACCAATCTATGATCATATACTGGATTGACAGCAGGACGTAGCGATCCTCCACCGAGGGGACGTGAACCTGGGTACATCGTGTGCCAATCTCGCTTCCGGATTCTCCTACGTCGCCTTGCTCCCTCTACGTAAGCTACCCCCAGTAGCATCTGTCGTGCAATACCACGACAGTGTTTAAAGTAGAAAGGTATTAGAGCTGAAGATGTGAAGAATCTACCTCCTATAGAAGAATTATGTAAGCCAATTCCCCACTCATCTACTATTGAGGTACACTCTCTCCAACACTTTGATGAAGGTGATATTCCTTATGGTAAGCCTCCTGATCAATGTTTAGAGGAACTTGACACATTTATTGTTAAACAAGGGTATTTTAATAAACAAGTTCAGAATCATTTGTTGGAAAACTTTAAAGCTATCCATGAGTTGAAACATATTGTGGAAAGAACTTCTAATGATATTAAAATGCTTTGTAACCACTTTCAAATGGTTCAAACCCAACTTGATCAACTTGCTAAGGTACAAAAGGATATGCTAGTTAATGCTTCAGGAGATAAACATGCTTATGGAATTAGAACTAGGAGTGGTATAGCTACTCAAGATCCTTTATATCCTGAAGGACACCCTAAAAGAATAGAGCAGGATTCCCAACAAGGTGAAGATAGTGGTAGTCCTCGTAGGAGAAAGAAAAAGAAACATAAGATAGTTGAGGAACCCCTTGAACCTGCTGTAGATCCTAATAGTATATATGTCTCTGATGCTGAAACTGAGAGTGTGATGGAGCCCGACCTACGGTCGTTACCACATCATGGTCTCCAACTTACGCCAAGTCGTCATGGACTCCAAAGGTGAATCCGTTCCTCTATGCGAGCCCACTTCCTACCCTATTGAATGGTATGCTACTTCATACTCCGTCACATATGCATGATAGGTTCACACCGACAAGTACGGAGGCAAGGGAGGAAGCCCGGAAGATCCAGCCCGACAAGACGGAGGCTTGGAAGAGGAGGCGGAAGAAGCCACGGCTGAACCTTCGGAGTCTCCGGTCTACACCGGAGTCTCCGGTCCTGCTACACCGGAGTCTCTGGTCCTGCGCACCGAAGTCTCCGGACCGACCTCCGGACCGACCCTAGCAACCGACCCGAGGACAGTCAGTACGCCACTCCGGAGATGACACCGAAGTCTCCGGCCTACACCGGAGTCTCCGGACCCTACACCGGAGTCTCCGGCCTACACGATGGGCCTGCACGCCGCCAGCTGGGCCTTCGGCCCATGTACCCCTCTATCTCGTCCAAACCCTAGTTTTATCCCCAAGCTACCCCTGTTTATGTGGCTGGACTATAAATAGAGCCCCCACCCCTTCATGTATCCCTTAGGCATAGATGATAGACTAAAGACAACCCCCATTGTGGAATCTCTAGTTTTGCCTCATCCCCTTTACCAAGGGGACCAACTATCGTCACCAACCTCGATTGGACTTTGCATCACGCATCCATCGTTGAACAAGGCCTTGGAGTTTGGTGTCTCGTCTCCAAGTTGTCAAGACCCTCCCCAAGGTGTTCTTCCCTCTCCGATGTGGATTTGAGGGAGCACGTTGGCCGATCTTTCCTTGCAAGGATTCTATCAGACCGGTGGACGCCGTTCGGGAGCAATCGGCCTTGTATCGTGTGAGTTTTGTGTGTGTTCATCGTGTTCTTCGTGAGGTGTGTGTTCGCTTCCGCTACCTTCTCCCTTTCCCCTCGCTTTCCCATCGATTTGACCACGAGATCCGTGAAGATCGGACCACCTAAGAGGTTAACCTCCTCCATCATCTGGTATCAGCAGCTTTTGGTTGCCACGGATTTCTCATCGATTTGGTCTTTTCCCCATAAATTCGAAAATTCCACCAAAAACAGCCCCAATTCGTGTTTTGGGTCGATCTGTGATTTGAGTGAGTTTTGGTAGGTTTTGATCCGTGGATTGCTTGCTAAATTTGTTGATCTACCTTCCCCTGCGTTCCCATGGCCTAATTCCTTGATTTTCCCCATCAATCTGAGGTTTTGGTTCGAGTTTTTCCGCCCAAAACGCGTCCCGTTCGAGTTCTGGACATTCTGGAATCACCCGGACCGGAGTCTCCGGCCTAGACCGGAGTCTCCGGACTTTTTGAGCTCCAGACCGGAGTCTCCGGACCCCCAGACCAAAGTCTCCGCCCCTCCCTGCAGACAAATAAACTGCAACATGGTTTTGAGCATAACTTTTACATTTCAACTCGGATTTTGGTGTTCTTTAGCTCGTTTCGAAGAGGAGCAGGAGCAATAAATCATCATCCGCGTTGTTCATGCTATCTACTCCATCCAAATTCCGTGAGCAAGGCGGAATCTAACAATAAAGGGTGAAGATCGTGGATGAAAGGTATAAACATTCCGCGACTTCTCCCCACTTGCATTCCTTTGTGAACCCCACTATCTTTGCGAGCAACAAACACCTATTGAGACTAGTTCCTCTTATGATTGCTTAGGCTATGCACATTTGATACCTTGTAGATTCCGAGCAAACATTGTGAGCGCTATCTCATATAGTTATCTTGTATAGTTGTTGGCACAAGGAAGAGGCAAGTGAAAAAAAAGAGTGATACAAAAAGAAAAAAAAGAAAAAGGAAAAGAGAAAAAGAAAGAAATATACATGTGCCTCATAGAATAGGAAGCGCAAGCTCGATGAACATCATATAGGTGGTACTTATTGTGCATATCTTGTAGCCCACCAAATAATTGCAATCGAACTAGCGTCTCTCCTTGTACTTGTGTGACACGAGCTTATAGTCTTCTCTAGGTAATCATTTGGTTCTTAGCTCACTTTCTCCGTCACACAAGTCCCATTTATCCCACCGTGTGTGTTTCCTTGTACATATTTCCTATCTTGTGGATTGACTTGTTTTGCTTTGTGATCATTGTGGTTCTTTACTTGCCATTACAACATCTTGATTTCGGATTGGTTCTTGACATGCCACTTTCCATACCTATCTACCATAGGCCTTGTGTGTGTGTTTTTTTGGTTAGTAGTTGGTTTTGGTGTTCCGTGTGAACTTCACTTTGCTTGGTTTATTGCTCTCAAGTGTGGCCACTTGCACGATACGATCTTCCAAGGTAAAGTAAGTTTTGACGGTGTATCCCTAACTCCCACTACCACTTCCATATACACCGCTTGGTCTTGTGCATCATGTCTAGGGACTCCAGAACCGAGGATGATATCTATGAAGAATCCATGATGAGCCACCATGACTACGACTCCACAAGTATAGAGGACATGACGGAGCACAACACCGACAACGGCTCTGCATGCTTTGAGGACCCGGAGCACTACACCTACGACGACTCCACATGCATGGAAGACATGGAGCTCTACGTCGACAATGGCTCCTCATGCATGGAGGATATGGAGCACTACACCGACAATGGCTCCACATGCTTGGGTGATATGGAGTACTACACCAACAATTACTCCCCAAGCATGGACGACTTCGAGTGCGACATCGATGACGCCTCGCCGAGCATGGAGGACACGAAGAACTTCATCGACTTTGATGGCTCCTCCATGAGCGATGAAGAATTCCTCCACCGTGTGGAGATGGAAGCCTACTACGCCAAGCAAGAGGAGGCGCATCATCAAGATCTCATGACCTTCAAGGCCAAGCGTGCCACACCAAAGGGCACCACCTACTTCGATGATCCACCTCCAAGGCGACAAGTGCCACCATCGACAAGGCATCAAGTGCCACCACCTAGATGGCGTCAAGCTCCATCATCTCCAAGGTGCCAAGCTCCACATCTTATCCAAACAAGAGTGGCGTCCAAACATCATATACATCAAGAGGCGCCAAGAACCAAGAATCTTCATCGACAAACATCCTCTCATGAGCATCGCCACCATAAAGAGGATACAAGACATCGTCAAAGGCATCTTTGCCACCAAGACGAAGAATTTGTGATGAGCACCAACCATAATGCTCAAGCAAGCTCAAGAAGGCACCACAAGGACAAGAAGAGTGCCAAGGCAAATGATCACCGTCGTGAGCGTCATGTGGATGACCAAGTGCTTCACCAACATCAACCATTGGCAAGGCACGCCAATGACCTCCGTCGACACCATCATAGGGCACCTTCAACTACTCGTGCCACCACCACAATGGCACCAAGAGCAAGCCTTCCTCCACGCCATCAAGCTTCAACGCCTACGCTTGACTTCCACGACCTCGCGAACGAGGAAAATGTAAACCTCTACTTCGCCAAGTTGGATAGCAGGAGCCTACATCCACCTCTACTACGGGATGGCCACAAGACGGTCGAGCATGGGATTTTCCCTTCGACCATGGAGGAGAGCGATGATGCCCATCTTATGGCATCCAACCTTGAAGGCGACAAGGTCAAAAATGGTGAGCATGGGATTTTCCCTTTGCCAAAGGAGGCGCATGGAGTTGAGGAACCCGAGCCTACCCCTATATGCTTGAGTGATGATGTGGTACCAATCCCATGTGAGTATGAGAGCCACTTAGCCCACTTGAGTGAGAACAAGAGTGAGATGAGTGACTCCACCTTATGTGAGATTGAGTGCTTCCTCTTGGAGGGCATGAGTGATACACCTAGTGAGTTGAGAGTGGTAGTTGATAGGTCAAGTGAGACCATTTCGATTCCTAACAACTTACCCTCTACCTCTAGTGTGTTCTCTTGTGTTGTGCTAGGTTCCATGGATGAAGACGCGCCAAGCCATGAAGCAATGATGCTTCAATTGGATAAGATGTACATGGTGGATGAAGAGGATGCTACGCCATGGATACATCAAAAAGACGAAGTCATCCACAAGGAGGCCACTACTTCCACAACACCCACTTCATATGAGAGGTATGACCAAGGTAACAATAAGGGTGTTGATGATGCCATGATCCCACTAGTGGACATGATGAGTTGTGAGGATATGCATGCTATGGATGATACTTATGACATTACACATGCTTCACTCATATTTCCATGTGATGCTTTGCCCTTGCATAATATTGATCATGTGGAATTGTTTGAGTGCAATAACATTGCCATAAACATGCCATGCTATGCATCTTGTGTGTATCCTCCAATTGCTTCGGACATGCGTTGTCATGCTAGTCATTCAATTTCTCCCGTTGCTTGCAATAAGATGAATGCTTGCTATTTCACGTGTTTTGCTTGCAACAATATTGACCACATGCGTTATAATGAGATGGCCCCCATAGCTTTCTCAATTTTTGGAGATTTTGATGATTGCCATGATAAGCATTTCCCCACTTGCATACTCACCATGCATCTATTTCATACTTGATTGACATTAATGGTGATGTGCACAAGAAGAGATACGTCATGATGGATGATGTGTATCTCTACCATGCACACACGTTCTTCCTTTTATATATGATGTGTGTAGGTACCCGCACTATCATGTCAACCTCGGTTGAGCACGAGTTGACAAAAAGAGCTCTTGAGAGCATCCCACAAGTGAGTTCAAGATCGAACCCATCTCTGATACCTTTTGCATGCTTTGCATCTTCCATGTTGGCAAATTGCTCTTTCCTATGGTTTGATTGCAAGCATGTTGATGTTATTATCTCACCTTGTGACATTCATGTTTCTTCGCTTTTGGATAATGATGCTTTGTGTGTTGCAACAAAAATGTTGAACATTTTATCTTTCCGATGTTTTGTGTGCAACCACAATTCCATTAAGAGCATGTATTGTCATGAGAGCTTCCAAGAATCTCGTCTTGTTGTTGCAACAAACATAAGGACCACTTGCTCTTTCATTTGGTTTGTTTGCAAACATGTTGTTTTTCCTTCCACTTGGGATACACATACTCCCATGAAATTTGCTTTTGATGATTTGTGTGTGACATCCAACATGTTGAACAATTTCTCTTTCCAATGGTTGGTTTGCACACATAATGATGTTGCTTTGGATATTTTTCCTCATGTGTTTTTGCCGAATTCTCCTATTCTTCCATCAAAGATGTTGATTGAAATTTTGATCCAATGCTTTGAGTGCCCCACTACTACGTTATATGGAGTTTTTGAGTTCCCACATTTGGAGGATGTTCGAACGATTTCCATGCACTTTGGCCTTGCATATGCATTCCATTTGCTATCCTTGTATTGTGCTCATAGTGTTGTGAACAAGAATGGACATGCCACAAATGACATGCTCCTCTATCACACACAAACATATGTTGCTTGGTCTTTGTTGTATGAAGGTACAAATGCATATACGTCAACCTCTACCAACCTTGGGTTGACAAGAAGAACTGAAGAGAGTTATGCATTTGTCGTTACCACATCATGGTCTCTTTTTGAAGGGGGGGAGATGATGCAGCCCGACCTATGGTCGTTACCACATCATGGTCTCCAACTTACGCCAAGTCGTCATGGACTCCAAAGGTGAATCCGCTCCTCTATGTGAGCCCACTTCCTACCCTATTGAATGGTATGCTACTTCATACTCCGTCACATATGCATGATAGGTTCACACCGACAAGTACGGAGGCAAGGGAGGAAGCCCGGAAGATCCAGCCCGACAAGACGGAGGCTTGGAAGAGGAGGCGGAAGAAGCCACGGCTGAACCTCCGGAGTCTCCGACCTACACCGGAGTCTCCGGCCTACACCGGAGTCTTCAGCCTACACCGGAGTCTCCGGTCCTGCGCACCGGAGTCTCCGGACCGACCTCCGGACTGACCCCGGCAACCGACCCGGGGACAGTCCGTACGCCACTCCGGAGACGACACCGGAGTCTCCGGCCTACACCGGAGTCTCCGGCCTACACCGGAGTCTCCGACCTACACGATGGGCCTGAGCGTCGCCAGCTGGGCCTTCGGCCCATGTACCCCTCTATCTCGTCCAAACCCTAGTTTTATCCCCAAACTACCCCTGTTTATGTGGCTGGCCTATAAATAGAGCCCCCACCCCTTCATGTATCCCTTAGGCATAGATGATAGACTAAAGACAACCCCCATTGTGGAATCTCTAGTTTTGCCTCATCCCCTTTACCAAGGGGACCAACTATCGTCACCAACCTCGATTGGACTTTGCATCACGCATCCATCGTTGAACAAGGCCTTGGAGTTTGGTGTCTCGTCTCCAAGTTGTCAAGACCCTCCCCAAGGTGTTCTTCCCTCTCCGATGTGGATTTGAGGGAGCACGTTGACCGATCTTTCCTTGCGAGGATTCTATCGGACCGGTGGCCGCCGTTCGGGAGTAATCGGCCTTGTATCGTGTGAGTTTTGCGTGTGTTCATCGTGTTCTTCGTGAGGTGTGTGTTCGCTTCCGCTACCTTCTCCCTTTCCCCTCGCTTTCCCATTGATTTGACCACGAGATCCGTGAAGATCGGACCACTCAAGAGGTTAACCCCCTCCATCAGAGTGGCAATGATAAAATGAGTCTCCTGATAAGGAGGAAGGTGAGTAAGAACCTGATAAGCACACTAAGAACACTAGGTACACAAAGGAAGATTTTATTGCTAATAAACATGGTAAAGAGAGAGAACCTTGGGTGCATAAACCTATGCCTTTTCCATGTAAGAAACACAAGTCAAAGGAGGAAGAACACTACAACAAGTTTTGTGAGTGGATGAAGCCTTTATTTTTTAAAATTCCTTTGACTGATGCTATCAAGTTGCCTCCTTATTCAAAGTATATGAAGGATATTGTCCTTAACAAAAGTAAGATTCCTAATGAGGAGATTTCTGCTTTGCTTGCTAATTACTCCTTCAATGGTAAGGTTCCAAAGAAACTTGGTGATCCAGGTATACCAACTATTCCTTGCTCCATTAAGAATAATTATGTTAGAACTGCTTTATGTGATTTGGGAGCTGGAGTTAGTGTTATGAATTTTTCTCTCTACAAGAGAATCCATCTAGAAAAGTTGATACCAACTGATATATCTTTGCAAATGGCTGATAAGTCAACTACTATTCCTGTTGGTATATGTGAGGATGTTCTTGTTCAAGTAGCTCATAATTGCATGGTTTTAACTGATTTTGTTGTGCTTGAAATGCCTGAAAATGATAATATGTCTATTATTCTTGGGAGACCTTTTCTTAATACAGCAGGTGCTATCATCAATTGTAATCAAGGGAAAGTAACATTCAATATTAATGACAAAGAGCATACTGTCTATTTCCCCAAGAAGGTTGCTAAAAGCTATTGCCTGAATTCCATTGAAAATATTGAGAGCATCAAGGTTGGAGAAATATATTGTCCCACTCCACAAGAAATTTTTGAAACTATTATGATTGGGACCATTGCTATCAAGTATGAGGTAACATAATCACCTTGTGAAATGCAAAGTTTTGTTTCATATAAGATTGTTTTGGTAATAAGACTTGATCAACCTTGTTAACAAAAGAATTTTAATGAACAAAATAATGTTTTCACTGTGGTTATACTTGCTCACTTTTACTTTTCTCCTTTTCCAAACTTTGCTCTTCGTTGTGCCTAACTTAAAGGCGTTAAAGAAAAGTACTTGTTGGGATATAACCCAAGAGTTTCTTTGAGTCTTGGAAGTTATTACTTCAGTAATGACCTCTTATTATCCTTTTTGTTTCCTTTTTGTTCCAAGAATGACCTCTAATGAGAGGGAAGTAAGATTTGGGGAGTTGCTCTCCCGAAACAGATTTTTGTCCTCCACCATAAAAATTCATGAGGAGTCTCTGTAAGTCGGATTGAGCTGAAAGTTTACGAATAAATCGCCCAGTATATTAGATAACTTTCGTTAGTTCAACACTTTTTGATTTGAGCAACATAAGGTCTTCGAAAAAATCGGTTTCTACCTGCTGGTCTGTTTTGACAGATTTCTGCCATTATTTGCATTTGCTTCTTATTGACTCCTTTTTGGGTTCTTTTTGGGAAATTGAGCTTTTCGAAGGAGTTTCTATAGTAGCTTGTGTTTTAGTGAAATTTTTGATGTTATAAAGCTAAACCCAAAGGTCTATTATCTTTTGAATGCACTAATGTTGCTAATAAAGATTGTGTGAAGTTTTGTATGAAGGAAAATTTTCAGGTGTAAGGAAAGAATGATGTAATGAGTTGAAGAATGGACAAAAGCTCAAGCTTGGCGGGATCCACCCCGTGTCACCCCAAGAAATATTCAAGAGGTACAAGCGTCAAAGTTTGGGTGTGCCCAAGGCATCCTCTTCTTCATCAATAAAAATCTCAGTTCTTTCTAGACACTTCGTTTTTATTGTTTCATGCACAGTTGTGTTGTTCTTGGAGCGTCTTAGTTTTTGTTTTTGGTTTTCTTTTGCTTTGTTTGGTTTGTTTTGCTTCTCATTTGGTTTGCCTTTTTCTTTGTTTGGTTTTGCTTTGTTTGCTTGTTTCTAAAAATGAAAAACACCAAAAATATTTATTGTTCTTGTCTGGTTTTGTGAGTTCTTTGCAGGGTTCAGCCGTCCTCAGTGGAGTTTTGTTTCATGTTATTATTAAAGTCACACAAGTGAAGGGAAATAATGAAGATTAAGACAACTTGAGGTGTGGTAAGAGGCTGGTAACAAACTCTATTTGTTTCATTTTTGTACATATACTCATCATTGTGAGCATGCTTAACCTCTTTGTGTAAGGTGTATGTCATTATGGATGCTTAGTAGTTCTTGCTTGTCTATGATTAGCTCCAGCTTGCTAATAGTTTGTAGCTTGTCATATGAATGTTTGCTTGCATTGTTTTATTCATATTTTGGTATGATATTGTGGTATCCTCCTCTGATTGTTCATGTGAATCGATTTGGCACATGCTCACGCATGCATATGACAAATCAATAGTCAGTAAGCCTCGATGATTTATTTTGCCTTAGAGTTATTGTATCACTTTCATGCCATAATTAGTCCTGTTTTGTTGCAAACATGATTATGAAAGCTATTGCCCTCTCGTTTGTTGCCCCCTCTCTATTGCTAGCCTTCACTTGCACTGAGTATGTGCTCTACCTATGCTTCCAACTCCCCAAAACCAATATTGCCAGCTATGTCCACCATACCTACCTATTAGCATCATTTGCTACTTCAGTGCATATTTTATATGCCGTGTTTTCTTTCAAAATAAAATGTTTGTCTGTTTTGAGAAAGTTAGTTAGTAAAGCTCTCACGAACTTGATGGCACACTTTATTCCTTGCGCTTAGTAATCCTGAACCATTGTGACCTGTCCATGAAAGTTATATGCTTGTAAATTATATGCTGGGAGTCAGCAGAACCGTGCTGTCACGGGGAACGCTCTCAACACTTGTTGGATATCCTATCCGGTTGATACCTTGCTCTTTTGTTTACGGATGTCGATGATGTGAAATAAAAGGGGAGGTTGTGAGTTCATGGAGTCTATACATTGTGTTAGAGAAACGCCTGGGCCTCTAGCCCAAGCCATGCCTAATCATGGTGGAAACTTGCAGCATCGCCATAATGAGCATTTATTAAGCATCCTCGATAAAAAGCTATGCATATGGTAAATAAAAAGATTGTTGAGATGCTCATTGTCTGCTTGCCTTGTCATTTTGGTTATGGGAATGCTCCTGTACCATGTGCAAGGGGTACCCCGTTGGCGGTTCTCGATGATATGCATGTATTTACAATGACAATAACTTTCAGGTGACCAAAGTTGAGTAGCATGCGGAGCGGCCCTCGTACTCAAGGGACTTGGGATTTCCAGTCTATGGTCTATCAAGCATATGATTCAGAGTGGACCTCACTTTCACCTTAACCACATGAAGATGCCTATGATAGGGGAAATGAGAGCTCGAAGCTAATGAGTACCTTCCTTTCAGCATTTGGAAGCCTTTCAAACTTTCCAAAACCGTTTTCACCACCTTGTTGAGTCACCACTTATTCTATGAGCACCTTCTTGAGAGCATAGTTGCCATTCTTGTGTTTGTTCCAAAACATGGTTAATTATGTCATGACTTTGATGCTTGTATCTCTGATATCTTTACTTCTAGTCTTCACTTGAACTTCAGAGGTGCCTTCGCATTTATATTGTGCTCTGCAAACAAAGGCAAGAGAGATACCACTCTATCATACCTTATTATGAGCATTGCAATGTCGCTTATGTTTATGTTCCATGCTACTTATTATTGAGTTGGTTTCTCTTCATAGCTTGCAATGACTATTGAGTAGACTTAGTTGCATACTCTTTATTATGAATTGTCTAAGCATCTACTCCTGTGCTGAGAATATTTACATCATATGAAGCAAAGTGTTTGTGAAAGTTCTTTTATCGCACTCAGTTTTCAACTGAATTGCTTGAGGACAAGCAATAAGCTAAGCTTGGGGGAGTTAATACGTCCAAAACGTATCTACTTTCTCGAACACTTTGCTATTGTTTCTTCTCTAAACTTGTGTGATTTGGATACAACTAACACGGACTGACGCTGTTTTCAGCAGAATTACCTTGGTGTCTTGTTTTTGTGCAGAAAATAAACTATCAGGAAAAATCCCAAAAAACATGCCAAAAATTATATTTCACCAGAAGATCCACGGAGCCAGAAGACGAGATGGAGAAGGATCCTGGGGGCCCACACCCATGCCAGGCGCGGGCCCACCACTGGTCGCGCCTAGGGGGTGCAGGCACCCCCTCGGCCTCCCTCTGCGCCTATAAGTTGCCATTCGACCTAAAAACCGAGGGGGGTTCGATAGTTTTGCAGAAGGAGTTCCGCTCAACCGCCGCCACCAGAAACCAAGATTCGGATCCAGAAACTCCATTCTGGCACCCTGCCGAGACGGGGAATTTGGAGAGGATCATCGCCATTGTCATCACCAACGCATCTCGATCGACCACCGATGTTTCCCTTATCCATGATTGAGTAATCCCCTGCTGTAGGC
The DNA here is from genome assembly GCA_916181665.1 of Avena sativa. Lineage (NCBI taxonomy): Eukaryota > Viridiplantae > Streptophyta > Magnoliopsida > Poales > Poaceae > Avena > Avena sativa. The sequence continues at coordinate 15,753,682 of OV702286.1, read as the reverse complement.
TTGTGGATGGTAGGGATTGGATGAGTTCTATCATGTAATCGAATAAGATTGTTAGGGCATAGTGTCTAGTATCTCTATTAGTGCTATTTGACTTTGTTGCAACTTGGTGTGCTTAATGCTTGTCACTAGGGCCCAAGTGCCATGATCTCAGATCTGAACTTATTATTGAATCATTATGATAGTATTGTTTGTGATCTTATCTGCAAGTTGTGTATACATATCATTGTCTGGATCCAAAGGCCCCAAAGTGACAATAATTGGGACAACCGGAGGGGATGGCTATGGTGTGAGGATCACATGTGTTCACGGAGTGTTAATGCTTTGCTTCGATGCTCTATTAAAAGGAGCACTTTAATTGCCAGTAATTCCCTAGAGGCCCCGCTGTCACGGGCTGGCTGGACAAAAGATGTTATGCAAGTTCTCATTGCGAGCACGTATGACTATATTTGGAGCACATGCCTAGAATTGTTTAGTACTTGGATGCTTGTTATTATTTATCTGCAATGCCCTAGATCTTGAAGGTACATGTTTAGACTCGTCCATGCAACGCCCGTCCATCCATCCCTATGCCTACCGCACTCGAATCCCACTGTTTACCGTTACTGTTACTATTGCTACTGTTTCACTATTGCTATTGCTTTGCTGTTGCTACTACCAAACTGTTACTACTGATAAACTTCTATGAGCAAGAACTATTTCCAGGTGCAGCTAAACTGACAACTCAGTTGTTAAGGTTTGCAAATATTCTTTGGCTCCCCTTGTGTCGAATCAATAAATTGGGTAATACTAGCCGCGAAGACTGTTGCGATCCCCTATATTTGTGGGTCATCACAAGGTATGATGCAGCATAGCAGCAAGTTTCCCTCAGTAAAAACCAAGGTTATCGAACCAATAGGAGGAAGGAAACGTCACACAGGTGTTGCAAGCAACGCGGAGACCTGCACAACACAAACTCAAGACTTTGCCCCAACGAATCAGTGAGGTTGTCAAGCTCACCGGTTTGCTGTAACAAAGGATTAAACATATGGTTTGGAAGGTAATGGTTTGCAGCAAGTAAACATGTAACAGTGGAAGATGTATCAATGGTAAAGATTGGACCAGGGTCCATAGTTCACTAGAGGTGCTGAAGGGTAAACAAATTACAGCAGGGCAATTGACAGGAACTGAGCAAGGCATAATAATGCAATACCAGAAAAAAATCCTTTGAGATTCGATTGGGCAATACAACAAGATACATAGCCGCCATCCAACAGCATCTATGACTAGAAGTCCACCTTTGGGTTATATTCGAACCTCCTCCAGTATTAAGTTGAAAGCAACAGACAACTGCTTTAAGCAAAGCGTGTAAGGTAAACAATCCACTTGTTTCATGAACAAGAGACCGTTGTTTTATCCCTAGTGGCAACATCACATCTACAACCGAAGAGATTTCTGTCACTTATCTTGGAAACTAGAGGCATGAACCCACTATCGAGCATAAATACCCCCTCTTGGAGTCACTAGCAACTATTTGGCCAAGATAGCTACTAACAACGGAGAGCATGCAAGATCACAAACAACACAGACATGATAGAATCATAAAGACAAATCTATTAATCAATTGACATACTAATCTCAATATCCATCGGACCCCCGCAAACACAACATGCATGATTACAAGTAGATTAGATCTTGATCATGAACGGAGCTCACAAGATCCATACATGAAAGCACAAGGAGAAGATACAACCATCTAGCTACTACATGGACCCATAGTCCAACGTGGAACTACTCACGCATCATACCGGAGAAGAAGGCCTCCGAGATGATCTCCCCTCCGGTAGGGTGCCGGGAAGAACTTCAAATCCCCCCGATCTAGGGACGATGGTGGCGGCGGCTACAGACGGTTTCGTGGAGTTTTGATCGGGTGCCTAGGGTTTCTGCATCGGGGGCTTCTTATAGGCGAGGAGGCGAGGCTGGGAGGCGGCCAGGGGCCCCACACCCTACCCAGGCGCGGGGTGGGCCCACCCGCGCCTAGGGGGTTTGGCCGCCCTGGTTCGCATCTCCGTCTCGTCTTCTGTCTTCGTGTCCCCCATGGTAAAATATTGACTTTGGATTTTGTCCCGTCCAATTCCGATAATATTGATTTTTTGCCTTTCTGGAACCAAAAACAGAAAAAAAGGCAACTGGCACTGTAGCAACTTGTTAATAGGTTAGTTCTAGAAAAGATATAAAAACACCTCAAAGTATAGACAAAACAAAGCAAAGTAGATACTAAACAAGCATGAAACATCAAAAATTATAGATACGTTTCCGACGTATCAGTTGCGAAGAGGCAGCAGGCCATCAGGGCTCATGATGCCTGAAGAGCAATGGCGACAGCAGTTACAACTTTCTGGGCAGAGAAGCTGCCATATTTTAGACATTGTGTATGATATTGCATCCTTTTGCACATTTTATATCCACTGGCCACTTGTTGGCGATGCCAAAGGGCGATGGCGCATGTATGCCATGTTATTTGCCAGTAATCTGTGTGTGTCTTTGGCCAACGATGGTGTCATTATCAACTGATTTACATCCCTGTCCAGCGATGGCGCCAACGCCCACCTGCGCGGACAAATGGGTCGCGCCGCTGGGCGCGGCTAGCCGGACCCCTCCCCAAATCGACCGCGGTCCGACCCAAACGGACAGAAACGGACCATTTAGGGTGACCGGATGGGTTGACCCGGTGGAGATGCCCATAGTACATGGTGTTTGATGATGTATTACTTGGCCTTGGATGTCCATCGAATCCAAGAGTTATGGAATACAAACAAAAGTGTGGGAGCTCAAAAATGTTTGATATGGCAATATGCAGGGTAAAATTGACAAATTGTCGAACGTTATAGACTAGCTATCTGAACTTACAATGTTTATATACAGGGAATAGTTCCTTGCTGGAGGATCAAAATGGTAAAACCATAAGGGAAAATGCATTGACAACAGAAGCCATCGCTTGTACGGATGGTATGCTTCTTGCAGACTTTTAAATGTTGACACTATCCAACTGACTATGAGGGACTAATTGGACTCCGGAGTCAGAGCCTAAAAGAACATCGCAATGATCATGCTGATTCTCAATGAAATTCATGTGCTAAGTGTGGATGCACTACTTTTTTCTTATTTTCGCAATGGAAGGAGCCAACCTTCTAGTTTCATTTTGGCTTTATAAGAATAGCTAAACAAGCTTCCGAGTTTGATGTCGAATTGTGTCTGGTTTTTACAGGCACCGGCCTTTTTAAACCCCAATACTCTGTATGATACCATTGTTGATAAAGTAATAGAAGCCCTTGTTTAGCAAGAAAATAAAACACTATGTTTATCATTGTTTAGGACTTCAAAAATCAGTCATCACTATAGACTAAGAACACCGCAATAGAATAAGCATATGGGATCGCTTAGATCTTTGAGAAGACTTCTTTAATGAATATGTCATGAACTACAAATGTTTTGAAAAATATTTCATGGATTACAAAAGTTTTGGTCAATGTATCTAGGTTTATCTTTGTTGGACCATGGCAACGCACGGGCATTTTCCTAGTAAAAAATAAAGGAGGTAACATACTCAGAATATGAGCAAACCAACTGCTTTATTTCATTGATTATATAGAGTACATATTACATAATCAAAATATGCTAAGTAAAAAAAGGATGAATTGTAATCAAAATATGCTAAGTATAAAAAGGATGTATTGTAATCAAAATATGCTAAGTATAAAAAGGATGTATTGTGGTATGTTCCATGGACAGTTTGACTCCGTATAGACATTGTCGGAATCATCAAGTTTTCGTTTTCTTCTCTCGTCAGGTCTGTCCTCTACCTCACGGATATGAACGACGTAGTAAGACCCGTTTAATAGTGTCTTGCTTATGATGAGCGGACATTCTCATGACAGGGATAACTTGTGTTCCTTCTGCTATTTGAGACAGAGAACCAGATCCACTTTGTTAAACGAGCGATGACGAACATGGCGACTATTATAGCGACGCAGGTTATGTTGGTAGATGTCGGGTCATTCGTCTACTAAGTCATGTTCCTCTTCTATCAGGTCCACAAAGAGGTGTCTTGACTCTTCAGTATCTTTCCCATCGTAGGAGGCAAATCGCTAGGAACCATGAAGGGTGTCAGTAGGCATGATCGCTTCTGCTCCATAGACAAGGAAGAAAGGGGTGGATCTATTTGGAGTTGTTCTAAAGATAGAAGAGATGCAGGAAGGTATATGGAGGTTGTGGGGGATGCGTGAAGAGACGGGTGTGGGACGGATTCTAGCGCTGGGCGAGCAGGAACAGGCGGAGCCCGGTGCTAGGGAAGGTGGAGGATGGTTATTCTATGGCGAAATAGTGCACCGGGAAGGTGGAGGATGGTTATTCTATGGCGAAATAGTGGAGGAGAACGTAGGGTGAGAGATGCTCTCACACATGCTTGGAGTAGATGGCTAGCGGTAGGACGAGGGCAGTCGAAGAACTGTTCAGCCGCCGTGATGCAGATGGCCATGGATCTGGCAAGCATGAGGATCCATATTAGGACAGGGGAGCCGATGCTTGTTGGTGTATTGTTGATGCCGGGGACGAACAAATGACACCGAGGAAATCGAATCATGCATGCTTGCAATGGACAAAACGTTATTTGACTTGGTGGTGACAGTAGTTATGTTTCAACTTGCAGGGGCAAAATCGAAAAAAATCAGACTAGAAGAAACCTTTTCTCCTTTATTATTCAACTTTTTTTATATCTTCGACCGTGTGGTCTTATCTATTATTAGTTTTAGGAACTAAAGGAATCCAAAAGCCTAATCTTCATATGATTGTTAGTTGTTGCAAAGATTCATAAAAATCAGTTTCGTCAGATTAGTTAGCTATAAGTTTCTTCAGTTTTATCACCTACCAAAATAAGCCTATACTAGAAAACGTACCCGTGCTTTGCACTGGGAGGGAAAAATGCGGATTAAAGAATTAAGGAAATTTATTCCGCCTTGAACTGAGTGTATCGGCCATAGCATGTAAAAAATTATAAATTTGAAATTTAACCCTAAAACTGGATTTGAATTCTAAAGATGGAAAGGTCTAATGAAAATTGTCTGGAGATATTTTATAATATTATGGGATTGACTCTATGAAAGAGTCGTGTGCGTGAGATCTGAATCTCCAACAATTGAAAAATGCGTTAGTTTTTCTTACTTTTGAAACCGGAAAAAAAGAAAAACTTTTTAACTTTGCCCTCCATTAGGCCTAAACCTACCAAAGTGGCCGAAGCAGCCCAGATCTCCTCTTAGTTTAGCTCTGTCTTCTTCCTCCTTTTCTTTTTTTGAATTGCTTTGTCTTCTTCGTCATGTAACTACTGGCCATGTTCTGATTCTCACGCCCACGGAGTAGACGCTTTTTGTTGCTGTCTTCTGCACATCTGGCCGAGGCCGTCGCCATCCATTCTGAGTCGGCGTTGCCCGGACATTCTCGTCGTTCCATCGAAGTATACCCCAACTCCCTGCATTCATTTATGCATCCCCAAATATCTACGCATCCTGAAGCCACTCTCCCCTCGTCTTCTTGCTCCGGAGGCCGCTGCCATCGTCCACGCCGTGCTCCTCCGCCCTCCTAGGCCGGGGCGTTGTCTTCCTGGTGAGCTCACGCTCTTGCGTGCCCTCTTCCCCTCCAGCGCCGTTGGAGACCATGATGTTTTCCAGCGTATGCGCCTTTGGCCTCGCTTTCCGGCTCTCGAGCTGAGTTGGGTAGGAGATGAGTGAGCGTGAGCGATGGATGGACTTGCCTGAACTCGTTCAGCAAGGCGGGCTTGTGGTGCGCTCGTGCGGGGCGAGTTGAGTAGGAAAAGTCCGGCACGGCAATGTTTAGCAGCTGGTGTCTACAGTTCATCCTCATCCCGAGTGGTGGTGAGCCAGCGTGGTGATCCGCTCTGGTCAGCAGTTTATTTTGTAGCTAGCTGATGTAGTACCTCACCAATTTTGATTGTACGTGACGTATCAATTCAATCAGGATTCGCGGGCGTACGGGTCTAGACAAAATTGTTTTTTTCAATCTTTTTTCTAACCGGTATGGTGGTAGGTGGTATTAGTATGTTATATGTAGTTTGGTGGGAGGGCAAAACAGTCCAAATAAATGTAGGTACTACAAGAAACACTTCTTTCTTTATTATTACTAGGAAAATTGCCCGTGCGTTACAATGGGACAAAAAAATATGTTGTGGAAAGCAAATTCTCATTATCATGACCGGGACGCCGGGTTAGATAACATTGGGCAAAATGATGGTGTGAAGTTATCTTGCATTTATGGGTAAAATAGTAGTGTAAAAATTTTACATAGAAAATTACAATTGAAAATAATTTTGGCGCACTTACCGAGAGGAGGGCAGGGGTGCCAATACCTTCATGGGAGATATTCTACAATTCATCCGATGAACTGCGGCATGGTCAGAACTCGTAAGCTGCGTAGATTGAAAGGCCAGAGAAATATAAGTTCAAAGAGCAATACTAAATTGATTGATTCATAGGATGCTAGCAAATAGTAAATGCATTATGATAGTAAATTGTAAATAAACCATCAGTTTAACTACAAGCAAAGTATCAAATAGACTGAAATCCAAGAGAACGAAAAGTAGAAATGATGATGGAATATTGTCTACCGTGGCGAATACAAAACTTGTTCATAGCAAACACCTATCTCGAAAATTGTAACAAACCCCATACATTAGGTACCTGTGAACAGAAAATACAAAAGTCAATGGTTAACTTACCAGCGATAATTAGGATGATCCCAGAAAACATACTACCTTGATTGAACTGAAGGCTTGTAATAATTTATCAAACACAATCTTGGAGGAGGTCGTCAGCCACTCAGGAAACGGCAAGGGAAACCACAACGTTCTCAACAGCAGAACATGGAGGAAGGAGCGGGGTGCAGCAGTCCAGCTTGAACTCTCTCGCCAGTGCGTCCATGGCAAGAGCGTGAGCTGGGGCGAGGCCGGTCATGACGGCGAGCACCACGTGCCTGGAGAAGAGAAATACGACGAGTGGGTCTGTGGCGGCCATCCCAACGGCGTCTAGTACCTGCCCTCACTCGAATTATACTGCCGTATCATCAAGTTACAGCCAAACGATAGCGCCGCAGATGGGAGGGATCGTCGGACGGGAGTTGATCCAGCGGGACAGGGCAGTTTGGAGCTGACACTGTGGAATCAGAGAAGGGAGAGGGTCTTGACCATGCGTTGGAATCTGGGAGCTTGTCATGCGCTATGCATGGGTCCAAGTTTGATGCGAATTCTGGAGGATATCGGCGATGAGGAACCGAGGCAGTGCGGGGCAGGAGCGGCGAGGCTTTGGCTGCGCGAGACGGACAGGGAGACCGAGGGCTGCCATTGAGTGATGGAGCCATGGAGGTCGGAGGCGAGCGGTGAAGGACAGTGGCGGCTGCTCGCATGTGAGGAATAAATCGGGGGATGGAATTTTTATGGGATCTATTTTGTTTGAGCTAGACTCTTATGCGAGACGGAAAGAAAGATTGTAGACCGTTTGTTTTATTTGGCCGATGGTAGTGTGCATAATATATCCGAATAGGTAGGGACAAAATCGTCCAAAAAATGTAGGTATTATAAGAAACACTCATTCCTTTATTATTAGGTATAGATGTGTGATATGGTCTTGTAGTTCATCGCTATGATCAGATCATGACATGAGACGATGCTCAAACAACCATGGCAATGATGTAGGTTAGCAGGCGAGGAAGGTCCCTTGGAGCTCTAAGCGTTCGTCGTCTTCGTCGCGTGCGTGATGTTGAGCTAGGGCTCACAAGTGGTGTTGTAGCCTTGGGCTTTCATGTCCTAGGATGGTAGGTGATGAAAAGTCAAAGAGGGGAGCCACCGCCACCGATGGCGGTAGTGTCTTGTCGTAAGCCAGGATCCTAAAGGATCAACTCGCAACCAGCCATGGGCGCGAGTTGGCAGTGGTGTGGCAGTATGCCTGGTCACCTAAGTCGCTTCAGGCTCCTGGAATGTGCCGCCACTGATACGTACGCACGAACTACGAATATGGAGCCTCCTAATGGAGGTGAGCCAGTAGTCGAGAGGCATGTGGTCCGGGATTGAGGGAGCAAAGGACCTCTATTACGCTATCGGCAACCACAATGAACTCAGCAATTTGGAGTTGATCTACCGACCTGTGCGACCCAATGAAGCACAAATTTCTCAGGAGGTGTGGGGGCGATCCCAGTCATGCGTGGCCACCCTCAGAGTGCATGCATACATGATGCCAAGGCACAAACCTTCCGCACCGAGCATGACCAGCTCCAATGAGTTGTTCATGGCTCCATGCGCTGGATAGGTCTAGCATCCCAGTCATGCATGGCCACCCTCGACGAGCTTGGCGACCCGATAATCGAAAGAAGATAATGAAGAACAAGCTACACATCGCCCCAAGTGCTACTTGTAGCTCACCTTGTCCATCAACAACCTTGTTGCCGCTTCAAGACAGTTGAGGATCGTCGATGACTAACCACGTTGGAGCCCTAAAACGAAGTCATGTATTTTCGGACCTTGACAAAAGAAATGTCTATTGGAAAAAAAGGACATGTAGCTTCAGATCTTGACACGAGAAATGTCTATATTTCACAAATTTGCTTTTGAGAAAATAGTTCCTAATAGTTCAACGCACATGTATTTTCCTCTTTGAGACTTTGAGATCAGAAATGTCTATATTGAAAAAAACAGACCTTGACATAAAAATTGCATATACACACCATGTCGATGTGCCCCTATACAGTGTGACATCTAATCCTAAGCTAGAGTTCTGATATTCTAAGTGCTTTTGAAACCGCTACCACACACCTTGCCGGTTCATATAGACCGTGCTCCCGAAACATCCAGAAGGAGGGACACACATGTACACACACAAACACAACCGTCCTCACCAAGCGACTACGACAAGGTGAGGAGGTGCCCTCGACTACAGACTGCAACGACACTAGGCCTCATCCAGCCTTGCCTCCAACCAAGAATAGCGAGGCGTCGAGACTCGGAGCTCACGACATCATCACCGCCATTGCAAGCCACCTCTAGGGACGATTGCAGCTCCAGTACTGCCCAAGCCAACATACTCACACTCATGTGCCTAGAGAGTCGTCAGGTGGAAGGCAGGGCCTGGCTGAAACTGGTGTAGTGTTCGTCGAGGAAGTGCCGGCGTTGGCAAACGTTGCGCCTCGGATGTCCGTGCCCTGTGTATCTCTCTACGCCAGAGCGAGGCCTCGCCAACCTCCCGTTGTCGCATCAGGTACTCCACCTGCAGCCAAAGAAGCGTCTTCAGGAAGGGAACAACGCTGAAACGCCGCCATTGTCCGGTCCAGCAGGCTGCACCTGGGGTTTCCCACAGTGCTCGAGGAGGAGGTACAGTCAGGGTCATGCCAACGCCTCCAAGGAGGTAACGACACCCTCGGGTGTCGAGGGTGTCGTTGTTGATAGCGCATGCCAACGCCGCATGTGGATTTCGCCCCGACCCATGAACAAGACCTCTAAAGACCGTTGTTGATGCAGGGCAGACCAGAGATGACAAAGTTGGTTGCTTGAGTAGACATCACGCAAGGGGAACCTAGAAACATTGCGGGAGGGGGCACCGGTCAGCGCCAGTAGGCTGGCCACCCGCAGGGAGCGCAACAAGCAGGGGATGCAGCCACCTGCATCGCGCCGCCGCTGCTCTGGCCCACAGCTGCCGTCGCCTCCATCGGGGCAGAGCGGAGCAGCCAACCCAAGGGCCACTGCTCGCAAGCTCGCTCGCCTGGCGTCCTCAACCAGCGGCGGCCGGGAGGGATGGGTGGGGAATGGAGTGGAGGGGATGCCATCGCCAGCGTCGTTAGACGCATCGTGGTCACATCCCGCTAGGAGCAGGTCGAGCCCGAGCGCCGCCGACACCGCCGCTGCATCTCGTGTGATCTCCTGGCACCGCATTGGGTAGCCACGCCGCGGTCCATCGCTCCGATTCCTCGCCGAGGTCAGCCACCCGCGACTCATGCGACGACACTACTCCACGCGAAGAAGCGCCGCCAGGGGTGCGCACATGCCCCCCACCGCCTTGGCGGCCAGACGCCGCCGACACCGGCGGCTTTTGGCTAGGGTTTGGACTCGCCTCCGGAGTCGCTCGCACGAGCAACCCAGGAGGTGCCGAGAATATTCACTTGGCATTTTACGTAGAGAAATAGGATGGTTTGTGAAAATGTTTATCCCAAGAAAAACAGACCAACTGGATAAAAAATAGCCTATGCACACCATGTCAATTTGCCCCTACACATCGATTTTGAAACTAATTTTGCACCGATTAGCAAGTATTGGGATTACCTGGGCCCATTTTATAATTAGTGGGACTAATTTGCACATGATGAACAAAAAGCTCTTGAAAAAAAAAGAACATGTTGCTTCGGACCTTCACATGAAATGTTAACAAAATTAATTTGTGGACTATTAATTCCATTTGTTTGGAGGACTATTAATTCCATTTGTTTGGAGGAAACCACCATGATCTATATCCTCGTGCAAAAAAAACTTATAAAAAAATGCCTACACACCATGTCGGTGTGCCCCTATACGGTGTGACATCTAACCCCTAAGTCACAGTTCCGATTCTAAGTGCTTTTGAAACCGCTACCACACCTTGCCGGTTGGTCGAGAACCGTGCCCGCAAAACAGATTATAAACAGGTGCGACATCTTGTCCGTAGGCGATGTGGTACTAATAACATCGGGTCCTCCGTACGTGTACGTTGATACGGCCAGCCTGATAAACTGCCAGCGCCGGCCCAACAAGCGGCAGCCCATCGAATACGAGGACATATGTCAGCTACAGAAAAACGTCAGCTAAAAAAATATTTACGAGAAAACGCGCGCCGGCCGCCTGACCGAGCGAGCATGCGTTGCCGTCAGCAGATATCTAGGGTTTTCTTCCAACTCGTGGCCGATCCTCTACGGAGCAGGCAGGAAGCATCCGATCCCGTCGTCGGAGGGACTCGGAGGATCATCGTGCAAGATGCGCGCCCATTCTCCGCCGCCGCTCCGGTCGCCGTTGCCCGACCTGACCTGCTCTTGGTGGAAGGGATCCCGCTGGGGTCGCCCTGCTCCGCGGACGTCGCCCGAAATCACGGGGGTCGAGCTCGGGCATGACGGCGGCGCCTCCTCGTTGACCTCTACGCGCCTCCCTTGTTCATGCCACCGCTCCCTCCGCTGACGTGTCCGGCGTAGGACAGTGGAGTGGTTCGGCTGCCCCGGTCGTCGGCGCAGGGCGAGCTCATGGTGCCGAGTTCCTGGCAGTGTACAGCTCAGCGCCTCCGCGGCGGCGGCCGTGGAGTCGAGGGGGCGCAGGGCGAGCTCACCAGCGCCACCTTCCTTGCCGCGGGTGACCAGGCTCCTTGCAACAAATCAACAAGAATATGGCACCGCCAATCTGTGACCTCACTTGCACTGCACCTGAAGATTAAATAGAACAGCCATGTTCATGTTTGTATCAGATTTTGCTGTCCCCGAGGGATCAACAAGCTGCATAATAAGGCAGATTATATCAGCATATTATCAGAGGTTGATATAGTGTACATGTATTCAGAAATAGCTGTAGCAGAACAAAGAAACTATTCAAGCGAGAAGAAGCAAGCTGCTTGCCTAAACTGGTCTAACTAGAGAGGTGAAAATGTTAGCAGATTAAACAGCTTAGTGTTAAATTATTGGCATGCGTCTAGAGAGTTTGAGATGCTCAGGTTCAGATGCTCAAAAACTATTTACTGTCAATATTGCTTGGCAGCAAACAAAGAACACGTATTTTTGAACAGAAATTATGGTTTTGATAGGAAACATAACCAGTAAATTCTGGTTGGGATAGCACTAATAAATTCTGGTTTGAGAGTACCAGTGTAGGTGCAGACACTGAATAATGAAAGAATATTCTCGTACTCCATGCAGTCAGGTTCACAGCTTTGAGAAACAGAAGAGGACGATGGTGGTACCAGACTTCACTAACAAGAACAATGGGTCAAGATTTCAAAAATGATATTTGTTGCATCGACAATGATCGATGCCATTATGCCAAGGCATGTAAGTTTTACCTGAGAAGCATCTGCATACCCTCTGATCATTGCAAGAACTTCAAGGCCAAAGTTCTAAGCTTTCTCCCCACTGACTAGCGCAACTGCAGCAGCACCATCGTTGTACACTGGAAGATAACAATGGCACTACAGTTACACTTCAAGCAAACCTCGGTTGCATAATTTCTTAACCATGGAGAAAGCATGAAATTCGAGCTTCCAAATAATCTAGCTTCAGTACACTCTTGAGATGACGCAGGATAGACCCTTGATTTTTACTACTGAAGATACATAACATAGTTTGGCTGCGTATAATACTGAATGAAATTGTTACGCTTAGAAGTATTGAATAGAGTCACTTCAAGCACATGGACTAGCTTAAATTCAAAAGCTCTATTCAAGATTATGATATCATTTTTCAGACAATAGAAGGAGATTATGATATCATACTGGACTAATGGCTGCACATGAGGTTTCTGGAAGGGGGCCTGAAAAAAAAAACGCCCCCGCCCCCTCCCACGTCGCTCCCGCGAGCGACCGGGGGGGGGGGGGGGGGGGGGGGAATCCTAATCCCTCCGTCGTCGGCCGCCCCCCTCCGTTCCCTCTCCTCGCCGCCGCCAAGGCACGCTGGCGGGCAAAGCCTGACAAGCGTCGGCGGAGGGCCTCCTTTCCTCTCCGTGCGGTGGTGGCGTCGCGGGCCGTCGTCGTCGAGCGGAGGCACGACACTGGCGTGGGGGGTGGTGACATGGCGGCGGTTCCGTGGCGGCGGAGCACCGGGTTGGTCGGTGGCGGGGAGGGCTGCGCGATGGTTAGCTCCCTGGTGGCGGCGGATGGCCTGGGGCCCAAATCTGGTGGCTGCGGGCCGGCAGCCCTGGTGGCGACGTGGCGGGTCGAGGGAGCTTGGCCGACGGTGGAGGGGTGGCGGCGGACACGGCCTTCTATGCTACTAGACGACATGGTGAGGTTCTCCCCATGATAGTGCCCTAGGGCCTGCTCGGGGAGGGCCTGCAGCGACGGAACACGGTTGAGGACGGCTCGGTGGTGGTGGTGCTAGGAGAGCATCCTGCGGGGGCTCGGTCGCCGGCGAGACCAAGGCGCGGCAGCGGGGCTGATCTTGGCCTGATCTGGGCCCGCGGGGCCTACAGGCTGATCTGGGCCTGATCCCGGTTGATCGGCCCTGCCGCTCTGTCCGGATAGCGGCCGCTTTGGGTGGTTGTGGGTAGTTTCCCGTACTTTGGTGGTTGTGCGGTCTAACAGCCACATCAGATAGCGCCCGATCACCTCCCCATTCTGGCGGCCTTTTGAGTGTGATGCTGGCGGTGGTAAGGACTCGAGCTCGTGGACGCCGGGGTGGCGGCCTCGGAAGGTGGACGGCTTCGACTTCCCTCCAGCGGAGGAGGCTCCGGGAGGTGACATGAGATCCCTAGACCGGCGGCAGTCCGGCAGGCCCGGGGGAGCTCGGTGGCGATGGTGATGTTGCGTGGCAGCTGGGATTTGCCATGGTGGCGGATCCCCTGGTGGAAGGAGGAGTAGGGCCTGGGGCGGCGGTTGGCGTGTTCGGTGGCACCCTTGCTGCAGTGTGGCGGCGGGACTTCACGAGCCTCCGCGGGCTCGGCCAGGCCAGAGGGCCTGGTTTGTCTTGCTGCTGCATCCGGTCGGCTACCACCTGCTGGTGGTGGAGGTAGTTCCCTCCCGCGTGATGTTGGCAGGCCGGCACCCGCCAAAGTCTTCGCTCTCTCGGCCTACCGGCTTCGCTTTGTGGCTCTCGGTGTGATGGTGGTGGCGACTTCAAGACCGGGATGGCGCGTGCTCGTGGGGTGACGTGATTGGTGGAGCTTTACAAAGTGCTCGGGAGTGTGGTTCTGGAGGGGTTGGAAGAAATCCTTGTGTGTTGACACCGGCACGGTAATGCCCGCGGGTATCGCATTCCTTCTTGAAGGGTGTCGGGGGCATCCCTCCCCCACCCCCCGCTGCGTACCAGGAGAAACCATAGGTCCCGGCCGGACAACAGTGTCGTCGCCACTCCCCTTATTGGAGGTGTTGTTTTGGTACGCAGACGCTTTGGACTGCGGGATGTGTGGTGGTACTTCTCTGGAGGGCACATCGGTTGCGAGTTGTTTTTGTTTTTGGCACACCGCCATTCTCGGTTTTCTTTTTCTTTTATTTCTCATGCTTTCGTCTTGGGCTTGGGTTCCCCAGCTCCTCGTATCATGTTGTGTATCTTCCTTTGCATGTTGTGTTGTCTGACCCAGCAGTGATCTCACTTGTGTGGTTTATTTATAAAACGGGCCGAAAGCCTGTTTCGAGAATGGCTGCACATGAACTACTCTGCAAGGTTGCCATCTAAGAAACTATCCATAAAGATAGCAGATTACTAGTCAGAGGATTAAAATAGAAAACCTTATACGAATTTCCTGCAGTTACAGAGACACTCTTTTTAAAAACGGATCCAAGTTTCTTCAGCTTCACTGGGTCATACTGCGCACATAGATCACCAGAGGAAACGTCACAAAGACCAATAGAAGAAGACTAGAAAAGGGTATGCAGACGGTTGCCATTGCCACAACTTAATTTTTTATCACTAAAAAATCCTATTGAATTAGCAATAGTAAAAGAATGGAAATAATTTGTAATTGAGTGTTGCTCAGCCTGCCTCGCTGGGGCCTGGCCCATGTTGTCTCTGAGGTTGCCTAATTGGAAAGGAAGAGGACATGACTCCTCTGGATCAACGCTTCCATCAAGCAGCAACTGCGATGTGACTGCTTAGTGGAGGTGTCAGAAATGTTACCCTGGATGGCGACGGAGGCACGGAGCCGAGCAGGGCGCCGATGGGCGTGCGGGCGACGCCGACGACGCACACGTCTCGGGGATTCAGGCCGTCAGGGGCGCTACCAGCGCCGGTGCTCGGGGGCGGCGACATGGTGTGGTGACTGAACTCTCTGTTACTCCTCCGTATGCCGGCTTAGAGCTCGCCGGCGGCGGGTGGCCGGAGATGGCATTGATTTTCTGGATGGAGAGGCGGAGACGGCAGCGGCGAGACGGTACCTACTGATCGACGGAGAAGACCCATTGGGTTTGGGTTCTATTCTACGAGATAAGATGGGCCTACTTTCTTTCTTGCTCGGCGTACATCCATAGATGGGCTTTTGTAGTGAAAGCCTCGGATTTTTTGTAAAAAAGCTAAAGTTACACTCTTTCTTAGCGAATCTATACTATTAAAAGTAAAGTGGTGGTGTCACACGGTGTCACACTTCAGTAATGTTACTGAGAAAATGCCACCGCAACTAAAAAACTAGATCTCCTTATTTCTAGCTCATATATACTTGACCCTGTAACTAATTGGCTAACAAACAAATTGGACTTGCACGTTCCCATCGATCTGATTCAACAAACTAGGCTGCCGCGCTCTGTACAATTTCGTTTGTCAAGGGCGGAATTAGCGGGACGGAGCAAGCGAAATTGACTGCTTTTTTCGTCGGCCGTGCTCAACGTGATTTTGTACATGGCATATAAAAATCAGGTGACATTTTGGTGTGTAAATATTATTTCTCAAGCAAATGATATCAGGCGGCCGAGTACCTGGTGCTAATCTCCTTGATTTAGCTAGCTCTAGCTGCATGCGGAAAGTTTGAACGTGTACGCAAGTGTGTGCGTACGAGTCTATGTACGCATCCTGGACGGCTAGATGGCGATCCGATCGTCTAGGCCAAGGCGTCCGCGCCCCAGCGACGGCTCGCGTGGATCACGTCTGTGACCCTGCGGCAAACTCGTGATGATCGGCACCGAGCTAACTGATTGATAGGGTTCCGGACAGATAAGATAAGATAAGCACGTCTGTGCCGACCGAAAATAAAAGGAGCAAACAGCATAACAACTTGAGGGCATGAAGGAGGCAGCGCTGAAACTCACACGCGCACCCAGCGGAGGCTACTCGGCCACCGCCACCCATACCTGAAGTCGCTGATCCGCGACGCAGGTCACTCCCGAGGACTTGAAGATGGAGATCGGCAGCACAGGCCGGCCAAAGACGCCGGCGGACATGGCGGCAGCGCCGCTGACCCCACGGAACTCAGACGCAGCCGGCCACAACGTTCTTCTATTATCTAACGCTAACATGGCTGCATCAATCAGCTACATGTACGTGCTTGGTGCAGGTTGGATTTATTCATTCCATGGACCATGAATGAATAATGTGCTCGCAAGCGTTCATGCATGCTGTCTCTACGCACGTACATGAAGACGATGGCCTTGCCGCGGCCACGCTGGCTGGCTGACGCACCGCGCCGGGAGCTAGACGAGTGCATTCTGTTGTATATCATATTCAATATTGATATGTACCGCACGTACGTGGATGCATGCTGTTGTATATATATGCACGCTGGTAAAGGCATATAAATATTGATTAATTAATTTACCATATTCGAGTGCATTCTGTTGTATATCAGGTACATGCAAGCTCGTGTACAGGTCTGACTATACGAGGTCTCTCCATACTGGCCTCCGGAGATTGCCTCGTTAGGGACGCCTCGGAGTCGGCTCCGCCACGGTCGTTTCTAGAATCTCGGCACCTACACGTCTGCGTATCAGTCACCTTCAATGGAGCTGCCGCCGAAGAAGACTGCATCATTACATCTAACAAGATAGCGCGCCACCACGCCACTCATCAGCAGGAGCTGATGCCAACTACATCGACACACCGACGTCCGTCTTCATCGACTTCCCCATCAGGAAGCCAACTACATTGATTAATGCTCTGCTCTCACATTTTACATCTCTTTTGCGATATGTTTGAATGTAGTATGTGTTCTTATATGTAAGGTATATTTGCTGACTGAATGCAAACTTTAGATATCTTAATCAGTGTACACAGCCAAAACATATATTTATGATGGATGGGTCATTTGGTTCAGGTGATGGGTTACATTGAGGTTTACCTATATTAGTATAGGTCTTCAAAAGTATTCGTAGATGTCACTTTATACGTGAATAAACCTTATGTGTTTATACAAGTTATACTTATTAAACAAGAAGAAGCACAGTGGTTTATTGTTGAAAATTGATTTTACCGTTGCATGAAGGTGATTGTAGAATGAAATCTAGGTGCCTTTTTGGAGAACTGATTGTACGATATGATATGGCTGGTAATATCATTGTTCTCAGGAATGAAAACTTCAGTCATCAAAGTCTTCAATTTAACGATTATGTGGTGATTAGGAACTAAGAGATGATGGTCGTGCTTCTTTCAAAAATGAGACTAAGTTGTGATATTTATTGCTAGCCGACATGCTGTTAACATTTATTTCTTCTATTATAATTGAAACCATGGTTTTTAAGGCGTCCGCTTTGGGACGACTAGGCGAATGAAGCTTAGGCATCAAGGCGCCCACCCTCCGCTTTGCAAAAACGACCGCTTTAGGTGCCTAGGCGTCCAAAGCGCCCGTCTAGATGTCGCATAGGCGTCAAAGCGCCCCCAGATCATCTTAAGACGTCTTAACGCCTTAAAAACCATGATTGAAACCTAGGTTGCCGCCAGACGTGATGCCATGAAACTCCAACATCGGACGTGAGCTCAATTGCCTCCATCCTCCTATGTCGTGCACGGATATGGCACTCATCCATCCCTTTGATTGGAAAGATGACAATATGGGTGGCCGTGGGAATGAGAGTGCACAGGTAATTAGAAGGAGTGACTTACGTCGACAGCCAGCGATAGCAAATGATTGAGGCAAATATCTTGTACATGTGAAGTTTTAAGGACGATGTTCCCATCTCTCATGTGATGCGAGTTCTGTTGAATATGATGTTCATATGTGTTTGTTTATAGCCTGTGAGACTATTTTTTTTGGCTGGACCATAGCTATCAGTGTAACTACATTTTTTTTGTATGGATGTTCCCTACAAAATTATATGACCACCAAAACCAACAGTTAAAAGGAGACTTTCAAGTCCCGATTTTCATTCCTGACTAGACAATTTCACTACATGCTTCCCTCTCTTTTTTGAAAGTTTATTGTGTGAATTAAATGTTTGCTGGTGTATCTGATCTTTCCAAGATTTAGTGTATTGTAAGGGTAGTTAGAGCATCTCTAACAGACATAAAAAATGCCGGACCCAGAAAATTCCGGTTGTTTTTCGGGCGGGGTCATGGAATCTAGCCTGAACAGACGTCGTAAACACGGCCCGACCTAGGATTTTTTCGGGCGCTGGGAATCGACCCCCTCGACCCATAAATCCCCGGTTCCGAGCTCGTTTCCCAGGTCATGATCCATTTCTCCGTCACCGCCCCCTCCACGCCTCCGCCATGCACCACCGTCCAAATCGCCGAGCATCGGCGAGCAATTTCTCGCCGGCCGTAGCAGATCCGGCCGATCCAGTATGCGATGGACCGTCGGGGAGCTTCCACGCCACGCTTCCGTCCCCTGACGCCCACAGAGGAGGAGGAGCGCCGCCGGTGCATGCGCTCGGACGGGGCGCGCAAGCGCGCCGTCCTCCACTACAAGAAGTGGGGCTCGCCGGTGCCAGCCGCGCTCCTCCGCCGCGAGATGGAGGAGTTCGACGCCCGCATCCGCGCCCGCCGGGGAAGGAGGGGGAGGGGAGCTCCTCACGCGCTGAGGACTCCACCGCCGCCGGTGAAGAAGGAGGAGGAGATCCCGGAGGGCCGTGTCGTCACGGAGGCCAACTACGCCCTCAACGACGCCTCCTTAGACCGCTAGGTCGAGGTCATCCAGCAGCGGAGCATCGCCAAGGCGGAGGCCCGTCGAGCTCAGCGTGACGAGCTCATCGACGACATCTTCCTCGAGTAGGGTCACGCCGTCGACCGCGATTCCCGCGGGAAGCAGGTGGAGGTCATCAACCTCGTCTCTGACAGCAGCTCCGGGCTGTCGGACTTTGACTTATCCGACGAGGAGTGAAGCCCGCCGCCGGAAGCATCGCCACCGCTCCTTGGGCTCCGGTGAGCCTGATTTTGTGTCCATGCTAGGATTTAGTGGCGGAGACGGCAGATTCCACCATAGTATTTAGATTTAATTCACGTTTTGTACATATGTTCGCGTCAGTACTATGTATGAACTATGCTCGCGTTTTGAAATCTCTCGTGAATATTTAAAAATCTTGAGTTTACGGTTCGAATTTCTGGTTTCTGTTCTGGCAATCGTGTTCTTTGAGTAAAAACTAGCTCGAGCGCAGTTGGGAATGCGTTTTTCGGTTCGCGATTTCCCGGTGTCTGCTAGAGATGCTCTTATACATTACTAAATAATTCATCTGTATTTCATAGGTGACAGTCATTCATGGAGATGTAAGTGATTTTTAGTAGAAAATGTGATCAGTTTGTCTTGTAATGTCTATATATCAGTTGGCTATGTGGATAAATTGTTGCGTATTTTATGATCTTTGCTCAATATGGCAAAGAAGTTACTTCACTAGAAAATACAATATGTATTCTGAAGGATAAAGAGTACAATTTAAGGTTTGTGTAACTGAAACCTCATTGCTCTTGTCGATGGTCTTGTCGTTGAATTCTTAAAATTAAAAGTTGACTTTGTTCGTGTATGGTTCACATCACAAGGAATATTGACATGTCTTATATATATGCATTTGCAATGGGTAAAAAACTTAACGGTCCGTAGCAACGCACGGGTATTTAACTATGGAGTATAATGCAGAAGCCTCTAATAGAAGGAATATTCAATTCAAATCAGTATCTAAGAAAGTACACATTTCTAGGTGAACAATAAAGTGCTTGATACAGTTTGTTTTTGAAATTTTACAAATGTACATACCATTTTTATTGAAATTTTACTTGAACATATTTTGAATTAGAATGTTGGGTTTTTCACAGTCTTTTAGAAAATTATTATTTACCCAAAAATGCAATCCATTATAACAAGAACTATAGAGAGGTTGAAGTTCCATATTTCCGAGTGTCCATCCTAGGTTCACAATCACTAAACCGAGGAGAAGGAATCAAAACATGGATAAAAGCCAATATATTGAATAAGTAAACGATATGTCACCAATCCAGGCAAGTAGAAATGCATGCGACCGACGGCTATTTTTATTTAAATAATAGAATGACACATCTAATTTCTCAAACATAGCAAATTTGCCGCTAGTCAACATGTCATTATCTTGAGACCTATAAGGTTTAGCACCGAGAAAAAAACAAAAAACAAACTAGTGTGTCGTCTGTGCTGGTTGGCAATTGATCTTGCATGGACAGTTTGTGAAGCATTCTTCAAGATTCGACCAGCACAGGTTATCCAATTTACAGCAGAATTTGTTAGAAATAATAGGGCTAATCCATTTAGGCCCATGTGTATTTCAGATTTTCCCTAAATCTCAAAGCCCAAATTTGTGGCAGCCCATATGTGTTTGGGTCCATGTTTGTGGCAGCTCACATGGAAGTGGAGTGGGAGCTCAAGTTTAGTCCCACATGAAAAGTTAGAGAAGAGTTGCACCATCTTATAAGGTGGAGTGTTGCACCACTTTGTAAGTGAGTAGCAATAAGAGAGATACACGCGCGCGCTCCTCCTCTGACGACGACGCCGCTCGCACGCTCGCTCGCTCGTCACGTCACGTCACGCGCGCGCCGCGGGTTGCGGGTTGCGGGTTGCGGGTTGCGGGAATCTCGCCGAGCCGAGCTTTATTTTGCTGCTCAGGAAAACTGTGAGGTTTTGACAAACGTGTCAAACAGTTAGCTTATTCGGGTCGCTCCCGGATCGTGGGCTACTGTAACCGACCCGAACGTGCGTAACGTGGACTCGGCCCATGTTCGCCTCCGTTAGGGTTTCCTGAGCCGCTCTATATAAAATCCTGCGCGGCTACCACCACAACACGACCGAAAACCAATCTAGGGTTTGTCATCCTCTCTACTTGCGCCGTCACCGTAGTCTACTCCATCCCGCTTGCCGGCGTGCACCGGCGGACGGGAGAGCAGGTCTCCGGAACCACTCGCCTTTGCGATCCTGTACGGGAGAGGGCGAATAAGGTTTTTGGAAAGCGCTCTGCGCGACTGCTCGAGTTCTCCATCACGGGTCGTCTTCCATCCAAGTCAGGCGGTGCTGCCTACCGCCGTCTTCGTCGACATCTGCTGCGATCACTCTTCCCCAAAGTTTCTACTACGACAACCGAACGGTACGTGCTACGTGATCCTGTTTGGTTATTCATCATGTTCTGCGAGTACATGTTAAGCTGTTGTTTGTTTCCGATCATCCTGTTGTTTAGTATATCTAGTATGTTCGAGTTACATGAGCTAGTAGTTGGTTTTGTCATGATTTATATTCTGGAATTAATCATGGAAATTATGCCTAATAATCCAACAGAATTGATGTTCCAGGTCCTTGTGCAAATTCTTCTGACATGGGGGTATGTTTATTTTTCTTCCTTCGACAATCATGTTGCTCCCCTTGTCGAAGTTTATGCTTTCACCTAACATAAAAGAAAGAGTAGAATTAATCTCTCTTACATATAAACGAATGACATATAGCATTTTTTGAACGAACTTATAGCATATGTTATATGTACACCATAATTTTGATTCCTTGTTAAGAATTCAACAATCAATAAAAATGAACTAATGATCTAAACCAACAATCTATTTTTCAATAAAGAAAACTTTTAATTATTAATTACCGTATGTGCATCCAAGACAGGCAAAATACACCACAAGAATGAAAGAAAGTACTAGCAGGAGTCCTTGGACACCGTTCCTCATGTACTTTGCCATGACCCCTTGGAAGGTAATTTGTGGGGTTTGGGTAAACTAGACTGATGATTGTTCGTCCATCAAATGCTTGCTCCACATATTAATAGGAAATACTTGTTGACGCTGATGTAGGCAGCTATAGGAAAATATTATTTTTTGGACTTATCTCATCTTTCTTTGGAAACTGATGCCTTATATCTTTCTTTGGAAAACTTATTTCTTATCATAATTAATAACTTCCAACTTTAGCGCCGCCTTGCTTTATAGAAATATCTTGTTTAATGGGTAGCCAAAAATGGTGCACGGCTATATATATTTAATTGTTGGCATTTAATCCCTTCCCTTCTTAGGTTTATTCTTTTACTCATCCTACATCTACATTCCATGTTTGCTTTGGTCAAAATAAAAGATTATAAGTTTTAACTAAGCACATAGAAAAAGTTAATGTGGTGTCCCCGTCTCCTAGTTGATGGGTGGATTTCGCGTTTTCAGAACATAAGACCATGTTGTCATTGTCGAGTTTGTAGTTATTGCATGATGGCTACGGTTTTTTTATCTATGGTCTTTGTCATCTTTTTTAAATAATATAGAAAAGGACCAGGGCCGGTCCTGAGATTTCAGGAACCCGGGACGAAACTTAAATTTTAGGCCCCCGTTATAATTTTTTATACATATATAAGATGATGAAAAATAAATATTTTAAGTATACTCTCAACTAATATTCATATAAAAATAACAATGTCTACATGATACCTTAAAATTTTCTCTGAAAATTCCTACAAGCAAAGTTCGTGATGATGAAATCAATATCAATATCGTCCACTAACTTCTTCTCGATGCACAGAGCTGCCAAACCATCTCAATATAATCTCGTCCACATTAATTGGTTCTGGTTCATCATCAACATTAGCAAATTCATCATCATGATTACTCACATTGTCATCATCTGTGTTGATATAAACATCGTCCTTTGTACCGACATTATCTTCTGGATCAACATTAGTCTATTTCCCCATAAGAACTAGCACCAACTCATCTAAATTCATAGAAGTGCTTGTGTTGGTCTTCAAAAATTTATGCAAAGATTATATCTGTGATTCTATGAATCTCTTCTCTTCCTTTTTTTTCTTAGCACCGGATTCGAGCGCAAATCAGTTAACCTTGCTCGCTACAAATAAGAAATCAAGAACAATAATTACTAACTAGAATTAAGAACTAAGAATTAGGGCTGGGCGGGGGCAGACCAGCAGGCAAATTTAAAGATCATCGATGGCCTTCCTGGCTTCCTGCGTGCGGCGTGCCTGGCGGTCGATGCCGTAGAGGGCTCAAGCCTCGAGGCTCCCGAGTCCTGATCGGCGATTCAATCCAGGGGAGGAGATCAGGCAATGGGAAGGACTTCGGAAGCATGGCTGGTACATGGGAAGCCGAGCTACCGAAGCGAATAAGCGATAGCGATGCCTGGGTATGGCCGTCTGGGAGTAGAGTGTAGGGCCTAGCCGTGGACTCGTGGTCGAGTCGAGCGATCCCTGGCATGGGAGTCGATCGTCGCGTCGAGGCAGGAAAGCGACCGATGCAGGCGAGCGTTGGCCACCAACCCATAAAAATGTTTTTACTATGTATACTAGGCCTATATTTTTTTGGGCCCTAATATTTTTGGGCCCGGGGCGGCTGCCCCGCTAGTTCCCCCAAGGGCCGGCCCTGAAAAGTACATACACATCTTTTTTATGCCGAGGGGGCGGGGCCTCGTCCTCTATTTTGAAAAAATATAGAAACAGGTTAAAAATCACTACTAGAGACTCTACATATGAAACAATAGAGGAAGTGTACATAGAAAACTTAAGCTAACAAAGCAAT
Organism: Avena sativa; assembly: GCA_916181665.1. NCBI lineage: Eukaryota > Viridiplantae > Streptophyta > Magnoliopsida > Poales > Poaceae > Avena > Avena sativa. The sequence continues at coordinate 15,730,048 of OV702286.1, read as the reverse complement.
TTTTGCAAGGTTTATATGTGTTGGAGATATGCCCTAGAGGCAATAATAAAGCGGTTATTATTATATCTTTGTGTTTATGATAAATGTTTACATTCATGCTATAATAGTATTAACCGAAAACATTAATACTTATATGATTTGTAAACTAAATTAGAGTCTCTCGTAAAAGCCTCTTTGTAATACTAGCTTGTTGGTTAATAGATGATCGTGGTTTCTCGATCATAAACATTGAGATGTTATTAACAACGAGATCATATCATTAGGAGAATGGTATGATGGACATACTCCTATAGATAAGCGTAGCATAAAGATCAAGTCATTTTAATAGTTCATTTTCTATAAGCTTTCTAATACATAGTAACCTAATTCCTTCAACCATGAGATCATGCTAATCACCATCACCGGAAGGATGCTTTGATGACATCAAACACCACACCGTAACTGGGTGGCTATAAAGGTGGCATTAAGTGTTCGAAAAGTATGTGTTGAGGCACATGGATCAAGAGTGGGATTTATGCATCCATATGACGGATAGATATACTCTGGACCCTCTCGGTGGAATGTCATCCAATTGGATCACATATCACGGGAACGAGAAAAGAGTACTTATCGGTAACGAGGTTGAACTAGGTATGCAGAGATACCGACGATCAAAACCTCGGATAAGTAAACTATCGTGAGACAAAGGGAAATTGGTATCGCATGTAAGTGGTTCATTCGATCGCAAAGTAATCGTAGAAATATGTGGGAGCCATATGAATTTCCAGATTCCTCTATTGGTTATTGATCGGAAAAGTGTCTCAGTCATGTCCGCATAATTCACAAACTGTAGGGAGACATACTTAAGGATTCGATGTTGTTTAGTAGATATGGAATGTTAATAGGGATACCGAATGTTGTTCGGAGTCTCGGATGGGATCTGGTATATCACGAGGAGATCCGGAATGGTCCGTAGAATAAGATTCACATAAGGAAAGTCCGATTCCGAAGTTCGGGAAAGATTCCGATGTTTTCATCGGAGAGGTTCTAGAAGGTTCTAGAAGGATCACCGGACCGGAAGGGGAATGGTCCATGAATGTGTCATGGGTAAGTGGAATGATTGGATCATATCCTAGGTCACTTGGTTTGGGCATTTGCAAGAGAGAATTAAAGCTCTAAATTGAAAGTCCAACGGGAGGTTTGAAAAGTCAAACTGGAACAATAGTTTCCTAGTGGAAGAAGGAAAGAGTCCTTCTTTCAATCCAACTTGGGTTTGGGTTTGGATTCAAACCCTCCCCTCCCAAGGCTTCCCCCTCTCATAAATAGAGGGGGAGGGCTTCCCCAAACACACAAGAGCCAGCCCTCTGAAGGGTTTCGCAGCATAGTAAATCAAAAAAATTCTACGGATGCGAACGGGAAAGCCAAGATCTAATCTAGGAGATGCAAACAACAAGGGGGGATAGATGAGATCTTCATACCCTTGAAGATTCGCATAGCGGAACGTTCGACAGAACGTGGGTGATGTAGTCGTACTCGCTTCTCCTCCTCGTGATCCGATCCGATCTAACACCGCAAGTGGCGATGCCTCCGAGACATGCACACGTGCGGCACCTCGACGTCTCCTCCTTCCTAGGTCCAGCAAGTGGGGTGGAGAGATGGATTGGATCTACAACGCGACAGCGTGGTGCAAGTGGTGGAGAGTTTCTGCGGTAGGGCTTCGCCTACGCGCAGTCGGGAGAGAGAGAGGAGGGGCAGCAGGGCGGCTAGGGTTGAGGAGGAGGTGTAGGGGGAGGGTGCGCCCCCAGCCCTCTGGGTGGGCGCTAGCCCTAGCCCCTCTCCCAAGCCCTAGGCCGGCGTCCAAGGAGGGAGGAGTGGGGGGCAAGTTTCCCCCCTCCCTTCTAGAAGCTCCCCTAGGGTTTGCCCTAGGTTTGGCCGGCTGGGCCCTATGGGGCCTTGTGCCCCTGGCCCAATGCGGCCAGGGCACTCCCTCATAGTCCCATGCCCCCTCCCGGCAAGTGGGGCCACGTTGGTCCCACTCCAGAAGGTTCTAGAAGCTTCCGGTACAATACCAATTAATCCGGAACAATTCCGAACTCCAAAAACTGCATTGCCTTATATAAATCTTATTCTCCGGACCATTCCGGAACCTCTCGTGATGTTCCGGATCCCATCCGAGACTCCAAACAAAAACTCATAAACCAATTATCCAATCTATCCTAGCGTCAAGACACGTTAAGTGTGTGACCCTTCGGGTTCGAGAATATGCAGACATGATCTTATATCAATAATCAACAGCGGGGTCTGGAAACCCATATTGACTCCCACACATTCATCGATGATCATATCAGATGAACCACGATGCCAGGATTCATTCAATCCCATATATATATTCCCTTCGTCTCGCGATATTTTACTTGCTCGAGATTTGATCGTCGGTACCATCATACCTAGTTCAATCTCGTTCACAGCAAGTACTTTACTCGTTCCGTAATCCGATATCACTTTGTGATTAAATCCTTAACCACATGCTTGCAAGCGGTGTTGATATCGATTACCGAGTGGGCCCGAAGTATATCTCTCCGACTTGGGAGGGACAAATCCCATCTCGATACATACAACCCAACAGGTACTTTCCGATCACCTGAAAGACACCTTTATGATCACCCTCTCATAGGATGACGTTTGATGACCTCAAAGCTTTCATCCGATACCAGGGGGTTGCATTATCTCATGGTCTAAGGAATACAATATTTGACATAGGAAAATCTTCGCAAAGATGAACACGATGACATGATCTAATTGCTCCGCTTAGTTTGGGTCTGTCCATCACATCATTCTCCCAATGATATGATCTCATTATTAATCGATAACTCATGTCTATGGTTAGGTGTAGAGGGAGTGTCCCAACCTTTAAATAATATAAGGTGGAGTCCCCTGTGTTTACAATGCTAGTCCCTGGATCAATAGCTAGCATCCACAGTTTATAATGTAATATCAAGATACAAAGGTCATAATACAACTTTATAACCAGGAATAAGATAAATTTTATTACATCTTACATAGCTCATTTGGCTATTACATTACAATGCAGTGGAATAACTATAAGCATGGGGTCCTTTATCTTCAAAGTGCCACATGCAGACATGTTGGTTGCAGACTTTGTAATCCTAATCAATCAATCTTCACTAAAACAATCAAACCTGCAACATTACAAGTTACAGCCACAAGGGTCAATACATTTGAATTGTATTGGCAAGTTTCACTACTATGTTGAATATAAGTGGATCCTATCATTACATGCATATTTGGTTAAGTAGGGTTTTAGGCTCATTTGCAGAAAGCAATAATTTATCCTATCTTTCAAAATGGTTTTGGTATTTTGTCAAATCTTTCTGAACTCCTTGATAAAACCTCAAGTGTTCAAGTCCTTGTCAAAAATCCTCTTGAGCTCCTTGGTATCCCCAAGTGTTCAAGTTTTCATCAAAATCTCTTGAGCTCCTTGGTATCCCCAAGTGTTCAAGTTTTTATCCAAATCTCTTGAGCTCCTTGGTATCCCCAAGTGTTCAAGTTTTCATCAAAATCTCTTGAGCTCCTTGGTACCCCAAGTGCTGCAAGTCTTTTGTTATCACTTAAAAGTTTTTCTTTTAGAAATTGGAATGTCGAGGTTTCCCATAGCTTCAAACTTTAGTTGCTCAGTATTGTCCATAACCGGGGACACGGCTAAGTACTTAGATTTTTATTTTCTTCTGCAGAAGTTGTACACTTTACCCACATGTCACAATCTCATCTTGTTGCCACCAGTGGCCGCTGGATAGGTACTCACCAAGATGGAGTACTGGCAGATTGAGAATGTGACGAAGTCTTTCCAGAGGGTACTCCCATACACCATTGCTAGCTTGTCTTCAGTACCCATGTAGGATTCCAAGTTCCTCATTTTCAGTAGCCTGAAGACAATGCATGGGTCTTCCCAATGTAATTGACCAAGCCAGAGCCATATGTAGCATGTGGTTGTACATGAAAGCCACAATTGGAGAAACATGTTCAATCTCTAAGTTTCCTGGGTGGTTTTCTTCTGGTGCACAACACAAAGAGATTGCCATAGACATGGTTCCTTTTGTTGCCACCTTGTCAAAACTCAAAGTATCCTTGTCCACCCAAGTGGTTCATTGAGTCCTTGTTTTATTATATAAAACACAAGTCTTTTCTCAACTTTAGAAAAATCTCAACATGTATCTCTTCTCAAAATATTTAGCATGGCTAAGCATTTTACAACTACATTGTTTTCACTAAGTAACAAATAAGGTATCCTATTAGGATTTAGCATAGCATAAGTATAGAAATTCTTTTCATGCATGTTTCAAAATCCACTAAGTATAAGGAAAATAGTAGGACTTTAGATGATAGTGTAACTTGCCTTTTTGGTAGGGAATGATGGTTCACTTCTTGATCTTGCTAGTTTCACACTTTTCTATCTTCACTACAAATCAATCAAGCAAACACAATATCACTAGCATTCCAACCAAAATCAATCAAACAATTTAACACACATAAAAATAATGGGACCTAAGTTAAGCATGCAAGCATGCATAAGATAGTATCATTTGCAAAGATGGTTTCTAGTAGGCTCCAAACTTTGTAAGGTTCTAAGGTGGACATTTTCCAAAGTGGCAAAGTCATTTGCAAAAGGGTTTTGTCTCTAAACCATTTTTAAAATCCATTTATTATTTTATGTGGTGAAAAATGTTTTTATTAAAGTAAAACTTTATGTTGTTTCCCAAATAAGTTGTTGTTTCTCAAAACTTTGTGTTTAGGGTCAGTAAGTTTGATCCAAATCATTTTCTCAAAGATTTTTACTCAAAATCAATTCCATAACAAAATCATTATTTTTGTTTGGCTAGAAAATGGGTTAAATCAATTAATCAAGCCTAAACTTCACCAAATATATTTTTAAATCCACAAGTTGGTTCCTAAGGTCAGTAAGTTCACCACAAACCAATTTGCAAAGATTTCAACCTCAAAAACATTTTTGAATAATTTTTATAACCTAAACAAGCATACAAATGTTTCTATAAAAACAAACATTTTACCAGAGGCTTTTTACTAAACAAAAGGTATGGTCGGCTAGGGCTTGTTCCACTGATTCTATTGATATAAAGTTTGAAATTTTTGGACGTGTGGATCAAAAGTTACAAGGGTTTAAAAATTGAATCTCTAACAGATTCAAATCTGTTTTAAAACGAAACCTGGGCCACGCGTCATGTTCCTATTGGGCGGTACCGCTTTGCGCGGATTAGCCTCTGTGGTTCGTTGGATCTAAGCAGATCGCACGGCTCAGGATAGCTCATACCTCTTCGACTTGATTCTATTCTTATGCGTCCGATTCAGATCTAACGGCTCCTACGCATTTGACCAAAACGCAGCGGCACTGGCGGTGGCTAGCGGCGGCGACGGTCAGTCGGTGAGCTAATGGCGGTTACAGGAAGCTATAGAGGAAACGGGGATGCTCACCATGTTCGCAGTAGCGTGGGGGAGCTCAACGTGGCAGTATCTTGCCGAGGGGCGCACAGGGACAGGAGGAATCGCTCACCAGAGTTGGGTCTGGCGTCGGCCACGCTCTGTCGTCGTCGAGGACGGTGCTGTGGTTCACTCCGAGGCAAAACGAGGATGCGGTCAGAAGCGCAAGATCAAGGTGAAGCTGTGTGCGTGAAGGAAAGGGCGCGGGGTGGTCTGTGCTTACCAGGGGACGTCGCCGAAGAAGGTAACAGACACGGCGGCGCTCAGAGCTTGTCGAAGACGATGTTCGGGGGCGCCCGCGGTTGAACGGGAGGTACTGGCAGAAGCGCCTAGGTCTGGGAAGTGTGCTCGTGTGCTCGGGGGGGCAAGGGGTGGTGTAGAGTCGCCGGAATTGACTGGGAACGGTGGTCGGAGCAGTGGGAGTGCGAGCTCGATTCAGGGCAGCCTAGGGGCAGAGAGAGGGAGGCGCGTGAGGGGAAATGGAGAGGAGGAGTGGGCGTTTAAGAAGGCGAGATTGCTGAGCGGAATCACTGCAGCATTACTGTGAATTTGCGCGCGGCATCAACGGCAGGAAACGGCCGGTGAGGTTGTCGCGGGGAGGAAGAAGATGAGCTGGAGGGGTGGGGTCGGTTGGTCAGCGAGAGAGAGGAGAGGGGAGTTGGGTCCACCAGTCATTGGTTCTGCGGGTCGTCTGGTGAGTGAGAGAAAACGCTTCGGGGGAGGGAGGGGAGCTGGGCTGGTACTGGGCTTAGTGGGCTGGCCGGCTGGGCTGCTGTCCACTTCTATTTTTTTCCTTTCCTGATTGTTTTTCCTTTTTCTGATTCTAATTTCTGTTTTGGAATTCAAACAACAAACCAAGCATTCAAATCAATTGAAACAATCTCCAAGCTTTGCAATTGAATTTGGTTCTGTTTAACAACATAAACCAAAGTCCCAAAATAAAAATAATATTTTTATTTTAGGGTCCATTATTAATTTAAATAGATAGACCTTGTTTATTAAATCAAAATAGGATTTGATTTATTTAAACTCTCCTTTTTGAAATCTAAATATTTTCCAAAACCAAATCAGTAGGTTTTATTTGGAAACAAAATACTTGGAAAACTTATTTTAAATAAATAAATAAGTTTTGATGGTTAAAAAAAATAGTAAAACCTTTATTAATAAATTTGGATATTAAATCCTTATTACTTTATTTAAATAAACTTTTGCTATTTTTCTCAAATAGAAATATTTTGTTTCAAAGGCTTGGCCAAGTTTTAATTTGGCTTATAAAATAATCCTTATTTAAATTCTTCCTTTTCCTTTGAAATCCAAAACCTTTTACTAAAAGAAACAAAATAGTAAATCTAAATATTTTTATTTTCTTTTATTAAATGTTTATCTTTGTAAATCCTTTTAGGATTTTATTTGTTTAAAAATAGGTTTGAAGATTCCTATTGGAATTCAAAAAGTTTCTTCTCACCCTAAAAATCAACAAAGTTTTATTTTATTCATTTATTTTTCACATTACAAGATTTGGAAAATCTTGGGATGTGACAGGCTACCACCCTTAAAATAAATCTCGTCCCGAGATTTGGGAAGGCTAGGGTTACAAGTAGGCTCAAAACATCTAGGGTACTACCACCCTTAAAATTTTTCCAACTAAACTACATGTTGGCTTGCTTGGGATCTTGGGAACTTTTCTGGGCAAACATCTGCATAGTGTCCTTTGTTTCCATACTTGACTCATGGGCCAAGGCTGAGATTCACCATAGGCTTGTTCAACTTGTTCTTCATCTTTTCTGGACAATTGCTTGCATAATGTCTTGGGTTCTTGCAATTGAAACAGTTGATAACTTTGAGTTCTTCACATATCTCTTGTGGACAAGTTGCTGCATAGTGGCCTAGCTCTTTGCAATTATTGCACCATACTTGGCCAATCTCTTTATACTTTTTCTTCTCTAGGCATTCACTAGAATAGTGTCCCATTTCTTTACAACTATGACATTGCACATGGCTTTTGTCCTTCTTCTGCTTTTTGGGTTTCTCCAAAGCTAGGAGTGCATCCAGTTCATGTTGTTCATATGTTATCTGATAGGTAGGAATGTCTACATGTTTCTTGGACCTTCTATTGCTCTTTGGGAAATTCATATGCCTCTTCTTTGGTCCTTTGAATTGGGTTGTTTTGCTTGGAGGTATAAGTGGTCCTTTTCCTTTGTCATCAACCTTCTTGGTAGACTTGGATCCTTCTGGATATTTTGCAATCATTTGTTGCACTCCATCTTGCTTCCTTTGTTCAACAATGGAAAAGATGGGGCATTGGATAGGGACATGGTTGTTTCCTTCACATAGGTAGCAAGTAGCTTGAGAGGTGGGACATTGGCCAACTGGATGTTTCTCTTCACAATTGGGGCATTGATCTCCATGCTCCTTGGAAGTATGATCCTTGTCTCCACAAATAATGCAAGCTGGGGCTCCATCTAGAATAACATTTCTGTCATCCTTTTTGTTACAAACCCTTTTGGAATGGTTTTCTTCCATGTTGATCATTTGATCAGTCACCTTAAGCATCAATTGGGCTTGTTCTTCCAAAAACTTTTGCAGGGTTGGATCTTCTCCACTGGTGTTGGCTATGAATTGAGCTGTCATTTGGTTTAACTGGTTTTGGGTTGCTATGAGCTCTTTCATGTTGTCCTCTTGCTTGGTGTTGGTGTCATCAACCTTGATGTTGGAGTCTCTTGGAGTAGTCATCTATTTGGGTTAGATGGACATTAGAATAGGCAAAAAGATTTTTTTAAGGAAGTAATTCTAATCACACACATCACAATTCATTCAAGCAATGTGCAAGCATTCACAAACAACTTTTCACTCAAACAACAAAGTTCAAGCACATACTTGGGCAACAAAATATTTTTGTTACACCACATAATTTGGTGTGTTTGTCTTAACTAAAATATGGTGGTCCATCTATATGGTTATCTTGTGATCTTTCCATCCTCCTTTGGTTGATTCTTCTTGCATGAGATCATGGTTTCCTTGGAAAAATTTCTTGGTCTCAAACTTCAAGTGAAGTGAACTCCTTCTAATTTTGCATTTCCTTAGTCTCCATTTCTTGAGCAAGGTCTCCTTGTCTCACTTTGTAGTCCTTAGTAGAGTCCAAGGTTGAAGTTCTTTGGGTGAATTTGCTGAAGATGTTGAAGTCATTAGAGTTGAAGATGTTGAAGTCATTAGAGTTGAAGAAGTCCCTTGCACATGGTGAAGTCTTTGGCCATGGGTAGGTTTTTCCATCAAGTTGAAGTAGAAGAGATGTAAAATTCAAAACCAAAATGTTTGAGGAAAGAGTTTACAAGATTGTTGGTAAATAAGTTTTGGAACAAATACAACTCCTATTTTTCTAAGGGTTTTTGTCCAATACTAGGTTTACAAATCTTACAGGCAACACAATGCTCTGATACCCTCTGTAGAGGGAGTGTCCCAACCTTTAAATAATATAAGGTGGAGTCCCCTGTGTTTACAATGCTAGTCCCTGGATCAATAGCTAGCATCCACAGTTTAAGATGTAATATCAAGATACAAAGGTCATAATACAACTTTATAACCAGGAATAAGATAAATTTTATTACATCTTACATAGCTCATTTGGCTATTACATTACATTGCAGCGGAATAACTATAAGCATGGGGTCCTTTATCTTCAAAGTGCCACAGGCAGACATGTTGGTTGCAGACTTTGTAATCCTAATCAATCAATCTTCACTAAAACAATCAAACCTGCAACATTACAAGTTACAGCCACAAGGGTCAATACATTTGAATTGTATTGGCAAGTTTCACTACTATGTTGAATATAAGGGGATCCTATCATTACATGCATATTTGGTTAAGTAGGGTTTTAGGCTCATTTGCAGAAAGCAATAATTTATCCTATCTTTCAAAATGGTTTTGGTATTTTTTCAAATCTTTCTGAACTCCTTGATAAATCCTCAAGTGTTCAAGTCCTTGTCAAAAATCCTCTTGAGCTCCTTGGTATCCCCAAGTGTTCAAGTTTTCATCAAAATCTCTTGAGCTCCTTGGTATCCCCAAGTGTTCAAGTTTTTATCCAAATCTCTTGAGCTCCTTGGTATCCCCAAGTGTTCAAGTTTTCATCAAAATCTCTTGAGCTCCTTGGTACCCCAAGTGCTGCAAGTCTTTTGTTATCACTTAAAAGTTTTTCTTTTAGAAATTGGAATGTCGAGGTTTCCCATAGCTTCAAACTTTAGTTGCTCAGTATTGTCCATAACCGGGGACACGTCTAAGTACTTAGATTTTTATTTTCTTCTGCAGAAGTTGTACACTTTACCCACATGTCACAATCTCATCTTGTTGCCACCAGTGGCCACTGGATAGGTACTCACCAAGATGGAGTACTGGCAGATTGAGAATGTGACGAAGTCTTTCCAGAGGGTCCTCCCATACACCATTGCTAGCTTGTCTTCAGTACCCATGTAGGATTCCAAGTTCCTCATTTTCAGTAGCCTGAAGATAATGCATGGGTATTCCCAATGTAATTGACCAAGCCAGAGCCATATGTAGCATGTGGTTGTACACGAAAGCCACAATTGGAGAAACATGTTCAATCTCTAAGTTTCCTGGGTGGTTTTCTTCTGGTGCACAACACAAAGAGATTGCCATAGACATGGTTCCTTTTGTTGCCACCTTGTCAAAACTCAAAGTATCCTTGTCCACCCAGGTGGTTCATTGAGTCCTTGTTTTATTATATAAAACACAAGTCTTTTCTCAACTTTAGAAAAATCTCAACATGTATCTCTTCTCAAAATATTTAGCATGGCTAAGCATTTTACAACTACATTGTTTTCACTAAGGAACAAATAAGGTATCCTATTAGGATTTAGCATAGCATAAGTATAGAAATTCTTTTCATGCATGTTTCAAAATCCACTAAGTATAAGGAAAATAGTAGGACTTTAGATGATAGTGTAACTTGCCTTTTTGGTAGGGAATGATGGTTCACTTCTTGATATTGCTAGTTTCACACTTTTCTATCTTCACTACAAATCAATCAAGCAAACACAATATCACTAGCATTCCAACCAAAATCAATCAAACAATTTAACACACATAAAAATAATGGGACCTAAGTTAAGCATGCAAGCATGCATAAGATAGTATCATTTGCAAAGATGGTTTCTACTAGGCTCCAAACTTTGTAAGGTTCTAAGGTGGACATTTTCCAAAGTGGCAAATTCATTTGCAAAAGGGTTTTGTCTCTAAACCATTTTTAAAATCCATTTATTATTTTATGTGGTGAAAAATGTTTTTATTAAAGTAAAACTTTATGTTGTTTCCCAAATAAGTTGTTGTTTCTCAAAACTTTGTGTTTAGGGTCAGTAAGTTTGATCCAAATCATTTTCTCAAAGATTTTTACTCAAAATCAATTCCATAACAAAATCATTATTTTTGTTTGGCTAGAAAATGGGTTAAATCAATTAATCAAGCCTAAACTTCACCAAATATATTTTTAAATCCACAAGTTGCTTCCTAAGGTCAGTAAGTTCACCACAAACCAATTTGCAAAGATTTCAACCTCAAAAACATTTTTGAATAATTTTTATAACCTAAACAAGCATACAAATGTTTCTGTAAAAACAAACATTTTACCAGAGGCTTTTTACTAAACAAAAGGTATGGTAGGCTAGGGCTTGTTCCACTGATTCCATTGATATAAAGTTTGAAATTTTGGGACGTGTGGATCAAAAGTTACAAGGGTTTAAAAATTGAATCTCTAACAGATTCAAATCTGTTTTAAAACGAAACCTGGGCCACGCGTCATGTTCCTATTGGGCGGTACCGCTTCGTGCGGATTAGCCTCTGCGGTTCGTTGGATCTAAGCAGATCGCACGGCTCAGGATAGCTCATACCTTCGACTTGATTCTATTCTTATGCGTCCGATTCAGATCTAACGGCTCCTACGCATTTGACCAAAACGCAGCGGCGCTGGCGGTGGCTAGCGGCGGCGACGGTCAGTCGGTGAGCTAATGGCGGTTACAGGAAGCTATAGAGGAAACGGGGATGCTCACCATGTTCGCAGTAGCGTGGGGGAGCTCAACGTGGCAGTATCTTGCCGAGGGGCGCACGGGGACAGGAGGAATCGCTCACCGGAGTTGGGTCTGGCGTCGGCCACGCTCTGTCGTCGTCGAGGACGGTGCTGTGGTTAACTCCGAGGCAAAACGAGGATGCGGTCAGAAGCGCAAGATCAAGGTGAAGCTGTGTGCGTGAAGGAAAGGGCGCGGGGTGGTCTGTGCTTACCAGGGGACGTCGCCGGAGAAGGTAACAGACACGACGGCGCTCGGAGCTTGTCGAAGACGACGTTCTGGGGCGCCCGCGGTTGAACGGGAGGTACTGGCAGAAGCGCCTAGGTCTGGGAAGTGTGCTCGTGTGCTCGGGGGGGCAAGGGGTGGTGTAGAGTCGCCGGAATTGACTGGAAACGGTGGTCGGAGCAGTGGGAGTGCGAGCTCGATTCAGGGCAGCCTAGGGGCAGAGAGAGGGAGGCGCGTGAGGGGAAATGGAGAGGAGGAGTGGGCGTTTAAGAAGGCGAGATTGCTGAGCGGAATCACTGCAGCATTACTGCGAATTTACGCGCGACATCAACGGCAGGAAACGGCCGGCGAGGTTGTCGCGGGGAGGAAGAAGATGAGCTGGAGGGGTGGGGTCGGTTGGTCAGCGAGAGAGAGGAGAGGGGAGTTGGGTCCACCAGTCATTGGTTCTGCGGGTCGTCTGGTGAGTGAGAGAAAACGCTTCGGGGGAGGGAGGGGAGCTGGGCTGGTACTGGGCTTAGTGGGCTGGCCGGCTGGGCTGCTGTCCACTTCTATTTTTTTCCTTTCCTGATTGTTTTTCCTTTTTCTGATTCTAATTTCTGTTTTGGAATTCAAACAACAAACCAAGCATTCAAATCAATTGAAACAATCTCCAAGCTTTGCAATTGAATTTGGTTCTGTTTAACAACATAAACCAAAGTCCCAAAATAAAAATAATATTTTTATTTTAGGGTCCATTATTAATTTAAATAGATAGACCTTATTTATTAAATCAAAATAGGATTTGATTTATTTAAACTCTCCTTTTTGAAATCTAAATATTTTCCAAAACCAAATCAGTAGGTTTTATTTGGAAACAAAATACTTGGAAAACTTATTTTAAATAAATAAATAAGTTTTGATGGTTAAAAAAAATAGTAAAACCTTTATTAATAAATTTGGATATTAAATCCTTATTACTTTATTTAAATAAACTTTTGCTATTTTTCTCAAATAGAAATATTTTGTTTCAAAGGCTTGGCCAAGTTTTAATTTGGCTTATAAAATAATCCTTATTTAAATTCTTCCTTTTCCTTTGAAATCCAAAACCTTTTACTAAAAGAAACAAAATAGTAAATCTAAATATTTTTATTTTCTTTTATTAAATGTTTATCTTTGTAAATCCTTTTAGGATTTTATTTGTTCAAAAATAGGTTTGAAGATTCCTATTGGAATTCAAAAAGTTTCTTCTCACCCTGAAAATCAACAAAGTTTTATTTTATTCATTTATTTTTCACATTACAAGATTTGGAAAATCTTGGGATGTGACATTAGGAAACCTTAACCATCATTAATCAATGAGCTAGTCCATAGAGGCGTACTAGGGACACGGTGTTGTTCACAAACCACACAAGTATTAAAGTTTCCGCTTAGTACAATTCTAGCATGGAATATAAACTTTATCATGAACAAGAATTATAATAATAACATCTTTATTATTGCCTCTAGGGCATAATTCCAACAGTCTCCCACTTGCACTAGAGTCAATAATCTAGTTTACATCTGGCAACAATCTAACACCCATGGCACTAAGGTGCTGATCAGGTTTTGCACGTGGAAGAGGTTTAGTCAATGGATCTGCGACATTCAGATCTGTATGTACTTTGCTAATCTTCACATCTCCATCTGCTATATAATCTCGGATTATATGAAACTTGCGGTTGATATGCTTGGTCTTTGGATGATATCTTGGTTCCTTAGCCAGTGCTATGGCGCCAGTGTTGTCACACAATATCTCCAGTGGGTCCAAGGCGCTTGGAACCACACCAAGCTCAGTGATGAAGTTCCTGATCCAAACTCCTTCACTTGACGCTTCTGCAGCAGCCATGTATTCCGCTTCTACTGTAGATCCTGCGATCACGCTTTGCTTGCAGCTTCTCCAGCTCACAGCTCCTCCATTCAAAATATAAACGTATCCTATCTGAGATTTAGAATCATCCTTGTCGGTTTCGAAACTAGCATCGACGTAACCCTTTACGACGAGTTGTTCATCACCTCCATAGACTAAGAACATTTCTTTAGTCCTATTCAAGTACTTTAGGATGTTCTTCACGGCTGTTTAGTATTCCACTCCTGGATCACTTTGATATCTGCTCGTCAAACTAAGAGCATTGGACACATCCGGTCTAGTACATAGCATGGCATACATGATAGAACCTATGGCCGAGGCATAAGGCACTTTGCTCATAGCTTCCCTATCATTTACCGTAGCTGGACACTGAGCCCTGCTCAATATCTTACCTGACAACATAGGCACTGAACCTTTCTTTGCCTTATCCATTCTGAACTTTTTCAGAACTTTGTCTAGGTATGTACTCTGGCTTAAAGCTATCAGGCGTCTTTGTCTATCTCTATAGATTTTAATGCCCAATATATAAGCAGCTTCTCCTAGGTCTTTCATTGAAAAACATTTGTTCAAATAACTCTTCACATTGTTAGGCATGTCAATGTCATTTCCAATAATCAATATGTCATCCACATATAGTACCAGAAATGTCACTGAGCTCCCACTCACTTTCTTGTAGATACAAGCTTCGTAGCTATTTGGAACAAATCCAAAGCTCTTGATCACTTGATCAAAACGAAGGTTCCAACTCCGAGATGCTTGCTTCAGTCCATAAATGGAACGCTGAAGTTTGCATACTTTATCAGCATCCTTAGGATCGACAAAACCTTTGGGTTGCATCATATACAACTCTTCATCAATGTTGCCATTGAGGAATGAAGTCTTGACATCCATCTGCCATATTTCATAATCATGAAATGCAGCAATTGCTAATAAAATCCGAATGGACTTAAACATCGCTACAAGAGAGAAGGTCTCATCGTAGTCAACACCTTGAACTTGTCAAAAAACTTTCGCGACAAGTCGTGCTTTATAGACGGTAACATTACCATCCGCGTCCGTTTTCTTCTTGAAAATCCATTTGCACTCAATGGCCTTTCGGTCGCTAGGAGGGTCCACCAAAGTCCATACTTGGTTTTCGCTCATGGATCCCAATTCGGATTTCATGGCCTCTAGACATTTCTCAGAGTCTGGGCTCATCATCGCTTCCTCATAGTTCGCAGGTTCACTATTGTCTACTAACAAGACAATTAAGACAGGGTTGCCGTACCACTCAGGAGGGGCACGCGACCTTGTCGACCTGCGACGTTCAGTAGTAGCATCATCCGAAGCTTCATGATCCTTGTCATTAGCTTCCTCTATTGTTGGTACAGGCGGCACTGGAACAATTTCAGGTGCTGCGCTACTCTCCAACTCAAGAGAAGGTTCAACAACCTCGTCTAGCTCTACTTTCCTCCCACTCACTTCTTTCGAGAGAAACTCCTTCTCAAGAAAGGATCCGTTCTTTGCGACAAACACTTTGCCTTCGGTTCTGTGATAGAAGGTATACCCAATAGTTTTCTTAGGGTATCCTATGAAGACGCATTTCTCCGCTTTGGGTTCGAGCTGGCCTGGCATCAACTTCATGCCGTAAGCTTCGCATCCCCAAACTTTAAGAAACGAAAACTTAGGTTTAGCACCAAACCACAGTTCATACGGTGTCGTCTCAACGGATTTAGATGGTGCCCTATTTAAAGTGAATGCGGCGGTTTCTAATGCATAACCCCAAAATGATAACGACAAATCAGTAAGAGACATCATTGATCGGACCATATCTAATAGAGTTCGATTCCGGCGTTCAGACACACCATTGCGCTGTGGTGTTCCGGGTGGCGTGATTTGCGAAACTATTCCGCTTGCTTTAAGATGCGTGAGAAAATCATAACTCAAATATTCACCTCCACGATCGGATCATGGAAACTTAATTTTTCTGTTACGATGGTTCGCCACTTCATTCTAAAATTCCTTGAACTTTTCAAATGTTTCAGATTTATGTTTCATCAAATAGATATACCCATATCTACTTAAGTCATCGGTAAAAGTGAGAAAGTAGCGATATCCACCGTGCGTCAAAACACTCATCGGTCCACATACATCGGTATGTATGATTTCCAACAAGTCCGTTGCTCGCTCCATTATTTCGGAGAACGGGGTTTTGATCATCTTGCCCATGAGGCATGGTTCGCATGCGTCAAATGATTCAAAATCAAGAGACTCCAAAAGTCCATCAGAATGGAGTTTCTTCATGCGCTTTGCACCAATATGACCTAGACGACAGTGCCACAAATAAGTAGTATTATCACTATCTACTTTGCATCTCTTAGCCTCAATGTTATGGATGTGTGTTTCATCCCTTTCGAGATTCAGAAGAAATAAACCATTCACAGCAGCTGCATGACCATAAAAGATGTTACTCATATAAATAGAACAACCATTATTCTTAGATTTAAATGAATAACCGTCTTGCAATAAACACAATCCAGATATGATGTTCATGCTCAACGCAGGCACATAATAACACTTATTGAGGTTTAAAACTAATCCCGAAGGTAAAACTAAGGAGAGTGTGCCGACGGCCATCACATCAACTCTTGATCCGTTGCCAACGCGCATCGTCACCTCATCCCTCGCAAGCTGCCGTCTATTCCGTAGCTCCTGTTTCGAGTTACAAATATTAGCAACTGAACCAGTATCAAATACCCAGGCACTACAACGAGGGATAGTAAGGAAAACATCAATAACATGTATATCAAATATACCTTTGATGGTGCCAGCCTTCTTGTCCGCTAAGTACTTCGGACAGTTGCGCTTCCAGTGACCCTTGTCCTTGCAATAGAAGCACTCAGTGTCCGACTTGGGTCCAGACTTGAGCTTCTTCTCAGCAGGGGCAACGCGCTTGCCGCCGCCTTTCTTGAAGGGCTTCTTTGCACCCTTACCTTTCTTAAAGCTAGGGGGCTTGTTTACCATCAACACATGATTATCCTTCTTGATGTCCACCTCCGCAGCTTTCAGCTTAGCGAAGAGCTCGGTGATCGTATCAGTGGAACCAATATGATTACGAGTCACTACAAAACTTTTGTAGCTAGGAGGGAGTGATTGCAGAACCCTGTCAATCTTGAGCTCCTCTGGAATCTTGCAGTCCAGTTGCTCAAGGCGTTGAGTGTAGCCCGACATCTTTATGGCGTGCTCACTAACGGAACTCCCTTCCTCCATCTTGCAGTTAAAGAATTTCTCAGAGATCTCATATCTCTCAGAACGGACCTGAGTCTGAAACATAGTTTTCAGTTCCTCAAGAATCTCAAAGGGCCCGGGGTAATCTTCTAAACGATTTTGAAGGTCCGATTCCATAGCAAACAACATGGTGCTCTTAATCACACCATAATCATCTTTGCGCGACTGATAAACAGCTTTCTCATGAGCCAGCGCATCTACAGCAGGGGCGTCACCTAGCGCATCTTCAAGGACATAGTCCTTTTGTCCGCCAGCGAGAATGATTCTCAGATTGCGGAACCAGTTGGTGAAGTTAGACCCATTGTTTCTAAGCTTTTCTTTCTCAGCAAAAACGTTGAAGTTGAAGTTGGACTTAGCCATTTGATCTACAATATTTGCAAGTACAAATTAGACTATGGTCATGATAACTAGTTCAACTTTAATCAAATTACTAGATGAACTCCCACTAAATTCAACATCCCTCAAGTTGTTTAGTGAACATGATCCAAATTCACCACACCTAATCCGATCTTCACGAGAAGAGATGTGGTTTCAAGGGTGGACAACAAAGTGTCGATCATATCATTCATATGACTCATGCTTAACCTTTCGGTTCTTGTGTTCCGAGGCCATGTCTGTACATGCTAGGCTCGTCAAGTCAAACCCAAGTATTTCCGCGTGTGCAAAACTGGCTTGCACCCGTTGTATGTGAACGTAGAGTTTATAGCACCCGATCATCACGTGATGCTTCAACACGACGAACTTTCGCAACGGTGCATACATGGGGAGAACACAGTTTTTATCTTGATATTTAAGTGAGGAATCATCTTATAATGCTACCGTCGCGATCTAAGCATAATAAGATACATAAAAGGATAAACATCACATGCATATAACTTTATGTGACATGGTATAGCCAATCTTCGCGCAATGATCTCCATCTTGTGCGTGCCGGCATGATCTCCATCACTCCACCATGATTGCCTCCACCACGAATAGCAACTACAACTATTGCTAACTACTTAGCGATAAAGTGAAACTATTACATGGCGTATAAGAAGTTGACACATAGGTCATACACAATTATAAAGACAACCATATGGATCCTGCCGGTTGTGTACTCATCGACATGCAAGTCGTGAAACATTACAAAACATGATCATTGCATACAACATACACATCACATCTTGGGCTATACCATATCACAGAAAACACTCACTGCAAAAACAAGTTAGACGCCTCTACTTTGTTGTTGCATGTTTTACGTGGCTTATGGGAGTAGCAAGCTAAGAACGATTATTACCTACGGAAAGCCACAACGGTGATATTATGGTTGCCAAACTCCGGTGTAAATCCCATGACAACTATAGTGAGAGAAACAGGCATCCACCAGCCGCATGTGTGGAACAAGCCACACGTCAAGCGCGGAGCCGGTCTCGCGAACGACGTCGCGTAAAGTTGGCCTGGACCGCTTTAATCTCACTATCCCGCGTCTTAAGAAGTACACAAACAAGAGGCTTGCAACAGAAAACATCAACGCCCGCAACAACCATGTTGCGTTCTACTCGTGAAACACATCTACGCATAGATCTAGCTCTGATACCACTGAAGGGTTTCGCAGCATAGTAAATCAAAAAAAATCTACGGATGCGAACGGGAAAGCCAAGATCTAATCTAGGAGATGCAAACAACGAGGGGGGATAGATGATATCTTCATACCCTTGAAGATTCGCATAGCGGAACGTTCGACGGAACGTGTGTGATGTAGTCGTACTCGCTTCTCCTCCTCGCGATCCGATCTGATCTAACACCACAAGTGGCGATGCCTCTGAGAGATGCACACGTGCGGCACCTCGACGTCTCCTCCTTCCTCGGTCCAGAAAGTGGGGTGGAGAGATGGATTGGATCTACAACGCGATGGCGCGGTGCAAGCGGTGGAGAGTTTCTGCGGCAGGGCTTCGCCTACGCGCAGTCGGGAGGGAGAGAGAGAGGAGGGGCAGCATGGCGGCTAGGGTTGAGGAGGAGGTGTAGGGGGAGGGTGCGCCCCCAGCCCTCTTTATATAGAGGGGTGGGCGCCAGCCCTAGCTCCTCCCCCAAGCCCTAGGCCGGCGGCCAAGGAGGGAGGAGTGGGGGGCAAGTGTCCCCCCTCCCTTCTAGAAGCTCCCCTAGGGTTTGCCCTAGGTTTGACCGGCTGGGCCCTATGGGGCCTTGTGCCCCTGGACCAATGCGTCCAGGGCACTCCCTCATAGTCCCATGCCCCCTCCCGGCAAGTGGGGCCACGTTGGTCCCACTCCAGAAGGTTCTAGAAGCTTCCGGTACAATACCAATTAATCCGGAACAATTTCGAACTCCAAAAACTGCATTGCCTTATATGAATCTTATTCCCCAGACCATTCCGGAACCTCTCATGATGTCCCAGATCCCATCCGAGACTCCGAACAAAAACTCATAAACCAATTATCCAATCTATCCTAGCGTCGGGACACGTTAAGTGTGTGACCCTTCGGGTTCGAGAATATGCAGACATGATCTTATATCAATAATCAACAGCGGGGTATGGAAACCCATATTGACTCCCACACATTCATCGATGATCATATCGGATGAACCACGATGCCAGGATTCATTCAATCCCATATATATATTCCCTTCGTCTTGCGATATTTTACTTGCCCGAGATTTGATCGTCGGTACCGTCATACCTAGTTCAATCTCGTTCACAGCAAGTACTTTACTCGTTCCATAATCCGATATCACTTTGTGATTAACTCCTTAACCACATGCTTGCAAGCGGTGTTGATATCGATTACCGAGTGGGCCCGAAGTATATCTCTCCGACTTGGGAGGGACAAATCCCATCTTGATACATACAACCCAACAGGTACTTTCCGATCACCTGAGAGACACCTTTATGATCACCCTCTCATAGGATGACGTTTGATGACCTCAAAGCTTTCATCCGATACCAGGGAGTTGCATTATCTCATGGTCTAAGGAATACAATATTTGACATAGGAAAAGCTTCGCAAAGATGAACACGATAACACGATCTAATTGCTCCGCTTAGTTTGGGTCTGTCCATCATATCATTCTCCCAATGATATGATCTCATTATTAATCGACAACTCATGTCTATGGTTAGGAAACCTTAACCATCATTAATCAATGAGCTAGTCCATAGAGGCGTACTAGGGACACGGTGATGTTCACAAACCACACAAGTATTAAAGTTTCCGCTTAATACAATTCTAGCATGGAATATAAACTTTATCATGAACAAGAATTATAATAATAACATCTTTATTATTGCCTCTAGGGCATAATTCCAACACCCTCCACCCGTGCCGCACCGCTGACACCTCCTCCTCCTCCCGGCCTTCTAAACCCTAGATCACCGGGAAACCCTAGATCCACCATAACTCGCACCATCTTAGGCGAAGCCCTGCGAGATCTTCTCTCTACTTCCGACACCATGCCGTCGTGCTGCCGGAATCGCGAGGGGAGAACTACAACCTTCGCTTCCTGCTGGAACAAGGGAGGGGAAGGTTTTCATCGAGTACCGAACGTGTGACCAACTACGGAAGCGCTGCCGGAACGCAGCGCCGGAAGGATCGTCTACGCGATCTTGAGATTGCCAAGTGTATGACTACATCAACCACGAGAATCTGCTCTCGTTAACCGCTTTGGAATCTTCGAGGGTGAGTGCTCCTATCGACTCGTTGCTACAATCTAGTAGATAGATCTTGGCTTGTTTGTGTGCATGTGGTAGAAATTTTTTGTTTTCCATGCTACGAAATCCTACAGTGGTATCAGATCCGTGTCTATATGTAGATCTGTTGCACGAGTAGAACACAATGGTCATTATGGGCAGTGGTGCTTTTATTATCAATTTATTTTTGTGTACTTTGCATCTTGCGGTATGATGGGATGAAGCGGCCCGGGATAACCTTACATGACATCGTTCATGAGACTTGCTCCACACTTAACATGCAACTTGTATTGCATAAGTGGCTTTGCGGGTGTCTGTCTCTCCCATCATAGTATAGATTCAATTTACAACTGGCATTTGATAGTTCAAGCATCAACGTTGTGGTTCTTGTTCGTAAGTTAGAACGACACTTATTGAAAGCCCCAAACCACGTAAAACATGCAAAGAAAATTAGAGGCGTCTAACTTTGTTTTGAAGGGGTGTGATGTGATGTGATTTGGCCATGATTGTGATTATATATGATGTATGGAATGTTCCTTATTGTAAGTCGGCAACCGTCAGGAGCCATATGGTTGTCTTTTAATTCCGTTAAGACCTGCGTGTCTATTATTCAAAGTAGTTGTAATAGTTGATGCTGGTGGAAGACAACCATGAAGCGGCGCCATCAACCTTGACGCCATGCCGGTGGTGATGGAGATCATGTTCATGCTTGAAGATGGAGATCAGATGACGAGGTTTGATCTCGTCAATGCCCATTGTTATGGACTTGGGTTTTGGAGAAGATGGGGATGCTGGAGATCACGGAACGGTTAGCAAACAAGCAACACGGGACACGAGGTTTACCCAGGTTCAGGCCACAGGAGGGAAAACCCTACTCTTGCTTGTCTGCTCTTGATTACGTCGGAACCGGTGATTACAGGGGTGCGCAGATGCGATCTGGCGTGGAGGTGTGTATGCGAAAGTATGAGAGAGAGATCTAGGTCGTGCCCTCCTAGCCTTTATATAGACTCAGGCAGGTCTCGGGCATAGACCTAGTCGGTTACAGGTTCTAGGGTTTTACCCCTTTGAATTTCCTATCTACTCTAGTCTTGCTCTCCAAGGATCCAAAGGCGTCATGGGCCTTGGCCACTCGAAAATCTTCATGGGCCGGCGTACATTTGTTGTGGGCCTTCCTTGGGCTGGACTAGGTATGCTGAGATCATGTACCCGTAGGGTATAACCATGTCAGGAGCCCCCCGAGTGATCAGTCGAATCGTAGATTCGGCTGAGGACTCTTCAATCCTTCAGGTGCAACTATGTATTTCAAGAGTTCATGTGTAGGGATTGTTGATGCGTGTGCCTGACTCACCCGACGGATCAGGGTCAGTTAACTGTCTTAGGACGAAACAACACGATCTTCTTCAGGTTCGAGTCCCTCAACTCGGACCTGGAACATATGCTGGCGTAATTCAACTCAGGCTGCGGAGGACTTACAGGAGTGGAATTCCAGTGAATTTAATTGATGTACCCAACGTGTCCGTCAGGATTTTTCATCGCGCCTACTGGCATGGGTTTTTACTAGCAGAGCGCATTCGTGTGCGTTGCCAGGCCATCAGATGATATATGTAGGTCTTATCTTTGTGTCGCAGACACAGCATCCGAATGTTTATCACCGCGGAGGTGTTTCGGGTGGCCAAGGAGAACGTTGCTCACTTAGCGTTTAGTTGGGGCAGAGTTGCCGAAAAGTTTTTGCATGCTGATCCGAAGGATCGCAGTCAAAGAATTCATAGGGTGCGCGACCAGCGCTCCCTATGGGAGTAGCCCCCGAGTGTCTATTCGAGTCGTAGACTCGAGCGGAGACTTTAATTCAAACGTTGTTCAGTGTTAAGTCCGTAGGACACAAAAAATTCGGATGCTTAAATCCATCCTCCCTATGGGAGTAGCCCCCGAGTCCGTAGTGGAGTCGTAGACTCGACGTAGGACTCGAAGAAATAGTTCACTTCTATTCATCTTTCGGTGCACGGCCAGCGCTCCTGATAGGAGTAGCCCCCGAGTATTTAGTCGAATCGTAGATTCGAGTGAGTACTCTTAACTTTGAAGCCGAAAAATTGTAGCTTTTGCTAGTATAGCATTTGATGACGTCAGTGCTGACGATCGATGACCTCAAGCGTCTGCTGCACCAGAGATGACTTGACTGGACGAACGTTGGTCCCACTTTCTGACCTTGAATTGACCGGTCACGCGCGGCGTGGAGATAATTACGGCGTCGCCTCGATTTCCGCGCGTAGTGGACGGCGTTTAAGCGACGGTTCATTGTGATGTTGACACGTGTATGGCCAGATCCTGCCGTTGGCGTTAGGTCTTCTCGATGGACGGTTGCCTGCATCGTCTTCGTCTTTATAATCATTGGGGAAACTTTAGTTTGTTTTCACCGCAGCTATTCTCGTTTTCACTGCTTCCTTGTGATCTGAGAGTTCGTGCTGCGCGCTGGAATATCCCTTCACATTTCCTTCTTCCATCCTGCGCTCTCGCCGTCAGCGCCGTCGTACCGCGATGGGGAAGTCGAAGAAGTCTTCATATGCGGTTGGTACAAGCGCCGCTGGAGGGAAAAAGTGTGCCGCCGCTACCCGTGTCACCGACGGTGGCTGGCGGCGATCGGAGACGCGGGAGAGTGATCTCCGCAAGCTTCGCGAGCGGGGCCTGATCCCGCAGGATAGGGAGGCCGTCAAACTCCTAGGCAATGAGGTAATCCCCCGTCCCCCGCTGGGTATCGGGTTATGTTCCTCGCCTTCGTTATTCGCAGATTTTCCTTCCCAGTCCACGACTTCCTTCGTGGGCTGCTCTTTCTTTACGGTATCCAACTGCATCATCTTTCCCCCAATTCTCTTCTTCACATTGCTTGTTTTATCACTTTCTGCGAGTGCTGGCTCGGTATCGAGCCGCACTTTGTCCTCTTCCGGAAACTTTATTCCGTGAAGAGGCAATCTGGTTCGGATGGTGTTTATCCCATTGGGGGTTGCATCATCTCCCTCAAACCCAATATTCTTTTCTTTTCTTTTTTCCATGTCCGAATCTATCCAGTACTAGCGGAGGCGATGGTTTTATATTCGTGACTCCACAGTGGCTGGGCAGCATTTTGGTCTTGCTCCTTTCGACTCCTCCCAAATAATCGAGCCGAAGAGGTCCTGGAAAAACCAGATCTTGGATGGCGAGGTAGAGGAGATAGAGGATCTCTACCGTCGAGTGGAGGATCTCCAGTTGATTCCGGAGAAGGAAGTGAACGGTGTGGATATCATCCGCACGTTTCTTCAGCGTCGGGTGCAGCCCCTCCAGGCTAGGGTTCACCCGATGTTTCTTTATGCTGGGCGCCGTGATCCGACGAGGGTTTCGGCTGAGAAATTCTCCCAGGGAGATCTCGACAGGGCCCTTCGTGCGCTGCTGAAGTATAAGGCTGGAGAGGATATCCCAGGGAAGTCGCTGACTCCTCCGTTTTCTTCTACGCTTGCCGTTCCACAGGTGTAGATTCGTGCGCATAGCGCTATTTTCGACTGCATTGTATTTCCCTTTGTTTGCTAACAAATTTTCTTTTTTTGTGCAGAGCTTCGATGTGCCGGGTATGGTGCCGCCATTACCCAAAATATTTCCAGATGCTCCAGATAATGATGTGGTGGATTCCATGTCCGAGCTACCGTCGGCGCAATCTCCGGCTGAAGAGGCCAACGAGTCGAGCGAGGACCACACTCGCAAACGATCACGGGGCTCCAGCGATTCTTCGGATGCCTCGACTCCTCCGACTCCTAGGAACCCGCTGTGTCTTGAGCGTCACAGTGATGGGCATGGAGGCTCTTCCTCTCCGATTCCTGCCCTTCCCATGCGGGTTGTAGCGCCGCACCCCCCGGCGAAGCGGAAGAAGGAAGAAAAGAAGGAAGAGAAGAAAGAGGAGAAGAGAGTCCGAAGGACCCCTCCTGTCTTCAACCTGAGCGAGCTTGACTCGTAAGTTTCCTCTACACTGCTTTTTCTTGCATGTTTACTTTGTACTTGTGCTGATTTGTCCTTGTGCAGGCACTCTTCCAACGACTCCTCCAGCGATGGTGCTCGGGAGATGATGGGGGAGTCGAAAGTTGCGTCTCCTCCTCCTCAAACAGTGGCTACCTCTAAAGGCACTGCTCCGGGCCCTTCTCCGCAGGAGGTTCAGGTGGTTGCGCCTCAGAAGGCTGCGAGCGGACCCTCGGAGTCGCCATCGGATCATGTAAGTAGTTCTGTCTCCTGCCACGGGGGAGCCCCCGAGCATCTGTAAAAGAGTTTTGTTATTTGTTCTTCCTTCGAGTCTCGGGGGGAGCCCCCGAGCATTGTCGTGTGTGTATTTTGCTTCTGTTATTTTTTGTTGGGCGTAGACCCCGAGTCCTTTTCCTGCAGCCTTTTGTGCAGGATGCCAGACGACTGGTGCAAGAGCACCTGGTGCTAGAGGCCAGCCTCAAACAGCTTCGAGGTACTTTTATGCCTTGATGTTTGCTTCTTCTTGTATTCTTGTCCTGTTATCTGACGCTTGTATTATGTCAATGCAGAGGAGCACAACACCTCCCTTCGTGAGATTGATGCTCTCAAAAAGAGCCTCGGTCAAGGGGAGAAGAAGGCCGAGGTCGCCGTTGGTGTGAAAGAGCGCCTCGAGCTGGAGCTGGCCACTACGGCCGAGGCAAAGGAGCGCCTGCAGCGGGAGGCCATGGACCGCGAGGAGCAGCTTGCCCCTGCTGCGACTGCGCGTGAAAGAGAGGTGGCTGGCAAGCTCATGGCGGCTGCCAAGGCTGTTTCGGGTGAGTATCTTCACTTGCATATATTTTTTTGGTTTTCTTGTCTTTATTCTGTGGTGCTTTGTTCATTCCTTCTCTTTATTGTCTCAGATGCCGCGGGCATCGAGTTTGACCGCGGTGCTCTGGAGCACGAGGTGTAAGTTTTTTTTGACCTGTCCGAGCAGCTTCAGTGTAAGTTTTTTTTGAGTTGTTGACCATTTCTTCGGATGCGCCTGCTGGCATTGCGTCTTACTGTTGTGCAAGTATTGCAGGTGCTAATCTTGCTCCAAAGGAAGAGAAGGAGCGTGTTGCTGTTCGGGTCAATTGTTTGACTCAGCAGGACATGGAAACCGGCGGGTTCTTCTGGATGGATCGCGACCGTGCTATGGTCCTTGCGATGGTGCAAGATCGTGTTCACCAAGTTTCGCGGGTGCTTCGTCAGGTGCAGACGTCGCTTGCGTCGGTGATGCATGTTATGTTTCCACTGGATGCCGCGCCAACAACCCTTGCTGGTCTTCTGTCGAAGTTTCAGAACGTGCATCATGTAAGGGAATTGGTGCGGCAGCAACTTGTTGCAGGGGTGAAGGCTGCGCTATCCCTCGTGAGGCTGCATCGCCCTGACGTAGATCTATCTATTGTTGCAGCTGGGCCGCCTCTTCGGCCGGATGGTGGCGAGTGGGATATGCGTCCGCATTATGCGGCTGTAAGGCAGTATGCCGAACAGGTCGTAGATTTGTTTGAGCAGTGTGCTCAAGTTATTCTTCAGAATAGGTAGTACCTGTAAAAGAGATAGATGTAAAATTTGTATGTGTTTGTCTGGGCGTGTTTTGCCCTTTGTTATAAAGATGTGGTTGTTGTTTGAGCACGCAGTGCTTTGTTTGCATACATGTCCTTTTCGTTAGCCTGACGTGGTCAGCTACTCAGGTGTACACGTGTTATCCTCAGTCGATGAAATCGTGAGGTGGGGGGAGCCCCCGAGTGCGTTTGTAGCATGAAGTAAAGGTGCGAATAGTAAAACGAAATTTTTGGGGCGAGACACTTAGCTTTATTTATATCATAATGGAGGAAGTATATTGTTCGGATGAGTAGCCTTGGCTAAATAGCCTTATTAAAAGTAAAGGGGTAGGTAGCTAGGGGTAGAATCGTCGCAAGTGTGCGATGTTCCATGGGTTGGAGTATGCGACTCCAGACTCCACGTGCTTGAGGCGATAGGTGCCACCTGGGATGAGTTCGGTGATGATGTAGGGTCATTCCCATGGTGACTCGAATTTCTTCGGTCGCTCTTGCTTGAGTCGCAAGACGAGGTCTCCTTCGACGAAGGACCTTGGGCGCAGCCATCGGCGGTGGTAGTTGCGGAGACTTTGCTGGTACACCGTTGATCGAGCTGCTGCTATGTCTCTTGCCTCGTCGAGCGTGTCGACGACATCTTCAAGTGCAGCCGTGGATTCGGCTTCGCTGTAAGCGACGACCGGGGGGCCTGGTGGCGTACTTCGGCTGGTAGCACGACTTCGGCTCCGTGCACCATGAAGAACGGCGTGTAGCCGGTGGAGTTGTTTGGCGTGGTGCGCAAGCTCCATAGGACGGATGGTAACTCTTTCATCCAGGCTCCGGCTTTTCGCTCGAGTGGCCTCATGAGGCGCTTCTTGATGCCAGCGCCGATTAGGCCGTTGGCCTTTTCCACCTGCCCGTTCGTTTGTGGGTGTGCCACCGAGGCGTATGTGATGTTGATTCCGAGGCCTTCGCAGAAGTCTTGGAATTCTTTGGAGATGAAGTTCGATTCATTGTCAGTGATGATGCTATGCGGTACGCCGAACCTGTAGACAATGGATTCAAAGAACTTGATGGCGGTCTTGCCCTTTTGGTTAGTGACCGGCATGGCCTCGATCCACTTGGTGAATTTGTTGACTGCGACCAGGAGGTAGACGTGCCCCCCTTTCGAGGACCTTGGCAGTTTGCCGATCATGTCGAGGCCCCATTGAGCAAAGGGCCAAGCTATAGGTATGGGCCTGAGCTCTGACCCGGGTGCGTGTGGTTTGTCGGCGAACCTTTGGCACCCCTTGCATCTTCGGACGATGTCCTTTGCATCGCTCATGGCCGTTGGCCAGTAGAATCCAGCTCGTAGAGCTTTGGCGACAAGGGAGCGGCTGCCTGCGTGGTGGCCGCAGATGCCCTCGTGGATGTCTTGGAGGATGGTTTTCCCGTCACTGATGGTGACGCACCTTTGTAGTACACCCGTAATACTGCCCTTGTACAACTCACCATTGATGATGGTGAAAGCTTTTGACCGGCGAGATATGCGCCGGGCATCCGTCGGGCTGTCAGGCAGTTCTCCGTTTATCAAGAACTGGAGGTACGGTCGCGTCCAAGTTTCTTCGATTGCCATGACCTACATCAGGTTGACCATAGCGACCTCTGTGTCCAGTTTCTCGGGTCCTTCATGACCTTCGGGTAGCGTAGCCCCTGAGTGCTCTGCCTCTTCGGGTGATCCCTTAGGGAATTTCCGCTTGATGGATGGCACGCAGATCTGTTCGAGGAACACACCTGGTGGTATCTTTGCGCAGGTGGAGCCGATGTTGGCGAGTCTATTGGCCTCCTCGTTGCTTTCTCTTCCAATGTGCCGAAGCTCGCAGCCGTCGAACTCTCCTTCGAGTGCGTTGTAGAGCACGCGGTACGCGATCATGTTTTCGGCGTGTGCGTCGCACTCATTCATCGTTTGTTGGACGACGAGGTTGGAGTCACCGTAGATGACCAGGCGCGTTGCGCCACAGATCTTTGCCATCCTCATGCCGTGGATGAGGGCTTCGTATTCAGCCTCGTTGTTGGAAGCTCGGAATTTCATCCGAAGGACATACTTCTTCTTGTCGCCCTGCGGGGAGGTCAGTATGACCCCGGCTCCTGCTCCAGCTTCACGCTTGGAGCCGTCGAAGTGCATCGTCCATGACTGCGACATGTCTGGGGTGTCTGGCAGCTGCAGCTCCATCCAATGTACAAGGAAGTCCGGGAGGACCTGAGACTTGATTGCGAGTCGTTTCTCGTAGACGATGTCTAGGGGTGACAGCTCGATACCCCACAGGGCCACGCGTCCTGTGGCCTCTGGGTTATTCAAGATGCTGTTCAGGGGTGCCTCATTAACGACCATCACTTGGTGCTCCTGGAAGTAATGGCTCAACCGATGAGCCGTCATGAACACGCCGTAGGCGAGTTTTTGGTAGTGAGGGTACCTTTGTTTTGTTGCCGTCAATACCTCGCTGAGGTAGTAAATCGGGCGTTGGACCCCATGGGTCTTGACTTCTTCGGGTCGTTCGACCACTAGCACGGTGCTGACCACCTAGTGTGTGGCTTCTATGTACAGCAGCAGAGGCTCGCGCTCCTTTGGCGTGACCAAAACGGGCGAGGTGGAGAGCAGTCGCTTGAGACTTTCGAATGCATCATTGGCTTCGGGCGTCCACTCGAATTTATCTGCCTTGCGTAGCAGCTGGTAGAATGGCAGGGCCTTCTCGCCCATGCAGCTGATGAACCTGCTCAATGTCGCTATTCGCCCTGCGAGCTGCTGGACACCCTTGAGATTCTTTGGCTTCTCCATCGCCATGATGGCCCGAATTTTCTTCGGGTTCGCCTCGATCCCTCGCTAGGAGATGAAGTAGCCAAGGAGCTGTCCTGATGGGACGCCGAAGGCGCACTTTTCGGGATTGAGCTTGATCCTGTAGCGGTCGAGATTATCGAACGTCTCGCGGAGATCGTCGATGAGCGTTTTCGCCTTCCTGGTTTTGATGACTATGTCGTCAACATAGACTTGGACGTTTTGACCGATCTGGTCCTTCAGGCATGCCTGCATGCATCGCTGGTACGTGGCACCTGCGTTCTTTAGCCCGAAAGACATTGTGTTGTAGCAGAACACTCCGAACGGTGTGATAAATGCCGTTTTCTCTTGATCTTCGACCTTGAGTCGAATCTGGTTGTAGCCTGAGTAGGCGCCAAGGAAGGAGAGTTTCTCACATCCTGCGGTCGAATCGATGATCTGGTCGATCCGAGGAAGAGGGAAGTGGTCCTTTGGGCAGTGCTTGTTCAGCGACGTGAAATCCATGCACATTCGTAGGATGTCCGTGTCCTTCTTTGGGACCATCACTGTATTTGTGAGCCACTCGCTTTATTTGATCTCCCTGATGAAGTCTGCAGCGAGTAGTCTGTTGATTTCCATCCCGATGGCTTTGGCCCGTGGTTCGGACAGTCTCCGGATGGACTGCTTGACGGGCTTGGTGTCTAGAAAGATGTTGAGTGCGTGCTCGGCGAATTCCCTGGGAACTCCTGGCATGTCCACAGGACACCAGGCGAAGATTTCCCAGCGCTCACGGAGGAATTCGACGAGCGTGCTTTCCTATGCGGGGCTGAGGTCGTTGGCGATCAGAGCCGTCTTGGAGGCAGCCGTCGGGTGGACCTGCACCTTCTTTGTGTTGACGGTGGAGTCGAAGGACATGTCAGGTGCGTTTTGTCGTGCGACTGGGGGTGCCCCATTGTCCGTCACCTCGCGGAGCCTTACGAGCTCGTCCTGCATGCCGAATGACTGGGAGATTCTGTTGAAGTCCCTGTCGCATTGGTCCGATCGGGTGAAGATCCCGTGGACTGTGATGACGCCCCTGGGTCCTGGCATCTTGAGTAGCAGGTATGCGTAATGTGGGACAGCCAAGAACCTTGCGAATGCTACACGCCCGAGGATGGCGTGGTATTGTGATGGCCAGTCCACCACTTCGAATTCGAGCCGCTCGAGTCGGAAGTTGTCTGGCTTGCCGAAGATGACGTCGAGCCATATTTTGCCCAGGGGGAATATGCCCTTTCCTGGGACGATGCCATGGAACATTGTGTCTGACTGTTCCAGGCTGCACTGCGGGATCCGCATTGCTGCTAGAGTACTTGCGAACATCAGGTTGATGCCGCTGCCGCCGTCCATGAAGACGCGGCTCATCTCGAAACCTCCGATCTGCGCCTCCAGCACCAGGGCAGCATGACCTGGGCGAAGGATCTGGCAAGGGTGATCCGAACGACTGAACGTGATGCAGGACTCCGATCCGCTGAGGTACTCAGGGATGGCGGGTGGAGTTGCCACGGCCAGGTTGATCTGATGGGTGATTTTCTTCTGCACCTATTCGTGGGGCACCCCTTCTAGATCACTAGTGCTCCTTTCGGCGAGGGATACCCGTTCCCAGCTTTGTTCTGTGCTGGTGCGATTGGTTGGTTCGGGCCTCCTACAAGTGGCGGTGGAGGAGCTCCAAGCGCTATCTCACATGGCGCGGGTGCGTTCCCGAATCCAGGAAGTGGAGCTTGCTGCCTCATCTGGACCATGCTTTCGCTGAGCTTCTGGAACTCGCGGCAGTCCTTGAGCATGTGGCTTGCCTTCTTCTTGCCATCCTGCTTGTCGATGTAGAAGTGGATGGTGCATGGACCCGAAAGTTTTTCATATGCTGATGGTCCTTTATCGCGATCGCGGCGCTGCCACGACTGTGTTGGGCGCCCTCCATCGCGGAAGTTTCCCCCGCAGTATCCTCCGCTGCTACGATTGGCGTCGTTGCGGCGGTCGGCATAGCCGGCCGCGACCATGTCGAGTCCATCGCGATCGTCGTAGACGCGCGATCTCCTCTTGCTATGGCGCTCTCGTCGTTGGCCGTAGTCGTCCTCTTCCTCCGAGTGCGCCCGGTGGACGGAATCTTCGCCGTCAGCCCACCTGTTGGCGATGTCCATGAGGTGGTCGAGTGTCTTGGGCTTGGCGCGCCCAAGTTCCTCCTTGAAGTCCTGGCGCTTGACGCCGTCCTTGAAGGCGTCGATGGCCCTCTCTTCGGAGATGTGCGCTGCGGAGTTCTTGGTGTTGGACCAGCGTAGTATGTACGAGCGAATGGATTCGCCCGTTCGTTGAGTGCAGGCCCGCAACTCTTCGATTGAGGCGAGCCTCTTGCTGGTACCTTTAAAGTTTCGGATGAAGCTGTAAGCTAACTCCTCACAGCTTCAGATGGACCCTGAAGATAGGCTGCTAAGCCATATCCGGGTTGCGCCTGTCAGCTGCAGCTGAAGGCATTGCATGGCGGTTTCCTTGTTTCCGCCGTGCAATATGACGGATGATAGGTGGTCGTTGAGCCACGCCTTTGGATCTTGTGTGCCGTCGAACTTCAGAGTATCCGAAGGAAGTTTGAAATTTCGCGGCATCCTTGTTCGTCGAACAGATCTGTTGAAGCATCGAGCCCCGCAGAGTTCTCCTTCGTCTTCGTCCATCTCGGATTTAGACGAGCATGCGCGCTTGGCTCGCGCTTTGTCGATTTTGCGTTGTGTGAGCGCGTCCCTGGCATCATAATCTCGGTTGCGATGGCGCGAACTCTTGTTCCTTCGAGGAAGGTCATGGTCCTCTTCTTCGAATGAAGGGGTGGGGCTACGGTCGAACCTGACCGGACCTTTCTTCTTCGGCTCCGTAGGAGCTTCCTGGTGGAGCGCGGCTCCGATGAGTCCTAGTCCGGTAAGTGCGGACTTGTGCATGGCTCTTTTCGGGTCCCCCTCCAGAGGTGGGTGGGCCGCGAGGTACGAAGTGGCTGCCATGATCGCAGCCTGCGGTGTTTTCGGGATGACGTTCCCGTCGGCATCCATCTCCATGAAGGATGCGTGGAGGGTTCGGGTCACCTCACGGCGCTCCTTGGGATCCATGTTCTCCATCCGAGAGCGGTGCTTGTTTCCTTGGTTGCCGTTCGTGCTGGAGCCGATGCCCATGGCGGAGAGCGCAGCTCATCGCGCGCTGGACTCTGAGGCTGCTTGCTTGCGTTTGTCAAGCACCTCTTGCATCTTGACCTGCTTCTTGTGCTCCTCGATCAGGAGCAAGTGGTATGCCATGATCAGGTCCCGTGAGGCGTCTGCAGGAAGGACCGTGCTGCCTGCCACGGCGGCGCGTGCCTGGGCCCATCCTTCTTTGTTAAGGCGGATGACGTGGCCGGTGTTCTCCCCTTCGGGTGGGGGGGGCTGGCTTCTTCTGTTCCCGCCGTTTATGTCCTTCGGGTTAGGTGGCGGGTTGGGAGCTTGCTGATCCACGTCGCTCTGGATGACCACGGCGCATTGGTAGCGCTCGTAGATTGGTCCGCTGCTACCGCAACTTTCGGATCCGGAACCGTAGGTCCCTTCATCCGATGGCGGATCGCACAGATCGGAGTTGCAGCTGCTGCTGTCGTAGGACTCATCTGTTGATGATGATGTGTGTAGCACAGGGTGTGAGGCCCATGAAGCGGGCCTGATTGATGGTAGGGGCACCCGCTCAGGGAGGCGAAGGGTGCCAGTCTGCCCCACCTGGAAGCAGAAGCTCCCGAATAGGATCTCGAGTCCGTCGCCTACGGGCTCGAAGTCCTTCATGGTGGCTGGTGAGTGGGCGGTGAAGTCGAAAGCGCCAAAGAGGAGGTGACTCTCCGTCGCCGCAAAGTTGTAGATCGTTCGGGTTGGGACCATCACGATCGCACAATCAGCGTCCCCAATTCCCATAGACGGCGCCAATTGACTTGGGTTTTGGAGAAGATGGGATGCTGGAGATCGCGGAACGGTTAGCAAACAAGCAACACGGGACACGAGGTTTACCCAGGTTCAGGCCCCCAGAGGGAAAACCCTACTCCTGCTTGTCTTCTCTTGATTACGGCGGAACCGGTGATTACAGGGGTGCGCAGATGCGATCTGGCATGGAGGTGTGTATGCGAAAGTATGAGAGAGAGATCTAGGTTGTGCCCTCCTAGCCTTTATATAGACTCAGGCAGGTCCCGGGCATAGACCTAGTCGGTTACAGGTTCTAGGGTTTTACCCCTTTGAATTTCCTATCTACTCTAGTCCTGCTCTCCAAGGATCCAAAGGCGTCATGGGCCTTGGCCACCCGAAAATCTTCATGGGCCGGCGTACATTTGCTGTGGGCCTTCCTTGGCTGGACCAGGTATGCTGAGATCATGTACCCGTAGGGTATAACCATGTCATCGGAAGCACAAGAAGAAAGGCCATATCATATCACATATTATAAATTGCATGTGATGTTAATCCTTTTATGCATCTTGTATAGCTTAGTTCGTGATGGTAGCATTATAAGATGATCCCTCAAGCACAAAAAATTCAAGTTATAAAGTGTTCATCCTTAGTAAGCACCGTTGCTAAAGCTCATTGTTTCGAAGCACCACGTGATGATCGGGTGTGTTAGATTCTGTGAGTGTATACAACGTGAGCAGGCCAGATTTTCTCATGCGGAAGATAAGGTTTGATCTTGACGATCCTAGCATGTACAGACATGGTCTCGAAACACGGATCACCGAAAGGTAAAGCATGAGTCAAATAGTTGATATGATAAACATGTTGATTGCTCGTCGTTGAAGCTAGATCAACTCTCATGATGATCGGTTTTGATATGGTGGATTTGGTTCGTGTGATCACTAAAACAATGTGAGGGATATTGTTTTGAGTGGGAGTTCACCTAGATTAATTTAACTATTAATTAGAACTCAATTTGTCATAAACTTAGTCTAAACTATTGCAAATATGTTGTAGATCAATGGCGGGCCCTACCATCAATTTTAATGCGTTCCTAGAGAAAGAAAAGTTGAAAAACAATGGAAGCAACTTCACGGATTGGTTCCGCAATTTGAGAATCGTCCTCAATGCTGGTAATTTGACCTATGTGCTGGATGCACCGCTAGGTGACCCACCTACAGCTGATGCTACCGATGAGGTAAAGAATGTTTTCCTCGCTCGGAAGAATCAGTACTCCACAGTACAGTGTGTTATCTTGTATGGTTTGGAATCGGAGCTTCAGAAAAGGTTTGAGAACCATGACCCACATGATATTGTCCGTGAACTCAAAATGATATTTGAGGCTCACGCGATAGTTGAGAGTTATGAGGCTTCTGAAAAGTTCTTTAACTGCAAGATGGAAGAGGGCAGCTCCGTCAGTGAGCACGTGCTTAAGATGTCTGGTCACGCAAGCAAGCTTCAAAGCTTGGGTATAGTGATTCCTAATGTTTTGGGGATTCACCGTGTCCTCCAATCACTACCACCAAGTTACAAGAACTTTGTGATGAACTACAATATGCAAAACATGGACAAGTCGTTG
Source organism: Avena sativa (assembly GCA_916181665.1). Lineage (NCBI taxonomy): Eukaryota > Viridiplantae > Streptophyta > Magnoliopsida > Poales > Poaceae > Avena > Avena sativa. The sequence goes on along the minus strand of OV702286.1, from coordinate 15,695,550 downwards.
CCTGAACTCTTCTCCATGTTAAAGTCTGCGGAAGTAGAGATCAAGAAAGAGCACCAAGTGTTGTTGGTCAATAAGACCACCAAATTCAAGAAGCAAGGCAAGTCTAAAAAAAGGGAAACTTCAAGAAGGGCGGTAAGAAAGTTACCACGCCGGCGAAGAAGACCAAGGCTGGGCCTAAGCCTGAAACTGAGTGCTTTTACTGTAAGGGAGAAGGTCACTGGAAGCGGAATTTCCCTAAGTACTTGGTGGATTTTAAGAACGGCAACATCAATAAGAAAGGTATATCCGATATACATGTTATTGATGTGTATCTCACTAGTACTCGTAGTAGTGCCTGGGTATTTGATACTGGTTCGGTTGCTCATATTTGTAACTCGAAACAGGTGCTGCAGAATAGACGGAAGCTAGCGAAGAATGAGGTGACGATGCGTGTTGGAAATGGATTAAAGGTTGATGTGATCGCGGTCGGCATGCTACCTCTTTATCTACCATCGAGATTAGTTTTATACTTAAACAATTGTTATTTGGTGCCTGCGTTGAGCATGAACATTATATCCGGATCATTTTTATTGCAAGATGTTTACTTGTTTAAGAGCGAGACTAATGGTTGTTCGATTTATATGAGTAATATGTTTTATGCACATGCACCTTTGGTAGATGGTCTATTCTTATTGAATCTCGATTGTGGAAATACACATATTAATAACATTGAAGCTAAACGTTTGAAATTGAGCGATAACTCGACCTATATGTGGCATTGTTGTCTTGGTCATATTGGAGTGAAGCGTATGAAGAAACTCCATTCCGATGGACTTATTGAATCACTTGATTTCGAATCACTTGAAATATGTGAAGCATGTCTGATGGGTAAAATGACTAAGACTCCATTTTCTGGTATGATGGAGCGAGCTACGAACTTATTGGAAATCATACATACCGATGTGTGTGGCCCAATAAGTGTAGCATCGCGCGGTGGTTATCGTTATGTTCTTACCTTCACGGATGACTTGAGTAGATATGGGTATATCTATTTCATGAAACATAAGTCCGAAACTTTTGAGAAGTTTAAGGAATTTCAAAGTGAGGTAGAGAATCAACGTAACAAGAAGATTAAATTTCTATGATCTGATCATGGAGGTGAATATCTAAGTTACGAGTTTGGCGAGCATCTGAAGAAATGCGGAATACTTTCACAATTGACACCGCCGGGAACACCACAACATAATGGTGTGTCCGAACATCGTAATCGAACTCTCTTAGATATGGTTCGATCTATGATGTCACTTACAGATTTACCGCTATTGTTTTGGGGTTATGCATTAGAAACAGCCGCATTCACTTTAAATAGGGCACCATCAAAATCCGTTGAAACGACACCATATGAAATATGGTTTGGGAAGAAACCAAAATTGTCGTTCCTTAAAGTTTGGGGTTGCGAAGCTTATGTAAAGAAGTTACAGCCCGACAAGCTTGAACCCAAAGCGGAAAAATGCGTCTTCATAGGATACCCGAAGGAAACTATTGGGTATACCTTCTATCATAGATCCGAGGGCAAAATATTCGTTGCCAAGAATGGATCCTTTCTAGAGAAGGAGTTTCTCTCGAAAGAAGTGACTGGAAGGAAAGTAGAACTCGACGAGGTTGTTGAACCTTCTCTCGAACTTGCGAGTAGCGCAGCACCGGAAGTAGTTCCTATGGCGCCTACACCAATAAGAGAGGAAGCTAATGATGTTGATCATGAAACTTCGGTTGAAGTAACTACGGAACCTCGCAGGTCAACAAGAACTCGTACCACTCCTGATTGGTATGATCCCGTTATGAGTGTCATGTTGGTGGACAACACCGATGACCCTACGACATATGAGGAAGCGATGATGAGCCTAGATTCCAATAAATGGCAAGAAGCCATGAAATCCGAGATTGGATGCATGTACGAAAACCAAGTATGGACTTTGGTGGACTTACCGGATGACCAGAAGGCTATCGAGAACAAATGGATCTTCAAGAAGAAAACAGATGCTGATGGTAATGTTACTGCCTATAAATCTCAACTTGTCGCAAAAGGGTTTCGACAAATTCAAGGAGTTGACTACGATGAGACTTTCTCACCAGTAGCGAAGCTAAAGTCTGTGAGGATTTTTTTAGCAATCGTTGCATATTATGATTATGAGATATGGCAGATGGATGTCAAAACAGCATTCCTCAATGGAGACATTGATGAAGAGTTGTATATGATGCAACCCAAAGGTTTTGTCGATCCAAAAGATGCTAACAAGGTATGCAAACTTCAACTGTCCATTTATGGATTGAAGCAAGCATCCCGAAGTTGGAATCAACGTTTTGATAAGGTAATCAAAAGCTTTTGTTTTATACAAACTTATGGAGAAGCTTGTATTTAAAAGAAAGTGAGTGGGAGCTCTGTAGCATTCTTAATACTATATGTAGATGACATATTGTTGATTGGGAATGATGTAGACCTTCTTAATAGTGTCAAGGATTATTTGAATAATAGTTTTTCAATGAAAGATCTTGGCAAAGCAGCTTACATATTAGGCATAAAGATTTATAGAGATAGATCGAGACGCCTAATACCATTGTCACAAAGTACATATTTGGACAAAGTTCTAAAGAGGTTTGGAATGGAAGATAGCAAGAAAGGGTTCTTGCCCATGTTGCCCAATACGACCTTGAGTAAAACTCAAAGTCCTGCAATGGCAGAAGATAGAGAAAGGATGAGTAAGACTCCCTATGCCTCGGCCATAGGATCTCTTATGTATGCCATGCTATGTACTAGACCCGACATTGCATATGTTGTTAGTTTGACTAGCAGGTATCAAAGTGATCCAGGAGTGGATCATTGGACAGCGGTCAAAAACATCCTTAAGTACTTGAGAAGAACTAAGGATATGGTTCTTTCTTATGGAGGTGATGAACAGCTCGTTGTTAATGGTTACACCGATACTAGTTGGAACACCAATTCGGATGATTCTAAATCTCAATCTGGATATGTATTTACTTTGAATGGTGCAACAGTTAGCTGGAGGAGCGCAAAGCAAAGCGTTGTAGCGAGATCTTCAACTGAATCAGAATACATAACTGCTTCGGAGGCTTCACAAATCACAAGAGGCGATATGGATGAAGGAGTTCATTACAGAGCTCGGTGTGGTTCCAAGTGCACTGGACCCAATGTCTATCTACTGTGATAACATGGGCGCCATAGCCAATGCACAAGAACCAAGGTCACACAAGAAGCTGAAGCATATCAAGCTACGTTTTCACGCTATTCGAGAGCATGTCCAAGATGGTGACATAAAGATTTGCAAAGTACACACATATCTGAATGTGGCGGATCCGTTGACTAAACCTCTCCCGAGGGCAAAACATGACCAGCACCAAACTGCCATGGGTGTTCGGTATATTACCATGTAATCTAGATTAGTTGACTCTAATGCAAGTGGGAGACTGTTGGAGATATGCCCTAGAGGCAATAATAAAGTGGTTCTTATTATATCTTTGTGTTTATGATAAATGTTTACATTCATGCTATAATAGTATTAACCGAAAACATTAATACTTGTGTGATTTGTAAACTAAATTAGAGTCCCTGGGTGGCTATAAAGGTGTCATTCATGCTAATCACCATCACCGGAAGGATTCTTTGATGACATCAAACACCACACCGTAACTGGGTGGCTATAAAGGTGGCATTAAGTGTTCGAAAAGTATGTGTTGAGGCACATGGATCAAGAGTGGGATTTGTCCATCCATATGATGGATAGATATACTCTGGGCCCTCTTGGTGGAATGTCATCCAATTGGCTTGCAAGCATGTGAATGGCTCACAAGGGATCACATATCACGGGAACGAGAAAAGAGTACTTATCAGTAACGAGGTTGAACTAGGTATGCAGAGATACCGACGATCAAAACCTCGGATAAGTAAACTATCGTGAGACAAAGGGAAATTGGTATCGTATGTAAGTGGTTCATTCGATCGCAAAGTAATCGTAGAAATATGTGGGAGCCATATGAATTTCCAGATTCCTCTATTGGTTATTGATCGGAGAAGTGTCTCGGTCATGTCCGCATAATTCACAAACCGTAGGGAGACACACTTAAGGATTCGATGTTGTTTAGTAGATATGGAATGTTAATAGGGATACTGAATGTTGTTCAGAGTCTCGGATGGGATCCGGGATGTCACGAGGATATCCGGAATGGTCCGGAGAATAAGATTCATATAAGGAAAGTCCGATTTTGGAGTTCAGGAAAGATTTCGATGTTTTCATCAGAGAGGTTCTAGAAGGTTCTAGAAGGATCACCGGACCGGAAGGAGAATGGTCCATGAATGTGTCATGGGTAAGTGGAATGATTGGATCATATCCTAGGTCACTTGGTTTGGGCATTTGCAAGAGAGAATTAAAGCTCTAAATTGAAAGTCAAACGGGAGGTTTGAAAAGTCAAACTGGAACAATATTTCCCAGTGGAAGAAGGAAAGAGTCCTTCTTTCAATCCAACTTGGGGTTGGGTTTGGATTCAAACCCTCCCCTCACAAGGCTGCCCCCCTCTCATAAATAGAGGGGGAGGGCTGCCCCAAACACACAAGAGCCAGCCCTCCACCCGTGTCGCGCCGCCAACCGCCGTCGTCGCGCCGCCACCTAGCGCCTCCGCGCCGCCACCGCCTCGTTTCCGCAGCCCTAGCCGCCGCCAACACCTCCTCCTCCTCCTCCCGTCCTTATACGCAGCGCCGGAAGAATCGTATACGCGATTTTGATATCGGCAAGTGTATAACTATATCAACCACGAGAATCTGCTCTCGTTAACCGCTTTGAAATCTTCGAGGGTGAGTGCTCCTATCGACTCGTTGCTACAATCTAGTAGATAGATCTTGGCTTGTTTGTGTGCATGCAGTAGAATTTTTTTGTTTTTCATGCTACGAACCCCTACAACATGATCAAAAATTCAAATTGTGCAAAGTTTATATGATCAAAAATTGAAAAACTAAAGGCGGTAACATACTTACAACATGAGCAAACCAAATGCTTTATTTCACATACTACATAATTAAAATATGCTAAGTATAAAGAGAACGTAATTGTGTTATGTTCCATGGACAGTTTGACTATGTGTAAACATTGTCGAGTCATCATGTTTGCGGATATGAACGAGGTAGTAAGAACCATTTAATAGTGTCTTGCACATGACTAGCGGTCCTTGCCATTGCGGGGATAACTTGTGTTTCTTCTACTGTTTGAGACGGAGAACGAGATCCACTTGTTTAAAAGAGCGATGAGGAACACGACGACTATGATGGTGACACAAGTTCTGTTGGTAGATGGCAGATCTTTGGTCTGCTAAGTCACGTTCCTCTTCTAGCAGGTCCACAAAGAGGTGTCTTGACTCTTCAACATCTTTCTTGTCGTAGGAGGCATACCGTAGGGAATCATGAAGGGTGTCGGTCGGCAGGATGATTTCTGCTCCATAAACCAATAAGAAAGGGGTAAAGCTAGTGGATCTATTTGGAGTTGTTCTCAAAGTAGAGGAGATGCCACAGTGGCCAGCGACGCAGAAATGTACCTGGATGTTGCAGAAACTTCGTGAAGGGACGGGGCGGCATATTTTGGCGTCGGGCGAGCAGGAACATGCGGAGGTGGGCGCTGGGAAATGTGGAGGGTGGTGGTTCTACGGTGAAATAGTGGAGGGGAATGTAGGGTGAGAAACCCTCTCATACGTGCTCAGAGTAGATGGCTGCCGGTAGGATGAGGGCAGTCGGAGAATTGGTCATCTGCGCTGTGATGCAGACGGCTATGGAACAAGCAAGCACGGGGATCCAGATTGAGGGGAGTCGATGCTCGTTGGTGTCTTGTCGATGCTAGGGATGAACAAACAACATTGAGGAAATCGAATCGTGCATGCTTTATACTAGGAAAAAATAGCATATGCACGTGCGCCTTTACACGAGAAATGTTTATACTAGGAAAAACAGACCAATTAAATAAAAAATAGCATATGCACGTGCGCCTTTACACGAGAAATGTTTATACTAGGAAAAACAGACCAATTAAATAAAAAAATAGCATATGCACCTATACTCGGCGTGACATGAGAGGGGCTAATTTAAATCACAAATCCGGAATTCTAAGTGCTTCTGAAACAGTTACCACGGCCTTGCCGGTTGGTGCATACTATGCCTCTGAAACAGTTTATAAAACGGTACGACATCATCTCCCTAGGCGAATTACATCGGCTCCTCCTTTAATTGTACGTTGATACGGTCCAGCCCGATAAGCCTCTAGCGCCGGCCCAACAAGCGGCAACCCATCAGCTACGACTACGAACCAACGTCGGCTCAGGGAAAAAAAACGAGGACACACGCGCCGTTCGCCGGAGCGAGCGAGTGTGCGTCGCCGGCAGGCTGCGCCGCGCCGGTCCGGTTACCCGCCAACTCGTGGCCGATCCTCTACGGAGCAGGCAGGAAGCACCCGATTCCAACGTCGGAGGGGCTCGATCTTGCGGGCGGCGGGGATCATCGTGCAAGATGCGCCTGTCGACGGTGGTGCCGCTGGGCCGCCCCTTCCACAGCTCGTCCTACGACTACCGAGTACAAGCGCACCTCCGAATTCATGGCGCACGACGACAGAAAGTACAGAGAAAGGGTCAGTAAATCGATCTCCCTCCCCCTCCGTGCATCGATCTTGCCTTCCACCTAAAACTTAAGCTCTGATTTAATGATTGATTGTATTCTGTTGAGGAAATATGAAAGTAGTTTCAGTGTTAATGTTTACTCTAGTAACTCTACTGTTAAATACTCTGAAATACTATTGTACATAAAAGCAGCTGTTACTCTATTCAGTCTACTGTTATATTTTAGAAAATCCTGCCAGTTAAGCTGGCTGATTGGTATCTGCTTAAATTATTTTAACTTAAACTCTGACTGTTTCAGATCAGTTGGACCTCAAAGCTACATGCTTACATGTATTGTTCTCCAGGCTGGTCATGTACCTGGGCATAATACAACAGAAAATTAGGCCTGAGGTTCCGTGTATGATGGAGAAGTTATCTTATACTATGCAGTAAATAGTAAATACTCGTACTCTTGGCTGGAGTGTTTCGAGAAGGCAACCATATGGTTACCGTGGGTTACACTTGATCCTTTAGAGTTAATATGTCCCTCTACCTGCATGCTTGCTTCTCAACAAGTTTAAGAATTGTACAAATTCACATATTTTGCCAAGTACAATATTTCTTAGGCTTTCTTTTTTTTGTACTAGACCACTTGGTGTCCATGGATTAAAATTTGAGAACTTTTATAAATGTGGAGGAAGATCTGATAGGCAATCTTGTATGGAGGATGTTGTAACAATGTTAGCTTGTGGTCTGTCCAATTATTTTGTTCCATAACAAGGTGAATAATGATGATGTAATCTGGAATCTGAACCACCTATGTGACATGATTTGTACAGAACAAGCAAAGCTTTCACATACCAGATTTCTATTTTGCAATCCTCTTCAACCCACCTGGCTTGGTTTAGGTTAGCCTTGCCCACAGGCAGACCCCCATTGGAATTCACACGGGTTAATTAACCTGCTCACCACCTGCATTGTCATCTGATGTGGCTTACACCATTTCACCTCTACGGCGGCAGCGCATAGTTTGAGCCCTCATGTTCTATAGAACCCCCAAATCCCTCGTTTCTTTTAGCCCATTTAATCTGCAATTATCGTCTCTGTCCCATCGGCATAAGGAGACACGAAGCGTTTGGTGATAATGATCTAGCAAACATTTAGCTCATGGAGATGGGCAGAAGGATATAGCTGCATCCAAGCAGGTATGACTGGGTAAGAACATTTCCACAAAGAAGCTTTAGTGACTGGTTGTATCAAAACATAGACTGAAATTGCAGACATGCAGGGTTTTGTACTTTATTGTTGAGAACTTGTACTGGAAACCTCATTTGTTGTTCCGTTGAATAGATTAGTGAGTTCTCATAGTTTTGTCCTGTGGTACGTAGTGATTTATTTGCTTATAGGAGATTGGGGTTCCTTTCTACTAGGATCAACTCTAGCTGCAGCATAGACTAAGATATGTTTCTTCAGCAAGATCCTTTTTTGATAATGTGTGGATAAATTTCTCTTCAAGTTAGGATGGATCCTTCTATGCCCTTCAGAAAAACCCAGCATTGGGTTGTTGAGGTTCAGCTAAGGTGTATGCTCAACCATCTACAGCAACAACTTCTACTGAACATGGTGTCTCAACTCATGAACTGAACAAGCTGCTACCAAATCATCTGTCTGCAGTTCCTTTGGGGAAAATACGCATCTGCCCTTTAAAACGTCTATTAACTTTCTTGAGGACAAATGTATAATCTGAACTCCTCAGGAAGAAAATAGGCTGGCAGTGTCGTTGTTGATTTTTTGGTTCAACAATGCTGTAGCGCCATTGTTGGATCAAGGCAGGTGAAGATGTAATGAACAGTATTAACAGAACCACAGCTCCTAGAAAAAAGAACTAGAGCTAGATGCAGCCATGGTGTAGCCCATGGCGTGGTCCAGGGAGACAGTAGCAGCTGGACATTGTAGCAGTGGAGTAGGGGCGCCGGCGGCACCACCCTCCTGGTGGCTGGCGGTGGAGATGGCCTTCACCTCTCAGCACCTCGATAGTATGAGTGGTTAGCTTAGGGATATGGCTTACAGTGTGTGTTTATTAACCCACTTGGTAGGACCCCTTTCTTTTTATACTGGTTGCTGAAGTGAAATCAAAACAGTTGGTTTTGGTGCCCCCGATGAGGCATTTGTCACAACAACTGTAGATCGATTCCAACAAGTAGAAGCCACTATACCACTTTGTCGCTGGTGTAAACAGTGGAGTTCTTCAAGAGGTAATTTTATTATTTCAGTTTGATGGCCGCACTGTCCCTTTCATGCTTGATCCCAGACCATCATGGTATGACATTGTGCTAACTATCAAGATTCATATCATAAATCTACTCCAACATACATGTTTTGTTAAAAAGATTTCAGCCTATGTTCTTATTCCTGAAGTATAGTAAATACCCTGAATTAGTAGCACACTGGTTATGGCCAGAACATTTAAGCTCTATTGGTCAGAACAAGCTAAATGTAAAGACATTTGGATAATATACCTCTTTGGCTGCTTTCCTTTCTGCCCAAAACAATGCTAGGTGGTGTGCCAGTATTGATGCATTTTAGGCATTTACAAAAGCCACACCTATGTTTATCTTTCAGCTTGCAGTAAGCTATGGCATATATATCATGACTTTACAAGCACAAATATCTGAAGTTTATTACTATGATAATTCCTTCCGCTCCAAATGAATTTTACTAGCAAGAATGTTTTGGACTGTTATTCAAATTTTGTTGTAAGCGTTCTGAATTCATGTATGAACCTACTGGAGTATTACCATTAGTTTGAGTTGAGGAGGATTGGGCCTCTTTATTATGCACAGCTCTAATTTCCTAATGCTTCTGACAGCGCATGTTTTCGTGGTAGATTGTTTTCCCCGCTTTAAAATAATTTATTTTGCTCTTTGTTACCTCTCAATAAAAATCGAGTTATGTTGGTACTAAATGTTCTTGCATAGTTGTGGAGCAAAGGTGCAGTGTAAGATTATTTTTTATCGTCCATTATTTTCCTTTTTGTTTCACTATTTGTTGTTTGGTTAGTTTTTTCTACCAGCTTTGAGCGTCACTGAAGGTGAGCAAAGACAGACAGACAACAGAGGTTGGTAAACATGGTGCACTTTCATAATAAAACTTCTCTTTTATGATCTACTTTCCTTGTTTGGATGAATGTATTGAGGTTTGATAATCTACATGTACAGCCAGAAAAGGGTTTAAAATTAGTGATCTTGCTAACATGTTCGCATAATCTATTTTTGCGTTTTCCATATCTTTTCAACTCTTGTTAGAAGTCAGGAAATGTGGATACAAACAACTTGGGACATACAAAAATGGTATTTTCTGCATTATCTTTTAAATTATGATAGAGCAGTTGATGAAGGGCCCATACTGATTAATGAATGCTTTTTAATCTAGAAAATCCTGTAGTTACATATGCTAGACTGTAATTTAGTAGGATTAGAGAACCATTTAACTGCATGCTATTATGTGAGTTGTAGTTGTATTAAATTCATGCAAAATAGTTTGGATTGTTCGATTCACTGACATATTTTCGTGAGAGTCAATCTCATTCTCTCGGCTATAACCATAATTTTTGGGTACCTAGTACTTGAGAGAGTCGGGAGTACATGGAAATCTGACTGTCTGTTCAAAAGGGTACTTTAGTCTTTTTTCCTCCTTTAATGAAGGGTAATACAGACTTCTTTGCTTGTTACAGATCGACTGCCCCCCGGAGCACAAACTGCCCAAGTGCACCTGCATCTGTGCAGCCGCCACTCCTGATCTGGATGGAACGGCCTCCTCCTCAACCCTGACCCGTGCGCTGCCGGTACAGATCCCCGTGAAGAAGTGCGGAGCCGATCGTCTTCCTCAGCTCGCTCGTGCCTCCAGCTTTCAATAGTGGCCGTCCAGTGCGTCATCGTTCTGCTACAGTCTACATTGCAACTGTGCCTCCTTTCAGCCCAACCCCTCTACAAGCGCTAGCCTCTGCCCCTTTCTCCCCATATAACAAGCACTGCCGCCACCCTGTCTCCGTTGACCATGGTAAATGAGCTTATTTTTATCTTGAGCTTGAAGATGATTGTGATGATGTAGGAGACATGAACTTATGCTGTTATGTTCCGTATAATTTTCTGAGACGTTCATAGTTTCTATTGATGATTCGGCAGGTGATTTAAACGTGAAACAGCGGAGGAAAATATGGGCACCTAGTATAAGTAGGCTAGCACAGAATGATGAGTTGGTACGTTAAAAGGTTGGTGGTTCGATGCAAGTGAAATTAAGAATTACAGTACGCAAGTTAATGTAACGATACTTATAATCAAACTAGATAATGTTGGCTGATTGATCAAGTTAAATTTCTCATGAGTTGTGACAGACTGATGCAGCTAAACAACAATTGCATACTGCCATTGACTTTTTAGGTTCTTTGGTACTTGGTTAGAGAACAAAATTCTTAACAGAACATCAATGGAAAATTTGATTGAAAAAATCGCAGCACCTCGTTTTTCAGTGTCGGCACACAAAAGATTACATAATTTTATATGATTCTGGAATTATGCTATCTTTGTAAGAGTGTTATTATTAGAATCATGGAATGGAGCTAAAATACAATTATGATGCATGTTACTAATATTAGCAGTGATGCAATGATATTGACCTAAGTGATTTTTTGTTGACAGGTCTTGTCTGCACCTTGGAAGGTGACATTCCCAGCTTGGAAGCTTGGAAGAGACCGAAGAATATCACATGATGGTAACTTAGTTGTTTGGAAGCCAGGACTGCACATTCGCGCAGGATTGCATCTTCAAGCACAACGCCGGAGACGTCATGACTGCAGCATGTGAGGAACATCCCTATCTCAATCCCTCTTATTTAGTCATGCGATGGATTGCTACTGTGAAATGATTAGCTACGGATTTAGAATCGCCGTTAGGGCTAGTTTCTGTGTTGTTATGGTCTGTTGGTCTAGATCTGAGTTGCGATTTTGTGATCTGTGTTATGTGATTGTTAGTATAAATGAAGCCTTCTGATGGGAATTCTTAGCATGGATGGTGGTAAAAATACTAAAATAGATAGATCCTATGTGTTTTTTTCTTTTTTATACTGTACAGGTATTCTAAACTTTCCTTTTTTCGCACATATTGTGTGCAACCTGATATCATGTACTCCGTAATAGTAGTAACCACTGGATTCTCTCGAACCTTGCCACTAGCACAACCAGATGGAACCCTGCTGATGATTCAACAACAATCTGAAATCCACTATTGGACACTCAAATTCTCTATAACAAAAAACTTATTTTTACATTTGTGCAGCCTGCAACCTCGACGATTTTCGGCGGTTGAGGCAGGGCGGCAGAGGGTCTCGGTCGTGTTTACGTCAGCTTGGAGGAGATCAACTATGACTATGACAAAATAACAAAATAAAATATGTACGGACAAAAAAAAGCATTTGCACCATTAGATTCCAGGAAGACGAAGTACTGGATATATTTTTCCATTTCGTAGATTATTGGCTATGTACATCTATTAGTCTGAACTCAAATTGCGCTAAAACCTTCGGTTGATAATGCTTTTCTTGTATAAGCTAACTACTTTTGTTAACAATATTAATTTATGGACTATTAATTCCATTTGTTTGGAGGAAAGCACCATGATCTATATCCTCATGAAAAAGAAATTTTAATTTGCATAGCTCAATGCACTGGACCTGGCTCAGAAAAATGCCATTTGTTTGGAGGAAAGCACCATGATCTATATCCTCGTGCAAAAAAAAACTTATAATAAAAATGCCTACACACCATGTCGGTGTGCCCCTATACGGTGTGACATCTAACCCCTAAGTCACAGTTCCGATTCTAAGTGCTTTTGAAACCGCTACTACACCTTGCCGGTTGGTCGAGCACTGTGTCCCCGAAACAGTTTATAAACAGGTGCGATGTCTTGTCCGTAGGCGATGTGGTACTATAACATCGGGTCCTCCCTCCGTACGTGTACGTTGATACGGCCATACGGGACAGCCCGATAAACCGCCAGTGCCGGCCCAACAAGCGGCAGCCCATCGAATACGAGGACAGACATCAGCTACAGAAAATCGTCAGCTACAAAAAAACATTTACGAGGGCACGCACGCCGGTCGCCGGAGCGAGCGAGCGTCGCCGGCTTGCCCGTAGACTGCGCCCCACGGCCTTCATCCGGTCCGCATTATCGTCAGGAGACATCTAGGGTTTCCTCTAGGGAGCAGGCAGGCAGCACCCGATTCAGTCGTAGGATGGGCTCGATCTCGCGGGCGGCGGGGATTATCGTGCAAGATGCGCAAGTCGGCGGTGGCCGCCGCTTCCACAGCTGGGCCTACGACCTCCTAGCGCATGGTGCACGACGACCGCAACTACAGAATGGTCAGTAAATCGACCCTGCCTTCGATTGATTTAGCTCAGATTTAATGACTGATTATATTCAATGGTGTCGAAATTTGTTACAGTAGTATTATTCTGGCTGATTGGTATCTTCTCAAACATTTTTAGCTTAAATCCGACTGTTGCTAGATCAGTTGGACCTCAGGGCTATATGTAATGTTCCCCAGGCTGGTCATGTATCTGGCCATAGAAACAACAGAAAATTAGGCCTGAGGTTTCATGTGTATGGTTGAGCTGTTCTCTTGTAGTCTGCTGGAGAGTTTGGAGAAGGCAACCATATGGTTACCGTGGCTTACACTTTATCATTTGGAGTTAATATGTCACTCTGCCCTGCATGGTTACTTCTCAACAAGTCTGCGAATGGTACAAGTACACACCTGTTATGCCAAGTTTAATATTTCTTAGACTTTCCTGTTTTAATACACACCTGTTATGCCAAGTACACGCTCTGCCAGCGCGGCTGTTTGCTTGGCGGTGATTGGGGGCGCGTGGGGCGTGCTTCTGCGGCGGCCGACGTCGCTGGGGCTGGTGGCGCCGGCGGTCTTCGGTGCCACCCGTGGTGTCTGTCGTGGCCTGGGCCCAGATGGGCTTCGAGGGTCGCGGCTCGGCGGGGCTGCTGCGGCTGCGGGCGGCCTGCGGGGTGCTGCAGGAGTGCAGGAGGCCGAGCCGGCGGGCTCAGGCGGGGTTTGGCCAGGGTGGTGACCCTTGGCCGCGGACAGCCGGCAGGGGTGGCCGGCTTGTCGTTTCTCCGTCACCTTTCGCTGGAGATGAGGAAGCCAGGGCGGCGGCCCCGGGGATGCGGCGGCTGTGAGGTGGTCGGCGGCCTAGGTTTTGCCTCGACGCGGCGGTTGCGTGGAGGACGGCTAGTCTGGGGGGCTCAGCGTGGTGGTCCCGTGGAGCTCGCCCTTTTCCGTTGGTGCCTTGGCGGCTTTGGTGGGCTGCTGCGTGTGGCGGGGGCATGGTGGCCCTCGCTGGCTTTCCCATGGCGGAGGTGCGCCATGGTGCATAGACGGCGGCGCGGCGACGCCGCTTTCGGTGGTCGGGGCGCTTTCGTGCGCCCCTTGATCGGTGGCGAGTTGGTGTGAGGCTGTTCGCTCTGCTACACGTGAAGGCCGGAGCGGCGGCTCCGGGCAAGGATGGTGTTTATGTTTTGTCCTGGCCGTGTGGACGGCAGGGCAAGGGCGTGTGGATGGGGGTGCCGTCTCTCCTTCCGCTGGTCATACTCGCCGGGCGGCATGGGTCGCCTTCGTGGCGGTCCCTTGGAGGTGGTGCAGGGGTCTCCGGACGAAAGTCCTGCCCGACTTTGGTTGGTGCCGACATCGGCGACGCATGTGGGCGCCGCTTCCCTCCTTGGGGGCGTTGTCGCGGAGCCCGGGCACCCCTCCGTCCATTACTTCCGGGTGAATTCGCTTGTGAAGATGGATGGTGAGGCCTAGCTGCATCCAGTTTGACTAGATAAGAACATTTTTTATAAAGAAGCTTTTCTGACTGGTGCTATCAGAACTTATACTGAAATTGCATACATGTTGGTTTTCTGTACTTTACAGCTGAGGCGGCTTCTCCTCTAACACCCTCGCTGTGACTGCATTCCCATCCACCGCTCTCGTCTCAGGCGGTCTTTTCCAATAATCCTTTGGTTTATCCATATGCAGGTGGAGGTTCCCCTGGAGATGGCGGAGGAAGAGAAGTCAGTACGACTAACGGCAAGCACGAAAACAGATCCAATTGTACTCCTTATAGGATCCTGACAAAGAATTGGCAATATGACAAGTTTTACCTTTAAAGGATGATATAACATGGGTTAGTCTTTCACACATTTTGATCTAGATTCTTGAATATATGTACTACCTCTGTTTCATAATGTAGAACGTTTTGGCAAACTAAAAAATTTGTTTGCTAAATGTTCACATCATGGAACAGATTTAGTACTCCCTCCGTCTTAAAATAGATGTCTTAAATTTCAAAATTTAGATAAATCTATATGCTAAATAGTGTCTAGATTCATCAATTTTTGACAAATTTGAGACATTTATTTTGAGATGGAGGGAGTAGCTATCTTGCTTTTATTTTTTACTCTCTGACCTCTCACAACTTGTTTTTACATTTTGTGCAGCTTGCAACCTCTACGATTTTTTGAGGGTGAGGCAGGGCGGCATAGGATCTCAGGCGTGTCTACGTCAGCTTGGAGGAGGAGGAGGTCAACTATGCCGGCAGGCGACTAAATTTTTGCCGCAGAAGGTCATGGCTAGTGTGTCAGCGGGACGGGTTACGGTACTGTTTTTTAACTAATCATTCATTAATTTTGCTAGCTTTTGAGACTTTTTTTGCCTATATTTATTTTTGCGGGTCGTTATGACAGGTGCCGCTTGCCACCCTAGTCATGGCAACATCCGCGGGCTATGTACACCCCAGAGGCATCATTGTGTTATTGTGTGCTATGACAGAATGATTTATCTTACAGACACCTGACATAGAAAATATGTACTGATAGAAAAAAAGCAAAAAAAAATGTACTGACAGGAAAAAAAGCATTTGCACCCCATGTCGGAATGCACCTGTGGGGGTGTGACACATGCCAAGCTTATGGCCAAGGTAATCTCCCTCTCTAACATAGGGGCCCATAGGTTATCCGCTTGCATCTGCGGCACAAGTACCGGTCCGTTGATATACTCCCTCCGTTCCGAATTAGGTTGTATATAAAATTTTATTAGAATCAAACTGGTACAATGTTTGACCAAATAGTTTGATATAACTATAACTTTATACGGTGCCAAATTAATATTATTAGAATTATTTTAAAATACATTTTCATAATTTATATATCACACATATTCATATTATTTTATATATTCATGATCAAACTTTGCAAAGTTTAACTTATACGCAAAATTAGAATTATTTTAAAATATATTTTTATAATATATATTTTTTATATCACATATATTCATATTATTTTATATATTCATGATTAAACTTTGCAAAGTTTAACTTATATGCAAAATTATACGCAAAGATGGAGGGAGTATTGTACATTTGAGACAGCTTTGAGACAGCTGACCACCCTTGCCGGCTGTGAACGCTGTGCCCCCAACAGAGCTTATGAACTGGTTCCATGTCTCCTAGCTAAGCGAGGTGGTACTAAAGCCTAACCCTAAGCCCAACAATCCTCCGTCCGTACTGGCCTTCTCGAGTCTATGATGATTGATCTTTGTCTGCATCAAAAGAAAAGACCACAAGATGTTGAGTGTTTACAACAGCGACTTACGAGTTCGTGCATCTATTTAACAATGCCACCATGGATATATGTATACTAGAATGATCCGGAGAAACAAAGGGTTCTAATTTTGCAGTGAATATTTTCCACTTTTTTGCTATGTATTAATAAAAAATAGTTATTTTTTGTTAATTTAAATTGAGCCTTTATCTTCTTAGCAAATAAAAATTAAGTGTAGGAGAAACAAAGAGTTCTAATTTTGTAGTGAAGATTTTCCACTTCATTCACCAATTAAAGTGTTTCCAATAGTGTATTTCTGGATCATGTTTGTAGAAAATCTTTGAAACCAATCTACTGAAAATTCGGCGCTTGAGTGTGAAGTTTAAGAATCTATATATACCCTTGGATATTCGTTACTTTTCTGGCGCAAAGTTTTGAATTGGATACTCAAAATACATGGTACAAAGTTATTATTAATCGAAGAAGAGAGGCGGGAGCGCATGAGCTGGCAAAGCAAGAGAGATACCTAGGTATGTTTTTTCGAACTTAGCAAAACTTATACTTATTTTTTAAGTTAAAAACAAAAGAATATTGCCAAACTAAGAAGTTCACCCCCACTATTTTTTCTCTCCTAGCTGCCATCTCTGACCTAGCCGCCGCCAACACCTCCGTGGGTCCTCCATAGGTCAGTTCCCTCTCCTCTGGCCAATCTCACCGGCGTCGGGAGGGGTGGCGAACCCAATCTATGGGTGAAGTTTTTTAGAAAAGTAGTGTTTTCACGAGATTAGGTTAGGGTTTTGGTAGACATCTTCTTCTTGACGTCTACGTCAAATGGAGATAGTATCATCTGCAATAAGTGATCTTCGCCCCTTCGTTCGACGATGAGATCTTCCCTGCGTCAATGGTGGTTGTAAGATTAAAGTTCTATAGGTACGTTTTTCAGATCTTAATTCGCCAGATTGATCTTGGATTTTTTTCTCATGGTTGCCGTGAGGAGGATTATCCTTGCAATATTTGTCCCGTCTGTTACGTTCTCGACAATGGAGATTCGTAGTCTCGACTTTCCTGCGATGTTGACTAGGTTGTTTAGTTCTTTTCCCTGGAATACTGGTGGTGGTACTCTTGTCGATATTGATGGATTATTCTAATGACTGTGCGCGTGCATATAGCCTTGACACTGCGGCTCAAATTAAAATTATGGGAGAACCCCTCATTGGTATTTACAGGTCTATGGTTTGACATATGTGTCATGTTTATTGGGCTGCCTCTAGACAAGTGCAAGATTGTGTCATGGAAGAAAAATATTTTGAAGGCGTTTTCTTTTAGATTTTATTTTATAGCCGTTGAAGACAGCTTATGTATCTCTACCATGTACTATTTGTTACTATGAATATATATGGTATTGGTTGTAAAAAAAAAATTGGCGGCACAAACAACACATTTGTAGATAATGGAGGCCATTCAATACGAAGATCCATTTCGACCGCTCCAACCTTATCCCCTTGCCCCTGTCTCTATCCTCTCGCCCTCTTGAGAGTCGTCCGACGGCCGCCGACCCTCTCTGTCGTCCTCTCCGCTGGAATAGCCGACCGGAGTAAAGAACAGAGAGGCACTGGAGCTAGCTTTAGGTCTGGTATGTTTAGGGTGTGGCTTGATGCCATGGTTTGGTGTTTTGCCAGGAGTGGGAGGCAAGTTCTTTGGACATAGCTCCTTCCTTGCCTGGTGGTGGTGCTCCTCCTATTGCTCCGACGGCCAGAGCTGATGGTGGAGGGCGGCCATGGCAACTCCATGCATAAGGACCTAGGCATCCTCCCTCTTGTGGTGCCTCATCTTCTTCTCCCTCTCTGTTGGCCGATCGTGGCGGCGAGGGACGGGGGTGTGAGAGCAGGGTTGGGCATCTGTAGGGAGGAGGCTAGAAAGGTTTCCCTATGGTGGTGCTTGGGCACGGTGCTAGTGGGGAGTTGTCGAGCTTCTTCGTCGTGCCTCCATGGAAGAGGAAGACAAGGTGCATCTTGGCGGCGAGCCTCCCAAATAAGCGCTTCCACCGCTTTCACTGCTGCGCGTGCATTGATTATACTCTCTTGGCCGGCCGGGGTGACGAGGGAGAAGGTGGAATCGCTGGCGCTGCGGTTGGCTTTTAGCAGTGGCTCCCGAGGCTTTAGAAATTGCATCATTTGCATCGAGTCCCAAGCGACGGTGAGAGGCTGCCGCTATCTTCGGCTAGATGCTTAGTCCAGATGCGCTCGAGCACAAGTTTGGCTTGAGATTGTTTATCCTCAAGGCGAGGATTCTTTAGCATGGGTGCAACAGAGTCTGTTGTCTCTGGCGCCCCAAGTGGTCTAGTCTCCAGTGGCGTTTGGAGCGGCTGCAACCGGCAGTTCGACAAAGAAGATCAACGTATCAATCATGTCCAGCGGACCGACATGATTATGTAGGGTTTGCAGCATAGAAAACAAAAAAATTCCTACGATGGGAACAACTATGTACCAAGGTCTATCTACTAGATGCAAATAACGGGCGGATGTATATCCGTAGAGAACATACCCTTGAATACCGACAAAGCTTAACGAGTTAAACTCGTGGTTGATGTAGACGATCTCTTACCGATCTCAAGATTGAGAGGAAGTCCTAGCGCCGCAAATCAGCAGCGCATCCGTGCTCGCACACACGTCTGAGGCACCGTGCAACCTCCGCCTCCTCGCTCCAGCGATGCAGCAGAAGCACAACTCTTTCTTGCCGAATAGCCACCGGGAACATGTATCTCTCTAGTCCGAGACCATGGGGGATAAATTCTAGAGGGGGAGAGAGATCCTTCACAAGAAGGTGTGAGTGAGAACTGAGGAGGGGTGCCTTTTATAGGAGAGGGGGAGACCCCAAGGGGGTGGCCGGCACATGGGGCTTCCCCCTTGCCCTCCCCTCATTCATGTGGGTGGACACTCCACTCACAAAAATCCTTTCAATTCCCTCCACTCAAAATTGCTATAAATTTCCACCAAATTTAATGCAAACTCTCATTAAATAAAAATCCTTTTATTTATTCAGATTTTTGTCAATTACTTTAATGACAAACATTCACATATAACCCCTTGCTAGTATTTCATTTCACATGCAAAAACACTTTCTGCAATTTCACCCGAAAACCTGTTTCGGTATCTAGTGAAATAAATTCCTACGCTTGTTATTCTTTCCGGCATGAAACTTTTGCTCCAATTGGATGTCGGTGTCTCTTAAGTGTGTCACCCTATGGTTCGCGAATAATGCGGACATGATCGAGACCCCTCTCAGATCAATAATCAGAAGCGGGATCTAAAGACCCATACTGACTCCCACATATTCAACGATGACTTTCTTGTGATCGTCAGAACCTTTTACGCTAGTATCTTAATCCCTTTGTTTCACGATATATTATATGTCCGAGATTCGATCATCGGTATCTCCATACCTAGTTTGATCTCGTTACTGACATGCACTCTTTTCTTGTTCCCGTGATATAACATTCTAGTGATCAAATCACTTGCTTACAAGCTAACCAATATGATAACACCGAGAGGGTCCAGAGTATATCTATCCGTCATCGGGATGAACAAATTCCACTCTCGATCCATGGGCCTCAACATAACACTTTATTAGTTTTGAACCCATCTTTATAATCACCCTATTACGGTGTGACGTTTGATGTTATCAAGAAACTCTTTCGATGTTAGTGATTGACATGATCTCATGGTCTAAGGATTAGGATCACTTCGTAAGTTGTTATAGCAATATAAACTCAATGACTTTGATCGTAATGTTATACTTCGGATGAATGTTCATCACACCATTACACTAATGTTGTGATCTCGTTATTAACAACATCCAATGTCCATGATCAGGAAACCTTGATCATCTTATTAATCAACGAGCTAGTTTATGAGAGAGACATAACTGGGAACTTTCTGTTTGTTTATTAAACACACATGTATTAATGTTTCCGTATTAATACAATTATAGCATGCAAAATAAACATCTATCATATACTTGGAATACACATAATAAACACTTTATTATTGTCCCTCGGGCATATTCCCTTCAGATTATCTTTCGGGGTGCATTTCACAAGAATCAAGATCTTGTGTGTACATACACGGTTTCGCTGAGGACCTTTCTATAAAATTGTACCCACCACCCGTTTAATGCAGTTTCATGGTCTGGGAGTTTTTACCGTGCAAAAAAAAATACGGAGAGCCCATCATGCCATGAAATTTGACGATGGAGGCCCATCTCTCTGCGTTTCTCTACGCAACAGAAGTCTCTCCGTTTGCTCTGTTTCAAAAAAGTCTCTCCGTTTGCTCTACTATACAATTCGCCGCGTTCCCCTTTCTCAGTTTCCAACTCCCCGCCTGCCGTCGGCGTTGGCGCCGTCGCCTGCCGGCTGCCGCCATGCTCCTCCAGCTCCTTGACAGCAAGGAGGAGGACAGTGATCACGCAATCGTCGTCGTGGAGCAGATTCTTGATGTCTGAATCATCTGAGGACGACGAATTGGACAGTTCGGCCAAATTGAACGCCTCCCCTGAGTTCACCCTCGATTCGGGCGGGCGAGGCGCGGAAGCGAGCTAGAAGACAAGGGATAGGTGCGGGCAAGTTGGGGACGCGGCGGCGAGCGTGTGTGAGTGGCTGGTTGCGGCTGAATCGGGTGGTGGGTGATGACGGCGGCGGCGGAATCTGGTGGCGAGCGGGTGGAACGGGGAAGAGGACGAGCGAGTCAGCTAAAATTTCAGCGCGCCCTATCTGCTCGACGAATGCGGATGTGCGTTCAGTTCCCCCTTCCAACCCGTGTATACCCAGGCCCACTACTAGAGAAAAGGCTATAGGAGACATGCTTATGCGAGGCACATTTAGACCATATGCGCCTCCTATAAAATAGGCGAGGCGCACTTTGCGATATGCACCTCTAGTATAAAAATAGGCGAGGCGCATATGATAAGAATGCGCCTCCTATAATCCCTGTACGGACGGAATCTAGCAGCCCCATATTATGCGAGGCGCATTCTAGTCATATGCGCCTCCTATATATCAGATAGGCGAGGCGCATATGGACAGAATGCGCCTCGCATAATCTGTGTGGGCCCGCGTGTTGGTAGGTGCACGAATATGCGAGGCGTATATGGTTATATGCGCCTCCTATATTTGATAATATACGAGGCGCATATGGTCATATGCGCCTCAAGTAACTCCTGCGGGCCCGGGCGGTGGTAGGTGGCCGCATATGCGAGGCGCATATTGCTATATGCGCCTCCTATAGTTTGAATTATAGGAGCAATATGCGCCTCGCATAACCTGGCACCACTTTTTTCCAGCTTTTTGCACATGGAGGCAACTACCACCCCACTCACTTGTGTCACTTCTTCCTCCTCCACCAAGACAAATCTGGTCGCCCCCCTCCTCCTCCCCACCTCATTTCCCCCATTGATTCACCATAGAAGCTTGCTCAACATCCATTGGTTGACACCCATATGTAAGTGAAGTCTCTTGCTTCTCTAGATCTACAACATGTCCATTTACTTCTCCTCCGGCTCTCTTGCGCAAGTCGTTGTTGGAGGAAGCGTGAAGGCGTTGCTTTCATGTATGCGCGTTGTCGGAGACACCGACTATATGATCGTGTTGTGGTGCTACTTTTTATGCAGGGATTTCATTTGAGATGCCAATGTTTTGCCGGAATGTCGATTTATTTCTTTTCCGGCGAATTTCTGGCACTCGCGGATGTCCTCTTTTTAGGGGAGGTCATGCCGAATTTTTCCGGCGATCCACGTCCATATATGCTCTAATTATTCTCTTGCTCTTTGTACCACGCAGGCGGCCATGGTCCGACCACTGATCAACAAAGCCCGCGTGGATAGGTGGATGACATGCGCGAGGGCCGACATGGAACGTGCAAACAAGACAGAGATAAGATGTCCATGTCGGGACTACAAGCTGATGTATCTGATAAGGCATGATTCCGGAATGCTGGAGTCGCACCTGCTTCGACGTAGTTTCATGGATGGCTACACTCGATGGATACGTGATGACGAATATGATGATGAGGATGTCAATAATGGTGAAGATCAAGATGCCAGTGATGATCACGAAGATCAAGACGCCAGTCACGATCACGAAGATCAGGGTGGCACTAGACATGGACACGAAGATGATCAAGGTGGCGTCGGGCATGGACACGAAGATGATCAAGGTGGCGCCGGTCATGAACACGAAGATCAAGGTGCCGACCATGATTCGAGCTGGTTGCGAGACCCTCATGTCCAAGATCTGCTTCTCAAGGAGACGAGTAACGCCAGAGCCGCCGGTAGAGAGAAGGCTAAACTGGAGCAAATGGAGAAAGACGCGGTCACTCCATTGTTTGACGGATGCAACGATGGGGATACCCGTCTAAATGTAACGCTTAGGGCTCTGGAGATGAAGGCGAAACACAAAATGACCGACGAATGTTTCGACGACAACATTGTATTCTGGCACGATATTCTTCCCAAGAAGGGGAACACATGTCCGACTAGTATCGCTAAGGCGAAGAAAGTCGTGTGCCCTCTCAATCTACCGCACGTCAAATACCACGTCTGCATAAATGATTGCATCATCTACCGGGGCGAGGACGCGGAGAAGACCACGTGTCCGGTGTGCAAGACCTCTCGATACAAGAGAGGGACCAAGAAAGCTCCTAGGAAGGTGGTGTGGTACTTTCCTCTAACTCCTCGTTTGCAGCGGTATTTCGCAGACCCTAAGGAAGCACAGCTCATGCGCTGGCATGCGGAAAGAAAGAGGCCGGAAGACGATGATTCGGAGAAGGAGGAAATGTTGAGGCACCCTTCGGATGCTTGCCAGTGGAAGGCGTTGGACCTCCAATATTACCAACATTTTGGGAAAGAGTCAAGGAACCTCAGTCTGGGCGTGAGCACTGACGGACTCAATCCGTTTGGAAGCTAGAGCAACACACACAGCACCTGGCCCGTGTTTGTATGGATCTACAACCTCCCCCCTGGTTGTGCATGAAGAAGAAGTACGTAACCATGAGTATGCTCGTTCAAGGGCCAAAACAACCTGGTACAGACATCAATCTGTATCTCACGTTGTTGAAAGAGGAGTTGGCCACGTTATGGGAAGAAGGAGCCCGTACATGGGACGCCTCGAGACAAGAGTATTTTGACATGAGAGCGGCGGTGATCACGACGGTGCAAGACTATCCCGGTTACGGATACTTCTCGGGGCAGGTGGTCCAAGGATTCTATGGGTGCGTTAGGTGCAAGGATAATACAACGTACCGCCAGCTACAGAAAGATCCCGGGTCCGGGAAAACCGTGTTCCTTGGGGCTCGGAGGTGGCTTCCCAAGAATCACGCCTGGAGAAAGCTAGGACATCTGTTCGATGGGACGATCGAGCTCCGAGGAATCCCACACCAGAAGAGTGGCGCGGAAATCTACAAGTTGTTGAATAACTGGAAGGAGTGCCCTGCGCCAGGAAAGACCCAGAAGAAGCCAGAGCCGTTGCTGAAGGTATGGAAGGCGAGGTCTGTTTTCTGGGACTTGCCATACTGGAAGATTCTTCGCGTGCCTCATAGCCTTGATCTCATGCATATCACGAAGAACGTGGGTGAGAGTCTGCTTGCCACCCTCCTTAACACCGACAAGACCAAAGATGGGCCGAAGGCAAGGAACGACTTGAAGCATATGGGCATCAGGGATGAACTTCAACCACCACCTAGCGATGAGGAGGAGGAGGACGAGGTGGAGGAGACATAAACACAGAATAGCCGTCGTCGCAAGGGGAAAAAGGTTAAGAAGGGAGAGGTTAAGCTCAAGGCCTCATGCTTCACTCTGAGTAAGAAGGAGGCCATACAGTTTATGAAGTGCCTCCTCGGAGTCAAATTTCCGAACGGCTACGCGGGGAAGATAAGCAGATGGCTAGACGAGGCGAAGCAGCGCTTCAGTGGGATGAAGTCTCACGATGTCGCCGTGCTAATGACGCAGGTACTCCCGGTCGCGATCCGAGGTATAATGGACAAGCACATCCGTGAAACACTCTTTGGCCTCTGCAACTTTTTTGACGTCATCTCTCGGAAGTTGATAGGCATTATCAGCTCACGAGGCTACAGGACGAGATCGTGGTGATAATGTGCGAGCTCGAGATCTATCCCCCCCCCCCTTTCTTCGACATCATGCTTCATCTGCTTCTCCATGTCGTGGAGGATATCGTCCAGCTCGGTCCTGCGTTTCTGCAAAGCATGATGCCGTTCGAAAGGCTCAATGGACACATCAAGGGATACGTTAAGAACAAGTCCTGTCCAGATGGAAGCATAGCAAACGGCTTCGTGGCCGAAGAGTGCATCTCTTTCTGCTCGAACTTTCTACAAACCGAGACCCCTCTTGGTATGCCATTCAACAAGCACCTCGGGAGGCTCGCCGGATGGGGTCACCGCGAGGGTCGACGTGCAAAGCATGTCGACATGGAGGGCCGAACCAAGGACTTTGAAAGAGCAAACCTGGTCGCGCTGCAACACCTGCAGGTGGTTGATCCATACATACATGAGCACAAAGAGTTTATCAAGAAGAATTACGTTGATCAGGGGCGCCAGGTCCCGAGGGAGGAAGATGTTATCAAGGAGCACAACTCCGGTTTCACGCGGTGGTTTAGGGAGAAGGTCATAGCTAATCCACCGCAGGGCGAGTACTCGGAGGAAGATAAACTCATATTCTCATTGTCACAGGGCGCCTCGCACAACCTCATGACCTATCAGGCTTACGATATCAACGGATACACGTTCTACACAGAGCAAAAAGATAATAACTGCGATTACCAGAACTCAGGGGTAACAGGGATATTCTACACCGGCGACATCCCGGAAAGATACTACGGAAGGATCGAGGAGATTTGGGAGCTCGACTATGTTACGGAGAAGGTGCCGATGTTCCGTGTCAGATGGGCCAAGAGCGTCGAGAAAGAAGACCGGTATTTCACCACGATGGTTATACCGTCAAAGACCACCAGCACGAACGCACCCGCAAGAAATGAGCCTTGGGTTTTGGCTAGCAAAGTCGACCAATGCTGGTACATCAAAGACCCGTCAAAGCCTAGCCGGGTTGTCGTCAGGAGAGGCAAAAGGAACATTATCGGAATGGACGGAGTCGCCAACGAGCAAGACTTTGACCAAAACGGCGACCCGAAGATAGAAGACGGGTATGGCAACCAAACACCGTACACCACAACCCTACCTAAGAAAGGACTTCCGTTCAAGAGAAGTAGTGAAGACGTCCCGGACCTAACCTATGCAACCGCGACAAAGAAGGGCAAGAAGACGACCATTGTCAAGAAACGCTAGCGCGCTCCGACCATTGTCAAGAACCGTCGTGTGTGTGGCCTACTATTATGTATCAAAACATTCTTAATTTTCATTATGTGTGTGTTATAATAATATTGCATTGAGAATATTATGTATCGACAAGACACATTCATTGAGAATACTCACTTTTGTTGTTTTAGCAATATTTGAATATTTAAAATATTTGTAGTATATTTTATAGTTCATATTTGTATGCTTTTACATGAAAATTGGCCTTTAAAAAAAATTCCAAAAAATTGGCCCCCTTAGGATTCGAACTTGGGTGGCCAGCAGTGAAGGACAAGGCATGTTACCACTAGGCTGCTGTGTGATAGTTGATAGAAACATGCGCACTGCCCTATTTGTCTAGGAGTGCTTATTATGCGAGGCGCATTTAGCCCAGATGCGCCTCGCGTAATATTATACGAGGCGCACTTTGCGATATGCGCCTTGCATAACCGGCACCCATCGACCAAGTCGCACACTAGCAGCTAGTACAGACACGAGACTTCACATATCGATCGAAGGAGCCCGACGCCGTGGATCGGAGGAGCCCGACGCATCGATCGAAGCCGTCGCCGCCGAGGAGGAGCACGCCGCCCCGTGAAGGAGGAGCTCGCCGCCGCCCCGTGGAGGAGGAGCCCGACGCCGCCGTCCCCGTGAACGAGGAGGAGCCCGACGCCGCCGTCCCCGTGAAGGAGGAGGAGCCCGACGCCGCCGCCGCCACCCACGCCTCTTCCCCTCCCTCCGGTGAGTCCCCGCCCCCACCCACCCACGCCTCTTCCCCTCTCCTCCCCTTCTGAAATCATTTCCTCCTCTTCCGGCGCCGGCATGATTCTCTGATTCTCTGAACCGGCGCCGGCATGTGGAGCGACGGCGGGAGGGGGAACGGTGGCGGATCCCTAGCCCTCCCCTAGCCGGCTTGTCCCTATCCCTCCTCTTCCCCTCCTCTTCTGCCAGAAAGATAGGCATGATGCTGAGCTGAATTTATCTATAGACTGTCTCAATGTTTGTGACTTGACAGACTTGGGTTGGGTTCTTTTGGTCCCAAATATGCATGTCTACAGGCATGAATGATCAAGTAGAGATTTCACACACAACTCATTGATGATTGCGCAGTGCAAAATGTGATTAGCACTTTGTCTGACCACTATGCTGTCCTGTTGGAACTGAACAAACCAGTTAAGATAGATTGTTATCCAGAGCTCGTCAAGAAGGAGAAGCTAAGTTATCTGTCTCTTGAGGTGTTGTACTCTACCCTGATGGACCTGATAAACCTGTGTAGCACTGGTGTCCACCGCTGAGATAGATTGTATGATGCTAGAATTATGTAATATTCACTGAACAAATCATGTGATTGTATTAATCTGTTTTTTCCACCATTGAGATAAATTGTATACTGTTGACTGGTTGTCCACCATCAGATATGTAGATATAAAGCTAAAAGATGGAAGTGCGGAATACATCATCAGTTTCTGAAGTTGGATAAATATTTGCAGATATTTTCTGGTGAAGGATGGCCATTATTCATCAGTTTTTACATCCCTGTTGAAAATAGCACGAGTATAGTTAGAGAAATTACCATTGGTTAATTATCCATGAAGCAACCAGAATTGTATAAAATGCCACAATGCCATGAATTGTCCGTCCTCTTCTGTAAACTTTTAGAATATCTATGTGTTGTCTTGGGAGCTATTTTATTCTATAGTTGCTCAACAAGAAACCAACTCCTGCATGGGTAATAATAAAATCATTATAAATGTACATCACACTACTCTAAATTCCAAGGATATTACAATGTAGAATTGACAAATAGCCAGTAAATGAGCAGCTAAAGCCTGACTTACTTGTGTATGATCATGTACAGCAAATGTGACAAGCTTATGGTCCAACTGTTCCTAGGAGATGCAACTGATACAGGTGTACTTGGCTAGCTACTTGTAACAGCTACTCTTTATGCAAAGAAAAAACTTGCCTGTGTATGCATGATCCTATCTTCGGATATTTGGCTTTTGGTACAATTTCTTGGCAATTAACACCCAGTAAAGTGACTCTTCCTGTCTACCAATAATACAGTTCAAGAGCTTGACCTCAATATATAGGTTTCCTGGAACTGAAACTGAATTTAGCTAAAGGTTTGGAAAATTCATTTTCATGAGGACATATTTTCATGAGTACTTTTCCAGCATGCTTTTGGAAAATTCATTTTCATGAGGACATATTTTCATGAGGACATAATTTAGCTAAAGGTGCCTTTTGGTCCTTATGAACCTGACAGTATTGCAGGAACCTGAAGATCAGGACACCATCTATTGCAGGAACCTGAAGATCAGGACACCATCTATTGTAGGATCATTTATTCCTTTAGTTCCTGGTAACTGTACTATTCATGCTCAGGTTGTTGACAAGCAAACATGGTGCCTCTGTGTATGTATGGCCTCTGTGTATGTATGGTCTGGAGCATGATATATATACATGGTGTTTGTGTATGTATGCTAGCAAAATGGTTGTGATGATGGCTGTGTTTTGATCCTTTTTGTGCAGGTTTTTCTTTTTGAGTTGCCAATGTTTCGTCGGAATGTTGATTCATTTCCGTTCCGGCGAATTCCTGGCACTTCTAGACATAGAAAATTAGCAAAGTTCATGCCAAAATTTTCTATGAATTTTTGTGCTTATTAGTTTCATTTATTTGTGTGTTTAGAAATGTCGGATCCGGGCCCTTCTAGCCAGAAGCCCTTTTGGGAGCAGCAGGCGGAGATGGAATCCCTAGAGGCCCCGGAATTTGTTTCGCGGGACGACGAGATGGAGGAGGACGAGGATACCTCGTCGGGCAATGAGGAGATGGGGGACGTCGATGGCGACGCCGATGGCGACGCCACTACCACTGATGGCGGCGGTGAAGCTACTACAGACGGTGGTAGCACATCGAAGAAGTCTCGGAAGGATCGGACCCCGATCGTGGTCGACCTCAAAAGGTCCATCATCACAAGCGTGAGCCCTAAAGGTGCGCCTTTGGAGCCAGAAGAATTTGTTGGGGGTTACTCTAACCAGCTCGCGGCAATCCTCCGGAACACCGTCACGATCAACATGGAGAACCTAAAGGCCGAAGAGAACAAGGGTTTCCTCATCCAGCTTTTCCGGAAGCTGCACGCAAGATACGCATTCCCGGGTGATGAGGAAAACAAGTATAATAATGACAATCTCAAAGGGAATCCGGTGAACAAGTATGCCCTCGGGAGGATGACCAAGGCCTTGTCAAATTGGAAGGCTCGGGTGAAGAATCTGATTTTCGAGGAGAAGCTAAGTTATCCAGAGCTCGTCAAGAAGGAGCCTCTGGTCAAGGAAGAAGACTACAATGTTTTCAAGGCCAGATGTAACTCCGCCTTGGGCAAGGCCAGGACTGAGAAGGGCAAGAATATGAGATCCCGAAACATTGGTACCCACCATCTCGGCTCCGGCGGTTATAGAGCCGCGAGGCCCAAATGGGATAAGGAGGACGCCGACGCTCGTGCAAAGGGGTTGACACGTCCCTTTGACGACATAAAGGAGGAGCAGGCAAAGAACTTCGTCAGGGCCCGGTTTGCCCCGTCGAAGAAAGGGGGTTCTAATTATTCTTCGGAGCCCGCCGGCCCCTTTGCTCCGAGGGTGACGGACTTCATGCAAAAATATGTAAGTAGTTTGCATGCAAGTCGATTAATTGCATTCATGATTAATCAATGAAGTCCAGTTTTTTGATCAAATGCTTCGCGTTCCTTGTGCGCAGGACGAGGAGTGTAGGAGCTCCTCATCCCAGGGGTCAGCGCCACCGCCTGTCGCCAAGTGGGACACCACTTTTAATAGGGCGCTGAACCGGACCAAGAGTGTCGATCCCCTGGCGGCCCCGTCGGCTGGTCGTGTGGTTGGCTTTGGCGGCATATCATGGTCCGAGTACTATGGCACCCCGGAGCGGAAGGGCAAGAAGGCCGAAAGCGCCGAGGTAAAACTCCTAAGGGAACAGGTGGAAGCCTTTCCAAATATAGTCCAAGATGCCGTGAACAAGGCTGTGTCGGCTGCCGAGACAAAGTTCCAGTCACAAGTCCAGTCACAAGTCCATTCACAAGTGAACGAGAAGCTCAACACCATCCTTCCCGTCTACATGGAAAAGTACAACAAGTGGCAGAAGGGTGGTAAACGGGGGCCGCCACCGGTTCCCAACCTCAACAGCGCCCAATCGGACAATGTGGCGCGGCCGGAGGCGTTGGTGACTCCTCCAGCAGGGCCGGTGGTGGTGGAGACTCCTCTAGCTCCAGAGCTTAACTTGCCCACTGCGGCGAAGGCGCCGGCCCGCACCACCGTGCCATCAGGCAGCCACTCCGCCACTTGCGTGGTCAAGCCTGTCGGCGTCGGTGCCTCGACATTGGCCGAGTTTGACGCCCTCAAGGTAACTAACTAATTAAAGCGAGAGTTGGGAGGCTCAACCACACCGATGACTTGATCTATGTTTTTCTAACGCTCGGCCTACATGTCGATCTTTCGCAGGGAGACACTCCTTGCACTCTAATGCATTGGGTGGGCGGCCAGTTGATGGATGTTGCCAAGGGTACTATTGTTCAACCAGAGAACCGCAAAATGCACAATGTCACAATGCCACCTGACATGATGAGGGTCAAATACAGTATGGTGCTTCCGGGCTACGAGCAAGTGGAACCTCCCTCTCAACCTCAAGGATGGGATGATGAGGACACGGCAGCGGTCCTCAATACCGGCTTCGGCTACTTGTACCTATGGCCGAAGAGCCAGATCCGTTTGGGGACAGAGGACCAGCTCAACATCACCCTAGAGGCAGCACAACCAGCACATGATGAAGACTTCGAGATGGGAGACTTGGACAACATGGCACAGAATCCCGATGATGATGAAGAAATTGACCCGAACTACGGTGACCAGTTTGTTAACACAAGGTTTTCTGATTTGTATGAGCCGGGACCATTAGGCACACATCAAGTTGCCGAGACCCAACCAGCACCAGCGAAACCCCCTTGCAAGGTGCGTCTCTTCCCAACTAGTCAGGAGATGCCGCCACCTGTCCCCTTCACCAAGCCTCCAAGGCCAGTAGTTCCTTTGATTAGCCCCGGCACCCTCCATAAGACGGTCGGTGAGGTGAACGCAGTGGCCGAAGCCGTAAAGAGCAAGAAGGGTCGCAAAAGGAAGCCTAAGGGTGATCGGGGCCAGGATCCAAATCCTCTTTTCCGGGACGGCGCTGTGGGGCAAGCCAGGAATCAGCAGCACGTGGCAGGTGTACCGATGATGTGTAAATCGATGCTCGAGGTCGCAAGCTCGCATATGCGTAGTATTCATTATGGATGTCTCACAATTGAGCAGTGCCGCATTCGCGACAACGATCAGTCGTACCTCGTTTTCAAGGCTAAGGTGCCTTCTCATATGCCGTGCTTCGTCAATGTACCCCCCGGGGATATCTTCTATGTGCGGCATACCGACCTGTTTGACATGTTGAACGGGTTTCGAATGCACAATACCCTGGTCCGGCTGTTCTCCCTCAATATGGCCATGGAGATCACCAGAGACAAGATTCCGGGCATCCAGATAGTGGATCCCTACTTCATGCGTGACGCCGTCCTGAAAGATGCTGAGGCCATAGATCTGGCGACCGACTACCTCTCAAACTTCCTGCAAACATACTCGGACAAGGATGTGATTCTCCTTCCCTACCATCCCATCACGGAGGATGATCGGACAGGCTGTGTGCTCATAAGCTTGAATTTGAAACACTCAACAGCCTTGTACCTCGACTCAAACAGTGCGATCCAAAAAAACTACACCAATATCAAGAAAATTCTTGATGGCGCTCTCACCGGCTACGTCGCAGCGGGAGGCGTCAAACCGGCAAGGCCACATGTAAAGTTCGGCGCGCACGTGTTTCGCCACACGATGAAGTTTGCCTGCGTCAAGCAGCCGCCTGGCAGTGGGAAGGATGCCTTCTACGCCATTTACCACATGAAGGCGTTCTTCAATGACATGGAGACCAAAACGCTGCCATCTGACCTCGTGAAGTGGGCTGAAAAGCTTGCATGCATACAGGCTCGCAACCTCAGGCAACACTTCTTCAACATCCAGGAGGAGATCGCGACAATCGTGTACCAGGGAGTCATAAAAGCCGGAGGCACCTTCCACGGCGGCTATACACCGTCCAACAGGGAGATAGACGAACGCTTAGCGCAGCAGGGTGACGGCAGGATGTTCATGCAAATGGAGAAAACTCGGTCGGGCTTCATCAATGCCCCCCCAAAGCCGACTCAAGAGCCGAAGAAGACTTCATGATTGCATTGCCTGGGTACCTAGCTGTTAGTTCCGAACTCGTGTTGTAACCTCTTATCACTGTGTTAAACTTGCCTAGCAAAACCTCTAGAATATGTTTCGTCAACCGTTGAACTTGATTGTGAGAGACACTAGCTAGTTATTTGTGTTACGAACTATTTTAAGTGCTTGTTGCTTTTCATCTGTCATTGCTTTCCTACTTTCTTGTGGTTTGCTTTCTTTGTCTTTCTTCGAAATGCCGATGATTAGAACGTGGTGTGGTGTCACGTGTATGACTATGCCGCTGTTTGATCTTGTGTTCCAAGTAGACTAGTAATTTGGGCATATACTCTACTTGCCGCACGAGATCAAACAGCGAGCATTGTTATTTCCGTGCCCAATCTAAGTATGAGGCACTAATCCATGTCATTCTTGGTTTGCTTTTTTTTGGTCTTTCTTCGAAATGCCGATGATTAGAACGTGTTGTGGTGTCACGTGTATGACTATGCCGCTGTTCGATCTTGTGTGCCAAGTAGACTAGTAATTTGGGCATATACTCTACTTGCCGCATGAGATCGAACAGCGAGCATTGTTATTTTCGTGCCCAATCTAAGTATGAGGCACTAATCCAAGTCATTCTTGGTTTGCTTTTTTTTGGTCTTTCTTCGAAATGCCGATCATTAGAACGTGATTTCTTACATTTTGTTGCACCCATATATATATATATGCATGATTCTATCTTTGTGAACTGCTAGCTATTGCTTTCCACTGACATAAGTAATATCATCTTTATTATGTGTAGGAGATGCCGAGGTGTTATGTCGTGTACGTCGGTCGGGTTCCAGGTGTGTACGAGGAGTGGAAAGACTGCCAGAAGCAAGTGAACAACTTCTCGGGCAACAGCTACCAAGGCTATGAGAGTAGATAGGTGGCGGAAGAGAAGTGGAGGAGGCATGGAAGGAAGAAGTGGAGGAACTTCCTCGTGATCACCACCTTGTTGCTCTTCATTGTAGGTTGTGTTCTACTTCATCTAGGTAGAGCTACGTCGTTGGAGTTGTAATGTGAATTGTGAACTTGTACTCGAAGGTGTAATGTGATTGTGAACTTGTACTCGGAGGTGTGAACTTGTGGCACAAACACTTGATGTATGAAATTGTATGTCATGATTGATGTGTAATGTATTGTATTCATGTTGGTTCTATTATGCTTTGGCAAAATGCAAGTTTCTGAAAAATTCTGTGGACTATATTGTATATTTGAATATTTGTATATTATTATTTATAGTGGTCTGTAAAACTTGAATTTCGAAAATATTACCGGAGGCGCATATAGGATACTATAGGAGGCGCATATACTATAAATATCCGAGGCGCATTCTGAAACATATGCGAGGCGCATATACTATAAATACCCGAGGCGCATTCTGAAACATATGCGAGGCGCATATGATATGCGCCTCCTATACTTCACATATGCGAGGCGCATATCGATATGCGCCTCGCATAATACCTCGCATATTATTATGCGAGGCGCATATCGATATGCGCCTCGCATATGTGAAGTATAGGAGGCGCATATCAGATGCGCCTCGCATAAGAAATACCCGAGGCTTGAAGCTAGAGGCACATGTGATATGCGCCTCGGATAGGCTTTTTGGTGCGCCTCGGATAGGCTTTTCTCTAGTAGTGCTTGGTGGTACTTGAGGAGCTTCCACTTGGTGTTGTTGGAGTAGTGGTTGGTGCTTGCTTGTAGGTGAAGTACGTCTTTGGCTTGTTGTACTTGATGTCCTCTTGCACTTGACGCTCGGCCTTTGATGCGATGTGCACAAGCTCAACCATGTTGTTGTACTTTTGGAACTCGGTGATGCGCTTGATTTGATGGTTCAAGCCATTGAGGAAGTGTGCCATTGTTTGTTCATCACGCTCTTCAATGTTGGCACGGATCATGTTGAGCTCCATTTGCTTGAAGTACTCTTCCACGGTCTTTGTCCCTTGACTAAGCGTTTGAAGCTTGTTGAAGAGGTCACGCGTGTAGTGCGAAGGAATAAAGAGGGATCTCATATGGGCCTTCATATCTTGCCAAGTTGAGATTGGAGGCTCTTCTTTTGCTTCGCGAGCGAGTTGGACTTGTTCCCACCAAAGGTTGGCATACTCATCGAACTCGAGGGATGCCATGGCCATCATCTTCTCATTGCTATAGTTGTGCATGCGGAAGATCTTGTCAATCTTGAGTTCCCACGAGAGATATTCTTCGGGTTCATTGGAACCGGTGAACTTGGGCATGGTGAATTTGAGCTTGCCGAAAGTTTCTTCTCCATTGAGGTTCCGGTTGCGGCGGTTGCCATGATTTTGGCGGTCCTCATCATCATCCGAGCTCTCATGTCTTGCTTGGTGATGGTTGCGTTGCTCTTGCGGTTGTTGAGGTGCCGCGTTTGGTGGTGGAACTTGGTTTTGACGACGAGCTTGGGGAGCTTGCTCGTGTTGTTGGCGCGGTTGAGGACGAGGAGGAGGAGGAGGTTGATGGTCCTCACGACGAGCTTGGGGAGCTTGCTCTTGTTCTTGTCGCGGTTGATGCCAAGGAGCATTGTCTTGCGCCATGCGGCGAGGAGGACGTCGAGCCGCATGCGCAATGGGCTGTTCTCCTTCTTCTTGATGTGGAGGAGGCTCGTCATGATGATCATGTTGTCGACGTTGACGATCATGTCGATGATGACGCCTTGGTGGATCTTCGAGTGCTTCACGTCGACGGTGATCTTGTTCGTCCTCTTCGGATGCTTCACTTGTTGTTGAAAGAACATGTCGACGGCGATGGGCTTGGTGGTTCATGTGAGGTTGCTCTTGTTGAATCACAAGTGCCCTTGGTTGTGGCCGGTTCGCTTCACGTCTTGGAGGTCTTGCGGAGAGGTCACCATCATAGCTTGACGTTGCGGCATGTCGCGGAGATGGTACCGCTTAAGAAGAGCTCTTGGATTGAAGGACGGGTCCATCCCGGTGCCTTGAAGCGTGACGGCGAGGTGCACTTGATTCACTTGAGGAGTGCCGAGATGAGCTTGAGTCGCGCGAGCGTGGCCTTGCTAGACCATCAATGAGGCGTTGAAGCTTCTCATACGTTGAGGCGAGGGCGCGACCAAGAGCTTCATTTTGATGACCGAGGTTGTGTTGCATGGCATGCATTTGGCCTCGGACTTCTTCGAAGCGGTTGTCGATGTTCTTGAACTCCACGCGGGCTTCGCTAAATTGTTCATCTTGGCGCCGCTCAAGAGCTTCACAACGGTAGTTGAATTCTCCTCGGACCTTCCAATGGTCCCATCTTGTCATGTATTGTGTGTCGTCCTCCGGAGGTGGTGGTGGTTGGGACGGCTCGCCATTCATGTCCATGATGCAAAGCCGACAAGGGTATGGCAACCAAACACCGTACACCACAACCCTACCTAAGAAAGGACTTCCGTTCAAGAGAAGTAGTGAAGACGTCCCGGACCTAACCTATGCAACCACGACAAAGAAGGGCAAGAAGACGACCATTGTCAAGAAACGCTAGCGCGCTCCGACCATTGTCAAGAACCGTCGTGTGTGTGGCCTACTATTATGTATCAAAACATTCTTAATTTTCATTATGTGTGTGTTATAATAATATTGCATTGAGAATATTATGTATCGACAAGACACATTCATTGAGAATACTCACTTTTGTTGTTTTAGCAATATTTGAATATTTAAAATATTTGTAGTATATTTTATATTTCATATTGTGTTTGGACAATGCTTTTACATGAAAAATGGCCTTTAAAAAAAATTTCCAAAAAATTGTTAACCTTAGGATTCGAACCTGGGTGGCCAGCAGTGAAATAGGACATGGCATGTTACCACTAGGCTGCTTTGTTTGTTGATAGAAACTTGCGCACTGCCCTATTTGTCTAGGATTGCATATTATGCGAGCCGCATTTAGCCGAGATGCGCCTCGCGTAATATTATACGAGGCGCACTTTGCGATATGCGCCTCGCATAATCCGGCACACATCAAGTCACACAGCTAGTACAGCTAGTACACGACTTCACATATCTCAGATAGATCGAAGCCGTCGCCGCCGTGGAGGAGGAGCCCGACGCCGCCCCGTGGAGGAGGAGCCTGACGCCGCCGTCCCCGTGAAGGAGGAGCTCGCCGCCGCCCCGTGGAGGAGGAGCCCGACACCGCCGTCCTCATGAAGGAGGAGCCCGACGCTGCCGTCCCCGTGAAGGAGGAGCTCGCCACCGCCCCGCCTCGTGGAGGACCTGCTGTTGCTGCGGCGCCCGTGGAGGACCGACTGTTGCTGCGCTCCGTCCTCAGCACCCCAAGGTGAGCACCAATCCCCCTTCTTCCTTACCCCTTGTAATCCTCGAGAGATTGAGTCCAGATGGTTTCTTCGGTTGCTTTGGTCCAAGGGTTTGATTGAGGGTTTGCTTCGCTCTGTAAACGTTGCCGACGCTGTTCCATTTTCACCGCTGCAAAATTCTGCCAGTAGTGTGCGGTGCGAGGCACAGGCTACAGATTACAGAGTAGTATTCTGTTCTCAGCATCTCCGTCTCTGATGCACACGCTGTCCTTCGCCATGTACTACTACGAGCCCCCATCGATTCATCCACCTCTCGTATGTATGTAGTATCTGTGTTGCGTATGATGTCCTCATGTCATGTCCACGAGTAATTATTCCCTGCTCTGCTGCACACTGTGCTGGGTTGTGGCATGTCAGTCAGGTTGTTATGCCCTTTTCCTCTCTC
Source organism: Avena sativa (assembly GCA_916181665.1). Taxonomy (NCBI): domain Eukaryota; kingdom Viridiplantae; phylum Streptophyta; class Magnoliopsida; order Poales; family Poaceae; genus Avena; species Avena sativa. Next base: position 15,658,884 of record OV702286.1, on the reverse strand, counting down.
TCTCTCTGCAGAAACGATGGCTGTCTGGCTAGCTAGCTTTCGCTGGGTGGGGTTCGATGAGATTGATGAGATCCTCCTTGGGGGTTATGTGTGGGTGCATTTCGTTGCATCAGCCATGGCTCTGCCTTTTGGGGGATGGATGGATGGATGCAAGGGGGTGCATTTCGTGGCATTTAATTAGTGCCTGTCTAGTACTAGTATAGCTTACATGGACTTATTAGCCTTTGCTTTGTTTTTCTTTCTATTTAGCTTAGAAACATCACATCCTTCCTTCCCGTCTACATGGAAAGCAGACTCTCGAGGATATCCCTGCTAGTTCCAGTATGTTAGGTTATAGAGAATCATGATCTGTTGGTATTTTTCCCCAGCTTTTAGTTTGTTGAGAAATCTAGATACGAGACTGAGCATTTTTAGTCATATGCTTTGCTTCTTGGCACTGATCCGATATATACAGGGTTGGTGCCTCTGTGTATGTATGGCCTGGAGCATGATATATATACAGGGTTGGTGCCTCTGTGTATGTATGGCACTGATCCTATATATGTATGTGTTTGTGTATGCTGGCAGAAAAATGGCTGTGTTTGTGTATGCTGGCAGCAAAATGGCTGTGATGATGGCAGTTGATCCTTTTTGTGCAGGTTTTTCTTTTTGAGTTGCCAATGTTTCGCCGGAATGTTGATTCATTTCCGTTCCGGCGAATTTCTGGCACTCCTAGACATAGAAAATTAGCAAAGTTCATGCCAAAATTTTCTGTGAATTTTTGTGCTTATTAGTTTCATTTATTTGTGTGTTTAGAAATGTCGTATCCGGGCCCTTCTAGACAGAAGCCCTTTTGGGAGCAGCAGACGGAGATGGAATCCCTAGAGGCCCCGGAATTTGTTCCGCGGGACGACGAGATGGAGGAGGACGAGGATACCTCGTCGGGCAATGAGGAGATGGGGGACGCCGATGGAGACGCCACTACCACTGATGGCGGCGGTGAAGCTACTACAGACGGTGGTAGCGCATCGAAGAAGTCTCGGAAGGATCGGACCCCGATCGTGGTCGACCTCAAAAGGTCCATCATCACAAGCGTGAGCCCTAAAGGTGCGCCTTTGGAGCCATAAGAATTTGTTGGGGGTTACTCTAACCAGCTCGCGGCAATCCTACAGAACACTGTCACGATCAACATGGAGAACCTGAAGGCCGAAGAGAACAAGGGTTTCCTCATCCAGCTTTTCCGGAAGCTGCACGCAAGATACGCGTTCCCGGGTGATGAGGAAAACAAGTATAATAATGACAATCTCAAAGGGAATCCGGTGAACAAGTATGCCCTCGGGAGGATGACCAAGGCCTTGTCAAATTGGAAGGCTCGGGTGAAGAATCTGATTTTCGAGGAGAAGCTAAGTTATCCAGAGCTCGTCAAGAAGGAGCCTCTGGTCAAGGAAGAAGACTACAATGTGTTCAAGGCCAGATGTAACTTCGCCTTGGGCAAGGCCAGGACTGAGAAGGGCAAGAATATGAGATCCCGAAACATTGGTACCCACCATCTCGGCTCCGGCGGTTATAGAGCCGCGAGGCCCAAATGGGATAAGGAGGACTCCGACGCTCGTGCAAAGGGGTTGACACGTCCCTTTGATGACATAAAGGAGGAGCAGGCAAAGAACTTCGTCAGGGCCCGGTTTGCCAAGCCGAAAGGGGGTTCTGATTATTCTTCGGAGCCCGTCGGCCCCTTTGCTCCGAGGGTGAAGGACTTCATGCAAAAATATGTAAGTAGTTTGCTTGCAAGTCGATTAATTGCATTCATGATTAATCAATGAAGTCCAGTTTTCTGATCAAATGCTTCGCGTTCCTTGTGCGCAGGACGAGGAGTGTAGGAGCTCCTCATCCCAGGGGTCAGCGCCACCGCCTGTCGCCAAGTGGGACACCACTTTTAATAGGGCGCTGAACCGGACCAAGAGTGTCGATCCCCTGGCGGCCCCGTCGGCTGGTCGTGTGGTCGGCTTTGGCGGCATATCATGGTCCGAGTACTATGGCACCCCGGAGCAGAAGGGCAAGAAGGCCGAAAGCGCCGAGGTAAAACTCCTAAGGGAACAGGTGGAAGCCTTTCCAAATATAGTCCAAGATGCCGTGAACAAGGCTGTGTCGGCTGCCGAGACAAAGTTCCAAGAACAAGTCCAGACACAAGTCCAGTCACAAGTCCATTCACAAGTGAACGAGAAGCTCAACACCATCCTTCCCGTCTACATGGAAAAGTACAACAAGTGGCAGAAGGGTGGTAAACGGGGGCCGCCACCGGTTCCCAACCTCAACAGCGCCCAATCGGACAATGTGGCACGGCCGGAGGCGTTGGTGACTCCTCCAGCAGGGCTGGTGGTGGTGGAGACTCCTCTAGCTCCGGAGCTTAACTTGCCCACTACGGCGAAGGCGCCGGCCCGCACCACCGTGCCATCAGGCAGCCACTCCGCCACTTGCATGGTCAAGCCTGTCGGCGTCGGTGCCTCGACATTGGCTGAGTTTGACGCCCTCAAGGTAACTAACTAATTAAAGTGAGAGTTGGGAGGCTCAACCACACCGATGACTTGATCTCTGTTTTTCTAACCCTCGGCCTACATGTCGATCTTTCGCAGGGAGACACTCCTTGCACTTTAATGCACTGGGTGGGCGGCCAGTTGATGGATGTTGCCAAGGGTACTATTGTTCAACCAGAGAACCGCAAAATGCACAATGTCACAATGCCACCTGACATGATGAGGGTCAAATACAGTATGGTGCTTCCGGGCTACGAGCAAGTGGAACCTCCCTCTCAACCTCAAGGATGGGATGATGAGGACACGGCAGCGGTCCTCAATACCGGCTTCGGCTACTTGTACCTATGGCCGAAGAGCCAGATCCGTTTGGGGGCAGAGGACCAGCTCAACATCACCCTAGAGGCAGCACAACCAGCACATGATGAAGACTTCGAGATGGGAGACTTGGACAACATGGCACAGAATCCCGATGATGATGAAGAAATTGACCCGAACTACGGTGACCAGTTTGTTAACACAAGGTTTTCTGATTTGTATGAGCCGGGACAATCAGGCACACATCAAGTTGCCGAGACCCAACCAGCACCAGCGAAACCCCCTTGCAAGGTGCGTCTCTTCCCAACTAGTCAGGAGACACCGCCACCTGTCCCCTTCATCGAGCCTCCAAGGCCAGTAGTTCCTTTGATCAACCCCGGCACCCTCCATAAGACGGTCGGTGAGGTGAACGCAGTGGCCGAAACCGTAAAGAGCAAGAAGGGTCGCAAAAGGAAGCCTAAGGGTGATCGGGGCCAGGATCCAAATCCTCTTTTCCGGGATGGCGCTGTGGGGCAAGCCAGGAATCAGCAGCACGTGGCAGGTGTACCGATGATGTGTAAATCGATGCTCGAGGTCGCAGGCTCGCATATGCGTAGTATTCATTATGGCTGTCTCACAATTGAGCAGTATCGCATTCGCGACAACGATCAGTCGTACCTCGTTTTCAAGGCTAAAGGTGCCTTCTCATATGCCGTGCTTCGTCACTGTACCCCCCGGGGATATCTTCTACGTGTGCCATACCAACCTGTTTGACATGTTGAACGGGTTTTGACTGCACAATACCCTGGTTCGGCTGTTCTCCCTCAATATGGCCATGGAGATCACCAGAGACAAGATCCCGGGCATCCAGATAGTGGATCCCTACTTCATGCGTGACGCCGTCCTGAAAGATGTTGAGGCCATAGATCTGGCGACCGACTACCTCTCAAACTTCCTGCAAACATACTCGGCTGTTCTCCCTACCATCCCATCACGGAGGATGATCGGACAGGCTGTGTGCTCATAAGCTTGAATTTGAAACACTCAACAGCCTTGTACCTCGACTCAAACAGTGCGATCCAAAAAAAACTACACCAATATCAAGAAAATTCTTGATGGCGCTCTCACCGGATACGTCGCAGCGGGAGGCGTCAAACCGGCAAGGCCACATGTAAAGTTCGGCGCGCACGTGTTCCGCCACACGACGAAGTTTTCCTGCGTCAAGCAGCCGCCTGGCAGTGGGAAGGATGCCTTCTACGCCCTTTACCACATGAAGGCGTTCTTCAATGACATGGAGACCAAAACGCTGCCATCTGACCTCGTGAAGTGGGCTGAAAAGCTTGCATGCATACAGGCTCGCAACCTCAGGCAACACTTCTTCAACATCCAGGAGGAGATCGCGACAATCATGTACTAGGGAGTCATAAAAACCGGAGGCACCTTCTACGGCGGCTATACACCGTCCAACAGGGAGATAGACGAACGCTTAGCGCAGCAGGGTGACGGCAGGATGTTCATGCAAATGGCGAAAACTCGGTCGGGCTTCATCAATGCCCCCCAAAGCCGACTCAAGAGCCGAAGAAGACTTCATGATTGCATTGCCTGGGTACCTAGCTGTTAGTTCCGAACTCGTGATGTAACCTCTTATCACTATGTTAAACTTGCCTAGCAAAACCTCTAGAATATGTTTCGTCAACCGTTGAACTTGATTGTGAGAGACACTAGCTAGTTATTTGTGTTACGAACTATTTTAAGTGCTTGTTGCTTTTCATTTGTCATTGCTTACCTACTTCTTGTGGTTTGCTTTCTTTGTCTTTCTTCGAAATGTCGATGATTAGAACATGTTATGGCGGATCTGGTGTGCCAAGTAGACTAGTAATTTGGGCATATATATTCTACTTGACGCACAAGATCGAACAACGAGCATTATTATTTCCGTGCCCAACGTAAGTATGAGGTACTAATCCAAGTCATTCTTGGTTTGCTTTTTTTTGGTCTTTCTTCGAAATGCCGATGATTAGAACGTGATTTCTTACATTTTATTGCACCCATATATATGCATGATTCTATCTTGTGAACTTCTAGCTATTGCTTTCCACTGACATAAGTAATATCATCTTTATTATGTGTAGGAGATGCCGAGGTGTTATGTCGTGTACGTCAGTCGGGTTCCAGGTGTGTACGAGGAGTGGAAAGACTGCCAGAAGCAAGTGAACAACTTCTCGGGCAACAGCTACCAAGGCTATGAGAGTAGAGAGGTGGCGGAAGAGAAGTGGAGGAGGCATGGAAGGAAGAAGTGGAGGAACTTCCTCGTGATCACCACCTTGTTGCTCTTCATGGTAGGTTATGTGTTCTACTTCATCTAGGTAGAGCTACGTCGTTGGAGTTGTAATGTGATTGTGAACTTGTACTCGAAGGTGTAATGTGATTGTGAACTTGTACTCGGAGGTGTGAACTTGTGGCACAAACACTTGATGTATGAACTTGTATGTCATGATTGATGTGTAATGTATTGTATTCATGTTGGTTCTATTATGCTTTTTCCTATGTCAAGTATTGTATTCCTTAGACCATGAGATAATACAACTCCCTGGTATCGGAAGAAAGAGGTCATCAAACGTCATCCTATGTGAGGGTGATCATAAAGGTGTCTCTCAGGTGATCGGAAAGTACTTGTTGGGTTGTATGTATCGAGATGGAATTTTTCCCTCCCGAGTCGGAGAGATATACTTCGGGTCCACTCGGTAATCGATATCAACACCGCTTGCAAGCACGTGGTTAAGGAGTTAATCACAAAGTGATATCGGATTATGGAACGAGTAAAGTACTTGCTGTGAACAAGATTGAACTAGGTATGTCGATACCAACGATTGAATCTCGGGCAAGTAAAATATCGCATGACGAAGGGAATACATATATGGGATTAATTGAATCCTGGCATCGTGGTTCATCCGATATGATCATCGATGAATATGTGGGAGTCAATATGGGTTTCCAGATCCCGCTGTTGATTATTGCTAGAATATCATGTCTGCATATTCTCGAACCCGTAGGGTCACACACTTAACGTGCATCGACGCTAGGATAGAATGGATAATTGGTTTATGAGTTTTTGTTCGGAGTCTCGGATGAGACCCAAGACATCATGAGAGGTTCCGGAATGGTCCGGAGAATAAGATTCATATAAAGGAAAGCAGTTTTTGGATTTCGGAATCGTTTCGGAGTTTATCGGTATTGTATCGGAAGGTTCTAGAAGGTTCCGAAGTGGGACCAATGTGGGCCCACTTGTAGAAGACCTATGTGGGACTAAGGGGAAGTGCCCTGGCCACTTTGGGCCAGGGTCACAAGGCCCCTAAGGCCCAGCCGGCCAGCCCTTAGGGGAAACCGTAAGGGAACCTTCCAGAAGAGGGGGGGGTGACTTGCCCCCCACTCCACCCCTTGGGCCGCCGCCCTAGGGCTTGGAGGAGGGGTCAAGGGGGCCGTCCATCCCCCTATATAAGGAGGGCAGGGGCACAACCTCCCCCCCACTCCAACCCTAGCCGTCGTCCAACTGCTGCCCCTCCACCTCTCTCTCTCCCGACTGCGCGTAGGCGAAGCCCTGCCGCAGAAACTCTCCACCATAAGCACCACGCCGTCGTGCTGCAGATCCAATCTATCTCTCCACCATACTTGCTGGACCAAGGAAATGAGGAGACGTCGCTGCATCGTATGTGTGCATCTCTCGGAGGCGCCGCCACTTGCGGCGTAGGATCGGATCCGATTGCGAGGAGGAAACGGCGAGTACGACTACGTCAACCACGTTCTGTTGAACGTTTCCGCTGTGCGATTTCTTCAAGGGTATGAAGATCTCATCAATCTCTCTCGTTGATTACATCTCCTAGATTAGATCTTGGCTTTATTGTTCGCATCCGTAGGAATGTTTTTTGATTTACTATGCTGCAAAACCCTTCAGTGGTATCAGAGCTAGATCTATGCGTAGATGTGTTTCACGAGTAGAACGCAACATGCTTGTTGTGGGCATTGATGTTTTCTGTTGCAAACCTCTTGTTGTGTATTTCTTATGGCGCGGCATAGTGAGATCGAAGCGGTCCAGGCCAACTTTACGCGACCTCGTTCGCGAGACCGGCTCCGCACTTGACGTGTGGCTTGTTCCACACATGCGGCTGGTGGATGTCAGTTTCTCTCACTATAGTAGTCATGGGATTTACAATGGATGTTAGCAACCATAATATCACCGTTGTGGCTTTCCGTAGGTAAGAATCGTTCTTAGCTTGTTACTCCCATAAGCCACGTAAAACATGCAACAACAAAGTAGAGGCGTCTAACTTGTTTTTGCAGGGAGTGTTTTGTGATATGGTATGGCCCAAGACATGATGTGTATGAATTGAGATGTATGCAATGATCATGTTTTGTAATATTTCACGACTTGCATGTCGATGAGTTCATAACCGGCAGGAGCTGTATGGTTGTCTTTATAATTGTATATGACCTGCGTGTCAACTTCTTATACGCCATGTAATAGCTTTACTTTATCGCTACGTAGTTAGCAATAGTTTTAGTTGCTATTCGTGGTGGAGGCAATCATGGTTGAGTGATGGAGATTGTGCTGGCGCGCACAAGATGGAGATCATTGCGTGGAGATTGGCTATACCATGTCACATAAAATTATATGCATGTGATGTTTATCCTTTTATGTATCTTATTATGCTTAGATCGCGACGGTAGCATTATAAGATGATTCCTCACTTAAAGATCAAGATAAAATTGTGTTCTCCCCATGTATGCACCGTTGCGAAAGTTCATCGTGTTCAAGAACCTCGTGATGATCGGGTGCTATAAACTCTACGTTCACATACAACGGGTGCAAGCCAGTTTTGCACACGCGGAAATACTTGGGTTTGACTTGACGAGCCTAGCATGTACAGACATGGCCTCGGAACACACGAACCGAAAGGTTAAACATGAGTCATATGAATGATATGATCGACACTTTGTTGTCCACCATTGAAACCACATCTCTTCTCATGAAGATCGGATTAGGTGTGGTGAATTTGGATCGTGTTCACTAAACAAGTTGAGGGATGTTGAATTTAGTGGGAGTTCATCTAGTAATTTGATTAAGTTGAACCAGTTATCATGAACATAGTCTAGTAATTTGATTAAGTCTAACTAGTTATCAAATGGCTAAGTCCAACTTCAACTTCAACGTTTTTGCTGACGAAGAAAAGCTTAAGAACAATGGGTCTAACTTCACCAACTGGTTCCGCAATCTGAGAATCATTCTCGCTCGCGGACAAAAAGCCTATGTACTTGAGAAAGCGCTAGGTGACGCCCCTGCTACTGATGTGCCGGATGATGAAAAAGCTGTTTATCAGTCACGCAAAGATGATTATGGAGCGATTAAGAGTACCATGTTGTTTGCTATGGAACCGGAACTTCAAAATCGTTTTGAGGAGTTCGACGGGCCCTTTGAGATACTTGAGGAACTGAAAACCATGTTTCAGACTCAGGCCCGTTCTGAGAGATATGAGATCTCTGAGAAGTTCTTTAACTGCAAGATGGAGGAAGGGAGTTTTGTTAGTGAGCACGCCATTAAGATGTCGGGCTACACTCAACGTCTTGAGCAACTGGACTGCAAGATTCCAGAAGAGCTTAAGATTGACAGAGTTCTACAATCACTCCCTCCTAGCTACAAAGGTTTTGTAGTTACTCACAATCAAATTGGTTCCACTAATACGATCACTGAGCTCTTCGCTAAGCTGAAAGCTGTGGAGGTGGATATCAAGAAAGATAATCATGTGTTGATGGTCAACAAGACCACTAGCTTTAAGAAAGCTAAGGGTGCAAAGAAATCCTTCAAGAAAGGCAGCGGCAAGCGCGTTGCCCCTGCTGAGAAGAAGCTCAAGTCTGGACCTAAGCCGAACACTGAGTGCTTCTATTGCAAGGACAAGGGTCACTGGAAGCGCAACTGTCCGAAGTACTTAGCAGACAAGAAGACTGGCACCATTAAAGGTATATTTGATATACATGTTATTGATGTTTTACCTTCGGAATTAGTTTTAAACCTTAATAAGTGTTATTATGTGCCTGCGTTGAGCATGAACATTATATCTAGATCGTGTTTATTGCAAGACGGTTATTCATTTAAATCAGAGAATAATGGTTGTTCTATTTATATGAACAACATCTTTTATGGTCATGCACCTGTTGTGAATGGTTTATTTCTTCTGAATCTCGAAAGCAATGAAACGCACATCCATAACATTGAGGCTAAGAGATGCAAAGTAGATAGTGATAATCCAACTTATTTGTGGCACTGCTGTCTAGGTCATATTGGTGTAAAACGCATGAAGAAACTCCATTTTGATGGACTTTTGGAGTCTCTTGATTTTGAATCATTTGACACGTGCGAGCCGTGCCTCATGGGCAAGATGATCAAAACCCCGTTCTCCGGAATAATGGAGCGAGAAACGGACTTATTGGAAATCATACATACCGATGTATGCGGACCAATGAGTGTTTCGACACGCGGTGGATATTGCTATTTTCACACTTTTACTGATGACTTAAGTAGATATGGGTATATCTATTTAATGAAACATAAATCTGAAACGTTTGAAAAGTTCAAAGAATTTCAGAACGAAGTGGAAAACCATCATAACAGGAAAATTAAATTTCTACGATCTGATCGTGGAGGTGAATATTTGAGTTATGATTTTCTCACGCATCTTAAAGCAAGCGGAATCGTTTCGCAACTCACGCCACCCGGAACACCACAGCGCAATAGTGTGTTTGAACGCCGGAATCGAACTCTATTAGATATGGTGCGATCAATCATGTCTCTTACAGATTTGCCGTTATCATTTTGGGGTTATGCACTAGAAACCGATGCATTCACTTTAAATAGGGCACCATCTAAATCCGTTGAGACGACGCCGTATGAACTATGGTTTGGTGCTAAACCTAAGTTGTTGTTTCTTAAAGTTTGGGGATGTGAAGCTTACGTCAAGAAGTTGATGTCAGACAAGCTCGAACCCAAAGCGGAGAAATGCGTCTTCATAGGATACCCTAAGGAAACGATTGGGTATACCTTCTACCACAGATCCGAAGGCAAAGTGTTTGTTGCAAAGAACGGATCCTTTCTTGAGAAAGAGTTTCTCTCGAAAGAAGTGAGTGGGAGGAAGGTAGAGCTAGTCGAGGTTACTGAACCTTCTCTCAAGTTGGAGAGTAGCGCAACACCTGAAATTGTTCCAGTGCCGTCTGCACCAACAAGAGAGGAAGCTAATGACGAGGATCATGAAACTTCGAACGATGCTACTACTAAACTTCGCAGGTCGACAAGGTCACTTACCACTCCTGAATGGTACGGCAACCCTGTCTTAACCGTCTTGTTGTTAGACAACAGTGAACCTACGAATTATGAGGAAGCAATGATGAGCCCAGACTCTGAGAAATGGCTAGAGGCCATGAAATCCGAATTGGGATCCATGAGCGAAAACCAAGTATAGACTTTGGTGGACCTTCCTAGCAACCGTAAGGCCGTTGAGTGCAAATGTATTTTCAAGAAGAAAACGGACGCGGATGGTAATGTTACTGTCTATAAAGCTCGGCGTGTCGCAAAAGGGTTTCGGCAAGTTCAAGGTGTTGACTACGATGAGACTTTCTCTCTCGTAGCGATGTTTAAGTCCATTCGGATTTTATTAGCAATTGCTGCATTTCATGATTATGAAATATGGCAGATGGATGTCAAGACTGTGTTCCTCAATGGCAACATTGATGAAGAGTTGTATATGATGCAGCCCAAAGGTTTTGTCGATCCTAAGGATGCTAATAAGGTGTGCAAACTTCAGCGTTCCATTTATGGACTGAAGCAAGCATCTCGGAGTTGGAACCTTCGTTTTGATCCAGTGATCAAGAGTTTTGGATTTGTTCCAAATTGCTACGAAGCTTGTATCTACAAGAAAGTGAGTGGGAGCTCGGTGACATTTTTAGTACTATATGTGGATGACATATTGATTATTGGAAATGACATTGGTATGCTTAACGATGTGAAGAGTTATTTGAATAAATGTTTTTCAATGAAAGACCTAGGAGAAGCTGCTTATATATTAGGCATCAAAATCTATAGAGATAGACAAAGACGCCTAATACTTTAAGCCAAAGTACATATCTAGACAAAGTTCTGAAAAGGTTCAGAATGGATAAAGCAAAGAAAGGTTTATTGCCCATGTTGTCAGGTAAGATATTGAGCAAGGCTCAGTGTCCAGCTATGGTAAAAGATAGAGATACTATGAGCAAAGTGCCATATGCCTCGGCCATAGGGTCTATCATGTATGCCATGCTATGTACTAGACCGGATGTGTCCAATGCTCTTAGTTTGACGAGCAGATACCAAAGTGATCCATGAGTGGAACACTGGACAGCCGTAAAGAACATCCTAAAGTATTTAAATAGGACTAAAGAAATGTTCTTGGTCTATGGAGGTGACGAGCAGCTCGTCGTAAAAGGTTACATCGACGCTAGTTTCGACACCGACCTGGATGATTCTAAATCTCAGACAGGATACGTTTATATTTTGAATGGTGTAGTTGTGAGCTGGAGAAGCTGCAAGCAAAGCGTGATCGCGGGATCTACAACAGAAGCGGAATACATGGCTGCTTCAGAAGCGTCAAGTGAAGGAGTTTGGATCAGGAACTTCATCACTGAGCTTGGTGTGGTTCCAAGTACCTTGGACCCACTGGAGATATTGTGCGACAACACTGGCGCCATAGCACTGGCTAAGGAACCAAGATATCATCCAAAGACCAAGCACATCAACCACCGTTTTCACACAATTCGAGATTATATAACAGATGGAGATCTAAAGATTAGCAAAGTACATACGGATCTGAATGTCGCAGATCCGTTGACTAAACCTCTTCCACGAGCAAAACATGATTAGCACCTTAATGCCATGGGTGTTAGATTGTTGCCAGATGTAAACTAGATTATTGACTCTAGTGCAAGTGGGAGACTGTTGGAATTATGCCCTAGAGGCAATAATAAAGATGTTATTATTATAATTCTTGTTCATGATAAAGTTTATATTCCATGCTAGAATTGTATTAAGCAGAAACTTTGATACTTGTGTGGTTTATGAACAACACCGTGTCCCTAGTACGCCTATATGGACTAGCTCATTGATTAATGATGGTTAAGGTTTCCTAACCATAGACATGAGTTCTCGATTAATAATGAGATCATGTCATTAGGAGAATGATATGATGGACAAACCCAAATTAAGCAGAGCAATTAGATCGTGTCATCGTGTTCATCTTTGCAAAGCTTTTTCCTATGTCAAGTATTGTATTCCTTAGACCATGAGATAATACAACTCCCTGGTATCGGAAGAAAGCTTTGAGGTCATCAAACGTCATCCTATGTGAGGGTGATCATAAAGGTGTCTCTCAGGTGATTGGAAAGTACTTGTTGAGTTGTATGTATCGAGATGGAATTTGTCCCTCCCGAGTCGGAGAGATATACTTCGGGCCCACTCGGTAATCGATATCAACACCGCTTGCAAGCACGTGGTTAAGGAGTTAATCACAAAGTGATATCGGATTACGAAATGAGTAAAGTACTTGCTGTGAACAAGATTGAACTAGGTATGACGATACCAACGATTGAATCTCGGGCAAGTAAAATATCGCGTGACGAAGGGAATACATATATGGGATTAATTGAATGCTGGCATCGTGGTTCATCCGATGTGATCATCGATGAATATGTGGGAGTCAATATGGGTTTCCAGATCCCGCTGTTGGTTATTGATAGAAGATCATGTCTGCATATTCTCGAACCCGTAGGGTCACACACTTAACGTGCATCGACGCTAGGATAGAATGGATAATTGGTTTATGAGTTTTTGTTCAGAGTCTCGGATGAGACCCAGGACATCACGAGAGGTTCTGGAATGGTCCGGAGAATAAGATTCATATAAAAAAAGCAGTTTTTGGATTTCGGAATTGTTTCGGAGTTTATCAGTATTGTACCGGAAGGTTCGAGAAGGTTCCGGAGTGGGACCAATGTGGGCCCACTTGTCGGAGGCCTGCATGGGCCTAAGGGGAAGTGCCCTGGCCACTTTGGGCCAGGGGCACAAGGCCCCTAAGGCCCAGCCGGCCAGCCCTTAGGGGAAACCCTAAGGGAACCTTCCAGAAGAGGGGGGGATGACTTGCCCCCCACTCCACCCCTTGGGCCGCCGCCCTAGGGCTTGGAGGAGGGGTCAAGGGGGCCGGCCTACCCCCTATATAAGGAGGGCAGGGGCTATCGTGGTATTGCCGACGAGTACGCCATGGAGGGGTCCTCACAGTGCGTGTTTAGAGACATGGGGTAAGGCGGACGGTTGACGGGTACGAGGTAACACAGCTTACCCAGGTTCAGATCCCACAACGGTGGCGGAATCCTACTCCTGCTATAAATCACTATAAGGGCAATACGCCGAGTTACAGGGATTGGTTCGCTGTGCGAGGTGACTAGAGAGTCTAAGTTATCGTGCCCTAAAGGCTCCCATAGGCCCGACTTATATAGTCGCCAGCTCCTAGGGTTACAGGGAAAAGTCCTAGCCGGACAGGTTACAGAGTCCTACACTGTCTATTACTAGTCTTGTGTATCTTGTACTCCAAGACTCCGGGTACGTTGGTGACTCCACTGTAGCCTTCCTTTATCCGGCATGGGCCTCCCTTCTGGATCCATCTAACTGGGCCGCCCAGCAGGCCATAGGCCATGCTACCGACTATGGGCCACCCGGGTTATCCGGATAAGAGACATGCTATAAGGATACCCATATAGCATATCCCCAACAGTAGCCCCCGGAGAACTCCGAGATCTTGCGCCGTCTTACCTCTTCACGTGGAATGCTCTGTGTAGTTGGATGTCGGCAAATCGTCAAGCAATATCTTGTAGTCCTCCAAAAGAACCCTGCAAAGTTTTCTCCGTCTTCAACTTGTAAGTCGGAGAAATGTTGAATCTTCCATCGTACTCTTCCGTAGTCGGATTGAATCTGTCTATGTCGGAATCTTTGATGTGACGGCTCATCTACCCATGTCAGCTAGGACGACGTAGGCTTAGGTCAACGACGCCTCGTAACTCACACATGCAGAGAACGCAATCATATCCAATTTTCCCGCGTGAGCGATACGAACCGTTGGTGGCGACGGTTGGAGACGTGGCAAAATTTCCGCGCACGTTCGCGAACACGTTGTCTATGCGACAACCGTCCGATCAAGCTGCACGAATCTTGACGCCGAGGATGATAAATAGTAACCGTGGGGAAATTTCCAATTTTTACCTCATTCTTCTCGCATCATCTTCTTCCTCCAGCCGCGCGTCTCCTCGAGCTCCCCTTGTCTAGTGCCGCAGGCGGAGTTCGTCCGGGTTAATCTTCATCCATCGTCGTCCCAATGGTGACGAACACCCCTCGAGACATGACGGCTTTGTTGGCTTGCTCGTCGCGCGAGTACTCCTCCTCCATCTCCTGCATAGCGGAGTCTAGCTCTTCTGGACTGAAGTCTATCTCCTCTGAATCTGCACTGAAATCGGCATAAAGCGCGTTAATGACAGAGTCGGAGGGTGCCAGGACTTCCTCAATGACGGGTGGTGGAGGTGCAACGGCCTCGACAATGACTGGAGGTGGTGGTGCTGCTGCGACGATGGTGGCAGGAGGCAGTGGCGGCGGCTGCTAAATCAGAGGTTCTCCGTCTCTGAGCGCAAGCTCCATCTGGGCTGCTGCGTCAGCTTCCGCGTAGCTGTTGACGGTGCTCACCATCTCTTCGAGGGTAAGGCATCCTGTTGCCTGCTGCCGTCTTAGAGAATGTCGGAGAAGCGTGCCACGGTCCAGTCCTTCCACGAAGTGATACAAAGCGTTATCATCGGGGTAGTGGGCTAGATCGGCTCGTATACGGAGCCATCTAGCCAGGTAATCGCGGGGGTTTTCGCCTTCTCTCTGAACGCAGTGCGCCAGATCGAAGATGGTAACCACGCCGACGAACTTGGATCTCTGCTGTCCAGACGCACGGGCGAAGCCGGCGGATTTCCAGTGATCTTCCACCTTTATATCCTGCACAGGGGCGGTTTGGGTGGGCCTTGAATTTTTCCGATCTTTGCCGGCAAACTCTAAGGAGAGATCCGACATTGATCCTTCCGCGAACGTATCCTGCCCGTAGGCGGTCCGTGCGGGCCTTGGTGCTTTCCGATCTTTGCCGGCAAACTCCAAAGAGAGATCCGACATCGATCCTTCCGTGAACGTATCCAGCCGTAGGTGGTCCGTGCGGGTCTTGATGCTCCTCCGACTCCCAGGGAACTAGTGCCCGAGTCGGTTGCGCCGATGAAGAGGTGGATGTCTCCGATAGGAACGATCGAACACCGCGTAGGGTTCGTCTTCGCCGGGATCCATAACTCATCAGGAGGGACGATCGGAACGTTGCCGGAGAAGAGAACGCGACCAATG
This sequence comes from Avena sativa, assembly GCA_916181665.1. Lineage (NCBI taxonomy): Eukaryota > Viridiplantae > Streptophyta > Magnoliopsida > Poales > Poaceae > Avena > Avena sativa. Next base: position 15,643,596 of record OV702286.1, on the reverse strand, counting down.
GATACAGTTTCGCCGATTCCAGTGAAGATCTTGGTCCTCGCCCGCTGAAGAGCCCGAAGCGCCTCTTGCCCCACGGTGGGCGCCAACTATCGTGGTATTGCCGACGAGTACGCCATGGAGAGGTCCTCACAGTGCGTGTTTAAAGATGTGGGGTAAGGTGGACGGTTGACGGGTACGAGGTAACACAGCTTACCCAGGTTCAGATCCCACAACGGTGGCGAAATCCTACTCCTGCTACAAATCACTATAAGGGCAATACGCCGAGTTACAGGGATTGGTTCGTTGTGCAAGGTGACTAGAGAGTCTAAGTTATCGTGCCCTAAAAGCTCCCATAGGCCCGACTTATATAGTCGCCAGGTCCTAGGGTTACAGGGAAAAGTCCTAGCCGGACAGGTTACAGAGTCCTACACTATCTATTACTAGTCTTGTGTATCTTGTACTCCAAGGCTCCGGGTACGTTGGTGACTCCACCGTAGCCTTCCTTTATCCGGCATGGGCCTCCCTTCTGGATCCATCTAACTGGGCCGCCCAGCAGGCCATAGGCCATGCTACCAACTATGGGCCACCCGGGTTATCCGGATAAGAGACATGCTATAAGGATACCCATATTGTAGGGGTTCGTAGCATGGAAAACAAAAAATTTCAACCGCATGAACACACAATCAAGATCTAATCTATGATCAATCCAAGATCTATCTACTAGATTGTAGCAACGAGTCGATGGAATACTAACCCTCGAAGATCCAAAGCGGTTAATGAGAGCAGATTCTCGTGGGTGATGTAGTCGTACACTTGCCGATCTCAAGACCGCGTAGACGATCCTTCCGGCGCTGCGTTCCGGCAGCGCTCCCGCAGTCGGTCACACGTTCGGTACTCGATGAAGACCTTCATCTCCCTTGTTCCAGCAGGCATCGGAGGTTGTAGCACTCTCCTCGTGATTCCAGCAGCACGACGGCGTGGTGTCGGAAGTAGAGGGGAGATCTCGCAGGGCTTCGCCTTAAGCCGGAGCGAGTATGGTGGAGTATGAGAGAGGCCTTGGTGATCTAGGGTTTAGAGGGCACCAAGGGGAGGGCTTGGCCGGCGTCTAGGGTTTGGGAAAACCCTAACTCGCCGAGTTAGAGGAGGCCCTAGGCGGCGGCAGCAGGAGGTGGTCGGCGACTTGGGGCTAGGGTTTTAGGTGTGTGGGAGAGGGGCAGCCCTGCCCCTCCTTTTATAGGTGGGAGGGTGCAGTTTGGGAGGAGGGAGTCCTCCTCCAACTCTTCCTCCTTGGCCGGCGGGTGGAGGGAGGAGACTTCCTCCCCAAGTAGGTTTCCTACTCTCCCTCCACCAAGCAAACTTGCCGTTTGACTTTTTCAAATTGGCGTTTGACTTTCAAACTAGGATTTGATTTCTCCCTTTATTTTGCCTAGCCAAGTGACCTAGTACATGATGCAACCATTCCACATTGTCATGACACATTCATGTACCCTTCCCCTCCGGAGTGCCGGACCTTCCGGACCCTTCTAGAACATTCCCGATGAAAACACCGGAATCATTCCCCAACTCCGAAACATGACTTTCCTTATATGAATCTTATTCTCTGGACCATTCTGGATCTCCTCGTGATATCCCGGATCCCATCCGAGACTCCGAACAACATTCCGTCTCTTATTCATCATTCCATAACTACTCAACAACATCGAATCCTTAAGTGTGTCTCCCTACGGTTCGTGAATTATGCGGACATGATCGAGACACTTCTCCGATCAATAACCAATAGAGGAATCTGGAAATTCATATGGCTCCCACATATTTCTACGATTACTTTGCGATCGAATGAACCACTTACATACGATACCAATTTCCCTTTGTCTCACGATAGTTTACTTATCCGAGGTTTTGATCGTCGGTATCTCTGCATACCTAGTTCAACCTCGTTACCGATAAGTACTCTTTTCTCATTCCCGTGGTATGTGATCCCTTGTGAGCCAGTCACATGCTTGCAAGCTAATTGGATGACATTCCACCGAGAGGGCCCAGAGTATATCTATCTGTCATATGGATGGACAAATCCCACTCTTGATCCATGTGTCTCAACCCATACTTTCCGAACACTCAATGTCATCTTTATAGCCACCCAGTTACGGTGTGGTGTTTGATGTCATCAAAGCATCCTTCCGGTGATGGTGATAAGCATGATCTCATGGTCGAAGGAATTAGGTTACTATGTATCAGAAAGCTTATAGCAAATGAACTATATTAAATGTCTTGATCTTTATGCTACGCTTAACTATAGGAGTTTGTCCATCACATCATTCTCCTAATGATATGACCCTGTTGTTAATAACATCTCTATGTTCATGATCAGGAAACCATGATCATATATTAACCAACAAGCTAGTTTAACAAGAGGCTTTACTAGGGACTCTTTTATGTTTACAAATCACACAAGTATTAATGTTTCCTGTTAATACAATTATATAAGTATGAAGATATGATAATAACCACTTTATTATTGCCTCTTGGGCATATCTCGAACAGTCTCCCACTTGCACTAGAGTCAATAATCTAGTTTCAAACCTTTGTGTATTCAACACCTATGGCTTTCTGGTGTCGTATGTACACGATTGCTAGTGGTCAACTGATCTCCGGATCTGACACTTCTAGATTCGTGTGTAATTGCATGTCTTTGCGTCTCTACGCATCACTCATTCTCTAAGGAGATGGCTTTGTACAAATTTGGTCCTTTGGTGTGACCTTTAGTTCTTTGGGGTTAAAACATGTTGATAATATTGTCGTACAATATATCTTCATAGTATTATCCCTGCTGTGAACTACACTTAGTTTGATAACAAACTACTTGACACAAATGCCCTCTTTTGCTGCTATAACAGCAGTTATATACTTATCCTTTTGTTGTAGTATCTGTCACAATGTCTCAACTTTGGAACACATCCAAATTCATTATGGAACTTACTTTCCATCATATTGTGCCACCCTTAGTTTAGATTGAGATAAACTTAATTTGTACTTTGTGACAAAACTAGTATCAATGTAATTCATTTACAATGAACTAACCATCTATTTGTCACTTCTACAAAATAATATATTCTTATTTCTTTTACAAGATCATAAGAATATATTTACTATTGTCCAATAATCATCTTATGAATCATTCTGGTATACGCTCATAACATTTAGAGCATAGGACATATCTGGATTTGTACACATCACAGCCTGATTGATAAAATACTCTTTGTGATTTTATACATCAAGTATCAATCTATACTTGAATCTTTGTTTCACTTATCAAGTGTCAATACACTTGAATATATCATCAATATTGAACTCATTCAATCCTTTCTGTTCAACAAGAACCTTTCTTGTAGTTTCTATATTGAACTCATTCAATATATCATCTATGTACTTTCGGCACAACCATATTAGCGTCTATTGATGCCAAATATTTGGGTTTTGCCTAAGTCTTTCATCGAGATGAAATTCTTATCCTGTGTTAATAAAATATACATTATTTCCAATCAACAATATGTCTTCCACATAATGTATTAGAAACATGTCTTAGCACTCCCACTTAATTTCTTACAAATGCAAGCATCTTCATCGTCTCCGATGAAATTAAACTCTTTTAACAGTTTCATCGTAGTGAAGATTCCAAATCCGCGATGCTTACTTCAACCATTGAAGTTTGCATATGCTTTCAGCATCCTTTGAATTAACAAAACCCTTTGGACCGTGTCATGCACACGTCCTTGGTAACCATTCTATTAGAAGAACTTGTTTTGTTTATTCAACGCATAACAAAATTATATGTCGTGGTTGCTACATTAATCTGTCTAGACTAAATATCGCTATGAAAGATCAGATCTTGTCATAGTCAACCTTTGAACATTGTTTTGAACTCTTTCCCAACATGTCGACTATTTCATAGATGTGAAACATCCATGTCTATTTCTTTATAGATCCAAATACGACTTATAAGGTCTTGTACCTTTCTAGAGGGTCTTTCAAGTTCAAAGCTTGATCTCTCGTATATGGAACTATCACGGATTTTATGGCTTCAAGCCATTTGACGGAGTCAGGACCCATCATTGCTTCTTTGCATGTAGTCAGATCATTATTGTCAAATAATGATTTAACTCTCAAATCTTGGTATTTGACTGTTTACCCGACCTACTTGTTTCAATAGGAACTTAGATCTCCGTGACCACAACCTTTGAGGCACGTGAGCCATGAGCATTGTTGCTGCCTCCGGAACACTTTTCGGCGCTGCGCAACTTTGCATGTATAGCTAAGGTTCTTTTAACCTTATCAAAGTTCTATTGTCCTCCCACTTAACTTTTCACGAAAAATTCCTTCTCTAAGAAACTTGACGTTTTAAGCGACAAACATTTTTGTCTCCGATGTTATGGAGGAACAGTTATTCGAAATAACATACAAAGACAGGTTCATCCGACTTTGGTTGCAAACATCTTTCTTATGCATAGCATACCAATGTTTAAGAAAGGACAACTTGGGTTTTATCCCAAACCATAACTTTATATGGTGTCAATTCAACGGATTATGATGGAGTTCTTTTCAATGGAAAAACGTTAGTCTCTAAAGGTTTTAATCTTTAAAATATAATGGCAGTTTTATGAATTACACCTTTGATCTTACCATGTCAAACAAGGTTTAGTTACAAATCTCGAATGCTCCATACTCTTATGGTGTTTCGAAAAATGCAAATCCACGGAACGATTCCTTAAATCTTAGATATTATGCTAAACTTGTAACTCAAATATCTTCCTTTATGATCTTATCATAAACTATTTATATTCTTGTTACAATGATTTTGCACTTCATCTTGAAAGTCTTTGAACTTTTCAAATGTTTCATACTTCATCCTTATTAAGTAAATATTCATATATTCACTCAAATTTTCGGAGGAAGCATATGAAGTTGAAATCCATCGCTCTTGACTACACATAATGGACTTCATACAACAATATGTACAAGTTCTAATAAGCTAGTCATTCGTTCCCTTTTGGCCTATGAACAAAGTTTTAATTATCTCTAGGAAAGTTTCATAAGCATTATTTGATCAAAAATCAAAAGACTCCAAAATTCCATCCACATGGAGTTTCTTCATGTTTTCTTTCCAATATAATTTAAACAGTGATGTCACTTCCTAAGTGATCTTTTAATCAATTTGTCTTTCGACATTTTTAGCACTAGTTTTATGGATGCGATTTCTCCAACGAGATTTGTAAATCATCCATCTTTTATGGATTACGACAATTATTTTTGTTCTCATAATACCTAATAAAACAAATCTTGAAGGCAAGCTTTTAACGAGCAACACAATAACCCTTTATTTGTTCTTGATGAACATCATCACATATTCTTTTGCTAGTTACTTAGGCCATTGTAGTTCATGAATTCTGTTGTTTCGTATGACCATTCATACCAACAAATTCAGTATCAAATACTTAAGAACCACATTGTTTAACAAGCAAAGAATATAGCCATAACACATATATCCTTTATATACCTAAACTGAACAATTCTAGTCTTTTCTTTTCTGCCATATATTTATGAGATTCTCTTTCAGTATTTATTTTTCTGTTTGAAAGAATCTATCAACATCAATAGTGGAGCCATACACATGACACATAGTCCAAAGCGTGTATAGTTAAATACCAATGTCTTTGGACTTGCAATTTGAAGTAGATTACCATCATCAAATGTTTGGTGTTCTTTCAAATTCCTTTCTTTAGTAATCTCTTGGTGTAGTAAACATTTTACCTACATCAAATATTCACCCTTATCATGGAATCATCCATGATCAAGCTACTTTTAGCTTATAACGGTGAATCACGAGTATAATGTTGCTCTCCAAAACCTTTTGGAGGTTTAGGACAACTAGTGTCTCCAACCTTTTGCAAATTCTCATCAAATATGAGAACATGACTTTTGCCATATTATACTCTATCATGTTGCAACCAAAACTTCGTTTCAGATATCACAATATCTTCCACACATCATGGTTTCTAAAACAACTCTTTCAGATCCTAGATAACCTTGATATTAAGACAATCCTTTGAATATCAAGAATCATGAAGATAAACATGATACTTATATACTAACATTGGAATTGTTACTCTTGATTTAATACCAACTATTAAATTTCACGGAGTAATCGAAACTTACTGAAAGTTTGCAATGGGACTTTTAAACTTTAGATTAACACTTCAAAACAATACGATACCAGTTCGTAAAGTAACTAACCAGAATTCTATAGTTCTATCATCTCAATTATAACTAAGCGCAATGTGGTAAACGGATGCCAATGACTACAAAAACTATGCAAATTCACTTTGATTTAATTTATGATAAATAGTGTTCAACTTTTAATCATATTGCTGTTGAACTCCCACTCAAAACAATATCCCTCACATTGTTTTAGTGATCACACGAACCAAATTCACCACATCAAAACCGATCATCACGAGAGTTGATGTAGCTTCAATGGCGAACAATCAACATGTTCATCATATCTACTATATGACTCATGCTTTACCTTTCGGTGATCCGTGTTCCGAGACCATGTCTGTACATGCTAGGCTCATCAAGATCAAACCTTAGCTTCCGCATGAGCAAATCTGGCTTGCTCACGTTGTATACACTCGCAGAATCTAACACACCCGATCATCACGTGGTGCTTCGAAACAACGAGTTTTAGCAACGGTGCTTACTAAGGATGAACACTTTAAAACTTGAAATTGTGTGCTTGAGGGATCATCTTATAATGCTACCGTCGTTAACTAAGCAATACAAGATGCATAAAAGGATTAACATCACATGGAATTCATAATATGTGATATGATATGGCCTTTCTTCTTGTGCTTCTGATCTCCATCTTTAAGCACGAACATGATCTCCATCATCACCAGCATGGCGTCAAGGTCAATGGCGCCGCTTCATGGTTGTCGTCCACCAGCTTGAACTATTACAACTACTTTGAATAGACACGCGGATCTTAACAGAATTTAAAGACAACCATATGGCTCCTGCCGGTTGTCAATTTACAATAAGGAACATTGCATACATCAAATATAATCACAATCATGGCCATATCACATCACAGCACACCTCTGCAAAACAAAGTTAGACGCCTCTAATTTTCTTTGCATGTTTTACGTGGTTTGGGGCTTTCAATAAGTGTCGTTCTAACTTACGAACAAGAACCACAACATTGATACTAGTATTGTCAATCACCCGTTGTAAATTGAATCTTAACTATGTTGGGAGAAACAGACACCCGTAAAGCCACTTATGCAATACAAGTTGCATGTCAAGCGTGGAGCAAGTCTCATGAACGATGTCATGTAAGGTTAGCCCGGGCCGCTTCATCCCACCATCCCGCAAGATGCAAAGTATACAATAAGCAATCGACAACAAAAACATCAACACCCACAATGACCATTGTGTTCTATTCGTGCAACAGATCTACATATAGACACGGCTCTGATACCACTGTAGGGGTTCGTAGCATGGAAAACAAAAAAATTCTACCGCATGAACACACAATCAAGATCTAATCTATGATCAAGCCAAGATCTATCTACTAGATTGTAGCAACGAGTTGATGGAAATACTAACCCTCGAAGATCCAAAGCGGCTAACGAGAGCAGATTCTCGTGGGTGATGTAGTCGTACACTTGCCGATCTCAAGATCGCGTAGACGATCCTTCCGACGCTGCATTCCGGCAGCTCTCCCGCAGTCGGTCACACGTTCGGTACTCGATGAAGACCTTCCTCTCCCTTGTTCCAGCAGGCAGCGGAGGTTGTAGCACTCTCCTCGTGATTCCGGCAGCACGACGTCGTGGTGTCGGAAGTAGAGGGGAGATCTCGCAGGGCTTCGCCTTAAGCCGGAGCGAGTATGGTGGAGTATGAGAGAGGCCTTGGTGATCTAGGGTTTAGAGGGCACCAAGGGGAGGGCTTGGCCGGCGGCTAGGGTTTGGGAAACCCTAACTCGCCGAGTTAGAGGAGGCCCTAGGCGGCGGCAGCAGGAGGTGGCCGGCGACTTGGGGCTAGGGTTTTAGGTGTGTGGGAGAGGGGCAGCCCTGCCCCTCCTTTTATAGGTGGGAGGGTGCGGTTTGGGAGGAGGGAGTCCTCCTCCAACTCTTCCTCCTTGGTCGGCGGGTGGAGGGAGGAGACTTCCTCCCCAAGTAGGTTTCCTACTCTCCCTCCACCAAGCAAACTTGCCGTTTGACTTTTTCAAATTGGCGTTTGACTTTCAAACTAGGATTTGATTTCTCCCTTTATTTTGCCCAGCCAAGTGACCTAGTACATGATGAAACCATTCCACATTGTCATGACACATTCATGTACCCTTCCCCTCCGGAGTGCCGGACCTTCCGGACCCTTCTAGAACATTCCCGATGAAAACACCGGAATCATTCCCCAACTCCGAAACAGGACTTTCCTTATATGAATCTTATTCTCTGGACCATTCCGGATCTCCTCGTGATATCCCGGATCCCATCCGAGACTCCGAACAACATTCGGTCTCTTACTCATCATTCCATAACTACTCAACAACATCGAATCCTTAAGTGTGTCTCCCTACAGTTCGTGAATTATGCGGACATGATCGAGACACTTCTCCGATCAATAACCAATTGAGGAATCTGGAAATTCATATGGCTCCCACATATTTCTACGATTACTTTGCGATCGAATGAACCACTTACATATAATACCAATTTCCCTTTGTCTCACGATAGTTTACTTATCCGATGTTTTGATTGTCGGTATCTCTGCACACCTAGTTCAACCTCGTTACCGATAAGTACTCTTTTCTCGTTCCCGTGGTATGTGATCCCTTGTGAGCCAGTCACATGCTTGCAAGCTAATTGGATGACATTCCACCGAGAGGGCCCAGAGTATATCTATCCGTCATATGGATGGACAAATCCCACTCTTGATCCATGTGTCTCAACCCATACTTTCCGAACACTCAATGCCATCTTTATAGCCACCCAGTTACGGTGTGGTGTTTGATGTCATCAAAGCATCCTTCCGGTGATGGTGATAAGCATGATCTCATGGTCAAAGGAATTAGGTTACTATGTATCAGAAAGTTTATAGCAAATGAAGTATATTAAATGACTTGATCTTTATGCTACGCTTAACTATAGGAGTATGTCCATCACATCATTCTACTAATGATATGACCCTGTTATTAATAACATCTCTATGTTCATGATCAAGAAACCATGATCATATATTAACCAACAAGCTAGTTTAACAAGAGGCTTTACTAGGGACTCTTTTATGTTTACAAATCACACAAGTATTAATGTTTCCTGTTAATACAATTATAGCATGGTATGTAAACATTTATCATAAGTATAAAGATATGATAATAACCACTTTATTATTGCCTCTTGGGCATATCTCCAACACATATAGCATATCCCCAACAGGGGCGCAGCCTCCCCCCACTCCAACCCTAGCCGTCGTCCAACTGCTGCCCTTCCACCTCTCTCTCTCCCGACTGCGCATAGGCAAAGCCCTGCCGCAGAAACTCTCCACCATAAGCACCACGCCGTCGTGCTACAGATCCAATCTATCTCTCCACCATACTTGCTGTACCAAGGAAAGGAGGAGACGTCGCTGCACCGTACGTGTGCATCTCTCGGAGGCGCCGCCACTTGCAGCGTAGGATCGGATCGCGAGAAGGAGACAGCGAGTATGACTACATCAACCACGTTCTGTTGAATGTTTCTGCTGTGTGATTTCTTCAAGGGTATGAAGATCTCATCAATATCTCTCGTTAATTACATCTCCTAGATTAGATCTTGGATTTCTTGTTCGCATCCGTAGGATTTTTTTTTGATTTACTATGCTACGAAACCCTTCAGGTGGTGCAAGTTAAGCTTTATAGCAAGCATAGATGTAGCAGCCTTCCAAGCAAAGATTTTTAACTTCTAGGGTACCTTAGCCTTCCAGATCACATTCCAAATGCCTCTATCCCCTGAAGGCTCCGAGCTTGATTGGCCACCACTAAGTCTAGCGTATGATGGTTCCATGCCAAGACGATATGCAGACCGAACCGAGAAAAGGCCATTGCTCTCCGGGAGCCACGCAACGAAGTCGTCACATTGTCTTTCGGGAAGCTTTATGGAAAGGATCAACTCAGCATCCGAAGGGGGGCAGCAGGACCGGACCAGGTTCGCTTCCCAGGTCCGAGTGGTCTGATTGATGAGCTCGGACACCCAGCGCCTACGGCAGTTCCCTAGCTTCTTCGGGGTAGTAGGGGCATCGACGTGGGGTAGCCAATTATCCCTGAAAATTTTCACTTGAGTTCCAGAGCCAATCCTCCATATCACCCCTTTTTAAAGAAGGTCGAGGCCATGCAAAAACCCTTGCCATGACTGAGATGTGTTCTGGACAAAGGCAGTATCAAGGAGGTTTCTCGACGGGTAGTATTTAGCTTTGAGGACCCTTGCACAGAAACTGTCGGGGAAATGGATCAATCTCCAAGCTTGTCGTGCGAGCAAAGCTTGGTTGAATATACGAAGGTCTCTAAAACCCATGCTACCTTGGCTTTTCGGCCTTGTCATTTTTTCCCATGAAAGCCAATGCATGCGCCGATGATTCTCCTCATCGCCCCACCAAAAATCACGGGCAACTTTAGAGAGGTCCTCAGTCAGACCTGCAGGAAACTTAAACACCCCCATTGCATACGTTGAGAGAGATTGCAACACTGCCTTTATGAGGATTTCTTTTGCCGCACTTGACATATACTTCTTGGCCTAGTCATTAGCTTTTTTCGAGAATCTTTCCTTTGTTTTTTGGAGCTTGTCATTTTTCAACCTCCCCTTTGGAACAGGTAGACCAAGATATTTTTTCTTCAAAGCATAAAATCTCATATTGCAGCATACCTTTGATTTATTCCTGGGTATTAGAGGCCACTTTGTCACCATAAAGTATGGAGCATTTTCCCAAGCTAACAAGCTGTCCAGTGCTCTTTTCATATCTGTCGAGGATAGCTTTGATCACCGAGGCTTGGTTGGCCGATCCCTCCAAAAATAATAGGCTATCGTCTGTAAACAGTAGGTGGGACACACCCGGGCCCCTTCTACTCAACTGAAGCTCCTTAAGCGCGCCGTCAGAAATTTCCTTCTGGATTAGACGAGAAAGACCATCAGCAACAAACAAGAACAAGTACGGAGAGAGGGGGTCACCTTGGCGAAGTCCGCGTGTAGGAGTAAAGGGGTCCAACGTATTTCCGTTAAAGCGAATAGAGTAGCGACCAGTAGTGACACAAGCCATCACCCACCGAATCCATTGACTTTGAAAGCCCAGCTTCGCTAAAACCCCTTCCAAAAACCTCCAGTCCACGCGATCATAGGCCTTGGCCATGTCCAACTTGTACGCACAGAAGTTCTTGCGAGCAGCAGAACCTATCTGGATAGAATAAATGCACTCGAAAGCAACCAAAGCATTGTCAGCAATAAGTCTTCCCGGGATAAACACACTTTGAGTTGGCGAGATGATGTCCTGCAGAATTGGCCGTAGGCGATTCACAAGACACTTGGAGACCACTTTGAAAATCACATTGCACAGACTGATTGGTCTAAAATCCTTAATCTCCTCCGGATTGTCCTTCTTAGGGATCAGAACAATGGCAGTATCATTTACCTCCTCTGGCATGACACCATCAGAGAAGACCTTCTGCACAACAAGAACCACATCACCCCGAATAATATCCCAATTACGTTGAAGGAATCTGGCTGGAAAACCGTCCGGTCTAGGTGCTTTAATTGGCCCAATCTGAAACAGCGCATCGCTGATCTCCTTTTCTGAAAACGGGGCACACAGCCTCTCATTCATCTCATTATCAACACATTCCTGAAAAACATCAGTGACAATGTTAGGATCAATATTATCTTCTCGCGCGTAGAGTCCTTGGAAAAACTCCCTAGTGATATCTTCCATCTCTGACGTGTCAGAAGTCCAGGATCCGTCCGCTCGCTTTAGCTTGCTAATGCAATTTTTCTTTCTCCTGTTAGAAGCCCTCCTGTGGAAGTATTTTGTATTGCGGTCTCCTTCGCGTAGCCACGTTACCCTGGATCGTTGCGTCCACATGATTTCTTTTCAATAGAGGAGTTCATCCATCTCCTTAGAAATCTTAGCTCTCTCGTCCAAACTTTCAGCATCATTGAAAAAAGCTAGCTCCTCAATCCTTTTTCTCTTCCGTTCCAGATTTTTTTAAAACACCGAAATGATCCACTTTCCATACGTACAAGTTGTTCATGATAGATTTCATAGAGGAATAGATATCATCCAAATCCTGCGTTGGCACTCTACGAGACCAAGCCTCTTTCACAGTCGGAGCTAGAGACGACTCATGCTCCCAGACTATTTCGTAGCGCCGAATGGGCTGGTTAGGCCTTTTCTCAACGATAGGGTCCATGGAGAGAAGCAGCGGACAGTGATCAGACCGAGGGGATGTAAGGTGGCGCAGCCGAGCATCAGGGAACAAAGTTGACCAAGCCGGCGAAACGACGGCGCGATCAAGCCTTACCTTCACATTGTGATCTCCTCTTTGCTTATTATCCCAAGTCCACGGGGTGCCCAAGAAACCAATATCATGTAGGTCACAGTGGGAAAGGACCTCCCTAAAATCGAGCATCAGTCTCTCAGATCTTCGGGAATTCGAGAAGTGCTCTTCCTTCCACATAACTTCGTTGAAATCGCCAATCATTAACCATGGCTCAGTTGAGTGTTGTTTAACTCGGAGTTTGTCCCACATAAAATGACGATAGCTAGCTCTCGGCTCCCCGTAAACAAAAGTACCACGCCATTTGGAATCATATGGGCCTCCACTAATATGCGCATCAATGTGTCGCTTACTGAATGAAAGAACTTCTACTTCAATGCCATCCAGAGAGTAAAGAGCAATGCCTCCACCAGAGCCCTCTCCTTTGACATGGAAACAGTTCTGCATACCTATACGAAAACAAAGGTTTTTTACACGATCCTTTGATTGTTTGGTCTCACAAAGAAAAACCAGTCTGGGCTTATAAGTCTGGACAAGAATGACCAGTTCCTGAACATTCGCGGGTGCCCCTCCCCGGCTGTTCCATTCTAGAAGACTCATTGGGCCTAGCGGTCATCCTCGAAGGATGCCGCCGATGTTGCCATAAGATCATGTTTGTTTTCCACTGAGCCCGTATTCCTCATCTTAGCATTGTCCTTTGTCTTGACATACGTGGGTGGAGGGGGGATTAGGTCATCGCCACAGGTAAAGTCAGTCTCCATGGGGGTTTTACTGCCTTCCTCAATCATGACAAGCTGTTTCCTTGCATCTGAAACATTCCTGGTCTCACCCCCCCACTAGAAGCGGAGGGTCCCCATGTTTAACCGGGCTGCTGACAGTGTCTTTAAGCTCTTCATCTCCTTCCAATTCAGCATCCTCGGATGATCGCTTCCTTGGCCCCCCGTTAAACTGAGGGCTTCTGCCGCCAAAACCTCCACGCATAGGAGCACGAGGGGTAAAGCGACGAGGTGCATGTGCGGGTTGGTTTGCCCTTTGATTAGCAAGCATCCATGAACCATATTGCAACTTATGTTCCGTCCAAACACCATCACCACACTCCTCGTGGTCGTGACCAAGAAGGCCACATCGTTTACAGAAAAACAAGATTTTCTCATACTTGACTGCTAATCTCCGCTTTCCCTCAGGAAGCGTTAAAGACACAAATCGCATAAGTGTCCTGGAAATCTCAATCCTAGCACGCACTCGAACATAGTTCCCCTCAAAGAAGAACTTTGGGGCCATCTGGACTTCCCGGACAATGCCAATTCGCCGTGCTAGCTCATCCAACACCTCCTGTTTCCGGTACAGCTCCGGCACACCATGAATTTGCGCCCAGACGTGTAAGCCACTGAAGACAACGCTTTCTAGATCGCATAGGCCATCATAATCTTCGATGAGAACACCCCATCCCTGCAAGGTCCTTGGTGAACCACCTTTTCCAGTCACCCAAGCAGTACATCTGGACGATGAAGAGGTTCTCGCCCGCTTCACGGAAGGTTGGTTCGCGGGAGAGTTCCAAATAACCTTCATCTTTTCGAAGAAGGCATCATCGGCGTTGAACGAACACGCTGTGTGGACCTTGCCGATCGCTAGCCACCGGTCGCCTGTTGATACTCTCTAGCATCGTCAACACCGATTACCACATCATCTAGCTCGTCCTCGTTCAGCTCGAGGTGGCTGAACAAATCATCAATTTTCTCCTCTGGACTGCTGCTGGCCGGCACTGAAGCACCCGAGACAGCCGCCACTGGATCGCCCGCTTTGGGTTGCCCTTCTTTCCGGAACCTGACTTGGTACCTGCAGTCGCTTCCATGAGATCCAAAAGTCACCAAACCCTAGCGGAGTCGGGTGGAAAGCTTTCGGGGGAGCATAAACCTACGCGCACCACACGGAGGGCAAGGAGGGGAGATAGGCGGAAGAGCAGGGAAAGATACTTGGGGGGGGGGGAGACTGACCCGATCTCACGGTGGCGCAAGGACGCCGTCGGAGCAGAAAAACCCTAAGGCCTCGTTTGGCAGCCTGGTTTGTACGCAGTCTCACGTGTAAATTACCGGCCGAGTCTATTACTCAAAAAAACACTACATAATCTATTTGGCAGCCCAGTTTCCACTTGTGTAAGCCCGAGTAAACCTGTAGATACCCGTCGGGTTGAGTAGTTGTTGAGACGCGAGGTATGGCTCGCGTTTCTTACTCGTGATGGCGACACAGGTAATCGGTGAGCCGGGTGTTTTCACCAAAGATACCATGGATAATACCCACTAAAACACTATAAAACACTTCCGCCAAACAAGACCTAAACGAGGGTAGCAGATAAATTGGGCTTTGGGCGTGTTAATTTGTGAATTTAGGCTGCGTACTATAGATGCTCTTACAGTGGAAAAAAAAGACTACGGAGAGGCCATCGTGCCGTGAAATTTGACGATGGAGGCCATCTCTCTGCATTTCTCTACGGAAAATGATATGGATCCCCCGGACAATGGGGGTTTCATCGTCCTCCTCCCCTAAAATCGTCCCAAATTTCATTTTTGCTTAAAATAGCCCGTTTTTGCTACATATGTCCCTGCTTTTGTTTTCGAAGAAAAAAAAACGATTCGTCTTAGAAATAGAACGTCTCGCCGAAGACCTCGCTGGAGATCATACAGGAAAAAAAATTGTGCTAATGCAGCAAACCGATTTCATCGGAAATTTTTTTTGCTGCATGGTCTCCGGCGAGGGTCATCAACGAGTTGTTTCCGACGATATCTCCGGCGAAGACGGTTTTGCTGCAATAGCACAATTTTTTCACTACATGGTCTCCGGCGAGGTCTCCGATGAAGTCTCCGGTGAGACATTCTATTTCTAAAACAAACCGTTTTTTGCTTTAAAAGTAAAAGCGAAAACATATACAGCAAACACGAAATGTTTTGCAGTAAATGAACACGTGTCAGCACGGAAGCGGGACGATGGAAGCTCTCCCATCGTCCGGGGGACCCTAGCAGTTTCCTTTCTCTACACAACAGAAGTCTCTCCGTTTGCTCTGCTGTACGGAGTTCGATTCGCCTCGTTCCCCTTTCTCAGTTTCCAACTCCCCGCCTGCCGCCGGCGGTGGCGCCGTCGCCATGCTCCGCCTACAAAGCTGCATCCTCACCCGTGTACTCTCATCTCCCGCCAAAACTCCCGTCTCCCCACTCCACCAACTGCTCTCAGCAGCTGCGGCAGCGCCTGCTGCCTCTCCCAGCCCCGCGTTCGCCGTCGAGCAGTACCTCGTCGACACCTGCGGCCTTACCCGAGCTCAAGCCCTCAAGGTCTCCACCAAGCTCTCCCACCTCAAGGCCCCCTCCAAGCCCGACGGCGTCCTCGCCTTCCTCGCTGGTCTCGGTCTCTCCAGCGCCGCCGTCGCCGCCGCCGTCGCCAAGGACCCCAAGCTCCTCTGCACCAGCGTGACGAGAACCCTGGCTCCTACCGTCGCCGGGCTCACCGATCTCGGTTTATCGCGTTCCGATATCGAGCGCCTTGCCTCGCTCGCCCCCGCCAGCTTCCGCGGTAGATCCGTCGTCTCCAACCTACCTTACTACCTGTTGCTCTATGGATCCTACGACAACATCCTCCGGGTAATCAAGAAAAACTCCACCCTCCTCGTGAGCAACCTCGAGAAGGTGGTCAAGCCCAATGTCGCGTGCCTGCGGGAGTGCGAGCTAGATGCTTGTGATATTGCCAAGCTGTGCATCTCTCGGCCATGGCTGCTCACCACCAACTTGGAGCGCGTCCAGGAGATGGTTGCACGCGTCGAAAGTCTTGGTGTGCCCCGTGGGTCTGGGATGTTCAGACTAGCGTTGCAGGCTGTCTCATCCCTTGGTGAGGACAAGATTGCCGGCAAACTGGAGTACTTGAAGAACATGTTCAGGTGGTCAGATGTTGAGGTGGGCATTGCTGTTTGCAGGGCTCCGGTGATCCTGACGAGATCTAAGGGCATTCTGCAGAGTAGGTCAGAGTTCCTTATCTCTGAGGTGGCGCTGGAACCCGCCTACATTGCTCATCGGCCAGCACTGCTCAATTATAGCTTGGAGGGGCGGCTCAGGCCAAGGTACTATGTAGTGAAGTTTCTTAAGGCAAATGGATTGCTAGATCATGACCGGGACTACTATACTGTAGTCACCTACATCGAGAAGGCATTTGTGGAGAAGTTCATATGCCCTCACGAGGAAGCTGCACCACACCTTGCTGCTGACTATGCTGCCGCTTGCAAAGGGGAATTGCCTGCTAGATTTGTGTTTGCTTGAACCATGAACAGGGTATTTGAATTTTGAAAATGGATATTGCACAACCAAGATTTCTCTCTGCTTCGTAAGCTGGTCCTTCATGTTTCAATTCTTATCTTGAGTAAATGGAGTTTTGGTTGTCAGTTACATGCTGGTTTGGCCGTTGCTAACTGAAAGTTGATATTTGATTCGTGATTCATGTTATGTCCATCATATCAGCCAGTAGAGAAGAGAGCATGGTATGGTTCTGAACTTGTTAATCCTCATGTTATATAGACACACATATTGGAACTAGATGTGTGTGAGACCAGGCCATTCTGCAAATGCATTGAAGTATCAATGAGTAGTAGTATGTCCGCACTATTGATATCTATGTGGATACTGATATGGAAGCGGCGGAGTGTTCTCAAATGGTCCTTACAGTTTCAGTGCATCTTCTAGTCTATCTTTCCATGAAAGAAGTTCCTTAGTTTAGCCATGAAGATGAGAGACTTACTGATGACCACAATATTTGGACCTTTCCCTTTTTGTGGAGAACGATTGTAGACTTACTGATGACCGCAATATATTGATCACTGCTGAGGGTGCAGTTCTGATTTATTTTGTTGGTTGCTTGCTCTGCTTCTTGTAAGCTGAACATCTTCATTTTTTCTGCAGTATCTTTATCTTAAATTCGATTTGATTTATCTTGTCTTTCGCTAAGATCCCTGACAAATAATTGTCAACCTCGATCTAGACCAGTGAAAAAAGAGAAAAAAAAACAACACTTGCACAATCATGGATTCATGCTCGTTCCACTGCCCAAAAGAAAAATATCTAAATAATTCAGGATGATTTTACTTTTCTATTTCAAGAAAAACTACTCTCAGCACAAATGTCTTGGAAAAATTGGTATGTATTCTTGAACTGTTTTTGGATGATGACACATGTATCTTCTGAGCACTTCTGTAGAACTCAGTGAACATTGGCGAGACCATTGATCCCTGATCAATCTTCATAGGTCTGGGTCATACTCGTCGGCCATCATGCAGGTCAGTAATCCCTGATCAAATCTGGTGTTGCTTATTCTGCCCAGAATATTCACCTGGCATTTTACGTAGAGAAATAGGATGGTTTTTGAAAAATGTGCCACATAGCATCTAGCTGTTTGTTATACAATTGAATGGGTGAGCCTATAGGATTCTCATGCCCCCAAAATATTTCTTGTGTAAGACAGCTTATTTTCCATGTAGTATATTATTTCTTGTATAAGAAAACTTACTTTTCGTGTATTGATTTCTTAGTCTATTATATTTGGTTTATTTATTCTTGTGTTCTAACTGAATTGGTATAATGTTAATTTGAACTAAAAACCTGTGCTTCATGTTCTTAATATCTTCACATTTATTGTTGGATTTACCTTTTCGTTTTGGTACTGATGGTTAGCTTCGAGCAGTTACTTTAGCGGCTCTGTTCTGCTATTGTATATTTTGTTTTGCACTATTATGATGTTCATTGTTTAGTTTGCTAATTTTGAGGAATTACTGTGAATATCACCAGATCTCTGAGTGGCCTCTTGCCATCTTTTAGCTTGCAACAGGTTAAAGTCTTTTTACATTATTGACTGGAATGATCTTAGTTTCTAACACGACTCACTACTTCAAAGGCTAGCGACAGGTTCAACATAAATTCTCAACTTGAGAATGCCAAATATGTCAGAACAGGGCATGCTGACCTAAGCAGATTGTAAGTATCTCATGTTTTTGTATTTAAAATGTAATGCCACACTAGCTGTTCAGACTTTCTTTTGGTTGGCACGGAATGGTGTGGTATTAATCATTAACATTTTCTTGTGCTGCAGTTAATGGGCTGTGAATATCCAAAGAGACAGCTATGCATCTTATGTTGGACACTATCCGATGTTTTCATATTTTGCTATTGCTGAGAATTAATCAATTGGAAGGGGGCGCTACGAATTTATGTAGGTATGTGAATGGAATTTATCTTAACTGGTTTGCTGAATTTTAACTGGAAATTGCGTATAGCTCAAAATGTGTATAAACATTGGCGTAAATGATGACTAGTACCGGAATTATGTTACTAGCTTGCATTAGGCTTTCACTGGTGGGATGCTAGTCTTGCTTTTGCTACTTAGACAGTTTCACTGTTTTCGATGGAGCCTTCCTTTGCCTCGTAATTGCCTTTTTTTATTCTGTTCACACATTGTGTAATTGCGGCTATAGTGTATCACATTGCAAGCTCAGTAATACCATTTCGGTGCTGCAAATTGCAGCTGGGCAGGGTTTCTGTACTAAGAAGCCATAAATACATCATGGACAAAATCTAGCTTGAACTTACTTTGTTTCTATGCTACCAAAAGAATATTTCAGTGATGAGACCATTCAAGATGCTTCATGTTAATGGATGTGAGGTACACCTGCTGTGAGAACTCCAGTTCCATCAACCTTTCTTTAAGTGATGTGAGAGGCACTCCATGTCTATGGACAGATATTGTTTCAGAATTCTCGTAGTAGTCAAAATCTAAAATACTGACCTCTAGTATACACACAATTATTGACATTTTTCACAGCAAAGAGGTGAAAATGCAGATTGAAGGGGTTCCACATCAACTAAACGGTCTAAATCAAAACTGTTTGTCCTTCCGTTGAATGCCAGAAGCAAAACACACTCTGGACTGTAGGTTACAAATTGTTTATTTCGTCCCTTCAAACCGATGCTAATCTGGATCCAAGCTTAGCAGGCTATATTTTGTTAATTACGATTTTTACCGTCTACTGTTAGATAGGCTTCAGTCTTTAAGGCCTAGTAGAGTTGGTACATTATGTGGTATGGACTATAGACAGGTAGAGGCAAGTTAGTTATCTGATATCAAGATTTATCCTTCCCACTTTATTGTGCTCAGAATCGAAGAAAAAAAGTTGAACCTGCAGTACCCAGAGTTTTGTACGTGAGCATCTGGACTATGTTTGAACTGCAATTTCCATTATTAATTATATGGAATGATGAAAATTCATCAAGGATTGTACGATGGAGCAATGTCGCCTAAAAAAATAAAGCGCATATACACTACCATGTCGGAGTGCTGTGACGCTGTTGACATCTCATAGAACCCGGGCTCTAGGTAGCCAGGTTTCTTATTTTTCACAATTTTTTAAAATTGAATTCAAAAAATTCGGGAAAAAAACCCTGCATGTAGCCAACTAGCGGTGTGCAAATTTTCAGCTCACAAGACTTTGTATTATAGGCTCAGTAAGCTAAGCCTAAAGTACAAAGTATTTCGAGCAAATTTACTGAGCCTAAATACAAAAGTATTTCGAGCTAAAAAATTGCACACTGCTAAAACATATAGTCGCCTACATGTAGGTATTTTTTCGATATTTTTGAAACTTTTGAATTCAACATTTTTGAAGAAAAAAGAAAAGGGGAACCGTGACCCCGCGTTGTTGCCATCCCTCGTGCCGCTGCTGCCCCATTGCGTCAGCTTCTCTTCTAAGGGCATATACATCATGGCCGCTAGGATGAAAGTCCTGACTGTTTTGCCTTTTTCCTGGTCGAGGCTAGGTTTTCCCTTCTCATTGATGCCTAATGATGCGCCGGGCGCTTGCTAGTTTTTTCTGAACTCTCGGCTCAGATTAGACAGGCGAAATGAGCTGTAAGTTACCCTACAACGTCCGTAATTAGCGTCTAGCGTTGGACGAAGTGGACGTTATTGAGAATTTTGTTTTCACGATCTTTATTTCTTTTCTCCATAAGCGCCTGACATTGGAGATGCCCTAACACCCCAGGTCGTCTTTGCATCTCCATCCACCGCTCACGTCTCTGGTGGTCTTCATGTATTTTCTCTTCCCACCTCTTTGGTTTATTGATTTGATTTGGTCTGTGGTGACTGATTTGGGTATATCCACATGCAAGTGGAGCGGTAAGCACCAAAACAGATCCAATTGTACTAAAAAAATAAGTAAATTGTACTCCTTATAGGATCGTGGCAAAGAATTGGCAATATGTCAAGTTTTACCTTCAAAGGATGATATAACAAGGGTTAGTGTTTGACATATTTTGATCTAGATTCTTGAATATAATGTGGTTATCTTGCTGCTGTCGTGCTTATCATTTTATTCTCTGATTCTTGCCTTGCCTATCAAAGTCGGCGAACGCTTCCTATTTACCGCATTTCTTCTTGCAACCAACTATTATTTAAGTACGCAGTGAGTAAGCTAATAGGGCCCTTGTTGGCACTAGACGCCACAAGAATCGTTGGTATACAGCTTGTGTGCTTAGTCTAGCCTTGCAAGCAACCTCTTCCTACCAGAGGACTACCATATACTGATCCTTGCTGTTACCGCAAATCGATCAATTCGTTACTTTTCATCGGAAGAAGTAGCACGCAACTCGGAAAGAAAAAACCTCTGATGCTCCTTTTTGCTTAATGATGCAACTAATGTTAGGGCTGGTATTCAGTAAGTCAATCACCATCGGGTTCACTAGTTTTATTAAAGATGTTCGTCGTTACCCTCTCTTTTTTAAAACTTCTATGTCAGCGGTGACCTTTTTTATTCGATTCCCAATCAACCAATGAATCGGTTAGATCAGCAGGCTCGTGGATTCGAACCACGTTTGGATTTGGAGTCCAAACGGCCCAGCGAAAGAGGATTTTCAGTCCCGCGCCCGCAGCCTGTCAGAACCTCCAGGGATTTCTCCACTGAACTTCTCACAACTTGTTTTTACGTGTTGTGCAGCCTGGAACCTCTACAATGTTTGGTGGGTGTGGCAGGGCTAGCTTTTGGCTGCGGACCATGCAGAACCCTCTCAGTCTCAGAGGCGTGGTTGTGTTGTTGCGTGCTATGCAGTGGGCCTAACCTGACCAAGTCGAGCGGCTCGCGGCTCAACTCCGGCGACTATTCATGGTGAGTCGACAAGTTGCGTGACTCGCTTCCCGAGTTAAGCCGCTGTAGTGATCCAGGGATGACTCGGCGACTCAAAAATCATGGTGCTATGACAGAATGATTTATCTTCTAGTCTAGACAAAAAAGTATGGACTGACATAAAAAAAGCATCTGCACCCCATGTCGGAGTGCACCTGTGGGGGTGTGACACATGTCAAGCTTATGGCCAAGGTAATCTCCCTCTCTAAGATAGGGGCCCATAGGTTACGGCTTGCATCTGCGTCACAGTTTTCGGTTTTGGGGTATACATTTGAATCAGCTGACCACCCTTGCCGGCTGGTGAACGCTATGTCCCCAACACAGGTTATGAACTGGTTCGATGTCTTATAGTTAAGCGAGGTGGTACTAAACTGTTACGGTCGTACAGACGTACAGTATGATGCTCTCTCGAGTGCATGCACGATTTACCGCCGGCCTCTGACCGAACAGGCCCAACAAGCCTCCGCCCATCCTGGCCCAAGAAGCCCATTGAGGGCGATCTCCTCGGCGTGTGCGCGGCGCCGCACAGCCGGCCAGATTCGCTGCAGTACCTTGCTAACGTCTCCCGCCGAATTCCTCATGCATTCTAGAGCAAGTTTGGAGAAAGATCTGCTTATCTGAAGAATGTTGTAAATATTGTTAGCAATTGGTTTGTCAAAAATTTCTGTTTTCTAATAATATGAATAATAAAGTAAAATGACACTGAGACACCTGTATCATCATTCCAAAGATACACACTCGAAAGGTGTATCAAATTTCATATAAGAAAAAGGCAAGATGGCCGATGCAACACCAAATGGCCACGCGATATAAACATGACACCACACGGATTACAATACACCCCACACCAGCCAAACGACAAGACTCGCCTTGCACAGTCTCTTGCCATGAATGGTGAGGAGGGGATACACCGAGCTTCTAGGGCGCATCAGAACCGAGGACGAGAACTTCAGGAGACCGAATGCAACTCCAAGATGGCACAAGCCAACACATTGCCGTCTGTTGTAATAGTGTCGAATATGTGTCTAGGCTACAGTTGGACTTGGACTGTGCGGTAGGGTTAGGTGTTTGAGTCGGACACTTGTAACCTGGCCTATTATATAAAGGCACCGGGAGTAGCCAAAATAGACTAGATGCAAGACAGGTTAGACACAAGATCGAGTTTCGGGACGGTCCGGTGCCCGTGGCAGGTGCGCCGGACCGGCGTGACGTTTTATAGATCTGATGTGGCTGTACACTGTGACGGGCTTGTCGTCAACAGTACTCAGATTATAGTAGCAGGGGAGGAGCGCCTGTAAAGCATGCCCCGCAGATGTAGGCTTTGCCGAACTACGTTACCAAACGTCGTCTTCTCCGTCTACTTTCTGCAATGATCTAATCGCGTATATTGCTAACAAGTGGTATCAGAGCCTCTGGTTACAAGATTGGATTCATGGTGCGGATGATCGTAGAGGAAGGCGAGTCGATGGAGGTTCTGATGGGTGGAGGGCTTCTATCGAGCGGAGGACGGAGCGAAGCGAGGTTCCTTACGCGTACGCGTTGTTGATGACGGCGGAACACCATCAACAAAGGACGACATTGATCGCGGGCGTGACGAAGCGAGGCGGCCATGTCGTCGAAGCAGATCCGATTGGCAGGCACCGTCGGTTGGATAGCTTGGCACGCAAGTTGGGGGAGATCGTACCGACTGAGGCGGTGCAACATGGTTCGAGCGGTCAGACTGGCTGGTTCAACCGGAGAGGCTGGCTCGACGAAAGGAGACCAGGTGCAATACGGCAAGGACCAGACGTGTTCTGATGTCGTGACGGTTGTTGTCTCTGAGGCACGTAAACAGACGTGCGGGTGTGGACTCTAAGATTTGGAATATCTGGTGGAGTCCAACACGGTTTCAATTCGACACGGCGTGAACCGACTCTATTATGGTGTACACACGGAACAAGAAAGGCCGAGTTGGATGACGCAAGGCGTGGCTTGGAGCTTAGGAAAGAGAGCCACGTACGGTTCAGTTTGAAGGTGGAGATAGATCCAAACTATCTCGAGGTCAATAAAAGGAGGGCTGAGGAGGCAACGGAGAGCTCACAAGTTGCTTTGCCCTAAGTTCGAGCACAAAATTTCGGAGGCGAGGCGGCGCACGCGAGAAGGCTTTGCTGAACCGAAGGAGAGGCTCTGGTCGGTTGGATCGTCCTGACCTAAACGATCTGATCGATGGCTGTTCGTGGGAGAGCAGCGGGAGCACACGATGTCTTCCACCAGGTTCGAGGTGATGAAGTTCGATGGTACGTGCAACTTCCTGCTTTGGCAGTCGAGGGTCAAGGATTTGCTGGGGCAACAGGGACTCCTGAGGACAATCAAGACTGATGCGGTGAAGCCTGCAAAGTTGGACGCTGATGACTAGGCTGAGATGCAAATCAGGGCGGCCAGTACTATACGGCTGAGCCTAGCTGACCAGGTCCTGTACCATGTGATGAACGAGGAGTCACCGAGTGCAATCTGGAAGAAGTTGGAGGATCAGTTCCTGGACAAGACTGCACCCAATAAGTTGTATCTGAAGCAAGAACTGTACGGGATGAGGATGCAAGAAGGGGCGAACCTTACTAAACACATCAATACCTTCAACCGTGTGGTCTCGGATCTGGAGAGGATTGGGTCCAAGGTGGAGGACGAGGACAAGGCTTTGCTCATGCTTGTTTCATTGCCAAAATCCTAAAAGAGTTTGATGGTTACCCTGACATATGGCAAGTCAAGCATCACTTCAAGCGAGGTACAAACTGTTCTGTTATCATATGATCAACGTGAAAAAAAGACTTTCGAAGAAAGTACTTCCGCTGGTGCTAGTGATGGACAACGACTGGTGGTCAAGGGCAGGGAAGGGCAAGAAAAAGAAGGGAAAGCCACAGTGTCATCATTGTAAGGAGTGGGGTCATATTAGGAGGTTTTGTCCAACGTATAAGGCTGATGGAGCTGCAAATATTGCTGTTAAATCTGCAGCTGATTCTGATAGTGAAGTTCTGGCTTTGGTAAGTGAATTATTCGATGAGGTGTGGATGTTGGATTCATGGAGCTCTTATCATGTGACGTCTAACAAGGAGTGGTTTTCTACCTACAAGTCTGGTGATTTTGGAGCTGTCTATCAAGTCGATGGTGCGCCTCAGCGCATCATGGACATGGGAGATATCAAGATCAAGTCTAAAGATGGTGGTAAAATGGTGCTCCAGGATGTTAGATATGTACCGAGAGCTTGCAAGAATCTAATCTCACTGGAAGAACTCCATGAAAACGGTTATACCTATCGTGTTGACAGGGACAATGTAATGCCCCGAAAAATATTCTGAAATAAAATTGCTTGTTATTTTCTATTTTGCATCATCATGCATATTTTGTTCGCCAATTTGACCGCAAACTATTTTGGTAAAAACCTATTTTTGTTTTACTAAAATATTCTTATGATTTTATTAAATCCGTTTCCTTTTTCTTATTTTCAAACTAAAGCAAAATAATATTTTTGGTCTATTACTTGACCGTAAATGGTTTTCTTATTTAACTAAAACAAAATTAAGCTAAAGCCTGTCTAATGTTTTAGTCCAAAACTAGCCTCATCTAGTCTACTTTAGACTAAATAAATAGTCCACTCCCCTCGTTTCTTCCAAACCAAATCCTCAAAATCTAAGATCCAGATCCGTCTAAAATTTCCCCACCGTTCTCCTTTTCCCCCCTTCTGCCGCTGGCGCAACTCCACACCAATCCTTCCGCATGCGTGCAGCTAAACTAAATCGTTGGACACCACCATCTTCCTGTTCCCTGCCAAATTTCGAATCCAAGCACCACCACACGGGCTACTCCCTTTAATCCATCCAAAAATCAATTAGCATAGCCATCGATGCACATCAGATCTCATGATTCCTTTGCTGTACTCTGTCTTGATCCTTGTGCCAATCAATCAGATTAACTCCTGCTGCCCCAATCGATCTCCACCCATGTATGCAGTTCAGCCCAGCTTCACGCCACCGATCCAAGCCACTGCTTTGCTTCCTGGAATGGGCGCGGACGCCAGTCCCTACTTGCCCCCGTGCGCATGCGCGCCCGCACGTCGACCGGCTGACAGCAGCAAAAGGGCATTGTTCTCCTTCCAGCAGCGTCTAGAGACTCGTTCTTCTCCTTTGCACCTAGACGCCCGCATGCCTGTATGGCCAGCGCACACGCCAACGCCTCCAACTGTGGCTTGGTCAACGCGCCTGGTGGTGTGGCCGCTTGCCCGCTTGGAGCTACACAGGAGCCAGATGTTGCTCTCCATCTACATGAAGTCCTGAGTCAATGCTTGCAGGTGTTCGATAAAATTATCCTACCAGTTTGGCCTCGGTGTGTGCCTTGTCTACTTTCCGATGATCATTTTAGTTCCTTTCGCTGCTTCAGTTACAGCCTGAAGATCGTCCCATTGTCTCTACTATCCGATTTTGTTTGTTTCTTTACTGGATAGGACGATGAGTCGATGTGAGATACGACAAGCATTCGGTCACCGACTATGTCTCATAGGCGAGCATTCTCCTCCTTCTATCTATTTTTCATTTATAGTCTTTACTTCTTTCAATTGATCTATTGCTATCCTTATTGTCGATGCTATAGTACCGTTCCTTTATTTACCTCGTCCACTATATTGCCTTGGTTATCCTATTGCCTTGTTTGATTAGCTAGCTTTGTCCTTGTGAGTCGTAGGCATGCTTAGTATCGCTCTCATACAGGTGGAACATGATACGCGGATATGGTTGGTGATAAGATAATTAATCTGATGTTGTTGGTTATGGTTTCACCTAATGATAAGGCCTCGGCAGGGATCATCTTTGGGAACTGCTTGAGCCGACCTAGGACCCGTTCATTCTACGATACCAGTTCTGAGTTGATCGCGCTAACCATACGTGGGGGCCTCTGGGATCCCCCTCAACTACCGGCGCTATTCGTATATCCAGAGGGTTACAAAATTGGCTTTTCATTTGGTGCATACGCATAATATGTCCTCGGACATGGGTTGAGTTGTGATATGATTTTGGTGGACTGCCATGGCTTGCATTGCATAAAACTGGGATATCGTGTTGGAGGTGGGATGGAGCTCTACAAGTTATCTTCCGATCATCGCCCGACCGTAGACTCAAAGCTGTGCCACCTGGAGAATCAGCTGTATCTCTTGTGTGGGTAAAACACAGTAGGTGATGCCTCTGGATATGCGCGTAGTTATGGGACAGTTCTTGTTGTGAGATTCAGAAGGCACGCGTTATATGTTGCCTGAAGGGTTGAGCATGCGTTTGGGTACAGTAGTACACCCCTGCAGGGTAAATCTTTTCGAGAAGTCGTGTGTCCACGGTTATGGGCGCCTCAGGAGTACAGTGTCATGATCATAGACAACGCCACTAATGTTTTGCCTCTAATAATATGATTAGTAATTAGTCTTATCAACTAAACACCTGCTTAACTAAAATTGCCACCGTGTGTGTTCCGCTAGGGGACTTCCTCGACTGGTCTTCGAGGGGGAAATCTTCGGATGGGTTATGTTTGGTATTATATTATTGTTACCGCATAGTGCTCTCTTATCTCACTCTATTAGCCGAAGTTGTAGCGTGTCTCTATAAGTTAGATAGTGCAAGTTTTGCTGTCGCTGAGCCCACCATACCTATGTAGGCGAGGACCGCCGAATTCTAGTCTCGCCGTGTACTGGCCTCAGTACTGACCGCTCTCTTTCTGTTTTCCTTTGCCCTTTGTCGGCACCCTTTTGGCTTGATAGGTATGTGATTGACGACGTTAGCAAGGTTACCCTTCCGGCTTGGCCTGGGCAGGGTTTATGGACACTGCTTGGTTATTCTTCAGGGCTCTTAGTCCTATTTGGATCTGGTCCGTACCCGGATACTATTTGGTTTTCTTTATGTTTTATATTATTTGTATTCTTGACTCGTTGAGTCGTTGTTGTATATGTAAGTTCTTGTGGACTCTGTTGTAAACTACTGTGATGTAACTACTTGTATTTAACTCCCACCCACACGAAAGTGTCTGGTGGGCGTCTTTGAATCGCTTCTATGCGGATTTTGGCGGGAAATGCTGAGATCTGCATAGACCCGATTCGGGGGCGTTACAGACAAGTTGTCTATGCAGGTCAAGAAGAACAAGAAGCTGGTGCTAAAAGGCAGAAGGACTAGGAATAACCTGTACAAGGTGCGTGTGAGCATCGTTCCAGGTGGAGCTGAAGAGGAGCACGATGAGGCGGCATGATTAGCTGGGGCGACCGGGTCCGATGAGGGCTCGGACGACGGCTCATGCAAGTGAGCAACAAGAAAACCAAGTTCAACATACACTGAGGTGTTCGCGCGAAGACGGCGGTTTCATTGGCGACATATTCGCCAAGGTGGAGATTGTTGTAATAGTGTCGAATATGTGTATAGGCTACAGTTGGACTTGGACTGTGCGGTAGGGTTAGGTGTTTGAGTCAGACACTTGTAACCTGGCCTATTATATAAAGGCACCGGGAGTAGCCAAAATAGACTAGACGCAAGACAGGTTAGACACAAGATCGAGTTTCGGGACGGTCCAGTGCCCGTGGCAGGCACGCCGGTCGCCTGACCGGCGTCGAGTTTTGTAGATCTGATGTGTCTGTACGCCGTGACGGGCTTGTCGTCGACGGTACTCAGATTATAGTACCAGGGGAGGAGCACCCGTAAAACATGCCCCACAGATGTAGGCTTTGCCGAACTGCGTTACCAAACGTCGTCTTCTCCGTCTACTTTCTGCAATGATCTAATCACGTATATTGCTAACACCTACGTTCGAAGTGTTCCCTCAGTAGGCACCTACGTTGGTTCCTACCATCAGTTTAATCACATGGCTGTAATTGGTATAGTTCTTCGTGATGCTGGGCGATGGCCGATCTTCTCTCCTGGAGGGGCTGGAACGGTCTCTACAATTCAGCCAGTCGCTGATCATCATTGATCTGCTGATTGAAATAGCAAGATCAAAGACGAATGACATATATATCATCGTATTTACATTGGATTTCTGAGATAAAGAACTTATCTATTCAATATAGAGTTTGTGAATTTGTAAAAATGGAACGATCGCCGGTCAGGGTTATGCGCTGCCTAGTAACCTTGATGCGGGCGATGCCGGTTAGGGTTATTCACAACCTTGATGCGGGCGGAACACCGTACCGTTTCCTAAAGTTGTTCTTCGGGTTATTCATCTTGTAACCCTTCATGATTAATGAAGCTCCTTTTTACCTTTAGAGAAAAAAACTAGAAGCATGCATGTTCGGTGAACAACATTTTTTAAAGAATACACCACGGACGATGTATTAATTGCATAGTAGAAAGACCATAAGAACCCAACAAGGCCACGAAGGCAACATTGCCCGAGGGTTTTGACCAATACAAATAGAAAAAAATACGTTCCTGAATATATAAAAAATAGGAAAAAAATACGTGAATGTTGAATATATATATAAAACCAGACCTGATAGCATCTAGCAAAAAAATCGAGCTTGCCTCTAAAAAAAAAGCAAGCACACCAATGTCGGAGTGATTCAAAGAGGGGCCGTGACCCAGTTGACATGGCAGAGTTACATCAAGTAAACCTGAAGGCTGACATTGTCAATGGGTCAATTATAAATCAGTTGTTATAACCATTTAAGAATTGCTTGTACCAACCCTGCCGGTTGGTGAAGGCTATGCCTGGAGTCCAGTATATAAATCGCCTCCATGTCTTCTTGTTAAGCGATGTGGTACAAAAGAAAATAACGTTTGCACATTATTACGGCGTGACATCGTGCCCACCCCAAGTGTATGCCCATACGGTGCAGACTAAGGCCCCCATAGGCTGCCAAGCCCTGGCCCAGCCCATCGATGTTTGTCGCAGGCGCGAGCGTGTGTCACCAGATTTTTGTTTTTATGGCGATGGAGAACTGACTGCGTGATCTAGGACTTGTTGCAGCGACTGTTGGTGCGAGAAGACAACACATGGGGAGTTCCCAGTCTCTTCTTGCAGGTTGAAAATCCAAAGTCTGGCCTTAGCTGGTTGTGTCTGGCAATGACCTTGTTGAAGGTATTGTTTTGTGAGCAAGGACTTTCTCCAGGATGAAAACCTATGATTTTTAATCGGACAACGACGGCGCTTGGACACTATTTTCTTCTTAAAGGCGTTGTTATTGGAGTAGAGGACTACTAGTGTTGTTCTGATGGTGTCACTGTCATTACTTTGAGGATTAGTTCTTTGTAGTGAGACTTTTCTTTTTTATAATTCTTTTTTTTCCTAGGCTATATGCATCCGTAGGGCCGCTAGGGCATGCGTTGTTGCAGAGGCTGAGTGTAATTGGTATCTCTATGATATTAATATATACTCTTTTCTAAAAAAAATATAAGCCTTTTGGAGAAGTTACGGCACGTATACATCACAAAGTTTAAGAAAGCTGCAATGTCGCACGAACCAATAACCCACAGTCCAAGCTACACAGGATCATCGCTAGAGACCATGACCGTCGACCCAACTCATCCGGGGCCGCCGCCCTGACATAAAACCCAACCGTCCCCTCTAGGATGCGTTCGATCGAATCAATAACCCACAATCATTTATTAACAAACAAGCTAGTATTATAAAGAGGCTTTACCAGGGACTCTAATTTAGTTTACAAATCACACAAGTATTAATGTTTTCTTGTTAATACTGTTATAGCATGAATGTAAACATTTATCATAAACACAAAGATATAATAATAACTATATTTATTATTGCCTCTAGGGCATATCTCCAACAGTCTCCCACTTGCACTAGAGTCAACTAATCTAGATTACATGGTAATATACCGAACACCCATGGCAGTTTGGTGTTGGTCATGTTTTGCCCTCGGGAGAGGTTTAGTCAACGGATCCGCCACATTCAGATCTGTGTGTACTTTGCAAATCTTTATGTTACCATCTTGGACATGTTCTCGAATAGCGTGAAAACGTAGCTTGATGTGCTTCAGCTTCTTGTGTGACCTTGGTTCTTGCGCATTGGCTATGGCGCCCATGTTATCACAGTAGATAGACATTGGATCCAGCGCACTTGGAACCACACCGAGCTCTCTAATGAACTCCTTCATCCATATCGCTTCTTGTGAAGCCTCCGAAGCACCTATGTATTCCGATTCAGTTGAAGATCTCGCCATAACGCTTTGCTTTGCACTCCTCCAGTTAACTGCTGCACCATTCAAAGTAAATACGTATCCAGATTGAGATTTAGAATCATCCGGATCGGTGTTCCAACTAGCATCGGTGTAACCATTAACAACGAGCTGTTCATCACCTCCATAAGAAAGAACCATATCCTTAGTTCTTCTCAAGTACTTAAGGATGGTTTTGACCGCTGTCCAATGATCCACTCCTGGATCACTTTGATATCTGCTAGTCAAACTAACAACATATGCAATGTCGGGTCTAGTACATAGCATGGCATACATTAGAGATCCTATGGCTGAGGCATAGGGAGTTTTACTCATCCTTTCTCTATCTTCTGCCGTTGCTGGACTTTGAGTTTTACTCAAGGTCGTATTGGGCAACATGGGCAAGAACCCTTTCTTGCTATCTTCCATTCCAAACCTCTTTAGAACTTTGTCCAAATATGTACTTTGTGACAATGATATTAGGCGTCTCGATCTATCTCTATAAATCTTTATGCCTAATATGTAAGCTGCTTTGCCAAGATCTTTTATTGAAAAACTATTATTCAAATATTCCTTGACACTATTAAGAAGGTCTACATCATTCCCAATCTGTCGTGGGAATGATCACGGCAGACGCTGCAATCGGCAGCGAGTAGTAGAACGAAGGGCAAGGGCGGCCAACCATCTGCGGTGCGAGATGAGGGCGGAGACACAGGGTTTTACCCAGGTTCGGCCCCCCGGAGGGTAAAGACCTACTCCTGCTAGATTGTATTATGATGAAGATACAATGGGGCGAGCTCGACGGCTAGGCAGCGAGTCGCTTGGGTGGATGATGGAACGTATCCTCTACACGCCCTGTAGGGAGGTTTATATAGACTCACCCCCCTAGGGTTTACATATCTCAACCGAATCAGTTAAGGTTTCGGTACTCGTTTAACCTAATCCGACTGGGCCTATCTACTCTCCTGGGCCTTCATCTTCCAGTCGCTTGGATCCACGCCAGGTCTTGATCCAGTCGCCGTCCTGCAGGCCCACTCGCCAGTTCCTGGGCCAGTCGGAAACGTCCTGCTGGGTATACCCCGGTAGGCATATCCCCATCAGTAGTCCCCAAGGCCGTCGTCGATTGGGCGCAGGTGGTTGCTGGCAGTCGGAGCATACGGGTCCAATGCGGACACCCAGTCGAATCGGTGGCGGACTCCTGAATAAAGGAAAAAACTAGTCATTCTGGTCGCAGCTCGGCGAACGGGTCGGCGAAATATTTAGTCACTGTTGTAGTGATCGGGTCGGCGATTCGAGTGGCTGAAGTTGGACCGTCAGACGCAGTCAAAACTAGCCGTTGGGGTAATCCAACGGTAACTTTTGGCGTAATCACCGCGTAGTAACGGCTCCCTGATTTGGCGGGTAAAAACCGCTATATAAGGTAAATGGTAGGCGATCGGAGAACCACCCTCTCGTCATTTCCTCTGATTTCGCGCATCTCCGTTTTCCTCCGCATCGCGATCCAATCGATCCAAAATCCTCCGACCTCCACGAATCTTTCCGCCAATGGCCCCCTCCGCCGAACCATGGGGCAGGTCCAAGTGCACGAGAGCGCTACTGGCGTCTTTCGAGGAGGCAGGGATCCTGCGCGTCGGCAGGTGGCGCATCCCCGCGGCCGGAGAGGTGACTCCAGACCCGCGCGAGGGAGAATTCGTCTGCTTTACCAGCCACCTGGAGCGGGGGCTGGGGTTTCCCACATCTCTCTTCTTCCGGCGCTTCTACGCCTTCTACGGGATTCAGCCATCAGACCTGGGCCCGCACAGCATCGAGCAACTC
Organism: Avena sativa; assembly: GCA_916181665.1. Taxonomy (NCBI): domain Eukaryota; kingdom Viridiplantae; phylum Streptophyta; class Magnoliopsida; order Poales; family Poaceae; genus Avena; species Avena sativa. Next base: position 15,610,860 of record OV702286.1, on the reverse strand, counting down.
GCTATCTTCATGGCGTTCTGCGAGTGCTACCTAGGCTGCAGGCCCTACTTCCCCCTGTGGCAAGATCTGTTCCACGGGAGGATCAGTTGTGAAGAATCAGGCGGCCCAATGCTGGCGGCGGATGGCCTGACGTTCCAGCTGAAGTCGAAGGCTTCCTTCTTCGACCTGATGCTACCTGCCAAGGCGGCAAGCGAGTGGAAGAAGTCCTGGTTTTACATCACCGAGACGACTCCAGACGGCGAGGTGGCGATCCCAAGGTACTCCGCCGACCGGCCCGAACCACGCCGACTCCAAGTCGGCAAGCTCCCAACAGACCAGCGGATGGTCGTGGATGAGATGCTTCAAACCATCCGCGGCCTGAAGAAGAAGGGTCTTCAGACCATCAATTTGTACAACTGTTGGCTTGGGTGGAGACTCGTTCCCCTGGCCCGCCGTGACCATTACATGTACGAGTACACGGGCCGGGAAGACTCGACGAAATCCTGCCTTGCCGAGTGGAAACTCGAGGACTACATCCCGGCGCTGAAGAAGATCACCTAGGCAGTGTACCTGGACGCGAAGGCTAGGGTCGCCCCCTACACCGCGAAGCATCCAGCCCCGACAGTAAGTCACTTTCTACCATTCGAAGTCGCAGTCGATGCTGTCACGGTTATATTGATATTACTTTATGCTTGCTGTAGTTATTTCAAGTGGTGGAAGGGTGGCTTCCGCCAGCGGACGACGAGAATTCGAGCTCATCTGTCCAGGACGGGGGAGAATCGCCTCCTGCCAAAGGCGGCGTCGAGACCGACAGGAGCGATGACGACGACGAGTCCGAGGAAGAAGCCGTCCCACTGGTTCGCAAAACTCGCGGGCAGCGTCAGTGCGAACTCGAGGCGAGTAGAAGCCTTGAACACCATGACGACGACGACGACGAGCTTCCCGAGCACACCTCGCGTCGCGAAGCTACTCTGTCGAAAAAGAAGAAGAAGAAGGAAGTGAAGGCCCCTCCGAAGAGGAAGACAAAGCCGGCGAAACAGGCATCTCCGCCTCGTTCGGCGAGTAGTTCCGACGCCACCAGCCTGGCCAGGGATGAAGCGCCGCAGACGACGGCAGCACCGGATGCCACCGCCGTCCTGAGTGAGGTACCTCTGGCCTCGATCCCCCCCGTTCGCCCTAGTCTCTGGGTCGGGGGTTGTTCCGGTCGCGGCAACTTCGTCTCCCAGGAGAGCTCCTGCCGAAAACGTTTTGGAGGCTCCTGTCGCGACCTCGTCAACGAAGAGGCCGTCCGTGTCTTGGGCGCATGATGTCCTGGAGATGGGCCTCAGTCGGAAACTGGGCCCCGAGCTGGAGAAGCCGGCTAGCATCCGCACGGGGCTGCGGTTCATCCCAGTCGCCAAGTGAGTTTTTATTCACCTGCCTTGCTTTTCGTTGTACTTGGACCACTTTGCTCATGTAGTCAATTTGCAGGACTGGAGTTAAAAAGATAGGTCACCCATCCGTGGCCAAAGTTCCGCCAGTCGTCGCCGAGGAGGACCCCTCTCGGAAGAGGAAGGCTGATGAGGTTGCTGCCCCCACAAACAGTGCCAAGAAGGCCAAGGGCGACGATGTCGTCACGGTGTCTGACGACACGACGATTGCTCCGAGTGATCCTGCGGCGGAGGCGGCCTTGCCGATCAAGGAGGGTGCTTCCTCGCCTGGGATGGCCGGGCCGGCCTCTTTTGGTGCCGGCGCATCCATAGCGACCTTCCCCCGCTTCATGGCCAGAGCGGCTACGGCGTGTGGTACCACGCCATCGAGCCACGTACCTGGGGTCGCCGAGGAGGTCGAGCAGCATCGCGGGCACACTCCGGCTCTTCTCGCATCCGTGGACGTGCTACAGCTCCATGGCTTGCTTCGCGCAGCCATCCAGGTATGTCCAGTCCCCGAGGATCGGGCCACTGAATTGCAGTGGTCAGATTCTTTTGGTGTTTTGTTTTTATTTCTCGCGCCCAGTCCCCGAGTGCGCAATCGCTGAATTTCAGCGGGTGGGCGCTTAGTATTTTTGATTTCCAGTCCCCGATTGTCCAGTCGCTGAATTTCAGCGGGTGGGCACTTAGGATTTTTTATCTCCAGTCCCCGAGTGTCTAGTCGCTGAATTTCAGCGGGTGGACACTTAGGATTTTTGATCTCCAGTCCCCGAGTGTCCAATCGCTGAATTTCAGCGGGTGGGCACTTAGGATTCCGTTGTTGTTAACTGTTTGACTTTTGCATAGGGTTTGCAGCATGAATCAGCCGACCGGCTTGCTGCGAAGTGTCGCACGGAGAAGGAACTTGTCGCCGTCCAAGATGCGAACAAGGGACTCCAGGCGATTGCTGTGAAGGCAGAGGAGGTCCGCCAGGGCCTTGTCCCAGTGAGTGAATTGACGGCGGCTCAATCTGCATTGAGCTCGGCAGAGAAGCGGATCGCTGACCTTGAGCGCGAGCTTAAGGAAGCGAAGGAGGAGGCGAGTTCAGCGGATGGGCCGGCCAAGGCTGCTGTTACGGCCGCCGCTGAGGAGCGTAAGGTCTCTGACGCCCTTGTTGCTGGGCTACAAGACGACTACTCCTCTCTTCAAAGCTTCATCACGGATCTCTCTTGTCCTTTGATTGGTAAGTGTGCCTGCCTCTGCCTGTAATATTTGCATTGTGTGATCTTTGATGTACTCACTACCACCCTCTGTCCACAGGTCGGATTATCGACAGTGCGGCAGAGGCGCAGTCGTTCGACGCGCGGCAGTGTGTGGCCACTCTGGTCGACACGGCCACGTTGTCCGCGGCTTGTATTCGGGCGTATCTTCAGGAGATGTCGCCCACGGAAGTGATTCCCAGCGACCTCGTCAAAGTGTGGCGGTACTTGGAAAAGGCGCCGTCGGTCGTCGAGTTCATGACGCGGTCGGCGTTCCGGCGCGGGGCGGCGACGACGCTTAGCCTTGGGCTCGCCCACTTCCCGGAGGATTTTGATCTGGACGACGTGACGAGTGGCTACCCATCGTCGACGGGCTCGATGGAGATCGCCGAGGTGCTGAAGCTGACGGACCGCGCCGCGGTATACTCCGATCGTGTCTGGGCGATGGGCGACCTCCTTCCTTATCGGGAGACGATCGTCGCACCCAACGACCCCGAGCCGCCGTACCGGAACTTCAAGATCGAGCAGCCTTTCCGTGCGGCGATGGCGGGTGAGCTGACGATGTATCCGTCGAACCCGTACACTCCCTTCATTCGCAACCGCAAGGGTGGCGGCGAGTCGACATCGAAGCCTGCGGAATAAGACATTGTGCCCTAGGGCGTTAGTAGCAGTTCGGCCATTGGGCGCACCTTGTACTTTGTAACACCTATGATTTGCTATAATGGGATATCGTGTTATTTTGTGATTTGTCTTGTGTTTGTGATTGAGGGTTGAATGAGTCCCCGAGCGCGTCCGCCCTTTTTGTGGGGTTTACCTCGTTTGTTATGTATTTGTGGTTTTGAACGTTTTGTTATTGAGGTCGACTCGCCCGAGCTCGGAAAGCCAGTCGCAAGGCGATTCCCATGAGTGCTCTGTACTTCACCGTTTTCCCTTGCGCGAACGAGGTCGGGTAGCCGAGTCCCCGAGCGTGGTACTTGGTTGTTCTAGTCGCGGCTCTAGGGTGGGTGAGGACTGGGCGCGTCAGAGTAAGCGCATCACTCCTGCCTGGCCCGTCGGGTCAGTCGCATGGCGAGTCCTGGGCATGCTCTCATACTTGGCGTTTTCCCTAGTCGCTCGCGCTGAACTGGTCGTCAGTCCCCGAGCGTGGTACTTGGCCGTTCGAGTCGCTGTGTCGAGGATGCGGAGGATCATGGTCGCTGTGAGGAGCGAAGGCAGTTGTCTTGGCTCGTTAAGCCAGTCGAGCTAGGCGACTCCAATGGGGCTCCGGGTAGGCGTTTTTCATGGACGTTACGAGTCCTGGGGTAACCCAGTGCCCTCGTAGCGCACTACTTGGCCGTGCCAATCGCTGTACCAGAGGTTGACTCCTGCAGTTAGCTTGGTGCTGTTATTACGAGTGCGAGTGGCACAAGACACAGAGAGTAGACACAATTTGTGGTAACCAATATGTTTTATTTCATAGCGACTGGAGGATACATATGTGGAGTTCTAGGAGTAGAACTTCCATAGGAGGTTTACATTCCATGGTCGCTTAACGTCGAGTTTTCCGTCTCCGCGGATGTCGGTGAGGTAGTAGGCGTCGTTGCCGAGTACTCGCCCGATGGCGAATGGTCCCTCCCACGGGGGGGAGAGCTTGTGCATGCCTTTCTTGTCCTGGATGAGGCGTAGCACCAGGCCGCCTTCCTGGAAGGTGCGATTTTTCACCCGCTGGCTATGGTAGCGGCGGAGTCCTTGCTGGTAGATGGCAGTGCGGGAGCGAGCTAGGTCGCGTGCCTCGTCGAGTTGATCGACTCCATCCTGACATGCGAGTTCGTTCGCAGCCTCCGTGTAGTGGACGACCCTTGGCGAGTCGTGCTCGAGGTCGGTGGGCATGACTGCCTCGGCACCGTACACCATGAAGAAGGGGGTGAACCCTGTCGACCTGTTGACCGAGGTGTGGATACCCCAGATGACGGAGGGTAGCTCCTCGACCCAGCACCCGGCGGTGCGATCGAGTGGTACTTGGAGCCGCGGCTTTAGGCCATGGAGGATGCTCTGGTTGGCCCGTTCTGCCTGGCCGTTGGACTCCGGGTGGGCGACTGACGCGAGGTCGAGTCGGATGTGATGTTCCTTGCAGAACTCGGCCATGGCTCCTTTGGCGAAGTTGGTGTCGTTGTCCGTGATGATGCTGTTTGGGAACCCGTAGCGATATATGAGCTCGCGTAGGAATTTGGTGGCGGTCTTCCCGTCGGATTTCCGGACTGGCTTGGCCTCCACCCACTTTGTGAATTTGTCGACCGCGACCAGGAGGTGGTGAAGCCGGAGGGGGCCTTTTTGAAAGGGCCTACCATGTCCATACCCCACACGACGAATGGCCAGGTGATGGGGATTGTCTTGAGCGCTGAGCTCGGCACGTGTGTCTGGTTGGCGTACTTCTGGCACCCGGCGCACCGCTGGACAATGTCGACGGCGTCGGCGTGTGCGGTGGGCCAGTAGAAGCCGTGTCACATAGCCTTTGCGACCAGAGAGCGGGCTCCGGCGTGGTGGCCGCAGTCGCCGGAGTGGATGTCGTGGAGGATCTTGCGTCCTTCGGTGGGTTGGACGCAGCGTTGGAATACGCCGGTCACGCTGCGCTTGTGGAGCTCGCCGTCGATGATGACGAAGGATTTGCAGCGTCGCGTTATCATCCGGGCGTCTGTTTCGTCTGTCGGCAAGGTGCCTCCCTCTAGGTAGGCGATGTACGGCCTAGTCCAGTCTTCTGGCTCGACGATGAGTGCAACCAGGGCTGCCTCTGGTTGCAGCGGGACTCCGATGTCGATCTCCCTTGGGGGAGAGACTGACGGCTTGGTGATCGTGTCGAGGAAGATGCCGACGGGTGGCACGAGTCGAGCCGACCCGATGCGAGAGTGTGTGTTGGCCTCCTCGTTCTTCCGCCTGTCGATCCACTCGACGGAGTAGCCTGCGAAGTGTCCACCTAGCTTGTCTACTGCTTGGCGGTATGTCGCCATCGTGGGAGAGACGGCGTCGCATGTGCCAGCGACTTGCCCAGCAACGAGGTCGGAGTCTCCGTAGCAACGTAGGCGGTTGACATTCATCTCCTTGGCAGCTCGCATGTCGTGGAGTAGTGCCTCGTACTCGGCCATGTTGTTGGTGCAGGGGGTGAAGTCGAGGCAGAGGACGTAGCGGAGCTTGTCGCCCTTCGGGGAAGTCAACACGATCCCTGCTCCTGCGCCGTCTGCGTTCTTGGAGCCGTCGAAGTGTAGGCTCCAATAGTGGAGGTATGACAGCTTTTCCGGCTGCTGGGCCTCTTCCCAGCCGGTGATGAAGTCCGCGAGAGCCTGCGACTTGATCGCTTTTCGTGGCTCATACTTGATGTTGTGGACGCCAATTTCGACGGCCCACTTGGCGACTCGCCCGGTCGCCTCACGATTGCGGATGATGTCCTGCAACGGTGCTGAGGAAACGACCGTGATCGGGTGCTCCTAGAAGTAGTGCGGCAGTCGCCGTTGTGCTCTGAAGACTGCGTACACCAGTTTCTGGTATTGCGGGTACCGCTGGCGCGACTCGGTGAGGACCTCGCTGATATAGTACACTGGTCGTTGTACCGGGCGCTCCTTTCCTTCCTCTGGCCGCTCGACGACCATGACGGCGCTGACGACGCGCTCGGAAGCCGCGACATAGACCAGCATGGGTTCTTTGTTGACGGGGGCGGCGAGTAGCGGTGCTGCAAGTAGCACCTTCTTGAGGTCGCGGAGTGCGTTGTCCGCCTCCTTGTCCCACTGGAAGGTGGGGTTCTTCCGCATCAGGCGGTATAGGGGCATCACCTTTTCGCCCAATCGGGGGATGAAGCGGCTGAGAGCCGCGACTCGCCCGGCCAGCTTCTGGACGTCGCGCAGGCACTCGGGTTTGCCGAGTCGAGCGATCGTGTCAATCTTGGTGGGGTTCGCCTCGATCCCGCGCTTGGAGACGACGTACCCCAGTAGTTGCCCTGCTGGTACACCGAAGGTGCATTTGCCTGGGTTTAGCTTTATCTTGTATTTCCGCAGGTTGGCAAATGTTTCCGCCATGTCGGCGAGTAGATCGCCCTGGCGAGCGGACTTCACTACCACGTCGTCGATGTAGACGTGGATATTGCGGCCAATTTGGCTCGCAAGGCATTCCTGCATGCACCGCTGGTAGGTCGCCCCGGCGTTCTTGAGGCTGAAGGTCATGGCGGTGTAGCAGAAGGCTCCGAAGGGCATGATGAACGTCGTCTTTTCCTCGTCCTCGACAGCCATTTTGATCTGGTTGTACCCAGAGTAGGCGTCGAGGAAACACAGCGACTCCGAGCCCGCGGTGGAGTCGATTATTTGGTCGATCCGCGGGAGGACGAATTGCTCCTTCGGGCAGGCGCTGTTTAAGTTTGTGTAGTCGATACACATCCTCCAGGTCCCATTTTTCTTCTCGACCAGGACTGGGTTTGCTAGCCACTTGGAGTATTTGATTGGCCAGATGAAGCCTGCAGCGAGTAGACGCTGCACCTCCTCGGCGATGGCTCGACGACGCTCTTCATTGAAGGGCCGCAGCGACTGCTTGACGGGTCGCACTTTGGGGTCAGCGTTGAGTTTGTGCTCAGCGAGTTCCCTGGGGAGACCAGGCATGTCAGAGGGCTTCCATGCGAAGATGTCCCTGTTCTCACGGAGGAACTCGATGAGCGCGCCTTCCTATGCTGGGCTCATGCCCGTCCCGATCGTCACCGTTTGGCTGGAGTCGCCTGGGACCAGCTCGACGGTGCATGTGTGCATCGTTGCCTCGAAGGCTGAGGTGTTGGCGCCCTCCGAATTGGGCTTCTTGAGTATGGTGGGGTCGTCATTGTTGACCCCGCTCGCGTACTTGGCGAGCTCGTCGGCGTGGTTGGCCTCTGCCGCGATGACGGCGTCGGCGAGTTCGGCTCCTTTGGCCTCGCACTCGGCGGCCATGTCAGGGTCGCCGTTGATGGTGATGACGTCGCGCGGCCCGGGGAGCTTCATCGCGTTGTAAGCATAGTGGGGTGCTGCCATGAACTTGGCGAACGCCTGGCGCCCCAGGACGCAGTGGTAGGGGCTGTCGAAGGGTACCAGCTCGAAGACGATCCGCTCGGTGCGGAAGTTTGCTGGTGTGCCGAAGGTGACTGGCAACGTGACCTTGCCGATCGGGTACGCCTTCCGACCGGGGACGATGCCGTGGAACATGGTGTAGGTCGTCTCGACCATCGACTGCGGGAGCCGCAGTCGCCTGAAGGTGTCCAGGTACAGGATGTTGATGGAGCTTCCGCCGTCCATCAATGTCTTGGGGAGCCAGTAGTCTCCCACCTTAGGCTTGACCACCAGGGCGACTCGGCCTAGGTACTCGATGCGTGGCGAGTGGTCCTGGCGGCTCTAGGTGATAGGCTGCTCTGACCAGTTGAGGAACTGGGGAACGTCCACCTAGGCCACCGTGTTGACGGCGACGGTGCGGGCGATGACCTTCTTCTCGCGCTTCGTGTTGAAGCCTGTGAAGGTGTGGAGCGAGCCGGCCACACTGCCGAATTTTCCGCCGTTTGGCGGGTTGTTGTCGGGGTCCTCCCGTGCTCGCCGTGCCTTCTCGATCTCCTTGAGAGAGTGGCAGTCGGTGGTCGTGTGCGTGGCGGGCTTCCCTTCCCTGCTGTGAAACGCACAAGGCTGGTTAAGGAGGGCCGTGGGGTCGAACCTTGGTTTCGCCTTGTAGTTGCCGCCGTCGCGGCGTTGCCCTCCGTCACGGCGGAAGCTCTTGGGCTCGCGCTGTGCGTGCCCGGCGTTGGCGACGAAGTCGACTCGCCCGTCACTGCGGCGCTTGCCGGTGAGGCGAGTGTTGCTGTAGCGTAGGTCGGAACGTCATCCGTTGTCGTTGCCGTTTGTGCGGCGTTGACCACCCGACTCGTCGTCGGTTTCCTGATTTGGGTCTTCCTCCGCGTACCTTTTGGCGATCTCGAGGAGGTCCGGTACGTTGTCGAGTGTGCGGTATGCTCGTTTGAGCTTGGCGACCAAGGGCTCGTAGCGGCACGAGGTCTTGAAGCAGTGGATCGCGGTGTCCGGGTGGATACCGGCCGCGTTGTACCATAGTTCTTGCCACCGTTGGACCCAGCTTCGGGTCGACTCGCGGGGCCCCTGGACGCATCGCTCCAGGTCCTCGATGGTGGTGGCGCGGGTGTAGGAACCCTCGAAGTGCCTGACGAAGGCATCGCGCATCTCCTCCCAGGAATCAATGCTATCCGGGGGGAGAGTGTTGATCCACTGCCTGCACGCTCCCTCCATCATCAGGGGGAGGTAGCGGGCGGCTAGCAGGTCGGTGTGGCCAGCGATCCCCATCGCCATGAGGTAGGTGTCCAGCCACACGGAAGGGTCGTACGAAGGGTCGTACTTCTCTATTTCCTTCAGCGCTTTGAAGTTCGCCAGCTAATTTTCGCCTCGGATCATCGGCCCGAAGCACCGGGGCCCGAGTCGGCTTAGCGAACCCATCGGCTCGCTGTCGCGGCGATTGGTTAGGGTGTGTCGCAGGTCGTCGGGCTGGCGTGCGCGCCAGCTTTGGTTGTTGATGATGTGGGTGCGGGCGTCGACGGGCTGAACGTTGGTGGCGACGAAGTTGTTCGCTGGCCTGGGGTCGTTGGTGGAGAGTGCCACATTCGCGGGTCGGTGTTGGAGCTGCAGTGGTTCGGGTGGCGGGCGGTTAAGGGTGTTTGCCGCCAATGGACGGCCGCTTGAGGCCGCTCTGCTGCCCGACGAACGCGAGTACATCCGACCCTGTGAGTCGACGCCTACGTTTTGTTGCTCGACCGCCTTTGCGAGCAGGGCCTTGACGTACTGGATCTGTAGGGCACCGTCTCCGACGGCCGTGATGTTGTCGGCCGCTACTCGGCCCGCCATGAGGTTGTCCATCGGGGTGGAGAACAGTGATAGGCCGTTCGCGTCTCGCTCCCGTGAGGAGACCACGATCCGCGGCTGGTCCCTAGGGGGTGCGCAGTTGGGTGGAGGCGGGGCGCCATTCGCCGTCGACCCTGGCGGGGGCCGGGCGCTTCCTCCGGGTGGCGCGTTCTCGCAGATCGCGCGCTCGGCCATGCGGGCTGGGTCGTTCTCGTCGTCGAAGTTCAGGGCGTGCCCCTGGACGGTAGGGTTCAAGCGCGACCTGATTCGCTGCGCGTGGTAACGTGACAGCTCCTGCGCCGTCACCTGCTCGAGGCGCAATTTTTCGCGCTCGGCTTGCTCCTTGCGGACTGCCTCCGCCAGATTCAGGCGGAGTTCCTCGACCTCCGTTGCCGTAGAGTTAGGGGGGATCAGATGGAGAAGGGATCCTCCGGCGGATCGGTGCCAGTCGCCATGTAGGTCGCGGCGTGGCGACCGGTCCCGTCGTGGAGATCGGCGGAGTTTTCCGACCCAGAGTCGAAGTCGAAGATCCCAAGGATGGAGGGATCCTCGAAGTCTCCCACGTTGGAGACCTGGGTGATGGAGCCCGCGGGTGAAGCCGCGGTGATGGATCCGGCGAGTGACACCAGAGTCGCCGACTCGGCGTCGTCGTTGAGGGCCGCGTCTTCCGCGGCCGCGGTGTTTTCGGCCACGTCATTGTGGGCCGAGTTGTACACGGAGGCGAGGCGATGGATCGTGCGGACCTGGATCTCGGAGAGCCGGTCGTGTGGCGGCGACTCGCGGATGCGAGCCGAGTCCTCCGAGACAATGACGTCGGTGAGGCCGACGAAGAGGCTGATCGTGCCGACTGGCAAGATCATGCTGTGCGTGACGGGTCGCGCCGCCGGGACATAGCTGCTCGGCAAGATCTGGAGCATCTCGCCGATCGCTATCATGCGGCCGGTGGCGACCGACTCGTTGATGGGCAGATTGGATCTCGCCGCAGAACACCGGCCAGACCGGCCAGGCCCCACGGTGGGCGCCACTGTCGTGGGAATGACCACGGCAGACGCTGCAATCGGCAGCGAGTAGTAGAACGAAGGGCAAGGGCGGCCAGCCATCTGCGGTGCGAGATAAGGGCGGAGACACAGGGTTTTACCCAGGTTCGCCCCCCCGGAGGGTAAAGACCTACTCCTGCTAGATTGTATTATGATGAAGATACAATGGGGCGAGCTCGACGGCTAGGCGGCGAGTCACTTGGGTGGATGATGGAACGTATCCTCTACATGCCCTGTATGGAGGTTTATATAGACTCACCCCCCTAGGGTTTACATATCTCAACCGAATCAGTTAAGGTTTCGGTACTCGTTTAACCTAATCCGACTGGACCTATCTACTCTCCTGGGCCTTCAGCTTCCAGTCGCTTGGATCCATGCCAGGTCTTGATCCAGTCGCCGTCCTGCAGGCCCACTCGCCAGTTCCTGGGCCAGTCGGAAACGTCCTGCTGGGTATACCCCGGTAGGCATATCCCCATCACAATCAACAATATGTCATCTACATACAGTATTAAGAATGCTACAGAGCTCCCACTCACTTTCTTGTAAATACAAGCTTATCCATAAGTTTGTATAAAACCAAAACTTTTGATCACCTTATCAAAACGTTGATTCCAACTACGGGATGCTTGCTTCAATCCATATATGGACCATTGAAGTTTGCATACCTTGTTAGCATCTTTAGGATCGACAAAACCTTTGGGTTGCATCATATACAACTCCTCATCAATGTCTCCATTGAGGAACGCTGTTTTGACATCCATCTGCCATATCTCATAATCATAATATGTAGTGATTGCTAACAAAATCCTCATAGACTTCAGCTTCGCTACTAGTGAGAAAGTCTCATCGTAATCAACTCCTTGAATTTGTCGAAACCCTTTTGCGACAAGTCGAGCTTTATAGATAGTAACATTACCATCAACATCTGTTTTCTTCTTGAAAATCCATTTGTTCTCAACAGCCTTCCGGCCATCCGGTAAGTCCACCAAAGTCCATACTTGGTTTTCGTACATGGATCCAATCTCGGATTTCATGGCATCTTGCCATTTATTGGAATCTGGGCTCATCATCGCTTCCTCATATGTCACAGGGTCATCGGTGTTGTCCACCAACATGACACTCATAACGGGATCATACCAATCAGGAGTGGTACGAGTTCTTGTTGACCTGCGAGGTTCTGTAGCAACTACAACCGAAGTTTCATGATCATCATCATTAGCTTCCTCTCTTATTGGTGCAGGCACCACAGGAACTTCTTCTGGTGCTGCGCTACTCGCAAGTTCGAGAGAAGGTTCGACAACCTCGTCGAGTTCTATTTTCCTTCCAGTCACTTCTTTTGAGAGAAATTCCTTCTCTAGAAAGGATCCATTCTTGGCAACGAAGATCTTGCCTTCGGATCTATGATAGAAGGTATACCCAATAGTTTCCTTTGGGTATCCTATGAAGACGCATTTTTCCGCTTTGGGTTCAAGCTTGTCCGGCTGTAACTTCTTTACATAGGCTTCGCAACCCCAAACTTTAAGGAACGACAATTTAGGTTTCTTCCCAAACCATAACTCATACGGTGTCGTTTCAACGGATTTAGATGGTGCCCTATTTAAAGTGAATGCGGCTGTTTCTAATGCATAACCCCAAAATGATAGCGGTAAATCTGTAAGTGACATCATAGAACGAACCATATCTAAGAGAGTTTGATTACGACGTTCGGACACACCATTACGCTATGGTGTTCCCGGCGGTGTCAATTGTGAAAGTATTCCGCATTTCTTCAAATGCTCGCCAAACTCGTAACTTAGATATTCACCTCCACGATCAGAACGTAGAAATTTAATCTTCTTGTTACGTTGATTCTCCACCTCACTTTGAAATTCCTTAAACTTCTCGAAAGTTTCAGACTTATGTTTCATGAAATAGATATACCCATATATACTCAAGTCATCCGTGAAGGTAAGAACATAACGATAACCACCGCGTGATGCTACACTCATTGGACCACACACATCGGTATGTATGATTTCCAATAAGTTCGTAGCTCGCTCCATCATACCAGAAAATGGAGTCTTAGTCATTTTACCCATCAGACATGCTTCGCATCTTTCAAGTGATTCGAAATCAAGTGATTCAAGAAGTCCATCGGAATGGAGTTTCTTCATACGCTTCACTCCAATGTGACCAAGACGACAGTGCCACATATAGGTCGAGTTATCGCTCGATTTCAAACGTTTAGCTTCAATGTTATTAATATGTGTATTTCCACTATCGAGATTCAATAAGAATAGACCATCTATCAAAGGTGCATGTGCATAAAACATATTACTCATATAAATCGAACAACCATTATTCTCGGATTTAAACAAGTAACCGTCTCGCAATAAACAAGATCCCGATATAATGTTCATGCTTAACGCAGGCACCAAATAACAATTATTTAAGTATAAAACTAATCCCGATGGTAGATGAAGAGGTAGCGTGCCGACCGCGATCACATCAACCTTTGATCCGTTTCCAACGAGCATCGTCACCTCGTTCTTCGCTAGCTTCCGTTTATTCTGCAGCACCTGTTTCGAGTTACAAATATGAGCAACCGAACCAGTATCAAATACCCAGGCACTACTACGAGTACTAGTGAGATACACATCAATAACATGTATATCGGATATACCTTTCTTCTTGATGTTGCCGTTCTTCAAATCCTCCAAGTACTTTGGGCAATTCCGCTTTCAGTGACCTTCTCCCTTGTAGTAAAAGCACTCAGTATCAGGCTTAGGTCCAGCCTTGGTCTTCTTCGTCGGTGTGGTAACTTTCTTACCACCCTTCTTGAAGTGTCCGTTTTGCTTAGACTTGCCTTTCTTGAATTTGGTGGTCTTATTGACCATCAACACTTGGTGCTCTTTCTTGATCTCCACTTCTGCAGATTTTAACATGGAGAAGAGTTCTGGCAACTTCTTGTTCATGCTTTGCATATTGTAGTTCATCGCAAAGTTCTTGTAACTTGGTGGTGGTGATTGGAGGACACGGTAAATCCCCAAAGCATTAGGAATCACTTATACCCAAGCTTTGGAGTTTGTTTGCGTGCCCAGACATTTTAAGCACATGCTCACTGACGGAGCTGCCCTCTTCCATCTTGTAGTTAAAGAACTTTTCAGAAGCCTCATAGCTCTCAACTGACGCGTGAGTCTCAAATATCAGTTTGAGTTCACGGACAATATCATGTGGGTCTGAATTCTCAAACCTTTTCTGAAGCTCCGATTCTAAACCATACAAGATAGCACACTGAACTGTGGAGTACTAAGTCTTCCGAGCGAGGTAAACATTCTTTACTTCATCAGTAGCATCAGCTGCAGGCGGGTCACCCAGCGGTGCATCCAGCACATAGGTCAAATTACCAGCATTGAGGACAATCCTCAAATTGCGGAACCAATCCGCGAAGTTGCTTCCATTGTTTTTCAACTTTTTTTCTCTAGGAATGCATTAAAATTGATGGTAGGGGCCGCCATTGATCTACAACATATTTGCAATAGTTTAGACTAAGTTTATGACAAATTGAGTTCTAATTAATAGTTAAATTAATCTAGGTGAACTCCCACTCAAAACAATATCCCTCACATTGTTTTAGTGATCACACGAACCAAATCCACCACATCAAAACCGATAATCACGAGAGTTGATGTAGCTTCAATGGCGAACAATCAACATGTTCATCATATCTACTATATGATTCATGCTTTATGTTTCGGTGATCCGTGTTCCGAGACCATGTCTGTACATGCTAGGCTCGTCAAGATCAAACCTTAGCTTCCGCATGAGCAAATCTGGCTTGCTCACATTGTATACACTTGCAGAATCTAACACACCCGATCATAACGTGGTGCTTCGAAACAATAAGCTTTAGCAACGGTGCTTACTAAGGATGAACACTTTAGAACTTGAAATTCATGTGCATGAGGGATCATCTTATAATGCTACCGTCGTTAACTAAGCAATACAAGATGCATAAAGGATTAACATCACATGCAATTCATAATATGTGATATGATATGGCCTTTCTTCTTTGTGCTTCTGATCTCCATCTTCAAGCACGAACATGATCTCCATCATCACCGGCATTGCATCAAGGTCAATGACGCTACTCCATGGTTGTCCTCCACCGGCTTCAACTATTACAACTACTTTGAATAGACACGCGGGTCTTAACATAAATTAAAGACAACCATATGGCTCCTGTTGGTTGCCAACTTACAATAAGGAACATTGCATACATCAAATATAATCACAATCATGGCCATATCACATCACAGCACACCCCTGCAAAACAAAGTTAGACGCCTCTAATTTCTTTGCATATTTTACGTAGTTTGGGGCTTTCAATAAGTGTCGATCTAACTTACGAACAAGAACCACAACGTTGATGTTTGAACTATCAAGTGCCCGTTGTAAATTGGATCTATACTATAATTAGAGAGACAGACACCCGCAAAGCCACTTATGCAATACAAGTTGCATGTTGAGCGTGGAGCAAGTCTCATGAACGATGTCATGTAAGGTTAGCCCGGGCCGCTTCATCCCATCATACCGCAATATGCAAAGTACACAAGAAGCAATTGAGAATAAAAGCACCACCGCCCACAATGACCATTGTGTTCTACTCGTGCAACAGATCTACATATAGACACGGCTCTGATACCACTGTAGGGGTTCGTAGCATGGAAAAGAAAAACTTTCTACCGCATACAAACAAACAAGCCAAGATCTATCTACTATATTGTAGCAACGAGTCGATGGAATAACTCACCCTCAAAGATTCCAAAGTGTTTAACGAGAGCGGATTCTCGTGGGTGATGTAGTCGTACTCTTGCCGATCTCAAGATCGCGTAGACGATTCTTTCGGCGCTGCGTTCCGACAGCGTTCCCGCAGTCGGTCGCACGTTCGGTACTCGACGAAGACCTTCCTCTCCCTTGTTCCAGCAGGCAGCGGAGGTTGTAGCACTCTCCTCGCGATTCCGGCAGCACGACGGCGTGGTACCGAAAGTAGAGGGGAGATCTCGCAGGGCTTCGCCTTAAGCCGGAGCGAGTATGGTGGACTATGAGAGAGGCCTCGGTGATCTAGGGTTTAGACACACCAAGGAGAGAGGGCTAGGCCAACGGCTAGGGCTTGGGGAAGCCCAAGTCAGCGGCTAGGGTTTTCCCTAGGCGGCGGCAGCAGGAGGAGGTGGTGGCGCCGGCGGCTTAGGGCTAGGGTTTTGGTGAGGCAAGGTGTAGTCTTGGAGGGGCAGCCCTGCCCCTCCTTATATAGGTGGAGGGCGCCGGCCAAGGGGAGGGGTGTCCCTCCCCAACTCGGCTTCCAAGGCCGGCGGGTGGAGGGAGAGGAACTCCTCCCCAAGTAGGTTTCCTACTCTCCCTCCACCAAGCAAACTTGTCGTTTGACTTTTCAAATTGGCGTTTGACTTTTCAAACTAGGATTTGATTTATCCCTTTATTTTGCTCAGCGATGACACCTAGTACATGATGCAACCATTCCAACTTGTTATGACACATTCATGTACCCTTCCCCTCCAGAGTGTCGGACCTTCCGGAACCTTCTAGAACATTCTCGATGAAAACACCGGAACCATTCTCCAACCCCGAAACAGGACTTTCCTTATATGAATCCTATTCTCCAGACCATTCCGGATCTCCTCGTGATATCCCGGATCCCATCCGAGACTCCGAACAAAATTCGGTCTCTTACTCATCATTCCATAACTACTCAACAACATCGAATCCTTAAGTGTGTCTCCCTACGGTTCGTGAATTATGCGGACATGATCGAGACACTTCTCCGAACAATAACCAATAGAGGAATCTGGAAATTCATATGGCTCCCACATATTTCTACGATTACTTTGCGATCGAATGAACCACTTACATACGATACCAATTTCCCTTTGTCTCACGATAGTTTACTTATCCGAGGTTTTGATCGTCGGTATCTCTGCATACCTAGTTCAACCTCATTACCGATAAGTACTCTTTTCTCGTTCCCGTGATATGTGATCCCTTGTGAGCCAGTCACATGCTTGCAAGCCAATTGGATGACATTCCACCGAGAGGGCCGAGAGTATATCTATCCGTCATATGGATGGACAAATCCCACTCTTGATCCATGTGTCTCAACCAATACTTTCCGAACACTCAATGCCACCTTTATAACCACCCAGTTACGGTGTGGTGTTTGATATCATCAAAGCATCCTTCCGGTGATGGTGATATGCATGATCTCATGGTCGAAGGAATTAGGTTACTATGTATCAGAAAGCATATAGCAATTGAACTATTAAAATGACTTGATCTTTATGCTACGCTTATCTATAGGAGTATGTCCATCATACCATTCTCCTAACGATATGATCTTGTTGTTAATAACATCTCAATGTTCATGATCGGGAAACCACAATCATTTATTAACAAACAAGCTAGTATTATAAAGAGGCTTTACCAGGGACTCTAATTTAGTTTACAAATCACACAAGTATTAATATTTCCTTGTTAATACTGTTATAGCATGAATGTAAACATTTATCATAAACACAAAGATATAATAATAACTACATTTATTATTGCATCTAGGGCATATCTCCAACACAGAGGAGGCGATGCGAGGGTCGGCCCTTGGTCACACCACTTCTAAAATAAAATTATTACTAGCGCACTTGTATGTCAGGGCGGCGGTCCTGGAAGGTGGTGGTATTGGTTAACCCGCGGGGCACGACATAGCAACATCAGAAAGTCCGAGCGGCGACTTTGAGGTTCGACAACTTTGAGGGTGCTTTACCTTGTGTCATATGGGAGATGAGGTGACTCTTGAAGTTGGTCGTCGGCATGTCGGTCGCCACTTCTGGCGCTTGGTTTGTGGATGCTGACTTCTTCATCTCCCTGGGAGCGTCTTGGGTGTTCTCTGTTGGAAATATGCCCTAAATTTAATAATAAAGTTGTTATTATCATATTTTCTTATTCGTGATAAGTGTTTATTCCCCATACTATAATTGTATTAACCGGAAACTAAATACATGTGTGGATATATAAACAAAACTATGTCCCTAGTAAGCCTCTACTAGACTAGCTCGTTGATTAAAGATGGTTAGGATTTCCTAACCATAGACATGTGTTGTCATTTAATAACAAGGTCATATCATTAGGAAAATAATGTGATGGATAGACCCAACCTAAGAATAGCAATTTTATCGCATCACTAAGTTTGATTGATATAACTTTCTTAATGTCAAGTATCATTTTCTTAGACCATAAGATCATGTTACTTCCTAGTACCAAAAAAATATCTTGTGGACATTAAACGTCACTTCATCATTGGGTAACTGTAAATGTGGCTTTCAAGTATCTCGAAAGATACTTGTTGGGTTGCATGGATCAATACTAGGATTTGTCACTCCATGTGACGGAGAGATATATCCGGGCCCTCTCGGTAACACAACATCTGAAGTAGCTTGCAAGTATGTGACTAATGATTTTAGTCATTACAGAATGAGTAAAGAGAGCTTCCCTGTAACAAGATTGAACTAGGTACAACAATACCAACAATCAGATCTCAAGCAAGTTACAAATCACTAGACAAAGGAAATTAAATACCGGATTAATTGAATCCTCGACATCGTGGTTCAACTGATGAAAGATCTTCACCAAATATGTGGAAACCATTATGAAGGTTCCGCTATTCGTTATTGATGGGAAAGATTGTCTCAATCATATTCACATGTTCTCGAACCCGTATCTAGACGTCTTTATTAACAGATTCTTAGATACATGCATCTTAGAAAAAACTAAAACATCTTATAATTTAAAACAGAGGGAGTAGCTCTGTGGCAACATAAGGGAATTCAGCTAGTAGCTATGTTTTTCTGAGAAGGATTCTACTTGCATCAGAAGTTCTAAAAAATAGCAGATGCAAAAAAGCCTATGCACTACCATATCGGTGTGCTTTGAGAGTGTGACACCCTGGCAAGTCAGACTGACATCCGATCAAGCTCCATAGAACGCGACATGACACATGTCAAGTTTGCGTTTCAAGGAAACGGAATGCCGGTGAGCTAAGGTATCACGTTAATTTACGAATCGATGGTATGCTCACCGTGACTGCCTCGCGGTGATGACCGTCGGCCGAAACCACGCTATAAGCTGCTGCGAAGTCTGGTTCCCGCGCGATGTGGTACTAAAAAAGTTACGGGGTAATAAAGTGTACGTCTTCACCGTTACGGGCGGGCAAAACTGAAGCCCAATATTGCCTAAGCCCCGGCCCATACCGGGCTACTGGTCCAACAAGCGGAAACCGTCGTCTACCTCAGACACGCGCCGGGGTATGGGGCGAGGAGTGTCGCCCGCAGGCAGCGCCGAACAGCCGGTCTGATTCCCCAAGCAGCTCGTGGCCGGTCCTTAACGGAGAATCATGGAACCGCAGATGATTCGTCGGAGGGTCTCGATCTCGTAGGTGTCTGCCCGTCGCTTCGACGCTTCCAAGGCCTCCGCCTTTCTCGCAACGGCCATCTTCGCGTCCCAGCTCACGCAGCGACCGGAGGAGCCGGTCGCGTCCGCTGACTCCCTCGCAGACCTTGAGCTTTTTTGCGGAGCGGGTGAGGACGAGGCCGCGATCGTAGCGGCAGCCGTGGAACGGGTGAGGACGATGCGCGATCGCGCATCTCCTGCTGTACGTTCACTCCTTCATCTTCATCGCCCCGCCACACTGTCTCCCGACGGCCGCATTAGATCCTGCCCCTTGCCGATGGGATTTTTCCCCACGTGCTAGTTATTTTCCTTCTAATAAGGGTTATGTTACCTGCGATCTTGCTAGACCGATAAACTTGTGTGTCGTGAGACTCGTGATGTACCCGATCTGCTGACTGAAACTGAAACTCCATGCAAAAGGTTCAGCAACCGCCCTCTCCTTCTGTGTATTATTAATATTTACTCTGACCCATATTAGTTAACTTAACTTTGTCTAGCTTCACATGTATCTAGTTAAGTATCTAACACCGCATAGATCATCGCTGCCTAAACCCTAACCCTAACACCAAAATGTGGCTCTAGGATACCTTATCGGATCGACGACGTAGTCGGTGGCGGGTGGCGAGCTTCGCTCGCTGTCGGAGACGAGGTCGACAAAGTTCATCAGCTCCTTCTCCTTTTGGTTAGATATATAAGTAGAATCTTCGGTAGCGGTGCGGGATGCAAATTCAGGCGACACCCAAATCTTGTACCCGAATAGCTATAAATAAACTTGAAAAAGTTTTCATTTTACATGTAAAATTAAAAGGAAAAAAGTGGACACCGACAGTTGGGAGAGAATAAAAAGCAATAAAAATTTGTAGCACGATGAATACAAAAAATGCATGCACTACAATGCACTAGTGCTATGACTCCATGTCATGTCAGAGTCCGCCGTCAGGAAGCGCAAACAGCCGGTCCAATTTCCCAGCCGGTTATTAGGGCATCTTCGTCGGCAGACCCAAACGGGTAAACCTAAACGGTCTTTTTTTGTGGTTTGAGTTGAGTCATCGGTGTTTTTTTTATCATGGTCCGGTCTGTCCAGCTAGCCGTGCTATCAGCGTGACCCAAATTCTATTTTGTTTGACTAGTCCAAGAGAGACATAACAGTCCAAGAGAGACATAACAGTCCAAGAGAGCAGTGTGACCGCCAACTGTGCCAGTTTGCTACATTAACCGGACAGGCCATCGTCGCGTCTATCCGGATAGACCCTTCCGTAATCCAAATTTGATGCCCGAATGGTTTGGTCTGGCCTGCGTCTGTCCGAATGGGTCGTGCAGGTGGGCCGTGCTGCACGTCTCGTACGTTCGCATGGACTCGTTCGGACGCGCTCGGACGGGTTAGGTCGGTCCGATGAAGATATCCTTTAACGGAGAATCATGCAAGGTGTCTGCCCGTCGCTTCCACACCTCCAATGCATGTGTGTTTCTCGCAAAGGCGATCTCGGCGTCCCAGCTAACTTGTGTTTGGTCGCCTCCGCTGACTCTCTCGTTGACATTGCGCTTGCTTGCGGGCCAGATGAGGAGTCAGGGCCGGCCCATAGGGTAGGCAGAGGACGCTCGCCCTGGGACCCCATGGTCTAGGGTCTCGTCCACGATTTATTTGTGTATCCAAATTTGTCTAATACTTTTGACATAAAATAGATTTTAGAAAATACTCCCTCCGTTTTAAAATATAAGATGTTTTAGTTTTGTGAAATAAATGTATCTAGGCATAATACCGGTCCTCATATTTCTTTACAAGATTGTGAGTATTTATTAGTGAAGACTAAGAACACAATCACATAACTATATCATTCTACAAGAAACTCTTCTTTGATTCGAAACAATTCTTCTTGTTTCCATCATATATGTTTGAGAGAATATTCCATCCTATTTTTAATTTAGTGTCTAATATATTTAGTCATCTACTCATTTTTTGCAGAGGCATATATACACAAGCAACTATTGATAAAATAACTATCATGGTATATAGTTCGCTTGGTAAATAGAAATAAATAGTTTCAAATGTCTTCATCAAGATTTTAACGATCATGGATCTATCAAATGCACCGATTATTTAATTTATTGTATTATAGTAATATTTTTCTTATGAAATACTAATATTTTTAAGTCTTTTTCGTGTGAACAAGTGGCGGAGCTTGAAAGATATTGTTGAGACGTCCAAAAACCCTAATCATGATAAACTTTTGAGTAATCTTTAAAATTTTAGCATAAATATTAAATATATCTCTAATATATTTGTGGAGTAGGGGGGCCATTGCCCCCTGAACCTAGGAAAGCTCTGGCACATTAAACAAGGGGCCCTCGATTTCATGTTGCCCTAGGGCCCCCAAAATCTGTAGACCGGGCCCTGATGAGGATGAGGATGAGGCCGCTGATCGCTGCGGAAGCTGTCGTGACAGCCCTTGCTCGATGATCACTCAGCTCTAGTTGTTCACGCCTTCATCGGCGCCACATTGTTTCTCCCGATCTTGCCTCTTGCAGATGGGATCTTGGTAGACCGATAAACTTCTGTGTCTGCTGACTGAAACTGAAACTCCCTTCGAAAGGTTCAACAACCGCCCCTGGTCCCTCAATCCACTCTCCTTCTGTGAATTGGAGTATCATGTTGCCTCCTATCCAATTCAATCCCTTAATCGAATTTAGTTCGATTCTTATGAACGTTTGCAATGTTCATTGCTGGACCTAGTGTATAGTACTTATATGAAAAGAGCAATTTCAAAGTTCGTGTGATCGTGCCTGCTCTACTGTTTTAAATTTTTGGGAAATCGTAGGAGTTAATACATGTCCGTGCACATAAATGTATCTTGTGTCTTGTGTTCATGCCATCCTATTGATTTATATTTGATAAATGTATCTTGATATAAAAAAATTAGACTTCTACATTCGAAAATGTTTATTATTGGGGAAAAGGCATATGCACACCTTAACCTCCGTGTGTTGTCCTCACTTCAGGCACTTCAGCTGCAATGTAATGCTACTGGTACACTATCCTTTTTATCATCGCCCTATGATCATCTAGTGTTTTTTGTCCATACTATCCCTTTTCTTGTTGCAACATTCTTTTCGGAACAGAGAGAGTAGATTTTCTATCCCCACCGTCCTAAAAAGGATGTCGTGAATTTATCTATATTTAAATAGTGTTTAACCAACAATCTAGGGGCCAAAAGTGCGGCGTGTGTGGCCACGCCAACTTTCCTAGTCTAATCTTTACAAGCCGCCCATTCTCCTTTGCCTTTTTTTTTTTGCGGGTACATTCTCCTTTGCCTTTCGTGCTCCTCATATCTATGTTTTGTACTTTCGTTCTTTGATTCTTTGTTTCTTAGTGAAGGATAATGGTACCATGTTATTCGGTACATTAGTGAACGATAAATTATGATAGTTTGTCCTAAGATGATTGGATAATCAAAATAAAATTGATAAATAATGTGCGGGTCTATTTGAAAACAACAAGGATTAAATGAAAAACAAGGATTAAATGAAAAATTGTGCTCGATCTGTGACACATAGAATATCAGAAAATTGGAATTGTACCTTTCTTTTGTGATCACTAACTAGACCAGATAGGAACCAGACTTGGAATGTACTTCCTCTGTTTACAAATAAGTATACTTCTAGCCTTGTCTTAAGTCAAAGTTAGTAAAGTTTGCCTAACTTTATAGAAAAAGGTAGCAATATTTATGACTCTAAATTGGTACTAGTAGCTATGTTTTCAAATTTACTTTCATAATATGTCAATTTGATATAATATATGTTACTATATTTATCTATAAAGTTGGTCAAATTTGATAATGTTTGACTTAGGCAAAGCCTGGTCGGTGAAAGTGGCGGCGGGGCTTTTTACATTTTCCCATGGGGTCTCCTCTGCGAGTCGAGGTTCATGGCGGCAGACAGTGGAGCTGCGGCCGGCTGCGAAGCGAGGTGCCCAGCCAAGGGCTCGACAGCGGTGGAGGCGGCGCCCCCATGTTGCTGTGACCAGGCGATTCGGGCTCAGGAGTGGGCCGATGGGCCTTGGCGGGCCGGAGCAGCTGGTCACGTGGTCGCGTGGAGGCTCGCGGTGGAGTTGCCATTGAGCGGCGTTGGCAGGACAGTGCAGCGGAGCGATCGGCAAGGCAGCAGTGGAGCCGTCAGCCGGCAGGGCAGTGACCTAGATCTACGTCATCCAGGTCTGGACGATGGTGGGCGAGGTGGTTCGGTGGCTGGACGTCTCTCCTTTCGCTGCCGACGATGTGTGGCTGGCCTCTTGGAGTGTGTGTGCTATGCCCTTCCTGGTTCTGCCCTCTGATGGACATCGGGTTGGCGATTGGGCCGGGGCGAAAGCTCTGCATTTGCTGACGACGGCGACACCCGTGGGCGCCATCTCCTCCTTGGGGGCGTCGTTATGGCCGCATTCGTGCTACCCGTCACGAGCTCCGGGGAAACCCTCGATCCGGCGTTTCGGTTCCGGCGGCAGCTACACCACCACAGTGTCGTTCCCTTCTTGAAGGCACCGTTTTGGGCTGCTCGTGGAGCTCCTAGGGCAGATAGGGTCGACGACGGGCACTTCTCGGAGCATGGGTCTCAAGGGCACAAGGTACGCCTTGCCAGCACCTCCTAGATGGCGCCTTCCTCCATCCCGGGGTTCTGCTGGCCACTCAGCCGACTTCTTCCTGGCGCCAGGAGTGGGCGGTACATTGATCCGTGCCATCTTGGAGGTAGAGTCATGGTAGCGAGGTGTCCGGTCTTGGCGGTGACGCGGTTTTGAGCCTCTATGTCTCATCTTTGCGGCTAGAGGTTGGGCAAGGCAAATCGTTGTCGTGTAGCTTGGTGGGAGTGTGTTATAAACCGTTGCTTGGATTGTGGCTTGAGGGGCCGTGCGTGGAGCGGTAGCCATTCGGTGGTATTTATATCTTAATACAGAGGATATGCAGTTTGTGTGTTCATTGAAAAAAAAGTCGTCGACCTGCCACATTTGTGGCCGAGTCGACCGCCATCAAATAGCATTGTTGCGTCCAGCTGGCAACCAAAGACGAGATCGTCGGTGTTGCGGAGAACCACAAGTACAGAGTGCAGGTAGGATAACAACTTGAGCGGTGAAGCCATGCGCAAGGGAGAAGCAAAGGGTCGAACGATGGATGGTAAAAAAAATGTTGTTTGAAAAAAAAGCTATACACACCATGCAGGATTGCGCTGTGATACCGTGGGATGTGGGGCGCACAAGGGATAAGACAAGGGTCGAACCATTTGGAAAGCAAAAAAGAGCTCTACACCCCATATAGGAGTGCACTGCAACACGTTGGGATGTCAGGCTTATATCCGGTAAATTTTCATGGAACTTGACATGAAACATGCCTTAGTTTTCGCTCGAGGAAACCGAAATGCCGAGAGAGCCCGTGGGTCAACAGTTTTTTGATGATGTGTTTGCAACACTACAACAGCTTTCCGAGCTTGCCGCTCGCCGAGGACGAGAGCCCCAAGACAAGGGAGAAGACAAGGGTCGAACCATTTGGAAAGCAAAAAAGAGCTCTACACCCCATGTAGGAGTGCACTGCAACACGTTGGGATGTCAGGCTTATATCCGGTAAATTTCCATGGAACTTGACATGAAACATGCCTTAGTTTTCGTTCGAGGAAACCGGAATGCCGAGAGAGCTCGTGGGTCAACAGTTTTTTGCTGATGTGTTTGCAACACTGCAACAGCTTTCCGAGCTTGCCGCTCGCCGAGGAAGAGAGCCCCAAGACAAGGGAGAAGACAAGGGTCGAACCATTTGGAAAGCAAAAAAGAGCTCTACACCCCATGTAGGAGTGCACTGCAACACGTTGGGATGTCAGGCTTATATCCGGTAAATTTCCATGGAACTTGACATGAAACATGCCTTAGTTTTCGTTCGAGGAAACCGGAATGCCGAGAGAGCCCGTGGG
Source organism: Avena sativa (assembly GCA_916181665.1). Taxonomy (NCBI): domain Eukaryota; kingdom Viridiplantae; phylum Streptophyta; class Magnoliopsida; order Poales; family Poaceae; genus Avena; species Avena sativa. The sequence goes on along the minus strand of OV702286.1, from coordinate 15,585,889 downwards.
TCAACAGTTTTTTGATGATGTGTTTCCAACACTACAACAGCTTTCCGAGCTTGCCGCTCGCCGAGGACGAGAGCTCCAAGACAAGGGAGAAGACAAGGGTCGAACCATTTGGAAAGCAAAAAAGAGCTCTACACCCCATGTAGGAGTGCACTGCAACACGTTGGGATGTCAGGCTTATATCCGGTAAATTTTCATGGAAGTTGACATGAAACATGCCTTAGTTTTCGTTCGAGGAAACCGGAATGCCGAGAGAGCCCGTGGGTCAACAGTTTTTTGCTGATGTGTTTGCAACACTGCAACAGCTTTCCGAGCTTGCCGCTCGCCGAGGACGAGAGCCCCAGAGCCCCAAGACAGCTTATAAACCGCTTCTACTCGTTGCTTCCTAGCGATGTGGTACTATTTTTTTTGAGAATATAGCGATGTGGTACTAAAACGCGGTACGGTGGGGTTACCCGAACTAAAGCCCGACAGGCCGTCCGCTCCGGCCTGCTCGGGCCCAACAACAAGCGGCAGCCCGCTATGGACCGAAACTCTGTCTCAGTTACCAGAACACACACACGTCGGAGCGATACGCTCAAAAGCTAGATAGGGAGCTGTCGCTGTCGCTGTCGCATTGCTTGCTATCCACAACGGACTACAGAACTGTTAGCATCAACGGTATTATGTAATCTTTTATTCTGGCACCAGAGTACTAAGAATGGTGTCGACAAGAAAATTTACACAGGAAAATTCAGACGGATAGCGGCTTGTTGAGTTCACTGGAAGAAGTTGCCGCGGATGCTGGAACATGCATCTTAGCTCTGCGGAGAACCTCCGCGACAAGCAAATGCTTATGTTTGCTCAAGGATCCAGCCTAACCTGAAGAGAAATTTATCCACGCATTGTCAAAAAGAGGATCTTGGAGAAGAAAACCAATTCAGTCTATGTTACACCTTGAATTAATCAAAGTAAGCGGATAAACCAACTTATTAGGCAGAACAACGAATGAGGAGATACCGACATACACGCTTTCTAAGAATTCTCAATCACGAAGTACAGAAAATCTGTATGTCTGCCAATTCAGTTTAATTTTCCATACCAACAGTAAGAAAATGTTCTTCATGTGATTGTTCTCGGGTGATGTGGATCTCTGGGTGCTTAAAGCAAAGATAACTGAGCAAAGAACATGGTATCATGTTAATATTATGAGAAGTTACACACTACACCTTCATTGAAACAGAAGCAGGAGCACCAAGTCTAAACAATCTTTTCAAAGAACAGCATGCTGAAAAAGTAGTTCCACTTTGCTCAAACCTAACATTCTTCTCCACTCGGCCTTTCTTGGAGGGAGCTAGGCCCCAGTGTCCGTCTTTAAGAGAGAAATGCTTGCTGGGCGAATTAGCACCAAATGGTTCATGACTCCTCTTTCGTCGACAGGATGGGGGTTGATCTTGGAGGCTATATGGGCACAGGAATTTCGGGCTCGGTTTGGTTATCCAATATAACATGAGGGCTTCAAACTGCTTGCTGGAGACGTGGAGGTTCAAGCCACATCAGATGTCACGGACCATGCCCCATTGCTTGGTTGGTGCAACGTGAAACCGGATTGCAAAATAGACAGAAGGTATTCTGTACAAGTACAACCCATTCTGATATACAGAAGTGGTGCACTGTCCAATTTACATTACTATTGAGATTATAGCAAAGCGGAACTAATTGGACAGATCAGATCTTCCGCCACATTTAGAAAACTTAAAGTGCCAAGGCAGACATGATCCTAGAATATTACGAGGGAAAAAGTGTCATTGCTACATACATCGTCATTCTACAAGTGCTCAATTTGCATGATTGCTTACACTCTAAAAATTGTCAAGCCTACATTGGGTTTCTCCAATAAGCTAGCTGACACTTATTAAAACTACAGCTTACAAGCATAAAAAAATGTAGCTTCTTCATCTAAATAGAGAGAAGAAGTGCCATTACTACTATATAATTGTGTAAGTGCTCAAGTGGCGTGATTGTTAATAGCCTACAAATTCTCAAGCCAAGATTGTGTGTATGAAATAAGCTAGCTGAAGCCTTAAAAAATGAACCAGCTTCATCTTATTTGAAGTTGAATCCCAGCATTGGCTTCAGCTGATAAAATTGTTGAGTCGATGTATAGAAAGATAAAACAGTACCGTGCGCTATCCTATGACATGTCAAAGATCATGCATCTGATAGATTGGAGTAAAAGCCAACACTGTGCTCGTAACTCATTTAAAACTGAACCATTTGATCAACCCATTTTATTTTATTCTTCTGTAACAACACATGGGTACTCAACTAATTAAGTACTCCTTGTTTTGGAAGGGATTTATGAGCATTAATCCAGAATACTAATTTCTTCCGAAACAATTAAGAAGTTCCAATAATGTTATCCATACCCAAAAAAAACTGAGGCTGGCGTTCCCTGCTCATCAATCTGTATAAATAGACAATCTTGAACTCATCCCTACTCATCAAAATTCACTTCCTTTTGGTTCTCTTGCAATAACCATGGGGACTAAGATCGCTGCAACAGCCATGGCCTTGCTACTACTAACATTCTGTGAGTCCCTTCAGATTTGCTATTCCTAATGCTTGTACTATATGGACTGTCAAATGAAGTTACTTGTACTATATGATTTTTATCCCAATATTTTCTCTTGAGGAAATTCTATTTAAATCCTTGAGTGTCATCTGTTAAGACTGTTAATTTCCGTTATCTTGAATGCAAATTAACCTGACGACCATCTTGTATTTTGGTGATTGGCCAATTAGGTGTGGAGGCACAGGATTGCGGCGGACCAATACATACCTTCAAAGACAAATGCCATGACTTCTCAGGGGGGAGGGACAGAGGTCACCTTGCCAAGGGTGACCGGTTTGACCAAAAAACGATAGTACCTTCTAATTATTTTACCCGCACCTGCACCGCTGCTTGCCGCGCTGCAAACTTCACTAACGGAAGCTGCAGGGACGACGATATATGCTACTGCATTTGTTACGATGGCGGCCACCCAAGCACCGACTAAAGTGTTGAGCATGTAGGAGGTGACTTTTTTTTTCTCACTGTATGTTCAGGGAAACTTTCGGCTTATCGTGTTAGAAGCAAAGATTTCTATCTCATGAAAAAATAAAGAAAAGATAAATTGATAGTTCATTGTAATATTTATTACACATTTGCCAGAAATAGACAATGAGGTACCTCCTTGGTTTCTAGATTTTGTGTCTTGGCATCGATGATTACAGATCAACTTTTTCATCTTGCATCGACACCGATGTCCCCTAATGACCAATCATTCCCAATTACTTGATTCCTTGGCAATCTACAGACATGCATGGTAATGTGCAAGAGAAATGGAAGTCAATTAATAGATGCGAACCTAGACAAATCCTGCAGGCCTGGCTGCAAGGCGCTTTGAGGTTCGGGGTGGGCCTGGTCCAGCGCCGCGTGCGTGCACGCAACCAAACAACAAACTTTTACGCTAGGTTGGGGTGCTGCAGGCTACCAATCACGCCCATAGACAATCCTATGTGAAGGATGTTGTAATAATGTTAGCTTGTGATCTGACCAATTAGTTCTGTTTATGTAAATGTGGAGGAGGATCTGATAGACAATCCTATGTGAAGTATGTTGTAATAATAGGGAGGGACTAAAAACAACTGCAACAGAAGAAGAGTATCCAGCATTTTGTTTACAGAAAAAAAGGAAACATGGAAAGTCAGATCCTAAGATACACGCACATAATAAGGATGAACGGTAAGGTCCTCTCCTAGTGCTGAATGGATAAAAATGGAAGCGCATCTGCGATGATGTGACTCAAAGCTATCGTCCATGGCATGGCAGAACAGGTTTTTCATTACAGGCAAAATGGTTAAAGACATTCACATTAGTAGTGACTAAACAGACCTAGGATTCGGCCATGCTCGCCTAAAATGAACACAGAGTAAATCAACAACGGAACGGGCGAATTTTCTAAAATTTATAATAGCAGAGTAGACACTAACTGACTAACACTAAAATTGGTTTCATATTTATGAAAAATATGTTCATAAGCATAAAATTTAAACATAATTAATCATTACATTGAGCTAAATTCAATCAAAGGCAGCATGGCAATTCACATAGGGGATCGAGGGAGGAGAGTCGGTTACTGACCCTTTCTCCGTAGTTGCGGTCGCCAGCCGGCCTCGTTGTGCGCCATGAACTCGGAGGTGTGCATGGACTCAGCAGTTGTACGCCTAGCTATGGGAGAGGTGGCCCACCGTCATGACCACCACCACCGACTTGTGCATCTCGCACGATGATCCCCACCGCCCGCGTGATCGAGCCCCTGCAACGACGGAATTGGGGGTGCCTGCTCCGGTGGGGACCGGACAAAACTTGGCGGGAATCCTAGGTAGCTATTGACGGGAATCCGACCGGCCGACGGCCGTGCGGCGCAGTTTGCCGGCGACACGCGCTCGCTCGCTCCGGCGGCTGGCTCGTGTGTCTTCGTAGCCTCTTTTAGCTGATGTAACTCATGGGCTGGCGCTTGTTGGGACGGGGCTGGCCCGTACGAATAGACACGTAACGAGGTTACACCGTAACTGTTAGTACCACATCGCTTAACTAGGAGACATCCAACCAGTTCATAACCTGTTACGGGGACACAGCATTCGCCAGCCGGCAAGGATGGCCAGCCGATTCAAATGTATACCCCAAAACCGATAATTGTGACGCAGATGCAAGCCGTAACCTATGGGCCCCTATCTTAGAGAGGGAAATCACCTTGGCCATACGCTTGACATGTGTCACAACCCCACAGGTGCACTCCGACAAGGGGTGCAAATGCTATTTTTTTTCCCTGTCACCGCATATTTCATTTTGTCATAGCACACAACAGCGAATGTGAGGAGGTGTACATAGTCATAGTTGACCTCCTCACGACGCAGATGCAAGCCGTAACCTATGGGCCCCTATCTTAGAGAGGGAAATCACCTTGGCCATACGCTTGACATGTGTCACAACCCCACAGGTGCACTCCGACAAGGGGTGCAAATGCTATTTTTTTTCCCTGTCACCGCATATTTCATTTTGTCATAGCACACAACAGCGAATGTGAGGAGGTGTACATAGTCATAGTTGACCTCCTCACGACGCAGATGCAAGCCGTAACCTATGGGCCCCTATCTTAGAGAGGGAAATCACCTTGGCCATACGCTTGACATGTGTCACAACCCCACAGGTGCACTCCGACAAGGGGTGCAAATGCTTTTTTTTTTCCCTGTCACCGCATATTTCATTTTGTCATAGCACACAACAGCGAATGTGAGGAGGTGTACATAGTCATAGTTGACCTCCTCACGACGCAGATGCAAGCCGTAACCTATGGGCCCCTATCTTAGAGAGGGAAATCACCTTGGCCATACGCTTGACATGTGTCACAACCCCACAGGTGCACTCCGACAAGGGGTGCAAATGCTATTTTTTTTCCCTGTCACCGCATATTTCATTTTGTCATAGCACACAACAGCGAATGTGAGGAGGTGTACATAGTCATAGTTGACCTCCTCCAAGCTGACGTAAACACGGCCGAGACCCTTTGCCGCCCTGCCTCAACCACCGAAAATCGTCGAGGTCGCAGGCTGCACAAATGTAAAAATAAGTTGTTTGTTATAGAGAATTGAGTGTCCAACAGTGGATTTCAGATTGCTGTTGAACCATCAGCAGGGTTCCATCTGGTTGTGCTAGTGGCAAGGTTCGAGCAAATCTAGTGGTTACTACATGATATCAAGTTTTCTCTTTTTTGAATTTTTTTATTCTCTTCCCAAGACAGAATTTCCTCTTTCTTCTATTTGATCAAGATGGATGGCAAAAAGCATGAATGCACACAATATGTGCGAGAAGGGAAAGTTTAGAATACCTTAGTACAGTATAAAGAAGAAAAAAACACATAGGATCTATATATTTTAGTATTTTTTACCATCATCCATGCTAAGAATTCCCATCAGAAGGCTTCATCTATACTAACAATCACATAACATAGATCAAAAAACCGCAACTCAGAACTAGACCAACAGAGCATAACAAAACAGAAACTAGCCCTAATCGCAATTCTAAATCCATAGCTAATCATTTCACAGTAGCAATCCATCACATGGCTAAATAAGAAGGGTTGAGATAGGGATGTTCCTCACATGCTGCAGTCCTGACATCTTCGGCGTTGTGCTTGAAGATGCAATCCTACGCGCAGCAGTGGCCATACTCATTGTCCTGGTCATGTTGGTGCTGGAACGTGCAGTCCTGGCTTCCAAACAACTAAGTTACCGTCATGTGATATTCTTCGGTCTCTTCTAAGCTTCCAAGCTCGGAATGTCACCTTCCAACTTTCCAAGGTGTAGACAAGACCTGTCAACAACAAATCACTTAGGTCAATATCATTGCATCACTGATAATATTAGTAACATGCATCATAATTGTATTTTAGCTCCATTCCATGATTCTACCCGTCATTAAAGTCTACTACCCTTCATTAAAGGAGGAAGAAAGACTAAAGTAGCCTTTTGAACAGACGGTCAGATTTCTGTCGTACTCCTGACTCTCTCCGTGGAGTACTAGGTACCGTAAAATTATGGCCGCGAGAATGAGATTGACACTCACGAGAATATGGCAGTAAATCGAACAATCCAAACTATTTTGCATGAATTTCATACAGCTACAACTCACATAATAACATGCAGTTAAATGGTTCTCTAATCCTACTAAACTACAGTCAAGCAAATATAATCTGAACTAGGTCGGAAGAAAATAGGTTGGCAGTGTCGTTGTTGATTTTTTGGTTCAACAACAGTGTAGCGCCATTGTTGGATCAAGGCCGGTGAAGATGACAGACCCACAACTCCAAAAAAAAAAGAATGATGGTCTGGAATCAAGCATGAAAGGGACAGTCCAGCCATCAGACTGAAATAATAAAATTACCTCTTGGAGAACTCCCACTGTTTACACCAGTGACAAAGTGGTATAGTGGCTTCTCTTTGTTGGAATTGATCTACAGTTGTTGTGACAATGCCCGATTGGGGGCACTAGTATAAAAAGAAAGGAGTCCTACTAAGTGGGTTGATAAACACACATTGTCCATGTCCCTAGCCTAACCACTCATATTATTGAGGTGCTGACTGCTGAGAAAGATGAAGGCCATCTCCACCGCTGGCCACCAGGAGGGTGGTGCCGGTGGCGCCCCTAATCCACCGCTACACTGTCCAGCTGCTACTGTCTCCCTGGACCACGCCATGGGCTACACCATGGCTGCATCTAGTTCTGGTTCTTTTCTTTTTATAGGAGTTGTGGGTCTGTTAATAATGCTCATTACATCTTCACCGTCCTTGATGCAACAATGGCGCTACACCATTATTGAACCAAAAAAAATCAACAACAACACTGCCAGCCTATTTTCTTCCTAAGGAGTTCAGATTAAACATTCGTCCACAAGAAAACTAATAGAAGTTTTAAATGGCAGATGCATATTTTCCCCAAAGGAACTGCAGGCAGATGATTTGGTAGCAGCTTGTCGAGTTCATGAGTTGAGACACCATGTTCAGTAAAAGTTGTTGCTGCAGATGGTGGAGCATACACCTTAGCTCCGTGGAGAACCTCAGCCACAAGCCAACAACCTAATGCTGGGTTTTGCTGAAGGGCATAGAAGGATCCAGCCTAACTTGAAGAGAAATTTATCCAATCATTATCAAAAAAGGGAACTTGCTGAAGAAACCAATCTTAGTCTATGCTACAGCTTGAGTTGATCGTAGTAGAAAGGAACATCAATCTCCTATAAACAAATCAATCACTACGTACCAGAGGACAAAACTATGAGAACTAACTAATCTATTCAATGGAACAACAAATGAGGTTTTTAGTACAAGTTCTTAAAGTACAAAACCCTGCACGTCTTCAATTTCAGTCTAAGTATTGATAGAACCAGTCACTAAAGCTTCTTTGTGGAACTGTTCTTACCCAGTCAGACCTGCTTGGATGCAGCTATATCCCTATGTCTGTCTCCACGAGCTAAATGCTTGCTGGAACATTATCACCAAACAGTTCGTGTCTCCTTATATCGATGGGACAGAGACGGTAATTGTAGATTAAATGGGCTGAAAGCAATCAGGGATTTGGGGGTTCTATAGGACATGAGGGCTCAAACTATGCGCTGCAGCCGTGGAGGTGCAATGGTGTAAGCCACATCAGATGACAATGCAGGTGGTGAGCAAGTTAATTAACCCGTCTGAACTCCGATGGGGGTCTGCCTGTGGGCACAGCTGACCTGAACCAGGCCAGATTGCTAGGTTGAAAGAGGATTGCAAAATAGAAATCTGTTATGTGAAAGATTTGCTTGTTCTGTACAAATCATGTCACGTAGGTGGTTCAGAGGCCAGATTACATCATTATTCACCTTGTTATGGAACAAAATAATTGGACAGACCACAAGCTAACATTGTTACAACATCCTCCACACAAGATTTCCTATCAGATCTTCCTCCACATTTATAAAAGTTCTCAAATTTTAATCCCTGAACATCAAGTGGTCTAATACAAAAACAAGAAAGCCTAAGAACTATTATACTTGGTCAAAATATTTGAATTTGTACCATTCTCAAACTTTTTGAGAAGCAGTCATGCAGGCAGAGGACATATTAACTCTAAAGGATCAAGTGTAACCGACGGTAACCATATGGTTGCCTTCTCCAAACACTCCAGCCAAGACATGGTATATACTAGTTACTACATAGTACTCCATATAAGATAACTGCTCCATCATACATATGAAACCTCAGGCCTAATTGTCTGCTGTTTTATGCCCAGGTACATGACCAGCCTGGAGAACAGTAGGCATGTAGCCTTGAGGTCCAACTGATCTAGGAGCAGTCGTTGTTTAAGTTAGAAATATTTAATCAGATACCAATCAGCAAGCTTAACTGGCAGGATTTTCTAAAACGTATAACAGTAGACTTGCTAGAGTAAGTGAGTAACCACTAACACTGAAACTGGTTTTATGTATGAACAATAGTATTTAGGAGTATTTAACAGTACAGTTAGTAGAGTAAACATTAACACTGAAACCACTTTCATATTTACTTAACAGAATACAATCAATCATTAAATATGAGCTAACTTCTCAGAGACACGTGGCTGGCCCGACATCCAACCAGTTCATAACTCTTTTATTCTATTAGTATATATTTTCTGCTTTTTTCCCCTATCAGTACGTGTTTTCAATGTCAGATGTCTGGAAGATAAATCATTCTGTCATAACACAATAACACAATGCTGCCTCTGAGGTGTACATGGCCTGCGGACGTTGTCATGACCATCTGTGGCTAAAAACTATTTGAAGGAACAATAAATGAGTTTTGCACTATAGGTTCTCAGCCGTAAAGTACAGAAACCAACATGTATGCAATTTCAGTATAAGTTCTGATAGCACCACCCAGAAAAGCTTCTTTATAAATTTGTTCTTATCCAGTCAGACTGGATGCAGCTAGGCCTCACCATCCATCTTCACAAGCGAAATTCTTGCTGAGTTCATTAGCAAAAAAATGATTCGTGACTCCTTTTGTCGGCACAATGGGGATGATTATTGGAGGGATTTGGGGGTTCTATATACAACAGCAAGGCTTCCAACTGTGTGCTGCAAACGCTGAGGTGTAAGCCAAATCAGAAGACACAATATAGGTGGACCATGCCAACTCTGACAGGGGGTCTGCCTGTGGGCACATCCGACCCGACCCAAGCCAGATTGCTCGGTTGAAAGAGAATTGCAAACCAAAAGCTGTTATGTGAAAGCTTTGCTCGTTCTATAGAAATCATGTCGATATAGGTGGTTCGGTTATCCGGTTTACATCATTGTCCACGTTTATCTCTATATCTCTATACTTATATACTACCTAAAAAGAACATTGAGTTCCGTTTCCTGGCAACCTGCGTTTCGCTCCCAGCCCTCGTCGCGCTTCGCTCTATTCCGCCCGTCCTTTCCCCTCCTCTTGCATTTGTTTCCAGTTTTCTCGTCGATCCCTCCCGCTCCCCTGATTTCGTCCCCTCGGCAGCACCAGCGACCCACGCCCATCTCCCTCTCTTCCTCGTGGCCAATGCCAAGCTTTCCCATAGGCACCGCGCTAGAGCACAACACCTCTCCCATGTCCTAAAAGTCAAAGGGGATAACGCCAGCCATAGATCTAGAAGTAGCAGAGGTCAAGTGCAAGGAATTTGACAACAATCAGGACAGCTGCGCGTTGTGGGGGTCAAGCAGATCAGGGGCGCAGAAAATTGTCTTCTCCAACTATCCTGAGTACATCGGGGGTGTGTGAAACCTAGCAAATATAGCAGCTCTGCCGCCGGTTTGATCTCACCCAGTGCCCTAGGTAACCTCTCTGATAGCCCTTCTTTGGAGGTCTTTCAAGGCATCCTCCTCCTCGAGCAGCGGCATCCCCACCGCAACACGTCCCTAGAAGTTCACCTCAAGATGCATAGGGCGCACTCTAGGTGTTGCGGCATGCCCCCATGCCCAACTGCTTGCCTCCTTTTCCCTTTCCCCATGCATTGCACGACCAGCCCCCTCCGTGATGGAACAAGTCTGCGCAACGACCACTCCTCAGGCAACCAAGCCGCTGACCACTTTGCGCTCCATGTACGTCTGTACCTCTGACTCCCATCCCGGCCGCGCCACCGCAATCTGCTATGTGGAGGTGTGACACCAGATTTTTGTACTGGTTATGTGGACGATGTACAATTCAATGCACACCACACCGAGTTGGGGATTCAAGATTCTCGGAAGAGTCATGGAGGGGTCGTTTTCTTTGGTATCAAAAAGGCTAGCCAGCCTGACCAGTCGTAGGAGCAGGAGCAGGAGCAGGCGCAATAGCATGTGCTGCTTGACGAGTACTAGGACAACCTCCAATGATCTGCAACTACTTCAAGGTCCACGGTTGATGCCTCCCTTATAATTTGGATTCACTTCTCTTCTTTATTTAGTTCGTTGCAACGACATAGCATGAGATTTTCCAAAAGTAAAGTGTACTCCGGTTAATTGCCTATGTTAGACCCTATTTCTGTTGGCACTTATTCCAGGAACAATTGTTTTTCCTTGTAGGTATATGCATTATACAAGTACGGAGCTAAAAATTCAAAGTATACTGCAGGGGAGAGTGAATTTACCGTGGCATGTGCTTGAACTCTAGATTCTATCAGTATTCAAAATGGTATAGCTATCTTTGAACATACAACTTAGGATCGAGCCTGGCAATAACTATACATGTATGAAGATCCATTTTTTCTGATATGAAGCACTCTCACATAAGTTATTTACCCATTGCAGGATCATATTTTCTCAGATGGTTTAATAGGCGCTTATTGACCCTATGTGTTTGAAGAGCAGAACAAAATTCAATTGAAGGTACCAATCCACATGTATATGCAAATATAAAAGTACATTTAGTCTCGAATAGTGAACAATGAAATTTTGTATATGGATCTTGTTTGTCGGTTGCACATCGTTGGCTTTTCAATATCCCCTTAAGATTAGGACTGAATAATGAACAATGCAATTTTCGCCTCTGTTAGCTTAATCTTGGTAAGAGAGTCCGAGTGGTACTAGTCTATGTCCGAGTAACACTAGGACTATGTGTGTCTGTGGTATGTGTGGTGTATACGTGTCTTAGTCTAGGGAGGATTCCTAGTTAGGCAAGTGTATGTGTGAGTCCTAGTACTAGTAGTATCCGTACGTGTGTACGTGATGGTTTAGGTTTAGTATTAGTCAGGTCTAGCTTGCATATATAAGTAAGGGTAGACCGTGAGTCTTGTAACACATTGAGTGAGTTGAGAAGAAAATAAAGAAAAAGAACGGGCACGACACGTGCCCTTGGCCATAAATTTTTTTAAGTGTGTTTGTTTGTCTAGTTTGATGTAGTCGATCTGTGGGCAAATTCCAACAATTGGTATCAGAGCGAGGTCGAAGATTTGAAGTTACGCTTGCCCCGGGGAGGCGATCCGTCTAGCGCCTCGGGGCGGGCGACCGGGTGGAGGCGGCGAACATGCCGTCTTCGGTGAGGCGGCGAGCGATCATCGTTCGGAGGAGCGACAAGGAGGAAGACGGCGGGCGGGGCGTCGTCGGCAAGGTGGTGGATGGGGATGATCGTTAATAAGTGCGGTGGTGCCGGGTGCGGTACTGGAGAATCTTGTCAAGATCGTCGTCCGGGAGAGTATGAGTCAAGGAGTCAAGTGTGTGCAAGGTAGCACGTTTGGTCGATGTTGTGTCTGTGAGTTGTCGTTGTGTCCAAGTGCTTGTCTCTGTGAGGATCCGTTGCAGTTGAAGCGAGTGAAGGTTGAGGGACTGTTCATCCTATGGACGAAGACGCAATTTGCGTGCCTCAATCAGGTCGTCTATGTGTCTCGACGAGAGGATCAATTTCAAGTGTGAAGGGGGCGGTAAACCAGTGAAGGTGAGTCTCTTCAATGAGGCCATGTCTCTACATGAGGCCGAAGTGGATGGTCTAGTCCACGCCAGGAGGTCGGCATGTATTGCGCTAGGGTGGACGGTGTGTTCCACGGGTGGTGCGATTCCACAAGGTTTGCTAGCGTGGCTGGGTAGTCCGGATCATACTTGAGTTGTTCCGTAAATTCGCCAAGTCAAAATTGGGGAGAGCCAATTAGACTTGTCGTGGTGCGAGACCTAGACAAGACGCAGATCTATAAGGATTCAAGATCAGAGAAGCATGAAAGACGAAGAGTAGTCAATCAAGATTAGAGAGAGATTGTTAGCTTAATCTTGGTAAGAGAGTCCGAGTGGTACTAGTCTATGTCCGAGTAGCACTAGGACTATGTGTGTCTGTGGTATGTGTGGTGTATACGTGTCTTAGTCTAGGGAGGATTCCTAGTTAGGCAAGTGTATGTGTGAGTCCTAGTACTAGTAGTATCCGTACGTGTGTACGTGATGGTTTAGGTTTAGTATTAGTCAGGTCTAGCTTGCATATATAAGCAAGGGGTAGACCGTGAGTCTTGTAACATATTTAGTGAGTTGAGAAGAAAATAAAAAAAAGAACGGGCACGATACGTCCCCTTGGCCATAAATTTTTTTAAGTGTGTTTGTTTTTCTAGTTTGATGTAGTCGATCTGTGGGCAAATTTCAACAGTCTCTTATAAAATTTTATAATTGTTGCTAGGAGCGAAGGAGGAAGCCTTGCATGCGGCTCAGTTATGACATCTGTATCACGCTCGCTGCAGGAATGGAGCAGTAGCGCCCATAACCAAATTTGAGGAAGGGTCCTCATGTTAATGAGATAATCATGTGCTGAGTTGTTGAAGGCAAAACTTGATTTTTTTTGTTTCAGCTAGGTGCTTCCAGAGCAGCAACGTAGAAAAACGACAATAACAAGCTCAAGTAACTCTTTTGTAATTTTTTAGAATCTAATTGTGATTGTATCAACGAGGAACATAATAATCTGCTTATCAAAATTAGTTCTCAAGTGTGACAACTACTTCTCTATTAAGTGTACATATTTCAGGAGCAATTGTTGATGTCATTGGGTTAGGTCTAGAGGTATACATAAGCTTCCTCTTAATTTACACATTATGGTATTCCTTAATTCACTTATTAGATGGTGAAAATTCATAATGTTTCTTTTCTTCTCTTGTGGTTTTTAGGAAGACTTCTTTGTTTAACTGCAAGTGCCACTGAACTGTTAAGGACCATGACCTAGGATTTTCTTATACTCTCCCGTGAATGGGTTATTGGACACTGATATTCTTTTGTAACAACTCAATTCTTAACGATAACCATATTTGCAATCCTCGCTGAGGACCTCCAATCCTGAAAAGGTGATCTTCTGGTTACCATGGATGCTACTTGAGTTGTGTTTATCATCTATATTATATAATTAAGAAGTATCGAGCTCGTTCGCAGTAGTCTATTTTGGATGTTGATAGAGATATGAAATTCTGTGTAGGTTGTCCATCATGATTTTCTTTCAACAAATTTACCATTTCACCACGTCGGGTCTCTGTTCTGTAGAATTAGTAAGATCATGGTAGCATATATCCTTCTAAATAAAATAGGTCATGTGCATAGTTAAGATCCTAAATTTTAAAGATAAATCATGTTTATTTGTTAAGATCCTAATTTTAGAAGACTTGAGAGTTGGTGTTGTGTGTGTGATGACCGATGGAAGATGATATTTTAGCAAGCACGCTGCAGGGAACACTTCATGTAGTAACTTCAAGTATGTTTGAAGACAAATTGATAGTACACTTTTGTACAAGATATATGGCCGTTGTATAGACCCTCTACTGCACTAATCGTTCAGGGGAATAACATCACTTCCAATGTGCTACTTTCGTGTATGCAGTTACAAACATCCAATCTTACCACGTCCATCTACTTCTTGGTGCTGCTGACAATGTGTTTGAGGTAATATGCTAATACAACACCTCTAAATGGTAATGGTTATTTTCTGTGATAAAATGTGGATACTTATGATAACCGGTATAATGAAATAAAAGTCAAATAAAAAAAATTCTAGACGATGTCAAAGGCCCTTAATACATTGAATGGACACACTGACCCAATAATATTAGTTGATGCAGTACAGGATTTTTAATTTTCATGTGAGTCCTATATGGGTTGTTCGATCTGCTTTGCGTGTGAGTGTAAAGGACGGGGTTGCCAGCGAAGCGGCGAAAAACTCCGGGCAGACCAAGAGGAAAATAAAGGCAGCAGTCCTTCCTACTATCCGTTCACATCTCATTTCATTGGTTTTTGATGCAAGACATGTGAACTAGCTTAGTCCCTCTGATTATCAGTACTTTCTTTGTAATGTGTTGGAGGGAGGGATGGAGTTGTGAATCGATCGCCTTGGTAAGTTATCCTTTGATTTCCTATTTTGCAGTGCAATTTCTGTACTTGGTTAGTTGGCTATAGATGCAAATTTGTGATTTTGTTTTATGTTTACAAAATCTTATATTCCCTTCTACAAGTAACTTTGAATTTGGTTTTTGTTGATGGATTTGAAGATAATTATTGCATGGAATTAGTTCATCTATAGTTTTTTTATATGGGCACATGGAGCTTAGTTGTACGAATTTGTTATTTAGATGATTGCCTCAGCTAATCCTGTTGTCTTGTGTGATACATTGGTTTGGGGAATTCTTCGACTGACAATTCCCGCTGGCGGGCAGCCAGGTGAGTTCCTTGTACATTTAGACCTCACCTCTCCATTCTTATTATCCATGTCCTAGATGTATGTGTACGCATGTTTGCTTATATTATTTATACGCATCAAAGTTTCCATGATACTATAATTTATGGTTGTTGTGAAATCGTAAGGGAGTTCTCGGTATTGGGAGAAATCACTAGACTGTCCAGGTCTGCATGTATGTATTATATATCAGAGTTACAGCGGTACAATAGTACATGACACGTATCAACTTATACAACTTCATACCAATACAGTTTACAATCCTATACCTAGAACATCAGATATGTTATCATATATGTTGCTGTATGCGGCAGGTTACTCAGAGGAGGCCAACTAAACGTGTGATACGGATGTTTAGTTCATGTTCTTCCATAGTTCATTCTTCTTACTTTTTGCTAACTTTATATGCTCTGCAAAAACATTCACCGAGTGAGATCCAGGAGAAATACCCATGATCATATCTCGTGGGGACATTATGTTATGACTTATGAACCAAAATGGATGTGCTAATTTTTCTATCTCAAACATGGCGGTGCCATCTAATTTTTAAAGAGGACACTATGGAAGAAAACATCTTCACGGGATTTTTGCAATTTGTATTGCGGGTAATGAATGTAAGTTGTGATATAACTGCACCTATATTTTCTGATATCTTGTGATGGTTTATGAAATGAGATCAGAGAAAAGTTAGACCAAGTCTTATCTTCTCTTGGAACTATTCCATAGCTATGCTCTCGTCCGCCCTTGATTTTCTACAACAGTTTTCGATTGGTATGTGTCTTGAAATATGCTAGGGTACTCATATATCATCATCTTTACTAAGAAATGATGCTTGCTTTGCAAAGTTGTGTCGAAGGGAGTGATTGGTAAATCACTGTCAAGTGGAAATATGTCATTTAAATAGAATATTTTCATCTTGAGCTTGTTGCTTATGTTGTCATCAGTTTCCCAAATAACCGTGCTTGCAATACTGATTTGTGACCATCACAGATAAATGCTGAAGGTGTTAAGAGGAGATTACACCCTGATGACACCTGCTACTCTGGCATGAAGAGTTGGAGTCCTAAAACCGTCTGCTTGATAATTCTCGTAGCCAAGAATCTGGACCTAATGGTTCAGAGAATTTACACCGTGGACTAACTTTATCATTTTCCAACCTTACCTCAAAGCATGTATCGTAGGAGACAGACAAAAAAAATCAACAAAACAAAGGGGTTAACATGGAGGAGGAGGATATGTGGTAAAGATTAACTGATAGGAAAGAAACCGGAGTTCATCGCGATCGTGGTTTAAGTGCATCCGTGTCACGCAATAAAAACAGTTTGATTAGAAATGGTGTATTTTTATTGACTTTATATGTTACTCCCTTAAAAATATAAGATCTCTAAGTCTTTTTCTAAAACACATGTAACTAGACTTTTAGTGTGTTGATTCACTTATTTTATCTCGAATATACACAATAAATGATCTCTAGGTATATGCGTTTTAGAAAAACGATAAGGCCCGTTTGACATCAACGTACTTTTAAAATATTAAGGAAATACTTTTTTTGAAAAAATTGAACTATTAAATACTTTGAGGTGTTTGGATCCAACAAATAATATAGTTTCAAAACTAAACTATTTTTTTAAGTATTAGAGAAAGTTAGACCCTCTCATTTTCTAAAACTAAGAAAAACTGAAGTATTTCTTTGCTAGGCATTAAAATACTATGATATTAATATGCTTTGGTTTTTAGAAATATTTGTTGCCAAACTAGGCCCAAAACATCTAGTACTCCCTCCGTCCTAAAATAGATTTTTCAAATTTTGTCCAAACTTAAATGTACCTATACACTGAATTTGAGAAGGACAGAGTATTTTGGAACGGAGGAAGTAACATAGTTTATAAGCAAAGTAGTATGAATTTTTGTGAGTTGACAAAAAATACAATACCCGTGGCAACGCACGGGCATTGAACTAGTACAAAACAAAAATAATCGTACAGATCACAAGCTAACATTGTTACAACATCCTTCACACAGGATTGCCAATCAGATCTTCCTCCATATTTATAGAAGTTGTCAACAATGAGTTCTAATCCACGAATACTAAAACAGGAAAGTCTAAGAACTATTAAACTTGGCATAACAGGTGTGTACTTGTACCATTTGCAAACTTGTTGAGAAGTAACCATGCAGGCAGAGTGACACATTAACTCCAAAGGATGAAGTGTAACCCACGGGCCACGGTGACCATATGGTTGCCTTCTCCAAACTCTCCAGCCAAGACGACGAGATAACTGATCAACCATACACATGAAACCTCGGGCCTAATTTTCTGTTGTTTTCATGGCTAGATACACGACCAGCCTGGGGGCATTACATAGCCTGAGGTCCCACTGATCTAGCACCAGTCGGAGTTAAACCAAAAATGTTTAAGCAGATACCAATCAGCCAGCTTACCTGGCAGGATTTTCTAAAACATATAACAGAATAATAACAGTACTGATTTCGACACCATTGAATATAATCAGCCATTAAATCTTTTTTTTCGCGAAAACGCAAAAAGCTTTGCGTTTCGATTCATTGATAGAAAAGGAGAGTTCTGTACAAAATATACACGGTCCGAATAGAGCCAACACCCCGTACAACTCTGCCCGCTGGACCTACGGGGCTGCGGGGATCAAGGCCCGTAAGCCAATCGCGCCAGCAGCAGCCCAAGCCCTAGCCTCAGACCGAATCGTACACAGAAGACTACCTAGTGCCGGCGACACGTTGTCGAAAACCACCGCATTCCGCTGCTTCCAGATCCACCACGCTGTCAGCATGATGAGCGACGATGTCCCTTTTCGCAGTGTCCGGGGGGTGGATCTCAACGCCTGTAGTCACCAGTCCACGAAGTCGTCCTCCCCATCCAGCGGCGTCATCGTGGATCGGATCCATGAGAGCACTTCATGACAGGTTGCCTTGGAGAAGGGCAAACCACCATGAGGTGGGTCATGGTCTCAGCCGATTGGTCACAAAGGGGGCAACATGGGGGTGGACCAGGCCCCGACGTGCCAGGCACTCAGCAGTCCAACAGTGGTCCTGGTAGGCAAGCCAAATGAAGAACTTGACCCGCGGGGGTGCCTAGGCCTGCCAGTTCAATTTCCAGGACCTTGAGATGATGGATCCCTGAAAAAGGAACTCGTAGCAAGACTTGGCGGAGTATTGGCCGTCCGTGGTCCATCTCCAACGGAGGGAGTCAGGCATGCCCGGAAGCTCGTACTCCCGCAGGCGGATCCATAGCTGGACATACTGCTAGAGGGCCAACGGGCTCAGCGTGCCTCGGATGTCTGCGATCCAGCGACGCTCCACTAGAGCCTCCCTCACCGAGCGGCACTTCCTAGCGCGGTTGGGTACGAGTGCGATTAGGTCCAGCGCTGTCTCACCTATGGTCTTTCCATCCAACCATCTGTCCATCCAGAAAAGAGCGACAGCCCCATCGCCCACCTCCATGGTAGTGGAGGCGTCGAAAACCTGGAGCTCAGTCTTGGAGAAGTGCATGTCAAGGCCTTGCCAAGGTTGCTGCGGTCAGTGCGCATCCTCCATATCCAGCGGGCCCGTAGGCTGATCGCCATCCGAGCGAGATCCGGGACCCCCAAGCAGCCATAACACTTAGGTCTGCTCACCTTGTCCCAGTTCACATGGCAGTGGCCTCCATTGGCATCTGCCCGCCCAGCCCACAAGAAACTCCTCACAATCCGTTGGATCTGCTTGAGGGTTTGCTTGTTGAGGCCCAAAACAATCACCTGGTGAAGCGGGATTGCCATGAGCACCGACCGGATCAGGGTTAGGCGCCCAGCATTAGCCATCATCCCGGCTTTCCAGGTGGGTAGCTTGTTAGCAATGCTATCAACCAGGGGCTGGAGGGCGGCCGCGGACACCCGCCGAAGCGACAGGGGGATCCCAAGGTATTTGACGGGGAAGGGTGCCACCTGGCACTCCATGACCGTCGCCGCTTGGAGCGCATCCTCCGTCGGACAGGCAATCGAGGAGACCGAGCACTTGGCATAGTTTGTGTGAAGTCCAGATGCTTCCCCAAAAAGAGCTAGGAGTGCGCGCACCGTGCGTAACTCAGGCTCGTCCAGGTGGCAGAAGATTACCACGTCGTCCGCGTACAGGGAGACGGAGGTTACCAACGCGCGCGTTGCAATCGGCTTCGGCATACCAAACTCCATAGCCCTAGCCATCACCTTGTTGAGCGTGTTGATGAACAGCACGAACAACAATGGCGACCGGGGGTCGCCCTGTCTCAAGCCCCTCTGATGCCAGATGGTGGGGCCTGGCTCGCCATTGAGTATCACCCTAGTGCTAGCCGTCGAAAGTAGGATGGTGACCAGCTCCCTAAATCTGGGGCCAAATCCCACCTTCCGCAGCACCTCAAACAACAACGCCCAGGAGACCGAATCAAAGGCTTTTGCTATATCGATCTTTAGCATGATTCTGGGTTCCTTTAACTTGTGCAGAAGGCGTGCCGTCTGCTGAACCAGCATGAAGTTGTCATGTACACAGCGCTTCTGAATGAAGGCGCATTGGTTCAGGTCAACCAGTCTCCCTAACCTGGGGGCCAGCCTAGTGGCCAACAACTTCGCCCCCAGCTTGGCGAAGATGTGGATTAGGCTAATCGGCCTGTAGTCGCCCAGGGCAGACGCGTCGCTCTGTTTGGGAAGCAGAATGAGTAAGGCCTGGTTAAGGCTTTTGAATCCGCGCCCATTCATAGAGTGCAACTTGTCCAAAGCGGCCATGAAGACGGGTTTCACCACGCCCCAATAGCGCTGCAGGAATTCCGCAGTGAATCCGTCCGGGCCCGGCGCCTTGCCGTGAGGCAGTCGCTTGATCACGTCCCATACCTCCTCCTCCGAGAATGGTGCATCCAGGTCTGAAAGATCTTCTGAGTGGGTACCCAGGAAGTCCAGATCCAGCGAGAAGTCTCGCGAGGCAGCAGTGCCAAGCAGTCCTCGGAAGTGATCGTAGGTTGCCTCGGCCATGGCTGCGTGCTCAACTACAATCGCGCCATTGACCCGCAGACTCCTGATCACGTTCTTCTGCCTCCTGTAGGCGGCGTGGTGGTGAAAGAAGGTCGTGTTCGCATCATCTCCTTCACTCAGCCACCTCACTTTGGCGCGCTGCCGCGCCATGGTGCGCTCCAGCGATGCCAAACCAAGGTAGGTCTGCTTCAACCTCACGCGAAGAGCGCTCTCATCCGGGGAGAGCTGCCTAGACTCCATCGCCACATCCAGGCGATAAACTACCTCACGGGCCGCAACAAGCTGTAACTTGACCGATCCGACCTTCTTGTCCGCCCAGCTCGTCAGCTTTCGGGCGGTGCGCTTTAGCTTGGCGACAAGTCTCCAGAAGGGGCCAGGGTCGCCGTCGACCACTTCCCAAGTCGCGGCCACGATGTCGCCAAAGCCATCAAGCCTCATCCAGAACTGCTCGAACTGGAACCGTCCTCTTCCGGCCGCAACCGGTGTACAGTCCAAGAGCAACGGGCAGTGGTCCGAGATCACCGTGGATAAGCATCGCAGGGAGCAGTTGCCATGCAACTCGTCCCAGTCGGAGGTGCAAAACACCCTGTCCAGCCTGACCATCGTGGGCGTTTCCCGCTTGTTGGACCAAGTGTATCGTCTCCCGTGGAGGTAGATCTCCTTGAGCATACAATTGTTCAGGAAACGCCTGAAACGGCCCATCATGCGACTGTTGAGGTTGTTGTTGCTCTTATCTTCATCGCGGTAGATCATGTTAAAGTCGCCACAGAGAGCACCCAGGGGTCAGGTCGGGTCTGGTGGATCTCTCGGAGTTCCGCGAGGAAAGCGACCTTAGCCGCCTCATCCTGGGGGCCGTAGACGCAAGTCAACCACCAGGGTGTGCCTCCCCGGGGGAAACCCTGGCAGTCACGCTGTTCACATCTACGTGCTCGTTATCAAGCTGCACCATCCTGCTTTTCCAAGCCACAATATTGCCCCCCCTAGTATGAATCATAGGGAAGCAGAAGTAAGCATCAAAATCCGTGCCTAGGGTTTCTATTACAATAGAGGTCGAAACATCCGCAAGATTAGTCTCTTGCATACATACAATGGAAGCATTCGTTGTAGCAACGATGCTCCTAACACCCGTCCGACGCGCACGATCATTCAAGCCACGCACGTTAGACACCAAAATCATAGGATCGTACGACATTTTAACGACGCGTGACACCCGAAGGTGGACCGAATGGTCAGACCACCAGGAGGTGGCCACCCGACATCCCCACCATAGGTGTGGTGCAACCCCTGAGCGCCGATAGGGTCCATCCGTAGAGCTCGCCGATCGCCTCTATCATGTCATCAGTGAGGGTTGACTCGAACAACCTGTGAAAAACCTCCAAGGCCGCCTCGGATGGGGTCTCATCCCCAGAGATCGGACCTAGCTTCCTTAGCAGGTTGCGTACGGCCTTCTGCTCGGAGTTAAGCCCCCTTGGCTGCCTGGCTATCCTCGAGCTCCTACGAGGCTGAAAGTTCATGGCCATGAGTCGCCTCTGCACCGGAGGTGCCAATAGCAGCGCGTCAGAGTGCAGCTTGGCAGCCGCCAGAAACTCCCCCAGGGTCTTGGGGCGCGGCGCCGGTGTGGTTCCCAAGGCCGCGTCCCCCTGCACGGCAGGGCGACGACTGTAAACCTGGAGCGGCAGCGTCGCGACCAGGGACGGGGTGGAGGGCATCCATGAGGGTGGAGCGTGAGGGGGTGTCATCGTATCTGGTTGCACACGCATTTGTGCATCCACATCGAACATCCACCTCGGCATCCCAAGCTCGTTAGAGTGGGCTGGCGAGGCTTCCCTCGGGGACTGCGCTGAAGACGCGGCAGTAACACAAGTCTGGCTCCCGCATGCATCGCCTTCGAAAATCACCAAGGCGTTTGAGGGGGTTGCACATGTCATCCCCCCTTGGGCCAGGGTCCGGCCCATGGGCGCGTGTGGTGGGGTAGCCCCGGACAGCCCAACAGCAATATCCATCAGCCCAGCGCGTGTCTGCGTGCTATGGGCCAAGAGGGAAGCCGCTGGGGCCCGGGGGTGGGCCGCGTCGATCTCGTCCTGGTCTGAGTGTGCATCTGTCAGCACCCCACCTTCTAGGGTGTGGCCCACCATCGCCACGGCGATCTCGTCCAGGTCTGAGTGTGCGTCTGCCAGCACCCCACCTTCCAGGGCGTGGCCCACCATCGCCACGGCGGCAGATCCTCCAACAGCCACAGGAGAGGCGGGCAGCGATGGGAAGGCGAGGCTTCCGTGACGGAGAGGATCGGGGTGGGTTCCCCGCCTGGTCCATCCTCACCGATCGATAACGACAAAGCCAGACCCCTCTCCCTTGCTAGGGCCGCAACCTCAGCGGCGTGAGCTTTGCGCCTGCGCACCTGCTTTTGCCGCCGCCGCTTTTGACTACGGGACAAGTCGTCCAGCGCCGGCGCCAGCTCGCCCACAACAAGATTGGCAGCCCCAGTTTGAACAGGTCTCCCCTCACGCAACGACCGGTCCTCCTGTATCTCTTGGCGTGATTCGAACCGGCCGACCGAGCGCAGCGCGCGCGTTAGCAAGGACCGCAGCGTCTGCTTTGCGACCGGACCGACCGCGCCTACGACGACGCGAAGGAGCGGGTGCGGCCCCAGCCGCAGGGCCCACCACAACACCTGATTGGTGGTGGCGGGACCCACCACCGCGCTCCCCACGTGGCCGAGCCCCGCCGCCCGCATTGCCACCCGCTCCAGCATCGCGGCAGTCCAACAGGTGCGCCCCTGTCGTAGGAGTAGCGGCGAGAGGTGGGGTAGCCAGGCGCCGCCCCACTGCCACCATCGTCGCCCGGAGCAGGTTGACGCCGCCGCTAATCCGTGAAGTTCGTGATGTGGACGACGAGGGGGTGGATCAAGGTCGACACCTGCGGCGGAGTCACTGCGCTGGTCGGGCCGCCATTGTCGCCGCTGATGACGCCGCGACTGGCTCCACGACGTGGAAGTCGATCTCTTTCGGGATCAACGCCGGGTCGAGGCACCATGCCGAAAGCCTGAAAACCTCCATGTCCGCACGAGAGCGCGTGAGCGGATCAAGCCGCTCCACCCAGGAATTTGGCGCCAGCATCGTCTCCGCCGCCGCGATGCTCCACGCGTTTGCCGGGACGCCCTCAATCTCGAGGTTGACATGCACCCCCAGGCTACCAGCGGTGGTGTTCGTCCTTCTCGACCACGGCTGCACCCTCATCCGGAAATACGGGGATTGCACGATCCGATCAGCCAGTACCCGATCGCGATCCTCCATGGCAGCGAAGTAGATGAGCATCGTGCCAGCAGCGTGGCGGTGAACGGAGAAGACCTCAGCCGGGAACCCAAAGAGGCCCCCGATCGCGTCCGCCACCATGGACGGCGAGGCGTCCAAGCGCTCGCCGACGAAGACACCGACCAGCGCGAACTGCAGCCCTCGTTCGGCCTCGTCAACCTCCGGGGAGCGCGCGAACACGCATGCTGAACCCGGCGGGCGGCGGGCGAGCTCCCCTCCAGGCGCCACCAACGGGGCCGCCGCCGGAACACGTCGCTGCCGCGCGGGGGCCAGGGGGAGGGGGGCCACCACGGAGCGCTCGTCATCCAGGGGCGTGCGAGAGGGCGCCGCCCACCCTGGCGCTGGCTGGGGCCAGAGCGCCGGAACCGCCAGATGGAGGCGAGCGGGCCGCGGTGGCGGCGAGCACCACCCGCCTATCCTGAACCCTGGGACCGCCGCCCAAAGCTCCACCTGGTCGCGCCATCTCGCCGCGCGAAGCCGCCGGTGCCCCGCGCGAGGGCGCAGCAGTTGCACCCTGGCGCGCCCACCCGCAGCCGCCGTGGCACCCTGGGCGACCGCACCCACCGTCGCCAGGGCGCGGGCAGCAGTAGCAGCGCGCTCCGCATCGCTCTGACGCCGCCCCTGGTCCGAAGACGCGCTGGCCGGCCTTTTACTCGCCGGTTGGTCGCCGTCGTCAGAGGGGGTGCGCGGCCGGGGCAGCGAACACTCGCGCGACATGTGCCCAACCTCGCCGCAGCGGATGCACACGGGTCCCGTGGTGCAGTCGCGCGCCCTGTGCCCAGTCTTGCCGCAGAGGAGACGGAGCCCCGCGAAGGCGTCGAAGGCCCCAGGCTCGCGACTTGCCCGCGCTGCCCGTGCCGCCGCCACCTTCCTGCCCGTGCGACGTCCACGCGCCCGCCTGTTCCTGGGCTGCTCCCATGGCGCGCCATCGTCCGCGCCGCCCTCGAGCGAGTCATCCGAGTCATCCAGCGCGTCAACCGCAGCCGATTCCGGTTCTTGGTGCACCTCCGAGCACCTATCTTCGCGGCCACGCGGGCTGCCATGCTCGCCGGAGGCAGAAGGGGACAGGGGTGGGGAGACCATGGGTGAGGGTTGGTCAGGGGACAGAGCCGCGGAGGGGGCCGGGGAAGAGATCGGGGAAGGGGTCGGGGAAGGAGTCAGACAGCTTCTACCTGACTCAGCCATTAAATCTGAGCTAAATCAATCGAAGGCAGGGTCGATTTACTGACCCTTCTATAGTTGCGGTCGTCGTGCGCCATATGCTAGGAGGTCGTAGGCCCAGCTGTGGAAGCGGCGCCTGGCAAGAAGCGGCGGCGGCGCTTGGCATCTTGCACGATAATCCCCGCCGCTCGCACGATAATCCCATCCGACGACTGGATCGGGTGCTGCCTTCCTGCTCCCTATAGAGGATCGGACACGATTTGGAGGGGGAACCCAAGATATCTCCTGATGGTAACCGGACCGGATGAAGCCCGTGCGGCGCAGCCTGCCGGCAACGCACGCTCGCTCACTCCGGCGACCGGCGCGCGTGTCGTCGTAACTGTTTTTTTTAGCTGACGATTTTCTTTAGCTGATGTCTGTCATCGTATTCGATGGGCTGCCGCTTGTTGGGCCGGCGCTGGCAGTTTATCGGGCTGGCCGTATCAACATACACGTACGGAGGACCCGATGCTATTAGTACCACATCGCTTAGGGAGAAGATGTCGCACCTGTTTATAATCTGTTTTGCGGGCACGGTACTCGACCAACCGGCAAGGTGTGGTAGCGGTTTCAAAAGCACTTAGAATCGGAACTGTGACTTAGGGGTTAGATGTCACGCCGTATAGGAGCACACCGACATGGTGTGTAGGCATTTTTTTTTTTGCATGATGATATAGATCATGGTGCTTTCCTCCAAACAAATAGAATTAATAGTCCATAAATTAATTTTGTTAACAAAAGTAGTTAGCTCATACAAGAAAAGCATTATCAACCGACAGTTTTAGTGCAATTTGAGTTCAGACTAATAGATATACATAGCCAATAATCTATGAAATGAAAAATATATATCCAATACTTCGTCTTCCTGAAATCTAATGGTGCACATGCTTTTTTTTTGTCAAAGTTCATATTTCATTTTGTCATAGCACACAACAACGCTATTTTTTTTAAAAATAATATATTTTTAAATCAATTTCACGAATAGTATATAAAATTAATCATTTTGAAATGTAGGAAGACCTCATAGGCCGATGCTCCGACAAGCACTAATCGGGTGTTAAAACCCAACCGCTCCTTGTCAAGGTTGGTACTCCGACAAACCAACCTGTGGTTGGATGATTAGGAGGGTGGTTGTACCCCCAGCCCACCAGAGTTCAAACCCTAGGTTTGACACTGTGTGTTGCATAAAAGGCGGAATATTCTTTCAATGGGAGGCGACGTTCCCGCGACAGCGAGGCGGCCGTTTTGACTTCGTCAATCTCAAGACCTGATCCACCGGCTCAGTTTCTCAGAGATCCTCATAGGAGTAGGGTGTGCGTGTGTGCGTTTATAGGGATGGGTGTATGTACGTGTTGTGAGCGTCTTTAATTGTATAATGTTCCTCGAAAAAAAAGTTGGTACTCCGACCAGTATAGCTCTGGGCCCTGCTGATTGGCCTGTCAGCCAACGAGAACATGTTAAGGGTTAAAACCCCAACAAGCCTTTCGGAGTTTAAGCCTCCGACTGCCACAGCGCGCGTCACCGAGATGAAGATCGTCTACTACAGGATGACCGAGCTAGCTAGCTACCTACGGCTAGCTAGCTGCCGCCGGCCGAAGTGTGTTTATATAGAGTAATAAGTTTGCAGGCTGCTAGTTAATCATCATCGTTATGCAGCTCGATCGTTGATAGCATTTTAGCTGCTAGTTAATCATCATCGTTATGCAGTACGTTTTGAACCGAATAAAAAGTTAGATACTTAGATCTATATGGGATCTCACCTAAATCGTCCCATCTATCCTTCTGAGAAGAAGTGTGTTTGGTTTTAAACTCCGATTCAAACAGGAGGAGTACGCCATGCTAATGTGCTTCGGATGATCCACATCTTCGGGTGGCGCTAGCTAGCAAGTACTCCCTCTGTTTGAAAATATAAAATGTTTTAGGTTTATAAAACTAATGTATATAGATATTTTTTAATATATAGGTTTAAAATAAATCTAGACATTAAAGATGTCTAAATATATTTTCTTCAAAAACCTAAAATATCTTATATTTCTAAACAGGAAGTTCCTTCATCGTGTCGTGGCGTGTGTGATGAGTGCGTGCGCAGCTAGCTAGTCTGCAAGGATACATTGCCGTACTATTTGTACCTCCGATTTCAGTCGGAGGCTCAAGTCCTGATTAATCCTGTCGGTATATGGTTCTCTGACTGCAGGCCGAGCCGTTGACAGCCTTGTCGGTGGACGAGTCTCCGACAGGTTCTAATCGGAACGCGAGTTTCAGAAGCAGTGCTAGATTTCGAATTTTTTTATTTTATATATTATTTATTAAATTGATTAAAAATGTATTATTTAAAAAAAATACCCACAACAACGCATGCGAGGAGGTGTACATAGTCATTGCGTTGACCTAACACGGCCAAGACCCTCTGCCGTCTGCCTCGGAAGGTGGATGTCACATCCCAAATTTTAGATTTAGTACTGCATAGCATACATGTCATTGTAAGAAAATTCAGTTTCAAACTTTTTATCAAAACCCACTTGCATGTCTTGCCACATACACATGAGTGCTCGGTTTATATCTTGCTTATGCTGGAAGGACTTAGTTTAGTTGTTTGGAAGGCACATATACGTAGAGGGTTCCGATACGAACCCGTAGCAATTTGAATCACCTCATTTAAAGCTACGATTTAAAAGTTACGCCAAACTGAAAATTCAGTTAAAAACTGGACAGTTCTGTCATTTTTAGACTTTGGGTTCAGATAAGAAAAATGTCCATGAAAAAAGAAAAGAAAAAAAAAGCAGCGTAGCGCAGCCAGCCGGCCCGTAGGCCCAGCAGCCCACCCGGGGCCTGCTCCTGCGCTAGCCTGGCAACCAGCGGCTGCAGCAACACACAACCGCGCGCGCGGCAGGTAACAAAACACCGCCACCCAGCCTCGGGCCACTGACAGGGGGCCCCGCCTGTCATCCCTCCCTGGGTGACGGGAGAGCCCCCCAACGAACACGAAATCGCCCCGATTCTTCACTTGTCTGAGCCGAATTCGGTTTGGATTTTTCCCCTATCCCTTAAACCTTCGAGGCAGCAACCTTTCCACCCCCCTCGAACCCTAGCCCGCCCCCGAGCTAGCCCGTTCCGTCGCCTCCCCATCTCGCCGCCATTGCCGCCGCCCGCGAGCTCGCTGGACAAGGTTGGTGACGACGACCTCGACCGCCCCACGCTCTCCCTTTGGCCCTGTGGTGTTCCCCTCGTTTGACTGATTCGCCTAGCACCGTTTCCCCCTCTGCAGCCCATCGTCCATCGTTGAATCGCTCGCCGGAGCTCGAGCATCGCCGCCGCCTCCATCCGCCTACTGCCTTCGCCCGCGGACGAGAGGGCCCAGGCCGTCGGCCCCATGAGCTCCGCCGCCTCGCCCCGCACGCCGTACGCCGCACAGCCCCCGCCGTTCCTCGCCGGAGACGCCGCCCCCCGCCGACCGACACCGCCGGTGAGCCACCCTCCTCCACGCGCCCCCCTGCCCTTCGATCTGAGATGGACGTTCCACATGGACCGTGGACCGCTGGTTGACTGCTGACTGGTCAGCGCTGCGCCACGTCAGCGTAGACCAGTCAACAAACAGTTGACTGTTTATTTTAAATTGATTTATTTTGGCAGAAAATAGAGGAAACTTGTAAAATCAATAGAAAATAATCTATTGGGACAAAATTTGCAAATAAGATATGGATGGATTCAGTTTTTCACGTAGAATATTGCTGTATAATTATTTCATACTTTTGCAGCAAGGTTTTATCGTGATTAATTAATTAGTTTAATGTCCTTTTTAGACTAATAAATTCATAGTAAAAGTTCTACAACTCCAAAAATTGCAAATGAGATGTCCCTGGATTCAGTAGAACAAGAGGAATCTTTTAGTGAGTTAAAAAGGAAGACGTACAGTACTGGAATTTGCACAATCTATAAAAAAGCTTACTGGAGTATTTTAATTACTCAGGAAATTCTATAAATCCTTTTTGAGTGATTCCAGTTGGTACTGGTTCTATTTTAGGTTGCCTACACAGTAGCTATTTTTCCAAGATTTTACAAACTGTTCAATAGCAGTGACTTAATAATTGGATTATAGATCAATTGTTTGGTCATTTAAAATTGCATGTTTTGTTTCCAATGCATTTAAAATATTTTCCATGCATGCATACAGTATGTATACTGAATAAGGTTATAGAAAGCTACTGTAGCATTGTTCAACTTGTCATGCATGCATCTTGCATTGTTATGTTTGTATATGGTTGTGTTTGGTTTGTTTATGTGATTGCAATTATATCGTGTAGATTGTGACGAGTGTAATGCTTGCTCGTGTGAGGATTGTTCGTTTGACCGTAACAGCCAAGACAAGTAGATGCTACTTTGTTCATGATATTGTCCTACTATTTTCAATGCATTGTCGTGTATTTTGTAGATGCATGTGTAGGATATTACTATCGCTATGCTATGTCCTATTATGTGGTAGGGCTTTCCTGTAGATGAGCCATCATTGGTAGATGTGCTTAGCCATGCTATGATGAACGAGGGCTGAGTTACATCACTGAAGGTTGTTTCTAAATGTGTTGGTTTGCGAAAACTAAAAAAAACTTAATCAATGAATCTCCTGAGTGTGATGGGATTGAAAATTTTGGTGGTATCATTGCGGAAAGGCACCCAAGTATCAAGAGAAAATGATTGGCTTCTTTATTTTATAGCTTACGTGTATAACCATATGCCAATAATGGAATGGGCGGTTGGTTGGACTCAGTAGGTTGTGGTAACTCGAACCCACGCATCCAGAGATGTAGAATTTTGGTAGGTTGGACCAGTGCGTGTCGGATTTGGGGAGATACTTCCCGAACGGTCCCTTCTTGGACTCCTCCCTATCATCACCCAATATGAGAGTGGTGGTACGAGCTGGGTTGGCCAAGTCGCATGGGTAAAGTGTACTAACCTCTGCAGGGTGTATAAACTAATCGATTAGCCGTGTCCCCGGTTATGGACATCTGAGTTGCTTGATATTAAGTTCATGACATGTTTCTCGCTCATTCTAATTTCATAATTTCTTTAATGCTGATGGGTTAACTTAATTGGGATCTTTTCAAAGAAAATCAAAAACTGTTTAAGAAAGTAGGACAAAGGTATTTACAAATGCAAGCTAGCTACAGCTCCACTTGCCAAATATGCATGTAGATGTTAGCTCTATTGTCTCCTTTAATAGCTCTACTTTCCATACATTCCATGTATTGACCCTTTGGGGCTGCTACGTTTCATGTTGCAGGATATTCAGATTCCGAGTGATCGATTTAGGCCACGGTACTCCACTCGGCACTTGTTCACTTATGAGCAATTTGAAGAATGGAGGAGTTACTTTATTTATGTTGCTACTTGAATAAGCTGAGATAGCCTAGAGCTAAGCCCTTTATTGTAATAATGTTACTCTGGATCTTCGTTATTTATGATACACGGATATTTTGCTATGTTATTCATCTTTATTCTATTGTGGGCCAATGAACCGATCCAGGGATTGGCATGGCACGTAGAAGCTACAGTCTTTTCAGAACCGTAGTGTTACAAGATGGTATCAGAGCCCGTGTGTCGACTGTAGGATCGTGACCTAGGTTTGGATTAGGAAGCCATAGAATTACTGAAGCTTATATTAACTCTGTCTTTCATCTTATGCCTTTCACTCTCGTAAATTTTTACCGTATGCTATTCTCACACTTTCCTCTTTTAATTGATAGATGGGAGAAGTCAGGACTGAGTATGCTATGATTGAGTCACCAAGGCCCTTTGCAAGACAGTTGGCACAACTCTCACAGTCATTGGGATTGCCACTGCCCATGTTCAAGAGGATGCCTAGGAGATCACCACTTTCATCTTCGGGGATGCCGCCTTGCCAAACCTTGTACATCTGGTTTACACCAAGAGGTATTGCAACTGGGATCTTGGAATAAACTTGGCCTTGCATGAAGCCCTGTCATGCCAGTGCCATCTTGTTCGACACCTGCTGCTAGAAGACTCACCTTACCGTGATTACGGAAGGCGTGATGAGAAAGGGAATGTAGTGGTTACCCCGGGCAACAGGAACAACATGCCGTCCCATCGGAGGCACATAGAGGATATGGAGAGGGAGAATGGAGCCCTAGCTGAGAAAGTGATGATGGTAAAGGAGATAGCAGATTTTGCCAGCAACGGTCTGGTGGTCCAGGGACAGGAGATTGACACTTTACGTGAAGCTGTGGATGTTCTGAACCATGCACTTATTGGCAGGGACGCAACCATAGCACAGCTAAATGGGACCGTCCAGGAAAACAATCAAGCCATAGAGCAGCTGCAAGGGACTGTCCAGGAAAGGGACCAGACAATTGTTGATATGGTAGCCCAGATTGCCGTTCTCCAAGCACAATTGAACCCACCCCCTAATGACAACAATGGAGATGATGGCAACAATGATGATGATGATGACGGTGGAAACAATGCTGATGATGAGGACGAAGATGATGATGATGGAGACGACAATGGTGGAGGAGATGAAGCTGTTGCTGTCGCAGCAGAGGATGAAGAAGAAGAGGAGGATCCAGAAGAGGTGGAATTTGAGGTTTCAAGTGATGATTCAGGAGAAGTGTATACACCACCACCATGGATGGTTCGTGGATAGAAGCACCAACGCATGAACGCAAGGACCTACTGCAACCTCTTCATGAAGTAGTTAGATGTCCACCATTTAGTCCTCGTTAGGATACATCGTTATCTTAAGGTCTCGATCAATGTAAAACTTAGTTTCTTTTAGTTTAAAGCGTTTAGTTGCTCCTATGTGTACTCTAAAGTTCCAGGATTATTTGTGCGAATTTTATAAATGAGTTATGGCAAGGTTTTGGTTGATATTCGAGTTTTTCCTGATGCAGTTTTCTGCTGACCCTGCTGTACTATACAATTTTTCATATTTTATTGGTAACTGGGAAAATCTGAAAAATAGGGTCTGGTTCTAAACTGTCTGTACCGTATACAAAAAAATCAGCAAAAATTCCTGACGAGTTTAAGTCAGGTAGAAAAATTCGTGAACACTGCTGGACAGTTCTGGCAGATTCCTGTTTTAATGCTTTGTTGGCATATTTATGTTTATAATTGTTGCCAACGCTTCTAAAACTATTTCAGTAGGTATATGCAGCTAGTATAATCCCTGGAACATTGCTTGATCGCTTGCTTGCTGACGTGTTGCTTGCTTGAGATTGTATGTGATTGTTTTGTTGTTGTTTGAGCATAATGCATGGGTAGAATCCTAATTTTCGCAATCGATTCTTTCTAAGCTTACCTGTGCTGAACCGCAGATGCCTCCCCGCCGTCAACCTACTGAGATGGAGCAGTTTATGGCAGCTCAGGCACAGCTAACCCAAGTGATGACCCAGTTCATGGAAGCACAGAACAACAATAACAACAACAATGGGAACAACCAGCCACATGGAGATGCACTTACAAGGTTCCTGAGACTAAGGCCAGTGAAGGTTCTCTACTGCAACTGAGCCGATGGTTGCTCTCGACTGGTTGCGTTTAGTGAATAAGGATCTAGTAATTGTTGCGTGCACAGATGCTGAGAAGGTGAGATTTGCTGCTCACCTACTGGAGGGACCAGCCGCTTTGTGGTGGGACACTTTTCAGATCACCCACCCGCTGGACACTGTGACTTGGGCCATGTTTGAGGAAGGTTTCAGGACCAACCACGTTTCTTTAGGAGTTCTGAGCCTGAAGAGGAAGGAGTTTCGCAACTTGCGCCAAACCAACCGCACCGTGGCTGAATATATAGAGGAGTTCAACAACCTGTCGCGTTATGCCCCTGAGGATGTTGACACTGATGCCAAAAGGAGAGAGAGGTTCTTGGATGGCCTCAATGATGAGCTTTCAGTACAACTGCTAATGGTTTATTGTCCCACTTTCCAGGAGCTTATGGACAAGGCCAGAATCTTGGAGGGGAAGCACAAGCAGGTGGAAAACCACAAGAGAAAGAGCAACAACCACCACTCTGGCTCTCACCACAAGTCTCACACTTCTTATGATGGATACTCCAAGCATGGGGGAAGTGACCATGGGCGCCATGGAAGCCATGACCGCCACAACCATGGAAGCGATGGACATCGCCATGAGAGCCACAAGAGCAACCACCACAGCCACAAGGGAGGACACACTCACCATTCTGGAGGACACAATGGACATGACCGCAACAGTGATCGCAACTTTGTGAAGAAGGACCTGAGTGAGGTGACATGTTTCAAGTGCGGCCAGAAAGGGCATTATGCAGACAACTGTCCGGAGAAGAAGGGACTGAAGCCAGGCAACAACCAGAAGGCCACGTGTGAACCACATGAATGTGGAGGAGATCCCAGATGATCCTGAGCTTGTGGTTG
The DNA here is from genome assembly GCA_916181665.1 of Avena sativa. Taxonomy (NCBI): domain Eukaryota; kingdom Viridiplantae; phylum Streptophyta; class Magnoliopsida; order Poales; family Poaceae; genus Avena; species Avena sativa. Next base: position 15,552,748 of record OV702286.1, on the reverse strand, counting down.
GTAAGTTTACAATCAACACTTTTTGATACTGGTGCATCGCATTCATTCATATCAAGGGCATTTGTGGATAAGTATAAGCTACCTATGGAGTCTCTAAAAGGGTCTATTAGAGTAAGCTCACCTGGAGGGGAAATGATAGCTAGCGCGGGATGCCGCGACTTAACTGTAAGAATTAGAGCACATAACTTTATTGCACATCTGGTAATATTGGAGTCACAAGGTTTAGATGTAATACTAGGCATGGATTGGATGTCTATGCATGAGGGACACATAGATTGTGCACAGCGAGCGGTTTCGCTCAAAACCCTGAATGGTAAGAGAATTAGGTTCAAGTCGTCGGTGCGACTGGGAAGGTGTAAGCTGAATTCTCTTAAGGGGGTTAGCATGGATACTGTGCCAGTAATAAAGGAGTACCCCGACGTGTTTCCGGAGGAGCTGCCTAGGATGCCACCTGATAGGGATGTGGAGTTTCTCATCGATCTGATGCTGGGAACAGGACCTATAGCAAAGAGACCATACAAGATGGATGTGGATGAGCTGAAGGAATTAAAGAAACAACTAAAGGAGCAGTTGGACAAGGGATTTATTCAGGCCAGTTCGTCGTCATGGGGAGCACCTATTTTGTTTGTGGAAAAGAAGGATAGTAGCAATAGGTTAGTGGTGGACTATCGCTCGCTGAATGAAGTGACCATCAAGAACAAATACCCCCTGCCGAACATAAATGATTTGTTTGATCAACTGGAAGGAGCAAAGGTTTTTAGCAAAATTGATCTGCGATCGGGCTATTTCCAATTGAAGATTCGGGAGGACATACCAAAAACTACTTTCACCACTAGGTATGGTTTATATGAGTATACGGTTATGTCTTTTGGACTAACGAATGCTTCGGCATATTTCATGACCATGATGAACAAGGTGTTTATGGAGTACTTGGACAAGTTCGTGGTTGTGTTCATCGATGACATACTGATATATTCCAAGGATGATTCTGAACATGAGAGACATCTGCGACTGATTATGGAGAAGCTGAGGGAACATAAGCTGTATGCCAAATTCAGCAAGTGTGAATTCTGGCTTAACACTGTTGGATTTCTTGGACACGTGGTGTCAGGAGAAGGAGTCGCTGTTGATCCAAGCAAAGTGATGGCAGTGACTGAGTGGGAAGCGCCCAAGAATGTGGGCGATATTCGGAGCTTTTTGGGAGTTGCTGGATATTACAGGAGGTTCATAGAGAATTTCTCCAAGATTGCTAAGCCGATGACGGAACTTCTGAAGAAGGAGAAGAAGTTTGAGTGGACAGATGTGTGTGAAGCTAGATTTTAGGAACTGAAGCATCGTCTAGTGACCGCACCTGTTCTGTGTTTACCTGATCTTCAGAAGGATTTTCAAGTGTACTGTGATGCTTCTCGACAGGGACTTGGAAGTGTGCTGATGCAAGATGGGAGAGTGGTGTCATATGCCTCACGACAACTCAAACACCATGAGAGGAATTACCCCACACACGACTTGGAATTAGCATCGGTTGTGCATGCGCTCAAGGTATGGAGGCACTACCTAATGGGAAAACATTGCGATGTGTACACTGACCACAAGAGTCTGAAGTACATATTTACACAGAAGGAGCTGAACATGAGGCAAAGAAGATGGTTGGAGCTTATCAAGGATTATGATATGAATTTGCAATACCACCCAGGAAAAGCCAATGTGGTAGCGGATGCTCTAAGACGGAAGGTCTATGCCAATGGATTGACTGTTGGAGAATTGCCCGAGGATTTGTGCAAGCAATTCAAGGAGCTTAGACTAGAGGTAGTGTCAGAAGGATATTTGGCAGCAATGGAAGTCCAACCAACGCTACAGACATGATCAGGAAGGCTCAAGTAGGAGACAAGGAGATAGAGGAGATAAAGGAAAAGATGAAGGAGAATCGAGAAAAAGAAATCCGTGAGGATGAGCAAGGAACCTTGTGGTATGGATATCGTTTGTGTGTGCCCAACGGAGATAAGGAAGCTAATTCTGCAGGAAGCTCATGACTCGCCATACTCCATACATCCGGGCAATACAAAGATGTATATGGATCTAAAGGACAGATTTTGGTGGAACAACATGAAGGGAGACATCGCCAAGCATATTTCCTTATGTGATGTATGCAGCCGAGTGAAGGCGGAACACCAGAAGCCAGCAAGATTGCTACAGCCATTGCCCGTACCGGATTGGAAGTGGGATAGAGTGGGAATGGATTTTATCACAGGATTGCCCAGGACCAGGTCGGGATACGACTCTATTTGGGTAGTGGTCTACCATTTGACCAAGGTAGCCCACTTTATACCGGTGAAGACAACCTACACGAGTGCAAGGTTGGCCATGATTTATATGGACAAGATTGTGTGCATACATGGAGTTCCCAATAGCATTGTATCAAATAGAGGCACCCAATTTACATCGCATTTTTGGCGCCAGCTGCACGAGTCATTGGGAACTAGGTTGGAGTTTAGCACAACATTCCACCCTCAGACAGATGGACAGACAGAGAGGGTAAATCAGATTTTAGAGGATATGTTGAGAGCTTGCGCCTTGGCTCATGGCTCTAGTTGGGATGAGAATTTTCTGTATGCCAAATTTTCCTACAACAATAGCTACCAAACCAGCATCAAGACGTCGCCGTTTGATGTGCTATATGGGAAAATATGCCGGACACCATTGCTATGGGATGGAGTAGGAGAGCGTCAGCTATTTGGACCTGATTTGATCAAGGATGCCGAGGAGAAGGTCGCTTTGATTAGGGACAGGCTGAAGGTAGCACAATCAAGATAGTAGAGCTACGCTGACGCCAAGCGCAAGGAAGTGGTGTATGAGATAGGTGATAGAGCATACCTCAGAGTGTCGCCACTACGTGGAATTAAGAGATTTGGAATCAAGGGTAAGCTGGCACCTCGGTTTATAGGACCATACCGGGTCTTAGCACGCAAAGGAGAGGTTTCATATCAGTTGGAGTTTCCAGAGTCTCTGTCCGCCGTCCACAATGTGTTCCACGTGTCCCAGCTGAAGAAGTGACATTCGGAGATGGTGGATACACCGTTAAGAGACACCGTGCCACTAGAAGAGGTTCAGCTGGAGAGTGACTTGACATATGAGGAGAAGCTGGTCAAGATACTGAAGACAACAGAGAGGATTACCCGTTCCAAGACGATCAGGTTTTGCAAGGTGCAATGGAGCCACCACACCGAAGAGGAAGCCACTTGGGAGCGTGAGGATGACATCTGAGAGGACCACCCACACCTATTTGCTAGCCACGCCGAATCTCGGGGACGAGATTCATCTTAAGGGGGTTAGTATTGTCACATCCCAAATTTTAGATTTGGTACTGCATAGCATACATGTCATTGCATCATGATCATCATTGCAAAAAAATTCAGTTTCAAACTTTTTGTCAAAACCCACTTGCATGTCTTGCCACATACACATGAGTGCTCGGTTTATATCTTGCTTATGATGGAAGGACTTAGTTTAGTTGTTTGGAAGGCACAAATACGTAGAGGGTTCCGATACGAACCCGTAGCAATTTGAATCACCTCATTTGGATCTACGGTTCAAAAGTTACGCCAAACTGAAAATTCGGTTAAAAACTGGACAGTTCTGCCATTTTCAGACTTTGGGTTCAGATAAGAAAAATGCCCAGGAAAAAGGAAAAGGAAAAGGAAAAAAAAGAGCAGCGCAGCGCAGCCAGCCGGCCCGCAGGCCCAGCAGCCCACCCGGGGCCTGCTCCCACGCTAGCCTGGCAGTCAGCGGCTGCAGCAACACGCAACCGCGCGCGCGGTAGGTAACAAAACACCGCCACCCAGGCTGGCCGAGTCGTACTCGGAGGCGAGGCGGTGAATCATGCGGACCTGGCTCTCAGAGAGCCGGTGGCATGGCGGCGACTTGCGGATGCGAGCCGTGTCCTTCGAAGTGATGATGTCGGTGAGACCGACGAAGAGGCTGGTCGTGCTGACCGGCAGGATCACGTTGTGCGTGACGGGTCGCGCCGCCGGGATGTAGCTGCTCAGCAAGATCTGGAGCATCTCGCCGATCACGATCATGCGTTCGGTGGCGATCGACTCATTGATGGGCAGATTGGATCTCGCCGCAGAACACCGGCCTGACCGGCCAGGCCCCACGGTGGGCGCCACTGTCGTGGGAATGACCACGGCACATGCTGCAATCGGCAGTGAGTAGTAGAACATGGGGCAAGGGCGGCCAGCCATCTGCGGTGCGATATGAGGGCGAAGACACAAGGTTTTACCCACGTTCGCCCCCCTGGAGGGTAAAGACCTACTCCTGCTAGATTGTATTGTGGTGAGAGTACAATGGGGCGAGCTCGACGACTAGGCGGCGAGTCGCTTGGGTGTATGATGGAACGTATCGCTATGCTCCCCTAGGGATGTTTATATAGGCTTACCTCGCTAGGGTTTACAGATTACAACCGAATTGGTTAAGGATTCGGAGGTTCTATGACCTAGTCCGACTGGGCCTAGCTACGCTTCTGGGCCTTCAGCTTCCAGTCGCCTGAGTCCACGCGAAGTCTTGATCCAGTCGCCGCCCTGCAGGCCCACTCGCTGACGGCTTGGGCCAGCGGGAAACGCCCTGCTGGGTACTTTTGGACATGCCACTAGTAGTTTCTGCCAATGAGCTGGTAGAACTAGGGAAAGCTTGCCATCTGGAAGAGCTTCTACCACCTCTGATCGTTGCTGAGAAAACCTTGCCGTGGTTGCTGAACATTGCATTTGCCTTCATATACACCAGAGCTTTTTTGGTTGTCACTCCTCTCTACCTGATTTATCATTTCTTGGTGGTCCCGATCCTGCACATCGCTGCCCTGATGCTGTTTGCATGGAGCAACAAGCACCCGTACAAGCGCGTCGACGTGAAGATAACATACATCATCCTCTGCCTCACCGCTGCATTGGATGTCCTCGCAATGTTCATCCGCCATCTGCTATACAGGATCATCTGCATGAAAAGAGCTGTAGCGGTGTGCGAGACGATGCCAAGCTATAATCTCATAGAGGTCGCTCTTTCAGAAGGCGACAAGAGCATTTGGTGGATATACAAGTGTGCTAGCAGAATCTACCGCTTTTACTTTACCAGACCTCAACATGGTGAACTGTATGAAAAAGTCGCACAAATTGTAATTACAGATCTGGTGGATGCACGAGACCGAGACCTCCAAAAGGAGGAGACCGAGACCGAGACCATCATAGGATCTTGATTCAACTCAAGACACAAACATGAGATCGACGATTGGGCGGATCGCAGAGGAGGATAGCACTGATGAACCGGGAGGCTCCTCCAACTCCAAAAGGACCACCAGAAATTGGGCTCTAAGCAAGGAGCTCCAAGAGCATTGTGGCATCCAGATAAGAAAAATCCTGTGTAATGTCTCATTCGATCGTAGCGTCCTCCTATGGCACGTTGCAACCGATCTTGTCCACCATTTCACTAACGATGCCATGATGGAGGTGAAGAAGGAGAAGCAAAAGAAGGAGGTGAAGAAGGGAAAGGATCAGGAGGAGAAGAAAAGAACAACAAGGACAACAACAACAACAACAGCACATGAGGGACCGAACATTAGGGCTTCATAGGGACTGCACAGTTGCAATATCAAACTATATGGTGCACCTATTCAATGTCAATCCCGAGATGCTTCTGACTGGCAGCAGGCACCATCTCATCTCTGAATCTATGAAGGAAGTCGAAAACTTCCTTTATTTGTCGAAGGACAAGTTGATCCAAAAAAAACATAGAGTTCATTATGGACATGGAGCCGTACAAGTCGGTCGATGAACATTTTATCCAACTTCCCCACATTACAGACGCATACAGGCTTGCAAAAGAGTTGATGGAAATGCAGGAAGCTACACGTTGGATGCTCATGTACCGTGTGTGGTTGGGCATGCTCTGCTACTCCGCCAGTATGTGTAGGGGTTACCTGCATGCCAAGAGCTTGGGTGAAGGTGGAGAGTTCTTGTCTTTTGTCTGGCTTATGCTGGCACTCAAGGGGGCCAAGTGTTCAGCCGACAAGCTTCAGATGCTGCCGGAGGATTAAATTCAAAAGCTTGTTTGCCTCTTTTCAATTGAAAATGCATATGTACTTGCTTTTGCGTGTTACCAGCTAATCTTGTGTGCCATTACCTGTTTGTTTGTTTGTTTGTTTGTTGGTTGTTCTAGAATACATGTGTTCAATACAATATATATTTTACTCTTCTTGTTGAGCTGGCCTGGACTATATGTTCAATACAATATATATTTTGCTCTTCTTGTGAACCAGCAATGCAAAGTCTTGATGAAACCGTTCAGGGATATGGGCATATGGCCATGGCTAAGAAGAAGGAGGCTATATTCTGCCACGCGGAAGTAGACATTTGTTAAATATGCATGACTGCGCATTAGTTTGGGCGTACACGAGTCCTCCTCCTGGCGGTTTACTAATTAACATCGCGTACACATGTACTTACAGGATACCGTGATGCAATTCCGAGTGGAGGCGCTGCCGACCTTCGTACTGATCAAGCAAGGCAGGGAGGAGGGCAGGGTCGTTGGCGCCAAGGTGGAGGACCTCAACACCACCATCAAGGCCAACATATGATGAAGCAATGATTCATCATATGTTAGAGGAAGTCTGCGAATATGATGAAGATACAGAAAAAAATAGAGATGGATCGCCCACTGAGTATCGTTATGTACGTATAATCGATTATTCACTAGTAGAAAGCAGACATCTAGTCCCGGTTCATAAGAGGCTATAGTCATGGATGTGCATCTGGGACTACCTTTAGTCCCGATTCAGAACCGGGACTAGACGGTCTCCACGTGGCCCCGCGAGGTGCGCTGGCTAGAAGACCTTTAGCCCCGGTTCGTAAGAGGCTATAGTCCTAGGAGGAGTGCTTCAGTGCGCACCCTCGTTGAAGAGGAGGTCCGAACTGCTAGGGGCATTTTAGTCCGGCTTTTGTTAGCTTAGTTTTTTTTGGCCTTGGCGGAACCCATATCCAAGCCCAGTATAGTCTGGTATCTGTATACGGATGACACCGTACGGCACGACCCCTCGTGGGGCCCACCTAAACTTAATCACCGCGATTAGATCCCACGTCCATGCATGCACCATTATTGGGCGTAACTGAAGCTTTCTCTTCTCCGCCGCCTGGCTCGGTCGCTCGTACCCGTGGATCTGATTCCCCTCGGCGCCACCGATCTACCCCACGTGCGCCGCCGCAGATCCTCGCGTCCGCCTCTGCAGATCCTTGTGTCCGCCGCCACAGATCCTTGAAAGTAGAAGGTACGCCAGCGGCTCGGCCACTAGGTTTCTAATCCAAATCGTCGGCTTCATCTTCCGATCTTGTAAGTTAATCCCATGATCATGCTTCGTCTCTAGTAATTTTTAGACACACACAACATTGGTGATTCTAACAATGTGGCGCAATCCCTCATAGAGGAGATGGAGGACTCTAGATCTAGTATGAAAAAGGATCAAACCAGATATGTCGGTGATGATTCCATATCCGCCAATACGCATCCCGAAGACAGCTGGAGCAAAGAATTGTTTGATGTGAGGACACATTAGCTTCTTCTTTCATATTTAAATGTTATATTAAATAATATATGATATCTCATGGCTTGATTTATTTAGATTGTCTATGACGACGATTTCCACAGTGGCATTGACAACCATGAAGAAACGGACATGTTTGTCGATAGTGAGGTATGTGTACTGGTGTAAAATTTTATATGTCATGCACCAGATGATGCAATTGTGTACTAAATATTGCTAATTTTTTCAGGTACAAAATGTCTCGGGTATGGAGTATGACTATTTAGGTGAATCAGACTTGGAGATAGGTAATTATGATGATTGTGAAGATGAACCAAATTTTGATATATTCGTTGACACGAGTGAGGTACTATTTATAGGATGTTTTCTAGCAACCAACGAACCGACATGCATACTGCTATAGTTCTAACGGCAAGGTTTTGAATTTGTAGCAGGCACCATGTTATCAGACTGAGAGTTCAAATAAATGTATCAATGACACTGGATATCCTGATGATAAGAGAGAACTGTACTGCAAGATAATGGAAATGACATTTGATAGTGACTCAGCAGCCTATTCTTTCTACAACAGATATGCCAAAGATCATGGGTTCGGCATTAGGAAGCACCAAGTGACGCGGTTTGATGATGGAGCTGTTCGTCTAAGGCGCTTTGTGTGTTGCAAGCAAGGGAAACGTAACACTAAGTTACTGACAATTGGAGGCCGTAAATATAGGCTCAGAGGTGAGACTAGGTGCAACTGTAAGACACGTATGGTGGTGAAGTTTGATGGAAAAACTAGTCTTTGGATGGTTCAGAGTTTTGATGACACTCACAATCATGTGTTAGCGAGACCAGATGAAGTCCCTTTTCTTTGGTCCCATAGGAAGATCAACGACTCCCAAAGAGCTGAGATATTATCACAGTGTAACATGGGGGTTAGGAAGCATATCATCATGCGATCAATGATTAGCAACTATGGTGGTTCATTTGCCGGTGTGGGATTTACAAGGAAGGATTTGTACAACATGTGTTCAAGGGAGAAAAGAAAGCTACTTTATAAGGGTGATGCTAACACAACCTTGGGAATCATGGCGGAGAGAAAGAAGAGGGACCCTAAGTTTTTTTATGATTACACGCTACATGAAGGCCGTCTGCAGCACTTGTTCTGGTGCGATTCTCAATCACGTCGGGACTACCAGGACTACGGCGATATCGTTGTGTTTGATAACACATACAAGATGAATAAGTATAGAATGCCTTTTGTTCCCTTTGTCGGCTTGAACAATCACCGTAAAACAATGGTATTTGGCTGTGCCATCCTATCAAACGAGACCGAAGAAACATATGCCTGGCTGCTCCATACTTTCTTGAAAGCAATGTGCCATCAGAAGCCAAAGGCAGTAATCACAGATGCAGATGCCGCGATGATCTCCGCTATGGATGAAGTACTTATTCGTGTATACCATTGTATTTGCAGCTTTCACGTTGAAAAAAATATGGAGATGCACCTTCCTAACAAGTCTCTAAACGAGTTTAGGACTCTTCTATATTACACCACGTCGGAGCAAGTATTCAAGCAGCGATGGCACGCTTTTGTTAGGAAGTGGACATCACCCAAAACTACAAATTGTCTAAAGAGAATGTACACGAAGAAGAGATTATAGGCCGTCGCGTATCTTTTAGAAGGGTTTTGGCTGGGTATGAAAAGCAACCAGAGGATTGAAGTTTAAACTCGTCTCTTCACCTGCACCTTGATGGGGAAATGAATTTGATGGACATGGTTAGTCACTACGAGAATGCCATCGCACGTCTCCGTGAGAAGGAGGCAAAATATGACTGCACGACTTCACATACATTTCCGGTGCCAGTTACTGATTTCAGAGAACTGGAGGTAGCTGCTGCAAGAGTCTTCACTCCAGCTGTGTTCTATATTTTATAAGGTGACATTTCGAAGATTGGCGAAATGCAGATTTTAGAAAGAAAGCTAGGATCTGACTCGCAAAACTATGTCGTCGCATGGAAAAATAATCTTGACAGCAAGTTTTACGTGGAATACACACCCAACTCATCAGAAATTATAAGGTGTAGCTACCGAAGGATGATTCGCAAAGGGATCCCTTGCAAGCACATACTGTGCATGCTCAATCACTTAAAATTTACTGCAATACCAGACTGCTGTGCTCCGCGACGTTTCACTAAAAACGCAAGGTTTGGATTGCCTGCTAGACGCACGAGCGATATGTTTGGTTGGGGCTGGTCTAGGCCAAAGGAGAGGAAAAAATACAGTAGTATAAATGGGTTGGTCTCACAAGCTATGCATATTGCATGCAATGACACAACAGAGTACGATCTTCTGAAGAGTACCATCGATGGAATTATTTCTAGAAGACAGGGGTATGATAAATGTAGAGCATATGGCCCTGGTAGTTCAGTTAATGAAAATGCAGATGCAAGTCAAGCAAGCCAGTTCGATATTGGTGATCCAAAAAAAGTGTCCACCAATGGTGCGCTTAAGCAAAACAAGAAAGTTTCAGTCGAGAAACAATCTCCCATGACCAAAAACGGTCGACCACTAAGATACAAAGAGCGGAAGAAGCGGGTGTGCAGCTCTTGCCAACGGGAGGGACATAACAAGAGAACCCAAAATGCATATATCATCCCATGTACAGTTTTGAAAATTAGCTTGATATTCTGCCTTTATTTTTATTACACTATATTATCTAATATTGTGTGCCATCTCGTGCAGGAATGTCCTACAGCATCAAGGGTAGTCATTTTTCAAGTATCATACATGGAATTTAATTTTGAGGCAGTTATTATGAAAATTGTATTTTTGATGTATATTTATAGTCTTCTGATGAAAATTTATAGTCTTCTGATGTGTGTACCCTTGGCATGAGAGCAATTACAATAGAGCTGACTCATCTAGGCTAGAAGAAGAGAGCAGTATGGAGAGAGAAGAGAGCAGGCGCTTGGTCCTTTTACAGCCCGTATGCAGCCAGTTGTCGGTGCTATAGCGGTGACTCATCTAGGCTATACGAACCCATTCAAAAAAATCTAAGCTATACAAAGAGAGCAGGCGCTTGGTCCTTTTACAATAGTGTAGCTAGCTGCTGGCTATAAGTATCATGCCATGTCATCTAGAGCCACCAGAAATAAAGACTACTACCTTGTATGCAAGACTCAACCAACTTGTATTTAATGCATGGAGCCAGTCCAAGAGCTAGCACCAGGCTGCATGCGCACGACCAGTACTTGGTTCTTGTGCTGCCGTCAGCGACTGACGAAGCGCCGACTTCACCCTCTCTCCTCTCTTCTCTCCCTTACAACTAGGATGGTATGCATGCATGCAAAACTCAGCGATTAACGCATTCAATGCTTGCAGCCGGCTCTGCTCTTCTCACTCGGCTGTAAGCAGACTATAGTTTTCTGTGCTAGAGCTAGCGCTAGATGGAGAGCCCGCACCACTGTTTTTTCTCACTTCTCTCTCTTCCACCTAGGATTTAGCTGACATGGATTTTCTTATAAGATCAAGGTTAATAACATAGCCTGCTGCTGGCTACAAGATTAGTCCATGTCACCTATAGTCTTCACATATAATAGGTTGGCTCTAAAAAATATTTAAATAGCCTTAAATAATCAACCACCTTGCATGTTCAGACTGTTGCATGCAGCATGCAAGGCTGAAAGAGGAGAGAAGAGACAGCTAAAAGCTCACAGGAGGCTATTGTACTTGCTCAACACGCCTAGTCCACGCGGGGTAGATGTCGAGGTGTTGGGGATATGCTATATGGGTATCCTCATACTCATAGCATGTCACTTATCCGGATAACCCGGGTGGCCCATAGTCGGTAGCATGACCTATGGCCTGCTGGGCAGCCCAGTTAGATGGATCTAGAAGGGAGGCCCATGCCGGATAAAGGAAGACTACGGTGGAGTCACCAACGTACCCGAAGCCTTGGAGTGCAAGATACATAAGACTAGTAATATACGGTGTAGGACTCTGTAACCTGTCCGGCTAGGACTTTTCCCTGTAACCCTAGGACCTGGCGACTATATATGTCGGGCCTATGGGAGCCTTTAGGGCACGATAACTTAGACTTTCTAGTCACCTCGCATAGCGAACCAATCCCTGTAACTCGGCGTATTGCCCTTTATAGTGATTTATAGTAGGAGTAGGATTCCGCCACCATTGTGGGATCTGAACCTGGGTAAGCTGTGTTACCTCGTACCCGTCAACCGTCCGCCTTACCCCACGTCTCTAAACACGCACTGTGAGGACCCCTCCATGGCGTACTCGTCGGCAATACCACGACAGTTGGCTCCCACCGTGGGGCAAGAGGCGCTTCAGGCTCTTCACCGGGCGAGGACCAAGATCTTCGCGGGAATCGGCGAAACTGTCGTGGGAATGACCACGGCAGATGCTGCAATCGGCAGCGACTAGTAGAACATGGGGCAAGGGCGGCCAGCCATCTGCGGTGCGATATGAGGGCGAAGACACAAGGTTTTACCCACGTTCGCCCCCCGGAGGGTAAAGACCTAATCCTGCTAATTGTATTGTGGTGAGAGTACAATGGGGCGAGCTCGACGACTAGGCGGCGAGTCGCTTGGGTGTATGATGGAACGTATCCCTATGCGTCCCCTAGGAAGGTTTATATAGGCTCACCTCGCTAGGGTTTACAGATTACAACCGAATTGGTTAAGGATTCGGAGGTTCTATGACCTAGTCCGACTGGGCCTAGCTACGCTTCTGGGCCTTCAGCTTCCAGTCGCCTGAGTCCACGCCAAGTATTGATCCAGTCGCCGCCCTGCAGGCCCACTCGCTGACAGCTTGGGCCAGCGGGAAACGCCCTGCTGGGTATACCCCGGTAGGCATATCCCCATCAGAAACCGTAGCCATCGGCCGTGTTCTCTTCTCCGGCAATGTTCCGATCGTCCCTCTCGACGAGTTCTGGATCCCGGCGAAGACGTACCCTACGCGGTGTTCAATCGTTCCTATCGGAGACATCCACCTCTTCATTGACGAAACCGACTCGGGCACTAGTTCCCTGGGAGTCGGAGGAGCATCAAGACCCGCACGGACCGCCTACGGGCAGGATACGTTTGCGGAAGGATCGATGTCGGATCTCTCTTTAGAGTTTGCCGGCAAAGATCAGAAAGCATCAAGGCCCGCACGGACCGCCTACAGGCAGGATACGTTCGCGGAAGGATCGATGTCGGATCTCTCCTCGGAGATTGCCAGCAAAGATCGGAAAAATTCAAGGCCCACACAAACCTCCCCTGTGCAGGATATAAAGGTGGAAGATCACTGCAAATCCGCTGGCTTCGTCCGTGCGTCTGGACAGCAGAGATCCAAGTTCGTCGACGTGGTTACCATCTTCGATCTAGCGCGCTGCGTTCAGAGAGAGGGCGAAAACCCCCGCGATTACCTGGCCAGGTGGCTCCGTATACGAGCCGATCTAGCCCACTACCCCGATGATAACGCTTTGTATCACTTCGTGGAAGGACTGGACCGCGGCACTCTTCTCCGACATTCTTTAAGACGGCAACAGCCAACAAGACGCCTTACCCTCGAAGAGATGGTGAGCACTGTCAACAGCTACGCGGCAGCTGATGCAGAAGCCCAGAAGGAGCTTGCGCTCAAAGACGGAGAACCTCCGATTCAACAGCCGCCGCCACTGCCTCCCGCTGCCATTGTTGCAGCAGCACCACCACCTTCAGTCATCGTCGAGGCCGTTGCACCTCCACCGCCCGTCATCGAGGAAGTTCTGGAACCCTCCGACTCTGTCATTGACGCGCTTTATCCCGACTTCAGTGCAGATTCAGAGGATATAGACTTCAGTCCAGAAGATCTAGACTCTGCTATGCAGGAGATGGAGGAGGAGTACTCGTGTGACGAGCAAACCAACAACGCCATCACGTCTCGAGGGGTGTTCGTCACCATTGGGACGGCGATGGATGAAGATCAACCCGGACGAGTCCCGCCTACGGCACTGGAAAAGGGGAAAGGGCCACTTATTGCTGCTGACGATGATCGCGCAAAAGTCATGCCTCCCCCGCCTAACCCAGTGCAGCAGCCGCGGGAACTCGGCACCGGCCCGAGCAAGAACAACACCGCAAACTTGATGCCTCCAGCATCTACGTCTGCAGCAGCCCAAGTTACTCTAGCTGATAGAGTGATGTACGACAATCTCCTCTTCGAGCCACTAACCGTTGCCCATATCCGGAACATGACCCAGCTTGACGAGAAGCGCCAGCAGCTGCTGGAGGAAACGCAGGCCATCGCGGAGCAAGGCGCTAAAATAGATCAAGATCTGGTCAACGCGCAGAAGTCCATAGAGAAAGCTAGAGCAATGGAGGCTGAGTACAAGACTTTACTGCAGCAGCAGAAGGCTAAGAAAGCTCCGGCTCGCGTCATCAACGATCCTGGTGTACGTCGCAATCTAGGATGGGCTCCCTCGAAGCCGGCACAGGCCAAGCCATACATTGACAGTGAAGGCAAGCAGGTGATGCCCACCCCACTCCTTAACCTCGCCGTCACCAAGACCCTTCTAGAGCAGGATAGATCGCCTGAGGTAGTGGAACAGGTCTATGACCTAGTGGCCAGGGCGGTGAAGCAGCATGAAAAGGCCACCTCTCAGAGACTCGAGTCTGACCCAGCGCTTTGCCAGTCTAGCCAGTACAAGCCGCCAAGGGACAGATCTCCTCTTGATGTCGGGTCCCAGACGGGTTCATCAGAACGAAGACGGAGGGATGCGCGCAACAGGAAGGATGCTATCCCCATATCCTCCGATCATGGAGAAAAGGCCCGACCTCGTCGCCCGTCGCCACCGCCCCGATCTCCCCGACATCGCGAAGATTACAAAACTCACCATCATGCGAATATGCCCCCACCAAAGTAGTGCGACATCGTCATCCGCGATAACGTGGAGCAGACCCGTCATGACGGAGAGCGCAACCAAGGACACAAGAGCAGGTCACGCCACGACCCTCCACGTCCGACAAGCGACCGTGATAGGCGTGAGGCGTCGCAGGAGGATAACAGCAAGAAGGCTAACCCACCGCCACCTCTGCCTCCGTCACCACCAAGCAGTCACCATGGCGGAGGAGGCCCGCGTCGTTCGCGCAGCCCATCCCCTATTGACAAAAAAAAGAAGAACCCGGAGCCATACGATGCACGTTCGCGGATCGATAAGATCCACGAGGCCCGGGAAGGACCATACCGGGGACCATGTTGCTTTGGACCTGCAATACGGTCCGAAACTTACCCCAAAGGTTTCCGGATTGACAAGACCATCAAGCCCTATGACGGCACCGCCAAGCCGGCCACATGGTTGCAGGACTACGACAACGCGGTGGAGATTGCCGAGGCAACCCCAACGTTGCCGTCAAGTACCTCCCGTTAATGTTGGCGGGCACGGCCCGTCAATGGATCGACGACTTGCCGGAGAAATCTATCTACAACTAGCTGGACATGCAAGAAGCATTCACCAAGAACTTTGAGGGTACATACAAGCGTCCCTGCACTGTGGGCGATCTACAGCGGTGCGTGCAAGAGAAAGACGAGACATCTCGCGCCTACCTCTCTCGCTGGCTGGATATGAAGAATTCCTGCACAGGAGTGCACGCCCAGACCGCCATGGCCGCCTTCATCAATGGATTGGAAAGAGGCACGTTGCTCCGGCATAAGCTGAAGCGCTTGCAGGACAATCACCAGCTTGACCTGAACCAGATTATTCAGTTGGCTAGTGAGTTCGCAGCTGCTAACGATGATGCTCGTGGCTCCTTGCCGGCAACAGCCGTTCGAACTCAAGCTTGGAGGAACAGCAGTACAAAGCGGAAAACCGCTCCAGAAGAAAAGCAATCTACCGACATGGTCGCCATGACTTTTGTAGGACGAGGAGAAGGCGGACAGCGTGGCCGAGGAAGGGGAGCTGGTCGTGGGCAGCAACGAGGAAGTGAAACCACCTCGGCGCCGCTCCGCGTTCCCCAAACCTACGAGGAGTACCGCGATATGTCGTGCCTCATACACCTCAACGCCAACGGCAAAGCCACTCATACCAATCGACACTGCAAGTTCGTCAACGACCTCAAGGAAGACCCGGAGTCCGGCTACAAGCGAAGTCGGAAAAATAGACCGCGAGGCAAGGGCAAGGGGAAGAAGAAGGAGGAGTCCAAGGATTCAAGTGACATGGACGAAGACGCTGACCCCAAGCACGCCGCCAAGAGCGACGACAAGGGCAAGAACCCCTTCGCAAAGAAGGATCCAATCTACCACACTTTCCTTTGCACCCCCACCGTCCGACAACAGAAGACCTCTCTGAGGATCCTGATGGCCACTCTTCCCCCAGTTCCCCAGTACCTGCGTTGGTCGGAGGTTCCAATAACTTGGGACAGGACGGACCACCCAGACCTTATACCCACGGAGAACCAGTACGCCATGGTCATCAACCCCTTGATTGACGGTGTAGAGTTCACCAAGTGTATGGTGGATAGTGGAAGCAGCATCAACATCATGTACCTGGATACACTGCAGAAGATGAACTTGACGGAGGCAAACCTAAGGCGGACCAACACCATCTTCCACGGTGTAGTTCCTGGTCGGGAGGCCCGGTCCCTTGGGTGCATTACACTTCAGGTTGGCTTTGGCGATGTTAATAATTACCGCCAAGAGCGCATGACCTTCGAGGTGGTCCCCTTCAAGAGCGTGTACCACGTCATATTCGGCCGCGACATATTCCACACGTTCATGTCCAAGCCATGCTTCGTCCACAACAAACTCAAGATATCCGGACCAAATGGTATCATCACCGTATCCGGAAGCTTTACCATGGCAAGGGACTGAGAGATCAATGAAGCAGCCGTTGCAGAAGCTGTCCTCTACAGCGAAGAATTCAAAGAGATCCAGAGCAAGGTCAATGACTCAGAGATGCCCGCGTCGAAGAAGCAGATCTCCGACTCCGCTCCTGCGTTCAAGGCTGCCATCGAGACCAAGTCGGTGGAACTTGTGGTAGGCGATGCCTCCAAGGTCACCGCCATTGGGACGAACCTGGATCCCAAATAGGAAAGCGCGCTCGTCGAGTTCCTCCATGAGAATAGGGACATCTTTGCCTGGCAACCTGCCGACATGAAACGTGTACCTAGGGAACTTGCTGAGCACAACTTAAACATTGATCCAAAATGTAAACCAGTGAAACAACCTCTACGACGCTTTGGAGATGAGAAGATACATGCCATTGGCAAAGAGATAGCTAGGTTACTTAAGGCTAGATTTATCCGAGAAGTCCTTCACACCCAATGGGTGGCCAATCCTGTACTTGTCCCCAAAAAGGGAACCAATGAATGAAGAATGTGCGTTGATTACACCGGCTTGAACAAAGCATGCCCCAAAGATCCGTTTGCTTTGCCTCGCATTGACCAAGTCATTGACTCGATGGCTGGCTCAGAACTTTTGTGTTTTCTCGATGCATACTCAGGATACCACCAGATCAAGATGAGGAAGTCGGACCAATTGACCACTTCGTTCACTACCCCATACAACATGTTTTGCTATGTCACGATGCCCTTTGGGCTGAAACACGCAGGTGCTACCTACCAGCAGACAATGCAACGTTGCCTCCACGACCAAATTGGTCGGAATGTTCACGCTTATGTGGACGATATCACTGTGATGTCTAAAAAGTCAAATGACTTAATCTCCGACTTAAAAGAAACCTTTGATAATCTCCGGAAATACAACATGATGCTTAACCCTAAGAAGTGCGTCTTCGGGGTTCCAGGCGGCAAATTGTTGGGCTTCATCGTTTCCCAACGTGGAATCAAGGTCAACCCGGAGAAAATCAAGGCCATCTTAAACATAAACCGTCTGACATGCCTAAAGGACATTCAACGACTAACAGGTTGTGTTGCAGCAGTTAGTCGGTTCGTCAGCCGACTTGGAGAGAAGGCTCTGCCGCTGTACAAGTTGCTGAAGAAGGCGGACAAATTCACGTGGACAAACGAAGCAGATGCAGCATTGAAGCAGCTCAAGGAGATTCTTTCTTCAGTGCCCATCCTTGCAGCACCCGAGCCTGGAGAGCCCCTGTTAATTTACATGGCGGCAACCAACTGGGTTATCGGCATCGTTGTCGTGGTAGAGCGGAAGGAACCAGGCTATGAACACGGAGTTCAACGACCAGTTTACTATGTGAGTGAGGTGTTGACGGAGTCCAAGCAGCGTTACCCGCACTACCAAAATATAGCTTATGGAGTATTCCTTGCTTCTAGGAAGCTGAGGCATTACTTTCAGGAGCACCTAATCACAGTGGTGAGCAAGACTCCACTGTCCGACATTATCAATAACAGCGACGCTACAGGAAGGGTCGCGAAGTGGGGCATTGAACTCGCCGCCTTCGAGATCACCTACAAGAGACGCGACGTTTTCAAGTCACAAGCCTTGGCGGTTTTTGTTGCAGATTGGATGGAGATGCCAGACGCTACTCCGTTGCCAGAACCAGAGTACTGGGTGATGCACTTTGACGGATAAAAGCTGCTCAACGGCTCGGGGGCTGGTGTATTGCTACAGTCACCAACGGGAGACAAGCTACACTACGTTCTGCAGATCCACTTCGAGGCTACAAACAACATGACGGAGTATGAAGCACTTATTCATGGACTGCGTGTAGCCAAGGATAATGGCATCAAGCGCATAGTTTGCTGTGGAGATTCCGACTTGGTTGCCCAGCAGGTGGCTGGCACCTGGAATGCGCGGAACCCTATGATGGCGGCATATCGAGACGAAGTGGACGAGATAGCCAAAAGCTTCTTGGACTACAAAGTCAAGTATGTGCCTAGGGAGCAAAATGAGGCGGCTGATCTGCTGTCTAAGCTCGGGTTAGGTTGCAAAAGAATTCCGCCAGGAGTTTTCCTAGAGCATCCGCGCACACCATCATTGAAGGGGCCGACATCGACAACCCGGATAGAGCTGACTCTTTCGTCAACATGATGACTAAGGTCCCTCCGGCTTGGACAAAATCGTTCATGGAATATCTCAAACACGGAACTTTGCCTGACGACGAAGTCGAAAGATGGAAAATAGTACGACGAGCAAAGGGTTATACCATAATCAATGGGCAACTCTACAAAAGGAGCACTACTGGTGTATACCTAAAGTGTGTTTCCCAGCTAGAAGGTATGAAAATCCTACGCGAAATCCATCTCGGAGATTGCGGGCATCACGCCACTCCTCGATCGTTGGTCGCGAAAGCCTTCCGACAAGGATTCTACTGGATGACCGCAAAGGCGGACGCCGACAAGCTGGTTGAGACGTGCACAAGATGCCAGTATTATGCCCGATAACCACATGTTCCTGCTGAAGAATTGCGAACAATACCAATAACTTGGCCGTTTGCAGTCTGGGGGCTAGACATGGTGGGACCGTTGCAAACGGCACCCTGTGGGTTTACGCATCTGCTTGTAGCAGTTGATAAATTCACTAAATGGATAGAAGCTAATCCCATTAGAAAGCTTGATGGGGCAATTGCCCTCAGGTTTGTCCGGGATCTAGTGGTGAGATTTGGTCTCCTACATAGCATTATCACCGACAATGGCAGCAATTTGTCACTCGGAGAAGTGGAGGCATATTTTTGGGAGAAAGGCATCCGACTTGATCTTGCTTCTGTGGCACACCCACAATCCAATGGTCAGGTTGAGCGAGCCAATGGATTAATTCTGCAGGGAATCAAGCCACGTCTTGAGGCACCGCTACATAGAGCAGCTGGAGCCTGGGCGGAAGAGTTACCATCTGTGCTGTGGAGTTTACGGACTACACCCAACAGATCCACCGGCTACACCCCTTATTTCATGGTATATGGAGAAGAAGCCATCCTACCTTCCGACATTCTTCACGATGCACCAAGAGTTGCCGCCTACGACGAGGATGACGCTGAAGAATCCAGACGCCTAGATGTGGACCTTCTCGAGGAGGAGCGCGTTTTGGCATGCCAAAGATCCGCCATCTACCAGCAGAAGCTATGCAGCTACCATAGTCGCCGCATTCAGCATCGCTCGTTTAAAGAGGGGGATTTGGTGCTCCGACTTAAGCAGAAGAAGTCGCACAAACTATCCCCGCCATGGAAAGGACCGTTCATCATAAGCAAGGCGCTACTCAATGGGTCTTACTACCTTGTTGACAATCGTGAACTAAAGGATAGACCCAACGAGGATCATAAGCGTAAGCGACGTGACCTGGATGATGATTACCCGGAGCTTGATCGGCCATGGAACATAGCACAGCTACGTCCTTTCTACACTTAGCATTTTTTATCTAATTGTGTACCTCTTATATGATCAATGAAATAAAGCTCTCTGGTTCACTCATATTTCCGAGTCTTTTACCTCCTTTAGTGTTCATTTTTGGATCATGTAAAACCTTTATGCACAAGCTTTGCGATTGCACTTGTGAAAATTCCGCCTACGGGCGTTAGCTTAAGTTTTCTGGTCTACACGTTCTTTGTTGTTTTTATGTGGATTCTGGAGTAGTGACTTTTGGCACTTATTGTCGGCGATTTTGTGCTTAGGTTATTAACGGTGCCATTGGGCATCATCACCCAAGCGCATGGTTTCGACAACGAGTCTTCAGACTCACGAAAAGTCAAGCATAAGAACCAAAGTAATGGATAAGCCAGCACTTTCTTAAAAAAATATACATGCTAGAAACTAGTTCTTAAGCAGCAGGAAATAAACAACCATTGTTTTCCGCCTTAAGTTACATCAACAAGTTTTTTCCGCATACAACCAAAGGTAAAACAAATATTACAAAGTTGTTTTTCACTCCTTTGGCGCAGGAGACTTGGAGGCAGCATCGTCACCAGCCGGAGAATCACCCTCAACATCAGCACTATGGTGAGACTCGGAGGAATCTTGGTTGCCGCTATCGATGATGTTCATGGGCATGAAGACGTCGACGTCCACCAACTCGGCAATTCTGGTGTCATAACCCGCGAGTGACGGCAAGATGGCTTCATGATCAATCTCTTTGCCGTCATCGTCTACGTCGGGGATACCAGAGGTCCACGTGTCAATGTCGGCACCTTCATAGTGTGCTTTCACCATTGACAGTGCCATCCTTGCGCCAGCCCGTGCACATGAAGCTTTCCAGCTTGTGATACGCTCAGGGGCTCGTCGCAGAATCTCCGAGTACTTCGCCATGGAGTCCGATGCCTTGATGTTTATCTGGAGGGGCTTGGCAATCTCCTTCGCTTGGGTGATGGCGGTGTTGATGAATTTGCCGGCAAAAACCATGCATTCCTTGGATGGAGGAGGCGATCTGGTTAAACCCATAGGAGCTGCAAATTCCAACAAGGAGCGCATGAGTTCAACAATTCAAAGTATCCAGACTACATAAATACAAGGCGGAGAAAACTTACTGAAGATGCTGGCCTCAGCTTGCCAGAGGGTGTCCGCCAAGGATTGTTTCTCTTATTGTAGGAGCTTGTACGCCTCGCCATGGCAGTGATTCTGCTCATCGGCATCTCGCTTTTGGTCTTTCAAGATCGCGATCTCCTCCTTCAAGCGGTTTATTTCCTCGGTGGCAGAGTCCTGCAAGGCCTTCATTGATTCTTCATGCATTTTCAGCATGTCTTCTCTCTCCTTTTTAAGGATCTTGTTCTCGCTATCCAGCTGATGAATGTGCTTGGATTGCTCGACAATGTCCTTAGCCTTGGCAACATGTTCTGCAAGTCGGAGAAAGCATAGTACACAGTAAGTACTCGGAGAATATAGGCACAAAACCAAGATGGAATGCGCAAAAAGAAAACAGACTCTTGTTTTTGATGATCTGTTCCTTCAAGATGGCAGTTTTACCATTTTCGGCTTCAAGATCTGCGCGCATCTTCTGATACTTGTCATTGGCCATACCCCTCCGAGCATTCTCATTCTGTGGAAAAAAGAACAAAGTCAAACGTTGTTTAGTCTGCTTGGAGCATCTAGTCGGAAATTTTCCACCTAGACGCTCGGGGGATACAGCGAGAGTTTTTAACCTAGCAATATGCTTAGCTTTTCTTTAAGCATCTAGTCGAAACTAATTCAGTTCTCAATTAGAAGCTTGGGGCCTACAGTATAATTTTTTTAACTTAGACATATGCTTAGCTTTCTTTAAGCATCTAGTCGAAACTAGTTCAGTTTCAATTAGAAGCTTGGGGGCTACAGTATTGAAATTTATAAACACTACGTGTGCTACTCTTAAAGCATCTAGTCGGAATAATTCATTCCATCTAAATGCTTGGGGGCTACAGTGAGAGTTTCTTCTAACTTAGTCACTCTTAGAGCATATAGATACAAAACCTATGGTTTTCTATCTACATCCTCGGGGGCTACAGTGGGATACTCATATGAAAAGCAAAAAGCAAATAAAACTTACAAGTGCAATGATCTTGAGGTTTGTATCGCTCTCGGCCAGCAGCTTGCCAAAAGAGATGTTGTTTCCTCGCAAGATGTCTGCTTGACGGAGGAGCTCGTCAAGACCGCACATCGGAGATGTCGGTGCTGCTCCAGGAACCAGAGTTGTGCTACTCGGCGTAAGTGTCGGGTAGACTATCTTTGGAAACTCAAATGGTTTCTGGGGAGCAAGGGCGCCGCCTTCGGCAGAAGTACTAGCTTCCACCACCGCCTTGCCGCCACCGATGGCATCCTTAGACGGAGCTTCAGCCATTTGTTGGGCGGTACTTTCCTGTGACACTTGCTCGCCGACTACTGCAACCTCGGTAGAAGCACCTGAGTCCACTTCCATGACGGAAGGGCTAGATGCCTCCTTAGCTTATGAGCTTGTCGGGGCAGACGAAGGCTTGACGGCAGGAGTAGCAGGGTTGATGGCGGGGGATGCGTCGCGATGCAGCATGCCTTTGATATTTCGAGAAGCCCCCAAAGTTTTGGAGGTCTTCTTGAGGATGGTCGTGGCTTTCTTCCTGAAACGTGCGAAATGCATAAGTACAGGAGCAAGACAGATAAGTAGACAATGTCGGAGAATGAGATGTTTACACTAATGGGGGTGCTTTGGCAAAAATCCTGGTGGTTCTTATCTTTTCCGCCTCCAGGGCGGCGGTAGTCTTTTTGGAGGCTCCACCCTCTGTCTTCTTCTTCTTGCCTCCGTCGACAGCGTCAGAGGTGGAGCTCTTCCGCTTCCGCGCCAACGGAGCTTCATCGTCGGACATGACTGTGACTTCCTTCATCTTTGGATCATAGATTTGAGTATCCATGCACATCTCATCTATGTCGCTAAGCTGTTAAGTAAGAAATCACCATGTTAGATAAGATGATATTTGCAAGACGGAAGAACTGGAGTATATGTCGTACACGGAAAATAAAAACCTACCTTTAGGCACTTGCCGTCTATGAACATGTCGTAGGTGATGGTGAAGCCGCGCTTCTTATCCTTCACCTTGACGATGTCCTTAAGGAGGAGCTTGACGGAGTCGCTCGAGAAGTTGTCCACGGAGATGCGGAGGCTATCCCTTCTATCGCTGGTATACTCGTGTATGATCTTCGTGCGATGCTGCAGAGGTTGGATTCGCCTGATGAACCAGCACATGGCTAGGTCCAAGCCGGTCAAACCCGTCTCTACAAACCACTCGATCCGCCTTATGGCCCAAGAAGCTTCGAGGTCGAAGGGAAGGGAGGCTTGGGATCTCTATGACGAGCCTCAGCGGCGGATCCGTCAACGAAGTCCGGGTACGTAACTTGTCGGCCAGCCAGCGGAATGTCTGGGCCGTAGAAGTACGTCCGTTGCCAATTCTTACAAGACTCATGGCCGACGATGTCGGGGAACCGCCGGCCAGGTCGAATCTTGAAGCTTATGGTGCCACAGTTCCTAAGCTCTTCCTTGCTATGTCCAGCTTCTCGTTTAACGGTGAAGAAGTACACAAAAAGGTCTAACCTAGGCCTTATCCCTAGATATCCCTCGCAAAGTGCCGTGTAGTTGCTAAGCACTAAGATGCTATTGGGGGAAAGGTTCTGAGGCTGGACCCTATAGTGGTTTAAGACGGAGAGGAAGAAGTTGGAGATAGGCAGAGAAACGCCACGTACCAGCTGAGCTTTTAGGTACACCTTTTCTCCGGCTTGGGGAGAAGGTGTCAGCTCGCCGGCCGGCGCCGCCCGCCAGGCAAGTCCCTCCGTCGCGGGGAGGTAACCTTCGGCGACCATCTCTTGGATGTCGCGGTCGGTGATGTCCGAGCTGCGCCAGTCGCTCTTGTGCGAGTCTGGCTCCTCCTCCAGTGGCTCTAGCGCCGCCATATTAGGGTTGCCGCCGGTGGACTCGATCACCGCCGATGCGGGGATGACCAAACCCTCTGGAGGCATGACGACGGAGCTCGCCGGCTTCGCCGTGGCTTCGCTCGACGTCGCCATTGATGGAGAAGTGCTGCTGCCAGCCATGGAGTGAAGATTGGGTGCGACTGGTGCAGTTTGGAGCTAGGGTTTTTTTGAAGTTTCTCGCGGAGAGCTCGAGGAGACGCGCGGCTGGAGGAAGAAGATGATGCGAGGAGAATGAGGTAAAAAGTGAAAATTTCCCCACGGGTACTATTTATCATCCTTGGTGTCAAGATTCGTGCAGCTTGATCGGACGGTTGCCGCGTAGACGACGTGTTCGCGAACGTGCGCAGAAATTTCGCCACGTCTCCAACCGTCGCCGCCAACGGTTCATATCGCTCGCGCGAGAAAATCGGATATGATTGTGTTCTCTACATGTGTGAGTTATGAGGCGTCGCTGAACTAAGCCTACGTCGTCCTAGATGACATGGGCAGATGAGCCGTCACATCGAAGATTCCGACATAGACGGATTCAATCCGACTATGGAAGATTCAACATTTTTCCGGCTTACAAGTTGAAGACGGAGAAAGCTTTGCAGGGTTCTTTGGGAGGACTACAAGATATTGCTTGACGATTTGCTGACATCCAACTAGACGGGACATTCATCTGAAGAGGCAAGACAGCGCAAGATCTCGGAGTTCTCCGGGGGCTACTGTTGGGGATATGCTATATGGGTATCCTCATAGCATGTCACTTATCCGGATAACCCGGCTGGCCCATAGTCGGTAGCATGGCCTATGGCCTGCTGGGCGGCCCAGTTAGATGGATCCAGAAGGGAGGCCCATGCCGGATAAAGGAAGGCTACGGTGGAGTCACCAACGTACCCGGAGCCTTGGAGTGCAAGATACACAAGACTAGTAATAGACGGTGTAGGACTATGTAACCTGTCCGGCTAGGACTTTTCCCTGTAACCCTAGGACCTGGCGACTATATAAGTCGGGCCTATGGGAGCCTTTAGGGCACGATAACTTAGACTTTCTAGTCACCTCGCACAGCGAACCAATCCCTATAACTCAGCATATTGCCCTTATAGTGATTTATAGCAGGAGTAGGATTCCGCCACCGTTGGATCTGAACCTGGGTAAGCTATGTTACCTCGTACCTGTCAACCATCCGCCTTACCCCACGTCTCTAAACACGCACTGTGATGACCCCTCCATGGCATACTCATCGGCAATACCACGACACGAGGAGCAGGTGCAGGGAGACGATGAATTTGTGGAACAAATTTAATGCAACGGGAGACTTCCACGGGGGTTAATTAGGAAAAAAACTAGCAAAACGTCTAGAACGCGAACTTGAAATTTTTGAAAAAGCTAGAACGCAAAGTATATGTGAACGGATGTAGTAGTATGCACAAGTGTGTTCTTTCACGAACTATAAGCACATATATTAATAAAACACAATTAGCAACCTTACATAGTACCAAAGAAAGTCCATGGACACCATAGTAGTAGACAAGACACGACACAAACACACAAGACACGACACGACACGACACCTTCTTCTTCCTCCGGCCTGGCCGCTCCCTTGCTCCTCATGACCGCTCCTTAGGCATCATACCCCTCATCATCCTCCGC
This sequence comes from Avena sativa, assembly GCA_916181665.1. Lineage (NCBI taxonomy): Eukaryota > Viridiplantae > Streptophyta > Magnoliopsida > Poales > Poaceae > Avena > Avena sativa. Next base: position 15,527,262 of record OV702286.1, on the reverse strand, counting down.
CATGATGTACGGGAGAGAGTGGGCCTTGCTGTTGATGGAGAAGATGGCGTGGAAGTCGGTGAAGATATTGTAGGTCATGAACACGATGAACTCGCATCCACGCCAGAACACTTGGCCAAGGAGGTGGTATGTGTCATAGTGGGTGACGAAGGTGGCGTAGAGGCCTATGACGAAGTTGTTGTTGCCGTTGGCGCCGTCGTACTGCTGTTCGATCTGGAACATGGGTGGAGTGCCGGCATGGAGGTGGCAGTAGCCGGCGAAAAGGAAAAAGCGCGCCAACTCCATCGGCCCCCTCCACCTCGAGATGGCCCAGATGCGGAGGCGGTTCTCCACAACCCGGCCGTGCAGCCACTCCTGGTCCGGCACGGTGGCAGGGCGGCGGTACGTCGGGCCATTGAACTACATCATGGCGGGGGAGGAGGGTTGAGGGGCGGCGAGCGGCGACAAGCAGTTGCCTGATTGATGCGGGGCTCGGTGGCTAGCGGTTGCTTGAGTGGTGGCGGGGCTCGGATGGGTGCGAACGAGTGAGAGAGGGAGAGGTCAAGAGGCATATAAATAGGCGCGTCGTGGTCGCTTCGTTCTCCCCTCGTGTTTAAGGCGCACTCTTTCGAGGAGGTGCGGGCGCACGGTATCGAGGAGCCTCTGACTGGTTTCCGCAGGAGCGTGACGGGAAAGCTGCGCCCGTGGAAATTGTTTGGCACGTGACCGACCGAGTGACACGCTTGTTTGAATTCGCAGCGTAACAAAAAGGTGCACGATGAAAGCGCAACTTTAATACGTAACACTACGACGAAGCGTTGACAGGCTAGCTACGTTGCATGGCGCATGCATGGAAAAGGCCCAGCTATTAATACACGTAGAAACGGAGTGGTGGTTGGACCGTTGGGCCGTGCGATTACTGATTAGTCCTGTCCTCACCCGTGAATGCATGCATGCGCGCGCAGCTGAGTGGACACGTCGATCGACGTAGAAGGCAGCTCTCTTTTGAGACCATGGATGCATCATGCGCTCGTTTCAGACGATGTATGCTTGCATGCGCGCGCAGCTGACCAAGACGACGCGCGTGAGGGCATGTTAGTGGCGGAGCTGCATGCATCCAACGGGGTGCACATGCACCAGGGTAAAAAAATATTAAGGGCATCCACAGCATTGCCATACCTAAATTTCTGATAAAGTACTATTTAGCATTGGTGTAAAATTTGGCAACAGCTCCACAATGTAGCTAGTTCCAAATATTTGTACAACAGGTCCCACAACTGAATAAAGTCACACTGAATAAAGTCACACAATAAACTGTTTTACAAATTTCATATGAATTTAGGAGCTATTGAAACCTACAGGGACACTAGTAAATTCTTAAGGTACACTGTTATTAATCAATGATCTGACTTTCTTTTTCACAGCCTCTAGCTTGTTTCTTCTAGACAGAAAAATCGTTGCAATGGTAGGTCCTCTTGATTCTTCAATTGTTGTCTGCAGTACCATATAGAAGATTTTATAAATTGAATTGTAATCATGTTGATTTTTGCGACTATACAAAGGAATAGTATACATACCTGATCAATGTTCTTAGTCATACAATCTCCGTCCCAGTGCTCTAGATATTGCAATACCCATAATCCACATGAGTTGCTGTGGTACAACGAAACAAAATTCATTTAAGACATCAGTAGTGAGAAAGTGATATGATTCACAAGTACTTACCCATCATCTTGCTTTCCAATTTCATATTTTTTAATAGGCCAAGTATCGACGTTAGGAAATTGTTTGCGTGCAGTTTTGTTGGTCCACCATATGTCTAGTGCAATTTTTCCTTTCTACAAAAGATTTAGAGTTACTGAAATGCCAAAAGATAACAAGGTTTTGATGAGAAAAGTAGATAATACCCAGTCATCCACAACTGCATGCGAATAGGTTAAACTATACATAGGGTCAAGGACTTGGAACTCCTGCTTGACGTTATGCATTACAACTATCACATAATGTTCTCCGCGTATATTCAGACGGAAATATGCCTACAAAATAAGATCACTAGCATGTCCTATGTAGGATTCCAAATAGTTAACAACAACATCAACTTTATAAAAACACTCTTTACCTTGTCACGCACAAAATATTCATTCATAACCCTTCCTACAGCTCCTGGTATTTGAACTTCTTCTACGTCAAAAGTTTTCAAGTTTTTTTTTGTTTTGTATATTTTAATGGCTTCTTTGATAAGATAGCTTGACCTCAATGGTCCACATATGTGCCGATCATAGCCAAGACGGGGAGCCAGCTCTAGAATGTAGGCATCAAGTATCTGAAAATAATAATCGTATAATGATTGCATGTTCATACTTCTTTGTTGTAAAATAATAATAATAGGTTATCGAATTACTTACAGCAGTACTAAGCCATTCTTTTATAAGAACATCGTTAAGATCTTTCAAAGACAAGATGGACTCATCTGAGTTTTTGTACGCCCTTTTTACAGCTTCTTTGGGGATCTTCGCCAAAGTTGAAACATATTTGAAAGCACCTTCTATTTCATCTGGTGTTAACATAGTGTAACATTCCCCAATGTCATGCTGTTCAAATAATATCGCTGCATAACATTTATGAAAACACACAAGTTACCACACTGAAACATTTTGTTTGCTCAATAAAAATAAGTAATAAAATCTATAAAACATCATACCTTTCGTATTTTTTGATTTACGTTTCGGTTGTTTTTGTCGCTCAAATAATGGGGAACCATACTTACTATTACCCTTGGGTACGCGTTTCCTTTTGCCTAGACCATTGCCAATTTCCTTTTTGCCGCTACAATAGAATTAGCACACTTTGTTGCATCTTCCTTACCCGCGGTAGAAGGCATATCATTGCGTGCATCGTTCTGCACGACACCACTCTGTGCACCATTTGGTGTATCCTTCTGAGTATCCAAAATGTATGATGGTACCTCCGATGACGACACAGACTTGGTATTTTCATTTACGTCCCATGGATGCTCCTATGTACCATCCATCTTCCGAAGGTGGTCTGGTGTGTTATTCATTGACATGTCATCAGCAGTTGTCGGCATACGTTTGTCCTTCAAGGGTGTGACATAACTGTCACCACCAAATGGATCATCTGCCTGGGCTGCTTCAGAATTAGCCGTCGTTTTTCTCAGTATGTCATCAAGCTTGGATTCTTTATTACCTAGTTTATACATAAATTGTTTGTCTGATTGTGATTCACTGGGAACAGATTTTACATCCTTATCATCTCCTCCTTTATCCGACTGTGATGCTTCAGTTGGTTTGTATATGACACCATTTGCATTTAACAATTTTAGAACCTCCTACATAACATAAAATGTTACGTACTGAGTTTCCATTCATAGCATAGTATAATTATCTTTAAAACAAAATAACACATAAAATATAGACCGTATCACCTCTGCACATTTCTGGGGTATAAGTGCCATCTGCATGTCCATGTGATTTTTCAATTCCGTCATCATATGTTCGTAATGGATATCCATGTTACTGACTCGTTTGTTTGAACTTGACTGTTCACCATTCATTGATGATTTTTGCACATTCTTTTTCTTATATTTCTCTCCAATATTATGCCGGATCTGCATGTTTCAAAAATGAACAAATTATACAACTTACAAATACAAACTCGAGCTATTTATGGTGGAATATCAAAAGAATGATTAAACTGATCACTACCATCACTTCAACATTGTTTCCGAGGCCTCAGCCATTCTTATAATCATAGCAACATCTCCTTTCTGTTTCGTCTTCTGTCCATTTTCTCATTAGTGGTCGAATGGAAACATCGGGAATATAAGTAGGATCATCAACGATGACTAACTTCTCCCAGTAAAGAAAGTGCAAATGAATTTATTTTCACTTCGAGAGCTGAACATAAGAACTAATGATTGTTTGACTTAACATATATACCTGTGTTAGCCCTAGATTTCCTTTGGGCCATGCTCTCATAGTAGATCCTACAAAGATATCCTTCAAACTATCTATGAGAAACTTGAGTGTGAAGTAATTCCAGTTAATCTGAAAAATATGAGGAACATCTTCCACTAAACAGTAAAAGCTCTTAGATATAGTTACACTACTCGATGGAGCTATGACAAGACCAATTAGCAGAAGCACCGATTTGCGGACGAAGTTGTCATCGGATGCCTTCTCAGTCTTTATGTCATTAATCAAATCTTTTACTTTATGTCATTAATCAAATCTTTTACCACTATATTACCAGTTGACTTGCTGAGAAAACATGGGGGTATGTTATGCATATTAGTCTGACCATCTTCCTTCATAATTTTAAATGCAGAATAACCTTGTTTACGTAAACCATAAATATGTTCTACGTCCTTACAAGATCCTACTATTTCTCCTGATCCTTCTTTTATGACGAAGGTGCATGTCGATGGATTGAACAACTCAATGATGAATCTAATTAAGTTTTCCCGCATCGTGATTTTTGGCACGTCCAACATCGCCCGCAAAGTAGTGCTGGTAAATCTCGCACGTTGCGCGCTTGTAAAGCCGGCTACCAAATCTGCCCATCTTATGTAGTTACAAAATATCTCCCCATCTAAATCGTCCATGCTGCACGAATCATTTAGAGAATGTGTTAATGTTTCGCCATCTAAATCTATAGGAGTTTCCCAAAAACCTATATGAGAATCTTGTATGCACGACAAACAATCGATGAGACATGGAATCAGTACCTGGGACGACAGATGAGAAGAGGCGGCGAAGGCTGACACTGATGCGTGCACCCCGTGTTGATGTGGGACACTTTGTTGGAACCCCAAGAGCAAGGTGTGATGAGCACAGCAGCAAGTTTCCCTCAATAGAGACCGAGGTTATCGAACCTGAAGGAGGAAGAAAACGTCTCAAAGGTATTGCTGACAACGTGGAGACCTGCACAACACAAACTCAAGACTTTGCCCGAACGAATCAGTGAGGTTGTCAAGCTCACCGGTTTGCTATAACAAAAGATTAAACGTATGGTGTGGAAGGTAATGGTTTGCAGCAAGTAAACAAGTAAGAGTGGAGGATGTATCAATGGTAAAGATTGGACCGGGGTTCATAGTTCACTAGAGGTGCTCTCCTTAGATAAACAACATGGCATGAAGGGTAAACAAATTACAGTGGGGCAATTAACAGGAACTGAGCGAGGCAAAACAATGCATTTACTAGCTAGAAAGATCCTATGAAGTTGATTGGGAAATACAACATTATACATAGACCGTAATCCAACTGCATCTATGACTAGAAGTCCACCTTCAGGTTATCATCCGAACCCACTCCAGTATTAAGTTGCAAGCAACAGACAATTTCTTTAAGCAAAGTGTGTAAGGTAAATAGTCCACATGCTCCATGAACAAGAGACCGTTGATTTCTCCCTAGTAGCAACAACACATCTACAACCGAAGAGATTTCTATCACATCCCTTGGAAACTAGAGGCATGAACCCACTATCGAGCATAAATACTCCCTCTTGGAGTCACTAGCAACTACTTGGCCAAGATAACCACTAGCAAAGGAGAGCATGCAAGATCACAAACAACACAGACATGATAGAATCATAAAGATAAAATCATTAATCAAACCAACATAATAATCTCAATATCCATCGGATCCCCGTAAACACAACATGCATGATTACAAATAGATTAGATCTTGATCATGAATGGAGCTCACAAGATCTATACATGAAAGCACAAGGAGGAGATACAACCATCTAGCTACTACATGGACCCATAGTCCAAGGTGGAACTACTCACAAATCATACCGTAGAGAAGGCCTCCGGGATGATCTCCCCTCCGGCATGGTGCCAGGAAGAGCTTCAGATCCCCCCGATCTAGGGACGATGGTGGCGGCGGCTACAGACGGTTTCGTGGATTTCTGATCAGGTACCGAGAGTTTCTGCATCGGGGGCTTCTTATAGGCGAAGGGTTGAGTCCGGGAGGCGACCAGGGTCGCCAAACCCTACCCAGGCGCGGGTCCACCTGACCCCACACCTGGGGTGGGTCTGGCCCCCCTGGCCAGCCCCTCCGGCTCTCCTCTGGACTTCTTGTTCCCCATGGAAAGTAGTTGACTTTGGCGTTCGTCCCGTCCAATTCCGAGAATATTTCTTTACTAACTTTTCTGAAACCAAAAACATTAGAAACAGGCATCTGGCACTATTGCAACTTGTTAATAGGTTAGTACAAGAAAACATGTAAAAAGCACCTCAAAGTGTAGACAAGTAAAGCAAAGTAGATACTAAACAAGCATGGAGCATCAAAAATTATAGATACGTTTCCAACATATCAGCATCCCCAAGCTTAACTCCTGCTCGTCATCGAGTAGGTAAGTGATAAAGGAATAATTTTTGAGGTGAACATGCACCCTCACAATAAAGATCCAACCATTTGCAAGTATTGAAAGCTGGGATCAAAGAACTCTAAAAATGTTCATGAAAGATGGAGTTCTAATAGTAGGACATAGTAATTATGCATGTAACTTGGCATGCTACAAACAAAGGTCATGAATAATATGTATTGAAAAACGTTTGTTTGTTTCACATGCAGAAAACATAGCATAGTGGCAATCAGCTTGTCTGTCATAGAGTAGCAATATAATGCATAGGACACCTGCAAAGTTCACAAGGGTCACTAGAAACAGATAGCACATGAACAAGTAATAACACAATATGCATCAATTAATAAACTTTGGAACATTGCACACAGAATGAAAACTATGCTATCTTAATGGTGCCTAAAGGTAGAATGTGGAGACTCAATAATGGTGGAAGAAATGCCTTTTTGTAAAGGAAGCAGGGATTACAAGTTTCAAAAAGATCTTCCAAAAATTATGGTACTTGTTAGCTTTCAGCCCTCATTGCCCCTATCATAAGCATCTTAAAGTGGTTAAGGTTAAAGTGGCAAAGCTGGAGTATATGCTTGACAAAGTATAAGTTGGCAATCTCAAGTCCCTTGACTATGAGGGCTACACCTCATGGATACTCAACTTAGGTCCCAGGCAAGTTCTTGTCACTATAAGTATTTGCATATCATTGAGAACCGCCAACGGGGTACCCCTTGCACATGGCACAGGAGCTTTCCCATAACCAAAATGACAAGGCAAGCAGACAATGAGCATCTCAGCAATTCTTCTTATGTACCATGGGAATATGGTGGTTTTTTATATCTTTCCTCTTTTATCAATGTGTCTCTCTTTTTTTTATAAGAAGAATGCTTCATAGATGTCACTATGGTGATGCTGCAAGTTTCCACCATGATTAGGCATGGCTTAGGATAGCGGCCCAGGCGTTTATCTAACACAGAATACAAACTCCATGGACTTACAAGTTCCCACTTCATTTCACACTGGTAACATCCATAGACAAAAGATCATGACATCAATGGAGTAGTACAAGTGCAATGTTGAAAAAGTTCCCCGTGACATCACGATTCTGCTAATCCCAACTTATAAGTACAAGCATATACAACAAAGTTATCTCAGTGGTTCAAGTTTATTAGGGGCAAAGAATAAAATATTCCATCAAGTTTGTGAGGGCTTTAATCACTAAGTTTTCACATAAAAAATAGTTTTTAATTGGAAGATAGTTGAAAACAAGAATATACTTGGAATGGTGTAACACACCATGCATAGGAGTTTATAGTGGACACTTTGGAATAAGTTGGTTTCTTGGGAGTTGGAAGAATGAGTAGAACTTACTCATACAAGTGGAGGCTAGAAAAATACTGGGAGCAACCAACTAAGAGAGCAATAATGGCCAAAATTATGCAATGCAACAAATCAAATTAATCAAAGCGAAGAGTGGTACTACAAGTCAAGGACTAAATGATCATAGAGGCTAATGGTGACTTGTCATAGTCATAGCATGGTGTAAGCATGTGCCAAGTCAACCCAAGCAAAACATCAAAGGAGAATACCACAATACTATGCTTTTGCATGCTAAAACAACGCATAATTTCTTCAAGGAACACTAAGCAATCCTAATTGTTTGGAACAAGACATTCTATAGAAATAATCACTAAGCATAATGCAAAAACAACACCTATCATGTCATGCTAAAGTCTTAGTCACAATCAATGCAAGCTCCTCTTGCACTTCAAGCAAGAACTTACTACTCTTTTCCAAACACCAAGCAAACTTATTTGCAAAACAACACAGCGAGAACGGGGGTCCACACTGAAGGGAATATGCCCGAGAGGCAATAATAAAGTGGTTATTATCGTATTTCTTGTTTATGATAAATGTTTATTTTGCATGCTATAATTGTATTAATACGGAAACGTTAATACATGTGTGTTTAATAAACAAATAGAAAGTTCCTAGTTATGCCTCTCTTATAAACTAGCTCGTTGATTAACAAGATGATCATATGTTTCCTGATCATGGACATTGGATGTTGTTAATAACGAGGTCACAACATTAGTGTAATGGTGTGATGAACATTCATCCGAAGTATAGCATTACGATCAAAGTCATTGAGTTTATATTGCTATAACAACTTACGAAGTGATCCTAATCCTTAGACCATGAGATCATGTCAATCACTAACACCGGAAGAGTTTCTTGATAACATCAAACGTCACACCGTAACAGGGTGATTATAAAGATGGATTCAGAACTAATAAAGTGTTATGTTGAGGCCCATGGATCGAGAGTGGAATTTGTTCATCCCGATGACGGATAGATATACTCTAGGCCCTCTCGGTGATATCACATTGATTAGCTTGCAAGCAAGTGATTTGATCACTAGAATGTTATATCACGGGAACAAGAAAAGAGTGCATGTCAGTAACGAGATCAAACTAGGTATGGAGATACCAATGATCGAATCTCGGACATGTAATATATCGCGAAACAAAGGGATTAAGATACTAGTGTAAAAGGTTTCGATAATCACAAGAAAGTCATCGTTGAATGTGTGGGAGTCAGTATGGGTCTCCAGATCCCGCTTCTGATTATTGATCTGAGAGGGGTATCGATCATGTCCGCATTATTCGTGAACCGTAGGGTGACACACTTAAGAGACACCAACATCCATTTGGAGCAAAAGTTTCATGCCGAAAAGAATAACAAGCGCAGGAATTTATTTCACTAGATACCGAAACGGGTTTTCGGGTGAAATTGCAGAAAGTGTTTCTGCATGTGAAATGAAATACTAGCAAGGGGTTATATGTGAATGTTTGTCAATAAAGTAATTGACAAAATTCTGAATAAATAAAAGGAGTTTTATTTAATGAGAGTTTGCATTAAATTTGGTGGAAATTTGAGTGGATTTTTGAGTGGAGGGAATTGAAAGGCATTTGAGTGAGTGGAGTGTCCACCCACATGAATGTGGAAGAGGTGGGGGCAGCCCCATGGCTGGGCGCATGGCCCCTTGGGTGCCCCCCTCTCCCTATAAAAGGAGCCCCCTCCCTCTCTCTCACTCACACCTCCTCGTGAAGGATCTCTCTCCCCCTCTAGAATTTATCCCCCATGGTCTCGGACTAGCGAGATACATGTTCCCTGTGGCCATTTGGCAAGAAAGAGTTGTGCTTCCGCTGCATCGCTGGAGCGAGGAGGCGGAGGTTGCTCGGTGCCTCGAACATGTGTGTGAGCATGGATGCGCTGCTGTTTTGCGGCGCTAGGACTTCCTCTCGATCTTGAGATCGGCAAGAGATCGTCTACATCAACCACGAGTTTGGACTCGTTAAGCTTTGTCGGTCTTCAAGGGTATGTTCTCTACGGATATACATCCGCCCGTTGTTTGTATCTAGTAGATAGATCTTGGTACATAGTTGTTCCCATCGTAGGAAATTTTTTGTTTTCTATGCTGCGAACCCTAGAGTGGTATCAGAGCCGGATCTATGCGTAGATGCTTTGCACGGGTAGTACACATATGAGTATGTGGGCGATGATGATCATTTTATTGCTTCTTAGTTTACTTTGTATATTGGTGGCATAGTGGGATGAAGCGGCCCGGACAAACTTTACATGTCCTCGCACATGAGACCTGTTCCACGCTTGACATGCAACTAGTTTTGCATAAGTGGCTAGCGGGTGTCTGTCTCTCCTACTATAGTCAATATCTAATTTGCAACGAGTTGTCAACAATTTGGTTATCCTCGTTGTGGTTCATGTTTGTAGGTAAGAACGGTTCTATCTTCGAAAGCCCTAAGCCACGTAAAACTTGCAATGGATAAATTAGAGGCGTCTAGTTTAGATTGTTGCTGGGCTAGTGTTATGATATGGTGATGTTGTAAGTAGAAGTATGAGATGATACTCTTACAACATACATAACGTGTAATCTCCATAGACCTTGGACTTACATATATAGGTATGATAGTGATCATACCACGGTGCACATGATAGAGATCATATGCGGGAACCATATCATTCCACTAATAAACATGTGATGTTTGATAGCATCTTATATTGCTTGTTTAGCGCTTTATTAGCATAATAAGATGATCCCTCATTTAGATATCAAGATAAAAATGTGTTCTTCCTTAAGTATGCACCGACAATGTTTCGTCGCTTCAAGGCATCACGTGATGATCGGGTGTACTTGAATCCACGAGCATATCTCGGGTGTAAGACAGTTACATACGCGAATACTAAGGTTCTTACTTGGCGAGCCTAGCATGTACAGACATGGCCTCAGAACACGGACCGAAAGGTTAAGCATGAGTCATATGTTTTGATATGATGACCATATGGATGCTCGCCTTTGAAGCTATACCGACTCAGGTGATGATCGGACTTGGTGTAGTGGATTTGGTTCATGTAATCACCAAAAAGACACGAGGGATGTCGTTTTTGAGTGGGAGTTTATTTCTAATTTGGATTAGTAGAACTCAATTTATCATAAATTAAATCAAAGTGAATTTGCATAATTTGTTGTAGTCATTGGCATTTGTTCACCACCTTATGCCTAGTTGTAATTGAGATAATAGAACTATAGAATTTTGGATATTTACTTTACTAACTCGTATCGTATTGTGTTGAGTGTCAATCTAAAGTTTAAAGTCCTATTGCAAACTTTCAGCAAACTCTATTTACTCCGTGAAATTTAATAGTTAGTATTAAATCAAGAGTAACAATTCCAGTGTTAGTATCTTAAGTATCATGTTTGCCTCCATGATTCTTGATTGTTTTAATATCAAGTTTATCTAGAAGCTGAAAGAATTGTTTTAGAAACCATCAAGTGTGGCAGATATAACGATATCTGAAACAATGTTTTGGTTGCAATATGATAGAGTATAATATATGTTCTCATATTGGAAGAGAATTTGCAAAGGTTGGAGATGCTAGACATCCTAATCATCCAAAAGGGTTTTGGAAAGTAATGTTATAATCACGATTCACCTTTATAAGCTACAGTAGCTTGATCATGAAAGTCGTCATGATAAGGATGAATAAAAGATGTATGTAAAGTGTTTAGTGCACTAAAAGATTACTAAAAAAATGGATGTTGAAAGAATACCGATCATTTGATGATGGTGATCTACTTCAAAGTGCAAGTCCAAAGGTATTATTATTTGAATATACACGCTTTGGACTATGTGTCATGTATATGGCGCCACTTTTGATGTTGATAGATTCTTTTAAAAAGGAAAAGGAAATGCTGAAAGAGAATCTATAAAATATATTTGGCAGAAAAGAAAAGATTGGAAATATCCAATTTAGGTATATGGATTATATACATGTTATGGTTGTATTCTTTGCTTGTTAAACAATGTGGTTCTTAGGTATTGGATACCGAATTGGTTGGTATGAAATTTCATACGGAACAACACAATTCATGAACCACAATGGCCTAAGTAACTAGCAAGAGAATATGTGATGATGTTCATCAAAAACAAACAAACTGTTGTTTGTATTTCTCGTTGACATCAAAGCTTGACTTCAAGATTTATTTTAATAATTGTTATTTGAATCAGGTATTATGAGAACAAAGGTTGTTCAAATAATTACCGTATTCCATATAAGATGGATGATTTACAAATCTAGTTGGAGAAATCACATCCATAAAGCCTAATGCTAAAATGTCACAAGACAAATGATTGAAAGATCACTTACGAAGTGACATCGCCGTTTAAATTATATTGGAAAGAAAACATGAAGAAACTCCTTTTTCATGGATTTTTGGAGTCTTTGATTTGATCAAGTGACGCTTGTGAGACTTTCCTCGGGATAATTAAAACTTCGTTCAAAGGACAAACAAGAACGAACGACTAAATTATTGGAATTTATACATATCGATGTATGTATTCCATTATGTGTAGTCGTAAGCGATGGGTTTCAACTTCATATGCTTTCTATGGAAATTTGAGTGAATGTTCACTTAATGAGAAAGAAGTGTGAAATATTTGAAAACGTTCAAAGACTTTCAAGATGAAGTGAAAATCATTGTAACAAGAAAATAAATGGTTTATGATTTTATCATAAGGGATTTGTTTGAGTTACAAGTGTAACAAGAAAATAAATTAATTATGATTTTATCATAAAGGGATTTATTTGAGTTGCAAGTTTAGCAAAACACCTAGATTTACATATCCCTAAACACCATAGGAATATGGAGTGTTTGAGATTTGTAATGAAACCTTGTTTGACATGGTTGGATCAAAGGTGTTATTTATAAAACTGCCATTATGTTTTAAAAGATTAAAGCTTTAGAGATTACCGCTTTTACACTGAAAAGATCTCCATCTTGATCCGTTGAAATGACACCATGGAAGTTATGGTTTGGGGTAAAACCCAAGTTGACATTTCTTCAATTTTTGTATGCTAAACATAAGTAAGATGTTTACAACCGAAGTCGGATGAGCATGTCTTTGTAGGTTATTTCGAATAACAATTGGTTATTCCTCCATAACACCAAGGACAAAAGGGTTTGTCGCTTGAAACGTGAAGTTTCTTGAAGAAGGAATTTTTCGTAAAAGTTAAGTGGGAGGACAATAGAACTTTGATAAGGTTAATGAACCTTAGCTATATGTGCTGAGTTGCGCAGTGTCGGAAATCGTTCCGGAGGCAGCCATAATGCTCATAGTTTATGTGCCTCAAAGGTTGTGGTCATGAAGATCTAAGTTCCTATTGAACCAAGTAGGTCGGATAAAAAATCAAATACTAAGATTTGAGAGTAAATCATTATTGTTTGACAATGATGAACCGACTATATGCAAAGAAGCGATGATGGGCCCTGACTCCGTCAAATGGCTTGAAGCCATAAAATCCGTGATAGTTCCATACACGAGAAATCAAGTTTTGAACTTGGAAGACCCTCCGGAAAGGTGTAAAAACCTATCGGTCGTATTTGGATCTATAAAGAAACAGACATGGATGTCTCACATCTATGAAATATTCGACATGTCGTAAAGTATTTTATGACAATGTTCAAAGAGTTGACTATGACAAGATTTGATCTTTCATAGCGATATTTAGTCTGAACGGATTAAAGTAGCAACCACTACATATAATTTGGTATATGGTAGATGAATAAACAAAACAAAGTTCTTCTAATAGAATGGTTACCTAGGACGTGTACATGACACGGTCCAAAGGGTTTTGTTAATTCAAAGGATGCTAAAAAGGGCATGCAAACTTCAACGGTTGAAGTAAGCATCGCGGAGTTGGAATCTTCACCGTGATGAAAAAGGAGTTTTCATCTGGAGATGATGAAGATGCTTGCATTTGCAAGAAATTAAGTGCGAGCGCTGAGACATATTTCTAATACATTATGTGAAGAACATATTGTTGATTAGAAATGATGTATCTTTTATTGACAAAGATTAAGGATTTCATTTTGATGAAATACTTAGGCAAAACCCGAATATTTAGCATGAATGTCTATAGTGGATAGACAGTGACGCTAATATGGTTGGGCCAAACGTACATATATGAGATATTGAAGGAGTTCAATATAGAAACGACAAGAAATGGTTATTGTCGCATGGAAAGGAATTGAATCAAGATTTCAAGTGTATCGACACTTGATAAGTGAAACAAGATTCAAGTGCTTTGACACTTGATGAGTGAAATCACGAGAATGTTTTGATCAATCATACCATGATATGTACACATCCAGATATGTCCTATGCTCTAAGTGTTATGAGCATATACCAGAATGAATCATAAAATGATCATTGGACGATAGTAAGGATATTCTTATGATCTTTTGGAAGAACTAAGAATATATTTGTCTAGAGGTGACAAACAATTACAAATAGTTCATTGTAAAGCGTTATATTGACACTAGGTTTGTCACAAGATACAAATTAACTTTATCTCAATTTAAACTATGGGTGGCACAATGAAATGGAAAGAAAGTTTCCATGATGGATTTGGATGAATTCCAAAGTTAAGACATTGTGACGAATACTACAACAAAAGGCTAAGTATATGAGTGCTATAGTAGCAGCAAAGGAGGGAATTTGTGTCAAGTAGTTTGTTATCAAACTAAGGTGTGGTTCGCAACGGGCTAACACTAAAGATATATTGTATGACAATAGTATCGACGTGATTTAACCCCAAGGAACTAAAGGTCTCACCAAAAGACCAAATTTTATACAATGCCATCTCATTGGAGAATGAGTGATGCGTGAAGACGCAAAGACATGCAAATACACACGGACCTGAAGCGTCAGATCCGTAGATTATGTTAACCATTTGCAATTGCGTATATGGAACACCAGAAAGCCATAGGTGTTCAATACGCAAAGTTTTCAAACTAGATTATTGTCTCTAGTGAAAGTGGGAGACTGAAGGGAATATGCCCGAGAGGCAATAATAAAGTGGTTATTATCGTATTCCTTGTTTACGATTAATGTTTATTTTGCATGCTATAATTGTATTAATACAGAAAAGTTAATACATGTGTGTTTAATAAACAAACAGAAAGTTCCTAGTTATGCCTCTCTTATAAACTAGCTCGTTGATTAACAAGATGATCATAGGTTTCCTGATCATGGACATTGGATGTTGTTAATAACGAGGTCACAACATTAGTGTAATGATGTGATGAACATTCATCCGAAGTATAGCATTACGATCAAAGTCACTGAGTTTATATTGCTATAACAACTTACGAAGTGATCCTAATCCTTAGACCATGAGATCATGTCAATCACTAACACCGGAAGAGTTTCTTGATAACATCAAACGTCACACCGTAACAGGGTGATTATAAAGATGGATTCAGAACTAATAAAGTGTTATGTTGAGGCCCATGGATCGAGAGTGGAATTTGTTCATCCCGATGACGGATAGATATACTCTAGGCCCTCTCGGTGATATCACATTGATTAGCTTGCAAGCAAGTGATTTGATCACTAGAATGTTATATCACGGGAACGAGAAAAGAGTGCATGTCTGTAACGAGATCAAACTAGGAATGGAGATACCGATCATCGAATCTCGGACATGTAATATATCGCGAAACAAAGGGATTAAGATACTAGTGTAAAAGGTTCCGATGATCACAAGAAAGTCATCGTTGAATGTGTGGGAGTCAGTATGGGTCTCCAGATCCCGCTTCTGATTATTGATCTGAGAGGGGTATCGATCATGTACGCATTATTCGCGAACCGTAGGGTGACACACTTAAGAGACACCGACATCCATTTGGAGCAAAAGTTTCATGCCGAAAAGAATAACAAGCGCAGGAGTTTATTTCACTAGATACCGAAACGGGTTTTCTGGTGAAATTGCAGAAAGTGTTTCTGCATGTGAAATGAAATACTAGCAAGGGGTTATATGTGAATGTTTGTCAATAAAGTAATTGACAAAATTCTGAATAAATAAAAGGAGTTTTATTTAATGAGAGTTTGCATTAAATTTGGTGGAAATTTGAGTGGATTTTTGAAGGAGGGAATTGAAAGGCATTTGAGTGAGCGGAGTGTCCACCCACATGAATGTGGAAGAGGTGGGGGAAGCCCCATGGCTGGGCGCATGGCCCCTTGGGTGCCCCCTCTCCCTATAAAAGGAGCCCCCCTCCCTCTCTCTCACTCACACCTCCTCGTGAAGGATCTCTCTCCCCCTCTAGAATTTATCCCCCATGGTCTCGGACTAGCGAGATACATGTTCCCGGTGGCTATTCGGCAAGAAAGAGTTGTGCTTCCGCTGCATCGCTGGAGCGAGGAGGCGGAGGTTGCTCGGTGCCTCGAACGTGTGTGCGAGCACGGATGCGCTGCTGTTTTGCGGCGCTAGGACTTCCTCTCGATCTTGAGATCGGCAAGAGATCGTCTACATCAACCACGAGTTTGGACTCGTTAAGCTTTGTCGGTCTTCAAGGGTATGTTCTCTACGGATATACATCCGCCCGTTGTTTGTATCTAGTAGATAGATCTTGGTACATAGTTGTTCCCATCGTAGGAAATTTTTTGTTTTCTATGCTGCGAACCCTACAGTGGTATCAGAGCCGGATCTATGCGTAGATGCTTTGCACGGGTAGTACACATATGAGTATGTGGGCGATGATGATCATTTTATTGCTTCTTATTTGTACTTTGGATATTGGTGGCATAGTGGGATGAAGCGGCCCGGACAAACTTTACATGTCCTCGCACATGAGACCTGTTCTACGCTTGACATGCAACTAGTTTTGCATAAGTGGCTAGCAGGTGTCTGTCTCTCCTACTATAGTCAATATCTAATTTGCAACGAGTTGTCAACAATTTGGTTATCCTCGTTGTGGTTCATGTTTGTAGGTAAGAACGATTCTATCTTCGAAAGACCTAAGCCACGTAAAACTTGCAATGGATAAATTAGAGGCGTCTAGTTTAGATTGTTGCTGGGCTAGTGTTATGATATGGTGATGTTGTAAGTAGAAGTATGAGATGATACTATTACAACATACATAACGTGTAATCTCCATAGACCTTGGACTTACACATATAGGTATGATAGTGATCATACCACGGTGCACATGATAGAGATCATATGCGGGAACCATATCATTCCACTAATAAACATGTGATGTTTGATAGCATCTTATATTGCTTGTTTAGCGCTTTATTAGCATAATAAGATGATCCCTCATTTAGATATCAAGATAAAAATGTGTTCTTCCTTAAGTATGCACCGACAATGTTTCGTCGCTTCAAGGCATCACGTGATGATCGGGTGTACTTGAATCCACGAGCATATCTCGGGTGTAAGACAGTTACACACGCGAATACTAAGGTTCTTACTTGGCGAGCCTAGCATGCACAGTAGTAATAACTTCCAAGATATGCTCAAGGAAACTCTTGGTTTATCTCCCAACAAGTACTTTTCTTTAATGCCTTTAAGTTAGGCACAAGAAGCAAGAAGAATCAAGTATTTTCAAATGAAGAATTCCCCTCTTGTACCTTCTTTTCTTACCTTTATTTTTCTTTTTAGGGAAGATATGATTGCTTACCGGGGGAGTAAAGTGCATGATGCCTTCTCCCACGTCTATTACTGCCCCAAGGTGTTTCAGTAGATACCTTCGAAGTGTGATCTGTCCTTTGCCTACACATTCAATAATAAGATAATCAGTAGACACCATTTTCCCTGAGATTTTTGTAAACACACCTTCAGCTATTCCAATGGGCAATATAGTGGCATTGTTGGTAAGAGAGATTTCCTCTCCTCCTTCAATAAGCCCCCAAAGACTCAAGGAATCAAAAATATCTTTAGGCATGAAAGAAAATTCAGACATGATATCGCAGCGAGCATCAAAAAGTGTAGCGTTTATTGAGACTTTAATTGTGGGAAACCAATTTGAAGGCTCAGAATTTATGGGAACATAATCATGGTAAGCCCTAAGAGTGTGACAACAACTATTCATGGAAGAAATACTAGTCTCAAGATGGTTCAACCTAGAAAAAATACTTGTGAAAGAGGAATCAGACTTGCAAGGTGTACCATAGATCATGATTAATTTTCTTATAGCATCATAAGCTTCATCCTTAGTACAAAGCAAAAAATCTTTATCAGCCATAGCATCCAGAGCATATCTATAACGAAGAGCAATACCATGGTATAAACTATCAATAACCAAGCTGAGGCTTACCTTAGGCTCAGTTTCCCTCTAGAAAGTAGAGATTCTAGACCAAGCTTCCTTAAAACTTTCTTCACTTTTTTGCTTAAAATATTAGATTTCTACCATAGGGGAAATAAAGGTAGATACCGACATGGTAGCAACTAGAGCAAGAACTATTTTTTTGTATTTTTGAATAAAGCAAGCAAACCAAACTAGACTAAATTTTTTGGGTTTTTTGAAAAGAGGCAAACAAAACCAAACAAAAAAATAAGCAAACTAAAAACAAAGTAAAGAGAAATGAAGTGAAGGAATCCCCTAGTGAATACGTCCTTAGCCTCCCCGACAACGGTGTTGGAGATATGCCCTAGAGGCAATAATAAATACAGTTATTATTATATCTTTGTGTTTATGATAAATGTTTACATTCATGCTATAACAGTATTAACAAGGAAACATTAATACTTGTGTGATTTGTAAACTAAATTAGAGTCCCTAGTAAAGCCTCTTTATAATACTAGCTTGTTGGTTAATAAATGTTTGTGGTTTCCCTATCATGAACATTGAGATGTTATTAACAACAAGATCATATCGTTAGGAGAATGGTATGATGGACATACTCCTATAGATAAGTGTAGCATAAAGATCAAGTCATTTTAATAGTTCAATTGCTATATGCTTTCTGATACATAGTAACCTAATTCCTTCGACCATGAGATCATGCTTATCACCATCACCGGAAGGATGCTTTGATGACATCAAACACCACACCGTAACTGGGTGGTTATAAAGGTGGCATTGAGTGTTCGGAAAGTATTGGTTGAGACACATGGATCAAGAGTGGGATTTGTCCATCCATATGATGGATAGATATACTCTGGGCCCTCTCGGTGGAATGTCATCCAATTGGCTTGCAAGCATGTGACTGGCTCACAAGGGATCACATATCACGGGAATGAGAAAAGAGTACTTATCAGTAACGAGGTTGAACTAGGTATGCAGAGATACCGACGATCAAAACCTCGGATAAGTAAACTATCGTGAGACAAAGGGAAATTGGTATCGTATGTAAGCAGTTCATTCGATCGCAAAGTAATCGTAGAAATATGTGGGAACCATATGAAGATTCCTCTATTGGTTATTGTTCGGAGAAGTGTCTCGATCATGTCTGCATAATTCACGAACCGTAGGGAGACACACTTAAGGATTCGATGTTGTTGAGTAGTTATGGAATGATGAGTAAGAGACCGAATGTTGTTCGGAGTCTTGGATGGGATCCGGGATATCACGAGGAGATCCGGAATGGTCCGAAGAATAAGGTTCATATAAGGAAAGTCCTGTTTCGGGGTTGGAGAATGGTTCCGGTGTTTTCATCGGGAATGTTCTAGAAGGTTCCGGAAGGTCCGGCACTCCAGAGGGGAAGGGTTCATGAATGTGTCATAACAAGTTGGAATGGTTGCATCATGTACTAGGTGTCATCGCTGAGCAAAATAAAGGGATAAATCAAATCCTAGTTTGAAAAGTCAATCGCCAATTTGAAAAGTCAAACGGCAAGTTTACTTGGTGGAGGGAGAGTAGGAAACCTACTCGGGGAGGAAGTTCCTCTCCCTCCACCGCCGGCCTTGGAAGCCGAGTTGGGAAGGGACTCCCCTCCCCTTGGACGCACCCTCCCACCTATATAAGGAGGGGCAGGGCTGCCCCTCCAAGACTACACCTTGCC
This sequence comes from Avena sativa, assembly GCA_916181665.1. Taxonomy (NCBI): domain Eukaryota; kingdom Viridiplantae; phylum Streptophyta; class Magnoliopsida; order Poales; family Poaceae; genus Avena; species Avena sativa. The sequence continues at coordinate 15,507,535 of OV702286.1, read as the reverse complement.
CTCTCCAAACCCTAGCCCCAAGCCGCCGGCGCCACCACCTCCTGCTGCTGCCTCCGCCGCCGCCTAGGGCAAACCCTAGCCGCCGACTTGGGCTTCCCCAAGCCCTAGCCGCCGGCCTAGCCCTCTCTCCTTGGTGTGTCTAAACCCTAGATCACCGAGGCCTCTCTCATAGTCCACCATACTCGCTCCGGCTTAAGGCGAAGCCCTGCGAGATCTCCCGTCTACTTCCGGTACCACGCCGTCATGCTGCCGGAATCGCGAGGAGAGTGCTACAACCTCCGCTTCCTGCTGGAACAAGGGAGAGGAAGGTCTTCGTCGAGTACCGAACATGTGACCGACTGCGGGAGCGCTGCCAGAACGCAGCGCCGGAAGGATCGTCTACACGATCTTGAGATCGGCAAGAGTACGACTACATCACCCACAAGAATCCGCTCTCGTTAAACACTTTGGAATCTTTGAGGGTGAGTTATTCTATCGACTCATTGCTACAATCTAGTAGATAGATCTTGGCTTGTTTGTTTGTATGCGGTAGAAATTTTTTGTTTTCCATGCTACGAACCCCTACAGTGGTATCAGAGCCGTGTCTATATGTAGATGTGTTGCATGAGTAGAACACAATGGTCATTGTGGGCGGTGGTGCTTTTATTATCAATTGCTTCTTGTGTACTTTGCATCTTGCGGTATGATGGGATGAAGCGGCCCGGGCTAAGCTTAGATTACATCGTTCATGAGACTTGCTCCAAGCTCAACATGCAACTTGTATTGCATAAGTGGCTTTGCGGGTGTCTGTCTCTCCCATTATAGTATAGATCCAATTTACAACTGGCACTTGATAGTTCAAACATCAACGTTGTGGTTCTTGTTCGTAAGTTAGATCGACACTTATTGAAAGCCCCAAACCACGTAAAACATGCAAAGAAATTAGAGGCGTCTAACTTTGTTTTGCAGGGGTGTGCTATGATGTGATATGGCCATGATTGCGATTATATTTGATGTATGCAATGTTCCTTATTGTAAGTTGGCAACCGGCAGGAGCCATATGGTTGTCTTTAATTTTTGTTAAGACCCGCGTGTCTATTCAAAGTAGTTGTAATAGTTGAATCCGGTGGACGACAACCATGGAGCAGCGTCATTGACCTTGATGAAATGCCGGTGATGATGGAGGTCATGTTCGTGCTTGAAGATGGAGATCGGAAGCACAAAGAAGAAAGGCCATATCATATCACATATTATGAATTGCATGTGATGTTAATCCTTTATGCATCTTGTATTGCTTAGTTAACGACGGTAGCATTATAAGATGATCCCTCATGCACATAAATTTCAAGTTCTAAAGTGTTCATCCTTAGTAAGCACCGTTGCTAAAGCTTGTTGTTTCGAAGCACCACGTGATGATCGGGTGTGTTAGATTCTGCATGTGTATACAACGTGAGCAAGCCAGATTTGCTCATGCAGAAGCTAAGGTTTGATCTTGACGAGCCTAGCATGTACAGACGTGGTCTCAGAACACGGATCACCGAAAGGTAAAGCATGAATCATATAGTAGATATGATGAACATGTCGATTGTTCGCCATCGAAGCTAGATCAACTCTCGTGATGATCGGTTTTTATGTGGTGGATTTGGTTCGTGTGATCACTAAAACAATGTGAGGGATATTGTTTTGAGTGGGAGTTCACCTAGATTAATTCAACTATTAATTAGAACTCAATTTGTCATAAACTTAGTCTAAACTATTGCAAATATGTTGTAGATCAATGGCGACCCCTACCATCAATTTTAATGCGTTCCTAGAGAAAGAAAAGTTGAAAAACAATGGAAGCAACTTCGCGGATTGGTTCCGCAATTTGAGGATTGTCCTCAATGCTGGTAATTTGACCTATGTGCTGGATGCACCGCTGGGTGACCCGCCTGCAGCTGATGCTACCGATGAAGTAAAGAACGTTTACCTCGCTCGGAAGAATTAGTACTCCACAGTTCAGTGTGCTATCTTGTATGGTTTGGAATCGGAGCTTCAGAAAAGGTTTGAGAATTCAGACCCACATGATATTGTCCGTGAACTCAAATTGATTTTTGAGACTCACGCGGCAGTTGAGAGCTATGAGGCTTCTGAAAAGTTCTTTAACTGCAAGATGGAAGAGGGCAGCTCCGTCAGTGAGCATGTGCTTAAGATGTCTGGGCACGCAAACAAACTCCAAAGCTTGGGTATAGTGATTCCTAATGCTTTGGGGATTTACCGTGTCCTACAATCACTACCACCAAGTTACAAGAACTTTGTGATGAACTACAATATGCAAAGCATGAACAAGCAGTTGCCAGAACTCTTCTCCATGTTAAAATCTGCAGAAGTGGAGATCAAGAAAGAGCACCAAGTGTTGATGGTCAATAAGACCACCAAATTCAAGAAAGGCAAGTCTAAGCAAAAGGGACACTTCAAGAAGGGTGGTAAGAAAGTTACCGCACCGACGAAGAAGACCAAGGCTGGACCTAAGCCTGATACTGAGTGCTTTTACTACAAGGGAGAGGGTCACTGGAAGCGGAATTGCCCAAAGTACTTGGCGGATTTGAAGAACGGCAACATCAAGAAGAAAGGTATATCCGATTTACATGTTATTGATGTGTATATCACTAGTACTCATAGTAGTGCCTGGGTATTTGATACTGGTTTGGTTGCTCATATTTGTAACTCGAAACAGGTGCTGCAGAATAAACGGAAGCTAGCGAAGAACAAGGTGACAATGCGCGTAGGAAATGGATCAAAGGTTGATGTGATCGCGGTCGGCACGCTATCTCTTCATCTACCATCGGGATTAGTTTTATACTTAAATAATTGTTATTTGGTGCCTGTGTTAAGCATGAACATTATATCGGGATCTTGTTTATTGCGAGACGGTTACTTGTTTAAGTCCAAGAATAAGGGTTGTTCGATTTATATGAGTAATATGTTTTATGCACATGCACCTTTGATAGATGGTCTATTCTTATTGAATCTCGATAGTGGAAATACACATATTAATAACATTGAAGCTAAACATTTGAAATCGAGCGATAACTCGACCTATATGTGGCACTGTCGTCTTTGTCACATTGGAGTGATGCATATGAAGAAACTCCATTCCGATGGACTTCTTGAATCACTTGATTTCGAATCACTTGAAAGATGCGAAGCATGTCTGATGGGTAAAATGACTAAGACTCCATTTTCTGGTATGATGGAGCGAGCTACGGACTTATTGGAAATCATACATACTGATGTGTGTGGTCCAATGAGTGTAGCATCGCACAGTGGTTATCGTTATGTTCTTACCTTCACGGATGACTTGAGTAGATATGGGTATATCTATTTCATGAAACATAAGTCCGAAACTTTCGAGAAGTTTAAGGAATTTCAAAGTGAGGTGGAGAATCAACGTAACAAGAAGATTAAATTTCTACGTTCTGATCGTGGAGGTGAATATCTAAGTTACGAGTTTGGCGAGCATTTGAAGAAATGCGGAATACTTTCACAATTGACACCGCCGGGAACACCACAGCGTAATGGTGTGTCCAAACGTCGTAATCGAACTCTCTTAGATATGGTTCGTTCTATGATGTCACTTACAGATTTACCGCTATCATTTTGGGGTTATGCATTAGAAACAGCCGCATTCACTTTAAATAGGGCACCATCTAAATCCATTGAAACGACACCATAAGAATTATGGTTTGGGAAGAAACCTAAATTGTCGTTCCTTAAAGTTTGGGGTTGTGAAGCCTATGCAAAGAAGTTACAGCCGGACAAGCTTGAACCCAAAGCGAAAAAATGCGTCTTCATAGGATACCCGAAGGAAACTATTGGGTATACCTTCTATCATAGATCCGAAGGCAAAATCTTCGTTGCCAAGAATGGATCCTTTCTAGAGAAGGAATTTCTCTCGAAAGAAGTGACTGGAAGGAAAGTAGAACTTGACGAAGTTGTCGAACCTTCTTTCGAACTTGCGAGTAGCGCAGCACCGGAAGAAGTTCCTGTGGTGCCTGCACCAATAAGAGAGGAAGCTAATGATGATGATCATGAAACTTCGGTTGTAGTTGCTACAAAACCTCGCAGGTCAACGAGAACTCGTACCACTCCTGATTGGTATGATCCCGTTATGAGTGTCATGTTGGTGGACAACACCGATGACCCTGCGACGTATGAGGAAGCGATGATGAGCCCAGATTCCAACAAATGGCAAGAAGCCATGAAATCCGAGATTGGATCCATGTACGAAAACCAAGTATGGACTTTGGTGGACTTACCGGATGGCCGGAAGGCTGTCGAGAACAAATGGATTTTCAAGAAGAAAACAGATGCTGATGGTAATGTTACTGTCTATAAAGCTCGACTTGTCGCAAAAGGGTTTCGACAAATTCAAGGAGTTGACTACGATGAGACTTTCTCACCTGTAGCGAAGCTAAAGTCTGTGAGGATTATGTTAGCAATCGCTGCATATTATGATTATGAGATATGGCAGATGGATGTCAAAACAACGTTTCTCAATGGAGACATTGATGAAGAGTTGTATATGATGCAACCCAAAGGTTTTGTCGATCCTAAAGATGCTAACAAGGTATGCAAACTTCAATGGTCCATATATGGATTGAAGCAAGCATCCCGAAGTTGGAATCAACGTTTTGATAAGGTAATCAAAAGTTTTGGTTTTATACAAACTTATGGAGAAGCTTGTATTTACAAGAAAGTGAGTGGGAGCTCTGTAGCATTCTTAATACTATATGTAGATGACATATTGTTGATTGGGAATGATGTAGACCTTCTTAACAGTGTCAAGGAATATTTGAATAATAGTTTTTCAATGAAAGATTCATAGAGATAGATCGAGACGCCTAATATCATTGTCACAAAGTACATATTTGGACAAAGTTCTAAAGAGGTTTGGAATGGAAGATAGCAAGAAAGGGTTCTTTCCCATGTTGCCCAATACAATCTTGAGTAAAACTCAAAGTCCAGCAATGGCAGAAGATAGAGAAAGGATGAGTAAGACTCCCTATGCCTCAGCCATAGGATCTCTAATGTATGCCATGCTATGTACTAGACCCGACATTGCATATGCTGTTAGTTTAACTAGCAAATATCAAAGTGATCCAAGAGTGGATCATTGGACATCGGTCAAAAACATCCTTAAGTACTTGAGAAGAACTAAGGATATGGTTCTTTCTTATGGAGGTGATGAACAGCTCGTTGTTAATGGTTACACCGATGTTAGTTGGAACACCGATCCGGATGATTCTAAATCTCAATCTGGATACGTATTTACTTTGAATGGTGCAGCAGTTAGCTGGAGGAGTGAAAAGCAAAGCGTTGTGGCGAGATCTTCAACTGAATCGGAATACATAGCTGCTTCAGAGGCTTCACAAGAAGCGATATGGATGAAGGAGTTCATTACAAAGCTCGGTGTGGTTCCAAGTGCGCTGGACCCAATGTCTATCTACTGTGATAACATGGGCGCCATAGCCAATGCGCAAGAACCAAGGTCACACAAGAAGCTGAAGCACACCAAGCTACGTTTTCACGCTATTCGAGAACATGTCCAAGATGGTGACATAAAGATTTGCAAAGTACACACAGATCTGAATGTGGCGGATCCGTTGACTAAACCTCTCCCGAGGGAAAACATGACCAACACCAAACTGCCATGGGTGTTCGGTATATTACCATGTAATCTAGATTAGTTGACTCTAGTGCAAGTGGGAGACTGTTGGAGATATGCCCTACAGGCAATAATAAATATAGTTATTATTATATCTTTGTGTTTATGATAAATGTTTACATTCATGCTATAACAGTATTAACAAGGAAACATTAATACTTGTGTGATTTGTAAACTAAATTAGAGTCCCTAGTAAAGCCTCTTTATAATACTAGCTTGTTGGTTAATAAATGATTGTGGTTTCCCTATCATGAACATTGAGATGTTATTAACAACAAGATCATATCGTTAGGAGAATGGTATGATGGACATACTCCTATAGATAAGCGTAGCATAAAGATCAAGTCATTTTAATAGTTCAATTGTTATATGCTTTCTGATACATAGTAACCTAATTCCTTCGACCATGAGATCATGCTTATCACCATCACCGGAAGGATGCTTTGATGACATCAAACACCACACCGTAACTGAGTGGTTATAAAGGTGGCATTGAGTGTTCGGAAACTATTGGTTGAGACACATGGATCAAGAGTGGGATTTGTCCATCCATATGACAGATAGATATACTCTGGGCCCTCTCGGTGGAATGTCATCCAATTGGCTTGCAAGCATGTGACTGGCTCACAAGGGATCACATATCACGGGAACGAGAAAAGAGTACTTATCAGTAACGAGGTTGAACTAGGTATGCAGAGATACCGACGATCAAAACCTTGGATAAGTAAAGTATCATGAGACAAAGGGAATTTGGTATCGTATGTAAGTGGTTCATTCGATCGCAAAGTAATCGTAGAAATATGTGGGAACCATATGAATTTCCAGATTCCTCTATTGGTTATTGTTCGGAGAAGTGTCTCGATCATGTCCGCATAATTCACGAACCGTAGGGAGACACACTTAAGGATTCGATGTTGTTGAGTAGTTATGGAATGATGAGTAAGAGACCGAATGTTGTTCGGAGTCTCGGATGGGATCTGAGATATCACGAGGAGGTCCAGAATGGTCCGGAGAATAAGATTCATATAAGGAAAGTCCTGTTTTGGGGTTGGAGAATGGTTCTGGTGTTTTCATCGGGAATGTTCTAGAAGGTTCCGGAAGGTCCGACACTCCAGAGGGGAAGGGTTCATGAATGTGTCATAACAAGTTGGAATGGTTGCATCATGTACTAGGTGTCATCGCTGAGCAAAATAAAGGGATAAATCAAATCCTAGTTTGAAAAGTCAAACGGCAAGTTTGGTTGGTGGAGGGAGAGTAGGAAACCTACTTGGGGAGGAAGTCCCTCTCCCTCCACCACCGGCCTTGGAAGCCGAGTTGGGGAGGGACTCCCCTCTCCTTGGCTGCACCCTCCCACCTATATAAGGAGGGGCAGGGCTGCCCCTCCAAGACTACACCTTGCCCTCTCCAAACCCTAGCCCCAAGCCGCCGGCGCCACCACCTCCTGCTGCTGCCGCCGCCTAGGGCAAACCCTAGCCGCCGACTTGGGATTCCCCAACCCCTAGCCGCCGGCCTAGCCCTCTCTCCTTGGTGTGTCTAAACCCTAGATCACCGAGGCCTCTCTCATAGTCCACCATACTCGCTCCGGCTTAAGGCGAAGCCCTGCGAGATCTCCCCTCTACTTCCGGTACCACGCCGTCGTGCTGCCGGAATCGCGAGGAGAGTGCTACAACCTCCGCTGCCTGCTAGAACAAGGGAGAGGAAGGTCTTCGTCGAGTACCGAACGTGTGACCGACTGCGGGAGCGCTGCCGGAACGCAGCGCCGGAAGGATCGTCTACACGATCTTGAGATCGGCAAGAGTACGACTACATCACCCACGAGAATCCGCTCTCGTTAAACACTTTGGAATCTTCGAGGGTGAGTTATTCTATCGACTCGTTGCTACAATCTAGTTGATAGATCTTGGCTTGTTTGTTTGTATGCGGTATAAATTTTTTGTTTTCCATGCTACGAACCCCTACAAACGGCGCCAAAAATCTTGATGCGTGCATCCCGTGTTGATGTGGGACACTTCGTTGGAACCCCAAGAGCATGGTGTGATGAGCATAGCAGCAAGTTTCCCTCAGTAGAGACCGAGGTTATTGAACCTGAAGGAGGAAGGAAACATCTCAAAGGTGTTGCTGACAACGTGGAGACCTGGACAACACAAACTCAAGACTTTGCCCCAACGAATCAGTGAGGTTGTCAAGCTCACCGGTTTGCTGTAACAAAAGATTAAACGTATATTGTGGAAGGTAGAGGTTTGCAGCAAGTAAACAAGTAATAGTGGAGGATGTATCAATGGTAAAGATTGGACCGGGGTCCATAGTTCACTAGAGGTGCTCTCCTTAGATAAACAACATGGCATGAAGGGTAAACAAATTACAGCGGGGCAATTGACAGGAACTGAGCGAGGCAAAACAATGCAATTACTAGCTAGAAAGATCCTATGAAGTTGATTGGGCAATACAATATTATACATAGACCGTAATCCAACTACATCTATGACTAGAAGTCCACCTTCATGTTATCATCCGAACCCCCTCCAGTATTAAGTTGCAAGCAACAGACAACTGCTTTAAGCAAAGTGTGTAAGGTAAACAGTCCACATGTTCCATGAACAAGAGACCGCTGTTTTCTCCCTAGTAGCAACAACACATCTACAACCGAAGAGATTTCTGTCACTTCCCTTGGAAACTAGAGGCATGAACCCACTATCGAGCATAAATACCCCCTCTTGGAGTCACTAGCAACTACTTGGCCAAGATAACCACTAGCAACGGAGAGCATGCAAGATCACAAACAACATAGACATGATAGAATCATAAAGATAAAATCATTAATCAAACCAACATAATAATCTCAATATCCATCGGATCCCCGCAAACACAACATGCATGATTACAAATAGATTAGATCTTGATCATGAATGGAGCTCCCAAGATCTATACATGAAAGCACATGGAGGAGATACAACCATCTAGCTACTACATGGACCCATAGTACAAGGTGGAACTACTCACAAATCATACCGGAGAGAAGGCCTCCGAGATGATCTCCCCTCCGGCAGGGTGCCAGGAAGAGCTTCAGATCGCCTCGATCTAGGGACAATGGTGGCGGTGGCTACAGACTGTTTTGTGGATTTCAGATCGGGTACCGAGAGTTTCTGCATCGGGGGCTTCTTATAGGCGAAGGGGTGAGTCCGGGAGGCGACCAGGGTCGCCAAACCCTACCCAGGCGCGGGTCCACTTGACCCCACGCCTGGGGTGGGTCTTGCCCCCCTGGCCAACCCCTTCGGCTCTCCTCTAGACTTCTTGTTCCCCACGGAAAGTAATTGACTTGGGCATTCATCCCGTCCAAGTCCGAGAATATTTATTTACTAACTTTTCTGAAACCAGCAAAAACAGCAGAAAACATGCATCTGGCACTGTTGCAACTTGTTAATAGGTTAGTACCAGAAAACATATAAAAAGCACCTCAAAGTGTAGACAAGTAAAGCAAAGTAGATACTAAACAAGCATGGATCATCAAAAATTATAGATACGTTTCTAACGTATCAGACACCAATGAGAGGATGAAGTGATGAGAGGCGGCATCGATCCCTGGAGGACACACGAGAGGGGGTGGAGAAGGGAGGCGGCAATGTGGGACGACAAGGATGGCTCGTAATGGAGGCAGCGGTGATTGTCGGCGTATTCCTAGGTTGAGTCGTGGGTTGTGGGACGATCGACAGTGCCGATAACTACGCCCTCCATGATTAACTGCTAGAGTTGGGCCTCGTTGTGGATAGTTAATTGGGCTTGTAGATTTATTAATTTTTAATGTCTTTTTTTCCTATTTTTACGTGTTCTTACGTATTTTTAAGTGTTTTATTGTATTGTTTAATGTCTTACCATATTTAGGTTTTACTATTTGCCCCTGTCTTTGGAGAACTTTTAGTATGTACAACACAAAGGATATGTATAGCGCACACGAATCCACTGAAGGATCACCAACATAAAGAAAGGTTTGGATAAACCCAGATGCAAAAATAGAACATGTGTTGACGGCGAGAAACAAAAAATGAAGCATCAAAAATTCCGAACATAACATGAAATGACGATTACTTAATAATTTCATGTAGACCGAACTAAGTAAGACGTAGTCGTTACATAAGTGTTCCACAAACATGAGAGTACATAAGCATAATATAGAACAAGAACACGAAATTGAGGTCGATTTCACACTTAGTAAACCAGGAGCTTCATAGTACCATCATCCGCACGACGAAACCAGAACATGAATTTCTGGTTAACTCTCATACCATTCTGCCTCACAATATCCATCCAGTTTGTTGTAATCATGGCACCCCTTTAGGTACTCCATTAACCATTGAGTTGTTCATCACCAACTTAACGTGTGCAACCTTTCCATCTCTAGAATGGGCTTTTATAACTGCTGGCAATTGAACGTTTGTAACAATATGCTTCATGGTGAAGCTCCTTGAAAAGTACTGCACATAGATTGGACAACCAGTTATATAAATTATTTCACATTTATGCAAACAAATAAATGTGAAAAGTCCGTATGTACTGAATAGTTTACCATTTTAGCTTTATTTTTCACCGTGTTGGATTTTTTGATGGTGCATACATAAAAGAGGTCTGTTGGCATGTGAGCCTCGACAAGTCGCTCAAGTTCATCAAATTCTTCATTAGTCATCTTCACACGATTGCCAAACTCAAGGAAAGGACCTTACTGTAATTTTTTCACACATTAGTGACCTCCAATATATAAATTTCTTATAAAATAAAATTGGCACAAAATGCTTACCCCTGACAAAAACAATCTTTTTCTTTCATTTGATTAATGGAACCTGATAGAATATAAAATAATAATTAAAATCACATGTCATATTACGCCATGAATAATGCTAAACGTATACATGCGCGCTAAGAGATACTACTAGTACGAACTGAAAATCAAAACTACCACCAGCATGAACAGCGCAGACGCTAGGGCAGAGTCCGCATGCGATAACACCGCCCATTCGGTTACGTGGAAAAGGAGATGCGCCGTCGGAGACTTAAATTGCACCGACGCTAAAACACATCAGCTTAGACTAGATCTACGATGAACACATTTAGATATGTATTTTCGAACAATTTGGTTAATTATAAATCCGAATTTTTCACGACGAAAGAAAAATTGCGAGGTTTAGATCTATGTCCTCTTAGATCTATTGTGTGTCCGTGCTCTCCGTGCATAGTAAGTTAACCTAAATTGCCTCAACCTAAATATAGATCGTTGACAGGGCTTCGATTTTACGTACCTGCGCCATGGCGATCGAGGATCTCCGAAACTACCTCCTAGCGACCGTCGTTGACGAAGCTCTCTCCCATCCAGTTTTCAGATGAGATGAAGTAATGTGAAGAGGTGACGGGTAGATCTAAGGGAATGTGTACGTGCGGGAGGTAAATAGTCCTGGTTTAGTGATGTAGTTACGACCGAGTTTACCTTAGGATTCTCCTAGTGGGCCGGCCCAAACTAATATTTTAAATTTTGAATTTAAATATGAATCATATAACCATTTGTTTGAAAATGATAAAAACAATATACGGTTCTGTTTCTAATAATACGGACATCTTAGAGTATTTTTTTAGAATATTTTAAAAAAAAATTGAAAACCATGACTTATTAGAAATGGCTCTCTCAGATAGGCATAAACGGTATGTTTTGTAGACATGTGATTTTTTCAACATTTTTAAATTTGACTCAATTTTGTTGTGGGTGTTTGTTGGGGCATGGTGGAGCAATGTGCAAAAGTATAGCACAATCCTTGAACACTTGGCCTAACGATTCTTTCGTACCTATCTAAACCGCCATAAAACCCTAGATTTTACCCGTCTACCGAGCCAAAGGCATGCCCAAGCATGCCATCATTGATCATTGAGGGGATATAAGTGTGTGGTGTGTCATTGTAAGCCATTGTGCCAAGTTTGAAGCCATTCCTCAGTTGCCCCGCCGCTATCCTGACGGGTAGACGCGTTACACCCTAGTACCCTAGACCAAAGCTGGCCAGTGTGGGAAGTGCATGGCCAAGCACCATGTTGTTTGTAAAACAAGGCATGTGGGAGTCTTTTGGGGCATGGTGGAGCAATGTTCAAAAGTATAGCACACTCCTTAAACACTTGGCATGATGATTCTTCCGTACCTATCCAAAACCGCCCTAAAACCCTAGATTTTAGCCGTCTACCGAGCCGAATGCATGCCCAAGCTTGCCATCATTGCTCATTGAGGTGATATAAGTGTGTGGTGTGTCATTGTGAGCCATTGTGCCAAGTTTTAAGCCATTCCTCAGTTGCCCCGCAGCTATCCCGACGGGTAGACGCGTTACACTAGTACCCTAGACCGAAGCTGGCCAGTGTGGGAAGTGCATGGCCAAGCACCATGTTGTTTGTAAAACAAGGCATGTGGGTGTTTGTTGGGGCATGGTGGAGCAATGTACAAAAGTATAGCACACTCCTTGAATACTAGGCCTGACGATTCTTTCGTACCTGTCAAAAACCGCCCTAAAACCCTAGATTTTAGCCGTCTAACGAGCCGAAGGCATGCCCAAGCATGCCATCATTGCTCATTGATGTAACATAAGTGTGTGATGTGTCATTGTGAACCATTGTTCCAAGTTTGAAGCCATTCCTTAGTTGCCCTGTTACACCCTAGTACCCTAGACCGAAGCTAGCCAGTGTGGGGAGTGCATGGCCAAGCGCCATGTTGTTTGTAAAACAAGGCATGTGGGTGTTTGTTGGGGCATGGTGGAGCAATATGCAAAAGTATAGCACACTCCTTGAACACTTGGCCTGGCGATTCTTCTGTACCTGTCAAAAACCGCCCTAAAACCCTAGATTTTAGCCGTCTACCGAGCCGAAGGCATGCCCAAGCATGCCATCATTGCTCATTGAGGTGATATAAGTATGTGGTGTGTCATTGTGAGCCATTGTGCCAAGTTTTAAGCAATTCCCCAGTTGCCCTGCCGCTATCCCGATGGGTAGACGCGTTACACCCTAGTACCCTAGACCGAAGCTAGCCAGTGTGGGAAGTGCATGGCCAAGAACCATGTTGTTTGTAAAAAAAGGCATGTGGGTATTTGTTGGGGCATGGTGGAACAATTTGGAATATAGCACACCCCTTGAACACTTGGCCTGACGATTCTTCCGTACCTGTCAAAAACCGCCCTAAAACCCTAGATTTTAGCCGTCTACCGAGCCGAAGGCATGCCCAAGCATGCAATCATTGCTCATTTAGGTGATATAAGTGTGTGGTGTGTCATTGTGAGCCATCGTGCCAAGTTTGAAGACATTCCTCAGTTGCCCCGCCGCTATCCCGACGGGTAGACGTGTTACACCCTAGTACCCTAGACCGATGCTGGCCAGTGTGGGAACTGCATGGCCAAGCACAATGTTGTCTGTAAAACAAGGCATGTGGGTGCTTGTTGGGGCATGGTGTAGCATTGTGCAAAAGTATAGCACACTCCTTGAACACTTGGCCTGACGATTCTTCCGTACCTGTCCAAAACCGCTCTAAAACCCTAGATTTTAGCCGTCTACCGAGCGAGCCGAAAGCATGCCCAAGCTTTCCATAATTGCTCATTGAGGTGATATAAGTGTGTGGTGTGTCATTGTGATCCATTGTGCAAAGTTTGAAGCCATTCCTCAGTTGCCCCGCTGCTATCCCGACGGGTAGACGCGTTACACCCTAGTAGCCTAGACCGAAGCTGGCCAGCGTGGGAAGTGCACGGCCAAGCACCATGTTGTTTGTAAAATAAGGCATGTGGGTGTTTGTTGGGGCATGGTGGAGCAATGTGCAAAAGTATAACACACTCCTTGAACACTTGGCCTGACGATTCTTCCGTACCTGTCAAAAACCACCATAAAACCCTAGATTTTAGCCGTCTACCGAGCCGAAGGCATGCCCAAGCATGCCATAATTGCTCATTGAGGTGATATAAGTGTGTGGTGTGTCATTGTGAGCCATTGTGCTAAGTTTGAAGCCATTCCTCAGTTGCCCCGCCGCTATCCCGACGGTTAGACGCGTTACACCCTAGTACCCTAGACCGAAGCTGGACAGTGTGGGAAGTGCATGGCCAAGCACCATGTTGTTTGTAAAACAAGGAATGTGGGTGTTTGTTGGGAGATGGTTGAGCAATGTGCAAAAGTATAGCACACTACTTCAACACTTGGCCTGACGATTCTTCTGTACCTGTCCAAAACCGCCCTCAAACCCTAGATTTTAGTCGTCTACCGAGCCGAAGGCATGCCCAAGCTTGCCATTATTTCTCATTGAGGTGATATAAGTGTTTGGTGTATCATTGTGAGCCATTGTGGCAAGTTTGAAGACATTCCTCAGTTGCCCCGCCGCTATCCCGACGGGTAGACACGTTACACCCTAGTACCCTAGACCGAAGCTAGCCAGTGTGGGAAGTGCATGGCCAAGCACCTTGTTGTTTGTAAAACAAGGCATGTGGGTGTTTGTTGGGGCATGGTGGAGCAATGTGCAAAAGTATAGCACACTCCTTGAACACTTGGCCTAACGATTCTTCCGTACCTGTCCAAAACCGCCCTAAAACCCCAGATTTTAGCCGTCTACCGAGCCGAAGGCATGCCCAAGCATGCCATCATTGCTCATTGAGGTGATATAAGTGTGTGGTGTGTCATTGTGAGCCATTGTGCCAAGTTTGAAGCCATTCCCCAGTTGCCCCCGAAGGGAATATGTAACATCCCAAAAATATTGAACTTGGATCATCAAACTCTAAGCATCAAAATTAGGATTAACAAAAACTTTTCTAAATAAAATTATGAATGCATGCATATGAGTATGCATTGAATTTGAAATTCTTTTGAACCACCTTGTTTGTATGTTTCCTTGCTTGTAAAATGTTTCTTAGGTGAAATAAACATCATCTAAAACATTTCCCACACTTTTCCCAAAGACAAGTAAATCAAAACAAATAAAATAAAGGAATGGTCATTTTGACCAATTTAACTCCCATGCCTACTTTGGCTGTCTCAAACTTTCAGAACCTAACAGAAACTTTTCTGGATCTTTTCACCCCTTGATTGTACTCATAACAAAGTATCAAGGCCCACCTTGTGATCATCCAGAAACATTCAAATGCATAGTTTAAATGGCAATTCAAAATTGATTCTTTATCATATGGGAAGATCCCACTTTTTCAAAAACCACTCAAACAAGCTCAACTTTCAAAACCCAAGCATCTGCAGACTCACCAGCACCAATCTAGCACACTCACCAAAAATCTTTTCAAAATTCAAAACTTGAATTCATGCGGCCATTTCATCAAACACTTGGCAAACACAAATCAAACAAAATCAAAACACTATAGTGTGCAGTGTTTTGAGCCTAACAGGTTCCCTATCTAGCTCACAACCATCTCAGTAGATCATCTAGCAAGATTAACTAAGCACTAGCACCACTGTGAGATTGCGAAAACCATCAATGGTGAACAGCCGAAGCCACCCCTTGCCACCCCAGTGTAGACAGCAAGCTAGGAAGAAAGCTAGCCATGCCAACCTTGTCTGGGAGATCACCCATGCCTCACCGCCCCCTCTCGACCATCCCTGCCTCGAAGACACCGACCAGAGCACCTAGGAATGTCGCGCCCGTGCCTCTGCCAACCGTGCCGAGCATGCGCCAGAGCGCCACCCTCGACCGAAGCCCATAGACCGCACGCCGCCCTCGCCGAGTGCATACACGATCACCACCAACCCAGGAGACCACCAGACATCCCCGTTCGCCGCCCCGTGACGCATAGCCACCGCTCGCCGTCGAAGACGCCGCCTCTGCCGCGTAGAGCGTCGCATGTTCCAGACCAAACCGCACCACCCCTACAAGCTCATTAAAGCCGTAGAGCATCGCTAGGAGACCACCAAGCGATCGCCACCGCCGGCCATGCCTCTAGTAGCCCGTAGCCATGTCGCCACCATCGCCTGCCCATGCCGTTCGGTCTCACCGTCGAGACTATAAATAGAGGACTCTCCCGCTCGAATTCTTCACACCATTCCACTCCTCTCTCACCCAGAACCACCCCACCTCAGTCCCGGAGCAAGTCGAGCAGCGCATCGCTGGAATTTCACCGGAGCCCGCCGCCTCTGGAGAAGAAGGGCGCCATCGATTTCGTCCACCCCAGGAGCTGCCGCGACCACCCCTGTGAGCCCCGCCGACCGCCTCGCCGAACCTCGCCTGCACCCCGGTGAGCCCCCAGCAACCCCCACTGGCCACGCTAGGTTTCTTTCTCGCCGGCGTTGCCCAACGTCGACGATGACTCCCAGCCGTTGGATTAGAACTAGATCGCACGATCCACATCGCCCCATACCGCTTCGCACCCCCTGTCTCACTGACGAGTGGGGACATCCACTTAAGCAGCCCGCGGAAGCACTACGCTTAGCAGGCCGGCCCGTTAACTTTTCCCGCGCAGCCCAGTTATTTGAATTAAACCTTTTCCATTTTATTTCAAACACACTTCTGTACCCAGTTTAAAAAATCAACCCAGAGCGATTCAGTGCACAAAATTGAATGAAACCAATTTTGTTGGAAAGGTCTGGGAATGCTGAATCCAAGACCGTTGGATTCAAGTCATTTGGATCTATAGATCACCCATGGTAAAAATAACAAGGCAGAAGCTTTTCTGCATTCAAACATTTTTCAAATTTAAATCATAATAGCTTTTGAGTTGATTCCAACTCTCAAAAATCACATTTAACCATACCTTTCCGAATATATAAAAATATATAGGTTTACTTGCAGAAATAATGTTCAAGTAATAAAAGAATGCCCCATAGGCATTTCTAGTCACTTTATTTAATTAAAATAAAAGGGTAAAACCTTATTAAATTGTGACACCACTTTAAATCACATTCCCATGGACTAAAATATGTGGTGATGACATGTGTCGACATGATGCCATGTTTGGTTTGGAGAATATTAAATCTTAAGTAGTTTTTCAATGAGTAGAAATTACTTTTCTAAAAAAAGGAATTAAACCAAGCCTTAATCTTCTAATGTTAGAGATGATGTTAGATCATCTATAGGACCCTTGTGTGTGATGATTGCAAGTAGTTAAGTATTGTTTGGTGATTGTGTAGCTCGTATTTATTCATAGATGATAGTACCGACCAAGGATACGAGGAGGAAGGAGGATACTACGAAGAAGAGACGAGGAGAACTTCAACCACTGCTCTGCACAAGGCAAGCTTATATTGACACTAATGCAAGCCCAATGCGACTAGTTGAATGTGCAAGCTATTAACCTTGCAATCTCACACTTGCAATGATGAGAGTTAAATAACCTATGCAATGCACTAAGCATGCTTGGTTAGATACATTTGATGATACCCAATCCTAGTTTTACTTGCAAGCTTCTTACTTTATTTATATATCAAAGCTCTTACTTAGATTCTACCTAAGTGAATGGTAGATACTAGAAAGATATGTGAAGGTTGCATAAAGAGCATAAAATTTGGCCTAAGCTAGATAATCTTGATGTCATCCCAAGGCATGAGATTGAACTTAGATAAAACTCCACTAGTTTACCACCCCTCATCAGTGCTTACCCCCACCTGTAGATGCTAGTGCTAAGCATAAAACCTGATCAACGTTAGATGGGAATACTTGGTGGAAAAATGGTTATGAAAACCTTGGAATGATGGATCATTCTATTGAAATGTTTTGGACATGTGTTTCCGAACACTTGATGATTTTGGTGATGAAAATGATGAGGCATGAGCCTTAGCCCTTTATAAAACTGATGGTTGTCTGGATGCGATACCATTCCAACTTTATCGTACAACCACAATACCCGAAGATTGTGTAGGGCTTGACTGGAAACTTATATACCTTAGTATTAGTTCCCTCACGGCCAAGGTCTGAGATGAGGCTACCTTGTGAAGATTGTCCACGTGTGCAGTACCCAAGATGACAGTTGGTCATGGTTGGGAGGCCAAACTCGCAGGAGAGGTGCTTATACCAGGGCGTGTAATTGAAAAGTTAGGATTGATTATCCGCATACTGAGTATGGTGAATTCAGGATTTGTTCCTGACGGATGTATCGAATGTTGTGGTGAAAGTGTACAATCTCTGCAGAGTGTCAAACTATTCGAATAGCCGCGTCCGCGGTTATGGACAGTTGGAGTGGCCATACTGTTCCCCCGTCAGACTTTTCAAAATGACTTGTGAAATGAATTGAGACTTTGACTTGACCACAACAGGGTTGTGATATGAAATACAAGTTCCCACTTAGGTGTTATAAAACTTCAATTAGCATTCGCTGCTCCTAAACTTAGTAGCGATAAATCTGTCTTTTGCAAAACAACCCTAGAGCCTAGTGTCCTATTATCAAAAACCCCTCTCACTTGTTAGTATTAGCTTGCGAGTACTTAAAGAGTACTCATGGCTTTGTCCCTGGCTATTCCCATGGCCAGACTATGAAGAGGAGTACCTGGAGGATGGACCCCAGGAAGGTTACAACAACTAGGATCATCTCCCATCGTCAGCATTGCCTGTGACCCCGAAGATGGAGCTTCGCCCACGCTACCGTTATTATTGCGTATTCCGCTGCTTGATGTTGTATTAAGAACTGGATCATGAGATCCCTATTTGTGTAAGAACTTATGTATGGTTGTAATGGATGATGTACTATGGTATCTGTTATGTCACGCAAAAATGGTAATCCTGGGATTGCGATGTATGGCATAACAGGCATCTGGGATTAAAAATCCGGGTGTTAACAGAATATGCCCGAGAGGCAATAATAAAGTGGTTATTATCGTATTCCTTATTTATGATAAATGTTTATTTTGCATGCTATAATTGTATTAATACGGAAACGTTAATACATGTGTGTTTAATAAACAAAAAAGGAAGTTCCTAGTTATGCCTCTCTTATAAACTAGCTCGTTGATTAACAAGATGATCAAGGTTTCCTGATCATGGACATTGGATGTTGTTACTAACGAGGTCACAACATTAGTGTAATGATGTGATGAAAATTCATATGAAGTATAGCATTACGATCAAATTCATTGAGTTTATATTGCTATAACAACTTAGGTAGTGATCCTAATCCTTAGACCATGAGATCATGCCAGTCACTAACACCGGAAGAGTTTCTTGATAACATCTAACGTCACACCGTAACTGGGTGATTATAAAGATGGCTTCAAAACTAGTAAAGTGTTATGTTGAGGCCCATGGATCGAGAGTGGAATTTGTTCATCCCGATGACAGATAGATATGCTCTGGGCCCTCTCGGTGATATCACATTGATTAGCTTGCAAGCAAGTGATTTGATCACTAGAATGTTATATCACGGGAACTAGAAAATAGTGCATGTCGGTAACGAGATCAAACTAGGTATGGACATCCCGATGATAGAATCTCGGACATGTAATATATCGTGAAACAAAGGGATTAAGATACTAGCGTAAAAGGTTCAGACGATCACAGGAAAGTCATCATTGAATGTGTGGGAGTCAGTATGGATCTCCAGGTCCCGCTTCTGATTATTGATCGGAGAAGGGTCTCAATCATGTCTGCATTATTCGCGAACCGTAGGGTGGCACACTTAAGGGACACTGACATCCAATTGGAGCAAAAGTTTCATGCCGGAAAGAATAACAAGTGCAGGAATTTATTTCACTAGACACCGAAACTGTTTCGGTTGAAATTGCTGAAACTAGTTCTGCATATGAAATTGAATACTAGCAAGGGGTTTTATGTGAATTTTTGTTAATTAAAGTAATTAACAAAATTCTGAATAAATAAATAAAAAGTTTTATTTAAATGAGAGATTTCATTAAATTTGGTGGAAATTTAATGCATGTGAGTGGATTTTTGAGTGGAGGCTCTTTTATGGGAGTGGAGGATTTTAATTTTGAGTGGGAGCTCCACCCACATGAATGTGTAAGAGGTGGGAGCAGCCACAATGGCTGGCGCCATGCCGCTTGGGGTGCCCCCCTCTCCCTATAAAAGGCCCCCCTCTCCTCCTCTCAAAGTACACCTCCTCGTGAAGGATCTCTCTCCCCCTCTAGAATTTATCCCCCATGGTCTCGGACTAGCGAGATACATGTTCCCGGTGGCTATTCGAAAAGAAAGAGTTGTGCTTCCGCTGCATCGCTGGAGCGAGGAGGCGGAGGTTGCTCGGTGTCTTGTACGTGTGTGCGAGCACGGATGCGCTGATGTTTTGCGGCGCTAGGACTTCCTCTCGATCTTGAGATCGGCAAGAGATCGTCTACATCAACCACGAGTTTGGACTCGTTAAGCTCTGTCGGTCTTCAAGGGTATGTTCTCTACGGATGTATATCCGCCCGTTGCTTGTATCTAGTAGATAGATCTTGGTACATAGTTGTTTCCATCGTAGGAAATTTTTTGTTTTCTATGTTGCGAACCCTACAGCCCCGCCGCTATCCCGACGGGTAGACGCGTTACACTCTAGTACCCTAGACCGAAGCTAGACAGTGTGGGAAGTGCATGTCCAAGAACCATGTTTTTTGTAAAACAAGGCATGCCCAAGCAAGAGGACATACCATTATATCAGCAAACAGATATGTTAGAGACGGCAAAGAGGTTCGTTCACTTGCTGTAAGAATTGTTCAGCACACGGATAAAACAGAGACACATAGATGATATACGATTACGTCAGCAAGGCACATGGATCTTCATTTCTATTGAATAATCAATAGACAAAGGACAACTAACAACCCTATTACAAATTTTAGAAGAAGCACTGCTTCTTTAAGCAGATCAACCATAGATACCAACTTCATCAGTACCAGTTCCTCATTCTTAGGATTAAATGCTGCTCTTTATTTTTTACTTAACTCCAGAGTTTCCCTCCTCTCCTCTGCCCATCCATAAGAATCTATTGCTGCATCACCAATCAGAAAACCGTTCTCACACAAGTACTCCATGTACTTCAACTCCCACCGCCAAAAATTGCATTCAGTTTGTAAAATTAGGAACACTGAATATCACAACACTGAATTTTATATGAACACTGCTCATATTGTAGCTACGCGCGCCATCGACTGCATGAAAATCAGACCAAATAAAATGAATGCTTACCCCGTGAGTTTTGCACTTGTAAAAGACCCAGCCATCATGGTCATCGGTGTCGGAGACGTGCCTACTGACGATGACACCGCAATTGGAGTAGGGAACCAGGGGGATGTAGGGCGGAGGGTGCCGATTATGCAATGTGCGGGATGACCTTGAAACAGACATTGCGGGTACTAAGGATCCCGACGAGGGCGAAAACCCTGACGGCAGATGGATATCAGCGGCAGCGCCGCAGGGAAGACGGTGTGAAGAAGTGTAAGGTTCCCAACCTTTAATAAGGTAGATATCCCTGTGTTTAGAATGCTATCCCCTGGATCAATATCTAGCATCCACAGTTAAGATGTAATATCAAGAAACAAAGGTCATAATAGAACTTTATAACCAGGAATAAAATAATTTATTACATCTTACATAGCTTATTTGGCTATCTCATTACAATGCAGCAGAATATAACAATAGCATGGGGTCCTTCATCTTCAAAGTGCCACAGGCAGACATGTTGGTTGTAGACTTGTAATCCTAATCATTAAACTTCACTAATATCAAACAAACCTGCAACATAACAAGTTACAGCCACAAGGGTCAATACATTTGAATTGTATTGGCAAGTGATACTATGGTAGTATAGTGGAGTCTATCATCTATATGCATTTGGCTAAGTGGAGCTTAGGCTTGCTTTGCTCAAAATAGATTTTCCTTATCATTTGAAAACACTAAGTTTTTGCTTGATAAAATCACCCAAGGCATCTCCCAATAGAAATTGGTGATCCTTCAACCCTTGTTCAACCACAAGTTTTTAACATAGAAATTTGGATGATGAGATTCTTGATAGCTTCCATGTCTTGATGCTCAAATTTTCCTTTACCAGGGACATGTCTAAGTACTTAGATTTTACACTCTGCAGAGGTGGTGAACTTTCCCCACAAGACTTGGTTTCCCAAGACAAGATCTTTCAGAAGCCTTCCCTTAGACCAGAATGGACGCACTCCAACCTATCAAACCCCTACCACCAACTGTCCATTTGGCTAAGTTATTGCAACCTATATGATCCAGGCAGAGCCCATAATGCCAAGTGGCTGCACTTGAAGCTTCTCAACATTTGACATCTCAAATCTCTTTGTTCCTGGGTGGCCATCCACAAGTGAGATATCAAGTTTTCCCCAGTATACTGGACTTGGTGATGCCCAAGTTTTCCCCAGCATACTGGACTTGCATAACCACTCAACACAAACCATTCTTTCCATTCCACCCAGGTGATTCATTCACTTAGTTGTTTTATTAAACAAAACACAAGTCCTTGACTTAATATTCCATAGCATGAAATATAATCCACCCTTGTTTTCTACTAGCTAAGCTAAGCATGATAGTAGTAGGAATCTTAACTTAGGAATTTCTACTAAGGTTTCATCTACTAGGATTTCCCATGGCATAGTTTACACTTAGCAAAATTCCATGCAAGTCCTACTTAGAAATATCACTAATGCATAGTGAAAATAATGGGACAAAGTGTGAAGCATCACTTGCCTTTTTGGTAGAGAGTATAAGTTCAATCCTTGATCTTTGCAATGTTCACACACTTCAAACCACTACAATTCAATCAAGCAAACAATAATCCAATCTACCATTTCAAGCAACAACTCATAAAATAATAGAAACAAAACAATGCATGCAAGCATGCCAAAGATTGTTTTATTTGTAAAAATGGTTTCTAATGGGTCATAAACATTTGAAAACACCTAATGGTCATTTTATAAGGTGGTGAAATCATTTGCAAAAGATTTTACTTCACAAACCATTTTTAAACCAAGTCATTATTTCACGCGGTTGAAAATGTCTTTTAGCAAAGTAATAGTTTTATAGGGTTCACCAAATACATTTTCAAATCATAAAACTTGGTGTTTGGGGTCAGAGAGTTTATTCCAAAACATTTCCCAAAGGTTTTCTTTCAAAACTATTTTTAATAACTAAACCATATTTTTATTTGACTAGAAATGGTTTAAATCCAAGATTCATTCTTTTGCTTCACCAAATACATTTTTGAAACCACCAATTAATTTCTAGGGTCAGTAGGTTCAAAACAAACCATTTGCCAAATATTTTATCCCTAAAAACATTTTAGAACAATTTTTATATTCTAAACATGCATACATAAGTTTCTGCAAAAACAAACATTTTACTAGAAGCTTTTTACTAAACAAAGTGCATGGTAAGAAAGTACTTGTTTTTCTGAATCCATTGATATAAAATTTGCAAAATTTGGACGTGTGGTTTGAAAGTTATGAATTTTGCAAGTTTACTAATTCAATAGATCAAATTCTGTTTTTAAATCAACTAACAGGCCATGTGTCTTGATTCTATTCGCTGGTACCGGTTCGTCTGGATCACGCTCTCTGGTGCGTTGGATCTATGTTAGATCGAGCGGTGCAGAGACATCCATACCCTTTCAGTTAAATGAATCTATCGCGACACTACGATCTGGATCGGACGGCTATCATTAGCCTGCCACTAACTGGCGGCGCGACGACGGTGGCGCGCGGCGGCGACGCTCTCCTAGCGGTGGCTACAGGAAGCGAGAGGAGTGGGGGAGATGCTTACCAGAATCGCAGAGTCACGGTGATGCTCAAGGTGCTCGCGAGAGTGCAAGGGGCGCACGGGGCCACTGGCAATTCCTCGTCGGAGTTCTCTCTGGCGACGGTTTCCCTCGGTTGAAGACGAAGGTGACGCTATGGTGCATGCCAGAGCAAGTAAAGGATGCAGTCAGATGTGCAAGATCGCGGTGAGCACGCGTGTGTGAAAGAGAAGGAGAGGCGCGGTCAGATTCTTACTAGAGGCTTCGTCGGAGAGGAAACAGACGGTGGCGGCGGTGGTCGTCGTCGTTGCCGAGGTTCTGGGGCGCGCGGGGGCGAGCTGGAGCTACGGGGAGGTTCACCAGGGAGTGGGGATCATGTGAGCGTGGTCGAGGAGGCAAGGGGCGGCGAGGGGCTGCCGGAATCGCTGGTGGAGCTCGCCGGAGCAAAGGGCGGTGCAGAGAGAAATTGAGCAGCCTAGGGGCGCGCTAGGGTGAGGCGACGGAGGGGAAAGAGAGAGGAAACGCAGGCGAATAAGAGGGCATGGTCGCAGGGTCGTTTAATGGCGTGGTTAATGCGAATTAAGCCGGGCTTTAATCGCCTGCAACGGCCGGCGAGGTGAGGGGCGGAGTCAGCGGGTGAGGAAGATGATGATGTGACGGTGGGGTCGTCTGGTAGCGAGAGAGTGAGTGGGGAGATGGGGTCCATCTGTTAGCGACGCTGCGGGTCAAAACTTGAGTGAAAATGTTTCGCTGCGGGTGGGGTGGAAAGATGGGCTTGCTGGGCCTTGTTGGGCTGGCTAGTTCGTTTCCATTTTTTTTTGTTCTGAATGTTTTTCTTTTTCCTTTTCTAATATTCTGTTTTGATTTTATTTAATCAATTCAAGCATCCATTTTTATTCTTTAAACTTTCCAAAACTTTTCAGTTGGTTTTTATTTGTTTAATAGGGTGTCAAATATTTCATCTTTCAATTATTTGGAAAGTATTTAATATGATTCATAAATCATTTGAATTGGGTATTTGTTTTAATTCCAATGGAATTAAATATAGTTTTAATTCCCTAAATTTTATTTGGAAGATTTATTTTATTTAAGTTAATCAAACAACTCTTATTCCACTTGGGTAAATTCCAAAATACTATTTTCTCATGAGTTACATAATCATTCTTATTAGAGATTTGTCTTTATTAAAATAGGGATAGAATGGTTATTGTCATTTTATTTTATTTTGGAAATTCTTTATCTTTTTATTTTATTTGGATTTGGATTATATTCATTCCATTTGCTTATGGATTAGGCCAAGATTTATTTGGTCTTTCAATATTCTTTATTTAATATTTCTTTCTTCATCTTATAAAATCCATATCTTTTTATTTAGAGATCCAAACTTGGTGATTCCAATTTGTAAAATCTTATTTGATATTTATTTATCCTTTTAATTATCTTTAGGCTCATTACTCATCATTTGGTATGGATTTATAGATAGGTTCTTTATTAGCTTTGGAAATTTAATTTCCTCATCTTATTATATTCATAAGTTTTTATCTATGGCTCCAAATTAAGTGAAACCAATTTCTATGGCTTTATAATATTTCTATTTGTCTTTCTTGATCATTTGTAAATGTTTGTTGACAAATTTTTATATGGATCAAATCCATAAGCTTAGAGATAACTTGGAAATGATTTTTATTCCATTAGGGTTTTAGGGTTTGGATTTATTTTCCAAGTGTTTATATTTCAAGATACATTCATTGAGGAATGCATTTCTCTTGATTTGGATTTTTGTTAGATTCAAACTTTTACCAAAGTTTGTTCAAGATGGGATTTTAAGTTTCCATTTAGAAACAAAAGTTTCTTTTCACCCTAAAAATTCAAAAATAATTTATTTTGTTTATTTATTTTTCACATAACAAGATTTGGAAAATCTTGGGATGTGACAAGAAGTAGTTAGGGTTTCTGTTTCTCTTATAAAAAGCCAGCCCACATTACCTGAGTTTCTTATTGGGCCGGCCTTCATAGTTTTATTCCTCTTATAAAACCCAAACGCTATCCCTGTAGTGACATACATTTCCATAAACCAGGGCTACCACCGCCAAATCTTAGTATCATCTAGAATCTCACATAAGACTTTGACTAAAAATGCACTGTACATGCCACACTAAAACATCCATTTGTAAGTATGTGAAATTTAGTCAATGTAATGCAGCTAAACATTTATTTTAACCAATTATGAACTACCTCAAGAAACCATAACACATATACATTCCCCAGATTTCCTAGTTATCCCTTTATGCTACTATTTCCCGCAAATACACGACCACAGTACTTATGCATAGGATTAAAAATTAACAGGAACAAAGAAGGTTAAACATGAAAGAACCATCATAAGCACGAACATTATATTGTTCACACAGTAGTTCACCACAGTAGGACGGGATCAGGTTCAACACAACATACATAATTAAAGTTTAAACCGAAATACTAGATTAGCAGACAGGCATGACACAAGCTACGCCCGGGGGAGGTGCTTCAGCAGGAACACGCCATAAGCGGCGTGTTTGGCCTTAAGGTGCGGCTGATGCTTCTGGCTGCCAGCTCCATGCTAGGTAGCATGCTGCAGCATGCCTAGGTAGTCCTTTGGCATATCCTTCCGAAAGCACCACGGCCACTTGTAATCCCCTGGGCCCTGAAGGTACTGGATATCCCCAGCCTTGAACTTCTTCAGCACAGCACGGCTCTTGCGGTCCCTGTCCTCCTCGTCACTCCTAACATCGTCTGACTCCTGTGCAAATTTGTGAAATGAAATAAGGCTTACAATAATAAATCTGTGAAATATGACTATATGTGCCACATATTAAATAACGAGAAACTTGGACAATTGTTTTTATTTGAAAATTTAAAATTCATAACAGAATAGTTTATATGTCACACATATGAAGTTAGATCAGAGCAGCATGATGTACAAATCTAATGTGTGCAGCAAAACAAAACATCCGCTGGAAGCATTAGTGCAACAAAGAATTATGCCTTAGAGGCAGATTGACCTATCACACTTATTAATCTTAAGTTATATCACTAGAGCATTAAATAACAACTTATGTTTGCAGCAGAACATCCCATGTGCTGAAAGCAGTAGTGCAATAAACATTATAATCCTATGAAGCAGAATGTTGTATCACATGTAATAATCTTAAGCTATATCACATCAGCATTAACTACCAACTTATGTGTGGAGCATAAGAAAACAACTGCTAAAAGTAGTAGTGCAACAAAAATAAAAAACCAATGAAGCAAGATAACAACAAATGTTACTAACAGTACTACAACCAGGAATTTATGCATCTGTAATAAAACACATAAGTTTCCAACTCCAGAACTACAACTACATAAATGATTGATATGTTAAAAATATTTTACGAATACAAAACAAAAGTAGTGAATTTAACAACTATCATGAATGTGCTAGAACCATATGTTCTATGTGACACAAGCATTTCAAAAGACTAGCAAATTACCAAGGCAGACACTCTGACTATGTGTACATATACAGTGTATATTAAGCTCAGTAAAGTGACCAGATGATCTAATGAACTAAATTTAAAATAAAAGTAAATGGCAGCACATACAATCTACAGAACAATATATTGACAAGCACCTGGTACAGATTCCAATATCTGTTTTACTTAACTATTACAGTCAAATTCACAAACTAACATTTGCTGCACTATGTAATATTTTTTGGCAAGTAACACCTAACATGAAGTTGAACTATGCATGGTCACATTACCTAAATTGATAAATCAATATGCGGCAACCCCATTCCATTTTCATTGCAAACGAAATATCAGGTTGTAACTTGGCAGATCGTTCAAGACAAAAAACTCAGGCACAAAGGCCAAGCATAAGCTACAGCATCTAGGCGCATGTAAACCAAGCACAGATTACAGATGTCATAACATGAACTAAGTAAGAGGAACCAGTCGACGACCTAGCCTGCCTAAACAGAAGCTTACTCGATCCTACATCCATCACAACTTCGCCAAAGGGGGCATGGGTAAATCAGAAGCTAATCTACGACGCATCTAACCTGGCACAAACTAGAATTGCTAGGCACATCTAACACTACTAGCACCACAAACCCTAGCAAGAAGAGGACGAGGCAAACCTCGGCGACAAGAACAGTAGGAGCGAGATCTGGACTTACCTCATCGGAGTCATCGCTGTCGGACTCGCGGAAGGTCTGGACGTCGGCAGGCGAGTAGATCTTCTCCCCCTATCCTTCCTCTCCTGATGCAGCTTGTTCTTCAGGTTCTTCTTCTTCTTCCGCCTGATCTATGCCTCTGTCTCGTACTTCCGCTTCATTGGATGCACGTAGACGCGCCCACCGAAGCCGGAGCTCCCTTTGCCACCCTCTGCATCCGCGACCTGCTTCCCCTTCTCCGCGTGCTCAGCGCCCGCCGCCACCTGCTTCCCCTTCTCCATGGACGGCCGCCGCGATCAAGGATTTGAGGAGAGACGGCTAGCTAGGGTTTTCTTCCGATTTGGGGAATTTTCGAAGTGGTTGGAACACACAGGAACCACTAACTATGCTACTTAAGGAAGCCGACGGTTCGGCACACGCTGACGGTTCGGCACCCACGTGCATACGTGTATAATACGCGCCGGTGAAAGGGCCATACGGGCTTCTACGCGGGCTTCTACGGTTCTTTTTCTACAAAGCAAGGACAGAAATTTTGGAAGGACGATCGTGCCCCCCGACTAACAACCGTCCGTGCGTATCCCAGTCGTCCATGTGTTTTCCCCAACTTTTGGTTTCCACGCGGGTGCGCACTGAAGCAAAAGCGTAGTCCTAGATGTGCATCCGGGACTACGGAATCAGGACTAAAGGTTTATCTTTAGTCCTAGTTCTGTTACGAACCGGGACTAGACGGTCTCTACGTGGCCTGCGAGGTGCGCTGGGTTGGAGGACCTTTAGTCCCGGTTTGTAACATGAGCCGGGACTAAAGGTTTTCTATCGCGGCAGCATTTTGGCGCAATTGGCTACCGCGGTAGGAGATGGAGTTTTAGGGTTTTATTTTTTGTGTTCAATTAATTTTCATTTTTTGTTTTCATTTCAAGCAAGTTTTCGTATACACGTATTCTATGCTACTACATATTGTACACGTTGATCCATATATAATATAATTTCTACCCCGAGCATACAAACATATATACAACTTGGTAAATGAGTACCAAAACCGGGACTAAAGCCGGTCTATTTGATTACATGGAAATCGTTACATTACATGGATGCTTTATTATCTCCGCAAATTGTATTGTCCTTTTAGGTTTATGACCTCTCTGAGCAAAAATCCCGATAATTCCTCTTGAATTGCTAGTAGGCGTTGATGTGGTAGGAGCTTATCCCGCATCGCATCCAACTATATATAAAGAAGTAGATCATTATAAATGGAACTCAACAAAAATTATGGTATAAAATAAATTATGAATATATTATTTATGTACTTTAAGAAATTCTATGCCCTGCTCCATACATCCGTGAATGAAATCGCATAAGTAGTATTCATATAAATTAATCCCATGTGGCTGTCTCGCACACTATTCGAGATTATAATTCAATCAAATAATAATCAAACATGATAATTGTATGGAGACTAGAATTAAAGAGATGCGCGGACCTAACTCTCGTACTACTTACCGGGATCGAATGAAAAGTCAACTCCTTACGCCATTCACCCTTAACCTCCTTCGTGAACCTTTTCCAAACCCTGTCCGACAAAAAAGAAATGAATGAATGGATGAGTTATTAATTATTTGACATCTCAGAGAATAAATGAAAGAGACACATAAGCATGATGCGGTAATGATTGAACTTACCTTTGGAGCATATTAAGCATTATGCGGTAATCTTCTATGATTTTATTTAACGAGTCCGAGATTTTAACTCTTGCATGGTCAACGTCAATGTTTAGAAGAAACCAATGGACGTTGCTCATGTTTATATACTCATTAGTTACACTTAACATCGAGTAAACAAAGAGTGAATGTGTATAAGACAGTAAGACTCTCACACGTAGTTGTAAGGAAATAGTATTTGCATAGTGTAATGTTGTTCCTTTAAAAACATTAAAAAGTTAAGATCTGTTTCCTCGGGATTCGAACTTAGCGTATGTCCATTAACTATGTTTGGGCCAAAAACCCAATGGAATAGATTCTCTTTGTTCTACATTCCTGAATCTTCATTCTGCATATTAGCATACACAAATGGATATAGTGAGGATAATTAGATGCAATGAATGGAACGAGCTGAGCTAGATACTTAATTACATAAAGACAATGGCAATTGATGATGGACTTGTCGAGAGCTTCTTGGTTGAATAACTGAAATAATTCACAAAGTTCAATAGAGATCATGTCGTCTGGACGGAAGTACTCATTTCCAACATTCAATAAGAGATATTGTATCTCTTCCTTTGTGACTTTCAAGTACCAGGCATGCAAAAATCGCATTTCTGTTGGCAGATGCTCGAATGCCTCTTTGGTGACCAGAGGCTCCCCGTAGACATATTTCCGTGCTATTGGTGCCTTGGCGATTTCTCCGCCGCCTATAATTTCTTCGATAGTCATTTGACACTACTTGGATAATTTAATAGCCTCTTCCATATTTATTGCATCTTGAGCGGGATGGGGTAACACCTTGAGCAGGGGGATCGACTGTTTTGCCTGTTTGCCGAGATGGAGAACTTCTCTTAAGCTTCTCCCGCTTGCACTACTTCTTGATGTCTTCTCTTGCATTGTCTTCGTAAGACAGTGTATATAGTTATCATTCCTATGTAACACATGTTTGGGTGGTTGTGCAAGGAATTCCTTGAAGTGTTGCTTGAATTTTGGATCAACTTTAAACTTTGGCTCGGGTTCTTTTGGTGCAAAATGGGCCTTCACTTCGACTTGGTAAAGCAAAGCCGAGCGCCACCTTCATGGAAATGTTCTTCAATGTCACATGTAGCTCACAAGCTGTCCTTGCCTCAGCTTCATCCACGGGGTAGCGAACCATCGTTGCACTGGCCGTATCATCTATAACTGGTGCATTATTCTCAATCAGCAGCACATTATTAGCTTGTACCTTTGTGGAAGACACGCTGCTTCTCCATTGAGATGGGCCCACCGTACTGTCAAATGCAGGATCTTACTGTCGGCCAGTAATCTAAGTTCATTAATCTGCTCCTGATGCAGCTTGAACATGGCTTGAAATTTCTCGTACCTTTTTTAAACCGCCTCCAATCGCGCTGCCTCCTCCGCCTTCTGTTGGTTCGTTTTTCTCGATCGTATTCTATAAGTGTCAATGTCCTGGTGAAACCCAATCTTCCATGTAAAATATGGTCCAAATCCTCATGTTCGTCCAACCTTTTCAGGATTCCCGAGGGCCTTTGTCAGCTCATTGTTCTCTATGTTAGGAACAAAATTTTCCTCTCGAGCCTCTTCTATCACTTTAATAAGTGCATCCTTGGGTGCAACAAAGGATTTCTTTGCGACAATGTCCCCTGTTTCAGGGTCATATGATTTTTTGACCTCACGGGCCACTTATTTGTAGCCAGATTGACCCCTTTAGCACGCATGTCGGCCTCAGTTTTTGCCCACTTAGGCATGGCACTCTTGTATCCACCTGTCCCCAGATGATGGTGATACTTAATTTTGGACGCATTTTTCTGATTCTTTTCCGACCTTGCCTTAGCTTCTTTTGAGCCCTTGTACTCCACAAATGCGGCCCAGTTATCCCGCTGCTTCTCTTGTGCGCTAGTGAATGGCGGAGTCAGCTTCTTGTTGACATAGTTGTGGTATAATATTTTCTTCCAGTCCTTGAATTGTTCGCCCATCTTCTTAAGGGCCCACTTTTTGACTGTTAACCTCAATACCTTTGTGAGATCATTAGTTTCCAAGTCTGGTAGAGTGACGTGTGTCATGAGCGTATTTCAAAGACAATCTTTGGCTCTGTCATCGACAAAACTTGCTCCACTTTGATCCCTTTTCTTTCCTGGCTTATTCCACCCCTGAGTGGTGATGGGGATGGTGTCCATGACTATCACTCCGCATTGACGTACAAATGCATTTGTGGCCTCTGTCGGCTCCAATGCTTCGCCCAGCTCAGAGACTGCATCAATTGTGAAACGTGCACCAACTTTCTGGTCGGGCCTCGTTTCCTTGCAGAAGATTGATCCAATGCAGAGGTCTAAGAGAAGAAATATTCGTTAGTATATATATATATGAATCGGCTAATGCATCTACTAGCTAGTGATCAACAGAGGCTTTATATACCTTGCCAACTTTGTTATGGCGTCTCCACCGTCATCTCCACCGATGTCTCCACCGTCATCTCCATCATCTTCTCCACGAAAGTCTCCACCGTCGTCTACATCCAAGTTGAGGTATTGGGAGCCATCATCATCTCCACCGCCGGATGCTCCATCGTAATTGTAACCTCCTATATCCTTATCTATTATGTCGTACATGCGCTCTTCATCGTCTCTACCGTACATACCTTAACTATATAATACATAAGAAAGATAAAACCTTTTTGCTTAATGCAACAATGGAAGGAAGATAAAATAATTCAGCTTAACTTAAGAAAGATAAAGTACCAATGAAACAATACTACATCTAGCTAATACAACAATAATAAAATATAATATATCCCTATTACACATCTAGCTCAACCAAGACGTCGACCCCCAGCTCCTAGTCTGTGGGATCTGTACACCCAAAGTGTAGGAACCATCACAAGAGAATATCTCGGATGAGGTGCCTAAAGAACCGCCTTTCTTTACCGCCGCTTCCCGTGAGTTCTTGGTGTTTCCAGGCATAGCCATAAAAAAGGGAGGTCGCCGAGCTATATTCGACCATACCCGTGCCACCCACAACAAAAAAACCACCATGCCTGGCCGCCGGCGTCGACAGGACGAGCTCCATGGAAACCCCGATGCCGGCAGAGAAGAGGCGCCCGAGCGGCCGCTGCCATCGTGGTGGCCGAATCCGCCGGAGTTACTGGACATGCTGCCTCCTCCGATTTTGGGGCGCTCGCGGATTTATAGGATGGGCACACCGCAACATCGCCCTTTCTACAGCCATCATGTGACCACCAGCGAGCCTTTCAAGACGGCGGTGGCGGAACACATCTTTCTGCCGGAATATCGGTGATTGGACCAGCTCAGATTGGTGTGTGGCGACCTCCGGGAAGCAGTGCGGGACAATCCTGACGATGCTTTCCTGCATGCCCGCCTCAACCGAGCTCAAGAGGAGGTGCAGACACAACAGGCGATCATCAATTCTCTCAATGACAAATGGTGTATCTGACCCGCCGCAGCTGCCGCCAAAAAAGATCTGGGTCGACGACGACACTCGTATTCCTCACCAAAATACGCCTACCGGCTGGTAGCACCTCCCAGTGCCAGCCCGACAGAGCCCAGTCCCGTGGATGCCCGGCGACGGATCCTAGTAGTCCCCTGTTGTTCCTGTCGAGTCGACATAAGGACGCGGCATAATCCTAAACACTAAATTAAACCTATACACATGCACCGGAGTCTTTGGTGTAGACCGGAGTCTCCGGTCTAGACGGTTTCTGCCACTTATAGTAAGGGGACGGGGTGAACTGGTACAGCAGTTCCTCATTCTTCACCCCGTCTCCCTCCTCCTAACCCGTCGCCTCCCCGTCCAAAACTCCTCCCCGGAGGTCAAGAAGCCCCCGGGATCCGTCGTGCCGCCGGCCAACCTTCTCCTCTCCTCCATTGGGTCATTCCCACCGAAGGAATTGATCCCATGGACAGATCTGGTACATCTCCTCTACTTTTTCTTATAGGGTTCATCTCTAGATGTGTTTTTGAGGATTGGTGTTGATTTTTCCATTGGAATCACTTGTTTGCGTGCTCTATAGTACTTTAGCCTTGTTGCATTGCCCTGTCTACTAGATTCACCCCCACCTGCATCTCCCAAGCTCATGCCCGAGCCTCCCGACCAAAGACTCCGGCCCCCAGGACCAGAGACTCCGGTCTGAGCCGGAGACTCCGGTATGAGGTGCGGAGACTCCGGTGTTCGGTGAATCAAAACATACCAGAAATGCATCAAAGCTCTTGTACTGCATTCTTGGGACATATATACTCATCTCCATGCTATCTCCCTCACTGATGTTCACAGGTGATGGTTCTAGTCATCCTCGGCGTACCAAGGACAAGTCCCAAAGGGGCAATCCTCGCTATGATGAAGCTCAGGGTCAGTTTATCGTGCCTCCTACCAACCGTAGACAGCAGGCACGTGATGCAGCTTATTTGAAGATGGACCAGGAGAGGGCTGAATGAGAGGACCGTGCCAAGAAGGCCAAATATGACAACCTTCATTCCTTGGCCAAAATGTCAAAAGAGGAGTACCATGAACTGAGAAAGACGGATTTTTATGCACTGCCTCGTACCTGCGATGATCCTTGTTTCTGGAGGAAGGAACAGGCTGTGTTCATGAAGGATGTGTATGGTGTGCTCACCAAATCACCTATCTGCCCTCAGAAGTTCATGAGTGTTGAGAAGATGCGCCTCAGCCCCTACTTCAATGATGCTTTGTGGATCTGTGTGAAGCTAGGACTGTATAACTTGATGGAGCTGCGTGAAGACTACAATGTCTACCTTGTACAGCAGTTCTATGCCACCGTTGTGTTTGGGTCTGATCAAGGCAGGACCATGATTTGCATGTCTGGCACCACTCGCTGCACAGCTACATTCCATAACTTTGCCAACGTCATCTTTGAGACCTTTCATGGCGTATCCACTCCCGTTGGGATGCGTATGCACTCTGCAGCTCTGGGTGAGAACAAGATGAAGCTAGCACCTATGTATGGCAGCGAGGGTGTTGTAGGGGGTCCAAGGGACTCAAGACTCTCTACAACCTAATGTTGAGGATATTCCATCATACCATCGCACCAAGTGCTGGGAATGATGATGCTATTAGGGGTGGGCTTGTCAACCTTCTATACCACACCCACTGGATCTACAATGCTGGACATGAGGCAGACGCTGAACCTATTGATGTGATGGATTTTATTTTTGAGGAGATGTTCCATGCTATTCTTTACAAGAAGTCTCCTCGATATGCACCATTGGTTACGAGGCTCATCAACTCCAAGGAGCATAATTCTCCACTTGGCATAGCACCGCATCTCACTGAGCACACTTTGGTCTCACTGCAGCAGAAGGGACGTATGGGGCCAGCTCCTAGGCTTCGCTATGGGGATGATGAGGAGGATATTGAGACTGTGAGGGCTCCCTCTCCACCTAGAGTTTGGAGGAAGAATGCCTCCAATGCACCTATGCCTACCATGACTCGAGACTATGTACCTGAGCGGGTCAAGAAGGCCACCTTTTGGGAGAGGACCCTTTGTTGCATGAACATAGACATTCGTAAGCAGCAGCATGCATCCTACCAGAGCAACCGTCGCATTGAGAAGCTCCTCAAGGAGATCAAGGAACAAGGTGAAGGGGATAATGAGGAAGGTGAGGATGAATACAATGATGAGCATGGTGCTCAGCAATCCACAGAGTCTAACCACACCCTCTCATTTGGGGCATGGAATGCCCAACAAGATAGCCTGGTGGATTAGAAGACCTTTATTGATGTCACCTCCGGTTTCGGGTACCAGGGTACCTCCTCTTCTCGCCCTCACGGCAAAGGGTCTGTAGTCCCTGAGGATAACGATGATGACTATGATGAGGATGGTGATGACCAGGATGAGGAGGAGGAGGACGAGGATGACGATGACTACTGAGTTTCTAGGGCGCTAGCTTAGGTATTTTCCCTTTTTCTACGTTTCGATGCCAAAGGAGGAGAAGACATTCTCATCGATTTGCATGGGTTTGGGCTTTGGATTTTCTACTATCTGCTTTCATTTGCCATTTTCAAACTTTGAACTCCATGTGGGTTATTTGCCGCTTATGTGTGTGACTATGTTCTTGTGTGCACTATCTGTTGTAACTCATGTGAGATTTATGTGTGTTATCGTTGATACTATCTACCTTGCATGATTTACTTGTTTAACTTATTGCACATAGTCAGGGGAGCCCCATACAATTTATTCCATGCAAAATCACTTGTTGTCATCGAACACCAAAAAGGGGGAGATTGAAAGGACATTTATTTTCATAATCACTTTTGGTGTTCGTTAACAATAAGTAGACCATTTTACAGTTTGTCATTGTCCGCATGTTGGTATTATGATAAGTGAAAAGTACCCTCACACTTTGGAAGGATTCCTGCAAGAGTGACATTGTTCTGTTTATTCCAGACCGGAGTCCCCGGTCTCCCTAGACCAGAGTTTCCGGATTTATCCCCGGTGGAGGCTTCAGAATCTTGGCTGAGACATTCTGTATGGGGGTGCGGAGCAAGGTCCGGAGGCTTCTCCGGAATCTCCGGTCTTGACTCACACTGAAGTCTCCGGTGCTGGAGGTCCGGAGTCTCCGGCCCTATTGGGTCGTGTCTGGCCCTGGTCATTCAGAAGGGTGGTCCGAAGGCTAGTCCGGAGATTGGCCGGAATCTCCGGTATGGACCGGAGTCTCCGGTGTATAGACCGGAGTTTCCGGTCTGAATTTTCTCCAACGGTCAGAAAACAGTTCATGGAGGGGCTGCCTATAAAAAGGGACCCTTGTCTTCTTCCTCCAGCTGCTCGAACTGCTCAAGAACACAAACTCCATTAGAGCCACCAAATCTACAAGATCTCTCCATCTAACCATCCAAAGTCATTGATCTTTGGAGAAATCGAAGGAGGAGGCCTTGATCTACAGCTTCACCAAGAGAGATCTTCATTTTCCCCCTCATTCACTTGAGGGCCCCAAGCTCTAGTGTTTCTTTGGAAACCCTAACTTTGATTTGGTTCTTACAAGCTTGTCTTTGATTTGTCTTGGCAGCTTGCTTCTATTTGGGAGCCTCCAATTAAGTTGTGGATGTGTGCCCCGAACTTGTTGTAAAGGTGACAGCTTCCACCTCGAAGGTTGCCGATATAGTGGAAGGTGGATCGAACCTGTTGGGGTGAGGTTCATCGGAGAACAAGGGAGGCCTCTCGTGGAGTTGGTGGTTTGAAACCAACCCCTCTCCAAACGTAGACGTACTTCCCCTCAAAATGAAGGAACTACGCGAAACAAATCCTTGTGTCTCCGCGTCCACTCCTTTGGTTACTTCTATCCTTTACCACACCTTACTTACTTGTTCTTGCTTAGTATTGTGTTAGCTAGTGCTTGTTTGTCATATAGGTAAATTCACCTTAGTTGCATTATCTAGAGAATTTACCTTATTGTAAAACCCTAATTTGAAAAAGAAGAAAATTTGAAGTAGCACCTATTCACCCCCCTCTAGGTGCCCATACGATCCTTTCACCATTGCTCCCATTAACCTTGGGATTCGGTTATAAGATTCCTCCCAATCACCGTACAACATCTTGAATGCGGCTTTCTTAGCCTTACATGCCTTCCCGTACTTCACCTCGTAGTGAAAGAGGGCTTTCACAAGCTCCATGACCATCTTGATGCTCATTATTGGAAATGACGCGATGTCATTGGAGAGCCTATAAGCGAGGAAATCGGAGGTGAGTTTCCGGTGCTCATGCTTCGCATCCTTTCCATCCACCATCGGGCCTCGGCATATGTGAGTTGATACACAAATAGATATGTGCCATTCGGGACCTCCCTTGAATGGTCTTGCACGCACAATCCAAGGACATCCTTCCTCATCGCACTTCACCGTGTTACGCTTCTTGATGTCTGAGTGCACGACCGTGTAAGGACGATAATGCTTCACCGAGAAGTCTTTTATCCATTGCTTAAATTCCAACAAGGTCTTGAACCTTGATCCTTTGAAAAAGCTATTATTCACGTGATTGTCATCCCGATAAGAACTTGTCCTTGGACCAAGCACTATGCCCTTGCCACCATCAACTGTGGCTTCACCCATGAGAGTAAGATCACAAAACAAAGGCACCCGATGATCCCGGCCCAATACGGTATCGTGGATTTCAGCCTCTCTAGCCGTGAACCCCTCCTCGTCAACTTCTTCTTCGGGAGCATCATCATCCGAGTCCGATGCATAGACTCGAGAATATGGGAGGTCATGGTCATCTTGCGTGATATATTTGTCCAAATCTCCAACATTGTTGTCGTGGAGTTCAACATCATCATCTTCACCCCACAATCATCATTGTCCTGTTCCAACACTTCGTCTTGGTGTCTTGAAATCGGGCTCAATGTTTGGGTCAAAGGAGGTTCGTGGCATAGCTCTTGGTCTACGGGTGGAGGACTCATAGTACGCAATGGGGAGGCAAGATGGTTCAAGTCCAAAGACAATGAACTATCAACTTTCTTGGTGGCAAATAGCTCAAGAGCCTTTTCTAGTGATTCGGCCACCACCTCCTTGTATGCAAGCCAACGCACATCAGAGAATATACGCATGGTCTTCGAACGAACATGCATTCTTAATCCAACATTATGTCTTCCCTCCAACTCAACAACATCATTTGGGTCAACCCATTTCAATTCAATCCTCAATTGCTCCAAGACCTCGGCATAGGTTGGAGTATGCTCAAACACCAAATCAAGCTCCTCCGGGTCCGGTTCTATGTTACCTCTCAAAAAAGCATCCTTGACTACATGGGGAACATGAACAATTCTTGCCATGCCTAAGATAATCACAACAACAATACCATGGTCAACATACTCAATACATACAAATGCTACCATCAACAAAATGCTAACCAATATGCCAATTCAACAACATTCTACCATGCATC
This sequence comes from Avena sativa, assembly GCA_916181665.1. Classification (NCBI taxonomy): domain Eukaryota; kingdom Viridiplantae; phylum Streptophyta; class Magnoliopsida; order Poales; family Poaceae; genus Avena; species Avena sativa. Next base: position 15,469,389 of record OV702286.1, on the reverse strand, counting down.
TTACAAAACAACAATACCTAGGGTTTGCAAGATATGGGCCAAAACAAGAATTCAATGGGTGAAATCAAAGAAAAAGGGGAAGAATACCTCAAGGCACTTGAGGGGATCGAAATCCACAGAGAGAGGCTTCCGATTTGGGCACTAGGAGGGAGAAGGTTGCCACCTCCTTGTATGCAAGCCAACGCACATCAGAGAATATACGCATGGTCTTCGAACGAACATGCATTCTTAATCCAACATTATGTCTTCCCTCCAACTCAACAACATCATTTGGGTCTACCCATTTCAATTCAATCCTCAATTGCTCCAAGACCTCGGCATAGGTTGGAGTATGCTCAAACACCAAATCAAGCTCCTCCGGGTCCGGTTCTATGTTACCTCTCAAAAAAGCATCCTTGACTACATGGGGAACATGAACAATTCTTGCCATGCCTAAGATAATCACAACAACAATACCATGGTCAACATACTCAATACATACAAATGCTACCATCAACAAAATGCTAACCAATATGCCAATTCAACAGCATTCTACCATGCATCTTACAAAACAACAATACCTAGGGTTTGCAAGATATGGGCCAAAACAAGAATTCAATGGGTGAAATCAAAGAAAAAGGGGAAGAATACCTCAAGGCACTTGAGGGGATCGAAATCCATAGAGAGAGGCTTCCGATTTGGGCACTAGGAGGGAGAAGGTTGAGGGCGGACCGTAGCCGCCGCCGCTGATGTGCTTCCTGTGTGGGGGAGAATGGGGCCTGGGTCGGGGGAGGGCCTGACTGCGCGCTGGTACAAGACCTAAAGTGCGGCGCCACATGCGTTGGCGTTGCACCACACAGTGCGGAGACATACCGTGTGGCGCCGCACTAACGGGACCAGGGCCCACGAGGCCACGGGCAAGCCACGCTGGCAGGCGCGCGGCGCCACACGTCATGGCGCTGCTCTTCAGGGTGCGGCGCCAGGGTGTATGGCATTGCAAAAAGGATTAGTCCAGAAAATTTCTTTTTGCCAGAGTTTATTTCGTGAATTTATTTTTTTATAGGTTATTTCTGTGCAAATTTCCTGTTTTTTTGACCAGTATGAATTGAGGTGGGCCTTTGGATGGTTAAAAATGAATGGCTCTTACTTACTTCTTGAGGGTACCACAAAAGAGATCCTATAAATAGACCTATACGGGGATAGGTGAAGACTTGAAGTATAAGATCGATGATGTAAAGTCTTAATTTATCTTTATACGTATATGAACAACTAATACTATATATACAATTGCTAGTGCTCAAATGGCGGGATTTTTTACAGCCTACAAATGGTCAAACCGAGATTAGGTTTCTGCAATAAGCTAGCGCTAGCTTTGCCAAGTCTAAGAAAACAAATCGATCGCTAGCTAACGCGAATATTGTGATAGCACGCAAAGGCATGCTGCAGGCGCTGGGACGTCATTCGAAACTTGTGAGGACGTTGCTATAGGTATAGTACTTACGTAAGTAGAATATATATATATTGTGGTGACACGCAAAGCACATCCTGGCTTCTGGGCATACTGCATATGGCCTGACGTGTGCGGACTTTATCTTTTCGCATCGTTCTCTTTATCGTTCTTTTTGCCTTGACAAGCATTAACAATGCCAGTCTCGTTGTGGTAAGCTATTACACATAGGGATACCACAGATAGATAGAGAGAGAGAGAGGTGGGTGCGTGGAGAGTGGAGATGCATGATATTTGGAGGGCTCTGCAATGGTGGGAGGATTGGCAGCTGCGCATCCTCGTCCTGGGCAGCCTGGGCCTCCAGTGGTTCCTGCTGCTGGCTGCCCCGATGCGCAAGTTCACCATCCCGCGCGTGTGCAGGACATGCATCTGGCTGGCTTATATTGCCAGCGATGCACTGGCCATCTACGCTCTCGCCACCCTCTTCAATCGCCACGCGAGGGCCAGCAGCAACCTGCAGCATTCGAGCAGCACCCTGGAGGTTCTATGGGCTCCCATCCTCCTCATCCACCTCGGTGGGCAGAAGGAAATGACGGGCTACCAGATCGAAGACAACGAGATGTGGATGAGGCACACCGTGACCTTGGTCTGCCAGGTCGCGGTCGCCTTGTATGCCTTCTGCAAGTCGTGGCCCAGCTCCAGCGACCCGAAGCTACTGGCAACCGCGATTCTTCTCTTCATCGTCGGGGTCGCCAGCTTCAGCGAGAAGCCATTCGCTTTCAACAGAGTCAAGATCAAGAGACTGGCGGCTGTGTCGTCCTCGGTGCATGGAACAAGGAAGCCTTCCAAATGGATAGACCAGATAAACGAGTATTTCTTGTTCGAGGAGAGTTTCATTGGTTATCTACGAGGATTGTGCGGGAAGGAGGGAAGCATGAGAAATCAGCCGCGCCAGACGGCCTTTACCGAGGCAGCGAGAGTCTTGATGGTACTTTTAGACATGCCACTAGTAGTTTCTGTCAATGAGCTGGTAGAACTAAGTAAAGCTCACCATGTGGAAGAGCTTCTACCACCTCTGATCGTCGCTGAGAAAACCTTGCCGCGGTTGCTGAACATTGCATTTGCCTTCATCTACACCAGAGCTTTTTTGGTTGTCACTCCTCTCTACCTGATTTATCATTTCTTGGCGGTCCCGATCCTGCACATCGCCGCCCTGATGTTGTTTGCATGGAGCGACAAGCACCCGTACAAGCGCGTCGACGTGAAGATAACATACATCATCCTCTGCCTCACCGCTGCACTGGATGTCCTCGCGGTGTTCATCCGCCATCTGCTATACAGGATCATCTGCATGACAAGAGCTGCAGCAGTGTGCGAGACGATGCCAAGCTATAATCTCATAGAGGTCGCTCTTTCGGAAGGTGACAAGAGCATTTGGTGGATATACAAGTGTGCCAGCAGAATCTACCGCTTTTACTTTACCAGACCTCAACATGGTGAACTGTATGAAAAAGTCGCACAGATTGTAATTACAGATCTGGTGGATGCACGAGACCGAGACCTCGCCAGTTATAGGATCTTTGATTCAACTCAAGACACAAACATGAGATGCATTGGGCGGATTGCAGAGGAGGATAGCACTGATGAACCGGGAGGCTCCTCCAACTCCAAAAGGACCACCAGAAATTGGGCTCTAAGCAAGGAGCTCCAAGAGCATTGTGGCATCCAGATAAGAAAAAGCCTCTGTAATGTCTCATTCGATCGTAGCGTCCTCCTATGGCACGTTGCAACCGATCTTATCCACCGTCTCACTGACGATGCCACCTTGGTTGATGATGGAGGTGAAGAAGAAGAAGGAGAAGCAAAAGAAGGAGACGAAGAAGGGAAAGGATCAGGAGGAGAAGAAAAAGAACAACAAGAAGGACAACAACAACAACAACAACAACAACACATGAGGGACCGAACACTAGGGCTTCATAGGGACTGCGCAGTTGCAATATCAAACTATATGGTGCACCTATTCAATGTCAATCCCGAGATGCTTCTGACTGGCAGCAGGCACCATCTCATCTCCGAAGCTGTGAAGGAAGTCGAAAACTTCCTTTATTTGTCGAAGGACAAGTTGAGCCAAAAAAACATAGAGTTCATTATGGACATGGAGCCGTACAAGTCGGTCGATGAACATTTTATCCAAGTTCCCCGCATTACAGACGCATGCATGCTCGCAAAAGAGTTGATGGAAATGCAGGAAGCTACACGTTGGATGCTCATGTACCGTGTGTGGTTGGGCATGCTGTGCTACTCCGCCAGTATGTGTAGGGGTTACCTGCATGCCAAGAGCTTGGGTGAAGGTGGAGAGTTCTTGTCTTTTGTCTGGCTTATGCTGGCACTCAAGGGGGCCAAGTGTTTGGCCGACAAGCTTCAGATGCCGCCGGAGGATTAAATTCAAAAGCTTATTTGCCTCTTTTCAATTGAAAATGCATATGTACTTGCTTTTGCGTGTTACCAGCTAATCTTGTGTGCCATTACCTGTTTGTTTGTTTGTTTGTTGGTTGGTTGGTTGGTTGGTTGTTCTAGAATACGTGTGTTCAATACAATATATATTTTGCTCTTCTTGTTGAGCTGGCCTGGACTATATGTTATTTACGTGCTTCCCATACACAATGCCTACTACTAGCAAGCAATAGTAGATGCAGCATCACCTTTAGTTGTTGTGAGATCGGCAGCCTTCAGCATCATCATTTGTGCTCCAGTCTTCAGCTTCTTGGGATCACTAGCCTCAACTAAGCCTGCTAGTATGTAACAACTGATCATGTTGCGAAGATGATCACCACAGGAGATTTCACCACATGATCGTCAAACGTTATCTTGTCCATATGGATCGGCAAATAGCTCAAACGACGCTCCTCACATTGCCTCGACGAGCCGGCACATTGGGTCACTACCTTCTTGGGGGTGTTGTCGTGGTTTCCTGGTACATTTCGGCTCTGTATCGTTGTCAATGACATGCAAGTTTGTGTCTTGTCTTGAAGCTCTTCCCGTACTGGCATGTGGCGGTCTCATCCACATCTCATCTTTTAACCGTGGCCTTCATTGGCATCGTCCTCGGTCATGGTTGTAGTTAGCAAGATCGGCGCAACGCTCCATGGAACAGAGTGAGAGGGAAGGGGGCCCTTTCCTGCGAAAACTTGCTGTGGACGGTGTAACGATGTCCCGTGGTTTCCCAAGAAAGCATGGTGTCACCTGTTGTCGGTAGTCCTAGGTGCCTCTTGCCGGTGCGACTAGTATTCTTTTCCATTATCTGATCTGCTTTGTAACAGTTTTTTCTCATCACATCGCATCGTCTGGGCCGTGTGGTTTTATTTATAAAATGGTGTGAAAGCATATTTGTAGAGTTGGAATCACTTTTCCTTTTTTAAAGAGTGGGTCTAGAATAATAATCTTCAGAGGTGACTTGCCTTTGGTTCTCTTTCCAGGATGCCCACTTCTTAATATTCTCCGACTCTTTTGATCTAGGCAAGATCGAATTTCTACGCGTTGCAGATGAGCATCTAATCTAGGTTTGATACTTGATAGGATCCTGACGTTGCAAAAAAAGAAATTGGGCGGCGAACATCTACCCATCCAAACAGACATCGGCCTAGCACTAGTAGAAAACAGGCCATCCGTTCGCGTCCCCTCAGAGCATTAGTCCCGGTTGCGCCACGAACCGGGACTAATGCTGGCACGCGTCCCGGTTCGAGCGGGCACGGGGCCCGGAGGCATGCATCCCGGTTGGTAAGGGGGCATACACAAACTGGGACTAAAGGTTGGGCGTCAGTCATGTGGCGTGGCACACACCTTTAGTCCCGGTTTGTGTTATAAACCGGGACGTATGCTCTCTCCCTCTATAAATGCAACACCCTAGCCCTCTGCCTTCACTCTATTTTTTCTTGGTGGAAGGTGTGAGCGGTGTGCTAGTTTTTTTTCCCTATGCATGCATTCAAGGTGTTTGATGAAATGTTTGAGTGAATGATCCCGTTCAATTTCTCATAAAACAAAAATATAGAAGGTGTCCGAGACGCACTTGAGCTTTCTCCTCTTTATTTTCCTCGATTGAGGTTAGCAATCTTATCTTTTCTCTGTCATTGATACAATGCATGTGTCGATGTGAATTGGTCATTTCACTATTTATGATGTCCTTTTGTTGATAAACTTACTTATATGATGCAGATGAACAGTCGGGAATGGATATACGGTGACCGGCGCGTAGCCGGGTATATGAAAGGCATGGATAAATTTATCGATCTGGCTACGACAAACAAAGAGAATGGTTTTATATGTTGTCCATGTGTTCAATGTCGGAACAACAAGGAGTACTCTTCCTCGAAAATCATTCGCGGCCACCTGATTATGAAAGGTTTCATTCCCAACTATAATTGCTGGACCAAGCACGGGGAAAGAGCGGTTATGATGGAAGATGGTGAAGAAGAAGATGATGATAACAACTATCATCATATGTTTCCTGAATACAGTGATACTGCAATAGAAGACAATGGAGAGGAAGGAGGTGAAGAACAGGCATCAGATGAGCCGGCTGATGAACTTGGTAGGGTCATTTCTGATGCAAAGCGAGACTGTGAAACAGAAAATGAGAAGTTGAAGTTAGAGGGCATGTTAGAAGATCACAAGAAATTGTTGTACCCAAATTGTGAAGATGAAAGCACAAAGCTCGGTACCACACTGGAATTGTTGCGATGGAAGGCAGAGTGTGGTCTAACTGACTCCTCATTTGAAAAGATGCTGAAAATAATGAAGCCAAAATTTCCAAAACATAACGAACTTCCCAAGAGCACCTACGAAGCAAAGAAGACTCTTTGTCCTCTAGGATTAGATGTGCAAAAGATACATGCATGCATTAATGACTACATCCTCTACCACGGTAAGGAGTATGAGAATTTAGATAAATGTCCGGTATGCAATTCATTGCGGTATAAAATCAGACGAGATGACCTTGGTGATGTTGAGGGAGAGCCCCTCCGGAAGAGGGTTCCTGCTAAGGTTATATGGTATGCTCCTATAATACCAAGGTTGAAACGCATGTTCAGAAACAAAGAGCATGTCAGGTTGTTGCGATGGCACAAAAAAGACCGTAAAAAAGACGGGAAGTTGAGACACCCTGCTGATGGGTCACAGTGGAGAAAAATCGAGAGAGACTTCCCAGACTTTGCAGGTGACGCAAGGAACTTATGGTTTGGTCTAAGTACGGATGGCATGAATCCTTTTGGGGAGCAGAGATGTAGTCATAGCACCTGGCCCGTGACTCTATGTATCTACAACCTGCCTCCTTGGTTGTGCATGAAGCATAAGTTCATTATGATGTCAGTGCTCATCCAAGGCCCGAAGCAACCGGGAAACGACATTGATGTGTACCTTAAGCCATTATTTGAAGAACTCTTACAGTTGTGGGGCAAACCAGGTGTACGTGCGTGGGATGAGAACAAACAGGAGCCATTTGATCTACAAGGGTTGTTATTCGTAACCATCAATGATTGGCCTGCTCTTAGTAACCTTTCAGGACAGACAAACAAGAGATATAAGACATGCACACACTGTTTAGATAAGACTGAAGGTACATATTTGCATAAATGCAAGAAAGTTGTGTACCTGGCGAATCGACGATTTCTTCCGACCAATCATCCCGTAAGAAAGAAAGGCAAGCATTTCAAAGGTGAGGCAGATCACCGGAAGAAGCCTGAACTCCGTGCTGGTGATGATGTATTTGTTATGGTCAAGGACATAGAAGTAATCTTTGGAAAGGGTCCCTGCGGTCAATCAGTTCCGAATGACGTCGCTACAGGACACGCACCCATGTGGAAGAAGAAATCTATATTTTGGGAGCTGCCATATTGGAAAGTCCTGCGTGTCCGCTCTTCAATCGACATGATGCACGTGATGAAGAATCTTTGTGTGAACCTGCTAGGATTCCTAGGCGTGTATGGGAAGACAAAAGATACACCAGAAGCACGGGAGGACCAACAAATTATGAAAGACCCAAAGAACATGCATACACAGAACAAGACGGATAAAGGGCGTCACTTAAGTCGTGCCAGCTATGCTCTTACCAAAGCAGAGAAGGAAATCTTTTTTGAAGTCCTTTACAGTATCAAGGTGCCGTCGGGCTTCTTATCTAATATAAAGGGGATAATAAATATGGCAGAGAAAAAGTTCCAAGACCTGAAGTCTCATGACTGTCACGTGATTATGACGCAGTTGCTTCCGATTGCATTGAGGGGGATTCTACCGGAAAATGTTCGAGTACCCATTGTGAAGCTGTGTGCATTCCTCAATGCAATATCTCAGAAGGTAATCAATCCAGATATTCTGCCAAGGTTATAGAAGGATGTGGTACAATGTCTTGTTAGTTTTGAATTGGTGTTCCCACCATCCTTCTTCAATATTATGACGCATCTCCTGGTTCACCTAGTGGAAGAGATTGCCATTCTCGGTCCGGTATTTCTGCACAATATGTTCCCCTTTGAGAGGTTCATGGGAGTCTTAAAGAAATATGTTCATAACCGTGCTAGACCAGAAGGAAGCATCTCCAAGGGATATGGAACAGAGGAGGTCATTGAGTTTTGTGTTGACTTTATTCCTGACCTTAAGCCGATTGGTGTTTCTGACTCGCGGCATGAGGGAAGACTAAGTAGAAAAGGCACGCTGGGAAAGAAAGCAATGATATGTAGGGACGGGGATTCTTTCACTAAAGCACACTACACAGTTCTACATAATTCCACCTTGGCAGCTCCGTATATTGAGGAACACAAGAATATTGTACGCTCCAAAAACCCGGGGAAGCCCGAATCATGGATTACAGATGAACACATGAAGTCTTTCGGTGGTTGGATGCGGACACATCTCTTGAATGACACCACTGTTGGAGATCAGCTATACTTATTGGCCGCGTCACCATCTTCTACTGTATTGAATATCCAAGGGTACGAAATAAATGGGAATACATTCTACACGATCGCCCAAGATAAAAAGAGCACCAACCAAAATAGTGGTGTCCGCTTTGATGCAATAGACGAGAATGGACAAAAGGACACATATTATGGTTACATAGAGGAGATATGGGAACTAGACTATGGAGTCTCTTTTAAGGTCTCTTTGTTTCGCTGCAAATGGGTCAACCTGAATGGGGAAGGGGTAAAGATAGACCAGTTGTACGGAATGACAACAGTGGATCTCAACAATCTTGGTTATAGAGATGAACCATTCGTCCTAGTCAATGATGTGTCTCAGGTTTTCTATGTGAAGGACATGTCCTCCAGACCGAAAAAAAGAAAAAATATGCAAACGAATACATCATATGATGAGCCAAAGCGTCACATAGTTCTTTCAGGGAAAAGAAACATCGTGGGAATCGAGGACAAGACAGACATGTCAGAAGATTATAATAAGTTTGATGAAATTCCGCCCTTCACAGTGAAAACTGATCCAAGCATTCCGTTAAGTAAAAAAGATGCTCCATGGTTACGTCTGAAGCGATCATAAGGAAGGACATATGCCAAGAAGTTCATGCTCATATTATGTAACTCTAGTTCATGTCTTTCGCGGTTTGTGGATTCACCGAAGGATATCTTTCGCGGTTTGTGGCTTGACCGGGACTATATATAGGGGGGCCTTTAGTCCCGGTTTTGTAGTCTCAGTTTTTAATATTAATAAATGTCTTGTGTGTTAGTCCCGTTTTGTGGCTGGATCGGGACTATGAAGAAGTTGTCCCGATTCGTACTTACCATTAAGATCTGATCTCCAAACGCGCGCGGTCACATATTAGGGAGTGCCTCTATGACCAGTTTCTTGGAGATGCCGGAGGACTGGGATCCGGTGGCATCTCCCTGAAACTGGTCGTAGTGGTGTCCCTGCTCTCGAAAACCATCTTGCAGCTTGTAACTTCTCTAACTAGATCAATACACCTTGGAGCTAACTAATTTCACATATTAGGGAGTGCCTCTATGACCAGTTTCTCGGAGATGCCGGAGGACTGGGATCCGGCGGCATCTCCCTGAAACTGGCCGTAGTGGTGTCCCTGCTCTCGAAAACCATCTTGCAGCTTGTAACTTCTCTAACTAGATCAATACGCCTGGGAGCTAACTAATTTCATATATTAGGGAGTGCCTCTATGACCAGTTTCTTGGAGATGCCGGAGGACTGGGCTCCGTCGGCATCTCCCTGAAACTAGCCGTAGTGGTGTCCCTGCTCTCGAAAACCATCTTGGAGATGCCTCAAACTGGCTGAAGGACTGGACTCACAAGGATGCCTATTTATAGTACAAGCAGCTCGGCATAGTGTCGACACTTACGAAATAATATCGACACTCACCCCTATTATTAGTGCTAACTCGTGTTTTGTCCTGGTTGGTGTATCCAAGCGGGACTAAAGGTTCATCTTTAGTCCCGGTTGGTGACACCATCCGGGACAAGGTACACGCCGCACGACATAATGTCGACACTCACCCCTATCATTAGTGATGCCTGGCCCAGCCTGCCGAAATCCCTCCAACCGGGACTAAAGATGAACCTTTAGTATATTGAAAATCCGAACAATGAAAATCCTTCGCGTGGTGTCATATTATGTGACATAGTTGAAAGGAAAAATACCAGACTTGGTATATTGATCATGTCTCGAAAAAACCTTCACAAAATGACCTATCATGTTCGAGGTTTCATGGCTTTCGGTCCAAATGACCGATGTTATGTGTTGAATCACGGCATAGTTTGTGATGTTGTGCCCATATTATGCATGCGTGTGGACATTGGTATGGAGAACAATGTTGCAGGAGGAAGTTTTCCTTTTTGTCGCACGGAAAAGCCCTTTTCCATTTTCCGAGCGCAAAAAATGGGTCGTTTTGTGAAGTAACCACCAAAATGCCGTTTCAGAATGCTACCGTCCCATTTTCCTAAAATACTAGACCACCTTACATGGACTATCTCCCAACCGGGACATCTCAAACATTTTCGTCCATCCCGGGTAAAAAGGATAAATGTCTGCCGAATCGGTAGGAAGTGGGTCCGGTTTGTACTACAGGTACATGATTTATCGCCCGTGATTTTTTGAAAAAATCATTTTTAGACTCGCAATATGTGGTTTCTTCAGAGATCCAATGAAAGTTCTAACGATGCTCGTCCCCTATCTTCATGCACGCCGGTTCGACCATAGTTAGAAATTCAGATAATTCAAAACGGGCATAATAAATTCAAAACAAATCCGAACAATGAAAATCCTTCGCGTGGTGTCATTTTATGTGACATAGTTGAAAGGAAAAATACCAGACTTGGTATATTGATCATGTCTCGAAAAAACCTTCACAAAATGACCTATCATGTTCGAGGTTTCATGGCTTTCGGTCCAAATGACCGATGTTATGTGCTGAATCACGGCATAGTTTGTGATGTTGTGCCCATATTATGCATGCGTGTGGACATTAGTATGGAGAACAATGTTGCAGGAGAAAGTTTTCCTTTTTGTCGCACGGAAAAGCCCTTTTCCATTTTCCGAGCGCAAAAAACGGGTCTTTTTGTGAAGTAACCACCAAAATGCCGTTTCAGAATGCTACCGTCCCATTTTCCTAAAATACTAGACCACCTTACATGGACTATCTCCCAACTGGGACATCTCAAACCTTTTCGTCCATCCCGGGTAAAAAAGACAAATGTCTGCCGAATCGGTAGGAAATGGGTCCGGTTTGTACTACAGGTACATGATCTATCGCCCGTGATTTTTTGAAAAAATCATTTTTAGACTCGCAATATGTGGTTTCTTCAGAGATCCAATGCAAGTTCTAAATGAGCCATTTTTCTTCCCTCTATTTCTTCCCGCCATTTTTCTTCCCACCATTTTTTCCCGCCATTTCTTCCCGCCAGTTTTGCCCGCCAGTTCTTCCCTTCAGTTATCTTCATACCATTTCTCACTATATATATATATGTAGGGTTGGCCTCCATTGTCATTTCACATCTCTAGACTCATATCTGCAACCTCATCACTCTTTCCCATGACTTCCACCGTAGCACTAACTCCCAGGGAGGCGGAGGCGCTTTGCGCCTCGAACTACCCCTGCCCGCCGGGCTACTGTGTCCCCGTCGGCTGGATGCTGAGCGCCGTAGGCGTGCCGGTTCCTCCTGTCCCTCTAGGTGTGGCGCGTCGGATGGCCATCACGAACCACTACTACTTCGAGCTCACGCCGGAGCAGCGGAGGAATCCCAGATGGCATCCCGACTATTTCCCGACTTGGGAAGCCTTCTTCGTGGATCGGCGTGAGAGGGCGCTCGCGAGGCACGAGGAGGATGGCCCACCTCCTCTGAACTTCAACGAGGCCGGTCGTCGGTTGTGGTGGCGCGGTCGGACTCTCTAGAGCGTCATGGCCTATGACACGGCCGCCGACTCTAGCCCCAGCCTGCGCTACCCTCAAGTCCATCCCACTCGTACTCAGCCTTCAAGGTTCAACTACGGCGACCCCGACGACGACAGCAACGACGGCCGTGGCGAGTACGACGAGTACAGTGGCGAGTATTACATGTGTAGGCAGGAGCATGACTGAATCACTCCAACATTGCAAAACAAGTTCGGCCGATTGTGGCTTAATCTGGCCATGTATCTTAATTTCTAGTTCTTCTATGTAACTTTGTGTTAGTTGCGTTATGTACTTTAATTCCAGTTCTATCCTAATAAAATTTTCTTTCCGCCCATTATTTCCTGTCCTTTTTTCCCGCCCATTAATATATAAAAAATATAAGTTAATTCAAATCCAAATTAAAACATAGAAAATGGTTTTGAATTATTTATTCAAATCTAGACACTTTTTATGTTTAAAGTTTTTATAAATTCCAAATTAATATTCAAAAAATATAAGTTAGTTCATTTTTAATTTTAAATGGTTCATAGTTTAAATGGTTAAATTAATTATTTTTTAAAACAGAAAATGGTTTTGAATTAGTTATTCAAATTCAAACACTTTTTATGTTTAAAGTTTTTCTAAATTCCAAATAAATATTCACAAAAATATAAGTTAATTAATTTTTAATTTTAAACGGTTTATAGTTTAAATGGTTACATTAATTATTTTTAAAAATAGAAAACGGTTTTGAATTATTTATTCAAATCCAGACACTTTTTATGTTTAAAGTTTTTCTAAATTCCAAATTAATATTCAAAAAATATAAGTTAATTCATTTTTAATTTTAAATGGTTCATAGTTTAAATGGTTACATTAATTATTTTTAAAAACAGAAAATGGTTTTGAATTAGTTATTCAAATTCAAACACTTTTTATGTTTAAAGTTTTTCTAAATTCCAAATTAATATTCAAAAAATATAAGTTAATTCATTTTTAATTTTAAATGGTTTATATTTTAAATGGTTACATTAATTACTTTTTAAAAATAGAAAATGGTTTTGAATAATCATTCAAATTCAAACACTTTTTATGTTTAAAGTTTTTCTGAATTCCAAATTAATATTCAAAAAATATAAGTTAATTCATTTTTAATTTTAAATGGTTCATAGTTTAAATGGTTACATTAATTATTTTTAAAAACAGTAAATGGTTTTGAATTAGTTACTCAAATTCAAACACTTTTTATGTTTAAAGTTTTTCTAAATTCCAAAGTAATAATCATTTAAAAAACATTACAAATTTAAACCCCAAAATAAAAAATAAGGCGAGAACAGAGAGAAAATTCCTGAAATTTTTTGAAAACAGGGTCATATGTCCTGGTTGGAGCCACCAACCGGGACTAAAGACCCCCTTGCGCGCGCCCCTTGGTCTGCTGAAAAAATTAGAGTATACGTCCCGGTTGGTGGCTCCAACCGGGACGTATGACCCTTTAGTCCCGGTTGGAGCTACCAACCGGGAAAAAAGGCCCTTTGGTTAATAACTGGGTGCCCCTCCTCTTCTTCTTCCCCATCTCACAATCTTCTCGCGCACAGGGACTGAAGCCACGCCGTCAGGCTGCCCCGCCTCCCTGCACGCCCTACCGGCCGCCGCCGCTGCTCCGCCTCCTCGCCAGGAACCTCCTCACCGAAGCTCGCTTGCAGTCTTGCTCTCTCCCGCCAGAATCGAGCACGTCCTCTCCGTCACCAACGCTGGCCGCCGTCGCCATTCACGCCGTTCAGGACCTCCCCGCGCTTCCCTGTCACTACCTTGAGCACCAGGGTGAGCACGCGGATCTTGCCGACCTTTTTTCCCTCTCTCCCTCGCTCTGTAGTCCCCACTCGTCGACGACCTGCAAGCGCCGCCGCCGCTGCTCGCCGTGCGCCATGCTCCGGTGACCAATCCGAAGCGGTGCCGCTGCCTTTTGGCTCAACGCAACCGCGCGAGTCTAGCGCGCTAGCCCATGCAGCCCCGCTCGCCTCCTAGCGCCGACCCGCGCCGCTGTCTGGCCCGTTGGCCGGCGAGCCGACGTGGCGTCCGTGTGGCGTCCACGTGTTGCCTGCGTGGCCCAGGCCCACTCGTCAGCCTCTCTGGCTAGATACTGCCTCGGTGAGAAATAACCAACCAACCCCCCGGTCCCTCTTGCTTGCGAGTCTGCTGAGGTGGCCATGGGGCCCCTCTGTCAGTCACTGTGGCTAGGTATGCCTGCGGTGTAAAAAGTTTAACCAGCTTTTAATAATTTCAGAAATAATTATAATCTTATAAATTCAATAACTTTTAATCTATAAGTCAGAAATATATGAATAATATATCAAAATGTTCAGAAAAATGAAAGCTAGCTATCTAAGCTATAATCATGCATTGTTCAACAACTTAAATGACAAGTTTAATTAGAAGAACAAATCCACCCCTCTCATGTGTTCCGGAGTTTCTCCGAGTTAGGGTTTTCACCCCTCGGAACCCCGATTAATTGTAGAGCATGCTTTAGGGTTACATTTCAATGCAATTCAACTTGTAATATCATCATACTTGCTTGAGCATTGCATCTATGCCATGTGTTGATTGTTTCCCTTTCTTTCTGGTGTTTGGTTCTTCCCGGTAGAATACGATATCGAGATTGAGATCGAAGACAGAGATCAACACCGTCGAAGCTCGAAGACAAATACTTGACCAACTGTAATCAAGTCAAGTACAAGGATCCTGCAACTCTACTTTCGGCTATCAACAGGCAAAGACAAGCATAGCCCTACCATGATATAATCCTATGATTTCAAAAGCATTTCAATTCTTGCCATGATGCATACAATTCTACTGTGGTCTTTTATCGATAGATAGAGTGTCCTATATATTATCATATTTTGTATTTGTATTTGTATATGTATTTGTATATGTATATGTATATTATCATATTTTGTATTTGTATATGATATTAGTTGTCATAGACCCTATTTGAATCGATGTTGCACCTAGGGTTAGCAGGTGTGTCCTCGCCAGGGCATCCCGAACCCGAGGGTTGATTGATTGCCGCCTTTCTTTCCGGTATTGGTTCTTCGCTTTATACACGACGCGCCTGATGTAATAAATTGTTTTATAATTCCAGAAAATGATTAAATATTGTAAAATTCATATCTTATTATTTATAAGTCAGAAAAATACAAATAATATATCAAAATGTTCAGAAAAATGAGTTCTACCTTTTTAAGCTATAATCATGCATTGCTAATCAACTTTAATGACAAGTTTAATTAGAGAACTAAATCAACCCCTCTGATGTGTTTCCGGAGTTTCCCGAGTTAGGGTTTTCAACCCTCGGAACCCCGTTTAAATTGCCGAGCAAGTTTTAGGGTTTCATTTCAATGCAATTCAACTTGTCATATCATCATCCTTGTTTGAGCATTCGGCCTATCCCTCCTCCCCGACCGCCACAGCGCCTCCGTCTCCGTCCATCGCCACACGCTCCAGCCGCCCCTTCACTTTTAGTGTGTATGTATATATTGTGTATGTATATATAGTGTGTATGTATATATTTTTATTATTGTGTATGTATATATTAGGGTTTCTCTGAATTAGGGTTTATCCGTTTTGACTTATCCGTTTTTCTACCTATGCAGAAAATATGGACCCACACGTTAGAGACGGAGAAAAGGAAGAGTTGATCCAAGGTGTGATCCGCGGGGAAGAAAATTTAGATGTATCGACGTTTCTAAACAACTCCGGTGAGGGTGATCCTCTTTTTGCCGGAATAGACGACTTGTTTGAGGTTGAAGGTGTTGCCTTCCACGAGGGAGAAGGCGATGCCTTGTGTAATCGAGAAGACGACCGCTCTGGCGAGGTGCATGTAATATAATTAATTCATTAATTAATCATCTGCTATCTATATAGAAATAGTAACGACGATCTTTCTTCTTTTAGCCCTCCAGATCGAACAAATCTACTGAAAAGAGCGGACGAGGCCCAACCAAAAAGTTGGAAGACCATGAGAGGTTCAGGATCAAAGATATCGCTGAAGACGGCAAACCGACGACTCCCGAAGTTGTCGCAATCAAATTTGTGGCACAATGCGGAGTAATCGTTAGGGACTTAATCCCGATCACCATTCAAAATTGGAATAGGCATGCTGATGCTAAAGAAGAGGGAACATGTTTGTTTGTCCCTAACAAGGCCAAAGATTTACTGTGGAAGAGGCTCATGGTTAATTTCAAACTACCGAAGATAGAGCTAGATCCAAATGCGGAGGATCCAGTTGAGGACGCCTTAGAACATGGGAGAGCCATGGAGGCTAAGGTCAGGGAGTGGGCTATAAAGAAGATGGCCCAGTGTTTCACCAACTGGAAGAAAAGATTGCACCTTGACTATGTCATGAAAGAGAAGACTCCATATTTCAAGAAGATTCAGTTTGAGAAGATAAAACCATTCTGGGCTGAGTTTGTAAATTACAAGACATCAGAAAAAGCTAAGAAAATGTCTGCAACGAATAAGCTGAATGCTGCTAACAAGAAGTATCACCATACTATAGGGCAAGGTGGCTACAGGGCTGGCATTCCTAAGTGGGAGAAACTTGAGAATGAGCTGCGTGCTAAAAAGATCACCCCAGAGACAGATGATTGGGTAGAACGTGCAAGGAATTGGTTTTACGGGCATGGGGGCACTTTGGACTCGGAAGGGATGTGTATATATAACATACGACATAAAGAAGACCCCTTGCCAATCGAGAGGATGAGAAAAGCAGTAAAGGCTATTAAAGATGGGGACTTCATTCCCGATAGAGAGAATGATGAGCTCACACTCGCCCTTGGAAATAAGGAACATGATGGACGAACACGAGGCACAAGAGGCTCCCAACCATGGAGGACTGGGTTTCCCGAAGAGAGGAAGAAATATCCTGATAGAAGCCATCAAAGGAGAAAGGACAGGGCGGAAGTTGAAGCAGATATTGAGAAAGAGCGAATGCGTATAATTGAAGAACGAATAAAGCAACAACAAGATGAAATTAACGCACTTAAAGAGCAAATTACTACCGTCCCATCTCAGCAGCACACTGCATTCGATGCTACCGGCCTATCGAATAATCGAAAAAGCAGTGTGGCTTCCACCGAGGTCCCGGGTGATGACAATGGCGATGACGATGGTGCACCGACGATGGCTCCTGTTGGCTACCCAGTGGATGATATCACAGAGATGACACACTGCGAGCTACATGTCAAAGTTGTGAACATATCAATGAAGGTGGCGGTCGGCTATGCCTTACCAATTGGACCCACACCAACTTACCACTGTCGTCCGGTTCCAGAGGGCTACGCTGTTGTCGGGGTGGATGAAATCATGCCCACCTTTGAAGTTTTGGATCTTCACTACCTTGCAGGTGAAGGGGATGTGACTGTACTGGGAGACGCAACAAACGTCACCATTCTATGGCCGAAGGAATGTATCGTGCTTTGAAATCACACGCCAAGGCCATCTTCGCCGCCGCCTCACCCGTCTCCAGCGAGGTCGTCACCACCGCGGCAGCCGTCTTTGTCGCCTCACCCAGCTCCGTCGCCTCACCAATCTCCGGCGCAGCCATCGCCGCGGGAGCCATCGCCGGCGCCTCAGAATAAAAAGTGTAAGCGTACTGCTACTCTGCGTCGTGGTAAGCGATCGCCGAAACGTAAACAAGAGCCTCTTCCAAAAGTACCAAAGGTTCCTCCCAAGAGAGCTTATGACTGTACTGAAGAGGAGACTGCGGCGATCGTTGATGCGGAAACGACAGCGTTTTTCGCTAAGCTGAGGCGGCCGAAAGAGCCAGAGTTCCCCAATACCAAAGAAGAAAAAGCCAAAGTGTTGAAAATGCTAAAGACTCTTCATCAACCCGAGCCAAAGCTGTCATCAGACTATGAGGGTTCTATTCTCAAGTCACATGCGGCACAAAAAGCCTCGAAGAGCAGTACTAATGCAAGCGAGAAATTTGTTGCCCAGCTCGGAGAACAAGCAAAACAGTCTTGCGCCCCTCTCAATGTGATTTCCCAAACCAATGTGGGGTCGAGCAAATATGGGGCCGAAGAGCAGTATGATCCAGAGGTAGTTGCACAATATGGAGAAGCTGCCGCTGCTCAAGGTATGAGTATTGCCCAGTACTTATCCCAGTTAGAGTTCTTCCCCGTGAGTGAAGTAGCATACAGATACCAGTACGGCAAACCTCTCGTCAAACCTGAGGAGGTAAACAATCTTCCAACAAAAATACGAAGATTGCATAACTGGTACATGCATGCCACAAGGGCCGGGGCTAACTGGATAGTGCTGAAGGTTACAAAAAAGCATTATGGGAAAGATATGGATGACATTATATCCATTGAATTTGATGAACTATTTCAATTATTCAATCAAGACGCCTTGGACAAATCGATCATCAGTGCTTATTGTCTGTAAGTACTAATTCTGTAATTAATTTAGTCTCCAGCTATCTCACCTTGATTATTGCATGTATATAATCATATTGTAATATGCAGAATAAAGATTCTCGAATGCAGCAGAGGACAAATCTATGACATTGGCTTCATTGACCCATATTGGGTTCATGAAGCTAATCTCAAAACAAGCCCCCAGGATACAAATGATAATATAGTACACGCGTTAAGGTTTCAAAAAACCAGAAGGGAAATACTTTTTCCTTACAACTTCGAGTGAGTGTTATTGTCTTCTATACACTTTCTATTTCGCTTACTCGATGTTAAGTATATAATTGATTAGTTATGCATTCGCAGCTTCCACTATATTATGTTAATCATTCAACTTGACAAAGGGCGTGTACTAGTCATGGACTCAAAACATAAACCCCTTGAGCAGTGGAAGGACATGCAGATGCTTCACCAGTGGTAATTCTAATCATTACGATACTATATCGGCAACGTTCGTGAATTTTATGATATCAAGTAATTAATAACTTATTTTATTTGTTTTCTTCGCCGGCCAGCGCTTGGAAACGGTTCACCAACAAGGCTAGGGGTGTTTGGAAAGCGGAGCTTACATTTGAAGCACTAGATGTAAGCACCACTAGCTATATCCGTGCATCTCTTTCATTCTAGTTTTGATACAGTTATTATCATGCTTGATTATTATTTTGATTGAACTATGTTCTCGTAAAGTGTCTGACACAGGGACCAGGTAACAATCTATGTGGATACTATGTTTGCGAGTTCATCCGGCAGACGTGCGATGAGAAGGGCGGAAATTTAGAGCAACTCCACGTACGTAAACAATTTCTATAGTTTTTAATTACAATCAAATTGTGTTTAGTTTCATTCATATAGGCTGACTCCTTTTTAAAATCAGATCGAATGTCTACGGGACGGTCTTCTGCCAAAGGATCGCGTACGATCAATTCAGGGGGAATTGGCGGGATTGTTGGATGCAGAAGTCCTAAACTCAAAAGGAGAATACTATTCGGCTGTGTATAGACAATAGGAATTGTAAAAAGAGCAACTTTTGTATGTAGTGCATGAACTCGATCCGTGTATCGAATGTAATATTGTCATGATGATCTTGTGTAATATAACGGTTCCTTCATTGATAAGTGCAAAACACTAAATAAACAATAAAACAACCTAAATGAATTTTCTGCCGCGCCACAAAAAGTGGCGAAAATGCTGCCGCGGCAACAAAATGTGCCAAAATGAATTCTCTGCCGCGGCAGAGAAATGTGCCAAATCTCTGCCGCGGCAGAAGGTTATTTGTCCCGGTTCGTGTTACGAACCAGGACGGTTGCTCCACCCCCCCTCGCCCTCTGACGCCGCCACGTGTACCCCTATTTGTCCCGATTGCCCCGTCCCGGTTGGGTAACCGGGACTAATGCCCCTTACCAACCGGGACTAATGCCCCTTACCAACCGGGACCAATGGGGCATTTTCTACTAGTGTAGCTTGAGGCCTCAGCTACAACTCGTGCTGATGTGTGTGTATATATATGGGTACATCTAGCGAGGGTCTAGGCGTCAGATTGTTGGGCGGGCCACAATACTCGCACACGCCTATGGATAGAAAAAAGGACAATTGTCCTTCCTAATTAAATTTCCAATCAAAATCTTGCCAACTCTGACAAACATGTCCCTCCAACTACCGCTGCTGCAGATAGCAGCCCCCAGCGACTAATAAAAAAGAAGTTTCGTGCATTAATTTCCTTTTTCTAGAAATTGAAAATACTATAACGTTTGAACCATATGTCGGAATTAAGATCCGTTTTCACTTTCGGAACCCTCGCAACGAACTCTTCAAAACTACATCCCGTTTGTATATGTTTTGGCAACAAAATTTAAGAGGCAACTTTCATGTGTGACCGACCAACTTTGATTCATGACAAAGCAACTTTTGTGCGCTATGGGAAAACTACATCAGAGCCTGATAAGGCAACTTTAGTGCTAGTCTGAGTAACTTTGGTGCCCGTCTGAGCAATATTTATATCTTGACAAATTTGAGTCTCCTAATGAGCCTGGCGAGACAACTTTTGTGCCCCGGTAAGCAACTTTTGTGCGCCAGTAAGAAAAGTTGACTCGCCGTGCACCGAAGTTGCCTCGCCGGGCTCCAAAGTTGCCTAACCAGGCACCGAAAGTTTCCTCGCCGGGCAAAAGTTGCCTCTCCGGGAAAATTTTGCCTCGCCGGGCTCCAAAATTGCCTCGCCGGGCACCGAAGTTGTCTCGCCAAGCAAAAGTTGCCTCATCTGGCTTCAAAGTTGCCTCGCTGGGCACCAAAGTTTCCTCGCCGAGAAAAAGTTGCCTTGTCGGGCTCCAACGTTGCCTTGTCGGGCACCGAAGTTGTCTCGCCAGGAAAAAGTTGCCTCACCGGACTTCAAAGTTGCCTCTTTAGGCACCGAAATTGCCTCGACGGGCTTCAAAGTTGCCTCACCGGACACCAAAGTTGCCTCACCGGGCATCGATTTGCCTCGCCAGGCAAAAGTTGCCTCATCGGGCTTCAAAGTTGCCTCGCCGGGAAAATTTTGCCTCGTCGGGCTCAGAAATTGCCTCGCCGGGCACCGCAGTTGTCTCGTTGGGCTAAAGTTGCCTCATCTGGCTTCAAAGTTGCCTCGTCTGGCTTCAAAGTTGCCTCGTCGGGCACCAAAGTTGCCTCGCCGAGAAAAAGTTGCCGCGTCGGGCTCCAACGTTGCCTCGCCGAGCACCGAAGTTGTCTCGCCGGGCAAAAGTTGCCTCATCTGGCTTTAAAGTTGCCTCGCCGGGCACCAAAGTTGCCTCGCCGAGAAAAAGTTGCCTCGCCGGGCTCCAAAGTTGCCTCTTTAGGCACCGAACTTGCCTCGACGGCCTTCAAAGTTGCCTCACCAGGCACCAAAGTTGCCTCGTCGGGCTCCAACATTGCCTCGCTGGGCACCAAAGTTGTCTCGCCGGGAAAAAGTTGCCTCGCCGGGCTTCAAAGTTGCCTCTTTAGCACCAAATTTGCCTCGACAGGCTTTAAAGTTGCCTCACCGGGCACCAAAGTTGCCTCATTGGATATCGATTTGCCTCGCCGGGCAAAAGTTGCCTCATCGGGCTTTAAAGTTGCCTCGTCGGGCACCAAAGTTGCCTCATCGCAAGGGTATCAAATTTGTCAAGATACGAATATTGCTCAGATGGACACCAGAGTTGCTCATAAGGGCACTAAAGTTGTCTTATCGGACTCTGATGTAGTTTTCCCTCATCGCACAAAAGTTGCTTTGTCATGAATCAAAGTTGGTCGGTTGTACATAAAAGTTGCCTGTTAATTTTTTTTGCCGAAACATATACAAATGAGATCTAGTTTTGAAGTGTTCGTTGCGAGGGTTCCGAAAGTGAAAACGAATCTTAATTCTGACATGTGGTTCAAACCTTATAGTATTTCCAATTTCTAAAAAAAGGAAATTAATGCACGGAACTTCCTTTTTTGTTAGTATGCTCGGGAGTGTAATCTGATGCAGGGATAAGTGGAGGGTACCGTAATTGCATAAAGTTTTTCTTTTCTATTCTGTATAAGACAGAGACAACAGAGACTTCCTTTTTTAGAGGTGCGCTCAGCCCGTCGTTCCAGCGCCCACGCGTCAACAAGTTTTCAGGTAAAATGACTGGTGCACCTTGGTGCCCCGGCACCAAGTATAGCATGATACGTGTAAATTCTCTTTGAACTAGACATACCTAAGTATCACATACCTAAGTATCACATACCTAAGCCCTTTTTAAAATTCTGATGTCATTTAATAATTACTACTATGTTATTTCTAAAGCTTTGGTATGTAAAATAAAATGGCTGGATTTGTATTTGAAAATTGAAGGTGGTGCTGATGTTTTCGGCGAACTGGAACCAGCCATGCAAAGTCATGATGAAACCGTTCAGGGATATGGCCATGGCTAAGAAGGAGGCTATATTCTGCCAGGTGGAAGTAGACATTTGTCAAGTATGCATGACTAGGGATATGGCCATGGCTAAGAAGAAGGAGGCTATATTCTGCCAGGTGGAAGTAGACATTTGTCAAGTATGCATGACTGCGCATTAGTTTGGGCGTACACGACCTCGGGCCACTAACAGGGGGCCCCGCCTGTCATCCCTCCCTGGGCGACGGGAGAGCCCCCGACGAACACGAAATCGTCCCGATTCTTCGCGCGTCTGAGCCGAATTCGGTTTGGATTTTCCCCCTATCCCTTAAACCTTCGAGGCAGCAACCTTTCCACCCCCTCGAACCCTAGCCCGCCCCCGAGCTAGCCCGTTCCGCCGGCTCCCCATCTAGCCGCCATTGCCGCTGTCCGCGAGCACGCTGGACAAGGTTGGTGACGACGACCTCGACCGCCCCGCGCTCTCTCTTTGGCCATGTGGTGTTCCCCTCGTTTGATTGATTCGCCTAGCACTGTTTTCCCCCTCTGCAGCCCACCGTCCGCCGTTGAATCGCTCGCCGGAGCTCGAGCATTGCCGCCGCCTCCATCCGCCTACTACCACCACCCGCGGACGAGAGGGCCCACGCCGTCGCCCCCACGAGCTCTGTCGCCTCGCCCCGCACACCGTACGCCACACAGCCCCCGCCGTTCCTCGCCGGAGACGCCGCCCCCCGCCGACGGACGCCGCCGGTGAGCCACCCTCCTCCACGCGCACCCTGCCCTTCAATCTGAGATGGACGGTCCAGATGGACCGTGGACTGCTGGTTGACTGCTGACTGGTCAGCGCTGTGCCACGTCAGCATAGACCAGTCAACAGACAGTTGACTGTTTATTTTAAATCGATTTATTTTGGCAGAAAATAGAGGAAACTTGTAAAATCAATAGAAAATAATCTACTAGGCCAAAATTTGCAAATAAGATATGGATGGATTCAGTTTTTCACGTAGAATATTGCTGTACAATTGTTTCATACTTTTGCAGCAAGGTTTTACTGTGATTAATTAATTAGTTTAATGTCCTTTTTAGAGTAATAAATTCATAGTAAAAGTTCTACAACTCCAAAAATTGCAAATGATATGTCCCTGGATTCAGTAGAACAAGAGGAATCTTTTAGTGAATTAAAAAGGAAGACTTACAGTACTGGAATTTGCAGAATCTATAAAAAGGCTTACTGGAGTATTTTAATTACTCAGGAAATTCTATAAATCCTTTTTGAGTGATTCTAGTTGGTACTGGTTCTATTTTAGGTTGCCTACATAGTAGCTATTTTTCCAAGATTTTACAAACTGTTCAATAGCAGTGTCTTAATAATTGGATTATAGCTCAATTGTTTGGTCATTTAAAATTGCATGTTTTGTTTTCAATGCATTTAAAATGTTTTCCATGCATGCATACAGTATGTATACTGAATAAGGTTATAGAAAGCTACTGTAGCATTGTTCAACTTGTTATGCATGCATCTTGCATTGTTATGTTTGTATATGGTTGTGTTTGGTTTGTTTATGTGATTGCAATTGTATCGTGTAGATTATGATGAGTGCAACGCTTGCTCGTGTGAGGATTGTTCGTTCGACTGCAACAGCCAAGGCAAGTAGATGCTACTTTGATCATGATGTTGTCCTACTATTTTCAATGCATTGTTGTGTATTTTGTGAATGCATGTGTAGGATATTACTATCGCTATGCTATGTCCTATTATGTGGTAGGGCTTTCCTGTAGATGAGCCACCGTTGGTAGATGTGCTTAGCCATGCTATGATGAACGAGGGCTGGATTACATCACTGAATGTTGTTTCTAAATGTGTTGATTTGTGAAAACTAAAAATAACTTAATCAATGAATCTCCTGAGTGTGATGGGATTGAAAATTTTGGTGGTATCATTGCGAAAAGGCATCCAGGTATCAAGAGAAAATGATTGGCTTATTTATTTTGTAGCTTACGTGTACAACCATGTGCCAATAATGAAATGGGCGGTTGGTTGGACTCAGTAGGTTGTGGTAACTCGAACCCACGTATCCAGAGATGTAGAATTTTGGTAGGTTAGACCGGTGCGTGTTGGGTTTGGGGAGCTACTTCCCGAACGGTCCCTTCTTGGACTTCTCCCTATCATCACCCAATATGAGAGTGGTGGTACGAGCTGGGCTGGCCAAGTCGCATGGGTAAAGTGTACTAACCTCTACAGGGTGTATAAACTAATCGATTAGTCGTGTCTCCGGTTATGGACATCTGAGTTTCTTGATATTGAGTTCATGACATGTTTCTCACTCATTCTAATTTCATAATTGCTTTAATGCTGATGGGTTAACTTAATTGGAATCTTTTCAAAGAAAATCAAAAACTGTTTAAGAAAGTAGGACAAAGGTATTTATAAATGCAAGCTAGCCACAGCTCCACTTGCCAAATATACATGTAGATGTTAGCTCTATTGTCTTCTTTAATAGCTCTACTTGTCATACATTCTATGTATTGACCCTTCGGGACTGCTACGTTTCATGTTGCAGAATATTCAGATTTGGAGTGATCGATTTAGGCCACGGTACTCCACTCGGCACTTGTTCACTTGTGGGCAATTTGAAGAATCACTACAACACAACAGAGTTTTGGTAACACAATCATGTAACACTCAGTGATAGATGTTACAGGTAAAATTCCAGTAACACATCATTTGTGTGCTAGTGACACACAGTAACACAAATTATGCAAGGCCCAAAATTGTGTTACGGAGATATCAACGCAGTATCATATGACTATGTGTTCCAGGTGGTGTGTTACAAGTATATTGACCGAGTAACATATAAATATGTGTGGTTGGGAATGTGTTACCGACGGAGCCAGGCCCCAAGCAAGAGAGGCCATGGGCTAGTGCCTGGACAAAATTGTGTGCAAATATTAACAAATAATCTCTATTCCCAACAAAAATCTGTCATACATGAAGCTTAATTAACTAAGTACAAATTTTCTAAAATTTTGCAAGCTTCAGATTCCAAGAGCAATTCGCTCATGTTAGTTAGAGTAGTTTTATCATGTACGGTTCTTCCACCTTGAAGTTCCACACTTTAAACAGAAGTCATCACTTGCCTTCTCTTTTCGATAAAGCTGACAGTTATTTTCACATGCATGGATTTTAACATAACTAAGCCCAAGTTTTCTTACGATCTTCTTAGCCACACAAAATGTACTAGGCAGATTCTTACCATTAGGAATTGCCTTCTGCAGAACTGGTAGCAGATCATTTAAAGATTTATTGCTCCACTTGTTAGTTGATTTTATGTGGAAGAGGATAACAAAAAGGGAAAGCCTGGATAGTTCACACCCTGGCCATAAAGGTTCATCTGCATCTCTCACCAATTCATAGTAAGCTTGGGTTTCAGGATCTGGTCCTGATTCAGAAGGATTTTGGGTCTCGGATTCAAGCATTGGAGAATCTCTGTAAACGTCTTCGACAAGCTGGCGCAAATTAGATTTTATTCCTTCACACTGTGACCGTGATCGTTTCTTAGTTGAAATGTATGGTGCAGTTTTACCATGTTTATTAGCAGAGATGTATGATGTTGTTTCACCATGGCATCCCCAAAGTGTATATCCCGCTGATCTGTCTTCACAAACTAAGTGATCATACACGTCTTGGCGCTTCAATAACAATGCATTGACACATTTAACACATGGGCATCGGATCTTGGCATCAGAACTCTTTCCCATGTACGCGAAGTCAAGAAAACCATTCACGCCAGCCAAGTACTCGTCACTTGGTCTAGGGAAAAGAAGTAACTCCTTTATAGATTTCAAATCCATTGATTCACTATGTAACAAGATTTGAAACCACAAATATTAGTTAAATTTTCTCAAAGAATTACATAACATTACTATAAAGAAAATACAAATATAGTCCAAAGAGAGCACCTTCGGTAGTTGCTAGAATTTAGACATGCTTTTGTTTGAAGAGTTACTGATTGATTGGATGTTGAGACCAATGAATCAGTTCAATTCTAGACAGTCCACAAAACAACCTTCCTGTCCATTACCAGCTCGGAGGGTAGTACTAGACAGAGTATAACCTGGAGTTGTTAATTTGATCATTTGAACACAAATTACCTAGCTCGGAGTAGGAGAAGTAAAGCTGCAGGGATAATAACTTAACCTACTGTTGGTCAGTTAGTTAAAACCCGTAGATAAAAACAAGTGCAAGAGACCAAGCGCTTGAGCGACGATGGCCGATAGTCGCACTCGTGCAGATAAGCAGCAAATCAGCCAAGGAGAGTAGTGGGGGAGGGGGGAGGGGGAGAAGCACACGACGGCTGGGACGGGTTTTGGTCGTCCAGCGAGCCTGCGGGAGTGGTGTGGCGGCGCGTGTGTTCCTACCATTATGAGTGTAGGAAACCAGGAAAGAAGGATTCGAGCCGATCGATGCGTTGCTCGTTTCCTGTCCATTACCTCCTCGTTTCGGTCATATTGGCATGTTGGGGGCATCATGGGCAGAGAACATGGACTGCTACATTCCTAACCAAATTAAAAAAATCTTTAGGTAACAAGCTGGACAAATTGCTGCGCCCAGGGCCATGGCCCAGGTTGCCCTGGGCGTGGCTCCGCCCCTGCTGCCAGTCTACCACCATAGCATCAATCCATCAAATGGGCCTACTTCTGCTGCATGCTATATATCTTCACAAACTGGAGTTGAGATTTCAGGTTCTGAATATGCATGCATAAGCAGCTGGCAGCAGTTAGACGTCGTGTTGTTTTTATCTCCTTGTGCTGAACAATCAACTACCTGAATCAGCTATTGTATGAGTTAGCTAGCTAAAAGCAGCCAGCAGTAGAGGGTGCGATGTGTGATTAATTTAGTTTGACAACAGGTTTCATTTTATTGCTGAATTTGCTGAAGTTTTTTTTGTGTCAGTCTTGATGTTCATCATGTACAGGCTACCAATTTTGTGGTGTTTGTCATGCAGATTCAGCTGAGAGTTCATCATGTTTGGGTGTTACAACGCCACTCTCCTCACTAATCAATCTCTCAAATCATCTGACGGGCATCTACTTGATACTAGTACAGCTACAAAACGGAGCTAACATAATTCATGTACTCATCTATCATCTATCTAAAAAACGGAGCTATCAATTAATCGATTCATCTACACTCTACACTAATGGCATCATCAATTACAACATCAGGTTCAGCCATCTAACTACAATTATCTAATAACCAAGTCATAGAGAATCTGAGCCATCGATTGGGGACTTACGTTGCCTGATTGCTCGGGGATCAGCCGCAGATGCCGTTGTGTAGAATTGAGTCGGGTCGACTTGGGATGGGAAGCATATGAGCGACCCGGTACGAGATCCCGAGACGCACGGGCAACGGCAGCCGGCGGATACTACCGACGGCCGGTGGGGTGGGAGGCGACGGACGACAGCAATGGTGGTTGGCGGTGCGGCGGCGGAGGCTCGTGGAGTCAGCGGTACTGGCGGTGTCCGTGGATAGACCCGGTAGAGATGAGAACGAGATTTGGGAAAGAAAAATGAAAAAAAAAGTAAAGAGCGGCGTCGACGCGTCCGTGGAAAGACCTGCAGACGCTCGCCTGCACAATCTCTAGAAATAAAGTGATGTCTTATTACATGCATAAAAGCTCATCCTAGCTCAACTGGTTGCGACTTGTGGAAACTTTGAAGTTCAGAGTTCGAAAATCGTTTTTTGCATGTCCATAATTTCTGTTTTTTTCTGAATATTATGTTTCAATTTCCTTTGTTAGTATAGTACTTTCCTATTATATTTTTCTACCAAGATATTTACTTTTCAATACAAATACAATTGCTCTATTATTTTATCCATACACACTCGCCATGACCTTCTCCATGTTGACCAAGAACCAAAGTAGAAGAGGGAGAGCAGATTTTCTATCGACACGCTTGCCAAGACCATCTCTATGCAGAAGGGACACCCCCGTCTCACGTCTCTCGCCCCCTCCCCCCCCCCCCCCCCCCCCCCGAGGGCGATGGGATGCCGCCGCCTCCTCTGGCCTTCTTCCACCCTCCTCATCGCCTCTCCCCTTCGCCGCTGCCGGCCCAGGTCGCAGGGCGAAGCCCTGGCGGCGCCGACAGCGGCGGACTGCCCTCCCCCCGCGCCCGGGAGCTTCAGGTCGGGGCCCAAGGCTCAACGGCGTCGGTGTTCTTCGGAAGGTCTGGATCCGGCGGTTCCGGGTGTCCCTGGCGGTGGAGCTTCCTTCGGTAGTAGGGCCATGGCGGGGAGAGCCTCCGGCGGCTGCCCCTAGCCGGACCTGTGTGGGCGGAGGTCAGGAGGAAGGCCTTATATAAGCTCTGTCCAGATGATGTGGACAAAGATCAATGGCGTGGACTTGTCAAATTCTGGAACTCGAAGAAAGGAAAGGTAATGAATGATATACTGTACTTTCATGCTTAAACATTTAAATCTGAACTCTTGGGCTTACTTTAGTGTCACACTTATGGTTTGATTGCATCATAACAGGCCCTAACTGCGAAGAACTTAGTTAGTCGTTCTCTTGTGAAGAATTCGCATAATGCTGGGACTAAGAGTTATGCTCGCTGGAGTGAAGACATTGTGAGTTATCCTGATTTGTGAAGTTTTCTTTCTATGTCAGTTGTCATACCGGTGTTCTTTCTGTCTTGTAGAGACAAGCTGATCCTGAAAAGAAGCGGCCACACCGAGCAACTGTTTACTTAGCAACTCACAAGAAGAAGGATAATGCGAAAAATAAAGAGAAAAATGAGCGTCTGGTAGGCAATTAATATCCATCTATTATTTTTTGGGTGCTAACTTACAAGTTCAATCTAACAAGTACCATATGCATGATTCTTTTCTTCTAGGATAAATTGGAGAATATAATATCTCAACGACCAGCATTGGCAGAAAATGTCAATGGAAGAGTCGTATGGGAAGGTGATGCCTTGCAGGAAGTGTTAGGGCAAGAAAAGACTGGACAGGTGCATGGTATGGGTTTGCTTCCCACCCCTAAGCAAGTCTATGGCTGGACACCACGCTACCTCAAGAACTTCAATATGACTACAAGTGATGGATCACCATGTGATGGTGAAGATGAACTTAGGGAGGAAGTAGCAAGGATGAAAGAACAGATAAGAAGGCTTGAAGATAGGAATAACAAAAAAGGCTATGGAAATACTGCAATAGAAGAGGTAAGTGATTTCCTTTCTCTTACTACTGTATGCATTTGTATCAATATTTTACTCATACTTGTTAGTTCTGTAGGAAAATCTGCAATCAAACAATAATGTTTTTCCTCGGTTACCAATACTACATGGTAAAACTAACGTAACGTCTACACAGCTATATCTTTGCTTATCATTTCAAACCTTGGTATTAATATTTCTTTTGCAGAGAGTGCAATGCGATGGACCTGTTGAACCACGCCCATCTATGCAACATGGCATGAGTGGGGATAATAGTTTATTGCTTTCACGCGAAAAGGTTATTACTACTCTTACTCATTACACAAATATAGTATATAAAATAATTGCTTGCTCAACACTGCTCTGTGACCGAACCAGGATGGGGAGCATGATAATGTGAATCAAGATGGCGAGCATGATAATGCTAATCAATTACTGATTCAACAAAAAACATCGTTGCTACAAGACCCTGTTATTCACTCTGTGCTAGAGGTAACATTTTTATGGTAGCTGGAGTAGTCTGTTACACAGAGTTTATGGTAGATGAAGTTGTCTGTTACAGTAGTACGGACCACTCAGTAAAAGTATCTCAATGAAGATATGTTTCTTTTTCTTTTGCCTGGTTTCGGTTTTAATTATTTCTAGTCTTTCTTTCAGTTATTGTTGTATGTTTGTAGGTGAGGGAAACGAGGGACTGGACAGTTGAATCTGTTGCAAGACTAGACCAGCAGAGCACTAAAAATAAACGCCCCACAAAAAGGAGGCGTACTTCTTCCTTTAAGGTAAAGTTATGACCATGTGTATCCATTGACATATTTTCCATGTAAATTATATCATCATTACCATCATATGATAATACTGATCATAATTTAGGATGGTTCAAAAGTAGTTCTGAAGATTTCAACCTATCCAAACAAACAGATTGTTGCATATGCTACTATTAAGAGTACGGATCCTACAACTAAGGCAGGTGGTATTGAGTTAGGTACCGAATTTTTACTTGTGGCCATAGACGAACCTATTAAGGATAATGAAGAGTTGGTAAGGGAAGTAGGTGACTGTAAGACCATTGGCGATGCTTTTTCTGAAGGATTCTGTATTGCTTGGCCTTCAGCTTTTGTAAGCTAATTTTCTTCCATTTTCTAGAATAATATTGTGCACACCTAATCATATAAGTATAAGTTCCAAATTTTCTTTTACAGATTCGGAAGAAGGACAAGTGAGTTGCAGCTGAATACTCCGTCTCGATCAAGAAGATAATAAAGTTTGAAGATTTACTTAGCAATGATTAGAGTTTTTATTCAGAGATTGAAAAATGTAATATATATCATTTTAAAGATATTTTTCTTTGGTTGAATTGATGCAAATGTCGAGGTGTAATTAGTGTCACACTTGTGTTATCCGTAGTCAACTTGGTATGATGTTATTCTGGTGCACGCATGATACTGGTGTTTATCTATTGTATAATGCATATGTATCATACACTCTTTTATTTGGAACAAATATCTTGTTATATTTAATTAGCGGATGTGTCGTGCTTCAATATTTTTGTCACTAATGGTGCGGAGCATCATAATCATAATTAATTATGGACTGATCGCAAGAGTGATTTATTAAATAAATGTATATTCCATATATTGGGACCAAAAATCTTGTTTAATAATAATAATAATAAATATATTTATTATGTTGCAGTACTAATATTGTAGTGTTAGTGTTGGTGTTACTATAATTAAAAAATGTAATTGACGACTATGAACTATATTGTTACAAGATTTCGTTATTATGTTACTAATTGAGTTATAGAGAAATGTGACTACCTACTTTCTACGTCTATGAGGATATGTTACTACCGGTGTTACTATAGTTATAGAAACGTGTTACCGGCGCATCTAGTAACACACAGTATGCATGTTACTACAGTACAAATCGTAACACAATATTTGACATATGGTAACAATTATGATGTGTGACCGGGGAACCCACTTAGTAACACGGCCTAATGGAACACATGCCAAAAACTGTTACTGGATGGGCTAGTAACACTGTTTTAGACCTGTAGTAACACAAGACAGTGTTACCAAAGCTCTGTCCTGTTGTAGTGTAATGGAGGAGTTACTTTATTTATGTTGCTACTTGAATAAGCTGAGCTAGCCTAGAGCTAAGCCCTTTATTATAATAATGTTACTCTGGATCTTCGTTATTTATGATATACGGATATTTTGTTATGTTATTCATCTTTATTCTATTGTGGGCCAATGAACCAATTCAGGGATTGGCATGTCACATAGAAGCTACGGTCTTTTCAGAACCGTAGTGTTACAGTGGACCGCACGAATGGCTTTGGCAAGCGACAGGGCGGTGGTACTGGTCTTGCTCCTTGGTCACTTGGGTGGCGAGGAGCGGATAGCAGGAGACTTTGTTGGTGATGGCGCTTCGGCTTCGGCATCCCCTAAATCGTGCTTTGATGATCGAACTCGGAGGTGGTGGGCGAACCGATTGTGGGCGTGAGTGTAGAGGTTTTTTTCGGGCTAAAGCCCCACGTTTTACGTCGACGGTGGAGATGCCTGCGGGTATCGTAACCCTCTTGGGGGCTCCGTTGTGGGTACATCCCTCGCGTAGGCTTCGGGTGAAAACCCTAAATCGTTTCGGTCTTGCCGGCGGCGGCACGTTGCGTCGTTACCCTCTTAGAGGCGCAGGCATGGAGTTCCTTTCCCCCGGTCTTGCTGCTGCCTTTGGTGAAGAGTCCTATTTTTCTCGTGATTTTTTTAATCTGTGATATGTTTTGTAAGAGGGTTTCCTCAGTACCTTGTATCAGTTCGATCATGTGGCTTTATTTATAAAGCGGGGCGAAAGCCTATTTCGAGGAATTTTCTATTGTTTCTATAAACATAAACATGACCAGCCTGGGAAACATGACCAACATGTCGCACCTGTTTATAATTTGTTTTGCGGTTAGGGGGCATTTTTTTAGCCAGTTCTTTTTGCGCTAATAGATGTATATAGCCGATAATCTGTTTTTTTAACAATCGTACACATATTCAAAAATTAACTGTTGGAATGGAGTCTTCTACTAACCTTTAGTGTTTCATACTTCCTCGTGCTATATTTCTTGAGTACGATTGTAGTGTTTCACTTAAGCATTTCAACTGAAGAAAGCAGCTTCTGCTTGATTACCAAACCTTGTAAAGCAGCAACAATGTGGCATTGTGGAGAATTGACATACATGAACGACGGCTAAAAAACAACCACCTACTAACCTTTTTTAACGACAGTATGGTAGAGGCTAGGGTTCTACCGGAACGGGGGCGTAGGTTGTAGGGGTGGAAGTGTTGCGAGCGGGGGAGAGAGGGGCGGCGCCGGCGGCAGGGAGCCGTCGCGGAGGCTGAGGAGGGCGGCGGCTAGGGCTGGCGGCGGTGGAGGCAGGAGAAGGCCGACTCCTCTGGGAGTCGGCAATAATATGATTGATTATTGCTTAAACGTAAAAGTCTGATTATAACTCTTTATATAATAAAATAACTGGGCTAAGCCCCTAATTTGGCCCACTATTGGGCCTCTTTCTGGCATAAGAGATGCCGACCATAACACAGTAGCTTTAGTGTTTCATACTTCCTCGTGCTATATTTCTTGAGTACGATTGCAGTGTTCCACTTAAACATTTCAACTGAAGAAAGCAGCTTCTGCTTGATTACCAAACCTTGTAAAGCAGCAACAATGTGGAATTGTGGAGAATTGACATACATGAACGACGGCTAAAAAACAACCAACTACTAACCTTTTTTAATGATAGTAGCTTTAGTGTTTCATACTTCCTCGTGCTATATTTCTTGAATGCGATTGCAGTGTTCCACTTAAGCATTTCAACTGAAGAAAGCAGCTTCTGCTTGATTACCAAACCTTGTAAGCAGCAACAATGTGGAATTGTGGAGAATTGACATACATGAACAACGGTTAAAAAACAACCACCTGTGGATGTGGCAACGGCAAAGCTCCTGCTCTGCTCAGCTCGACGTTGGAGTTATCATTAGTATAGAGAAAAACTAAGGACACCTCATATGGCAACGACGGCGCTGCGACCAACCGTTAAATAAGTTCACATGTGGCCATAGGGCGCTAATAATATTGGGTTGCAGATGGCCCATACTCATCGACACCGGCTAAATAATACTAGCTAGTTGCCAATGTTTATAGTTGTGCTCTCATAGGTCAGGTACGAGCGAGCAGAAAAGATGAGAGTATACGAGCGTAA
Source organism: Avena sativa (assembly GCA_916181665.1). NCBI lineage: Eukaryota > Viridiplantae > Streptophyta > Magnoliopsida > Poales > Poaceae > Avena > Avena sativa. The sequence goes on along the minus strand of OV702286.1, from coordinate 15,435,785 downwards.
GGGCGGTTGATGTCTGAAATCTGAAGATATAGATGGGAGGACGGCGCCGCTACACTCTGGCGCCTGGTGGGCTTTCGCCGCCGCCGCGCTCGTCGCACGCGCCTGCCTCTTCGTCTTCGGTCTCGCCGGCCGTGGGTGGCCATGGTTCTAGGTTTTTGTGTCTTGGCTCTGACTCGGAGTCTGACGGGAAGAAGGGTCTAGCTGATCGGGAGGCTATCAATGCTCTGGTGGACGATACCGGTGAGCTTGGGTGGACGACGGTCACTCGCCGGAGACGGCGATCTGACGAGGAGCTTCGTCAGGAATTCTGGGAGGAGATGGGATTCCCAACTCCGGCATCTCGGTTCTGGGAGAAGGGTTCTCCGGCGGCGGCTTCTTCTTCACTGGCCATGGAGGCTCCTCTGTGGCGTGACTTTGATGCTGATCGGGGATCGCCGTCGTCGCGCCGGACTCGCCGCGGTGCGTCTTCTTCTCGGACTGGGATGGTGCTGGCCCGTACACCGTGTGTACGGCCGTGGAAAGGACCGCTGCCACCTCGGCGAGCCTCTGCGCCGCCAATCCTTGGGGAGTTCATGGAGAGGGTGCTGGAGGAAGGCTGCTCGCCGCTGCCTCGCCGGGGAACGTCGTCTTCGCCAGTTCTGTTCGAGGAGGCGCTTCTGGCGCGTGGCTCGGTTCGGGATCCGGGCTCCTCGTGGTTGGTTGCCAGGGAGTTGGAGTCTGAGACGGAAGAGGCTGCGGGCCCGTCTGCTGTGTGCGATGTGACTACGTCCAAGTATGTTGTGTGCGTTGAGGCCAAGCCCGTGTTGGTTTTTTCCTGGACTAGTATCGCACGGAAGTTCCAAATCGCGTGGTCCAGGAGCATAGCCGATCAATTGCCTGTTTCGCGTACGTCTGCCCTCCCGTCTTCGTGCCCGTGTCCTGTTCCTGAGTCGCCGTGCTCAAGATCTGCGCCGCGTTTGTCATCGAGCCCGTCTGGTTCTCCTTCGGCGGTTCTGCCTGGGCGCTCGTTTGCGGACGCTGTTGCCCCAGCGCGGAGGATGGCCAGCCAGCACCCGGGGGGAAACCCTAGGGATCCGCCCGCGCAGTCGCAGATGCAGACGCCGCCGGGGACGCAGCAGACGCCCGGTCCGTCGGTTACTGTTTCTGCCGCTCACATGGTCAACGTTCCGCCCTCCTCGGTCCCGGTGCCACAGCCAAGGGGGCCGCAGCCTGCTGCACTGTCTTCTGCTGGGGGTATGCCGCAGCCGCCGCCTTTTGTTGGTTTCCCGCCAGGGATCGTCTTCAGGCCGCCTGCGACGTACTATACAGCAGGGCCACCTCAGGTTCAGCATCGTCCGTTACAGCCACCATATCGTGGCCCGCTAGCTGGTGGAGTGGGAGGGATGATGCCGTTTTAGCAAGTGGCTAGTGGGCAGACGCAGGATAATCACTTTGTGGTCGGAGCGGGTGCACCTACTTCTCAGACGGCACCCAAGAGGAAGAAGAAGAAGAAGAAGCAGCCACAGGTTCCTGATCAGGGGATGGTCGCGACTCAGGTCCATGCTGGTGGACACTTGCAGCAGCCGTCTGTACAGTATGCTCAGCCACAGATGCAGAATGTGGGGGTTTGTGGTGTATCCTTTCCGGCTCAGGGTCAGCAGGTTCATTATCAGTTTGATATGCAGGGTCAGCAGATTCAGGGTATGAGTGCTCCGACGACGCTTGCCGCTACCCCTCAGCCACCTGCTGATGTTCCGCAGGTATCTTCTGTTGTCGGGGGTAAGAAGACTAGCAAGTTTGTTCGGTGCTGGAAGTGTGCGGTTAATACTCATGCAACCAAGGATTGTAAGGCGGTCCACTATTGTTACATTTGTGATTGTATTGCACATCCCACTTTGAGGTGTCCGGTGCTGAAGCAGCCGCGCTTGACTCCGTACATGGCTGGTATTGGCAGCGACCAGACTCTTTTCACCCAGATTCCGGATGCTGTGACTCGTGATCATCTGGCGCACAGTAAGACCCCTATTGCTCTAGTACGAGTTTCTGGCCCGATGGTTGTAGCGGAGGTCGTTCAGAGGCAGATTGCCAGGCGGTGCTAGGTGCAGGTTCAGTGGAAGTGGGAGGCGGTGCCACATGGAGACTCTGCCTTCTTGGTGAGCTTCCCGACGTTTGAGGATTTGGACAGGGTGGATGGAATCCTGATGACAGTTCCGCTCAGTACCGCTCAGCTGACCTTCTCGGTTTACAGGATGGAGGAGGTGCCGCATAAGTTTGAGATGCATCAGGTTTGGCTACATGTGGAGGGGGTTCCCCATATATTGCGATCCTTTCAGGGCTTATGGGCTGTTGGTGGACTCATGGGGAACACTCTTCATGTGGATCTGTTCAACCTGCGTAAGCGGGGGGTCATCCGTATACTTGTGGAGATGCTTGATATGAAGATTTTTCTTAAGGAGAAAGATTCACTTGGCCATTTTATTGTGTCTGATGCTGTGGTAAAGCATAAGGTGTTTGAGTTTCGTTTCCGGATTCAACCAGAGGGTTATATTCCGGAACCAGAGTTTGTTCCTTTCTTGTAGAGGAAAGGAGATGATGACGCGGATGATAATGTCAATGGGAAGCATTTTGAGGATGCTATGGATACGTCTGAGGCTGCTGCTACCACTCATGGAGGGGGTTCTGGATCTTCTTCGGCTGTACATGGTACTTCCGCGCCTATGACTTCCAGTCAGGGGGTGCAGAGGGTGTTTGCTGTCACCCCTTTTAATGCTACTCCGGTTACTCCTCGAGGCCGGCAACTTCTGGATGCTCTTCCTTTGGATTCCCCTCTTCGTGGAAAGGGTTCTTCTTCGGCACCTCGCGTTTCTCAGGCTCAGTTACGGGAGGCTCTTCGCTCGGTCTCCATTCCTGTACGACGGTCTTCTTCGGCTTCGCCTGCGAGGTCCAGAACGCATACTTTGGGCAGATCTATTCCTGTTTCCACTCCTGTCCTTGAGGAGGTTGCTCCTCCGATGGGTTCGTGGAAGCTGACCCAGGAGGGGTCGGCTGACCGTGACGTCCGTGTTCAGCTCCAGGGTGCTGTCGTGCTTGGTCCGACCCAGGCGGGGTTGGCCAATCATGACGAGGTGGATGACCGCGTCTCCATGGTCAGGGAGGACCTTGGGAGGCTTTTGGACATCTCGCCTACTCTGTTGGGTCAGGCGACTTCAGCGATAGAGGGAGGCGACCGGACCCAGGAGGGGTCTGGGTTGTCTCAGTCTCCGCCACAGGTTTCTTCTCCAGGAGACGCTACGCCAGTTGCTTTGCAGGGGAGTGGTACAACCTTCAGGCGGAGCGCACGCCATGGTGTCAATGCCTCTAGGGCGTCCGCGACTGATGAGGACTCAATGCTCAAGGCCATGCGACGTAAGGCGGAGAGGAACTTAGATTCGCTAGGTATAATGTGTTCTCCGAAGTCCATTTTGTCTTTTTCTACTCCTGTTATTTCTTCTAAACTAGCCAATGTTGGCATTAGTTTGGATAGCTCTGTACAGGAAGTATCTTTTTCTTCTAATGTTTTGCGACACATGGAGGTTGACCGTCTAACGGTTACTCCTAAGGTCGGTGTTTTTCCTGATGCTTCACTAACTGAGGAGGATGAGTTGCATGCCACAGTAGATGGTCAACTCCTTTCTCACTTAGTCGGTGAAGTGTTGGAGGTGGACTTTGATGAGACTGGGCTTGCCTCTATGTATGAGCTGAAAGCTTCTGGTCGAAAATCAAAGAGCCAGCGGTCGCGTAAGAGATCCCGTGTATCCAAATCTCCTATAGTTTCTCAATGAATGGAATGTTTTCAAATAGCAGAGGTCTTCGGAACTTGGCTAAACATTTATTCTTTGTTGATTGTGTGAGAGACCATAATTTGGATTTTCTGGATATTTCTGAGACTGGTAGACGGGATTTTTCACAAGCTCTACTCAATCGCCTTTATGGTGGAGTGGACTTCACGTGGATATCATGTCCGCCGCATGGTCGATCTGGGGGGATCCTATTAGGCGTTAGAGATGAGACTATGGAAGTTTTAGCTAGTTCGGTGGGAGATTTTTTTTATAAAACTCCATATCCGTAACAAGGCTGACATTTCACATGGTCTTTAGTCGCCGTATATGGAGCTGCCCAGGAGGTTTATAAGGCTGACTTTTTACGTGAGCTTGTGAATTTGGCAAAGGACAATCCATATCCTATCCTTATAGGAGGTGATTTTAATTTGCTCAGATTTCCTCATGAGAAAAGTCGGGGCCGGTTCGATGAACATTGGCCTTTTTTGTTCAATGCTGTTATAGACAGTCTGGACTTGAGGGAGGTTACAATATTAGGAAGGCAATTTACATAGGCTAATAGTCTTCCGGAGCCAACATACGAAAAACTTGATAGAGTGCTTATGGATACTGACTGGGAACAAAAGTTCTCTATGGTAACTGTTCGCGCTCTAGAGCGTATTGAGGCTTTGTCGGATCATGCTCCTTTACTTTTATCTTTTGGATCACCGCCACAGAAGTCTATGAATGAGTTTAAATTTGAACTTGGTTGGATGATCCGTGACGGTTTTTATGAGATGGTTAAGGCTATTTGGGAGAAACCGATAGGTGGCCAAACGCCTATACTATGATGGAATAACAAAATGCGCACTTTACGCAAGTTCCTTCGGGGTTGGGCCAGGCACACAACTAGTATCCTAAAAAAATAAAAATTATGCCTAACATCTATTATTGATGACTTGGAGGCTTCCGCGGAAGTTGGGCCGTTAACTGCACAACAAATTGAGCTCAAAAGCCAATCGAATGCGGAGATAGCCCGACTTCTGTGCGAGGAGGAACTCAAATGGTACCAATGCTCTCAAGCAAAATTCATTCTGGAAGGAGATGCGAATACTAGGTACTTCCATGCTGTTGCCAATGGCAAGCATAAGAAGAAACTTATTCATTCTCTGATTCAGGATGAAGGTATGATTGAGGGACATGAGCATCTGAAGTCATATATCACTTCCTATTATAAATCCTTGTTTGGGGCCCCAGAGGAAAACTCCTTCTCTATGGATGAGTCCCAAACGTCCGATATTCCCCAGGTATCTGATGAAGAAAATTGCTTTCTAACTGCCTCATATACCGAGGAAGAGGTCAAGAAAGCAGTTTTTAAATGGAACATAACAAAACACCAGGTCCTAATGGTTTCCCAGCGAAATTTTACCAAAAATTCTGGGACGTTATCAGGGAGGACCTGATGAATTTGTTTGGGTTTTTACAAGTCGGACAACTGGATCTCTTTCGGCTTAACTTTGGCAATATAATTTTACTGTCTAAGGTTAACAATGCAGAACGTATACAACAGTATCGTCCAATCTGCTTGCTTAATGTTAGCTTTATGATTTTTACTAAAGTTGCCCCGATTAGACTAAATTCAGTTGTTGACAATGTTGTTAGCCCGTCTCAATCTGCATTCATGCAAGGAAGAAATATCCTAGATGGTGTTGTAATTTTGCATGAAACAATCCATGAACTACACTCAAAAAAATTAAATGGTGTATTGTTTAAGATTGACTTTGAGAAGGCATATGACAAAGTCAATTGGTCTTTCCTTCAGCAAACACTCCGCATGAAAGGTTTTTCTGAGGAGTGGCGCTCTCTTATTCAGTCGTTTGTGTCTGGGGGTAGTGTTGCCATTAAAGTAAATGAAGATACTGGCAAATACTTCCAAACCAAGAAAGGACTGAGACAAGGGGATCCATTATCGCCTTTACTATTTAATATAGTGGCTGATATGTTGGCTATCCTTATTGAGAGAGCTAAGGCTGATGGTCAAATTGAAGGTCTGGTTCCACGTCTTATTGATGGTGGACTTTCCATTCTTCAATATGCCGATGATACAATTCTTTTTATGGAACATGATCTGGAGAAGGCGAAGAATCTGAAATTAATATTATCAGCATTTGAGCAGCTATCTGGACTTAAAATAAACTTCCATAAGAGTGATTTGTATTGCTTTGGCGAGGCCCAAAATGAGTCCCACCTATATGCTGAACTTTTCGGCTGTGGTCAGGGGCAGTTTCCAATCAATTATTTGGGAATACCGATCCATTATCGGCGTCTCACGATTGCTGAATGGAAACTTGTTGAGGAAAGACTACAGAAACGTCTTAATAGTTGGAAAGGAAAATTGGTATCCCTTGGTGGAAGACTAGTACTCATAAATTCAGTACTCACTAATATGGTACTGTATATGATTTCGTTCATCCAATTACCAAAAGGGGTCTTGAACAAAGTGGATTATTTCCGTTCAAGATTCTTTTGGCAAGGGGATAGCGAGAAAAAGAAATATCGACTGGCCAGATGGAATGTGGTTTGCCGCCCGAAGAAGTTTGGTGGACTGGGTATACACGATTTGCAAGTCAAAAACACCACACTCTTGGGCAAATGGCTTTTTAAACTACTTACAGAAGATGGTGTTTGGCAGACCATGTTATGGAGGAAATATGTGGGGTCCAAAGCTGTGTCTCAAGTGGTTTGAAAACCCGGAGATTCACATTTTTGGGCGGGTCTTATGGCCACCAAGAAACATTTCTTTCGTTTTGGTGCTTTCGAGATTAAGGATGGATCACAGATTAGGTTTTGGGAAGATAAGTGGCTAGGCCAAACTACTCTTCGTGAACAATATCCAGCTTTATATTCGATTGTTAGACACAAAGGGGATACAATTTCCACAGTGATGGAAGATTATCCTCCTAATGTGTCTTTCAGAAGAAGCCTAATCGGTCCTAGACTGGTATCTTGGAACAATCTATTATTACGATTATCCATAATACAATTGTCGGACGATGTCGATGTGTTCAAATGGAAATTACTAGAAAGTGGTAAATTTTCTGTTGGCTCACTATATAAAGCCTTGATCCAACCGGATATCCCGGTCGATGATGATAATAGTAAAATTTGGAAAATGAAAATACCCCTTAAGACGAAGATATTTGCTTGGTATCTACGGAAAGGGGTAATTCTAACAAAAGATAATCTTGCAAAGAGGAATTGACATGGAAGTAAACAATGTGTTTTTTGTCATCAAGATGAGACAATTCGCTATTTATTCTTCCATTACAAATTTGCTCGATCTATCTGGTCATTCATCCAAATAGCTTCTGGTTTATCTCCGCCACGTTCTGTAACCAATGTATTTGGTAATTGGTTGCATGGAATTGTTGATAAATACAGAACTTTGTTTAGGGTGGGAGCGCTTGCCATTATATGGTCGCTATGGCTTTGTAGAAATGACAAGATTTTTAATAACATTGTGTCTTCTCCTTTGCAGGTTGTCTATCGAGCCAAGGCTATCCTCCGATCTTGGAATATTCTCCAAAGTTTGGAGTTTCGCGACTTATTTTTGGAGGGACGTACGCGATTGGAGGACACGGCGAGGGATATTTTCTCCCGACATGGATGGCACGTGATCTGAGGATTGATCTACCTTAGATTCTAGACATTTATTTAGATATTTACATTGTGTAATGCTTGTCTACTTTTTAAATTGGTACTGTCGTTCGTGTGGCTGTGTGCATCTTGGTTATGCAGAGGCCGGGTGTAAGCTTTGAACAGTTTCAATAAAAGCACCCATTTCCAAAAAACAAATCAGCCCGTTGTCGATAATACTTCATCAGAAACAAAGAATCACAGTTGTCTGTTTCCAATTTTAATAGCCTACCCGGCAGCACTTATAAAATTCCCCATTCCTCATGTCACTCTCTTCAACCCTGGTTGCACACTCCCATCGATCTCCACGAGCTTAACTAGCTAAGCTCTGCATTCTTGCCCCCGAGTTCGGCGATGCCAAACCCATCCTCCTCCTCTAACCACGACACAATCATGTAGTCCCCGCCACCAACTATGGCGGTGAGGCATTAGTTGCTCCACAGCCGGCCCGTGGAGCTTCCCAGGCGGCGAGTATATCCTACAACGTCGGAGCACCTGAGCACCGACCCCACCGATGGCTCCCCTAGTCTCATCTCCCTCGTCCTCGTTAGATTTAGATATGGAGGTTGCGTGGCTTAATTCTTGAGCCGCCTTCGAGCGTGAGCGTGTCGATGGCTAGATCTGGGAGGCGCTGATCACGAGGGTCATCCACATCACCGCTGTCGAGCACCGGATTTAGAAGCCCGAAGCGGCGGTGTTCCGGACATAGCTCTGGGCCACCACATCCATATCTCTGCTCTCGCACAATGGCGATGCAGCGGGGGAATAGGAAGGGGTGGACGAGGAGGAGGAGGAGGACGAGGCGGGGAAGGAGAATGCAGTGGAAGAAGGGGAAGAGGTAGAAGAGGAGTAGGATGACTCCAACTCCTCTGGCAGTGGCTCTGGTGTCGATGCGTGGGCCGCCGATGATAAGCAAACCCGCATCACGTAAGGTAAAAAACTAATCTTAGATATGTACCGGTAGTATCTTAATTATATTACCTGTACAATTAGCTAGATTTGGTACTTCATTCAATTGGATTACCTATGCAATTACATAAGTTCTTGACATAAGTGAATGTACCGAATGACTCCGTTTTGCCTCTATTTTAATGTATTGAATGACTCGGTTTGCCTTTCTAGTTGAATGTCTTGAATGACTTTGTTTTTCCTCTGTAGTTCAATGTACTGAATGACAACACTAAACGATTTAGATCTACACATCACTTTTTTTAACTGAGTGTAGGAAATTGTATAGAATGACTCTGTTTTGCATATTGTAGTCGCGACATTAGTTAATAACATAGTTGCAACTGAATGTATCTCTTTTGTTGTAGTACCTATGTGAGATTGTAGCTCATGGCTTAATAGGATTTATAGGATAACCATACCAACAAGTTGCAACTTCTTTTTTGGAATCTCATTGATGACTGCAAGTGCACAGATCAATTGTAGCTAGTTTTGAAATAAGAGTATCGATCCCACAGAGAGCTATTGATAGAGATCTTTATGCCACTCATTACTATTCACTATAGAGTACTTGTAGGTTGTCTCTAATTCCAAGTAATCTCTACTACTTATAAAGAAGCAAACATGAATTTATCTACAGGCACCCCATCACATATACACATACTAACTACAACCACGCGATCAGGTCCAGTCAACACAATCTAACGGCTCCTATTAGCCTATTTTTTCTCTTGGGTGCACTTAGCAAATAGGTTTGACGGACTCCACTTAGACGCATGGGAAACCCCCGCCCCGCTCAGCATAATGGCCCCAATAAAATCGCTAACAAATCAATAGCTACCAAAACAACCGGTACCTGGTCATACGGAAAAAACAATAACTACATCCACGATCTCCTCCATGTGATCTCCCTCAATGGTAATGCCGCTGTCGCCGTGCCACCTGTTGACCTCTGGTCACGATGCTTGTCTCCAATATCGCGTCATAGCCGCACTGCCCTAGCTTTGACCTCAACGGCATCCTCGCGCTCAGGGGCGCAATGCTGACGATCCTATCTTGGCCGCACTGCCCTTGATCCGGCCTTGACGGCGTCTTCACGCTGAGGGGCACAATGCCATCAATTCCATCGGGGCGATCTGGACCAGTAGACTTGCAACCTGCATCCAACAGGTTTATCCGAAATTTAGTACTCATTGAATTTCTGTAAATTATACTTCCCTAATATACAATTCTAGACTTGCACTAGATATTTGTGTTGGACTTGTAATGTATATGCATCGATTTTTAACTTGTGCCTGTAGACTGTAGTGTGCTCTGATCGAAAAAGAAGGTAAGTAATAACATCATTCACCTACTACTTTTTCAATTATATATGATCATATATGATTCAGATGCCAATGGAATCCAGAATGAATACATATGCACATAAATCATCATATGGCGCCTTACTATATCTGCAATAGAACCACTATTATCTTGATATTATATATGCAGTTTTGTGCTATATGTCCCTTGGACAAACAAAGTGATGCACTGTCCAGCTTTGGACATGAAGGAGAAGAAAAAACTGAACTGCTGGTGTAGCATTGTTATTTGGTTTCTGATTGTTCTAATAAATCGATAACAGAATAGGCAAAGTGTTGTGTTGCATATGACATCCTCTCAGGCTAATGGGGTATGGACTCCATCCGAGGACCTAACAAACACCAGAAATACAGGTAAATATATCTCCAACTCTTACCTACTTGTACCTTGTAGATCCTACAGATTTTATCTCGCAGATCAAACGGCAAATCAAAAAGATTTGAAGAGACAAAGAAAAAGGAAGAGATATGCACAAAACAAAGAATGAGATATTAAAAAAGAGGCGTTAGGCCTGGTATATGAAGGAATCTACGTCTGCTATTCTGAATGGAAAGCACACTGGCCGTATGACCTGGTACGTCCATTCTTTTGGTTTGCATGGCATGACCACTACTCACAAGAATTATGATGCACCAATCAGAATATGATAAATTCTTGCTGTCAAGTTTTCACACTATGGAGAATGCTACTGGGCAATAAAGTTAGTTTTGGAACTACCATGCTGCTGGGCAATGCTACTTAGTTTTGGAACTTTTGCTATCATGCCGTACCCAGTAATTCCAGTCCAGTACAAGCAAACTTAGAGGCAAGTCTGTACTAGGTAAAACCAAAGTTAGTGATATACTGCTCCTGCTCTAATTGCAGATTTCGATAAAATAAAAATAGGGATGCTTCTACTTCGTAAACTTTCAAGTGCCCATTTGTTGTATCACAGTGTTGGCTTTCTTGCTCATGTTATACTTCACAGAGATACGATAAACAGAGAGCAATGACCGGTTCATTCATGAAAATTATCGCACATAGTTTATCTTCTAAATGCAGAAACAAATGATCTTTCATTAGTTAATTGATACACCGTCTTCAATTTATTTTTTATGATGTCTTAGCTACTGATAGTGATGTGGGACTGGCATAGAATATTATGAAGGAAAATATCAAGGAGATCAACAAGAGGGTTACCAAATTCTACATGTTCGCTAACATGACTAGCCTCAACCATAGAAATCTTGAAGCGGTATGAAACGAAGGATGGAATCTCCAAGTGTTGCTTAAGGAAGGACCCAACTTGTTTGCTCGCTATATGGGCTGGATTGATGAAAGGCTTGTTACTAAGTTGGTTACAGAAGTTTTCGTCCGCCGAATTAGTTATAGTTGACTATACAGCAGACTTTAGTTACGGAACTCATATAGAAGATAATTCATGTGATTTCTTGCCAACAACTACTAAACAAGATTTGTTTATAATTAGAAAAGCCAAGGTAGCATTCACAAAAATTTACCACTACAACAGCAACTTGTTGCATATACACAAACTGTAGCCGTTTACTTAAGCTTTGGGACCGGATAAATATGGTGTGCCAGTGCCTGTGTGCTCAATTGTGTCGTCAGTATGTGGCCTGAAATGATATACCATTTGCCACTCTTGAATTTTCTTAACAGCAAAGAGCCCCGATCCACTCCAGATCAACAGCAACACATACCCTCATATTTTCAGTTTTCTAAAATAATCAAACATGGAGTTTAGAAGAACGCTCACATAGTCTTTTAAGAACCAGAATCACTTGGAAACTAGGCCTGTAAATAGTGAAGTTGTTCTTTGAACATAGAAAAAGGTTGGTTATCCTTCTTATCATGTTATCAAGGGAATAGGATACCTAATTATTTTAGCACCCAAACACAAATTCAAAAAAGGAAAATAACAATCCTAGGAATGAGGTAATTACCATGCACGCATTCAAATTCTTGATCGAAACATGGGAGTGGCATTGAGCTTGTAATATGTGAGCATTATGATAGCCAATTCACCAGAAAACACTCTATTGCCCACATATATATACCTGACAACCTATAATACAATATAAATAGTACTAGCAGTTAGTAATATCAGTGTACATATCTTATGTCTGAACCTATCCTAATGGGAATCTCAGATTCCTCCACGCTGACAAACAATGCTGAGCAGGGGTACCTGCTAGCGGACGCAAATACGCTCCTTATTGTCGCAGAATACATGGGGCGGCAGCACCCCACTACCTCTGTCGTCGGTGTTGAGATCGAGGAGGCCCAGGGCGGTGCCGGCGTCTTGGGACAACGCCAGGGCAGGAATGGCACACACTTGGGCTGGGACATCTGCGGAGCCCTCCAACTCGCGTGCGGTGACGGCGACCCAGGATCCAGTGGAAAAGAGGTCCGTGAGGAAGGGCAGGCGTTGCGGGAGCGGAGACAGGGGAGCAGGAGGTCCTTGCCGTAGCAGCACGCTGATAGGGGTGGGTCCTCTCGCGGGAGGCTACGGAGAGGGAGGATGTGTGGCTTGTAACGTGTGAGACAGTGGAGAGGGAGGAAGCTGAGTAGGGACTGGGAGCGGTGTGTGCAATAGTCGATGCAATCCCATTTGAGAATTTGAATACCGTCTCTGTCCTGTACCCTGTATTTTGGATTTAGTCAAGGTCAAACTAACATATTGAAAAATTTATATACACCTATAATACAACATAAGTACCATTAGAATCGTTATAAAATATAGTTTCATAATATATACATTCGGTGCTATAGATGTTTATAGTTTTTTCTATATATTCTAACAAAGTTTATAAAGTTTGACTTTGACTAAACCCAGAATGCAGGGTATTTTAGGACAGAGGGAGTATATCACTTGGTTATTTGGTTTTTTAATTTATATGCTCTCGGTATGATGAAGTGATGTTTTTTCGATACGAGTATTTGGTATGGTCATTTAAACGGAGTTTGCAAATGAACTTTCTTTTAAAATGTTTATAATGCATATTGTTGGATGGTATGGATCTCTGGAAGCCATTACGGTACTCATCTTGAAGTATCCTCGCCATGGAGCTAGATTTATTGATCACACAAAGATGTGGACCTTTATGAGAGAGTAAAACATGGGTAATGTTGCTTAATTGCTGTTTTTGAAGTGTTGCTATAAACTGGGATTGAGCTATAATGTTTAGAAAATAATAGTAACACACTTTTGTGCATTGTTGATTTTAACCGGCATTGTGTGTGTGTGTGTGTGTGTGTGTGTGTGATGACGATCGGTAATAGCAAATCAATAGTATCAAGCAACTCATTAGAAGATATATTTTTTAAATATAATTATTTAGTATTATAAATATTTAACGTATTTGGTTAAAGTTAAAAAGATTAACTTTTTGATAAAGTTTATACACCATCTACTTAAGGACACACGGAGTAGAATTTAAAATACACATGTCATATTTAAAAGGCGTGCGTTGCACGTGCACGCTTACTAGTGGTGTATAAAGACCGTGTTTGAATACGTACTAAAGTAAACAAGAACAAAGTAAATAACAAAAATAAACTAAAGCAAGAGAATATATATGAAGTGTTGTGTGATATGGTTGAGGGGTTTTCAAGGAGTGTAGGATCCACCACTAGCATGGAATAATTATGAATGATTAGGATAACCTATTTCTTATGTTTATATGTGTGGAGAGAGTTCTATAATAAGATATTCACTACAAGTCTCGTAGAAAGCCAATTTGTTGAGACAAGAATGAGGTCATCTCTAAATAACCACCGCGAAGTTTGTGAGCAGTCACCATGCAGACCACCGCAATTAAGGGTCTCCCTGTGGATATCGTAATTAGCTTAGTGAATCTCTTTTTGTTTCCTCTTCGACCGTCCAGGTTGCTAGCCGTGCTTCCAGTCACAATAGCTTCGGGCACGCTTCCAAACACGTCCAAAGGGTTTTACCCTCTTCTTTAGACCCGAAGGAAAATGATATGTGGCTGACTTCACATACCATATAAAGAGAAGAGATCAAACACACATCATAGATCAATAGATCAATGGACACAAGTAATAGATCATCTTTATTTCAATGGATAATAATACTAGGGTTTCACCATCTCTCCCCAAGAACAAGGAAACTACTCATACATGAAGGGGATCAACACCATGGCAATAGTATGGATAAAATATGAAGGTACAATTGAATAGAAGTGCAAATCCACAATAGAGATTGGATCACAACAAAGTAAACAAAGGGGGTCGAAGTTGGAGACGTTGTTGATGAAGATGGTGATGAAGATCGACGCGTATCCCTTCAAGATGCAAGTATCCTATCTCCCTTGAGTGTTATGGTGGTGTAAATCTTGTGGGCGGTGACTATGGAGGCGGCGGAGAAGCAGGGCTCTGCCCCTATGGCGTGTGTGGACTCTCCTCCTTCATCTAGGGTTTTCCTCTCTTTAAATAGGCATCTGGAGGTTGGTTTCGCGAACCGACGGAGTTGGGGGGCAAATATGCCCATTGGGCCTTAAAAATTATTGTTCCTTTTGAAGAAACGAATCCGTCGGAGGGTGGTACGGCCGTACGGTACGGGCAGGCTCCGCCCGTACCAGTGGTCGTTATGCCGCCTAGACTCTGCAATGTTTTGTCCGTAGTTTTTTCATACAGACTCTGATTCAGGTGTTCTTTGGCTCGTTGGATTTGTATGGACGAGGGCTACAATACCATTGCCTTGGATCCTCATTTTGAACTGATGGAAAAATTCAATTTTTCCTCTCCTCAAATGGCTAAGTTTGGTGCCTGCAACTCCTCCATATTGAATCCTCTTGGCTCCTTTTATCCATGATTGTTCATAGCACCTACACACAAGTTAAAGACAATAAAAAGGTGATAAAATCCTACTAAACTACTAATTGTGCAAAGTCCATATAAAAATGAAAGAGAACTAGTAATCATACATAATAGACATAGTTGTAGCTAGATGTAGAATGTAATGAGTGACAATATGAATAATTTATATATTTAAATATGCTCTAATTTTGGACTCAACAACTTACCCAAGCTAGAATCTTTCTCGTCCCTGAGAAATAAGGTGGCTTATGGACAGGGTAATCATGTTCATGAGGCACGAGTCGATAACATAAATGAGACAAAAATTGAAACAAAAATATAATATTGTATGTAGAAGATCGATGTCTTGTATCCTTATTTTCCTTGCAAGCTCAAAGTAAGAAAGAAATATCTATACAAGGAAACACAAGCTCAGTTATGTCAATCCATAAAAGATCAATTAAAACTACAATGCTCCAAGTCAAAAGTGAATCTAGCTTTGAAAGAAAACATGTGATCCTCCTATTGCACCTTTTATGTTTTGTATCTCCTCACTTTTGTAAAGTAAGGGCTTTAGAAAATAAGAGTGAGAGATCATGTAATAAGAAGCATAGCATTAGAGTGTCTCATTAGAACACCCATATCAAATAGATAAAGACTATCAAACACTACTTATTCCATCCATTGTCTTTCAAGAAAATTCATAAAGTAGTAATAAGACCATGCCAAGGACCATTGAGTGATTCTTCCTTCTTTCAAGGATAATTCTCAACAAGGATCATCGAGTGATTCTTTTAAACAACGGTTTGCAAAACCTTCGAGAATACCAATACTTTTGCCCATACGGTGACACATATGACACCCATGTCGCCAACTCATTGCCGAAATCCGGGGTTATACCATAGATTGTTCAAAGGCCAGCGAATTTTTTGGCATCCAAAGGTGCACATGGAAAACATAAAAAAATTTAATCTTCGGGAGTACCAATACTTTTGCCCATACGGTGACACGTATGCTACCCATGTCGTCAACTCATAGCCAAAATTCAAGGTTATACCATAGATTGTTCAAAGGCTAGCGGAGTTGTTGGCATCCAAAGGTGTGCATGGGAAACATAGAACTCTTTAAATATAATATCACGGTTTGATCCACGAGGTTAGCTTTGTCATGCATCACAATTACCTCTAGACTTCATTTTAATAAAACAACTCCTTTCAAGAGTGCCATCAAGTCTCTATCAATAAGTCTATGGGGCTGAGTATCTATAAGGCTAGACTCTTAAATCAATTAAACATCACACGAGAAATTAATCAGAGGCTTCATAAATATACTTTTATTCATTTCAAGTGTAGAAATCATGGCAATGCATTCTAGAGGATCACAATGTTCTTATCAAACTAGATAAAGATTTTAACATAGTGAATCAAAGCTCTAACTCAACTCTTATGAATCCCAACAAAATAAAGTGCATCCCTTACATAACTATGAAACAAATCTTACCTAAGCAAGTATTCGAAAAAAGCGAGATACATGATTGCGCAAAAAATTTCATCGAACAAGAACATTGCACAAGACTCTACACATGCAGAAGTAACTTCCCCAAGCTAGAACTTTTGCAAGAACCAAACTTGAATATATTACCATAAGAAAAGACAAAATGCAGTTATAAAAAGAGAGTGTGAGAAGTGGTTACCTCCCCAAGCTTGAACAAATCAAGGGTGACACATTTTACCGTTGAGGTACGAATAACCTCACTTTTGATGGACATGGACCTTTGGTTCAATGAATACTTCCTTGTTCAAGTGTTAAGTTGAATCAACCAAGTGGCTTATGCAAGTATTTGCATGGTTGGCACAAACCATGCACGTCATGACACAAGGTTCAAGTCCCTACGAAAAAAAAGAACGAAGTAAAACCAAATGATTCGGTGTATGAACGGAGTTCATTCATCCAACCGTGAAAAGAAAAAAAGAAACATAAAACACTATATAGAATTATAGGCTAGGGAGTTTCAAAGGTAGGTAAAATAAAATGAAGTACAATGGAACATTGATAGCTATGAGATTCTACATATTTTTTATGGTTTTTATCGATGGTTTTCGTTTGGATTTGATGGTTTTCTAGCTTTTCCTAATGCTAATACTTTGGCAGCGAAGAAAACTTGGTTTTTAATATGTGCTTCAGGTCCTGAACATCAATGGAGGGGTTTAAAGGCAAAAACACAATATTCAGACGAAAACAAGCAAGTATCTATTTGCAAGCAATCGAGGGGAATTTACTGAAGCTTTAATGAACAACTATACAGCGGGAATATTTCTCTGGCCATATAGTTCCTGTCGTATAGCTGTCATCTCCTTCGTCTTATTAAAAGGGACAACTTTCGTGAACATGTCGAGGACGAAAGCAGAACACATGAGCCGCCATCCCATCCAGAAGGGAGAAATAAGAGATTCGAAGAAGAAGGGGAAGACCTTCTTCGTCTCGCTCACCGATCTTCGATCTCCTTGCCACCACACATCCATAGCCATTACTTGTACTTGAGAGAAAGAGAGAAAGAGAGAGAGAGAGAGAGAGAGAGAGAGAGAGAGAGATCTCCACCTTGCAAGATTAGGGTTTGAGATTGTTCTTCCCATCTTGAATTATGTTGGATTTATTTCTATTTCTTATTGTGGATCTCCGTGGTAATATCAAGAAGAACTCCCTTTTTATTATATCGATGATGCTTTCTTCTCTCATGTGTGAGTAAGTTCCCTTGGGCGTGGGCGATGTAGCGGATTGGTGAGATGTGATGTGCCTATATAATTTCCATTAAGTTTATGGTTAATTTTAATTACTATATTATGTGTGCTTGACTATCTGTGGGATGCTTAATGTCTGTTGTCCAATTAAGGGCCTAGACAACATGATGCTTTATTCTACATAGATAGAATCTTGTTTGCTAGAAGACCGGCGACCCCCGAGTGACATAGGGATATCAATGGGAAACTAGTTTGACTCGAGGATAACGAGGAACCACCGAACTTATTGCATTAGACTGATCCAAGGAGCTTAATTTCTAAGCAACCTGAAGGATCTTAATCGTCTAGTGACTGACCATGGTTGTGGTAAATAGTCTAGTAGGATTATTAAAGTTGGGATGAAATCTACCAAGAGGAGTTCCGACTAATTATGGGTTGCTTGCATACACACATACTTATAAGATTATAATTGTTACACTTATTACTCATCCACCTGGCACATTCACTATCACCATGAACTGAAACTCCTCGCGCCTACTTCATCATCTCCAGAAAACAACAAACAAATTGTTCTTTACTTTTATTCTTTTTATTTCTGAAGTTCTACATTTTAGTTTTATTTAAATACAATCCTTTAATCCAAAATCTATTCTTATTTCAACGCTTGCAGTCAATTCACTCAAAGACCTATGACAACTTCGGGTGTGACATAGACTTCACCAATAAACACTTACCTTTGGGCTCCATGTGGGATCTACATCTTAACTTCAAAACTAGCTGCAAACGATATGTGCACTTGCAGCCATCAAGCTATTTTCTGGTGCCGTTGTCGGGGAGATAAGCGCTAAGTGTTTTGTCTCTTGACATTTCATGTGTTACTATTAAAAGATGGTCTCCCTAGGAGACAAAGGGTCTACATGCTCTGGTAGGGCTTATCTACCAGATTATCTTGATCGCGTACCTACTCAAAGGCGTGCGAAAATTATTGAAAAACTTTTGAGGTCGAATAAAGTTGAAGTTGAAAACCTAAGTGACTTCACGGAAATCATGGCCATTCATACCCACAAAACTTGAGAAGACTCTCAGAGAATATAGTGCTCCAAATTCGGAACAACCAATAAAATTTCCTAATCCGGAGTTAGGAAATATTGATTTGACGGTGAAATTATTAAAATTTTGTAGGAAAAAGCTTTCAATGGAAGGGAAGATGAAGACCCAGGAAGACATCTTAGAGAGTTCGATGATGTGATAACATCACTTGGACCAAAAGGTTTTCCAAGAGAATTTTCTCGTCTAAAACTATTTCGTTGGTCTCTCAAAGGTAAAGCTCTACACTGGTTATATTCTCTCCCTCACCATTATATTAAATATTGGAAAAACTGCATTGTTAAATTCATAAACAGGTTTAATCCTTTTACAAAGGTAACAAAACTTAGAAAGAATATAGGCAGCTTTAGTCAGAACGTGGGAGAAAATTACCCACAAGCATGGGAAAGATTCTTTGGAATGATCAATATTATTCCTAATCATGGCTATTCTGAGTCAACCGTTTGCCACTTATTTTACCATGATCTTAATACCAAATGCAGAGAATTGCAAAATTCATCAGTAGGAGGATAGATAAATATTTTAATTGTTAAAGCATGTTTGGAATTAATGGCTACTAAGGCTAAGAATGATTCTTTATATAATCCTGATTTTGGCACTAAGCCGGAAAAAGAAATATTTCGTATAAATTCTGATCTTATGCCTGAAGTATACAAAGCCATGAAAGAAAAAGGTATACCTTCTGAACTTGTCAAGGAAAACAAAGTAGATTTGTTACAAGTTTTTACTAAAGAGGGTGAAACTAGAAAAGTTTTTCAAGAATTGAAATATCGGCATGCAAAGCCTTATAATAACTTGCATAAGCAATTTCAAAAACATAAAAAGATTTTGGCCAAACTTACAGAAAATTATGAGGAAATTGGCCAAGAAATAAAATTATTTAACAAGTACTTCAGTATGATTGAAACCCAATGTGAACAAATAGCATCTGGTTATCAAATTTTTCTTCGTGAAGATATAAATATTCATGTTTCTACTAATGTTGTTACAAGAAGAGGTGCAGATGTTAAAGGACCGTTAGGACCACTGGATTATGAAGCTGAAAAATATCAAAAGGAAAAAGCCTTGCTCAAAGCAAGCCAAGAAGATGATACATTGGTGGATCCTCAAGACGAGACTGCTCAAGACACTCAAGATCAAACCTTGGAGGAGAAGAATGATGCACAGGATAAGAGTTATAACTCTGATGTGGAGACTGTTGATCCAAGAGAAGAATAATACATAAGCAAACAAGATGAAGTTGTTGCAATAGAAAAGAAGAAAAATAAGCAACAACAAAAATAAGCAACTAAAGAGCCTGATCCTCCACAAAAGGTAAAAGATAAAGGTAAGATACTTCCATATCCAGACCGTAAAAAGAAAGCACCAGATGAGGTAATCTATAACTCTTTTATAAAAGCATTAAATGATATTTGTCTAGAAATTCCATTTACGGATACGATAAAAGTACCTGCCTATTCTAAATTTCTACGTGATATTCTTAATATAAAGAAAGAGATAACTGAACTGTCACCATGGTAACTAGTTACCCTGCCAATGGAAGGCTATTGTATAAGTCAGGAGATCCCGGGATACCATCTATTTCATGTTCAATAGGCAAAACTAATATTCATAATGCCTTATGTGATTTAGGTGAAGGAGTTAGTGTAATCCCATACTCCCTCTATAAAAGGTTAGGATTAGGGGAATATTCCCCCACTTCTATCACTTTACATATGGCTGACAAATCCAGTAAACAACCTGTTGGTATGATTGACGATGTTCTCTTAGAATAGATGAGCATATCATTCCCACTGACTTTATTATTCTTGAAATGTCGGAGGATGGAAAATTATCCATAATACTTGGAAGACCTTTTATTAGCACTGCTGGAGCGTCAATTGATTTTGCTGAAGGGAAAATAATCTTCAATGTTTATGATGCTGAAATAATCTGGTAATTTCCAAAGAAATTAGAAGCAGGAGAAAGGTATGTTCCACCGGCAAAACAAGTTCATGTGGTAAGTGTTTTTGATAAAGGGCAACCAAAGGTAAGAATTCAAGAACAGCGGAGGGGTTGAAATATTCAATCATTCTTAATAAAATTCTTAATGGGAGTCAACCCATCATATCAATAAAATAAATTAAAGTTAGATATTAAAATGTTCATCGCATTCCTACAACTTTTTCGCGAACATTTTTGCGGAAGCGCTCCCGTAAAGATGGAGCTGCCAAAGAAGTAGTAGAAATACCGACTGAATAAGCATAGATTTAGAGTAAAAATTAAAGTTTGAGTTTTATTTGTAGAAACTGGCCTAATAATATTGTTCAGATAAAAAAGTGCATCTCTGAAAATTTGTGTGAAAAAGCATGTTCCAGTAGTTATAACGACCAACTATACGGCGGAAATATTTATTTCAGCCGTATAGTTGCGGCCATATAGTTATCGAAAAAATTCTCAAAACTTGGAGTTCGGATACAGAAGGTTTGACGACCAACTATATGGCGGGACCATTTGGTCTGGCCGTATAGTTGTGTCCGTATAGTTGTGATCTGGTGTTGGGAAACCCTAACCCTCGCTGCCACCACAACTATACGGCGAGAGCTACTTAACCCGGCCATATAGCTCCCGCCGTATAGTTTGGCCTGACCACTTAATTGGGTCGGGGCAGGCCAAGGTTCTTCCCCCTCTCATTATTTATCTCAAACTCTCTCTCCAAAACTCCCAAAACCTCTCAAGAACTCTCAATTCTTCATGGATTTCGTTCGTTTGAGTGGGAGAATCAACAGATCGGTATGTTCCTCTCCCTATCCATACTTTATTTTCATAATTCCATGGTTGAAATCATCTCATTGAATTAGTGGATGAACTCAATCTTGATTTATTTTTTCTTTTAATTTCTCATGTTAGGATTGAATTCCTCCACGTAGAATCGTTCATATATCATGTAGAAACTATATGCCTAAGGTTTTATGTTGAAATTTCTCAATGCATCAAGATGAACAAGTTAGGTGGCCTTTTTCGCAAGATCAAGCACCAGCGTGGTGAAGGCTCAGGGCTCCGGGCTGAGCTCGACAACAAGTACGCCATGGTTTTGGCGAGGAAGGTGCTGCTCACACGATGGGCCGATGACGGCTTTATCAACTCAGCAGGGTTGAGGGCGGACTTCGACTACCTATGTGCAAATGCAGGGCTCTCCAACCTCGCAAATGCCAGCCACTAAACCTACGAAGGGCTCACACATGAGTTCCTCGCCTCCGTCTACGACGACTACAAGGAGAAAGGTAATGCATGCATGATAATTTTCACCATTAACCAACAGCCATATCAAATTACCTATCAACAATTTTGTGAGGCTTATGGATGCTTGATACGTCATAAACGTATCTATAATTTTTGATGCTCCATGCTTGTTTTGTATCAACTATCTTATGTTTTGTCTACACTTTGAGGCATTTTTATACATTTTCTGGAACTAACCTATTAACAAGATGCCACAATGCCAGTTGCTTGTTTTCTGCTATTTTTGGTTTTAGAAAAGCTAGTAAAGAAATATTCTTGGAATTGGATGGAACAAAAGCAAAAGTTCCTATTTTTCCTGACACAAGACGGAGTCCAAAGAGGAGACAGAGGAGAGCCACGAGGTGGCCGCACCACCCCTAGGGGAGGGCCCACCCCTGGCCGCGCCTAGGCATGGTGTGGGCCCCTCAGGCGGCTACCTACCTTGCCCCTTCGCCTATATAAGCCCCTTGAGGCATAAACCCTAAGGACCCGATCAAAAATCCACGAAAAAGTCCATAGCCGCCGCCACCATCGTCCCTAGATCGAGAGGGATCCGAAGCTCTTCCCGGCACCCTGCCAGAGAGGGGAGATCACCCTCGAGGCCTTCTTCATCACCATGCTAGCCTCGGGTGTGATGCGTGAGTATTTCATCCTTGGACTATTGACGAGGTACGATCTCGTCAATGCCCATTGTTATGGACTTGGGTTTTGGAGAAGATGGGGATGCTGGAGATCGTGGCACGGTTAACAAACAAGCAACCAGGGGACACGAGATTTACCCAGGTTCAGGCCCCCGGAGGGAAAACCCTACTCCTGCTTGTCTGCTCTTTGATTACGGCGGAACCGAAGGTTACAGGGTGCGCAGATTCGATCTGGCGTGGATGCGTGTGCGAAAGTATGAGTCTAGAGAGATCTAGGTCTGTTGCATACGTGTGTCGTCGTCTCTCCTCCTCGTTGGACCCTCCTAGCCTTTATATATGGGGAGGCTAGGTCTCGGGCGCCGATACGAGTAGGTTACAAGTTGTATTCAAACTCTAGTCTTGAGGTATCCTTGTCTTGTGCGCTTTGGAGTCCGTGTCCATATGGGCTTCATAGCAGCCGAAACGTCTTGGGCGTCCTGGACCCTGGCAGGTCGTCGAGTGGGCCTTCCTTCGGGCTAGACCAGGTAGGCTAACATCGGGTACCCGTAGGGTATAACCATGTCAGTAGCCCCCGAGTGTCCATCCGAAACGTAGATTCGGGTGGAGACTTAGTTGTCTTGAACCTTATATTTGGATGTCGGAGTCGAAAGTTGTGTCAAGTGCGAAGCACTTCACCCGGAAGTTCATCGGGTGCGCGACCAGCGCTCCTGATAGGAGTAGCCCCCGAGTGTCTAGTCGAGTCGCAGATTCGAGTGGAGACTCATGCGAGGACAAATCACTGACCCGGAAGTGCATGAGTCAGCATCTCATGCATAAGGAGCCAAGAATCGATGATGCAGTCGGAGTTGACGTGGCGGAGTCGTGCGGCATTTAGCCGGAAGGACTCGACGTTGCGGATGAAGTCAACACCGTTGCTTCTGTCGGGTGAGCGACCAATGTCGTGTCTTCGTAGCATCAAGCGATGCAACCATCCAAGGAGGGACTCGACTCGGGTCTTGATTGTATGGCGTAGCCAGCTCTTTTGTCGACTCCTGTTGGAGGACCTAATAGAATAGCTCGACACGGTCGATGTCCTTGTAAGCTGCAGAAAACATAAAGAATTGTGAAGTACTTGTATCTTGTAAAGAATATTTGCCTGTCGGCTTGTACAGTAAGATTCTGGTGTCGATCGAGTCGACACTTTTGCACTGTATGCTAGGCCTTTTCGTTAGCGTGATTACCCTTAGTCTCAGTACCTTGCCGAGGCACTCGGAGTTCAAGGATTCGACGATCAGGCAGAATCAGCTACTCGGGCTATCGCGTTCGAGGTGCTCGAGTGCGTGGAGCCGATAGCACATTAGGTTACTCGAAGAGGGCACAGCCCCCGAGTGTTTCGAGTGCGAGTTAAAGATAAAAGAAATCAGCTCTAAGTAGAGGGAAACTTAGCTCTATGGGTAGTTGTCGTGGACGAAGTTGATGGGGTAGCGGGTCACGCGGCGGACATAGTCGACGCGGCGGACCACGGTCATAGCAGCGACGGGTTCCTGGGGTCGATGGCGGCAGCGAATTCCGCATCCGAAGATTGTCGCGGTCGAAGACCGCACGGGGTCGCCACATCCGAAGGATGTATCGGGTCATCGCAGTCGAAAACCGCATTGGGTCGCCGATGTCGAGGGAGCCCCCGAGTCGTGGTCGCTGAAGCCGATGCGGCCAGTTGCGGCAATCAAAGATCGCGTCGGTTCGATGACTGCGGCGCATAGATAGCGCCTGCAGATTGGTTGGCTGCTGCCGCAGCTTTCGGATCCGGAACCGTAGGTCCCTTCATCGGAAGGTGGATCGCACAGATCGGAGTTGCAGTTGCTGTTGCTGTAGAACTCATCTGTTGATGGTGACGTGCGTAGCACGGCGTGTGGAGCCCACGAAGCGGGCCTGATTGACGGCACGGGCACCCGCTCAGGGAGGCGGAGGGTGCCAGTTTGTCCCACCTGGAAGCAGAAGCTCCCGAACAAGATTTCGAGTCCGTCGCCTACGGGCTCGAAATCCTTCATGGTATCCGGCGAGTGGGCTGTGAAGTCGAAAGCGCCGAAGAGGAGGTGATTCTCCGTCGCTGCGGAGTTGTAGATCGATCGGATCAGAACCGTCACGACCGCACAATCAGCAGCCCCAATTCCCACAGACGGCGCCAATTGACGAGGTACGATCTCGTCAATGCCCATTGTTATGGACTTGGGTTTTGGAGAAGATGGGCATGCTGGAGATCGTGGCACGGTTAACAGACAAGCAACCAGGGGACACGAGATTTACCCAGGTTCAGGCCCCCGGAGGGAAAACCCTACTCCTGCTTGTCTGCTCTTTGATTACGGCGGAACCGAAGGTTACAGGGTGCGCAGATTCGATCTGGCGTGGATGCGTGTGCGAAAGTATGAGTCTAGAGAGATCTAGGTATGTTGCGTACGTGTGTCGTCATCTCTCCTCCTCGTTGGACCCTCCTAGCCTTTATATATGGGGAGGCTAGGTCTCGGGCGTCGATACGAGTAGGTTACAAGTTGTATTCAAACTCTAGTCTTGAGGTATCCTTGTCTTGTGCGCTTTGGAGTCCGTGTCCATATGGGCTTCATAGCAGCCGAAACGTCTTGGGCGTCCTGGACCCTGGCAGGTCGTCGAGTGGGCCTTCCTTCGGGCTAGACCAGGTAGGCTAACATCGGGTACCCGTAGGGTATAACCATGTCAACTATGGGTCCATAGAAGTAGCTAGATGGTAGTTTCTCCTCCTTTGTGCTATCATGTTTAGATCTTGTGAGCTCCATTCATGATCAAGATCATCTATTTGTAATCCTACATATTGTGTTTGTTGGGATCCGATGGATATTGCGTACTACGTCATGATTTATTATTGATTCTATCATGTCTATGTTGTTTGTGATCTTGCATGATTCTGTTGCTAGTAGATGCTTGTAACTCCAAGAGGGAGTATTTATGCTCGATAGTAGGTTCATGCCTCTAGTAATATGGGAGAGTGACAGAAACTTCTAAGGTTGTAGATGTGCTGTTGCTACTAGGGAGAAAACAACAATCATGTGTCCATAGGGCAATTGTATTGTTTATTTTACACACTTTGCTTAATGCAATTATCTATTGCTTGCAACTTAATACTGGAGTGGGTTCGGATGATAACCTGAAGGTGGATTATTAGTCATAGATGCAGTTGGATTACGGTCTATGTATTATGTTGTAGTGCCTAAACAAATCTCATAGCAATCATCATGACATGTATATGCATTGTTATGCTTTCTCTATCCTGTCAATTTCCCAACTGTAATTTGTTCACCCAACATACTATTTATCTTGTGGATAAACACCTCTAGTGAACTGTGGACCCCGGTCCATTCCTTCCCACTGATGCTCAATCTACTGCCTACTGTTTACTTTCTGTAATTCCTACAAAGCAATTACTTTCTTCCACACTATACGTTTAATCCTTTGTTTTCAGCAAACCGGTGAGATTGACAACCTCACTGTAAGTTGGGGCAAAGTATTGTGGTTGTGTTGTGCAGGTTCCAAGTTGCTCGCAACACCTTGGGAGTTGGATTTTTCTCCTACGGGTTCGATAACCTTGGTTTCATAACTGAGGGAAACTTGTTGTGATGCTCATCATACCTTCCACTTAGGGTTCCCTAACGAGCTCTACATCATTTGAGCCATCAATTCCCTCAAGAAGGGGAATCAACTGTTACAAACTTGTATAGCGTTTTGAGTGCAAATGCTTGGGAGGTTGTTTCTGTTAATGATGGTAGGGACTTCTATCAGAAGAAGATGTCCACCATTCAAAACCCAACCATCTGTTACTTTGCTATGTTTCTTGCTAACACTTTGTTAGGAAGAGAAGATACCGGCTCGATGTCCAATGCAGACATGGCCATGATCACCAAGGCGCTCTTCCCTAATGCGCCGTAGATCCCTACTCCCGCAACTCTATTCCTCCAGCACCTCTGCCACCAGAGCAACAAAAAGAAAGGTGATATTCGCATCAGTGGAATGGTAACCCACCTAATCCAAGCCCTTGAAATTGCAATTCCTATTGCGCAACCTATTGATGGATCCATACTTATGGATGTCAAGTATATAACTGCTTGTGGCTTCCTCGGTGTTTACCGATATAACAAGAGGCTCTAGGCCTATCAATTTGGTTATCTTGATGTTGTGCAGGATGATCAAGTGTAATTTCCTTGCCCACAAGCCTTCGAGGTTCAGGGAAGGGACCACTGGACCCTCACCAAGGATCAAGTGACTGAGATCATGGCGGAGCTCTACCCTGACTCCAAGGAAGATGAAGAAGGAGGGCAGTAGGATGAGCAGGAGCAGGAGCAGGAGTACAACCCTGATTGGGAGGGACAACAACAGCATGAGGAGCAACCTTGGGACCAATGGCCCCATCAGCAGCAACATCAGGGGTTCAACAACGTCCCCTATCAAGATTTTCTGCAGCTCAACCAGCGCGTTGGGGAGATTGACCAGACTTTGCATGGAGTAAGTGAAGATATGAGTACCTTAACTTACAACTTTGGTAACTTCATGACCTACTTCCCCGACTACTACCAGCAGCATTAGCAACCGCCGTCGAACGATGGCAACAACTAAGCATGACAACAACCTAAGCTTGGGGGAGGTTTGAAAATCTCCAAACTTGCATTCATATTTTTATTTCTTCTTTTGATTTATTTTATTTTCCAAGAATTGCATGTTTACTTTCAGTTTGCATCCTTAAACCAAAAACACACAAAAATTAGCCGTAACCTTTATTTGCAAATTTGTTTCTTTGTGTTTCTCGGAGATTGCTCAATTTCAGGTGACTTGGCAATAGGGAAATATAGAGAGGATTCAACTCAAGTACGAGAACAAAGCAAGCAAGAGGAGGTATCACATTCCTTTAATCACCTCTCCTGCAACTTTAATTGATCCTATAATTATTTACTCGCTTGCACTTGAGTCACTCCCCACCTAGCTTGTTATCTTATAAATTATATTCCTTTGCTAGTGTCCTATTTTAGCTTTGAAACAATGAGCAATGAACTTGGTTAAAATATTTCCGACATTTTTACAACAAGAAAAAGCATCCAAGAGATGACTTGAGTCCATGTTTAGCCCAAAGGATTTGATTTTAGAAACTACTCAGCCCCATTGAGCTTAATGTAAATAGACTCGATAGCACCCTTGAATGAAATTGTCCGATTAAATGGATGCTTCGGAGTAGTAGAGATTATGCCACTGCTTTTTCTAATAATTACAGTAGGATATTGCTTTACGCGTGTCACTACAAACACTGTGTACTCCATGGGGAACTATTAACTCTGCTGGCCAACGAACGATCTAAACGTGGAAAACCACTTGATTTCAGCTATTGAGTTATGTAAACGCCTATAGCTGCAATGCTATGACGTGTAAAAAATTTAGTCTCCTCGTGTTTTTACGTTCCAAGTGAAGTTGTAGTACTCCTTTGACCCATTATTGCTCAATAGCTATCTATTGGCATGGTCACGAGTGCGCAACACAGCCCCAATTAACATGTTAAAAACTGTGGCATGATTTCTCTATGAAAGAGCTGAAGTTTTTGAAAAACAAGGAAAGGAAAAAGGTGCTTTGAGAGTCTTGAAATTTTGACGTGGGAGTAGATGAATTGTTCTTAAATTAAATGTTCTTGGTGCAAACTTTATTACTCTTAATTGATTAAAGGAATAAGAGCAAAAAGTTTTCATCTCTCAATAAGAGAGAAACCAAAAAGATTTGTTTCACTTTCCTATCTAAACTTTTGACACTCGCTAATGCATATGATTTATTAGCTAGCAAGATATACGTGGTTAGGAAGTGAACTCAATGCAATCTTGTGAATATTTGTATGATCATGTCTAAGATTGCAGGAAATATGAAGAAAAGAATTTGACACCAATTGACAAGGTTTAATCTCATCAATGCCCATTGTTATGGGCTTGGGTTTTGGAGAAGATGGGGATGCTGGAGATCGCGGAACGGTTAGCAAACAAGCAAACGGGACACGAGGTTTACCCAGGTTCAGGCCCTCGGAGGGAAAACCCTACTCCTGCTTGCCTTCTCTTGATTACGGCAGAACCGGTGATTACAGGGGTGCGCAGATGCAATCTGGCGTGGAGGTGTGTATGCGAAAGTATGAGAGAGAGATCTAGGTCGTGCCCTCCTAGCCTTTATATAGACTCGGGCAGGTCCCGGGCACAGACCTAGTCGGTTACAGGTTCTAGGGTTTTACCCCTTTGAATTTCCTATCTACTCTAGTCTTGCTCTCCAAGGATCCGAAGGCGTCATGGGCCTTGGCCACCCGAAAATCTTCATGGGCCGGCGTATATTTGTCGCGGGCCTTCCTTGGGCTGGACCAGGTATGCTGAGATCATGTACCCGTAGGGTATAACCATGTCAGTAGCCCCCGAGTGATCAGTCGAATCGTAGATTCGACTGAGGACTCTTCAATCCTTCGGGTGCAACTATGTATTTCAAGAGTTCATGTGTAGGGATTGTTGATGCGTGTGCCTGACTCACCCGGCGGATCGGGGCCAGTTAACTGTCTTAGGACGAAACAACACGATCTTCTTCAGGTTCGAGTCCCTCAACTCGAACCTGGAACATATGCTGGCGTAATTCGACTCAGGCCGCGGAGGACTTACAGGAGTGGAATTCCAGTAAATTTAATTGATGTACCCAACACGTCCGTCGGGATTTTTCACCGCGCCTGCTGGCACGGATTTTTACTAGCAGAGCGCAGTCGTGTGCGTTGCCAGGCCATCAGATGACATCGGTAGGTCTTATCTTTGTGTCGCAGACACAGCATCCGAATGTTTATCACCGCGGAGGTGTTTCGGGTGGCCAAGGAGAACGTTGCTCACTTAGCGTTTAGTTGGGGCAGAGTTGCCGAAAAGTTTTTGCATGCTGATCCGAAGGATCGCAGTCGAATAATTCATAGGGTGCGCGACCAGCGCTCCCTATGGGAGTAGCCCCCGAGTGTCTGTTCGAGTCGTAGACTCGAGTGGAGACTTTAATTCAGACGTTGTTCAGTGTAAGTCCGTAGGACACAAAAAAATTCGGATGCTTAAATCCATCCTCCCTATGGGAGTAGCCCCCGAGTCCGTAGTGGAATCGTAGACTCAACGTAGGACTCGAAGAAATAGTTCGATGATGTTCATCTTTCGGGTGCGTGGCCAGCGCTCCTGATAGGAGTAGCCCCCGAGTAATTAGTCGAATCGTAGATTCGAGTGAGTACTCTTCGCTTTGAAGCCGAAGAAATTGTGACTATTGCTAGTGTAGCTTTTGATGACGTCAGTGCTGATGATCGATGACTTCAAGCGTCTGCTACGCCAGAAATGACTTGACTGAACGAACGTGGGTCCCACTTTCTGACCTTGGATTGACCGGTCACGCGCGGCATGGAGATAATTACGTCGTCGCCTCGATTTCCGCGCGTATTGGACGGCGTGTTAGCGACGGTTCGTTGCGATGCTGACACGTGTATGGCCAGATCCTTCCGTTGGCGTTAGGTCTTCTCGATGGACGGTTGCCGTGCATCGTCTTTGTCTTTATAATCATTGGGGAAAACTTTAGTTTGTTTTCACCGCAGCTATTCTCGTTTTCACTGCTTCCTTGTTCTCTGAGAGTTCTTGCTGCGCGCTGGAATATCCTTTCACATTTCCTTCTTCCATCCTGCGCTCTCACCGCTGGCGCCGCCGTACCGCGATGGGGAAGTCGAAGAAGTCTTCATCTGCGGTTGGTACCAGCGCTGCTGGAGGGATGAAGAGTGCCGCCGCTACCCGTGTCACCGATGGTGGCTGGCGGCGATCGGAGACGCGGGAGAGTGATCTCCGCAAGCTTTGCGAGCGGGGTCTGATCCCACAGGATAGGGAGGCCGTCAAACTTCCAGGCAATGAGGTAATCCCCCGTCCCCCCGCTAGGTATCGGGTTATGTTCCTCGCCTTTGTTATTCGCGGATTTTCCTTGACAGTCCACGACTTCCTTCGTGGACTTCTCTTTCTTTACGGTATCCAACTGCATCATCTTTCCCCCAATTATCTTCTTCACATTGCTTGTTTTATCACTTTCTGCGAGTGCTGGCTTGGTATCGAGCCGCACTTTGGCCTCTTCCAGAAACTCTATTCCGTGAAGAGGCAATCTGGCTCGGATGGTGTTTATCCCATTGGGGGTTGCATCATCTCCCTCAAACCCAATCTGCTTTTCTTTTCTTTTTCCATGTCCGAATCTATCCAGTACTGGCGGAGGCAATGGTTTTATATTCGCGACTTCACAGTGGCTGGGCAGCATTTTGGTCTTGCTCCTTTCGACCCCTCCCAAATAATCGAGCCGAAGAGGTCCTGGAAAAACCAGATCTTGGATGGCGAGGTAGCGGAGATAGAGGCTCTCTATCATCGAGTGGAGGATCTCCAGTTGATTCCGGAGAAGGAAGTGAGCGGTGTGGATATCATCCGCACATTTCTTGAGCGCCGGGTGCAGCCCCTCCAGGATAGGGTGCACCCGATGTTCCTGTATGCTGGGCGCCGTGATCCGACGAGGGTTTCGGCTGAGAAATTCTCCCAAGGAGATCTCGACAGGGCCCTTCGTTCGCTGCTGAAGTTCAAGGCTGGAGAAGATATCCCGGGGAAGTCGCTGACTCCTCCGTTTTCTTCTACGCTTGCTGTTCCACAGGTGTAGATTCGTGCGCGTAGTGCTATTTTCGACTGCATTGTATTTCTCTTTGTTTGCTAACAAATTTTCTTCTCTTGTGCAGAGCTTAAAAGTGCCAGGCATGTCACCTCCATTACCCGGAGTATTTCCGGATGCTCCAGATAATGATGTGGTGGATTCCATGTCCGAGCTGCCGTCAGCGAGGTCTCCGGCTGAAGAGGCCAACGAGTCGAGCGAGGACCACACTCGCAAACGGTCATGGAGCTCCAGCGAGTCTTCGGATGCCTCGACTCCTCCGACTCCTAGGAACCCGCTGTGTCTTGAGCGTCACAGTGATGGACATGGAGGCTCCTCCTCTCCTATTCCTGCCCTTTCCGTGAGGGTTGTAGCGCCGCACCCGCCGGCGAAGCGGAAGAAGGAAGAAAAGAAGGAAGAGAAGAAGGAAGAGAAGAAAGAGGAGAAGAGAGTCCGAAGGACCCCAACTGTCTTCAACCTGAGCGAGCTTGACTCGTAAGTTTCCTCTGCACTGCTTTTTCTTGCCTGTTTACTTTGTACTTGTGCTAATTTGTCCTTGTGCAGGCACTCTTCCAACGACTCCTCCAGCGATGGTGCTCGGGAGATGATGGGGGAGTCGAAAGTTGCATCTCCTCCTCCTCAGACGGTGGCTACCTCTGAAGGCGCTGCTCCGGGCCCTTTGCCGCAGTAGGTTCAGGTGGTTGCGCCTCAGAAGGCTGTGGGCGGACCTTCGGAGTCGCCATCGGATCATGTAAGTAGTTCTGTCTCCTGCCATGGGGGGAGCCCCCGAGCATCTGTAAAAGAGTTTTGTTGTTTCTTCTTCTTTCGAGTCTCGGGGGGAGCCCCCGAGCGTTTTCGTGTGTGTAGTTTGCTTCTGATCTTTCTTTTGGGTGTAGCCCCCGAGACCTTCTCTTGACTAGTAGGTCTTGTCCTTGCAGCCTTTTGTGCAGGATGCCAAACGACTGGTGCAGCAGCACCTGGCACTGGAGGCCAACCTCAAACAGCTTCAAGGTACGTTTATGCCTTTAGTCTTTGCCTCTTCTTGTATTCTTTTTCTGGTATCCGACATTTTGCATTATGTTAATGCAGAGGAGCACAACACCTCCCTCCGTGAGATTGATGCTCTCAAAAAGAGCCTCGGTCAAGCGGAGAAGAAGGCCAAGGTCGCCGTGGATGCGAAAGGGCACCTCGAGCTGGAGCTGGCTACTGCGGCCGAGGCTAAGGAGCGCCTGCAGCGGGAGGCCACGGACCGCGAGGAGCAGCTTGCCACCGCCACGGCCTCACGCGAGAGAGAGGTGACCGGTAAACTTATGGCGGCTGCCAAGGCTGTTTCGGGTGAGTATCTTCACCTTCGTCTTTTTTGGTTTTCTTGTCTTTCTTCTGTGGTGCTTTCGTTCATTCCTTGTCTTTATTGTCTCAGATGCCGCGGGCATCGAGTTTGACCGCGGTGCTCTGGAGCACGGGAGTGCTCTGGATGATGCTACTGCAGCGGTCGAAGATCGCTGCAGCACCGTCGTCAACTCGCTCGCCAAGGCCAAGGAGGTCCTTGGGCACTTCTATAAGGATCTTGTCCCCAAGGGCGCGACACTTGATGATGTTGATGCTCTAGAGGAGGCACTGTCAGCCAAAGCACCTGCGGCGTACAAGCGCAAGTAGAACGGAATCGGCGCATCCGTCGGGCTGGCGATGGCCTTGGCGGCTGGAGCGGAGCTAGACCTTCCCCAAATCACTTCCCGGATGCCGACGACTGCGGATGGATCCGAGGTAGCCTTCGCTACCTATTCTGCTCGCTGTAAGCGTTATGGGCCAAAGCTGATTGATCTGCTGGCCGAGTACGCGCTGCGGCAGCAGGGGGAAGCCAAGGCGAGGCAATCCGGCTCCGAGGCTACTCAGGGTGCCACGTCTTAGGCGCTGTAGCTGTAGGATAGTTGTAGTCTCTTTTGTTGTAATTATTTTGATGAACAAATCCTTGTGCCACCTAGTGGCTTTTGATGCAATTAATAAATTTATTGAGTTATGTGCTCCTTCCTCTGCGTGTTCATGTCTTTGCCTTTCTGCTGATCTAGGGTCCTTCGGGTGCTGATCCTGTTGACACCTCGCCCGTAGCGCGGCTGCGGCCATCCTTGGATGATTCGTTGTAGCTTGCTTTTCTTCGAGACCGTGTTCGTAGTCTCGAGAGAGAGTTGCTTGGGGTGCGTGTCCATGCCGACGTTTGGAAGTCCAAGGCGGATCGCGGTGCTGCTAGAGAGTAGTATTTGATGGCGGAATTGATTCGATTGTCCGAGCAGCTTCAGTGTAAGTTTTTCGAGTTGTTTCCCATTTCTTCGGATGCGCCTGCTGGCATTGCATCTTACTATTGTGCAAGTATTGCAGGTGCTAACCTTGCTCCAAGGGAAGAGAAGGAGCGTGTTGCTGTTCGGGTCAATTGTTTGACTCAGCAAGACATGGAAGCCGGCGGGTTCTTCTGGATGGGTCGTGACCGTGCTATGGTCCTTGCGACGGTGCAAGATCGCGTTCACCAAGTATCGCGGGTGCTTCGTCAGGTGTAGACTTTGCTCGCGTTAGTTCTGCATGTTATGTTTCCGCTGGATGCCGCGCCAACAACACTTGCTGGTCTTCTGTCGAAGTTTCGGAACGTGAATCATGTCAAGGAATTGGTGCGGCACCAGCTCGTCGCAGGAGTGAAGGCTGCATTGTCCCTTGTGAGGCTGCATCGCCCTGATGTATATCGGTCCGCTGTAGCGGCTGGGCCACCCCCTCGACCAGATGGTGGTGTGTGGGATATGCGTCCACATTACGCGGCTGTAAGGCAGTATGCCGAAGAGATTGTAGATCTATTTGAGCATGCACTCATGTTTTTCTTCAGAATAGGTAGTACCTGTAAAAGAGATAGATGTAAAATTTGTATATATTTGACTAGGCGTGCTTTGCCCTTTGTTATAAAGGTATGGTCGTTGTTTGAGCACGTAGTGCTTTGTTTGCATACGTGTCCTTTTCGTTATCCTGACGTGGTCAGCTACTCAGGTGTACACGTGTTGTCCTTAGTCGATGAAATCGTGAGGTGGGGGGAGCCCCCGAGTGCGTTTGTAGCATGAAGTAAAGGTGCGAATAGCAAAACAAAATTTTGGGGCGAGACACTTAGCTTTATTTATATCGTAATGGAGGAAGTACATTGTTCGGCTGAGTAGCCTTGGCTGAATAGCCTTATTGAAAGTAAAAGGGTAGGTAGCTAGGGGTAGAATCGTCGCAGCTGTGCAACGTTCCATGGGTTGGAGTATGCGACTCCAGACTCCACGTGCTTGAGGCGATAGGCGCCACCTGGGATGACTTCAGTGACGATGTAGGGTCCTTCCCATGGTGACTCGAATTTCTTTGGTCGCTCTTGCTTGAGTCACAAGACGAGGTCTCCTTCGACGAAGGACCTTGGGCGCAGCCGTCGCCTGTGGTAGTTGCGGAGACTCTGCTGGTACACCGCTGATCGAGCTGCTGCTATGTCTCGTGCCTCGTTGAGTGTGTCGACGGCGTCTTCGAGTGCAGCCATGGATTCAGCTTCGCTGTAAGCAACGACCCGGGGGGCCTGGTGGCGTACTTCGGCTGGTAGCACGGCTTCGGCTCCGTGCACCATGAAGAACGGCGTGTAGCCGGTGGAGCTGTTTGACGTGGTACGTAGGCTCCATAGGACGGAGGGTAGCTCTTTTGTCCATCCTCCGGCGAGTCGCTCGAGTGGGATCATGAGACGCTTCTTGATGCCAGCGCCGATTAGGCCGTTGGCCTTTTCCACCTGCCTGTTCGTTTGCGGGTGTGCCATCGAGGCGTATGTGATGTTGATTCCGAGGCCTTCGCAGAAGTCTTGGAATTCTTTGGAGCTGAAGTTTTATCCATTGTCGGTGATGATGCTATGCGGTACGCCGAACCTGTAGACAATGGATTCAAAGAACTTGGCGGCAGTTTTGCCCTTTTGGTTAGTGACCGGCATGGCCTCGATCCACTTGGTGAATTTGTCGACTGCGACCAGGAGGTAGACGTGCCCCCCTTTCGAGGACCTTGGCAGTTTGCCGATCATGTCGAGGCCCCATTGAGCAAAGGGCCAGGCTAGAGGTATGGCCTGAGCTCTGACCCGGGTGCGTGTGGTTTGTCGGCGAACCTTTGGCACCCCTTGCATCTTCGGACGATGTCCTTTGCGTCGCTCATGGCCGTTGGCCAGTAGAATCCAGCTCGTAGATCTTTGGCGACAAGGGAGCGGCTGCCTGCGTGATGGCCGCACATGCCCACGTGGATGTCTTGGAGGATGGTTTTCCCGTCACTGATGGTGGCGCACCTTTGTAGTACACCCATAATATTGTGCTTGTACCGCTCGCCATTGATGATGGTGAAAGCTTTTGACCGGCGAGATATGCGCCGGGCATCTGTCGGGCTATCAGGCAGTTCTCCGTCTATCAAGAACTGGAGGTACGGTCGCGTCCAGGTTTCTTCGACTGCCATGACCTGCATCAGGTTGACCATAGCGACCTCTGTGTCCAGTTTTTCGGGTCCTTCATGACTTTCGGGTAGCGTGGCCCCCGAGTGTTCTGCTTCTTCGGGTGATCCCTTGGGGAATTTCTGCTTGATGGATAGAACGCAGATCTGTTCGAGGAACACACCTAGTGGCACCCTTGCGCAGGTGGAGCCGATTTTGGTGAGTCTGTCGGCCTCCTCGTTGCTTTCTCTTCCAACGTGCTGAAGCTCGCAGCCGTCGAATTCTCCTTCGAGTGCGTTGTAGAGTGCGCGGTACGCAATCATGTTTTTGGCGTGTGCGTCGCACTCATTCATCGTCTGTTGGACGATGAGGTTGGAGTCACCATAGATGACCAGGCGCGTTGCGCCGCAGATCTTTGCCATCCTCATGCCGTGGATGAGGGCTTCGTATTCGGCCTCATTGTTGGAAGCTCGGAATTTCATCCGAAGGACGTACTTCATCTTGTTGCCCTACGGGGAGGTTAGTATGACCCCGGCTCCTGCTCCAGCTTCACGCTTGGAGCCGTCGAAGTGCATCGTCCATGACTGCGACATGTCTAGGGTGTCTGGCAGCTGCAGCTCCATCCAGTGTACAAGGAAGTCCGGGAGGACCTGAGACTTGATTGCGGGTCGCTTCTCGTAGACGATGTCTAGGGGTGACAGTTCGATGCCCCACAGGGCCACGCGTCCTATGGCCTCTGGGTTATTCAGGATGCTGTTCAGGGATGCCTCATTGACGACCATCACCTGGTGCTCCTGGAAGTAATGGCTCAACCGATGAGCCGTCATGAACACGCCGTAGGCGAGTTTTTGATAGTGAGGGTACCTCTGTTTTGTTGGCGTCAATACCTCGTTGAGGTAGTAAATTGGGCGTTGGACCCCATGGGTCTTGCCTTCTTCGGGTCGTTCGACCACTAGCACGGTGCTGACCACCTGGTGTGTGGCTTCTATGTACAGCAGCAGAGGCTCGCGCTCCTTTGGCGTGACCAAAATGGGCGAGGTGGAGAGCAGTCGCTTGAGACTTTGGAATGCGTCGTCCGCTTCGGGTGTCCACTCGAATTTATCTACCTTGCGTAGCAGCTGGTAGAATGGCAGGGCTTTCTCGCCCATGCGGCTGATGAACCTGCTCAATGCCGCTATTTGCCTTGCGATCTGCTGGACACCCTTGAGACTCTTCGGCTTCTCCATCGCCATGATGGCCCGGATTTTCTTCGGGTTCGCCTCGATCCCTCGCTGGGAGATGAAGTAGCCAAGGAGCTGACCCGATGGGACGCCGAAGGCGCACTTTTCGGGATTGAGCTTGATCCTGTAGCGATCGAGATTATCGAACGTCTCGCGGAGATCGTCGATGAGTGTTCTCGCCTCCCTGGTTTTGATGACTATGTCTTCGACATAGACTTGGACGTTGCGACCGATCTGGTCCTTTAGGCATGCCTGCATGCATCGCTGGTACGTGGCACCTGCGTTCTTTAGCCCGAAGGGCATTGTGTTGTAGCAGAACACTCCGAACGGTGTGATAAACGCCGTTTTCTCTTGATCTTCGACCTTGAGTCGAATCTGGTTGTAGCCTGAGTAGGCGTCGAGGAAGGAGAGTTTCTCGCATCCTGCAGTCGAATCAATGATCTGATCGATCCGAGGAAGAGGGAAGTGGTCCTTTGGGCAGTGCTTGTTCAGCGACGTGAAATCCACGCACATCCGCAGGATGTCCGTGTCCTTCTTGGGTACCATCACTGTATTTGCGAGCCACTCGCTTTCTTTGATCTCCCTAATGAAGTCTGCAGCGAGTAGTCTGTTGATTTCCATCCCGATGGCTTTGGCCCGTGGCTCGGACAGTCTCCGGATGGACTGCTTGACGGGCTTGGTGTCTGGAAATACGTTGAGTGCATGCTCGACGAATTCCCTGGGAACTCCTGGCATGTCCGCAGGACACCAGGCGAAGATTTCCCAGCGCTCACGGAGGAATTTGACGAGCGCGCTTTCCTATGCGGGGCTGAGGTCGCTGGCTATCAGCGCCGTCTTGGAGGCATCCGTCGGGTGGACCTGCACCTTCTTTGTGTTGACGATGGAGTTGAAGGACATGTCAGGTGCGTTTTGTCGTGCGATAGGGGGTGCCCCATTGTCCGTCACCTCGCGGAGCCTTACGAGCTCATCCTGCATGACGAATGACTGGGAGATTCTGTTGAAGTCCCTGTCACATTGGTCCGATCGGGTGAAGCTCTCGTGGACTATGATGACGCCCCTGGGTCCTGGCATCTTGAGTAGCAGGTATGCGTAATGTGGGACAGCCAAGAACCTTGCGAATGCTACACGCCCGAGGATGGCGTGGTATTGTGATGGCCAGTCTACCACTTCGAATTCGAGCCGCTCGAGTCAGAAGTTGTCCGGCTTGCCGAAGATGACGTCGAGCCATATTTTGCCCAGGGGGAATATGCCCTTTCCTGGGACGATGCCGTGGAACATTGTGTCTAACTGTTCCAGGCTGCACTGCGGGATCCACATTGCTTCTAGAGTACTTGCGAACATCAGGTTGATGCCGCTGCCGCCGTCCATGAAGACATGGCTCATCTCGAAACCTCCGATCTGCGCCTCCAGCACCAGGGCAGCATGACCTGGGCGAGGGATCTGGCAAGGGTGATCCGAACGACTGAATGTGATGCAGGACTCCGATCCGCTGAGGTACTCAGGGATGGCGGGTGGAGTTGTCATGGCTAGGTTGATCTGACGGGTGATTTTCTTTTGCACCCTATTCGTGGGGCGCCCCTTCTAGATCATCAGTGCTCCTTTCGGCGGGGGATACCCGTTTCCAGCGTTGTTCTGTGATGGTGCGACTGGTTGGTTCGAGCCTCCTACAGGTGGCGGTGGAGGAGCTCCATGCGCTATCTCACCTGGTGCAGGTGCGTTCCCGAATCCAGGAAGTGGAGCTTGCTGCCTCATCTGGACCATGCTTTCGTTGAGCTTCTGGAACTCGCGGCAGTCCTTGAGCATGTGGCTTGCCTTCTTCTTGCCATCCTGCTTGTTGATGTAGAAGTGGATGGTGCATGGACCCGAAAGTTTTTTGTATGCTGAGGGTCCGTTATCGCGATCGCGGCACTGCCATGACTGTGCTGGGCATCCTCCATCGTGGAAATTTCCTCTGCGGTATCCTCCGCGGTTGCGGTTGGCGTCGTTGCGGCGATCGGCGTAGCCGGCCGCGACCATGTGGGGTCCATCGCGATCGTCGTAGACGCGCGATCTCCTCTTGCTACGGCGCTCTCGTCGTTGGCCGTAGTCGTCCTCTTCCTCCGAGTGCGCCCGGTGGACGGAATCTTCACCGTCAGCCCACCTGTTGGCGATGTACATGAGGTGGTCGAGTGTCTTGGGCTTGACGCGCCCAAGTTCCTCCTTGAAGTCCTGGCGCTTGACGCCGTCCTTGAAGGCGTCGATGGCCCTCTCTTTGGAGATGTGCGCTGCGGAGTTCTTGGTGTTGGACCAGCGTAGTATGTACGAGCGAATGGATTCGCCCGTTTGTTGAGTGCAGGCCCGCAACTCCTCGATTGAGGAGGGCCTCTTGCTGGTACCTTTGAAGTTTCGGATGAAGCTGTAAGCTAGCTCCTCCCAGCTTCGGATGGACCCTGAAGATAGGATGCTAAGCCAGATCCGGGCTGCGCCTGTCAGCTGCAGCTGAAGGCATTGCATGGCAGTTTCCTTGTTTCTGCCGTGCAATTTGACGGATGACAGGTGGTCGCTGAGCCACGCCTTTGGGTCTTGTGTGCCGTCGAACTTCGGAGTATCCGAAGGAAGCTTGAAATTTCGCGGCATCTTTGTTCGTCGAACAGATCTGCTGAAGCATCGGGCTCCGCAGAGTTCTCCTTCGTCTTCGTCCATCTCGGATTCAGACGAGCATGCGCGCTTGGCTCGCGCTTTGTCGATTTTGCGCTGTGTGAGCGCGTCTCTGGCATCATAATCGCGGTTGCGATGACGCGAACTCTTGTGCCTTCGAGGGAGGTCATGGTCCTCTTCTTCGGATAAAGGGGTGGGGCTGCGGTCGAACCTGACCGGAGCTTTCTTCTTCGGCTCCGTAGGAGCTTCCTGGTGGAGCGCGGCTCCGACGAGTCCGAGTCCGGTAAGTGCGTACTTGTGCATGGCTCTTTTCGGGTCCCCCTCCGGAGGTGGGTGGGACGCGAGGTATGCAGTGGCTGCCATGATCGCAGCCTGCGGCGTTTTCGGGATGACGTTGCCATCGGCATCCATCTCCATGAAGGATGTGTGGAGGGTTCGGGTCACCTCACGACGCTCCTTGGGATCCATGTTCTCCATCCGAGAGCGGTGCTTGTTGCCTTGGTTGCCGTTCGTGCTGGAGCCGATGCCCATGGCGGAGAGCGCAACTCGTCGCGTGCTGGACTCTGAGGCTGCTTGCTTGCGTTTGTCAAGCACCTCTTGCATCTTGACCTGCTTCTTGTGATCCTCGATCAGGAGCAAGTGGTATGCCATGAGTAGGTCCTGTGAGGCGTCTGCAGGCAGGACCGTGCTGCCTGCCACGGCGGCGCGTGCCTAGGCCCATCCTTCTTTGTTAAGGCGGATGACGTGGCCGGTGTTATCCCCTTCGGGTGGGGGGGACTGGCTTCTTCTGTTCCCGCCGTTTCTGTCCTGCGGGTTAGGTGGCGGGTTGGGCGGCGGGTTGGGAGCTTGCTGATCCACGTCGCTCTGGATGACCACGGCGCATCGGTAGCGCTCGTAGATTGGTCTGCTGCTGCCGCAGCTTTTGGATCCGGAACCGTAGGTCCCTTCATCCGATGGCGGATCGCATAGATCGGATTTGCAGCTGCTACTGTCGTAGGACTCATCTGTTGATGATGATGTGCGTAGCACAGGGTGTGGGGCCCATGAAGTGGGCCTGATTGATGGTAGGGGCACCCGCTCAGGGAGGTGGAGGGTGCCAGCTTGCCCCACCTGGAAGCAGAAGCTCCCGAACAGGATCTCGAGTCTGTCGCCTACGGGATCGAAGTCCTTCATGGTGGCCGGTGAGTGGGCAGTGAAGTCGAAAGCGCCGAAGAGGAGGTGACTCTCCGTCACTGCGGAGTTGTAGATCGCTCAGGTTAGGACCGTCATGATCGCACAATCAGCATCCCCAGTTCCCACAGACAACACCAATTGACGAGGTTTAATCTCATCAATGCCCATTGTTATGGGCTTGGATTTTGGAGAAGATGGGGATGCTGGAGATCACGGAACGGTTAGCAAACAAGCAACACGGGACACGAGGTTTACCCAGGTTCAGGCCCCCGGAGGGAAAACCCTACTCCTGCTTGTCTGCTCTTGATTACTGCGGAACCGGTGATTACAGGGGTGCGCAGATGCGATCTGTTTTGAAGGTGTGTATGCGAAAGTATGAGAGAGAGATCTAGGTCGTGCCCTACTAGCCTTTATATAGACTCAGGCAGGTCCCGGGCACAGACCTAGTCAGTTACAGGTTCTAGGGTTTTACCCCTTTGAATTTCCTATCTACTCTAGTCTTGCTCTCCAAGGATCCGAAAGCGTCATGGGCCTTGGCCACCCGAAAATCTTCATGGGTCGGCGTATATTTGCCGTGGGCCTTCCTTGGGCTGGACCAGGTATGCTGAGATCATGTACCTGTATGGTATAACCATGTCACCAATTCAATCTTGTAAGTTCTTTTATTTCAGTTTTGAATCTTCGCTATCCTTTCTCATTTCCTTCTCACTCGAGGGAGAGCAACATCTAAGCTTGGGGGAGTTGATAGCTGTGAGATTCTACACATTTTTTATGGTTTTTATCGATGGTTTTCGTTTGGATTTGATGGTTTTCTAGCTTTACCTAACACTAATACTTCGGTAGCAAAGAAAACTTGGTTTTTAATATGTGTTTCAGGTTCTGAACATCAACAGAGGGATTTAACAACAAAAACACAATATTTAGACGAAAAAAAGCAAATATTTTTTGGAAGCAATCGAGGGGAGGATACTAAAGATTTAACGAGAAACTATATGGCGGGAATATTTATCTCGTCATATAGTTCTGGCCGTATAGATGTTATCTCCTTCGTCTTATTAAAAGGGACAACTTTCGTGAAGAGGCCGAGGATGAAAACAGAACACCCGATCCTCCATACCATCCAGAAGGGAGAAAGAAGAGATCCAGAGAAGAAGGGGAAGACGTTCTTTGTCTCGCTCACCGATCTTTGATCTCCTAGACACCACACCTCCATAGCCATTACTTGTACTTAAGAGAGAGAGAGAGAGAGAGAGAGAGAGATCTCCACCTTGCAAGAGTAGGGTTTGAGATTGTTCTTCCCATCTTGAATTGTGTTGGATTTATTTCTATTTCTTATTGTGGATCTCCACGGTAATATCAAGAAGAACTCCCTTTTTATTATATCGATGATGCTTTCTTCTCTCATGTGTGAGTAAGTTCCCTTGGGCGTGGGCGATGTAGCGGATTGGTGAGATGTGATGTGCCTATATAATTTCCATTAAGTTTATGGTTAATTTTAATTACTATATTATGTGTGCTTGACTATCTGTGGGATGCTTAATGTCTGTTGTCCAATTAAGGGCCTAGACAACATGATGCTTTGTTCTACATAGATAGAATCTTGTTTGCTAGAAGACCGGCGACCCCCGAATGACACAGGGATATCAATGGGAAACTAGTTTGACTCGAGGATAACGAGGAACCACCGAACTTATTGCATTAGTTTGATCCAAGGAGCTTAATTGCTAAGCAACCTGAAGGATCTTAATCATCTAGTGACTGGCCATGGTTGTGATAAACATGCTAGTAGGATTATTGAAGTTGGGATAAAATCTACCAAGAGGAGTTCCGGCTAATTATGGGTTGCTCGCCTACACACATACTTATAAGATTATAATTGCAACACTTATCACTCATCCATCCGGCACATTCACTATCACCATGAACTGAAACTCCTCGCGCCTACTTCGTCATCTGCAGAAAACAACAAACAAATCATTCTTTATTTTTATGTTTTTTATTTATGAAGTTTTACATTTTAGTTTTATTTAAATACAATCCTTTAATCTAAAATTTATTCTTATTTCAACGCTTGTAGTCAATTCACTCGAAGACCTGTGAGAATTTTGGGTGTGACAGAGACTTCACCAATAAACACTTATCTTTGGGCTCCCTGTGGGATTGACATATTAACTTTGAAACTAGCTACAAATGATCTGTGCACTTGCAATTATCAAACATGTATAAGATAACCCACTGACCTAAGGTTGTAAAAATAAAATATTAGAGGGGTTATAACATTTTTATACTTGTCCCTGTCCTTACTGTGTCGTGATTCTACTTGGTACGGACGCGTGGTACGGACGGACTCTGTCCGTAGTGCACCTTGTCTTCTCCTCTCTTTTTTTAAGCCTTCCGTCAAAGTTGGTATGACTGAGTGGTACGGACAGGATGCGCCCGTACGAGTGGACGTTACAACCCATGGGTCGTCTTCATGTTTCCTTTGCCTTGTAACGAGGTTGGTATGGGCGGTCGGTACGTACGCGTCCCACCGTACCAGTGCTCGTTAAGCTTGCAGTAGATTTTCTGGAAAATTTTCTACTTCTTCCGATTTTTCGCATGAGCGATGCGGGTGTGCGGTACGTATGATTCCACCCATATTGTTTCTTGTTACGCTCGCTGTGAGTTTCGGAACAAGTTATCTTTCTTCGAAATTTTTACTAAGGACCTAAAATGTTAGTTCAGCATCCAAAACAAAGCAAACATATATTTTTGATGAGAAGATTTAACCAAGATGTGCAACACATGATTAGAGTAATAAATAATTCTACCTATCGAAAATAGTCCCAATACAACTCTGATAGGAAATCATGCACATATATACAAGTGCCAATGTAACATGAATGCAACTAGACTCAAGACGCAAAATTAAGAAAGACACCTAAAAACTTCCGGGTTGCCTTCCGGGAAGAGCTTTCTTTAAAGCCATAGCTAGGCTTAGATGCTCCATTAAATCATCCACCTCGATCCTAGGGGATATCAATTCGAGGTGTAATGGTACTTACCTCTATCAAAATGTTGGAGCATCTCATAGTAGAGTACGGTCGAAGTCGTATCCTCTTGCGGTGAATCGACATCATATAGATGAATAAGTTCTCTCTTCCAAGCGAGCATGGATACACCAAGTGTGGGGGCATGCCTCCTTATATACCTGCAATGAGAAGATTAGAGGTTGAAATATAATTATTAAACTTTTACCTGGGTTACCATTGTAGGGGAACACTTTATAATATTCTTCCTTTGCAACAGGGAGTAAATCAGGTCCCTACATATTAGCATCAAAAGATTCATAACAAGGTTCTATCACTAGTTCATTATTAGTAATGCTCTCTGTTGGAGATATTCCCTAGAGACAGTAATAAATATAGTTATTATTATATCTTTGTGTTTATGATAAATGTTTACATTCATGCTATAACAGTATTAACAAGGAAACATTAATACTTGTGTGATTTGTAAACTAAATTAGAGTCCCTAGTAAAGCCTCTTCATAATACTAGCTTGTTGGTTCATAGACGATTGTGGTTTCCCTATCATGAACATTGAGATGTTATTAACAACAAGATCATAACATTAGGAGAATGGTATGACGGACATACTCCTATAGATAAGCGCAGCATAAAGATCAAGTCATTTTAAATAGTTCAATTGCTATATGCTTTCTGATACATAGTAACCTAATTCCTTCGACCATGAGATCATGTTTATCACCATCACCGGAAGGATGCTTTGATGACATCAAACACCACACCGTAACTGGGTGGCTATAAAGGTGGCATTGAGTGTTTGGAAAGTATGGGTTGAGACACATGAATCAAGAGTGGGATTTGTCCATCCATATGACGGATAGATATACTCTGGGCCCTCTCGGTGGAATGTCATCCAATTAGCTTGCA
Source organism: Avena sativa (assembly GCA_916181665.1). Taxonomy (NCBI): domain Eukaryota; kingdom Viridiplantae; phylum Streptophyta; class Magnoliopsida; order Poales; family Poaceae; genus Avena; species Avena sativa. The sequence continues at coordinate 15,391,326 of OV702286.1, read as the reverse complement.
AGCATGTGACTGGCTCACAAGGGATCACATACCATGGGAACGAGAAAAGAGTACTTATCAGTAACGAGGTTGAACTAGGTATGCAGAGATACCGACGATCAAAACCTCGGATAAGTAAACTATCGTGAGACAAAGGGAAATTGGTATCGTATGTAAGTGGTTCATTCGATCGCAAAGTAATCGTAGAAATATGTGGGAGCCATATGAATTTCCAGATTCCTCTATTGGTTATTGATCGGAGAAGTATCTCGATCATGTCCGCATAATTCACGAACCGTAGGGAGACACACTTAAGGATTCGATGTTGTTGAGTAGTTATGGAATGATGAGTAAGAGACCGAATGTTGTTCGGAGTCTCGGATGGGATCCGGGATATCACGAGGAGATCCGGAATGGTCCGGAGAATAAGATTCATATAAGGAAAGTCCTGTTTCGGGGTTGGAGAATGGTTCCGGTGTTTTCATCGGGAATGTTCTAGAAGGTTCCGGAAGGTTCGGCACTCCAGAGGGGAAGGTTACATGAATGTGTCATAACAAGTTGGAATGGTTGCATCATGTACTAGGTGTCATCGCTGAGCAAAATAAAGGGATAAATCAAATCCTAGTTTGAAAAGTCAAACGCCAATTTGAAAAGTCAAACGGCAAGTTTGCTTGGTGGAGGGAGAGTAGGAAACCTACTTGGGGAGGAGTTCCTCTCCCTCCACCGCCGTCCAAGGAGGCCGAGTTGGGGAGGGACTCCCCTCCCCTTGGCCGCGCCCTCCCACCTATATAAGGAGGGGCAGGGCTGCCCCTCCAAGACCTACACCTCTCTCCTCTAAACCTAACCCTAGCTGCCGGCCTCCACCAAAGTCGTCGCCGCCCTAGGGTTTGCCCAAGCCACCGACTTGGGGCAATCCCCTTGCCCTAGCCGCCGGCCTAGCTCCCTCTACTTGGTGCCTCTAAACCCTAGATCGCCAAACCTCTCTCATAGTCCACCATACTCGCTCCGGCTTAAGGCGAAACCCTGCGAGATCTCCCCTCTACTTCCGGTACCACGCCGTCATGCTACCGGAATCGCGAGGAGAGTGCTACAACCTCTGCTGCCTGTTGGAACAAGGGAGAGGAAGGTCTTCATCGAGTACCGAACGTGTGACCGACTGCGGGAGCGCTGCCGGAACACGGTGCCGGAAGGATCGTCTACACGATCTTGAGATCAGGAAGAGTACGACTACATCACCCACGAGAATCCGCTCTCGTTAACCGCTTTGGAATCTTCGAGGGTGAGTTCCCCTATCGACTCATTGCTACAATCTAGTATATAGATCTTGGCTTGTTTGTTTGCATGCAGTAGAAATTTTTTGTTTTCCATGCTACGAACCCCTACAGTGGTATCAGAGTCGTGTCTATATGTAGATCTGTTGCACGAGTAGAACACAATGGTCATTGTGGTCGGTGGTGCTTTTATTATCAATTGCTTCTTGTGTACTTTGCATCTTGCGGTATGATGGGATGAAGCGGCCCGGGCTAACCTTACATGACATCATTCATGAGACTTGCTCCACGCTAAACATGCAACTTGTATTGCATAAGTGGCTTTGCGGGTGTCTGTCTCTCCCATTATAGTAAGATCCAATTTACAACGGGCACTTGATAGTTCTAGCATCAACGTTTTGGTTCTTGTTCGTAAGTTAGAGCGACACTTATTGAAATCCCCAAACCACATAAAATATGCAAAGAAAATTAGAGGCGTCTAACTTTGTTTTGCAGGGGTGTGTTGTGATGTGATATGGCCATGATTGTGATTATATTTGATGTATGCAATGTTCCTTATTGTAAGTTGGCAACCGGCAGGAGCCATATGGTTGTCTTTAATTTCTGTTAAGGCCCACGTGTCTATTCAAAGTAGTTGTAATAGTTGAAGCTGGTGGACGACAACCATGGAGCAGCGTCATTGACCTTGATGCAATGTCGGTGATGATGGAGATCATGTTCGTGCTTGAAGATGGAGATCGGAAGCACAAATAATATAGGCCATATCATATCACATATTATGAATTGCATGTGATGTTAATCCTTTATGCATCTTGTATTGCTTAGTTAACGACGGTAGCATTATAAGATGATCCCTCAAGCACACAAATTTCAAGTTTTAAAGTGTTCATCCTCAGTTAGCACCGTTGTTAAAGCTTGTTGTTTCGAAGCACCACGTGATGATCGGGTGTGTTAGATTCTGCAAGTGTATACAACGTGAGAAAGCCAGTTTTGCTCATGCAGAAGCTAAGGTTTGATCTTGACGAGCCTAGCATGTACAGATATGGTATCGGAACACGGATCCGAAAGGTAAAGCATGAATCATATAGTAGATATGATGAACATGTCGATTGTTCGCCATTGAAGCTACATCAACTCTCGTGATGATCGGCTTTGATGTGGTGGATTTGGTTCGTGTGATCACTAAAACAATGTGAGGGATATTGTTTTGAGTGGGAGTTCACCTAGATTAATTTAACTATTAATTAGAACTCAATTTGTCATAAACTTAGTCTAAACTATTGCAAATATGTTGTAGATCAATGGCGGCCCCTACCATCAATTTTAATGCATTCCTAGAGAAAGAAAAGTTGAAAAACAATGGAAGCAACTTCGCGGATTGGTTCCGCAATTTGAGGATTGTCCTCAATGCTAGTAATTTGACCTATGTGCTGGATGCACCGCTGGGTGACCCGCCTGCAGCTACTGCTACCGATGAAGTAAAGAATGTTTACCTCACTCGGAAGAATCAGTACTCCACAGTTCAGTGTGCTATCTTGTATGGTTTGGAATCGGAGCTTCAGAAAAGGTTTGAGAATTCAGACCCACATGATATTGTCCGTGAACTCAAGATGATATTTGAGGCTCACGTGGCAGTTGAGAGTTATGAGGCTTCTGAAAAGTTCTTTAACTGCAAGATGGAAGAGGGCAGCTCCGTCAGTGAGCATGTGCTTAAGATGTCTGGGCACGCAAACAAACTCCAAAGTTTGGGTATAGTGATTCCTAATTCTTTGGGGATACATCGTGTCCTCCAATCACTACCACCAAGTTACAAGAACTTTGTGATGAACTACAATATGCAAAACATGGACAAGACGTTGCCAGAACTCTTCTCCATGTTAAAATCCGCAGAAGTGGAGATCAAGAAAGAGCACCAAGTGTTGTTGGTCAATAAGACCACCAAATTCAAGAAAGGCAAGTCTAAGCAAAAGGGACACTTCAAGAAGGGTGGTAAGAAAGTTACCGCACCGACGAAGAAGACCAAGGCTGGACCTAAGCCTGATACTGAGTGCTTTTACTGCAAGCAAGAGGGTCACTGGAAGCGGAATTGCCCAAAGTACTTGGCGGATTTGAAGAACGGCAACATCAAGAAGAAAGGTATATCCGATATACATGTTATTGATGTGTATTTCACTAGTATTTGTAGTAGTGTCTGGGTATTTGATACTGGTTCGGTTGCTCATATTTGTAACTCGAAACAGGTGCTGCAGAATAAACGGAAGCTAGCGAAGAACGAGGTGACGATGCGCGTTGGAAATGGATCAAAGGTTGATGTGATCGCGGTCGACACGCTACCTCTTCATCTACCATCGGGATTAGTTTTATACTCAAATAATTGTTATTTGTTGCCTGCGTTGAGCATGAACATTATATCGGGATCTTGTTTATTGCGAGACGGTTACTTGTTTAAGTCCGAGAATAATGGTTGTTCGATTTATATGAGTAATATGTTTTATGCACATGCACCTTTGATAGATGGTCTATTCTTATTGAATCTCCATTGTAGTAATACACACATAAATAACATTGAGGCTAAACGTTTGAAATTGAGCGATAACTCGACCTATATGTGGCACTGTCGTCTTGGTCATATCGGAGTGAAGCGTATGAAGAAACTCCATTCTGATGGACTTCTTGAATCACTTGATTTCGAATCACTTGAAAGATGCGAAGCATGTCTGATGGGTAAAATGACTAAGACTCCATTTTCTGGTATGATGGAGCGAGCTACAGACTTATTGGAAATCATACATACCGATGTGTGTGGACCAATGAGTGTAGCATCGCGCGGTGGTTATCGTTATGTTCTTACCTTCACGGATGACTTGAGTAGATATGGGTATATCTATTTCATGAAACATAAGTCCGAAACTTTCGAGAAGTTTAAGGAATTTCAAAGTGAGGTAGAGAATCAACGTAACAAGAAGATTAAATTTCTACGTTCTGATCGTGGAGGTGAATATCTAAGTTACGAGTTTGGCGAACATTTGAAGAAATGCGGAATACTTTCACAATTGACACCGCCGGGAACACCACAGCGTAATGGTGTGTCCGAACGTCGTAATCGAACTCTCTTAGATATGGTTCGTTCTATGATGTCACTTACAGATTTACCGCTATCATTTTGGGGTTATGCATTAGAAACAACTGCATTCACTTTAAATAGGGAACCATCTAAATCCGTTGAAACAATACCGTATGAATTATGGTTTGGGAAGAAACCTAAATTGTCGTTCCTTAAAGTTTGGGGTTGCGAAGCCTATGTAAAGAAGTTACAGCCGGACAAGCTTGAACCCAAAGCAGAAAAATGTGTCTTCATAGGATACCCGAAGGAAACTATCGGGTATACCTTCTATCATAGATCCGAGGGCAAAATCTTTGTTGCCAAGAATGGATCCTTTCTAGAGAAGGAATTTATCTCGAAAGAAGTGACTGGAAGGAAAGTAGAACTCGACGAGGTTGTTGAACCTTCTCTCGAACTTGCGAGTAGCGTAGCACCGGAAGAAGTTCCTGTGGTGCCTACACCAATAAGAGAGGAAGCTAATGATGATGATCATGAAACTTCGGTTGAAGTTGCTACAGAGCCTCGCAGGTCAACGAGAACTCGTATCACTCCTGATTGGTATGATCCCGTTATGAGTGTCATGTTGGTGGACAACACCGATGACCCTGCGACATATGAGGAAGCGATGATGAGCCCAGATTCCAATAAATGGCAAGAAGCCATGAAATCCGAGATTGGATCCATGTACGAAAACCAAGTATGGACTTTGGTGGACTTACCGGATGGCCGGAAGGCTGTCGAGAACAAATGGATTTTCAAGAAGAAAACATATGCTGATGGTAATGTTACTGTCTATAAAGCTCGACTTGTCGCAAAAGGGTTTCGACAAATTCAAGGAGTTGACTACGATGAGACTTTCTCACCAGTAGCGAAGCTAAAGTCTGTGAGGATTATGTTAGCAATCGCTGCATATTACGATTATGAAATATGGCAGATGGATGCCAAAACAGCATTCCTCAATGGAGACATTGATGAAGAGTTGTATATGATGCAACCCAAAGGTTTTGTCGATCCTAAAGATGCTAACAAGGTGTGCAAACTTCAAAGGTCCATATATGGATTGAAGCAAGCATCCCGAAGTTGGAATCAACATTTTGATAAGGTTATCAAAAGTTTTGGTTTTATACAAACTTATGGAGAAGCTTGTATTTACAAGAAAGTGAGTGGGAGCTCTTCTTAATACTATATGTAGACGACATATTGTTGATTGGGAATGATGTAGACCTTCTTAATAGTGTCAAGGAATATTTGAATAATAGTTTTTCAATGAAAGATCTTGGCGAAGCAGCTTACATATTAGGCATAAAGATTTATAGAGATAGATCGAGACGCCTAATATCATTGTCACAAAGTACATATTTGGACAAAGTTCTAAAGAGGTTTGGAATGGAAGATAGCAAGAAAGGGTTCTTGCCCATGTTGCCCAATACGACCTTGAGTAAAACTCAAAGTCCAGCAACGGCAGAAGATAGAGAAAGGATGAGTAAGACTCCCTATGCATCAGCCATAGGATCTCTAATGTATGCCATGCTATGTACTAGGCCCGACATTGCATATGTTGTTAGTTTAACTAGCAGATATCAAAGTGATCCAGGAGTGGATCATTGGACAGCGGTCAAAAACATCCTTAAGTACTTGAGAAGAACTAAGGATATGGTTCTTTCTTATGGAGGTGATGAACAGCTCGTTGTTAATGGTTACACCGATGCTAGTTGGAACACCGATCCGGATGATTCTAAATCACAATCTGGATATGTATTTATTTTGAATGGTGCAACAGTTAGCTGGAGGAGTGCAAAGCAAAGCGTTGTGGCGAGATTTTCAACTGAATCGGAATACATAGCTGCTTCGGAGGCTTCACAAGAAGCGATATGGATGAAGGAGTTCATTATAGAGCTCGGTGTGGTTCCAAGTGCGCTGGACCCAATGTCTATCTACTGTGATAACATGGGCGCCATAGCCAATGCGCAAGAACCAAGGTCACACAAGAAGCTGAAGCACATCAAGCTACGTTTTCACGCTATTCGAGAACATGTCCAAGATGGAGACATAAAGATTTGCAAAGTACACACAGATCTAAATGTGGCGGATCCGTTGACTAAACCTCTCCCGAGGGCAAAACATGACCAACACCAAACTGCCATGGGTGTTCGGTATATTACCATGTAATCTAGATTAGTTGACTCTAGTGCAAGTGGGAGACTGTTGGAGATATGCCCTAGAGGCAGTAATAAATATAGTTATTATTATATCTTTGTGTTTATGATAAATGTTTACATTCATGCTATAATAGTATTAACAAGGAAACATTAATACTTGTGTGATTTGTAAACTAAATTAGAGTCCCTAGTAAAGCCTCTTCATAATACTAGCTTGTTGGTTAATAGATGATTGTGGTTTCCCTATCATGAACATTGAGATGTTATTAACAACAAGATCATATCATTAGGAGAATGGTATGATGGACATACTCCTATAGATAAGCGTAGCATAAAGATCACGTCATTTTAAATAGTTCAATTGCTATATGCTTTCTGATACATAGTAACCTAATTCCTTCGACCATGAGATCATGTTTATCACCATCATCGGAAGGATGCTTTGATGACATCAAACACCACACCGTAACTGGGTGGCTATAACGGTGGCATTGAGTGTTTGGAAAGTATGGGTTGAGACACATGAATCAAGAGTGGGATTTGTCCATCCATATGACGGATAGATATACTCTGGGCCCTCTCGGTGGAATGTCATCCAATTAGCTTGCAAGCATGTGACTGGCTCACAAGGGATCACATACCATGGGAACGATAAAAGAGTACTTATCAGTAACGAGGTTGAACTAGGTATGCAGAGATACCGACGATCAAAACCTCGGATAAGTAAACTATCGTGAGACAAAGGGAAATTGGTATCGTATGTAAGTGGTTCATTCGATCGCAAAGTAATCGTAGAAATATGTGGGATCCATATGAATTTCCAGATTCCTCTATTGGTTATTGATCGGAGAAGTATCTCGATCATGTCCGCATAATTCACGAACCGTAGGGAGACACACTTAAGGATTCGATGTTGTTGAGTAGTTATGGAATGATGAGTAAGAGTCCGAATGTTGTTCGGAGTCTCGGATGGCATCCGGGATATCACGGGGAGATCCGGAATGGTACGGAGAATAAGATTCATATAAGGAAAGTCCTGTTTCGGGGTTGGAGAATGGTTCTGGTGTTTTCATCGGGAATGTTCTAGAAGGTTCCGGAAGGTCCGGCACTCCGGAGGGGAAGGTTACATGAATGTGTCATAACAAGTTGGAATGGTTGCATCATGTACTAGGTGTCATCGCTGATCAAAATAAAGGGATAAATCAAATCCTAGTTTGAAAAGTCAAACGCCAATTTGAAAAGTCAAATGGCAAGTTTGCTTGGTGGAGGAGTTCCTCTCCCTCCACCGCCGGCCAAGGAGGCCGAGTTGGGGAGGGACTCCCCTCCCCTTGGCCGCGCCCTCCCATCTATATAAGGAGGGGCAGGGCTGCCCCTCCAAGACCTACACCTCTCTCCTCTAAACCTAACCCTAGCCGCCGGCCTCCACCAAAGTCGCCGCCGCCCTAGGGTTTGCCCAAGCCGCCGACTTGGGGCAATCCCCTTGCCCTAGCCACCGGCCGAGCTCCCTCTACTTGGTGCCTCTAAACCCTAGATCGCCAAACCTCTCTCATAGTCCACCATACTCGCTCCGGCTTAAGGTGAAGCCCTGCGAGATCTCCCCTCTACTTCCGGTACCACGCCGTCGTGCTGCCAGAATCGCGAGGAGAGTGCTACAACCTCCGCTGCCTGCTGGAACAAGGGAGAGGAAGGTCTTCATCGAGTACCGAACGTGTGACCGACTGCGGGAGCGCTGCCGGAACGCGGCGCCGGAAGGATCGTCTACACGATCTTGAGATCGGGAAGAGTACGACTACATCACCCACCAGAATTCACTCTCGTTAACCGCTTTGGAATCTTCGAGGGTGAGTTCCCCTATCGACTCGTTGCTACAATCTAGTAGATAGATCTTGGCTTGTTTGTTTGCATGCGGTAGAAAATTTTTGGTTTCCATGCTACGAACCCCTACACTCTCCTCATGAGTGTCTAGGCACAAGGCCTCCACAGATAAATTACAATCAGTTTTAGCATTATAAGAATAATTACTAAAGAGAGAGGCATCATAAACAAATTTAGTACTTGTAGTGTGCCAATCTTTGTCAACCTCACATTTTTGTTGTTCCTCCTCTTTATCTTGTGGTTCTTGCAAATGGTTATCTTTGGGCACTATGGTTTTAGACAGTGCCTTACTATCCAACACAAGTGGATTATCACTAAGACGTTCTTGGCAATAAGATTGTAAGAGCAACTCAAGCAGACACCATAAAAGACCAACCCTTAAAACGTGTATACAAGGCACCGAAAACTGCTTTTGTAGGATGAAAATGGTCTGAAGAGACTAGATACGGTAAACTGACCCGTATAACACGCCTTCCCACCTATGGATCACTTTTTCCTTTCTCTTTTCCTGGTCTTCTTCTTCCTTGACCCCTCTGTGAATAGCACGACTCATGGAAATGCCGCCCACTCGCCTCCCTCGAAACCACACATCGAACGTCGCCCCTCCCACGCCCGCTGACCCCTCGCGCTGCCGCCCCCACCCCCTAAGAAGACCCCACGATGCTCCCTGGCACAGCCCCATGCACCGCCGTCGTAGTCCCGTGCACTGTTGCCACCTGCCAGCGCTGCCTCCCGCGCTGCCCGGCGCTCGGCTGCCTCCCCTAGTGCCGCATGTGCGTCGGCCCCCCTCACGCCGCCCGTTGAGCTCTCTGCGCCTGCATGGCCTGGCTGTGGCGTGACCGCGCTGGTGGGTCCTAGCATGTAGGTCCCATTTTGCCAAATCATAGAGAATTTTACGGCTGGAGTGACCGTGTACGGCCGGTGGCCGGTAGACATGGGCGATGGAGGAAATCAGTTTTCCACATGTATCCTCCTGACTGAGCACTACATATAACGACCAAGCTAGTGGGTTCTCATGGAACAATAAAACAAATTACAGGTCGGGTGGTTTTACGGGATCTGCTAGCTCGACAAAATTGCAACAAACTGTAAAGTCACCGGAATTTTAAAGGTTTGGGCTGTTTTACAGGGTCTGCTAGAGTTTCTCTAACATTGGTATCAAGTTGGTAAGTTTCATATGAAGCATACTATAACTACTCTTTATCATGATTGAATCTTTTGAGAGTAGATCGTGGACACCTTTATAAACCAAATACTCTAAGACTTCAACTCTAGTGTAAGATACTAGGGATTCTTCAAAAGTAATGGAACATTGAAAACGAAGGTGGCCAACTACCATACATTTATCACAAATCCCATGATATGAATTACAAAATGATTTTGCACAACCATCTAACAGGTCATGCAGGTTTAAAAAAACCCGATACCAGCGGTAGTATCATGTTCACTGCGGTTTACATCATTTTCTTCTTTCTTCTGTGAGTCCTACAAAAGGTTAGTCTCTTTCACAACAGAAGGGATCAATAATGTTTTACTACCGAAGTTATCAAAACAATAAGAGTATATATGATGTACTACTCCATAGATTCTATCTAGTGCTTTATCTTCTTCATTTATATTTCTCACGTGAGCTAGCAACTCACAACAACCAGTAAAAAGCACATATTCTAAAACCTCCCTATCCACATCCACAAAGCCTACATTACTTTTATTGTAAGATTCTAATGTGGTATCAATGCTACACTCACATGGATAATTAATATGATCTATGGATCCGCATATTTCACAAACAAATTTGTATGAGGAACATAACATGGAGGAATATTATTTCAACCATTCCAACCATTCTTCTAATGCGTCTTGCCTCTTAACATAATATCCAAAAGTTCCAACTTTATTCTCCTCCATTGCAAGCTTCATCTATTCAAAATAGCAATCTCGGAAGACATGATTAGTAGCAAAGGTTTTATAAATTTTTATGGGTTTTTGGTTATATATATTTTTTGTTCTTTTCAAATAAGTAAAAGTAGTAAAAACCAATAAAAAGAAACAAATTGAAACTCATTAACAACTTTTAGTACAGCAACAATAAATTAGCAACTAAGGACAAAGACCAAAAGCGCTTAGCTCCCTGGAAACGGCGCCAGAAAATAGCATGATGACTACAAGTGTACATATCAATTGTAGCTAGTTTCAAAATAAGAGTATCGATTCCACCAAGAGCTATTGGTAGAGGTATTTATGCCCCTTGTTACTATTCACTAGAGAGTACTTGTAGGTTGTCTCTAATTACAAGTAATGGTGTATAAAGAGTGTGTTTGAATAAGTACTAAAGTAAACAAGAACAAAGTAAATAGCAAAACTAAACTAAAGCAAGAGAGTCTCTATGAAGTGTTGTGTGATATGGTTGAGGGGTTCTCAAGGAGTGTAGGATCCACCACTAACATGAAATAATTATGAATTATTAGGATAACCTATTTCTTATGTCATGATACGTGTGGAGAGAGTTACATGATAAGATGTCCACTACAAGGCTCGTAGGAAGCCACTTTGTTGAGCCAAGAATGAAGTCATCTCTAAATAACCACCACGAAGTCTGTAAGTAGTCACCATACAGACCACCACAATTAAGGGTCTCCCCGTGGATATCGTAATTATCTTAGTGAATCTCTCTTTGTTTCCCCTTCGACTGTGCAGGTTGCTAGCCGCGCTTCTAGTCACAATAGCTTTGGGCACGCTTCCAAACACGTCGGTTTTACCCTATTCTTTAGACCCGAAGGCAAATGATATGTGGCTGACTTCACATACCATATAAATATAAGAGATCAAACACACATCATAGATCAATAGATAAATGGACATAAGTAATAGATCATATTTATTTTAATGCATAATAATACTAGGGTTTCATCATCTCTCCCCAAGAAAAAGGAAACTACTCATACATGAAGGGGATCAACACCATGGCAATATTATGGATGAAATATGAAGGTACAATTGAATACAAGTGCAAATTCACAATAGAGATTGGATCACAATAAAGTAAACAAAGGGGATCGAAGTTGGAGACGTTGTTGATGAAGATGGTGATGAAGATCGACGTGTAGCCCTTCAAGATGCAAGTATCCTCTCTCCCTTGAGTGGTATGCGGCGGCTATGGAGGCGGCGGAGTGGCAGGGCTCCATCCCTATGGCGTGTGTGGAATCTCCTCCTTCATCCAGGGTTTTCCCCTCTTTAAATAGACATCTGGAGGTTGGTTTCACGAAACGACGGAGCTGGGGGGAAATATGACCATTGGGCCTTAACAATTCTTGTTCTGTTTGACGAAAGAAAGTCGTCGGAGGGTGGTTCGGGCATACGGTACGGGCGCCCGTACGAGTGGTCGTTACACCGCCTAGACTCTACAGTGTTTTTGCCGCAGTTTCTTCATATGGAGTTCGATTGAGGTAATCTTTGGCTCATTGGATTCGTATGGACGAGGGATACAACACCATGGCCTTGGATCGTCATTTGGAGTTGATGGAAAAATTCACTTCTTCCTCTCCTCAAATGGCTAAGTTTGGTGGCTACAACTCCTCCATATTGAATCCTCTTGGCTCATTTTATCCATGATTTTTCATAGAACCTACACACAAGTCAAAGACAAGAAAAAGGTAATAAAATCCTACTAAACTATTAATTATGAAAATTCCATGTGAAAATGAAAGAGAACTAGTAATCATACATAATAGTCATAGTTGTAGCTAGATGTAGCATGTAATGAGTGACGATATGAATAATTTATATACTAAATATGCTCTAATTTTGGACTCATCACTCATCTGAAAAGAATTTTGAGGTTAAGTGTGCTTGGCCTAGAGAAATTAGAGAATGGGTGACCGACTGGGAACTTGTTCCTGGTACGCACGAGTGAGGACAAAGTGTGCAGAAAATATTAGTGTTGGTCTATGGAGATAGTCTAGAAATCCTATTAAGCTATCAGGGGTGATAGCCGCTAGTCTGGAGAGGACGGAGTGTTACAAGTGGTATAAGATCTAGGTTCTCGCAGTTACATGGGCATGTGCGGATCAGTGGCGCGGACATGTGGAGTATGGCGCGTGTGGACTAGAGTTGACACGGCATGGCACATGTGCCGACACTTGGACGCACACACGTGTGCCAAGAGGGGATGTTCCTGGATTGTGGTTGACCGACGAGGGATTCTATCTTGTAAGGGTGGGTGTATGTGAGATCGTGGCACATGGATTAATAGGATTGATAGGATACTCGTACCAATAAGTTGAATTTTGTTTTCCAAAAGCTCACCTGAAAATAACTCTAAGGTTAAACGTGTTTGTCCTAGAGCAATTTGAGGATGGGGATGACTGACTAGGAAGTTATTCCCGGGTGCGCACGAGTGAGGACAAAGTGTGAAGAAAAGACTAGTGATAGTATGTGGGCGAGATCTAAAAATCCTATTGAGCTGCCAGAGGTGACAGTCACCGGTCCGAAGAGGCCGGAGTATGTTACAGAACTGTTAGTTTAATTACTGAATATATTCAAAGGAGAAGAGGACAACATGATGTTACTCTTCTCAAGCTTACAACATAAGTTTTTTACCAGCAGAACTTGATGAGTGGGCTTAAATGCCCCGCTTGTCGGCTACATAACAGAACTCTTCCTGGTTCACGGTTTTCTGTTTCCAAAGACTAGTAAAATAGGTAGATTTTGGAACCTTAAGAATTAAATTACCCAATATGATTCGTGGAAGGAACATTTGGTAAAACTCGTACCTCAGACACAACTGAATTCATAGGAAGGAACCCTAACCAACCACCAACTTACCTTCCAACCTTCGATCCTCGCAGCTGCATGGTGTATAATCTCGGTCCTCCCCTTACTTTGAAGACTACAGCTCCATAATGCGTTTTCAGTGATGGCACGAATCCAAAAGATAACTGGCGGCCATCAGGTCACGGGACACACCAAGATTTTTCTTGATCCCCAATAATCCTCGTTAGAAATTGGCTTAGTACTAGTGTACTCAAGGAAGAGAGGTACAAATCTTGTAGGGGGGGCAATTGCCCTCCTCCCCAGTAAAGATGTAAGACACATTTGACAAATTTTGTCTAAGAGGAAAATGCAAAATTCAATTGTCCATAGTAGTTAAGAAGCTAAATTTAATCAACATCAAATTATCATGCATTTGAACAAACCTTGACTCATAGAGACGGTATTTACCTCTAGCATCTGCTACTACATCAATGGTCAAACCACTGTATTCTGGCCAATCTGAAACCTCTATCATGAAGTTTGTGGTTTCAGTTGGAACCGGATCTTCTATTTCTACAAAATATGTGGCGACCCATGAATTCCATGGGGGTGGCTCGATTATAAACTCAGTAGGACAAGAACCTCCTATGGCTAACGAGTTCTGCATGACGCCCTGGGCTGGTTCTTCCTGTGTGCCGACGAAACCTGGTCTCGCAGTCGATACCCATCTGGTCCCTCTGACCATTTCGAGCGGTCTCACCAAGTCAGATTTCCAGATTCCGTCGAACGGGTCATGCGGGAACCTAAGGCATAAATAGATAGAGAGAGATTTAATAAAGCCATGCAATTAATAATGTATTTATCCTAACTAGAAATTTTGATGTCAAAGGCACTCATTAATAAAGATTAGATGGTAGCAACAACAATGTTAATGTAGCATATCATGCACAAGAAACTTTAACACATTCACAAATTAAAGTGGCCGAAAATAAATTAAAGACAAACTAGCACTTAATCGTGGACCTTGCCGTTTGAGACCAAACCACAACATCCAGCCACGTCGCTCCGCCAATAACCACTTATAAACCAAACTGTCCACTCAAGCCAAAACCAAATGTTCAATTGACATAAAAAATTGGTGCTAAATAATAAGTCTGTAGAGATACAAACTGTCCACTAAACCTAAAACCAAACGATCAACTTACAAAAATTTTTTGATAGTGAATAACAAGTCCGAGCTACAAATATTGTGATTCAACCAAGAGATAAAACTGAATCACATATATCATTGTAATAAGGACTTCGTATATATTGTACCTTGTACCATTTATCATCAATAAGTCAATGATGTCACATGCTTCATTCGCCTCCAGGTGCTAAAGAAATCATTGTGTTAAACCCCTTGTTTAGTCTTGGATGTCCTTGTGGTTAAATGTGTTTTCTTGTTAGGTGGCATCTTGGTAGCTTGCGTCTATCTTTTCTGTTAGCCTTTCATTTTGGATGTGAGTATTTTGTTCTTCTTCTTTATTGTAATGTACACATACTTGTGACAATATGCATGTGTGTGTGTGACGTGTGATGATAGGTTGTATGATATTGGCTCATTTGGGATAAATTTTGATTAATGGGTTCTGTCGTGATAGGGGAGAGATGATAATCTCTTTTCTTGTGTCAATTTTCCAATTTAGAACTGTTATGTTGTCAAACTTTATAACAGATTTTGCATGATATTTGAAATAGGAAATTTGGTTTAGACATTTGGCTAATTTATGGTACTCCCTCTGATCCATAATAAGTGTGACTGGCACTTATTATCGATCGGGGGGAGTACACACTGTAAGTTCATAGTTGAGTTATTAGATTGCTATTGTGGTTGCTGGTGATCGTATCCTTGAGATCTTTCTTCAGTTGTAAACGTGATAAGTTGTTAATCTCTTCTGAATAGTAAATGACCAATTCAATTTCTGGAACGGATTCTAAATGATCTTTATTATGCTTTTTCTATTTTTTCTATGATAAGTTATTGTCATCTTTTAGCCTTTAAAAATTTGTAAATTGTTTCATGAACATGATTGTCGTCCAAGATTTGTCTATGGAGCTTGCTTCACACGATGAAGTGTATGTTTGGGGACGGGTGCAGACAATCTGCTAGAAACGTGCACCACCTGCTCTGCTAGCAGATACATGACCACCTCCCTTCTCTCGCTTTCGATACTCAGCTAAGCACACTCGAAAAGAGATCTTGTGGTAGGGAGGAATTGCGGTAGGAAGGCACCGATACTGGTGAGAGAGGAGGCTGGAGCATCGCCCCTACTCTAGTCTGGCTGCTCCGCCCGCGAGCACGCACATGTACTCCGCCTAGGGATAGCCATGCACTTCAGGAAGGAGAGGAGCACGCAGGTACTCCACGGCGCCGCTAGCGGCCTCGAAAAGGAAAGGAGAGCCCCGAGCTCCTTCTCCATGCCGAAGGATGCCGTCCCTAGCTGGAGGGAGTTGTTAGCATAAAAGTCCCACTTTTGGAGCAAAATCATGAAAATCTACCACTTTATATTTTCATAGCAAAAATCTATTATATTTGGAGTCAGTTTTCTCAAATAGCACTAAACTCGACTTGACCATGAAATGACACAGAAACTGACAAGGCTAGCCATCTTAAACACTGACGTGGCTACTACAGATGGCGGCCGACATGGTCATTAACGGCCGTTAATAGCATGAGCGGGACCCATCACTTGGCGCCTAGATAGCAGTTGTCCTAACGAGTTAGGTTTCAGTTAGTGACGCGCGTTACGCCCCTCACTCCTTCCTATCTCTACCTAAAATGATGGCGGCAACTCCCGGCGGAGGCGGTGACAATGGTGGCAGCAAAACAAGCAGCAACGGTGGAAGTGTTGATTCATTCGTGGGCGGCACAGGATCGATGCGCGGTGACGCGGGCTCGATTGATTCACGTCCGCCAGCGGTGCTAACCCTGGAGGTGAGGTCAGCGGCTGCACTAGCGCGGGCGGTGATCTCCTCTCCATCGAAGAGAAGCCATCGATGGGCTTCCCCTCTCAGTGGAGTCAAGTAAGTTTTAGTTCCCTATTTTCCCCCTCTATCTACTTATGATGCAGGTGTTGATGACAATGAACATGAAATTTGTTAATGCCCATGATCTGAACAACACTTTCATAGTACTGAATGTGTTGATACAATTGTTAGTCGTTTAATTTTGTGCCATTGATATGGTTGTCACCCTGTCCAAAGTAGGTACTGAATATGTTTTATTTGTAATCTTTTGTAGCCTAGATGATGACATTTGGGAGATCAGGTTTCACTTTCATGGGAAAGATAATCTGGAGAGGACACTTTGCAGATATGACATAACTGTGTTGAATGTGCTAGCTCTAATAGAGTGTCATGGGTATGAACATCGGGACAACATGTATTTTATGAGGGGAAATGGGAAAGGACGGGAGGGGATGGTGGTAATTGAAAGCATGGCCAATCTAAGGGAGATGTCGGCCATTTATAAAGATGATAGTGTTTTGAATATCACTGTGTTGAGAAAAATACAGAATGGCCAGCTGACCTAGACATTGGAGAAGAACTGGAGATAATCAAAGAACCAGTTTTCTAAACGTGACGGAAGATCTGATCTGGCCAATTAGTTCCGCTTTGCTATAATCTCAATAGTAATGTAAATTGGACAGTGCACCACTTCTGTATATCTCTGAATGAGTTTCACTTGTACAGAATACCTTCTGTCTATTTTGCAATCTGGTTTCACGTTGCACCAACCAAGCAAGTTCAGGTCTGACTTGCTCACGGGCGGATCCCGTGAGTTGGCGGGAGTTAACAGGCACTAGCCACATGCACCGTACCATCTGATGTGGCTTGCATCTCCAGCGAGCAGTTTGAAGCTCTCATGTCATATTGATATTGGATAACCCTCATCCTGTCAACGAAAGGAGACACAAACCATTTGGCTCAGCAAAGCATTTCTCTCTTTGTGTTTCTTGTGCACCCGTAGCATTTCTTTCTTGGAAGAGATTGTTTAGACTTGGTGCTTTTTGCCTTTGTGTCAATGAAGGCGTAGTACGGAATTTTCACATAATATTAACACATAACATGTAGTTTGCTCAATTATTTTTCTCGTAATTACCCAGCCAGCGATCGACATCACCGAAAAACAGGTTTCTTACTGTTGGCATAAAAATTAAACACAGACAGATATTCTGTACTTTCTGATTGAGAATTCTACATTTGTTGTTCTTCCGAATAGGTTGGTTTATCTGCTTACTTTGATTAATTCAAGGTATAACATAGACTAAAT
Organism: Avena sativa; assembly: GCA_916181665.1. Classification (NCBI taxonomy): domain Eukaryota; kingdom Viridiplantae; phylum Streptophyta; class Magnoliopsida; order Poales; family Poaceae; genus Avena; species Avena sativa. Next base: position 15,373,872 of record OV702286.1, on the reverse strand, counting down.
AAATAAGATTTCATCTCGGAGATCCCCTTTTTAACAATGCGTGGATAAGTTTCTCTTCAGGTTAGGCTGGATCCTTCCTGTGCCCTTGAGCAAACATAAGCATTGGCTTGTCATATAAATGGTTTCATCCTGGCTAATTTTTTTTAAATAATACATTTTTTTATTGAATTTCACAAATAATACACAAAACGGGCAAATTGCAAATCTGACGGTCGGCCGGCCGTTCGACAGACGACCGACATGGTTCGTCTTTTGAACAGACGACAGACCGGTCGACTTTTATCGAACAGCCGGCAGCGTTGCCTTCTTTTTCCAAAAAGACGACCGCGTTTCCTTCTTTATTCCAAAAGACGACCGAGCATCACGCTGTCGGCCGACAGGGGGTTGCAGCGAGGTTCGTCCGTTGAATGGACGAAAGCCGGGCTCGTCCGTTGAAGGGCCGACGCCACCCGGCATATAACTCAGCGCCGACCCGTCGTCGTCCTCCCCTCCTCTCGCTAGCCCTCCTCTCTCTCGGTTCTTCCTCTTTCTCACTCGCTCGCTCTCGTTTTCGCCAGTTGCTGCACCGATATTTAGCCCAGATTTCTACCCAAACTCGCTGCCCTAACACATTAGCAAGCTAGTAGAGTCCCGATCTACTAATGGAATAGCCTGGTGTAGTGATTTGAGTCGTTTTGGTGGAGGGGTCTGGTGGTGTTCTTGTTGAGCAATGGCCATGGTGAAGGCTGGTGCTGGGTCAACTGCACCTCGCCGTGATGTGATGCCACCCCACAGATATGGATGGAGTACACCGAGGCCTCCGCCACCTCGTCGTCGACACCAGTGGTATCTACTTATGTATCAGGCATTTATCTATCTATGTATGAGACATATATCTACTTATGTATCAGACATTTATCTATCTATGTATGAGACATCATTCTATTATTTCATGATTTTATTCGACAAACTACTCAACATAGCTTGCAACACAGTTCAACATAACTTGCGGTACATAAATAAGAGTACTATCTATCCCTAGCATGATGCCTTTCCCTTTCCCTTCGATGATGCCTCGCCCTTTCCCTTTGACGATCCCTTGCACTTGCTCTTCTTGGCCTGCGCTTTCTTCTTCTCATGCCTCTTGTCCCACTCAGCTCTCGCCTTGCTTCCAACGGGTAGCGGCATGAAGATATCATCCTCATCTTCGCTCTCTTCTATCCAGGCCCTATGTGCCACAACCCGCTCCGTCATGTCATCTTGACTCTTCTTGGCCTGCGCTTTCTTCTTCTCCTGCCTCTTGTCCTACTCAGCTCTTGCCTTGCTTCCAACGGGTGGCGGCATGAAGATATTCCTCATCTTCGCTCTCTTCTATCCAGGACCAAGGTGCATCAGCCCGCTCCATCATGCGAGCTTCACTCTTGAAGGTGAGCTTGTCCCACCTTGCCTGGATCCTGAGAAGCTCTGCTCGTACCTGATTTGGGGTCTTCAGTTTCCACCCTCTCCGATGAAGTGACTTAGCAAGCATAACGAGAGCATCATGGTTTGTTACCAACGTCTCCCAGTGGGCTGGTTCATCGCCTATCATAACACTTCTCGCTATTTGGAGAAGCTCAATGGACATATCTAGCGGCCAAGGAAACGCGTCGTTCATAGTGGAGAGGAGTGTAGGAAAATGCGAGAGCAAGAGAAGAGGAGGGAAATTAATTACAGAGTAAGAGGAGAAAGAGATGAATTGGGTAAAAAGATACATCTCGTTGCCAGCATTTATAGAGACACCGAACAGAATAGGCAGGAAAAAAGGGCGGGAAGGACTGGCGGGAAAGAAGGGCGGAAAGGACTGGCGGGAAAAATCGGCGGGAGAAATCGGCGGAAAGGTGGCGGAAAGTGACGGCGGGATAAACGGCGCGAAACAATAGTCCGAAACCTAAAACAACCTAAAACTTATTTAAAACCTGCCGATCAATGCAACCTTGCATGATCAATGCACCCTTCGTCTTTCCAACAGACGAACACTACGTTCGTCTTTCCAACAGCCGATCACCTGGGCCGTCGTCCTTCCAAAAGACGAAACAGTGTGTCGTATGTTCAAAAGACGAACCGAGTCGGCCGACCGACCGTCAGATTTGCAATTTGCCCGTTTTATGTATTATTTATGAAATTCAATAAAAAAATGTATTATTTAAAAAAAATTAGCTTCATCCTGCGCTTCTTGAGGCCCTGACTGGATTGTATTTCGTTTCAAAGAAGATTGCCTAATTTGGTTGGCCGGTGGATAATTAGTACTCCATTCATCCAGTGCCAGATCCAGATATGCCGAGTTCTGGCGGGTGAACGGACCAGCGCTGTTCTTGCAACTTTCTTTTCTATATAGTACTCCCTCTGTCCAACAATAGATGTCTTAGGTTTTTCAAATTTTGAATGAATCTATATACTAAATAGTGTCTAGATTCATTCAAATTTTGACAAATTTAAAACATCTATTTTGGGACAGAGGGAGTACTTACGTAGAAAAAAAAGTTGCGCGTGTGTCCTTGCAACTAGGGTACCGAGTTCCTCCTTAGCGGGCTGCCGCTTGTTGTTGGGCCAGAGCAGGCCGGGGTGGACGGCCTGTCGGGCTTCAGTTCGGGTAACTCCACCGTACCACGTTTGTTTTAGTACCACATCGCTAGGAAGCAAGGGGTGGAAGCGGTTTATAAGCTGGGTTGGGGCTCTCGTCCTCGGCGAGCGGCAAGCTCGGAAAGCTGTTGCAGTGTTGCAAACACATCAGCAAAAAACTGTTGACCCACGGGCTCTCTCGGCATTCCGGTTTCCTCGAACGAAAACTAAGTCATGTTTCATGTCAACTTCCATGGAAATTTACCGGATATAAGCCTGACATCCCAACGTGTTGCAGTGCACTCCTACATGGGGTGTATAGCTATTTTTTTTGCATCATCAACTAGAGCATATAGCAACTTAAAAGCAGTGCCAATCACGACATGCGTGCTGTTTCATTTAGATTCGATCGATTGTGCACAGCATCCAAGCAAGAGTCTCATTGATAAACCGCGCTAACGATGTCCAGGATGGGATGTTCAAACACAATCACACGCAGTTGCCTGCCGGTGGTGGCAGTACAGTACCCGCCGACGCCTCAGTCTTCGTCTCTCTCCGGAGGGAGCCCACAGGGAAGCAGCATTTTCTGCAACACCAGAAACAACGGTTCAATCATCTACAGTATATTGCAATACCTCGTCGGTATAACTGTGTGTCAGAAATAATTGGACAAACATGCAAATGCAGACCAGTGTAGTATGGCCAAACAACGCTATGAAACGGGGACTACCTCAGATACTGGAAAACTTCAAACATCCTATATTAGATGGCAACAAAATGAATCTGATAAAACAGACCAATTGCAGTTCCAACATAAGCATAGGGGCTCACACAGAAATTCTGGGTACAGATTTAACTTTTTCCTTCATTTTTTATGAGAACAAGAGAATGGGGAAGATAAATCATTGTATCAGATAGCTAGCTTGGTTTACCAAATTCAGTAAGTAACTTATAAAGTTTTATAGCTGAGCAAGCTAGTTTCTAATATCATAAAACGTGGGAACGCTAAGAAGCTAAAACATATGACTGTTAGAGAGCTTGTTGTTCAACGTTACAGAGAGTTAAGTAATGCAAACTGTTGAAATTAAGCCTTATATTCAATTGTCCCCTCTATCTTTCTCTCTTCAATGCACAACCTCTCTTGGAATTCTTCCGAATCGTCATCAATATTTTTTTCTAGTAGGTTCAGAGATGCAACAAGGAATTATGAACCTTGTTGAACAAGTGATCAAGATCGGTTGCTTACTCTCTGGATCAGACCTTGAGAGCGTTGATGGAGAGCAACGGGGTGAGAATCCGAATTTCCTTAATTCCCCTTATTATGCCTCGAAACAGTTGACTAGATCCTCCACTGCAACTGATCTGCCGCTCTGTTCTTACCTTTCTAGAAAAACCCTCTTCCGCTGTGGAATTACAACAAGAGAATCTTGGCGAGCACCAAGAGTGTGATCAATGGCTTTTGCACTGCCACCGCCGACCACGAGTTCCTCCAAGCAGAGGTAAACCGACTCTATGGTACACTGATTGACTAGAAGGAGCGATTCAACATAATCAAGGACCTCCTGAAGACCTTCAATGAGCACATCAAACTGCGTTACCGGGAAAAAGGCTAGGAGGAGATCCATGATATGGATCGAGAAGGCATTTTTGCCTTGAGAGATCAGAGAGACAAGTTGCAGGCAGAACTCACTTAAGAGAGGCTCACCGTGGCCATGCTGACGGAGAAGGCCAACCTTGAGAAAGAGCTTCTCTAGGTGTGGCTCAAGCTCGGCGAGGTCCTCGCGGAAACTTGAGAAAGACATTCATAAAGCTGGAGCATATCTCATGGATGCTCGGTCCAAATGATCATGCTAGTACTGTTCTTGTACGTTCTGCTTATGTCAATACTTGTGAATTTTGTGCACTGGTTAATATATATATATTGCTATACTAAATAGCATTTCTAGCAACCTTAGGACAGCTAACACTAAGTCAGGACTCTTGTCTTTGGATGTATGAGGTGTTCTAGTACATGTCTGGTAGTGTTCTGGGTAGTAGTTCAGTGGTTTTTCCTTTGTTCCCATTTTTGCTCGGTCGGTTTGTGGAAACAAGGGCGGCCACACAGCTGGAGAAGCTCGCCGCCAGAGGCGAGGCGGCCTTGGCGAGGGCGCTCAAGGCTCCCTCCCCCATCTGCGCGATTCCTCGAGAAACTCGGGTGACAACGGCCGTGGCAGCCTCTTCTTCCTCGGCAACCCCGCATCTTCTTCCTCGACGGCCTCATCTGCATCTGCGGAGAATGCGGCTGGAAAGGCCCCAGAATTGACAAGGGTTTTTCCGCCCCTGCCGGCAGCCCCAACCCCCACCCCCGACGTGTCGTCTCCCTCTCCGGCGCCACCTGTAGTTGGTCCAGGAGCATCCACGGCGGCCGCATTGTCCACTGTAAGTTCCGGATCTTCCCAAATTCGTTTAGCAGTTAGGGTTTGCAAGATTGGATTGCGCAAATTAGGATTAGGTTACGAATAGGAATTGAATCGACCAAGCTAGGATTCAAAAGCAGTTCAGGAGTGAAATTTGGGGTTTTCTCTATAGTTGGTATTTAGGGATTTCGTTGTGTGCAATCACAGTTGGGGATTCGAACTACCGAAATGCCTGAGATTGGGGATGTGAGTACTACTAGTTTGTGTGAACTTTGTGATTTCTACTTGTTTCATGCGCATTGCACTACTACACGTGAACTTAGATTCATGTGCATTGCCCTATTTGAGAAACTAGATCATGTGCATTGTACTAGTTCATGTCAACTTAGATTCATGTGCATTGCCCTATTTGGGAAACTTGATCATGTGCATAGTACCAGTTCATGTCAACTTAGATTCATGTGCATTGCACGATTTGGGAAATTTACTAGCATAGCTCAAGTTGGAATGCTTCATATGCTGTGGCTCATCTATTTTTGCTTACTGCCAAGGTTCTGAAGCTCGAATGTGATACGGTCAGGAAGGGCTGGCATCCCTAACCCGGGTATCAGGACGCGCTCCCTGTCAACCACTGGCATAGGGCAATGAAACCACTAGTGCCTGGTAGGCTGGAGACGGCGCACCAGCCGACCAACTTGCATGGCCGTCAGCCCAAGCTGGGACACTTCCCCAAGGCCAAGGTCCCTCACCGGTTCATCATACAGCTGAAGGAGGCTGACCTCCACATGCAGCTAATACCACCAGCGTTCTAGAAGGGCCTGAGGAACTGGATCAAGATCCCGCTGCCCCACGTCATGCCTGTGTCAGCCTGCCGCTAGTGCGACAAATGGGTTCAGGTGGACTGGTTCAGCGGCCAGGTGGCGCTGAGGAAGAACTGGCTATACACATGGTTTTAAAGGCGTCTAGGCGTCCCAAGGCACTGGAGGGGCGCCTCAACGCCTAGGCGCTCAAGGCGCGTTGCAAGGCGACGCCTTTGAGGCTGCCTCAGAGGGAGGCAAGCAGGCAAGCAACACACACACTAGTACACGCACCACCACCAACAGAACAGAGCAAAGGGAGGCTGCGCCATGGGGAGAAGCCGTCCTTGATTCCCCTCTGGGAGAGGGCTGCGCCGGGGGGAGGAGTCGCCAGAAGCTTGGCCGGAGTTGGGGAGGCCGGCAGATGGCGAAGCAGGAGCGAATCTGGCCGGAGTTGGGGAGGAGCGCCTGAGAGGAGAGAGCTCATCTTTCTCTCAATCAGTCAATTGGAGTGACTGGTTGGTTCCTCCAGTCTTCTCTCTCTATTCCCCTCACTTCCCGCGCCCAATTTCTCCAATTCCCGCTCCAATTTTGGATTCCCGGTCGGGCTGCTCTGTTTCCCGCTCGCCTAGGCCATGGCGTCCAAAAGGAGAGAGCTCCTCTCTCTCTTAATCGGTCGATTGGAGTGACTGGTTGGTTCCTCCCTGTTCTCTCTGTCTTTTCCCCTCACTTCCCGCCCCCAATTTCTTCTCTTCCCGCTCCAATTTTGGATTCCCGCTCAGGCTGCTGTTCTTCCCGCTCGACCAGACCAGGGCGTCCAAAATCGCCAGAGCGACGACCTCGATGCCTAGGCGGTCCAATCTAGATGCCTTCGACAGCAGTCCAAGGCGAGGACGACGCCTTGACGTTCCCGGGCGCTCCGACGCTGAGGCGACGCCTTTAAAACCATGGCTGTACAAGTACGACCTCTAGTGTGACGATGTTCTGGAGTTCAAGCTCAAGGCGTTCGTCGTGCATATGACGATCTACAAGGCCAGCTCCTCCAATGCCAGGTAGTACACCTGCCACCTGCCCTGACCATGGCTAGACGACGGCCTGGTGATCTGCTATGTTAAGTTAGCTAAGTATGTAAGTATGTAGTTCTAGTTAGTGTTGCTGATCTTGTGATGGTGAACTGCTATGATGGCTTTTGATTAGGGGTTAAACCCCCGGTGGTTCAGGGGCATGGGATGCCCTGTTGATGGTGCTTTTGCTCAGGGATGTTAGTAAAACTGTTGATTCTGGCTTCCAGGTGTCCTAAACCTGCTAAGTAAACCAGTTATGTCATCTTGTGTGTGATCTATGTGCTATGTCTGATGTGTGCAAGCAACGTAATTTAATAGCAATACTAGTTAATTTATGGCAATGTTTATACATCTTTTGAGTTATACACAATTTCCAGCTAAAATTGAGTAGACCAGCTAAAATTAATCCCGTTAACATACCTGCATAAATTCATACCGCTCCCTTCCAATTGATTCATTCTCAGCAATGGCAAAATATGACAACATTGGATAGTGTCCAACATAAGATGCATAGCTGTCTCTTTGGATATTCACAGCCCATTCACTGTAATACAAGAAAATGTGAATGATTATTAAATACCATACCATCCCATGCCAACTAAAAGAAAGTCTCAACAGCTAGTGCGCTATTTCATTTTTAATGCAAAAAATGAGATACTTACAATCTGGTCAGATCAGCATGCCCTGTTCCCACATATTTGGCTTGAAGATGCTCAAGCTGAGAATTTATGTTGAACCTGTCGCTAGCCTTTAAAATAATGAATCGTGTCAGAACTTAAAATCATTCAAGTCAAAATGTAAAAAGGCTTTAAGCTGTAGCAAGTTTAAAGAAGACAAGAGAACACTTGGAGATCTGGTGATATTCACAGTACTTCCTCAAAATAAGAAAACTGAAAACCCAGCGTAATGGTGCAATTCAAATTATACAATAGCAGGGCAGAGCCTCTAAAGTAATTACTTGAAGCTAACCACCAATACCAAAACAAAAAGGTAAATCCAACAACAAATATTCATGATATTAAGAACATGTAGCACATGTTTTTTGTTTATGTTAAGCACTATATCAGTTCAGTTAGCAGACAAGAATAAACCAACCATATGCAATAGAAATAATAGAGCAGGAAATATATTACAGAGAGAGTAAGCTGATATGTTACCAGAATAAGCAACACATGGAGAAATAATCAGGGATTACTGACCTGCATGATGGGCAACGAGTATGACCCAGTCCTGCGAAGGTTGATGAGGGATCAAAAATTCTGGCTAACGCTCACCCAGTTCTACAGAATATACAGAGGAATGCATGTCATCATCCAAAAACAGCTCAAGATGGCATCCCAGCTTTTTCAGGACATCTGTGATGATAAAACTCCACTGAAGAAATCTAGGAACTTCCATCCATAAATCCTATGCTGAAAGACAAGACAGGAAGGGGTCTACATGATGGCTTTCCATCAGCTAAGAATATACAGACAATTGTTTTTTGGAGCAACCAGCAGGAGCACTGCCTTTTCTATTAGAAGAAGAGAATTGGAATATACAGACAAATTTTCCTACAGCGCAGCAAAATTAAACAGCCTCAGGCATTTACAAGCAAAATTTCCCGATGAAAATCGTAGGCATCTAAACAAGATCTCAGCAGTAAGCACGGGTCTGCAGCTCCAAAGGCGCGGGCGGATCTAGGGCGCCTCCCCGGCAGTCCGTGTTTGTGCCCAGAAATAGATCGGTGGGTGGGATTTAAACTAACCGAGGCTCGATGGAAATAGGGTCATACCTCAAAACCCCCAACGGCCAAAAGATTGCGGGAACGCGACGAGGAAGGATCGGCAACGGCGGTGGCGGCGTCGCGCGTGGGAGGCGGAAGGGATAAAAGTTGAGGCGTCGGCTGCAAGGCACGGGAGACGGGATGGCGGAGAGGAATCAGGTCGGGATTTTGATGAGGGGAACCGGAGGTGCTCGGCCGGTTTGACGGAGGGAGTATTTTGTAACGGAAATATGGTTTGACATAATGTGTTCCAATCCTAAGTCCGTTACAAATCTTTACTACTCCAAATTACAGTTTTACCCTTAAGCCGGATCTCATATACTCCCACCATTCCATCATATTTGTCTTAGTTAGTATACATACGAATTTAGACAAATTTAAATCAAATTTTATGAAACAGATGGAGTATTACAAAAAAAAGGCCATTGTATCGGTAAAAAAATGACATATCCTCTTCCATCTCCCCTGCACCGCACCCATCTACTTCTTCCCGGCGGTGCACCGCCCCTGCCCTGTTCTGCCCCATCAGCCACCTCCTCTCCTCCCCATCTTGAGTTTGTCTGTCGGCCCGTGTAACTCAATCTCGAGGGAAGACGCGAGGAGATATAGGGGCGAGGAGCAAGCCGCCGCGTTCGGCGACTAGCGATGCCATGACGTGCAATAGTCGCCAAGGTGAACCCTGATACGGCCGTGGAGAACCGGGAACCGCGCGTACAGGGCCCGACGGACCAGTTCTTTGGATTTCTTGGAAAAAATTGATACTCTTTGTGTTTCAAAATATAAGATTTTTGGCCTTTTTTTAAAAATACACGGTATCTAGACGACTTTTGATGTGTAGGTCCACTATTTTTTCTTCAAACCTACACACTAAAAGGTTTGATATACGTGTTCTAAAAAATAACTAAAACATGTTATAATTTAGAATGGATGGAGTATATCTAAACTTTTTTCGTTCACTTTTCTGTATTTCTTGAGTACTTATGCCCCATATCCGAAATAATATTGCCAATTTTAAACTTGTTTAGTTCTTTGAGGGTGCAAAGATTTTGTATGTTTCCAATAAATTTATTATGAGGTGTTCTTGCTAAAGTTTAGTACTCTTTGCATTGTATTTGTCCTCTCCGTGGTTTTGAGTATCATGTTGGAGTTATGGATTATGTGAAATTATACAAGTTGACATTGATCGAAGTTTGTTGATCAGGTATTCTCTTGGCGGATGGATTTTAAGGTCGTGTGTACCGTGGATGCAATGTTGCTCTGGACGGGTTTCTCCTTCTGATTATTTAGGCGGTGATTGGTTTATTTGTGTTGAGACAATCATGTGATTTATGCTCTGCTGCTCCAGATGCCCTTCGCTAATTAATTGATCACTACTAGCATGGATGTAGCATTATGCTACGTGATGGGTTCAGCTGGTTTGGATCGCAGTTAAGCCTCATGTGTCCACTGTTTCGTCTACACCAGAATTTCAGAGGATAACTGAGGTCATTTCAAATACAGTACTAAAATGTCTTCTCTCTTAACATGTTTCAAGTGATTAATCTGACAGATATTAACAACTATGCAAACATTTTCAGTTTTGGCCAAAGCTTTGACTTCTGGATAAATAGACAAGCAGGATCTATAAAACTACCTTGTGTAAAACTGTTTCAAAGAATAGCTCCATCTGTCCTGGGTATTTTCAGTACGGACTAAACCAGATGACACAAACTGAATTTGATTAAGTTCCTGAAATGCTTCGTGAGATAATGTCCTGGGTATTCAGCCAAACAAATCCAGCTATTCTCTTGGCCCATGGTATCTACCCTGAACCTTCTATCCCAATAGCATCAATAGTTTGGCTCCCGTACTACTCCAGCAGTTCCGTGAGGTTGGTCTTAGTGCTAGTAGCATAAGGTGTATTATGTATACCAACTTGGCAAAAATCTGATGTTGCATCACAATTAATAAAGAGAGAGATGGTTAGAGTATTATAGGTAGATATCGTATCATATCACGTAAAACTAAAAATCATAATGGCAAATAAATTTTGTATACATATTTTACATAGAGATTTTACAAATCAATAAATATACCACTACTATAATACTACTACATGATATAATGCACTAGAGACATACTCCCACTATGACGATGAGATCATAGTGTCACTAGAAAAAAATACTACTATAATACTACTATGACAATGAGATCATAGTGTCACTAGAGACATACTCCCACTATGACGATGAGACATACTACTATAATACTACTATATGATACAATGCACATGAGTAGTATCATACACTAGTATCATATGCATGATACTAGTATTATGATACTCCCACTATGACCAGCCTGAGGTCACCAGCACTCCAGCTGACACACGACACAATGACTGTGAGGCGAAGAACGATTGATTCAGTTGTCGATGCGAGGATGGTGCAATTACGATAGGATTCAGTTTCCAAGGAGAGGTCGATCCGAATCCTCACTGATTCCTTTTCAAATTTTCAATGTCCGAACTAGCAATCATGGTAGGATGATGCAATCATATCAGATTTTTAAGTTGTGCTATGAATTTGCTATTGCTATGTAAAAAGTGGCAAGTTTTTCTTAAATAGAGATGAAACCCCAAGCCTCAATATCAAAAATGACGCACACTGCCTTTATTTATTTATTATTCAACATAGCCCTATAAAGAAAAGGCATAGATCAACCCGAAGCCATTAACGGCAATTGTCGCAACACATACATCCTTAATGATCAGGGTGGCCATATTGGGGCCATCGCCCTTACCCCAAACCTATGCACATAATAAAACTGGTTGCCTCACTAAAACAGCGAGCAAGGAGCATAAACCGGTCCAGCAAACCCTCAGCACACCAGTGCACATGCTCCAGAATCCCCACCGACATCTTCCTCCGACCCATTTTTAGGACATGGATCAAAGCAATGACCTTGTTAGGCATGTTGTCGATGCCACCACCACGTCAGACCGCGTGACCACCCTGCGCAGGTCCATCATCACGCGTTCTTCACCGAGACCACGATGTGCCACACAACTAGACTCGCTGATGTTGATGCGGTAGATGCAACACCCCTCTAGCTCTTGCCTCCTCCATCTAGTAGCTGCTCCGAAAACAATACCCCATAAGGGAGAAAGGAACCAAGTCGTCGCCATCATTCGTTCCGGATTACCCAGATCTTGGGTTCCCGAGAGTAGCACGAGTGAGTAGACGACAACTGCAACAATGATGCCTTGAACAAGGTAACGACATGTAGATGCTATCGTCGCCCTCCATGACCAGAGTCGGAGCTCGTTTTTCACTGGCAGCCTCATCTCCCTAACTCACCTCCGGGTCATATGTCGGATCAAGGGTACACAACAAAACTAGACGTCCGACCAACTCCAACGAAGGAGGAGTCCACCATTGCCGTGCCCGGGGCTGATGCCCCGGACGTCCTCTTGGTACGAGCCTAGCACCAGAGAGCTCGTTGCCACCAACGAAGACGATGAGATGGAGAAGGTGCAATCACCATGACCCATCTAGGCCCAAACCTAGATCATACCCGCCTATCGCCGTCCCCTGTCATACGCCACCTGCCGCCGCAATCCACCAAGCGCTTTGGACACCACCATGCCACGACACAACCGTTGATGAGATGGTGCTAGCGTCCCTGATGTGCCAGATCTTTAGCCGAGAATCTCGGGCATCGCCACACCACACAGGTTTTGCGTGGAGATGGGTAAGGGGGCTCTAAAAGGGGCCCTTCGTAGACTGGTGTGGCCGCACGGGAGGGGTCGGGAGACGAATAAAAAAAAGGGACAGGTATAAAAAAGAAATGCCTTACACACCATGTCGGTGTGACATTTTCATGACAAGCTTCAAGGCAATGTGGACGCCCTCTCTTAGACTTGCATGCGTTTCACAATTATCCATTGTATTCCTATTTGAGATAGCTGATCACGTGTACCACGCGATGCACTAAGGTGTTGAAAGTCAGGTTATAAATTGTTCAGGTGTTTTCTCGCTGAGCGATGTGGTACTAATATTAGGGTGCATCATCGAGTCTTCCTCTGGTGTACCACGGTACAGGCCCATTAATCAGCCCAATGTCATTCCTCCAAACAAAAAAAGCCTGTTCTAATAAGTACTCCCTTCGATTCATATTAGTTGACTTAGATTTGTTCAGATTTGGATGACTAGACACTATTTAGTACTACCTCCGTTCAACAATAGATGTCTTAGGTTTTTTAAATTTTAGATAAATCTATATACTAAATAGTGTATAAATTTATCTAAATTTTAACAAATTTGAGACATCTATTTTAGAACAGATGGAGTATATAGGTTCATCCAAATTTTGACAAATCCAAGTCAACTAATATGGGTTGGAGAGAGTAGTAGAAAAAGGTTCTATGAGTGAACCTGTGCACCAACTAACAACAACCATGCATGCACCTAAAAGTCACTTTGAGTGACATAGTGCACAGACAACTAATTTGATTTCTTCCGATAGAGGTTAACAAATCGAGTTACTTTTGGGTAGTGACTTTCAGTAAGCACGCATGAAGTGATTAAAGTAAGAATGAAACATTATAAATGGCACCACTATACAAAATCACACACTAATTAATAGTATCACAAAATGGACCGCCCGCTCAACACTTTGAACTAACTCTAGCTACCACTCAATCATTGTCTAGTGGCCAGCACCGGTGAGCGCGCACACGGCACACCATCCCCATGCCACGTCTTATTCTTTTTCACCACGGCAAAATGCACTCAACAATTTTATAAGGACAAATGCATGGCCGAGTGGCCGACTCTGGTGTCATGGCCTCAACAGTGACATGTCGTGCTTGCATATAAATATTTGCATGATCATGTGATGCTTTTCCACGGCCAAAAAGAAACTGAACTTTCTAACTCATCCCACTCATAGGCACATCATAGTTTTCTTTTGAACACATCATAGGTGGGAAAGCTAACAATGATGATTAACTTTCTTCTTGTAATCATGTTGTGGTTATGCTCTACACGCAAACGCTTTGCATGTCCACCATATATTGCATGGGAGAATATTTTGTGTAGTTCGTATTTAAGAGTAGCTACTGTGTTGGAATCGTTTCTCCCAAACGATGACTTCTAGGAGAGATTTATTAGGAACTAGATTAGACTCTTGGATCGCATTGCTGCATCGCTTAGCAGATGTCCAACTATATTAGACTCGATGGAACTTAAGTGAGAATGGTTCATTCTCTGATAGTTCCTTATACAATACACTAGTTTAGCCAGTCATTCTAGTTGGATAATAAGATGATTTGAAAGATGAAGATACCTCCGAAAAATATATTTTTTTGCGTGATATCTTCGTCGAAGGGTAATCCTTATAAAAGATAATCTTATTAGGCGGAATTGACATGAGAATCCTACATGTGTGTTATGTCATCATAATGAGACCATCAAACACTTATTTTTCCAATGCAATTTCGCTAGGTCTATACGGCAATTACCCAAACAACTTCAGACTTGTATCCACCATATAGTATTGCCAACATATTTGAGAATTGGTTACATGGTATTGATCACAAGTATAAATTACTATTTAGGATAGAAACGATTGCCATTATATGGTCGCTATGGCTATGTAGAAATGATAACGTGTTTAATGATATAAATTATTCTCTTCTGCAGGTTATCTATTGGTGTACCGATATCCTACGTTCTTGGTCGACCCTACATCATGCAGAGTACCACCTTTTTACGGAGATGTGTACACGGCTGGAGGATATGGCGTGAGATTTATTTACCCGTCATGAATGACAGCATAATCTCTGGATCGGCCCTCCTTCAACACCTTAGGCGTTTTACAATTTCTCACTATGATATGCAATTCTCCTTTTATTGTCTTTGTTTGGATAGATGGACTTTTTTAGCTATGTGCATCTTAATTATGCAAAGAATGGATGTAATACTTAAAAAATTTAAGTAATAAAACGCTCTTTATCGAAAATTTAAGAGCAGCTTGTACCATGTACATTAAGAGTAGCTCGTATCATGTACTTCTTGTTCTGCAAAACTGGGAAGTGATCGTAAGTTTCTTCTTACTTAACTTTTGTTTAAAACGAGGCAAAATATTTGAATCCTCACACTAACGGAAGGCGTCTAAATAATAATAATTAAACAGAAGAGAGTTCATAGTTAATTAGAGGAAAAGGATTAAATCCACTACAAAACGTCACAAAAAAGAAGACCACAACTACCAAACCCCAAGGACCTTTTTTTGAGGGAGTAAAACGCACCTACTTTAAACAGAAGAGAATTGTTGTCGTGGCAGACATAGAGGAACTTTGGCGACGTTGATCTAGCTAGTGATGCACGCCGGCCACTCACAGACACTGCAATGGAACTGATAAATCCACTCACACTGCAAGCCAACTTTGCCATTTCCACAAAATTGATAAATCCACCTTGTTAGTCATATGCAGATAATTATCTTAATATTTGTTATTCATATGCGGAGAATTAAAAACTTCAAAGATTATCTTAATATTTGAATGATATGTCATGCTTCATAACATTTATCACCTTGTTGAGATGACATTTGTTTTGCCGGTGACGACAACAATAGTCGAAAGGGCTTTCTCGAAGGCAAAGATCATTAAGACCGAGTTGGTATTTACTTTTTTTTGGAGTTCATCATACCTCATATTTTTTCCGTCCTTCGCCACTTGGCATGGGTGCTCATATTTGTCAAGATTTATTCCAGGATTTAACTAGTAATATTATTTTTTGATCTATCTGACATGTTCGTCGATAGGGAGGTGTGTGTAGTGATTTCATCAACATCAAGATCTACTGGCTCGGTCTTTCGGAAGTGCTCATAGGGATAAGATTTTGTTTGCACTCATATGCTTGAGTGTTTGTGTTTGTGTGTGCATGTTATTAAGTGTCTACATTAGTACTATGTTTCTCTAAAAGGAATTATTAATGAAGAAAGTAGAATAAATTTCTAACTTTTACGTGAATTATTAAGGATGATAGTATTTTTAACTATTTCACTTCTTTAAGCAAAATTATCTTCATGTCCATTAGAAATATTACTAAACAACATGTTGCATTGCTTACATGGACCGTAGTTATTTACCCACCATAACAAATATAATTTGAGGTTAACGACAGATAATCGAATCATTGTCATCACATAGTTATCCCACATCATATCTTAGACTAAACGGTAGTTTAATGTTTTGAGAAAATATTATGTACATTCTACCAAATTTCTTATTAATATAATAATTCAGAAATGGCAGAAACCTCATTCACTCATGAATTAAAAATGATGTTTCCTATGTAGAAGATATTTTGTTTTAACATGATATTTTTTTTTTATTTTAGATCTATATCATTTCTTAACATATACTAATAATATATGTAACATATGAGTTAGTAGATTTATTATTTTGTGTTTATTTTTATGTTGTAAGAAGTACTAGAAAATAAATCTATGAGTGAACCTGTACACCAACTAACAACAACCATGCGCGCGCACCTAAATAAAAGTCATTTCAAGTGACATAGTGCAGAGGCAACTAATAAGTTGATTTCTTCCGATAGAGGTTAACAAATCGAGTTACCTTTCGGTAGTCGTCTTTCAGTAAGCACGCATGCAAGTGATTAGCCTAAGGGCGAAGCATTATAAATGGAACCACTATACCAAGATCAGAAAATCATACACTAATTAATATGCCAAAATGGACTGCAAACTTTGCGCTCAACACTTGAACTAACTCTAGCTACCGCTCAATCATTGTCTAGTGGCCAGCACCGGTGAGCGCGCACACCATTCCCACGCCTTGTTCTTTTCCACCACGGCAGAATGCACTCGACAATTTTACAAGGACAATTGCATGGCCGACTCTGGGCCTCTGGCGTCACGGTATCCATAGTGGCATGTGTGGTTGCATATAAATGTTTGCATGATCAGGTGATGCCTTTCCACGGCCTACAAAGTGACCAAAAGGAAACTGAACTTTCTAACTCATCCCACTCATAGGCAAATCATACTACTTCTTTGTTTTCTTTTGAACACATCATAGGTGGGAAAGCTAACAATGATGATTAACTTTCTTCTTGTAATCATGTTGTGGTTATGCTCTACACGCAAACGCCTTGCGTGGAGGACTGTATGCAGAGGCGGACCCAGGAATTTGTTGAAGCCTGGGCGCGCCACAAAGGAAACTAAAAATTTCTCGGACATCTAAAAAAATTCTTTTTTGGACAAAATAAACATCATATGAAGCAAATATTATTTTCATAATAGTTTTAGTGCGGAAACACAAATACATTACGTTAGACTTTCACAACATATTCAACTGTTCACAACACATTCGAATGTCCACAAGTTTACAACACATTCAACTACACAGATGCGTGAATATTAAATATGATAGGACTTAGCAAGAACTCCCAAAAGACTGATAAAACTCCAATGATCGATGACAAGAGTCCAAAAGCACACACAACAAGATCTACATGACAAAAGAAGAAAGATGTGTTAGTAAATCATATGAACATGACTTCAAAATATATTCATCTTGATTCATGAGACAAAGAAATATATCAAGATATTACCAAGGATGTGCTAATTAGCCCTAGGCCTACGAGGTAAATGTTTCCTCCTCTTCTTCATGGCTTGAAACCGTTGAGCAATAACACCACTATCAAGTTGTCTAAATATCTCCCGCTCGGTGTAACATATCATCAAGTCATTGAACCATTCATTCTTGAGCTTGTTACGCAATTTGGACTTAATGATCTTCATTGCCAAAAAAGCCCTCTCAACCGATGCAGTTGAGACCGGTAATATTAAGGCCAACTCAATAAGCTTGTACACCAATGGGAAGACCAAATGCTTTCCCGTTTCAACCATCTTTGTAGCCAAACTTTCAAGGTTTGTGCAAGTAGAAAAAGAAGCATGGATTCTCACATGGTGAATGTAATTCTCAAGTTGTCCTCTTATGGTTGCACGGTCACCATTAGAGAAATCCGCATGATAAATTGTAGATAAGAGAGCAAGCTTGTCCACATCAAACAATGAGAAAGAGTTCTTCGGACTAAGACATGAGAAACTTTCTAATACCTCCATAGAAGCTTCACAAAAGCGATGATCCATCTCAACACATATCTTGTCAAGGGCAACATAGAAGATCTCAACTTTATAGAAATGAAGGTTAGTGTAAGTCACCCCCATCAAGCCTCGAACGACCCCGAACCGGTATTTGCTCATGCATATTTGGAATTGGAATACCCTTCTCCATGCAAAAGTGTTGAACCTCATCAAACAAGGAATCCCAACCACTTTCTCTCATAGAGGCCAACCGATCTTTTACATCACTAACTAATTCCATTGCATGCACAATATTTAGATCTTTCTTTTGCAACACATGTGAGAGCTCATCCACAATGGCAAGCAACTTTATCATAAGCTTTAAAATGAAAAACAATTTGTAGTTCTCCATTTTCTCTATCAAACCCGCTGCTTGGGTCAAGCCACGACTCTCATCATTGACCTCACGGAGAATAAACAATGTTCCAAACCACATTTGGTGCACACGAAGCAATGTTGTATAATGTGAACCCCATCTAGTATCCCCGGGCCTAGTTAGACTTGTTTCTTGATTCAAGCCTCTTCCACTAGAGAACTCACCCCTCTCGAGCATATCCACAATATGTTGATGATGTTGTTCCCTAAGCACATCTCTTCTTTTGCAAGATGAACTTGATGTGTTCACAATACCGGAGATGTACTCAAAGAAATCATGAATGGTTGAACAAGAACTAGCAACGGAGACAACTACCAATTGCAAACGATGGGCAAAGCAATGAACATAAAAGGCATAAGGATTTTCATCTAAGATCTTTTTTGCAAGCCATTAAATTCACCTCTCATATTGGAAGCCCCATCATATCCTTGCCCTCGTAGCCTATGGATAGATAGCTTGTAACGATCTAGAATGCAAAGAAGAGCGTCCTTTAGTGCCTCCGATGTAGTCTCACGAACATGATATAGAGAAAGAAATCTCTCCACAACCTTGCCTTCATTATTCACATACCTACAATAAAACAATTGCAAGAAGGTTACATAAAAGTATGGAACAATAGATAGATATAATAGCAAGACAAAACTATTAAGTACTAACCTCAACATAACCGCCATTTGCTCTTTCACGGATATATCACGTGATTCATCAATAAGAACAGAGAAGTTCTTGTCACCAATTTCTCCCATAATCACCTTGGTGACTTCTTGTGCACAACACTTGGAAAGATCCTTTTGGATTTTGTGAGAGATCATCTTGGAATTTCCACCATGCTCATAAGCATTCTTCACTTTTTCATCCTTTCCTTTATACCAATCAACCATTTCACGGAAGTTTCCCTTGTTTAATGAACTAAGAGATTCATTATGACCACGAAATGCCAAGCCTTGACCAATGAGAAATCTTGCACAATGCAAGGAAGAAGTCAAACGAATCTTATATAGTTCTTCCAATTCCTTGGATGCACGAGCCAAGTTACTAGACACACTTTGCCTTTGATTGCGAAAATCATCACAATGTAACCTTGCATTATTGTGGTCACTATTTACACCACCAATATGCTCGGGTAAAGCTTTGTAACCGTGCTTCCAATCACTAAACCCCGTTTTGGTGAAGACTTCATTACCAAAACGGTGTGCACTTCCAAGTGGCTTAAAAAGAAAGCAATAGAAACAATAAGCCTTATCATGAGACTCACTATATTTTATCCAATCATACTTATCATACCATGCTTTTGAAAAACCCCTAGGTCTACTACCAATTGTCTTGGGAAAGTTCATAATTGGTTGAGTTGGACCTTTTAAAAGGTATGCTCTTTTCACTTGGTCTTGCAAATCCGGATGATATTCTTTGATTTGTTTTCTAAGAGCAGGATCACATACTATTTCATCCGGATTAAACACTTCCTCCGCTTCATGCTCCTCATTTGTCACATTTGGTTGCGGTGGTGATTGTGGCAAGGTTCTTCTATCAACCAAAAAACTTCCAATTCGTGAAATTTGTACGATTTCTTCAGTTTATTCCAAACCATGGCTTTTTAGCTATTTATGAACTAATGCACAAATACAATTTAACTCAAATTGAACAAATTCATGATTGGATGCTCCTAAATTGAGTTGAAAACCAGGGCAGATCCTCACCTATCTGTCTCCTGATTGTTGAAGTTGAGCCTGCAGGAGTCCGGGTCGTCGGCACGCCGCCTCGCCGGCGCTTGTGGCCTCCGGATGCAGTTGGGCTTGGCTGCTGTCGCTGCCTGGGATGTCCATTCTCATGGTCGCCCGACAAATCTGATGAAGCTTGTCCACCTCCCGGATCTCCTTC
This sequence comes from Avena sativa, assembly GCA_916181665.1. Classification (NCBI taxonomy): domain Eukaryota; kingdom Viridiplantae; phylum Streptophyta; class Magnoliopsida; order Poales; family Poaceae; genus Avena; species Avena sativa. Next base: position 15,353,863 of record OV702286.1, on the reverse strand, counting down.
CTCCATGGTCGGCCGTCAGGGGCAAGGTGGGGAATGGGGCCGGCTAGGGCAGGCAAGGCGGCTGGGGGTGAGGGTTTCTTCCCTCGCCTGTTGTGCTGGTCGGGGATGGCCGGATGGGGAAAAGCCGAAGGGGAACTGGCGAGAACGAGAGGAGTCGTGTGCGTGCTCTGATGTGCTGGGATGATGCTCGCTCGGTGTCTGTCTCGATCGGTTCCTGGCTCAAGACCTAATTCAATACCCATTATGATGCTTAAGGCCCAAAAGGAGCCTGTCGCTGGGAGCCTGGGACTGGGACATACGTACGCTCGCTGGATTCTTTGGCTCGAAGCAACGCGCGACACGCTCGCTCGATTCGCTGACAAACTTTTGCCCAAAGTCAATCCTGATTTTGTCGATGTTTCTGATCGATTCCTCGAGGCGAGCGGGACCAAAGCCCAGGCACGCGCCCGGGCTGCAGGGACGTTGCGTCCGCCCGTGACTGTATGGTCTGCATCCAATATGCCTCATATATTGCATGGAAGAATATTTTGTGTAGACAGTAGGCATGCGTCCATGCCCCCCCCCCCCCCCCTCTCCCAAAAGTTCATAAGGGTAAGATAATATTTTTCTATTAATTGCTCATTTAGATTAAAATACATTAATCTAGCCCATACGCTCGTACTCAGGGAATTAACTACTCCCTACATTAAAGGGGTTAATTAATGTAGAGAATGGAAACCGCATGGTTTTATTATCCAGCAGAATTTACTTAATAACTCCCCTCCTAGATTAATGGGGCAATCAATAACGGGCAATCGAAATTAGAGGAAAATAATAATTCCACAGAAGAGATTTCCTAGTTAATTAGAGGAAATGGATAAAATGCACTACAAAAAAGACCACAACTCCCAAACCCCAAGGACCACTAAAGAACGACCATACCTACTTTGAACAGAAGAGAATAGTTGTCGTGGCAGACATAGAAGAACTTTGGCGACGTCGATCTAGCTAGTGATGCACGCCGGCCACTCACAGACACTGCAACGGAACTGATAAATCCACTCACACTGCAAGCTAACTTTGCCATTTCCACGAACACTTGGTCTCCGCTCGGCTAACTTGAAGCGAGCGTGCAACCATGTACGGCGCCACGACCACAATGGTTCTCCTCTTTGCCTTCGTCTCCGTCACCGCCGTGATCACCTCCGGCGCTTCGGCTTCATCATCGTCCCTACGCTTCCACTACATCTATCCTGGCAACTTCACCTCGGTCGCCGCCTCTTCACGGTCCTCGTCATCTTCTAGCCACGACGGCCGCCCCTCCCTCGAGCTGCTTCACCGTGACGCGGTCACCGGCACGACCTACCCATCGCAACGCCATACCCTGGTCGCGCTCACGGCAAGGGACGGCGCCCGAGCAGAATACCTCCAGCGCCGCCTGTCGCCGACATATCTACCGACGTCCGAGGTTGGCTCGGAGGTGGTGTCCGGCATATCGGAGGGCAGCGGCGAGTACTTCGTCCGTGTCGGCGTGGGGTCGCCGCCTAGGGAGCAGTACCTCGTGGTGGACTCCGGGAGCGACGTCATCTGGGTGCAGTGCCGCCCCTGCGCCCAGTGCTACGCGCAGGCCGACCCGCTCTTCGACCCCGCCACGTCCACGTCCTTCTCCGCCGTGCCCTGCGACTCCGGCGTGTGCAGGACCCTGCCGGGCGGCTCCTCCGGCTGCGACGCCGGCGACTCGTGCCGCTACGAGGTGTCCTACGGTGATGGGTCGTACACGGAGGGCGTGCTTGCGATGGAAACGCTCACGTTCGGCGATAGCACGCCCGTGCAGGGCGTGGCCATCGGCTGCGGCCACCGCAACCGCGGGCTCTTCATCGGGGCGGCGGGCCTGCTCGGCCTCGGCTGGGGCCCCATGTCCCTTGTCGGGCAGCTCGGCGGCGCGGCCGGTGGCGCCTTCAGCTACTGCCTCGCTTCCCGCGGCCCTGACGCCAACACCGGCTCGCTCGTGCTCGGCCGGTCCGACGCCATGCCGGTGGGCGCCGTGTGGGTGCCCCTGCTGCGCAACGCCCAGGCGCCGAGCTTCTACTACGTCGGCCTCACGGGGCTCGGCGTCGGCGGCGAGCGGCTCCCCCTCGACTCCAACCTGTTCGGCCTCGCCGAGGACGGCGGCGGCGGCGTGGTGATGGACACCGGCACGGCCGTGACGCGGCTCCCTCCCGACGCCTACGCCGCGCTGCGCGACGCGTTCACGGACGCCGTGGGCGGCGGCCTCCCGCGCGCGCCGGGCATGTCACTGTTCGACACGTGCTACGACCTGAGCGGGTACGCGAGCGTGCGCGTGCCGACCGTGGCGCTCTACTTCGGCCGCGACGAGGGCACGGCGCTGACGCTGCCGGCGAGGAACCTGCTCGTATCCATGGACGGCGACGGCGTGTACTGCCTGGCCTTCGCGGCGTCGGCGTCGGGGCTGTCCATCCTCGGCAACATACAGCAGCAGGGGATACAGGTCACCGTCGACACCGCCAGTGGCAACGTTGGGTTCGGACCAACTACCTGCTAGCTACTGCTACTTCTGATACCACTTTCGTACATAGGTATATAGAATGGGACTAAATATACAGGATGGGACCGTATCGTACAGTTATATATGCATGTATCTACAAGTAATTGAGAGCGGACGTAAGAACAAAGCAAAATAATTGCGGATATGTACTGTAGTTATATCTTTTGGTCGAAAAGATATGTACACATAGCTACATCCCTCCCGCCTTCGCCGCCCATTTCGGTTTATAAAAGGCGGCGTCCTCGCCGGGTCACAGCACACACTCTCCTTCCCACTCCCCCATGAACTCCACCTCCGGCGAGAAGAAAAAGCTCTCGATGAGAAAGAAATAGCGGAGAGGTACCCCGGCGATCCTGCGGCGGCCAACGGCTTCGGCCGGCGCACCCTCCAGCGGTGGGAGGCTCGGATGCTCCACGATGCCGGCTACATGGCGCCACCGTACTTCCGCTGCCCGCCCGGCTGGAAGCTCAGGGCCGGCGGTGTGCCGGTGCCGCCGGTACCGGAGGACGACGAGATGGTGGAGGAGATTCAGGCTGCTATCGCGACTATGGAGTACCCGGAGCTCGCCGAAGATCCCGGTAATTTAGTTTACTGGGAGCAGTTCTTCGCCGAGCGCCGGCTCCGGGAACACGCCGCCCACGAAGGCCCACCAGGCTCGCCGCCAAAGCGCGACAACGCGACGGGGTGTCATCGATGGTGGAGTGCTTATGGCATATAGAATCCCAGCTGATTTGGTCGATGATCATCTTTAAGTGGATGAGAGCACAGTCATCTACCACTTGAGGTGCTTTGCAAGCGCAATTATCAAATTCTTCGGGGTGCGATACTTGAGAGTACCCAATGCCTCTAATGGGAAATTCGTCCCAACATAGGGCGCGTGGTTGCGGGGTCTATGGAATGCGCGTTCAAAGGCTAACCAATGGTGGACCATGGGGCTGGCTATGGCTGCAAAAGTGCGCCTAGGACCTCTCCCAGGGTTCCCAGCACCAGACCATGAGTGTCGCCGCCACATTTCTGTCGCCTGCAAGATGACGCGCATGTGCATTCATCAGCCCTCACTACAAGGTTCATGGAGGCCTCTCTAGAAAATGACCGAGGAGCCAGCCGCCATGCCCCTCATGCCAAGAAGCCCCTTTGCCATTATGGACACGCCAGTCGGCCTCCCACTGCATGGAGAACAACGCCCCGCAGTACGAGTTGCCAGGTCACAGGTCCCGCCTCGCCACCCTTCCCAACACATGGGAAATCCCCTACCCAGAGGGAGTCTTCACCAGGTATACTTGCATAGTGGCCACTCATAGGAAAACAGTTATAATAGACATCACGATTAGTGGTAATGCCACATATACTACACGCCACTGCTATTTGCCAGAGTACTGATGCAGCGCTGAGTTGATGTAGGAGCGCTTCGTTAGGAACCCCAAGAGAAAGGTGTGAAGCAGCACAGTAGCAAGTTTTCCCTCAGTAAAAAACCGAGGTTATCGAACCAGTAGGAGAAAGGAAATGTCACACAGGTGTTGCAAGCAACGTGGAGACCTGCACAACACAAACTCAATACTTTGCCCCAACGAATCATTGAGGTTGCCAAGCTCACCGGTTTGCTGTAATAAAGGATTAAATGTACCATGTGGAAGGTAATCGTGGTTTGCAGCAAGTAAACAAGTAACGGAGGAAGATGTATCAATGGTAAAGATTGGACCGGGGTCCATAGTTCACTAGAGGTGCTCTCCTTAGATAAACAACATGGCATGAAGGGTAAACAAATTATAGCAGGGAAATTGACAAGAACTGAGCAAGGCATAACAATGCAATTACTAGTCAGAAAGATTCTATGAGATTCGATTGGGCAATACAACAAGATACATAGACCGCCATCCAACTGCATCTATGACTAGAAGTCAAACTTCAGATTATCATCTGAACCCCCTCCAGTATTAAGTTAAAAGCAACAGACAACTGCTTTAAGCAAAGTGTGTAAAGTAAACAGTCCACATGTTCTATGAACAAGAGACCGTTGTTTTCTCCCTAGTAGCAACGACACATCTACAACCGAAGAGATTATTGTCACTTCCCTTGGAAACTAGAGGCATGAACCCACTATCGAGCATAAATACCTCCTCTTGGAGTCACTAGCAACTACTTGGCCAAAATAGCTACTAACAATGGAGAGCATGCAAGATCACAAACAACATAGACATGATAGAATCATAAAGACAAAAGCATTAATCAAACCAACATAATAATCTCAATATCCATCGAATCCCCGCAAACACAATATGCATGATTATAAATAGATTAGATTTTGATCATGAACGGAGCTCACAAGATCTATACATGAAAGCACAAAGGAGATACAACCATCTAGCTACTACATGGACCCATAGTCCAAGGTGGAACTACTCACGCATCATACCGGAGAGAAGGCCTTCCGGATGATCTCCCCTCTAGCAGGGTGCCGGAAAGAACTTCAGATCCCCCCAATCTAGGGATGATGGTGGCGGCGGCTAAAGACGGTTTCGTGGAGATTTTATCAGGTGCTTAGGGTTTCTGCATCGGGGGCTTTTTATAGGCGAAGGGGGCGACCCGGGGGCCAAAACCTAGCCAGGCGCGGGCCCACCCCTAGCCGTGCCTGGGAGGAGGGGGGTCTGGCTGCCCTAGCCGGCCCCTCCGGCTCCCTTCTGGACTTCTTGTTCCCCACGGAAAGTAATTGATTTTAACGTTTGTCCCGTCCAATTCCAAGAATATTTCTTTACTAATTTTTCTGAAACCAAAAATAGCAGAAAACAAGCATCTTACACAGTTGCAACTTGTTAGTAGGTTAGTACCAGATAACATGTAAAAAGCACCTCAAAGTGTAGACAAGTAAAGCAAATTAGATACTAAACAAGCATGGAGCATCAAAAATTATAGATACTTTTTCCAACGTATCAACATCCCCAAGCTTAACTCCTGCTCGTCCTCGAGTAGGTAAGTGATAAAAGAATAATTTTTGAGGTGACATGCACCCTCACAATAAAGATTCAACTATTTGCAAGCATTAAAAGCTGGGATCAAAGAACTCTAAACATGTGCATTAAAGATAGAGTTCTAAAAATAGGACATAGTAACTATGCATGCAACATGGCAATCTACAAACAAAGATCATGAATAACATGTATTGAAAAACATTTGTTTGTTTCACATACAAAAAACATAGCATAGTGGCAATCAGCTTGTCCCTCATAGAGTAGCAATATAGTTGTATAGGACACCTTCAAAGTTCACAAGGGTGACTAGAAACAAATAGCACAAAAACAAGTAATATCACAATATGCATCAATTAATAAGCTTTGGAACACTGCACACAGAATATCAACTATGCTCTCTTAATGGTGCCTAAAGGTAGAAGGTGGAGACTCAATAGTGATAGAAGAAATGTCATTTTTTGTTGTAAAGGAAGCAGGGATTACAAGTTTCAAAAAGAGCTTTCAAAAATTATCGTATTTGTTAGCTTTCAGCCCTCATTGCCCCTATCATAAGCATCTTAAAGTGGTTAAGGTTAAAGTGTCAAATATAGAGTATATGCTTGACGAAGTATAAGTTGGCAATCTCAAGTCTCTTGAATATGAGGGCCACACCTCATGCATACTCAACTTTGGGTCCAAGTAAGTTTTTATCATTGTAAGTATTTGCATATCATTGAGAACCGCCAACGGGGTACCCCTTGCACATGGTACAGGAGCTTTCCTATAACCAAAATGACAAGGCAAGCAGACAATGAGCATCTCAGTGATCTTTTTATTTACTATTTGCATAGATTTTTATTAAGGATGCTTCACATATTGCTCATTATGGTGATGCTGCATCTAATTCATATCAATCAATCAAAAATAATAGTTCATCCACAAGATCAAGCTAAACACAATTGAAATTTCAGGATCCTATCGAGAAAATCCTATAAATCTGGCTGAAACCTACACATGCTATTTGCACAACAATCTACCATGTACTTGAATGAAGCTACGAACTACAACTCCTAACCCTAGCAGCTCTGTAGATCTAAGCTAACCCTAGGTGGAACTGGAGATGCTTACCGTAATCGCAGGAGGTGGCCGATGCTGCTCAGCTGTAGAGGAGGAGGAGGTGCGCTTCATGCCATCGTGGTCGCCGTCGCTCACCGGAGAAAAAAAGCTACTTACCTAGCTCGGACGGAGCGGGAAACAGAGCTCGATCTGGGGTGGAAGGGGGAAATGGCGGGTGCTTTTTCCTAGTTGGGCGGGGGCGGTAGAAATAGGGGGGATTCGGCGGGAGAGATGAGCTCACCTCCCACGCCAGCGTTTCGATGCAGCCGAAAAGCTCGTGCCATCGTCGTCCTCGGCCGCGCTCGTGCGGAGGAGCTCAGGTTTTGCATATGCGGGACAAACGATTAGGATGGCTCGATAGAAACGACCGAATCGAACGTAGTCGTTGGTCCTGACTGTGGGCTGCTTTAAGGTTCGCACCATCGCAGCCCAACCAGCAATACAAGAAACCAGACGGCCAATTTTCTGCTTCACCGGGCCTGTATGGATTTTATACGGGCTACCAAACGCGCCCCCACGTGTATGTACATATACATGGGCCATATGCAGCCCAAGAAGGCACCCATCCATTCATCGTATCAATATGATTAGGGAAAGATGAGATCTTCAATTACGGCTAGACCTAGCTAGGTAGCAATAGACCACGACGTTCGCATCCGCAGGCTTTTGGTTGAGGATGAAGAAGGCGCGGCGGCTGTTGAACATGGTGACGGAGATGTCCGGCGGGTTTTCGCTTAGCCGCGTCGACGCTAGCCGCCACCTCTTCTTCCCGTCCACCGCCCAAGCGCTACAGCATCGCCAGATCGAACAACAACAGATCAAAGCTGCGTCGGAGGAGGAGAAGGCGGCGCCGCAAAAAGAGGACTACGGTGGCTTCTTGCGTCTGCCCCCGCCTAAACTCAGGTTCGGATCGTGGCCCTCGGACATGGCCTGCGACCTCAAGTTCTTCCCCTTCAACCACAGCCACGTCCTTTGCGTGGACGAGTCCGGCGGCGCCGCGCTTTACGATGCCGACGCCTCAACCGTCCAGATCATGCCCAGCCTAACCGGAAGGATGCTCTGCCCGGCCTCGTTCGCCGTCTCCCGCGCCGACGCCGACGACCCCGACTGCCCCAACCCCGACTGCCCCGATGCCCTCTACGTCATTGACCGCGTCGTGCACGACTTCCAGTTCCAGGCCCTCGTCTACGGCGAACGGCCTTGCAGACAGTTCTTGGATAGCGACAGCTACGCCTGGCACTGGCGCCAGCTCCCTCCGCTGCCGTTCGACGTCAACGATGAATCCTTCTCCCTCCAGTCCCACGCCCTGCTCCACGGAAGCACCATCTGCGTCTCCTTCCACCGATGGTCCCATGAACGGGGGACACAGCTCCCCGGCTGCACCTACTGTTTCGACACTACAGGCGCCCGCGAGTGGACCAAGGTCGGCGACTGGACTCTGCCGCTCTACTCCAGGGCCCTGCACGTCCCCGAGCTCGACGAGGACCTCCTGTTCGCCATCTGCGGCCACCACTTCGGCGCCGTCGACATATCCTGCATCAACAACAGATCGTCATCAGCTCCGGCGCTGCGGCATAAGTGGGTGGATGTCGACCCGCCGCCGCCGCCGGACTGGCATCTGCAGGGAGAGAGCGTCGCGTACCTGGGCGCCGGCAGGTTCTGCATCCACAGAGGCTTCAACATCGAGGTCCTAGGAGGGTATGGGGACGACCATTACACCGTCGACACCGTGACTACGCTCACCGGCGTGGAGGTGGTGCGAGAAGCACGATCGTCCAAGCTCCGGATGGTCAAGCACAAAACCAAACGTATCGATGACATCCACCATCTGCTCTAAAATACTTTTTGCTAGCAGCACATATATGCTCTGCATGCAGCTTCAGATCACTACAGTATCATTTATTTATTTTGATTTAATAATTACTCACATTGCACGTTATTTTTTTTCCAAGTTATGTGTGATATATACTTATGGACAGAATTCTATAAAACCACTACAATTGCGCATGAAAGTCCTCAAAATCCTAATATTTTCAAAAGGTCACCGGTCTTGCGCTTCTCAAGATGCCCTCTGCTCGGAAATCTCGTTAACACGGCTAAACTAAATCGATCATCAGTTCTATCAGAATTCATTCTTACCATTCTTTCTGTTTCGATGTGATCTTCAAAAGTATACCATGATTCTCTTGCCTGATATTTGAGTGGCTTGAAAGAGAAAATAAAAGAAAGAGAAGGCAGAAAAGCAACAAATCTACCATTTACCCTGAACTCATGGTTTCCCTCCATGAAGACCGCCGTGGTAACCAAATTCGTCATGAGAAAAGATTGAAAATAAGTGATGGAATCCCTCAATGGGAAAAAAAAATGGACAACAAGCTTTGTTGTTGGTTTGGGAAGAACTTACCTATTGCGGGGAGATTCCGGTTGATTAATTCATCCCTAATGGTTTCTACTGTGTATCTTCTCAAACAAACTAGATTTACATCCAATCCGACCCTCGCGTCGTCCTCTTGGGCGACTCAGGGGATCCACCGCGCGCCGCGGCCCCCTACCCACCCTCTCCCCTCCTCCGTCACCTGCCACTGTCCTTGCCGTGGTGGCGGCGGCCCCTGTCGCTAAAGGCGGCTGGGAGGATCCTGCGGCGGTTGCGAGGGGGCCGGTCGCCCATGCGTCATCTTCCTCCGGCGTGTGTCAGTTTAGCGGTGTGGGGGAGCGGCGGGCTGTGTTCTTCGGCGGTGGTCGGCGTCGTTGCGGCTGGTGGCGGGCGGCAGACCTCGGTGCTGCGCGTGGAGGCGGTCGTGGCCAGGGCCCGTGCTGGGCCCAAGTGGGATTGGCGGGCCATGGCTCAGTGAAGCTTCGTGGTGGCGTGGCTCTGCCTTGGTGGCGGCTGCTGGCCTCGGACATCGGGGCGGCGACCCCGGGATGTGGCGGTGTTTCTTCTGCCAGGAACTTGTTGCGGGGCGGTCATGGTTATTTCTCTTGTCGCGTGGGCGGGAGAAGGCGGCACACGCTATGCACTGGCGGTTCGCCGGTGCAGGAAGGCCGCGGCGGAAGCCCTGGGGTTGGGGTGAGGAGGGGGTGGTAGCGCCCCGTTCTGTTTGCGACGGGGGCTGCATGGGGTCACCGTGGGTGGCATGCTGGCCGGGCGCGGTGCCCATGGCCGGTATTGCAGGTCCATGGCGGAGGTGTGCCACAGACTGAGGATGGAGGTCTAGCGCCGCCTTTTTGGTGGGTAAGGTGCTTCGGCGTCTCACGATCGGTGGCATGTTGGTATGAGGAGCTCCCTTGCTATGCGAGGAAGCCGGAGCGGTGGCTCCAAATCAAGGTGGTGTTGATGCTTTCCCTGTCCGCGCGGGCGGTGGGGATGGCCTCCGTTGGCGTGGGCGTCGTCTCCCTTTCCAGTGGCCATGCTTGTCGGGCGGCATGGGCAGTCCTTGTGACTGTCCATTGGAGGTTGTGGTCACAGGTCTATGGATGAAAGACCTGCCCGACTTGGTCGGTGCCGACATTGGCGTCACTCGCGGGCATCGTCTTCCCTCTTGTGGGCATTGTCGTGGAGTCCTGGCATCCCTCCGTCCCTCATTCCGGGGTTAAACCCCAAATCTGGCTAGCCAGATTGGGTGACGGCAGCGTCCTTTTTAGAGTGTTGGGAGCCTTGCCTAGGGTTTGCTGGTTCTACTGGGAGGGTCGACATCTTCGGGCCTTGTCGGCGTGCGAGTGCCGCTAGCGAGTTCCCTGTGGCCTGCCCCTCGCCATGAAGCCTGTGCGGCCTAGTCGTTCCTTCGGCTCTGACTTCCTCTCCGGGGACATGGACCAGGCTTTTCGTAAAGTCGTCTGTTGCCGTTATGCTAGTGTCGTTCGATGTTGCTCCATCGAACCTTGTGTGGTTCTTGCCGGTTTTTTCTTAAAACTGTGCCATTTGGGGTCTTTTTTTGGTCTGGTTCCACTTTTTACCGGACCCGTGTGTATATACGTCTGTATTGGGTTTTGGTCAGTTTTCCTGAAAAACCGGTTAATTCTCTTCTTCTAATAGAAAAGGCAGAGCTCCTGCTGGTTGCTCAAAAAAAGTTCACCTCCATGTAACATACTCTTGTACATGATCTCCTTCTATTGGATCCCAGTGGGTATGAAAGAACGGGTGGAGAAAATTGAATCAAGCTTCTTGTGGAGTGATGACAGAAATAAAAATAAGTATCATCTTATGAATTGGAAGACCGTGTGTCTCCCAAAAGATCAAGGTGCTTTGGGCATTCTGGATTTGGAAATAATGAATATTTCCATATTATCTAAATGGTTGTGGAAATTATTCAATGAGGAAGGGGTGTGGCAAAACGTTTCTCACAAATAAATATCTTAAGAAAACAACTTTAGCACAATGTGCACATAGGAATGGTGATTCACATTTTTGGAAGAATTAATGAAAGTCAAACTTATGTTCTTGTCTTGTTGCAAATTTAAAGTGGGTGATGGGGCAAAAACAAGATTCTGGGAGGATACCTGTCTCACAGATGAAAAATTGGCTTCTTCCTTCCCCCAAAATTTATGCAGTATCACTTAATCATCACATCACTATGCATGAAGTTTTCTCCAAAGGATTAGCTCAATTGACTTTCAGGAGAGCTTTGACAGGCGATAAACTTGTGGAATGGAATTGTGTGGTCAGTGTGCCCATGTGACACTAAAAAATAAAAAAGATAATTTACTCTGGATGTTATCTTCCTCTAGATTTTTTAGTGTGAAATATTTCTATGCTGCCAAGCAGAATATAGGATCAGTTCCACACAAATTCATGTGGAAGTCAAACTTTCCTTCCAGATTCAAAACCTTTGTTTGGCTTATACTGAGAAAGAGCATTCTTACTAGGGATACTTTATTGACGGGGGGATATGTGGAAACGTGCCTTTTCTATAGGCAAAAAGAAACCATTAACCATCTCTTCGTCCACTGTCAACTAGCTAAATATATGGAATATTTTCAGTTGTGCTACTAGTCTGAAATGCTAGTTTACTGATGCTGAGCACTGTATTAATATTTGGCTCAAACAATTTGGTAACAGAAAAATAAAGCTGATGATGCTTTTGGAGTAGCTAGCAGCAATGTTATGTGGGATTTGAAAACAAGAAATCCAGCTTGTTTTGAAAATAAATGGCCTACTGAACCTTTCGATGTTGTGACATGTATTTGCTCTTGGTTGGAATTTTGCTCGAAACTGCAGGTGAAGGAGGACGCCACAGACAAGTTGCAAATGGGCATAAGGATGCTCGAGGGAGTCGCAAGTGAAATATTCAGGGCGAGTAGAGGATGGGAAACATGGCGAGCGAGACTAGGAGGGTGAAGTGTTGAGAAAATCTAAGGCTGAGCTATCTCCAGGGAATGCTAGCTATTTCAGTTCCTTTTAGTTTTCTCTGTTTTCTTTTTCTGTGAAATTTTCTACCAGGTTGCTTTTTCTGTGGAAGTCGGGGCGAAATCCATCGCGGATTTCCATCGTCGTGTGTATTCCTTGGCGAATGCAATGCAGTAGTTAAGAAAATAATTCGTCAAGTATTAATCTTTTTAACAAAATTTCGTTGTATTAGTTTTCGTCAATGCCTAATTGACCGGAGGAGTTGAATGCCTAATTGACTGGAGGAGTTCCCTCGTGCCATAATGAGCTAGATGCAACCCGTAAAAGTACTCCCTTCGTTCGGAATAAGATGTCGCATATTTGTCTATATTCATATGTACCATAAACTAAATCTGTCTACACATATGCGAATTTAATGTGATATACTTTTTCGGGCAGAGGGAGTAGACAAAATAGAGTGGTCCCGCACATCATGTCGGTGTGAAATTTCCATGACAAGCTTCAAGTCTAGATGCCTGAAATTTGACTTGCATGGTTTCACAATTATCTATTGACGTTTGTTTCAGGCAGTTTATCACGTCTACCACCCGATGCGCTTAAATGATCGAAAATGAGCTTATGAACCGCTAAGCTGTGTTGTTGCTGAGCGATGCGGTACTAATGATTGGGTGTAACTAGGAAGATGCAGCACGGCGGCGCGCTCGTCAGCTTGCTGTGATGCTTGCAACATTTTGGTGTGATTACCTAGTGGCACTGGCACTAATATTTATTAGATCCGATCAGACAGATATGGAGTTGTTCCACAGATATAAGACACGATATATTTTACTTAATCTGTACAGAACACATTTGTGGTGCTCAACTATTCTTAGCTAGAGTAAAGCCTTTGGAATGAATCAACTATTCTTACCTAGAGTAAGTACTGGATCCCCCGGGGGACGCTCGGCAGCGTCCTCCCGACCCCGTGCGGCGCCACCGCCGCTGCCGCACCGGGTTGACACCCGCCCCCCGGCCAGCCACCCCCTCCCGCCCGACCTCTCCTCTCCGCCGCTGCCGGATCAGCCGTTGGACAAAGCTCCAGCGGCGAGGCGGAGGCGGGGTCCCAGCCTTCTCGCGTGTCGCTTCCATGGCGGCAACGGCTTGAGATCCAGGCAACGGCGGCGGCGCTCCAGTGGATCTAGAGTAGTGATGGCGGGTGGGCGGAGGCCGGTGAGCTCCGACAGCAGCGGTTCCTAGGCGGCGGGGCGGCGAGTGGTGGCGAGATCTAGGGTTCCTAGATCGGTCGTCCTCGCTCGACGTCGGTCGGTGTCATCTGGAGGTCTTCTGCGGCCTACTTTGCATCATGAGGACACCCAGGGCGGAGGCCCTGGGTTTGGTGGAGGTGGTCATCTTCTCCGTCGAAGGTGCCGGCCTGCGGTTGGATTGACAGATCTCACGGTCCGTCTTCCAGTCCCAGCAGCGAGGTGGGGAGACCTAGGTGCTGGTGAAAACCGAGTCATTGGCAGACGATGACGGCATTACCACGTAGTTACCTTGATGAAGGCATCGCCGTGCACCTTGTGTTGACCTCACTCGTGCTATTCCGGGGGAAACCCTAAGATCTTTGGTTCGGGCGATGGCGTTGCCGCGGTTTTGGTATCACGTTCTCTCGTGGGAGCATCACCTGTGGAGCAGCGTTGGATGGAAGCGGCAGGAGGGGTGGAGCGACTAGCACGCGGGTGGGGGGGGTGCTGCTTGGCACCGAGGTGGTGTAGGTGTCTGGTTTGGCGACAGTCTGGACATCGATCTACATGCTGACGACCGGTTGACTGAAGAATATGAAGGCGGAGACATCCGGAGCGTGTGCGTGGGCGCAACTCCGTGGATATGCTGAGCGGTTCTAGGGCTTCTTTTGCTTGAGTTCGTGTCGTCGCGCCAAGGCACTCCAGCTTCTCTTGACGAGTGGCAACAGTGTGGGTGACCATGGGATGTGGTTGAAACAGGTAGATAGAGGTTTGATAGATTTTGTTGGGGAGCTGGCGATACGGTTATCATTTTTTCTAAGTGTTTTGATTTGGCGGTTCCGGTTTATATGATATTTGTAATGACCTTTGTCAAATAATGTAGTTCTAATAATAAATAAAGACTGTGTGCATCGCTTGATTAGGCCGGGCTCCGATTCCCATTTCGAAAAAAAAATTGTGGTGCTCAAAGCTTAGAGGATTGTATCATCAGTTACTCTGTCTTCACCAAGGCTAAAGGACCGAGCACAAATTTAATTAGTGGCACACTGAGTTTAGATTGCAGGGTGGCCACACATTTGAAGCTGATCAGCCTGAGTGACAGACAGAACCAACTGAATTGTATCCAGGCGTCACCTGCATCATTTCTATATATATATCCCCACTATTGGTACATTGTTCAAACGATAAAAGATAGGTTCTTGTACAGATGCATGGATGGATAAAGTGCAGTGGAAATGCACTGTCATTTAGCAGATTTAGTCGAGCACGAACATGCACACTTCTTCAATAAACTCACACACATGTTGAAAACGTGAATATCCCACGGACTTGTTACTTTGGCCAGCCTGAGCCTGTGACGCCAACATGCTCAGCACTTGAGCAGTACTTGCTGCACACGGGCGGGCATGCTCCAAACATGAAGCTGCGTGGTGCAGAGTACACTCTAGGCTTGTGCACACACGTGCGTGATCGCTTAACCTCGCGTGTGATGTCAATCAGCCAAGCCGTGTGCCGTGTGGTACTATTGATAAGGAGAGAACTAAAAATGGTGCGCATTATTTAACGAGAAGGCGTACTCCCTCCAACCCCTTAGCCGGCGGCTAATCCGGCTCCGGCGCCCATCATCTCTCGTCGCCGTCCGTCACTTCGGCGACCCGCGACCACCCTCTCCATGGCCTCCCCTCCCCCCCTTCTTCAGGTGTCTCGCGGCTATTAGAATGGATGTATTATACCCTGTCGTGATGATATATAAAGAGATCAAAGGTGTGTATGTTGTCATACCGAAAATGCTAAACTTAACTTGGTATCAGAGCCAAACCCGGGGTTCCTCTCCACCGCCGCCACGTGAGTTTGCCCTGCCCTAGCCGCCGCGCGTGTTTGCCTTGCTCTCGCCGCGTGAGTCCACTGCCGCCGAGATGTTTATGTCCTCGACGCTCTCCCTCTCGACGGGAGCGATCTTCTCCGCCTCCACCAGCTCCACTCCGGACGGGATCTCCACGTCCACAACCATCCGGCTTGACTCCCACAACTTCACTCTGTGGAAGGGGATTACACTTCCCACCATCGCCCGATCCGGCCTCTATGGCTACCTCGACGGCTCTGAGGCTTCCCCTCCAAAGACGTTCAAGGAAGGGGATGGTGACGCCGCCGTGGAGGTGCCCAACCCGGCGTACACCCGCTGGTGGGTTGCAGACCAAAAGGTCCTTGGCTATCTGCTTGGCTTTATGGAGCCCGGCACCGCATGTCAACTCCTCGGCACCAAGTCACTGCTGTTATCTGGAACCTGAGAACCCATTTTGTTGCCAAAAACATTATACATGCACAAGAAATTATCATAAATATGATAACATGTATTAGTGTTATATAGGATGACATTAATAAGTTGCAAAGGATAAATAAGGGATGAAATGTTCATTTCCCGGACTTAGAACTCTTCCATGAGCAAGTATAATCAGAAGTACCAAATTATATGGTACTGATGATTGAATAATAAATGCAGTTAGTTTATTTGTACTTTAGTGCAAGTTAGAGACCGAAGGGAATATGCCCTAGAGACAAATGATAATTGGAATATTTCATAAAGTTTATGATTAAGTTTTATATCATGTTATAACTGAATTGATTAGAAAACGTTGATACACATGTGATATACAAACAACTAGTAGTTCCAACTAAAACTCTAGTCACTGGTTCATTGGTTAACGGATTATCAAAGGTTTCTTGATCATGTTGTTGTCTCGGCCACAATTGATAATGAAGTCATTTCATTAGAGAATGAGATGGTGAACATGCTCTATCTATAGCATCGTATCGCGATCATGTCATAGAGTTCAGGTTACGATGATTAGGAAACATAGTGACTCTTTTCTTAGATCGTGAGACCATATCAAATCACTGTCTCTCGAGGATACTTTGGCACTTAACGTCACTCGGTGGAATGGTAATCATAAGAGTGTCGTTGGGTATCTGGAGGAACAGGTTGAGGCGACTGCGTCAAGAACGGAATTTGTTCATTCGCGTGACGAAAGATACTCTAGTAACACTCGGATAAGTTATATCCGTAAGCTCCACAGTGTGTGACTAGGTCACGAGGGATATCACTTACGGATCAAGTAAAAAAGGTATTGCCGGTAACGAGGTTGAACTCTGACATGGAGATGTCATTTTATAAAGCCTCGGACAATACATTATCACATATACAAAAGGAATAAGACACAGTGTTTATGGTTTAACGACAAATTTCGTGGAATGTACAGGTGGTCATCATGGGCATCCAGGTCCCGCTGTTGATCATTGGTCAGAAAGGAGTCTTGACCATGTCTAAAGTATTCTCAAACTGTTGCGTAGCACGCTTAAGGGCTTGACGAATCTTAGAGATCGTTAATGGCTTGTTCAGAATCACTGAAGAAATGAGAAGAGAGAAATCAGAAAAGTTCTGAGAAGATTCGAAGGTGTTCGGAGAAAGGATAAATGAAAAAGGACCGAAAAGGATTGTTGGATAAATGATGATTTAAATATATTTATTATATTTTAATTATCAATTAATATATTATAGATAGATATTTAAACAAAGATTTATAAAGACGTATTACTTATTAGGCAAAATCATAGAGGTATTTTATCTAAAAAGAAACGGATAAAAAAGGCAAACGAGAGGGCTATTTTTGAAACAACCCACGTGGGCGGCTGTTGCTGCATGCTGCGCGCCGCAGCGCTGCTGCTGCCACTGGTGGGCCGGACCACCCGGGAGCCGTTGCCGAAGCTTGTCGCGTGGGCGATGCGCGCTAGCAGGTCGGCCCACCCCGGGCCAGCGCTAACCTCCACCGCGGCGGTCTGCCTTGTGGGCCACGGGGCGCGTGGGCGGCCCACCCGGTCGGCTCCTCCTGCTGCCACAGCCTTCCCTTGCTAGGCCGCGCGCGGATGGGCAGGCGGCTGGTTTGTCCCCTTTTTATTTTTTTTAGTCCCACATGAGGCACCTAAGGTGAAGGGAGCCTCTCCCTCCGCCTATATAAAGGGGTCCCTATAGGAGGATTAAAATATACCAATTTCTACCTGTAAATACATAAAAGGCCTGTGTTGCCCCTCTCTCTCTCTCTCTCTCTCTCTCTCTCTCTCTCTCTCTCTGGCGACCGCGGCCTCCTTGTTAGGGCTATGTGAGCGAGGAGTTCCTCACCGCGGAGCACCGTCACGCTGCGGGATTCGGAGTCGGGAGATCTACTTCCGCAATCTCGGCTAGATCGGGGAGAAGTGGGAGTCGTCATCAGACATCATACGTGTGTGACTCTCTCTGGCGACACCGTGTTTTCGGTGCTAGGAGTTGTTTGAGCCGCAGGACTTCGTGACCTCGAGGTCCGCGTGAGGGCGTCTTCTTTAACCACGTTCCTCGCGGTACGTTAACCGCGCTCGGTCTTTAAAGATATGAATACCGTATCTTCTCCTGTTACTGCATTATTAGTAGATAGATCCTGGCATTAAGCTTTTGATCGTAGAAAAACTTTTATTTTCTATCCTCGAATCCCAACACTAATTACAGCAGTTAATCATGTAATTAGTCTTAGTGGTCCAAGTCTAATATCTATTGCTAGCTAAGTATTCACCGAAGCCCAAAAAAAACTAGCCCACTAAGCCATCGTGGATGATTAAATAACCTGAAAAAAATCTGGATTGTCGATAAGTCCCGTGCGTTAGTTTACCTAGCAGAGCGTCCTCCAGCCGCCACCATTGAGTTAAAGGTCTAGGCTACTGTCATTCGCTCGCTTGCTACGTCCATGGTAGTCTGCAAGGGCGAGGGCCATGGGCAGTGTTTCCGCGTGCTGGCCTGCTGGGTGCTCTCTTACTTAATTCTACCGTGGTGTGGCGGCTTCATCAAATCCATCGAATATCACACATTCACACTCTGAATGTAGGTACTCTCTCCGACCCATATTAATTGTCTCGTATTTGTCTAGATTTGGATGAATCTAACACTATTTAGTATATAATTTTATTCAAATTTTGATAAATCCAAGTCAATTAATACGGGTCAGAGGGAGTATGTATAGACAGATTAGTACTACTCTGTAGTAGCTTTTGACCTTTTGTCCATGTCTTTTATATAGATTACAACCTAGTTGTGTTAATATATGTACTAGCATATAAAAAATGAATTGATTTGCTAGTTAGATGCATTTTTCTAATCTGTGATGCACCTATTATTCCAAGTATAAAAAAGAAAACAACATAAATAAATTGTTTTTAAGATTGCACCCTAAATTTCTAATAGATAATTTATTTAACTTTGTAGTGCCAAACTTTTATATTGGTATGCCGAGATGTCGATATATTGACTAGACGTTTAGGTATTACGCCTTTTTATGAAAAAAAATCCTCACCCCCCTCAAGTTGAAATTTTAGCTCTGCCCTGCCTGGAGACGACGAAGACCTATGACACTTCTCAACAGAAGTACAAGTCCACAGATGTAGGTCTATTTTTTTAGTGAGTCCAAGGCGAGTGAAGATAAACCAACAATATAAATTTGTACAAAACACTTTTACTTCTTTGAAGCTCATTGTGACTAAAACCTAAGTTTTGATCGACTACTTTTCTATTTTATCTATAACCATGAACAACATAACTATGTTCATTGTGTTTAAAACTCAAAATTAACATTATACAATTCAAATATCTATCATTAAAATTAGAACAACATTTTGCCATGAATTGTGTTTCTTTAAATTAAAGTTTAATTATAAATTGTTTCTACCGAACCTTTTCCAAATCTAAACAAATATAGAAACATGGAAAACTCTCATCCATTTACAAAGTATGTTTTGCCACTTAGGATTATTAGAGGTAGTGCATCGTTTGACCTTCTATATGTTAATATATGAATATCTTGATAGAGGGTTCTAGTGCGTGAGTCTAACAACAATCTTCCTCGTGGTTCCGAAAGTAGGATTTTGTTTCTAGCGAGTATAAAAGTCTAGGTGAGAAAGTCGATTCTGAATTAGAGACTTCCTTTAGTGCAACTTATATTTTCTCAATCTGAAAACAAATCTTGTTACATACATACATACATACATATATATATATATATATATATATATATATATATATATATATATATATATATATATATATATATATTTTTTCTCTGACACAACAAACCTGGGTTCCGACTAAAATTGTTCTGAGGGATATAAAAAGTTTCCAGTGTAATATATAATTTTTCTTCTAATGGACTTGAAATCTGTTTGCATTACGTATTAAAATGCTTCTAGTGGGAGTCGACCCAACCGCATATGTGCCTTGTTCTATCGAGGAATGAACTAAGGAGTGGTAACCCCTACATCAGTTCTCTGTACCACATAGAATGGCGCGAGAGAGAAAAACAAAACCAATAAAAAACCAAACGAGGCGAAATTGGTAATGTGAACATACTTTTGTCTTCTTGTGTGAGTTTCAAATAAAAAAGAGTTAAATCCACCGTTAGTTATTAAACTTGTTAAGCAAAATCAGTCCGGTCATTGTACATCAAGAATATGATTTTACGGTCACCAAATACGAGTTAGAGGTTCATCTCTGGTCACTGGTGCTGGTACGAGCTTGTATTTGCTGATGTAGCACTGCGTGGACCCCATCTATCAGCCATTAACGGTTCACGGAGACCATTTTCGAATAATAAAAATAACAGGGTTAAATTGAAAAAATAGCAAAGAGATAAGGCTGTGATCCCCTTCCGCCTCCACCCCTCCGCCCGTCCCACATGCTCGCCGGCGAGCCCCTGCCGGTGTCGCCGCCGTGGCATATCAGGCCTCCTCGAGGCGGATACTCCCCCTCCCCACCGCTCCTCTCTTGTTTCTCTCATACGTCGCATGTACGTCCTCCCCACCGTCACCCACTAGGATTCCTTCGGCCACCGCCTCCTGGGCGGCATCCCCACCGCAGCCCACACGATTCCTCCGGGCATCCGCCTCCTGGACGTCCTCTCCACTTCCCTGGGCCGAGTAGAGCTGCGAGATGGTTTCTTGTGGGAACGATGTGTCCATGGAGGAAAGGGAGAGCTCGAGCGCCTGCACGGTGGCCTCAACCTCGTGTACCTGCGCGACGGCCTCACCCTCGTGTTCGTGCACGGCGAAGACCTTCTGCACTAGCGGAAGCTTGGTGCTCTGGAGGTAGAACAGGCTGCGACCACTGACGCGAGGCGGTGCCTGCGGCTTCACGCGTGCCTACCCTTGCGTCTGTGCTTGTGCACGCGGTCCGTCAACGTGAGGCGTAGGTGGACCAGGAAGGCGACATCTCTATCTTCCTCCTTTGCTCCAGCGTGGTGCTCGTCGCCTCCACCGTCGGTACCTTCGCCATGGACGAATCGGTGGAACTGGCGCGTTGAGCCATCGTCGGGAAGCAGCGGGCTAAACAGCGGGGTGGAGACGCCGTGAAAGGGGCCGGAGGAGCACACGGCCAGATTGGTCTACCTGGTTGTGCTAGCCACCGCCGTGCTCCGGCGACGCGACCGCGGTGCTACCGGCCTGCCCCAGTTCTTCCTCAGCTTGCCCCAGTTCTGTAGAGAGCAGACGACGTGGCGATTTCTTTTCCCTTTTTCTGTTTATTATTATTATGTGGGGAACTGAGGAGGACCTTTGTGTGATTGGAAGTCAATACTTTTGGGTATTTTTGCTAAATGAAACATAATCCTGCTCGTCACGTCATCAAATTCGACGTTGTACCAGCACCGGTGACCAGAGCTGAATCTCCAACTCGTATTTAGTTACCGTAAAATCGTATTCCAAATGTACAATGATCATATTGATTTTGCTCGACAAGTTCGATTACTACTGATGGATTTAACTTAATAAAAAACATGGCTTTTCCCCAAAAAAAAGTAGTGATTGAGATAAACTTCCTTTTCTGATGGCTATTCCTAGTCTATTACTTGCTGAATATCTTGGCTACTAGTTGAAAATTTGAAAGGCTTACCAGTGAATTGAAGGGAGAAGAACTTTTAGTATTGGCTATAATTAGATTATTTTCTAACTGTAAGATTTTTTTTCATAATACAAGTCCAGTGTTTCCATGAACGAAAAGTTATTGTTAAGCACAATGATAGCTACATTATCCACTATCCACTATCCAGGCCATTCGTGTTTGTCGTGAGACGTATTGTTTTTCATTTTTGTTTATCGTGAATGACAAAACATATAAACTTCAAACTTTGCAGGTCAACAAAAAAATAACTACAATGTCTAAAAATTCCAAATATGTTGGTGCAGCTTAAAACTCTGTTATGAGGATTTTACGAATAATCTCTATCATTTTAAGTTTTTATGCTCATCGAAAATATCCAAAGTTTATCTTAAACATTGTACTCCCTCCGTCCTAAAAAGAATGTCTCAAGTTTGTTTGAATCTATATACTAAATAGTGTCTAGATACATTCAAGTTTAGACAAACTTGAGGCATCCTTTTTAGGACGGAGGGAGTACTTGTTCTGTTCTGTCGCTGCACTGGAAGGTTTAAGTTTATATGTTTCGCAAATAGTTTGGAAGAGACAAAAATTGATAAGTTTCTAGTAGAAAAGTAAAACACAGACCTTGATTCGCACCGGAGGGCCTTTGAAAAGGGCGCATGGTGCTCCGTGGTTCCCTAAAATCATTACCATGAATTAAAATACTAGTACTAGAAGATGATCATATGAACGAGAGCGGGATTAAGCACTGGCGTAATGGAAGATTTGCCGACTGATTCCGAACATCAAAAAGCTGGACACCCCATGTCGAAGTGCGTATGCAATGCAGGATGTGTAAATATTCATCATATATCAAAGTTTGAGATTGCTGACCACCCCTGCCAGGCGGTGACAACCTACTCTCGGACACAGATTATAAGCAGGTCAGGCCTCTAATAAGCAAGCCGTATGGTACTATTAGAAAACGCAAACCAACCTGGGAAACATGGAAGCTATCGTGGTGTGGTGCTGGGCCGTGTTCTATTCGAGTCCATTAACATGCTACGCTCTCATTATCTAATCAAACCAGCACTTTTAAAACTAAATTTATCTAATGGTAAACAGGCCATGGTACCAAACTTACTGAAGTAATTTATGTTTTTAATATTTGATGACCGATTTTTTTTTGCGGGTAGATGACCGAATTGTTGATTAGAAAATCGGTTTCGGTCCATTCGGACTAGGTTTCGGGTGTTTCGGTTTGGTTGTTCGGTCCTCTGTTAATATGCCCGCTCCTAGTTCGCACCATGTCAGAGTGTGTATGCAATGCAGGATGTAAATACCATCATATATCAAAGTTTGAGGTTGCTTATCACGCCTGCCGCACGGTGACAACTATCTCTTGGATGCAGCTTATAAACGCCTTAAATCTAACCGAGCAAAGCCGTGTGGTACTATTGATAGGAGCAAATTAATAGGCTTCTATTTTTGCATCGAACCGACTTGGCACGGGGTCGCCGCTAAGGCTTCCTTGAACCAACATCATCTCCACACGTAGATATGGGTGTGCATGACTAGATCTGGCGCCAACATCTAGGCCTCACTCGCCGCCTTTCCGTAGCGTCATGTTGCACCCTTGGCTTACAACCTCGTCTCGCCAATCGTGGAAAGAGGCATTAGAGCAACATTGAGCCCCGTCGTCACATAAAAACCCACCTTTTTTTCTCTCTCAAACTGATATCGAAATAATCGACGAACTTACAAAAAAAAATATCCATGTCGAAGTGCTAATAACAAACATGTCATGCGTAAGCCAAGCAAACAACCTGACCACGGGCCGTATAAGACCGCAACATGCATGAGTGTGAAACAAAGCTTCAATTGTTCATCAATTTTTGGTTGCTAACCCCGTATGCCACGGGGTACCAAGATTGTCCGGAAGCCGGTATATAAGCTACTCTGATTTATGTTACTCGATCGATGTGGTACTAAAATGAAAAGTGAAAATCCGAGAGGCCAACAAAAGAAAACTGCACTCTAGTCAGACACTTTTTAACTTTGACTATGCATATAGTTTTCAATTGTTAAGATAGGAATTTTAACTATTTATGCGTAGATTTGCCAAAACATGTTATTAGCCCATAACAGAACTGTCATTTAAAATCATGTTATTTTAAACTTTATTTGAATATCAGTGTAATATTGCCAAAACATATGCGCCATGTAATTGTAGATAGATGGACTAGACGGGTGTCACAAGCTGAAGTGGTAAAAAACAGTGTAGATGGCATGTCTTTTTTAAGTCGTAGGCTGGTTTTTTTCCCGTAGAAAAAAAATAAAAAGCTAGCACTCCATGTCGAAGTGATAAGCATGCAATGTGTGCAGATGACTGCCACAAGCATGCGTGTGTTCAAAGCATGATTATATATCAGGTTTTTAATTGCTAACCACGTACACCACGTGGTGACAACAACGTCCGTGAACCTGTATATAAGCTGCTGCAACTTCTGTTCCTCAAGCGATGTGGTACTAAAAGAAAGAGGTAGTGTACAATATCCAGATTTGGGGCCGTCTTCTAGCTCAACAGGCCTACAAAAAGAAAGATGAAAAACATCCAATATCGGCCTTGGCCGCACTGGACATTGCGACCTTTGTATTCCTATATTGTGAACGGGGGTGGCTCTCAACCATAAAGCAAAAAAAAATTCTAACACGCCATCTCCTTTCTTCGAGTTAAGGTTCTAGAGAAACAAAATCCCTTTAGCTGCTAGCACCAACTAATCATTATCATCCGAGATCCGACATGTGCATTTTTTTCTTTCAAATTTTACTGATCTATCATCAACAGTAGTATAGAGAGTATTATAAATAATAAAATTACAAATAGTTCGTTCCACCATCTAGCAATAACCACGGACACTAGCACAGGATTCGTCTTCATCCCTCTATTACCGTAGCCGGACAAAATCTATCTTAGTAGAGCTTGTTCTAGCGTATCTTGACGTCAACTTCACATGCACTTTGTTTGGTTGTCGTCTTGTCAGATTTTTTTCTTGGCTGGTATCTCACGGGGTATACAGAATATATCGGCCTGGATTTATCAGCACAAACCAATATACGAAATATTGGCCGATATTTAGCAGTATTTTGTGAAAATTCGTAATTTTAAATAATTTTAGTGAATATTGCATATTTTAAAGGGAATCTCGTTGAACATACCATTCCATGCATTCGGTGGATATTGTGCATCAACCGATCGTATCATGGACACCGAGACACACACATGTGTCTATGCGCATGCGATTTTTTTGCATTAATTTTTTGGACATTTAGATCACATAGAAAATATTAAATACATAAAGCATATCATTAAAATATAGATTTGAACAGTTGAACTTGATCACGGGCTTAACAAAACAGGAATGAAACTATTTTTATTTTGCGAAACGGCTTCATCTAAAAAAGTATAAGCGGGCAAAAAGCCAAACTCCCCATGAGATTTTCAGCGCCTCTACAATCGCTCCTCCTACCATTGCACAACTTGCATAGGAGAACCTATCGTTGACCCTCTGTAACCTCCGGTTTTGCCAATTATAGTGGATTGATAGCAAGAGTAGGATCCAACCACCGCACTCGGATCTGAACCTACATAAACTTACATGATCCCCGTCCCGGACATCCTAGTCATACCTCTCTTTTTACCATGCCTCGAGGACCCCCTCATGGCATACTTGTTATCAATATGACGACAACCATTGGCCATACGAGGGAAGCGGAGTGCAAAGGAGGACGAAATCGTGCATGCACACACTAGTTAAGTAGCAACAATATTTTCCCGAGCAATAATTGTGTAACCTATGAATATTTCCAAATGAAT
This sequence comes from Avena sativa, assembly GCA_916181665.1. Lineage (NCBI taxonomy): Eukaryota > Viridiplantae > Streptophyta > Magnoliopsida > Poales > Poaceae > Avena > Avena sativa. The sequence goes on along the minus strand of OV702286.1, from coordinate 15,328,889 downwards.
TCCGAGAAAACATACTGCTATTTTTTCACAGTGCATAATACAGTTACCGTTGATCCATGTAATATGATGTGGCATGTGTAAGTTCTCATAAAAATCAGAAATTCCATGGATCAAATGTGGAAGAGCTAGTGCTGGCCTCGGTGGTATGTGCATGCATAGACCCACTCCTATGCACAATTATCGCAAAATCCATGCAAACCATTTAGCTCAAAATTCCACCAATACTTAGAGAGGAAAAAAACCGTTTATTACTATTGTCCCCTTTGTGTGAATAGTATTTCCAAGTTACAAAAGAAAAAAAGGATAAATCCATGCTCATTTTTTTGTTATCCTAGAGTTGGTCCAGTTTAGAGTTATAATTTTGTGTGTTGTAAAATGTTTGATAATTTTTAACATATTTTTCTTATTGTCCATGTTTATTGCTTGAAAAAAAAGGTGCCGTTGAGGAGGGTTAAATCCATTCTAAGTCAAAATCCCCCTATTTAAAAAAGTGCAAGCACTCAAGTCGGAGTGTTAAAGCAGCATGTCATGTGTAGAGTAAACAGTACATGGATGCTAATCAACTATGCTTGAATAAATATTTTTTTAGTTGCTCACCACGTGGTGACAACTGTGTCCATGAACCTGTATATAACCTGCTCCGTTTTCTTTTTCTCAAGCGATGTGGTACTAAAAACAGAGTAAGAGACAACTTGACAATGAGCCTGCGGGGCACAGTAAAACTTTGACCCAACTTGGAGCCTTCTTGTAGCCCAACAGGCCAACAAAGGAACTCTCAGCATTGGCCCTGCCCGTACTGGAAGCTGCAAGGGTCCTAGATAAAAAATCGTTATCACTCAAGTCTAACAAGTGGTTCGTCCCGGGCGGCAGGTGCTTGGAGGTCGGCGTCGGAATCCCGTCGTCGGTGGAGAGGATGCTGGACTGGATTGCTTTTTCTATTTCTTTCCAGGATCCTTTTTCTCAAACAGCATGCCTGCTTTTTAGTTAGTGTTTATTGAGGGCCTGTTTGCACTTTGTACCCACCGCTTATTAATGATATGCAGCTCTCGGGGTCCTCTGACCCCTTCCCTTGTTCAAAAAAAAAAAAAAATTCGGTCGTTGGCTGGCTATGAAAAGTTCCTTAAAAAAAATGCTCCAGTGGCAATGATCGAAACTTTTGCATGGTGAGCCAAGAAATAGATCGTAAAAGCATTAAATTTCACTAAGTAAATGCCATTTGACTTGTGGAAACCAACATAGTGATCGGTCGCCTCTCATCTCGATTGCATGTGTGTTGCACTGCTTTAGCTAAAAAAAAAAAAGTGTGTTGCACTGCTGCTTCACTTCCATGCATGCGGCCGCTTCATGGCATCTCCCCTTCTTCAACCAACATAATCCGTCCACCAGAAATATCTCCCCTTCTTCAACCCAAACAACTATGGAAGCCTCACACGTTGGACCTGATTGCTTGCTTGGGATGGGACGCAAACATGTCATTCAGCCTCAGATCAAGCTTGTGTGCCAGAGTGATACTGATAGTCAGAAATTCCTGTTGGGATGCCATTGAATCTAACATCGGAAGTAAGCCTGTGCATACGGTCTGAGTGGTTTGGCCGGTTTGGGCTAGTTCAAAATTTTATACTAATTTCAAAGTTAAGATTTTATTTGTGAAAGAAAACAAATTAAGCTCTAACTGGCCAGTTTGGCTGGTTTAGCCGGTTTCAGTTTTGTACACCCTTAATTAGAGGCACCAATATAATGGTCTGACCTGCAGGGCATTTGTACAAGGTACGGGTATCACTAATCCTTTTTAGAAAATTCTTTGGAGATTAAAAGTCCCTGCTAAAGTCAAAGTCAAGATATTTTTCTGTAGATCTATGCATGGCATTTTATTTTTTCCTTTGAAATCCATCCTAGCAACCGAAACGTCGGAACAAGTGAGAATGTCCTCCAATATACAAGAGGGATGGCAATGCCTTTTTTCTCTCAAACAAAAATCGTGGACACAAAAATAAAAATGCTAGCACTCCATGTCGAAGTGTTAAGCATGCAATGTGTATGTATACATTGCAGCAGATGACTGCCACAAACATTTTTTTTTGAAAATGGGTGCTTTATTACTCAACGACTGCCACAAGCATGCATGTGTTCAAAGCTTGATTATATGTCAGGATACTCCGGTCTTGTTCCCGGATCACATGAATTGATAATAACAAATCGCACCTTAGAAGAAATCGCCCTAGTCTACAAAACACGATGAATTCCTTGGGCTCTGCCACCGGATGCAGCCGTTTCTGATGTCGCCAGGGATGAAGCCACTTGGGACACTACAGGCAGTGGACTTCATCACACCGGTGCAAACAAATCCTCACCTCGAGGATAAACCATCTCGAGACAAAACTTGTGCTCGAGAACAGCTGGACCAAGCTTGTGGCCTAAGATAGTCTATAAATATGTGATTGTTAAATTTCCAATATTTTTTTTAATATTTGTACAATATTCAAAAAGTCTGATTAAAGACATCGAAAACACCATGTATTTTTGATCTAGAGGGACCCATGGGAGTGACAAATACACGACGTAATGGACATTTAAATGGTCTATATTTAACATTGATATTGTCTTCAATAAATAATTTTCATCATTATTTCTATTGAATATATGTATAAAATATAATTGTCCTATAAATAGTTTTTAAGCGAATCTACGCATAAATAGTTAACTTATCTATCTTAACAATGAAAAAATTATATGCATATTCAAAATTAAGAAGTGTCTGACCAGAGGTATATCCAAATTATCATGTATTTGAATATATAAGAGTTCTTCAATATTCAGCTTTTCTTACTAATTTCTACATAATATATCGCACAAACTAGATAAGTAACATTGGAAAATGGTTTTTCAGACAAATCTATACATTCAAGAAAACCGGTCTTTGGGTATCTAGGCATGGAATAAAGGTAGAAACAGTTAGGAGCTTCCGATCCCTGTTTGCTCGACCTGACCCTGGAACAAAGCCTTGTTTGCTCGACCCGATCCTAGAACAAAGTCCAGCTTCATAGTGACAAGTCATTTTCTTATTACTTTTGCATCAATTCCTTTGAGTTTCGGCCTTGCGACCGTATTCCCCAGGCAGAGTGTTTTGATTTTGGATTTTCATTCTTAGTAACTAGAAATTATGTTCATAGTGGAAGCACACAAAAATCTGACTGAACGCATGTCCAAAACAAGGGAATAGCGTGCCAGTTGTGTGTTATGGTATTTTATTTTTCCTTTGAAATCCATCCTAACAACCGAAACATCGGAAGCAAAAATAAAAATGCTAGCACTCCATGTCGAAGCGTGAAGCATGCAATGTAGACAGTAACATCAGTTGACTGCCACATGCATGCATGTGTTCAAAGCTTGATTATATATCAGGTTTTTTTATTGCTAACCACGTACACCACGTGGTGACAGCAACGTCCGTGAACCTGCATATAAGCTGCTCCAATTTCTATTACTCAAGCGATGTGGTACTAAAAAAGAGGAATTAAGGGTGTACAGTATCCAGAGTTTGAGCCTACGGTGTACCATAATCTCGGGCCGTCTTCTAGCCCAACAGGCCAACAAAACAAAAGATAAAACACACGCAACGTCCGTATTTGCCTAGCTCAACAAAACGAAACATGTCAGACTTGCCGCTAGCCCAACAAGCCAACAAAACGAACTTTAAATCCACAAAAGCAACAAAAAAATTGCAAGGACTCCATGTCGGAGTGTTAAAGCAGCATGTCATGTGTAGAGTTAACAGTACGAACAAAAAAATTGCAAGGACTCCAACAAAACGAAAGATAAAAACACGCAACGTCCTCCTTAGCATGTCAGCCTTGCAGCTAGCCCAACAAGCCAACAAAACGAACTTTGAATTAAGTGAGGGGATGATTCTCAGAAGAAAAAATAAACACGCGCTCGAAGGATTCATCTGTCTCCTTGAGCGCCATAGGTTTCAGCGAGTTCTAGAGAAAAGAATCACTCGAGCTGTAATCAATTAACATGTGACTAGTCGATAGACCAACTAATCATCATCATCCGGGGTCTAACACATGCAGCCTTAGCTTCCGGTTATTTCGGATCATGGGCGGTTATTAACTTGGACATGGTCTGCGTACCACGTCTTACCCGATTGACGCTATATAAACAGCTCATGCATAAATTTGGTCTGGGACACCTTCTTCATCCTCTTTTTCGGTGTGCACGGACAATGGGACAGTAGGCCTCCAGAACCACCAACCACCGTCTCTCGTAAACCTGTATGGGTGAGGGGCGATGAAGTTTTTGGAAGCGTTTTTGCGCGACTACTGACGACATCACGTCGACCAACCACTCTTTCACCCATGAGGACTTCTTTCTGGACATTAGAAGCCTCTACATCGACGACATGGTTAAGGACGCTGGTGTCAACGCCAACCTGAACGCGAGCGCGAATATGAACGTAAATGTGGATCCTCCTGCAGCACCGTATGCAATATGCTCTTATCTATTTCAGTCTTTTCAGTCTTTGTTACAGTTTTTTGTAATAGCTTTTGAAATAGATGTGATCTCTTTAGATGTGATATGTTCGTCTTTTCTGCTAGTATATATGATTAGATTAATTCCTGCAATTATATTCATGCTTTATTATTGTTTATTTCATATTAAACTTTATGATAATTTGCTTATATATTCAACAATGTCTATGTGCATGCGATTTTCTTTGCATTAATTTGTTAGAAATTTAGATCACAGATGAAATAATAAACGCAAAAAGCACATCCTTCAAATATAGATTTGAACTTGATCACGAGCATAACTAAAGAGGCAGAGGAATAGTATTATTTTGTGAAACGGCTTCGTCCCAAAACGTATTAAAAAAACCTAACTCACGGTAAATTTTCAGCACCCTAGAATCGCTCATCTTTTCTTTGCAATTTTACCTCTCTCCGCACCTCCGCTAAGTAGTTGTCTTCTTACAATTGACTTGTTGCGCTTTGAATCTACGGCGACACACCTTATTATTACCATGCAAATACTCGTAGACACTTAGTCCTAACCGCCTAGGCATATTTATTAGAGAAGCATATTCACTTTCTTGTGGGCAATTGTATTATTTTGGGAACAATGAGAGACACGTGATTCACAGTAGTCCCCTTGCTATGGTGCGATTGGCCGCCAGCGTTGGTTTGACCCTATCGTCGAGGTCGACGTTCAAGTGCATAACAAAGTTGGAGGTGGATGAAGGCTCTCGAGCGCGGCTTCCCATTGCCCCCACTTGATGACTACCAACTAATCGAGATGGATGGCGGTGCTTATCTGGATAAAGACCGGTGTCAACTTGGTCTGGGAGTTCTACGAGGAGGTGGGGTATTCCACATAGGCTCTCGGTTCTAAGGACAATGTTCATTGTCCAACAAGTTGGGCATTGATGTTAAGTTGCACCACAGGGCATTCGACGTGCGTAGGATGCTTATGGAGGTGAAGACGACGACATCGACTCTCGCTCTCTGCCACCATCGACCGTATTGGGAGAAGGGGAGTGAAAAGGAGAATGAGATCATGCATAATTGCATACACCGGCTAACTAGCAAGAATATTTCCCCGCGCAAGAATTTTGTAATCTATAAATATATCCAAATAATTTTCGAACATAAACATACTGTAATTTTTTCACAGTGCAGAATACAGTTACCTCTGATCCATGTTCTATGATGTGACATTCATAAGCTTTCATAACTAACAAATTCCATGGATCAAACGTGGAAGAGCTAGTGCTGGCCTCCGTGGTATGTGCATGCATAGACCCACTCCTATGCACAATTTGCCGCGAAACCCATGTAACGATGTAGCTCAAAATTCCATCTACACTATTGTCTCCTTTGTGTGAATAGTATTCCCAAGTTACAAGAGTTGGGCCAATATAGATCTATATAATTTTATGGGTTATAAAAATAATAATTTTTTTGACAAAAATAAAATAATTTTATGGGTTATAAAATGTTTTGATAATTTTTAACATATTTTTAATATTGTCCACATTTTTGTTTTAAAAAAGGCGTTGCCGTCTACACTGACTTTCACCGGTCTAGCCACCAACATTCATTACTAGATATATACCTTTCAACAAATCCACAAAGTTACCAAAAAAATTGCAAGCACTCCATGTCGGAGTGTTAAAGCAGCATGTGTCATGTGTAGAGTTAACAGTACGAACATGAATGCTAATCATCTATTTTTGATTAAATAATTTTTTAGTTGCTCACCACGTACACCACATGGTGGCAACAATGTCCTTGGACCTGTATATAAGCTGCTCCGTTTTCTTTTCCTCCAGCGGTGTGGTACTAAAAAAGTTAAAACTGTTTAGAATCCGACATTGAGCCTGTGGAGCAGAATAAAAATTGGGGCCTTCTTCTAGCCCAACAGGCCAACAATGGACTCAAGGAATCGATCGATTGCTGGCTAAGCCAAGTTCCTTAAAAAAAAAGTTCCAGTGGCAATGATCGAAACTCTCGCATGGCGAGCCAAGAAATAGAAGAAATAAAAGCAGTAAATTTCACTAAGTAGATGCCGTTGGACTTGTGGAACCCAACATATTGGTATGTGCCGTGTGAAGAGATATATGATTTCTCACTTGATAGCGATTAGGAAATCGCCCTCTCTCGGTCCCGACATGAACCAGACGCAAAGGGCGGGGCCATCATTGGCGGGACGTCATTGAGCGACGCCTTCATGACCTTCTTGAGGAGGAAGTCTTCCTCGACATCCGTCGAGGCCCACTCCGTCGGCTCTTTCTTTGGCATGCGCAACGCCCCACCTATGTTGAGTTCCTTCTTCGGCCTGGCAAAGCGAAGATGGCCGCGCGTCGGCGATGGAGCGCTGATGACGAGCGCACGCGAGCACAGCGGAGACTCATGCTCTGGCTTCACTGGCAGAGCGACGCTATGTAGACCAGCAGGGTGGAGTCGGTAGGCGCCGAGCCGGATGAGCGCTCGGTCAACACCAACGAGGAGGAGGATGCGCTGGCCATCCTCCTCGGCATCCAGGAGCTTGAGATCCCCCGGCGCCGCGAGAAGGACGGAGGCGAGCACGGCGGATACCCTAGTCGCGGGTTGTTGTCGGCCAAGATATGATCGATGACGGTGGAAAGGGTGCGGCCGGGCGCACTCCACCAGGGACGCCGACCTACAGCGTTGTTGCGCGTCGGCGCCGGGCCTCCGCCCTCGTAGGCCAGCTAGCGCTCGCGGAAGTACTCGTCCCAGAACACCGTGTTGTCGGGGTGCTGCAGCTCCTCCTCGTCCATGTCGTCGAGCCATTCGTGGCCTTCCAACACCGGCGACACGGTTACGCCGCCCCGCGCTGAGCTTCTAGGTCGGCGAGCACCGGAAATCCGGCGGCGCCGGGTAGCCCGCTTGTGGAGAAGCCACGCCTCTCATATGATGTATTCTGAATTTTGCCTTTGGTGGTTTTTGAGATGCAATCAATATACCAAGTTTAAACTTGCATTGGATCTTCGAAGAAACATCATATTGCGAGTCTATAAATAATTTTTTTAATTATGAGCATTAGATCATGTAACTGTAGTTCAAACTGGACCATTTCCTACCGGTTCGGCAGATATTTGTCTTTTTCACCAGCGGTAGAGCTCGTGTAGTCCCGGTTCGTAGCACGAACCGAGACTAAAGATTCTTCACCCCCGCTCTCCACCCTGGTCACATGATGCGACTTTAGTCCCGTTTCGTAAGTGACCCATGACTAAAGGGGTATGACCAGTCCTAATTCTACGGTCCTCGCTGCACAACCGGGACTATAGAGCCCGTGTGGAACCAGAACTAGAGGCTCGTTCTTCACTAGTGTTTCAGTGGTATAAATTTTATTAGTGCTCTTTTGTATATATAAACACGGTCAATGTTAAAAATATTTGATTCCATAAAAGTTGGACGTACACTCTTTCGTGGATGCCATTTCGTGCGCGAGCTTCCATTCTCACTAGAATTTGCGTCGTATAGATACCGTGCGCGTGACCCCTACTCGTGCGTACCTTCCGGCTAGGCTTGCAGTATCGTACGTATCGCAAAGCAGGGAGTCACTTTGTTGGTATCCCACGCACAACGCGTGCGGCCGGTCGGTGTGCACCAATTTTCTATTCCCGCGCGCGCAAAAGCAAAATATTAGGGCGTGACCTGGGTGTGTCATATAAGGGTGTGTTTGTAGTCCGGGTAACCAATCTTATTTTACAGAAGCTGAGTTTAGCTACGTTGACTAGATACAAGTGATTTTATATTATGATGTTTGGCAGGTCGTCTTAGGTGAGCTATGCTCAGTTGAGGTTGTGTTTGGTGCCACCATATGACATGAGCTAGGCTAGCTATTATAAACAGTAATCAGGTCCTTATATAAAAATATAAAAAGCAATCGAGTCCCTATTACAAAACCAAAAAGCAATCAAGTCCCTGCTGGTTAGGCTCCGGCGCCACCACAGCTATGCGCCGCCGGCCGCCGGCGAGACAACGTCCGCCACGCGCCGACAAGACAACCAGAAACTTCGTCGCGAGCTTGGTGGCGAGGCCTGCCTGCAGCGGTGATGGCGGCAACGCTCGGAGAAGCGTGGTGGCGAGGCCATGGCTAGCCGTGGAGGAGCTTGGTGGCTGGCCGTGGCCGAGCGTGGTGGCGAGGCCATGGTGGAGCCTGGAGACTAGTCCGTGCTAGAGAGGACGCCGGGGCATCTCGTCATCGATGGGATAGTAGGAAGGGGGCGCGGGGAGAGGAGAACGCCCGGTCGAGATCCATGTCAAGCTCCGCCAGGAAGACCACCGCGTCGAGGAATAGGCCCGCCATGCGCTGCTTGCCCTGCTTGGTTGCCGGTGGAGAGCAATGTCGGCTTGGTCGCGAGAGCTAAGGACAGAACGAGACTCGTTGCCTGCAAGGGGAATGAAGTGTCGGGCTTTGACCCCTATCGGGCTGGAGCGCAGTCACGGGATGGCCTCAGTCCTGTCCGGTTGCGAAGCTTGATTTCAGCTTCACATGTGAGCAGGGCCGAGGGGCTATTTTTATACGAGACAGATAGTGCCGGACAAAGCCAAGCCAACCTAATAAACAAAAAAACATAGAATATCTGAGTTATCTTGGTCTACCAAACACACCCTAATTGTGCCTCCCTCCCCGTCTAGCAGCCACACCACCCAGTGCACATCTCCCAATATGTTGGCATGATTTAATGTGCGCAACAAAGTTCATAAACCCAGGATACGACATATGCACACTCATTCATAAACCCAGGATACGACACAGTGAAGTTGGGGCATCGTCTTACATACCTGTTTGAACGTACGACACATAAAAGTTGAGACTCGCAGGTCTATGTTCTGCTTCTTCGATGCATGTTCTGTAGCGCATGGTACCAACTTTGCTCCGCGTAAGATGATTCTGGCCTTAAATTGTACTTAGGCTACTCACTTAGTTTCCACGCGTTCAACACCAACTATATAAATCCGACGGTATCTAGCACTACACTCCCACCACGTATACTCACTTAATACCCCTTGTTTTAATGTTGTATATGTTTTTGTAGGGTGATGCAAACATCGGCCTCCCATGTTGCATAAGAGCAAGTACAATAAGGTGATATCAGCTGGCTACCATTAAATAGTATATTTATGTTGAATTGGAAGAGAAAGAAGAGGGGAGAGAAGGAGAGTGGGCTCTCATACAAGAGCCAACTCTAGCACGTGTTCCTAGACACTGTGAATGGTGGGCTAAGTATTGATAAAATAGTATATTTCTATAACTTGTTATTGTACGTACTATTTGGTTGACTATAGATAACATGGCACTACCTTATAGCCAGCAGTTGGCTATACTATTGTTCTTGCTCTAACAGCAAGTACAATAGATGACATCAGCTGGCTATAAGATATTAAATATTTGTGCTGAGTTAGAGGAAAGAAAAAGAGGGTGGACTCTCATGCAAGTGTTAGCTCTATCACGTGCTCCTAGACACTTTGTAAGATTGAATATTGGCCAAGTATTAATAAAATAGTATATTTGTATAACTTGTTATTGGTTTATGTTGGCTACTGAGTTGACTATAGATAATATGACACTATCTTATAGCCAGTGGTTGGCTATACTATTGTTCTTGCTCTAAGTGTTTTTGACTTTTTCTCATCGAGTTTGCTGTGGACGGTCGTCTTTTGCTGCTCTACTATGGATTTACTACATACCAATTTTTTCTGCATTGGTATTTGAAATGCTTCGACTTTCTTTTTGCACGGCTTCGACACCTTCGTAAAAAAAGGTGAGACAATGTTGATCCAATGGTTGAGGAGCCCGATGCTTCCCCATATCGGGTGACCGACGGTTAGAGCTTTCCTAGCGTTTAACATGTCACATCTATCATCATCACTTAATCATCCAAGGTCTAACAGATGCGCAGCTTTAGATCAAATTCAATAATATAGAATGATTTTGGCTATAAGGAAGTTATACGCTATCTATAGCCAGCTATATAGCTAATATGTATAATAGTTAGTTACAAAATTATACTATTTAATCAATATGTGGCCGATATGTCACTCTCACAAAGTGTCTAGGAGCACGTGATAGACCTAACTCTTAACTTACAACCCGCTTACATTCTCTCTTCTCCACCTCACCCAAATTATATTATTTTATTTCTTACTAGCAAACAAGCCTGTGTGTTGCACCGGTAGAGGAAATTTCGGCATCGTGGAGACACACAAAGTAAGTTAAGTGTGATAGCCGCAATAGGCTAATTTTAGAGCGTCCATGGCGCGCCTCGGTATTGCATCCACTGTTTGTCGCTTCAGCAAGGCCACCCTATTTGGTACATGTTGTGCCGGTACTTTGCAAGCTTGTTTGGTTTCTTATATGTCAAATTTTTTAGGAAACGATGGCTTTTCAGCGGAATTTTATCAGAAATCCTGGAAGGTTATCAAGGAAGACCTGATGCAATTGTTTGAGTTTTTGCAATTTGGTCAGCTACATCTTTTTAAACTTAATTTTGAAAACATAATTTTACTATCTAAGGTTAATAATGTAGAATGTATACAACAGTATCGTCCAATCTGCCTGCTTAACATTAGTTTTAAAATTTTCATAAAAGTTGCTATGATTAGACTAAACTCGGTAGCTGATCATGTTGTACGCCTTTCTCAAACTGCTTTCATGCAAAGAAAAAACATTCTAGCTAGTGTAGTAATCCTGCATGAAAAGATCCAAGATTGACTAAATGGGGTGTTGTTCAAGATTGATTTTGAGAAAGCCTATGATAAAGTTAATTGGTCTTTTTTTCAGCAAACAATCCGTATGAAAGACTTTTCAGATGAGTGACGTGCTCTCATGCAGTCTTTTATGTCTGGAGGAAGTGTTGCCATAAATATCAACGATGACAGTGACAAATAATAAGGCAAGGGGACCCATTATCGCCTATACTATTTAACATAGTGACTGATATGTTGGCTATCCTTATTGAGAGAGCTAAGGCTGATGGCCAAATTGAAGGATTAGTTCCACATATGGTTGATGGTGGAATCTCTATTCTTCAATATGATGATGATACAATATTATTTATGGAGCATGACCTGGAGAAAGCTAAGAATCTGAAATTAATATTATCAGTATTTTAGCAACTCTATAGATTGAAAATTAACTTCTATAAGAGTGATTTGTATTGTTTTGGCGATGCTAAAAACGATGCCCACCTATATGCCGAACATTTTGGCCGTGGCTAGGGACAATTTCCAATCAATTATCTAGGAATACCGATCCATTATCGATGTCTCATGATTGCTAAATGGAAACTCCCATTGAGGAAAAACTTCGGAAACGTCTTAATAGATGGAAAGGTAAATTGCTATCTCTTGGTGGAATACTTGTACTTTAATTCAGTACTTATAAACATGGTACTGTATATGATCTCGTTTTTCCAGCTACCAAAAGGTGTCTTGAAAAAAGTTGATTATTTCCGCCCAACAAAATTCTTTTGGCAAGGGGATAGTGAGAACAAGAAATATCGACTGGCCAGATGGAATGTGGTTTGCCGAACCAAAAAATACTATGGACTGGGCATACATGATTTGCAAGTAAAAAACATCGCACTCCTAGGTAAATGGCTTTTCAAATTTCTTATAGAAGAAGGAGTCTGGCAAACCATTCTATGGAGGAAGTATGTTGGATCAAAAGCTGTGTCTCAAGAGGTTTGAAAACCTGGGAATTCACACTTTTGGGTTGGACTAATGGCAACCAAAAAACACTTTTCCGGTTTGGTGCTTCCAATATTAAGGATGGATCACAGATTGGGTTCTGAAAAAATAAATGGCTTGGCAAAACTTTTCTTCGTGAACAATATCCAACTCTATACTCAATCGTTAGGCACAAAGGGGATACAATTTCCACGCTAATGGATAATAATCCTCCTAAATGTGTCTTTCGGAAGAAGTCTCATAGGACCTACACTAGTGTCTTGAAACAATATTTTATTAAGATTAGCCATGACACAATTGTCAGAGGGTGTGGACGAATTTAAATCAAAATTACTACAGAGTGGTAAATTTTCGATTGATTCCATGTATAGAGCTTTGATCCAACTTGATATTCCAGTCGATGATAATAGTAATATTTGGAAGATGAAAATACCCCTTAAAACGAAGATTTTTGCTTGGTATCTCCGCAAAGGGGTCATTCTTACAAAAGATAATCTTGTTAGGAGGAATTGGCATGCAAGTATACAATACTTTTTTGTCACCATAATGAGACAATACGTCATTTATTCTTTCAATGTTAATTTGCTCGTCCTATATGGTCAATCATCCAAATTGCCCTTGGTTTATCTCCTTGAAGTTCGGCACTCAATGTATTTGGTAACTGGCTGAATGGGTGGGGATAAATATGGGACTTTATTTAGGGTGGGAGAGCTTTCCATTATTTGGTCGCTTTGGCTATGTGGAAATGACAAGATTTTTAATAATATTGTGTCTTCTCCCCTGCAGGTTATCTATCGAGCCACGACTATCCTTTGATCATGGACTACTCTCTAACGTATGGAGTTCTGCGACTTGTTTGTGGAGGGTTGTATACGATTAGAGGACACGACGAGGGATATCTTCTCCCGACATGGATGTAGCGTGATTTACGGATAGATCCGCCATAGCGCGTTTGGAGGACTTCGCTTTTTTACCATTATTTATAATTCTGATACTTTTGCTTTGGACTCGAGTTGTGTGGTTGATCGGTTGTGTGCATCCTAACTATATATACAGGGGCCGGGTGTAAACTTACTATTAAGTAATAAAACGGCCATTTTCTAAAAAAATATATTAAATTTCTCCATTTTAAAAAAGAAACAGTGACATGATCATGCAAAATCACTCGATTCAAAATCTCATGCCCAATTAATACTTCGCTGGTGCCTTTTTAAAATTTTCTTTTATCTCACAAAGGTTCAGGTGCAACATAACTCACACAAAATGGAAGAATAATTTTCCACTGGATATGGTGAACAAAAACGACTCATTGGCACCATCAATGAATACGGGATTCATGCAAGTAAAAGATGATAAAATTATCTCCTTCTAACGACTAAACTTGTTTTTTTAAAGGAACGACTAAACATGCTAACTAAGAATACATGGTTGCTTCTCCATTTCCTCCGATTTTTGTCTTCGGTTCTGATTTTTTTGGTTATGATGTGTGGCTTGGGTTGTGTTCTCCTTGTTGCGCTTTTGGTTTGCGTTCTTTGTGTTTTCCTGCTGCCGTGTTGGGGTTTTGGTTGCGTGTGTTATTTCCCTTGCATGTGTCTTTTGCGAGGATTATGCGTGCTCGCGTTGTGCGATTGGGGTTTTTGGTGTATATGTATAGCTCTTGCATGTGTGGTTTGTGGTTTCGTGGGCGTGTGGCCCGTGGCGTGTGTCATGTCTACTCTATGACATGTGGGCGTGGTTGACGTGTTCTATTTATGTTGATTGGTCTTTTGTTTTCTTGTGACTTCCCTTGCTTCTCCCTTTGACATGTGTGCTTTGTCTACTGTTTCGCTTCTTTGCCTTTCACTTGCATTCTTTTGCCTTTTGTCCTCATTTGTCATGTGTGTTGTTGTTCTATTGTTGTCTATCGCTGTCTCTTCCTCGCGGTCCGTGAGTTTCTACCTGTGTGATGGTGGCGTCGTCGTCCCGTGGTCTCGCGGTGGGAGCTTGTGATGATGGTGGCTCCATGAGGCGTGGTCATGGTCGTGGTGGTTGTTTGTCGGTTGGTCACGGGTGTGGTCATGGGCATGCTCATGGGCGTGGGCTTGGTCGGGGGCATGATTATTATTGTTTTGGTGGGTTTCCTGGTGTTCTGAGTAGTTCTGCTCATGGTGGGTTGGCTCGTTCGGTTGGTGCTTGTGGCTCTTCTTCTATGGCTGGCCGTGGTGGGTGCCATCCGTCATCTAGTCTGTTGCTTCAGTTGGTGATTTTGTTGTTCTTGTTGACGAGGGGTAACCTCGGCAATGCCCATAGTTATGGACTTGAGTTTCAGAAAAAATGAGAGATTTCATCGGCTTATCTGCCAAACAAGAAAGGCGAGATTTACCCAGGTTTAGGCTCTCGTAGAGAAAACTCTACTCCTGCTTGTCTGATCATTATTGATGGAGAGTGCAAAATCGTTGGATTGCCACATGTGATCTAGCTTATGGCGGATTACTCTGACAGTGTTACGGTACCCTCCCCGTTGGCTCCTCCCAGCTTTTATACGAGAGGCCGGGTCCTAGAGTCTAGTACAGGTCGGATTACAGTTCAAAAGATATATCTACGACTATGTCGGTTACACCTTGGACTTCTGCCTTCATCATCATGTCTGGTTCCTGAGCTCCGGATGCTTCTAGGACCCTTAGATAGATCGGATGAAACGCTAGGTTATCCGGACCATAGCGCCCGCAAACGACATCACTAGACACTATTTGGTATATAAAGAAATATATACAAATTTCCGACATCTATTTTGAGATGAAGAGGGCATGTTTTGAGTATGGGAACACCTCATGTTAACCACGTATGGAGAGTTTATATGGAGGAACTGAGAGATGACGGCGATGCCATGAATCATTTACATAGACTCTCGAGGTGTATAATAGCAAGAGGGCCGAAAGTGAATCATAGTAGGAGAAACTGTCACCAACTTCTCTATAATTTGCTTCCTCACCGAATCCTTCTCCTCGATGGTTTGTGGATATCTTGACGACGGAACCTTGGGATGATCCAATCTGTCAATGCAAACCTTGCAAAACTTTTTTTCATGTAGAGATACATCCTTGATGTTCACCGCAACTTTCATGATGCGTCTAACATATCTCGTGAAGTTTTCTTCGGATTGGAAGCCGTGGATTGTTAGGTTGGCCAGATTCTTGTGCTTGAAATCAGCAATAGATGGTTCCCATTTGACAACGGTTTTCTCAGGGTGACTTTTTTGTGACTTTGTGTGACACTTATGATTCCATATTGTGATGCATAGGTCCTGTAGGGATGGTGCGGCTTCAAGAAAGAACATAGTCCATGTGAAGTCACATTCTTCGGAAAGATTGTCCAGATTCACAAGCCGTAATTTACCGAGCAAAGGTGTGAGCAACTTTGGGCATTCTGGTCGAATCCAAATCTAGGAGAAAAGAGCAAATTAATTAGTAGTGAGTGTGAGCCATGCGTAAATTATATCCTTGGGTGTGACACTTATTTACTAAGTCACATATAACAATCAAACAACGAAGAGTAGACAAAGATGATTGGTGTGAGAGAGTACCTTTTTACTTTGAAAATCCAGATGTAGACTTTCTATCGATGGCACATTAACAAGCAACTCGCTTAAGTTGAGAGCTATTGCGGTGTTCATGATACCATATGCGCACGAGAGAGCTAGCTTGGAGAGTTGTGGGACGAAACCCATATCCAAAGGGTAAGTAGCATAGAACCAATTATTATAGCTGATCCGTTGGAGCTTGGGCAGACAATTGAGCTCCACCCTCAAGGATTGCCCAGAGTCGATCTCAAGCTCGACGAGTCGGGCGTGTTCTACTACACGCAGCACCGAACCTTCTCCCGCGTCGCACCGGAAGAGACGCAACGACTCCAGCCGCTTGCA
Source organism: Avena sativa (assembly GCA_916181665.1). Classification (NCBI taxonomy): domain Eukaryota; kingdom Viridiplantae; phylum Streptophyta; class Magnoliopsida; order Poales; family Poaceae; genus Avena; species Avena sativa. The sequence goes on along the minus strand of OV702286.1, from coordinate 15,312,767 downwards.
AGTGCTTAGGATCTTGGCTACTACGTTGGATCCGTTGCCAAACCTCAGGTTCTGCAGATGCAGCCGCGTGAGGCCGGCAAATGCGTCCGGACACTCGCCGATAAAAACATCGAACTGTTTCGCAAAGTAGACGGGATCCGGATGATTGCCAGGTGTGAAGTACCGCTTGGTCATGACCTCGAACTCGGCCGCGTCCATCTCCTGCGACGCCATGGCGAGGGCGACGGACCTGCCGATCTTGAGATGATCGTCGCCCCTCATTATGAACCTGAGCTTCAGCTTGCGGATGGGGATCTGTGGCGACCTCGTCGCGAGGATCTTGTCCATCACCTCGACCACGACGCCGTTGTGTCGGTGCAGCTCCCATGCGCCGAGGACTATGACGATCTGCGAGAGCATGGCCGGGAGGTTCTGCGTCCGCTTGGAGACGACGCAGGCTCTGATGGCGTCCAGCGTGCCCACCCTCTCCAGGATGTTGAGCAGCACGTCGTTGGGCAGCTTGATTAGCCGGTCGATCTTCAGCAGCTGCATGCATATGCGCGCGGTCCAAGACATGCATGGTGGAATTGAATTAGTCTTCTCAGTTATGATCACATACTACTAAGATATATGGGATAGATGTGAGATACCATTGATTGTATTGCATCCAAGGATGAGTTTTAGTCAAGAATCGACTTACATCACGGCGGCGGCGGCGAACCCTGTTGAGCTTCATGACGACCCGATCGATCTCAAGGGCGACGTACTACGTAAGAGGCAACTTGTGTCGACGAGTAATAACCCAAATAATTGCAGGAAATTAAAAGGTTGTTTGAATGATTCGGAGAAGGTTTCGCCTGACGTACTGTATTATTTCACGTACAGGAGTCCAGCAGATAGACAACTTGTGTGTCCTAAAAGGAGGATGAGACGGAAAAGAAACGTGGATGGATGAGGTTTCCTAATTCCCATGCATGTGGCATCGGGACGTGACCTACCCGCACGCGCAAATCACCTCCTCTAGCACCACGGAAATAACCAAATAGGCCGACGGTCTTTTTATACGCCGACGGCAAAATATTGGGGCCGTCGGAGGTAGCTTGACGGGCCGTCGGCCCAGTTTTGCCGTCGGCGTAGAATAAATAGGCCGACGGCCACCGTCGGCGTAGCCCATTGGGCTAACGGGAGAGCAACGGCGTTAAGTCTACGCCGACGGTAGGTTTCAGACCTATGCCGACGGCTCAAAGCCGTCGGCGTAGCTATTTTTCTTTTTTTCCACATTAATCTTAAAAAATAACTAAATCATTTAAATTCAGAAAAATACATATAATATATCAAAATTTGCAGAAAAATCAGATCTATCTATATAAACTCAAATATTATATATTTTTATTCAAAAAATACATAAAAAATACAAATACTTTCGTATAACATATTTTTCATTTTCCGAGTGCAAAAAAGGGGTGTTTTGTGAAGCAACCACCAAAAGAAAGTTTCAAAATGAAAATACCACATTTTTCAAAAATACTGGACCATATTGAATGGACAATTTTCCAACCTGGATATCTCAAACCTTTCCGTTCACCTCTCGTAAAAAAGACAAATTCCTGCCGAATCGGTAGGAAATGAGTTAGATTTGAACTACATGTACATGATATATTGCTCATGATTTTTTGCAAAAATCATTTTTAGGTTCACAATATGCTATTTCATCAGAGATATAATACAAGTTCAGTGAGGCTCAGCCCCGATCTAAGAATCTTCATGCCCCTCGATTTAGAAAGTTTGACGATAGTTTGAAATGGGCATAAAAAATTCAAAAACGATCGAAACAATGCAAAACCTTCGCGTGGTGTCATATTATATGACATAGTTGCATGGAAAAATACCAGACTTGGTATATTCATTGAGTCTCAAAAAACCTTCACAAAATGACCTATCTTAATTGAGGTTTTCTGGATTTCAGGTCAAATGACCAATGTTATTGCGAGAATCGTGGTATAGTTTGCGATAATGTGTCCATATTGTGCACACATGTGTATCATGGGATGGTGAACAATGTTGCAGGAGGAAGTTTTCCTTTTCTTCGCACCGAAAAGCCATTTTTTATTTTCCGAGTGCAAAAAACGGGGTGTTTTTGTGAAGCAACCACCAAATAAAAGTTTCAAAATGATAATACCATATTTTTTAAAAATACTAGACCATATTGAATGGACAATTTTCCAACATGGATATCTCAAACCTTTTCGTTCACCTCTCGTAAAAAAGACAATTTCTGCCGAATCGGTAGGAAATAAGTTAGATTTGAACTACAGGTACATGATATATTGCTCATGATTTTTTGCAAAAATCATTTTTAGGTTCACAATATGCTATTTCATCAGAGATATAATACAAGTTCAGTGAGGCTCAGCCCCGATCTAAGAATCTTCATGCCCCTCGATTTAGAAAGTTTGACGATAGTTTGAAATGGGCATAAAAAAATCAAAAACGATCGAAACAATGAAAAACCTTCGCGTGGTGTCATATTATATGACATAGTTGCATGGAAAAATACCAAACTTGGTATATTGATTGTGTCTCAAAAAATCTTTCACAAAATGACCTATCTCAATCGAGGTTTTCTGAATTTCAGGTCAAATGACCAATGTTATTGCTAGAATCGTGATATAGTTTGCGCTAATATGCCCATATTGTGCACTCGTATATATCATGGGATGGAGAACAATGTTGCAGGAGGAAGTTTTCCTTTTTTGTCGCACCAAAAAGCCATTTTTTATTTTTCGAGTGCCAAAAATGGGGTGTTTCATGAATCTTGACATAGTTTCATTTTGTATAATATTTAAAAGTTATGATATATAACTAAATAGATGATAGGGATGTCATATTTGGATTCCTCTCATTTTTCTGATCGATTTGGATATATTATTTGTCGAATTGTGATTTACGGATTTGTAGATATGAATTATTCAAATTTAAATAAAAAAGCAAAATAAATAAAATTCATTTTATTTTTATTTGAATTCAAGATTATTATTACTTATTCATTGTTGTTTACTCAAATAATTGTATGGAATGTAAATAAATAAATATGTCTAACATTATAGTGTAATGGTTAATAGGTTTGATATGATAATATTCATAACAAGTTCTAGTTTCTTTGTCGGAAGCTCATGTGGAAGGAACGAAGAAGTTAAGCGTGTTGAGGCTGAAGTAGTATTAGGATGGGTGACCGGTTAGGAAGTTTGACTAATTGTGCAATTTGACTTGAGACTAAGTATACTTAGAATTAAAAATGTCCACGTGAGATAAACAATTCAAAAATGTTAAATAAATTGAAAAAAAATTGAAAAAAAATGAAAAAAAAAATTTGAATTTATTTTTGGAAAAATCTAGGCCGACGGTAAAGCCGTCGGCGTAGCCAAACGGCCGTTAGTCATCTAGGTGGGCCCCATATGGTCTACGTCGACGACAAAGCCGTCGGCGTATCTATATACGCCGACGGCTTTTCTACGCCGATGGGAGAAGGGGCTACACCTATGGGGCTGTACGCCGACGGCAGCCGTCGGGCCAGCCTACGCCGACGGCATTTAGGGACTACGCCAACGGGACCCGGCCGTCGACGTATTTAGCTTCTCCTGTAGTGTAGTATCTTTTCTGTTAGTGTACGATTATCTATACTACAGCAAAAACAAAAGGATGTTGGGAATCATCACGGGAATTCAATGGCCCAAGTAACTACACTTGAGAGCAAAGGCAATAGTAGAGCCAACTGCTGACTATAAGCCATGTCCATGTCATCACGAGGAACCGAAACCTCTCTATTAGGGAAACCTAGAAACCTCTCTCTTTTGGGGACCATCTGGCATCGAACCCACTATTTTGGAAAAACCCTACACCGTGTGAAGGTTATCTCATGCACGCTTGTAAATGCCAAAAAAGTACATTGGCATGACCAAAAAAACCTAAACTACCAAAAAGTATATTGGTTAACCCTCGTACATGCGATAACACTTCTCTGGACATCTAGGATGAAACTCCCGCTGCGGATCAAACCTAGGTAAACCGGTGGAACCTTGGGCCTAGCCTTGCTTTTCCATGTAGACATGACCATATCGCACGGGTTGCACTTGGGACGATGGGGAAGTCGTCGGCGTATATTTTTCCGCGGCCCAGCGAGACAACTTTGGCCGACGGGGAAACCGTCGGCGTATAGATTGCAGGGGGATGGCTGCAGGGGGCGGCACGTGACGGCTTAGGCCGACGAATGCCGTCGGTGTATAGACTACAGGGGCCACTGCAGGAGTGGCACGTGGCATCTTAGGCCGACGGCCTTGCCATCAGCATATAGCTCCTAGAGCTAACGGTCGTTAGTTGCGCTAGGTGGGTCCCACGGGGCCTACGCCAACGGTATGTACGCCGACGGCTCCATATAGCCGCCAGGCTAATGGATACGTAGACGAGTATTGTATGCCGACAAGGTGTAGTCATATGCCTACGCCCTGGTACGCCGACGCGTATACGCCAACGGCCACCGTCGGGCTATCCTACGCCGACGGGGGATCTGGGTCTACGCCGACAGGCCCTAGCCGTCGGCATAGTGAGCGTTTCCTGTAGTGTCAGAGTTGTTGGCTGGGTCGCCAACGGAGGAGTGATCGGAGAACTTCTATGGATCATGGATATTGCGGATAGATGTCATAGTCCTTGTATTCATGATACCACTGTAGACGGTGAATGGATAGTAAGTTCTTCGTATGACCAAAGCCTGACCAGCTTGAGAGTATGAACTGAGACAAAAATATGTACCTTTTTTAGGTATTGCAGTAGATGGACTTCAATTTTTCCTTTTTTTGGTAACACTGCAATATATGGACACGTTGCCTCAAACAATTCCAGACTCTTCTCTAAGATTAGTACGTCATTATACCTTTTTTAGTAGCCATGCTACATTACTCGGCCATATCAAGTGCCTTAGTGCCTACACTAAACCTGTAAAAACACTTGTTAGTACATATATAGGTTGCTAATATAGATATATAATCGTATACATTGTACTATGATTGGACCCTCAAAATGCCATGTTGATTTGCACCATGACAACTAAAGGGTTTTCGTGGCAGAAAATAAAAAAATTCTACGTTGGAACGCCCCAAGTTTCCAAGATCTATTTAGGAGTAATGCAGTAATGGCCGAGATTTTGGATACATGCCCTTATAGTACGAAAGCGGTTAACGTTCCGAGGGGAACGTGGTTGAAGTACTCGTGCTCGTAGCCGACCTCAAGGCCGCGAAGCTCCTCGTAGGTCACCACTTAGTCCATCATCATGCAGCCGCCTGGCTCACGACATCCAAGGTGTCCCAAGTGTGGCCCATCATGGTTTTGTACACATACGGTGTATGATGATGACCTCTGACTCCACGATCCCACGGGGAGTGCGGAAGTAGATCTCTGGCTTAGAATCCCCGCAGTGCGGCGGCGCCCGCGATGAAGCCTTGTTCGCACATCCCATTGATGATTGCAAGTGCACAAATCAATTGTAGCTAGTTTAGAAGTAAAGATATCAAACCCACAGCGAGCTATTGGTAAAGGTCTTTATGCCTCTCGTCACTATGTACCAAAAGATACTTATAAGACACCTTTGATCTCAAGTAATGGGTGTTTAAAATGTTTTTAATTGTTTGCAGAAAAGTAACTAAAACGAGTAAAAGAAAGCAAGTATCAAGGTTGTGTCAAAGCGTGGTTGAACTCAATAGGGCTAAAACGTTCGCGGGGATGTAGGATACACCACTAGCATGATATTATTATTAACCGGATTTACAACATTGCTGAAGGAGAAAGAAGCAGAGGAAGAAGCGCGGAAAGCACTTGTGAATTTCGCAGACTGTGGAAGTGTATTATTTCACCAATTCGTAGCTCTGTTACATAGGTAAATGAACTGGTGGTGAATATGTGAAAACTTGTGAGTGAAAGCTTGTTAGGCTTTTGGCGAATAAACTTCTGTTTAACCTGTGAAAACTTATGTTAGGATATAAGTGATGTATGTGAATTTAATGTGATCTGAAACATTTGTCTTGAAATATCTTCCATCTGTCGCCTGTGGTGTGAAATTTCTATCATTTCATCTGGACCGCTTAATCTAGGGGTGACGCCAACACATATCTATCCCCGACGTAAACGAAAATGTCATGGTTGTTTACTTGACGAAAATAATTCTGTCGCAGATAGACGTCGACTTGCCTCAATTTCAATGGTGAATGTCCAAGACAAAACAGAAACGCCAGGGCAAACGATGACATCATCTATTCTGGCCTGACAAAAAACCTTCATGTGTTTAAGATACGCGCCTAGATCTCATTGGTCCACGTGTCTCTCTTGGGAAGGCCCACATGTCCCTCTTGAGAACGCCCATGTGTCCTCCTACTATTGGTCCACCTCAGAGCAGGCTAGATTCGTGCCATGACAAAAATAAATTTGTCACGACTTAAGTGATGTCAAGAACAAACTAGTTGACGCCAACAACGGAATGAATGGCATCATCAACCGGCTTTAACGGTATCAAGCGGTGATGAATAACAAACGTCAGGATAGCGATGCCGTCACTGACCGTTGGCGTGACGTCAGCTGACGGCGCTAACGGGCGTCCGCGCCGCTGATGACCCACAAGTATAGGGGATCGCAACAGTCTTCGAGGGTAGTATTGCCTAATTTATTTATTCGACATAAGGGGAGCCAAAGAATACTTACAAGGCTTAACAACCGAGTTATCAATTCACCTACACCTGGAAATAGTTCTTGCTCACAGAAGTTTATCAGTAGCAACAGTTTGTAGTAGCAACATCAGCAGCAAAACAGGACCAATAGTAACAGTAGTAGCAAACAGTAGGATATGAGCGCGGTAGGCATAGGGATGGATGGACGGGCATTGCATGGACGAGTCTAAACATGCAACTTCAAGATCTAGGACAATTGCAGATAAATAAGAGTAAGCATCCAAATACTAAACATTCATAGGCATGTGCTCTGTATATAGTCATGCGTGCTCGCAATGAGAACTTGCACAACATCTTTTGTCCTTCCAGCCCGTTGCAGCGGGGCATCAAGGGAACTACTGGCAATTAAGGTGCTACTTTTAATAGAGCACCGGAGCAAAGCATTAACACTTCGTGAAAACATGTGATCCTCTCATCACAACCATCCTCTCAGGTTGTCCCAATTTATGTCACTTCGGGAACTTTGGATCCAGACAATGATATGTGTACACAACTTGCAGATAAGATCACAAACAATACTATCATAATGATTCAATAATAAGTTCAGATCTGAGATCATGGCACTCGGGCCGTAGTGACAAGCATTAATCAAAACAAGTTGCAACAAAGTCAAATAACACTAATAGAGATACTAGGCACCATGCCCTAACAATCTTATTCGATTACATGATAGAACTCATCCAATCCCTACCATCCCCATAGCCTACAACGGGGAATTACTCACTCATGGATGAGGGAAACATTGATGGTTGATGGAGAGGCGTTTGTGATGACGATGGCGATGATTCTCCCCAAATTCCCCGTCAGGCAGGGTGCCAGAACGGAGTTTCTGGTTCCGAATCGCGGCTTCTGGTGGTGGTGGCGCAGCGGAACTCTTTCTAGAAAAACGACGACCCCCCCTCGGTTTTCGGTCAAGAGGCTTCTTATAGGCAAAGAGAGAGACCAAGGGGGTGCCTAGGCTGGCCACACCCCTCCCAGTCATAGGGTGGGCCCACCCGCGCGGCAGGGGGTGTGCCACCCAGGGCTCCCCTCCGTCTCGTACTCTAGCTCCGTTGATCTTCTGGTGAAATAGGATTTTTGGCATATTTTTCGGAATTTTTCCTGATAGTTGATTTTTTGCACAAAAACTAGACACCAAGGTAATTCTGCTAAAAACAACACCAGTCCATGTTAGTTGTATCCAAATCACACAAGTTTAGAGGAGAAACAATAGCAAAAGTGTTCGGAAAATTAGATACATTTTGGACGTATCAACTCCCCCCAAGCTTAGCTTATTGCTTGTCCTCAAGCAATTCAGTTGAAAACGGGAATGATGAATGCCTACAACATAAGCTTCCTCATCTTCTTTCTTATGCAAAAAATCCTCACATTTCTGTTTGTGAGTTCTTACAGACACCCAACATGTAAGATCACTTTTTTCTTCCTATGTCACAACAAGCTTACCATGAATATCAAAGCCTTGAGCAAATTCTCAGTGATGGGATGCAGGGAGAAGCAGAAAACTGGAGCTATATCTGGGGCAATGCTATTTTTTTAGTCCAAAAGGCCTATTATTCATTATCTGGATACCAGTATGTGCAACCACATTTTTCCTGGTTATGGAAGTCCTCTTGCCAGCAAAAACATAAGTTCTTCTTCTGGCTTTTGCTCCTTGATAGGCTAAACACCAGAAATCTTTTGAAAAGGAAAAGATTCGTTCTGGCTTCATATGAGTGTGTGTTCCAAGGTTGCACGAGTGAGGAAACTCTTCTGCACTTATTTTGGGGCTGTCCTTTTGCAAAAGCATGCTGGGCTGAAATTTATCCTGTCCAAGACAATGATCTCACTCTCTTCGAAGCATTGACTAGTATTAAAAGAGGCCTAAAAGTCCCATTTGCAATGGAAATCATTATTCTTGGGGCCTGGGGCATATGGATGTGCAGAAACAATGAAATCTTCAATAACAAGGATGCCTCCCTTGATGAATGGAGGGCTATTGTTTCTCAGAAATTAAGATGGGTCCTGTGTAGAATTAAGAAAAAGAATTACCAGGTCCTCAAAGATTGGATTAGCAATAACTTAGACAGGAGATAGTTGCTCATAGTGTTATCCCTCTTTGAGGTGGCTTGAAACTTGTAAATATTCGCTTGTAACTTTCTATGATTTATAAAAATTGCAGTGGGGTTCTTTACCCTACTGTTTTACACTCAAAAATTCAGTTGAAAACTGAGTGCGATAAAAGAACTTTCACGAACACATTTGCTTCATATGATGTAAATATTCTCATCACCAGAGTAGACACTTAAACCATTCATAATAAGAAGTAAGCAACTAAGTCTACTCAATAGTCAATGCAAGCTATGAAGAGAAACCAACTCAATAATAATAAGTAGCATGGAACATAAACATAAGCAACATTGCAATGCTCATAAAAAGGTATGATAGAGTGTATCTCGCTTGCCTTTGTTTGTAGAGAACAATATAAATGCCAAGGCACATCTGAAGTTCAAGTAAAGACTAGAATTAAAGATATCAGAGATACAAGCATCAAAGTCATGACACAATTAACCAAGTTTTGAGACAAACACAAGAATGACAACTATGCTCTCAAGAAGGTGCTCATAGAATAAGTGGTGACTCAACAAGGAAGTGAAAAGGGTTTTGAAAAGTTTGAAAGGCTTCCAAATGCTTAGAGTAAGGTACTCACTAGCTTTGAGCTCTCATTGCCCCTATCATAGGCATCTTTATGTGGTTAATGGCGAAAGTGAGGTCCAATCTGAGTTATATGCTTGACAGACCATAAATTGGAAATCCCATGTCCCTTGAGTACGAGGGCCGCTCCTCGTGCTACTCAACTTTAGTTACCTGTAAGTTCTTGTCATTGTAAATACATGCATATCATAGAGAACCACCAACGGGGTACCCCTTGCACATGATACAGGAGCTCTCCCATAATCAAAATGACAAGGCAAGCAGACAATGAGCATCTCAGCGATCTTTTTATTTGCTATTTGCATAGGTTTTTATTGAGGATGCTTCACAAATGCTCATTATGGTAATGTTGCAAGTTTCCACCATGATTAGGCATGGCTTAGGCTAGCGGCTCAGACGTTTCTCTAACACATATATATACTCCATGAACTCACAAGCTCCCCCTTTATTTCACACCGATGACATCCGCAAACAAAAGAGCATGGTATCAACTGGATATGTATCCATAAGTGTTGACATTGTTCCCCGTGACAGCACGGTTCTGCTAACTCCCAGCCTATAATTTACAAGCATATAACTTTCATGGATAGTCACAATGGTTCAGATTTATTAAGTGCAGGAAATAAAGTGTGCCATCAAGTTCATGGGAGCTTTACTAACTAACTTTCTCAAAACAGACAAACATTTTATTTGGAAGAGAACAAGGCATATTGCATATGCACTGAATAGCAAATGATGCTGATATGTAGGTATGGTGGACACGGTTGGCAATATTGGTTTTGGGGATTTGGATGCACAAGTAGAGCTCATACTCAGTGCAAGTAAATGATAGCAATAGAGAGGGAGCGACAAACGAGAGAGCAATAATTGTCATAATCATGCTTGCAACAAAATATGACTAATTATGGCATGAAAGTGATACAAGAACTCTGAGGCAAAATAAATCATCGAGGCTTACTGACTATTGTTTAGTCATATGTATGCGTGAGCATGTGCCAAGTCGTTTCACATAAAACATTCAGAGAAGGATACCACAATATCATACCAAAATATGAATAGAAAAATGCAAGCAAACATTCATATGACATGTTACAAACTATTAGCAAGCTGGAGCTAATCATAAGAAAGCAAGAACTACTAAGCATCCATAAATAACATACAACTTACATGAACAGACTAAGCATGCTCACAACGATGAGTATATGTACAAAAATGAAAACAAATAGAGTTTGTTACCAGCCTCTTACCACACCTCAAGTTGTCTTAATTTTTATTATTGCCCTTCACTTGTGTGACTTGAATAATAAAATGAAACCAAACTTCACTCAGGACGGCTGAACACTGCAAAGAACTCACAAAACCAAAGAAGAACAACAAATATTTTTGGTGTTTTTGATTTTTCAAACAAGCAAACAAAGCAAAATCTTTTTGGGTTTTCTTTAAGGCAAACCAAAGCTAAAAATCAAAGAAACAAACCAAGAGAAACAACGAAAATATTTTTGGTATTTTTGTGTTTTGGGAAAGCAGAAACAAAAACCAAAAAAAAGAAAGCGAAACAATGGATATACAAAAAGAACCGACAAAACATGATATATAGATGAGTGTGATGTCGGTATACCTCCCCCAAGCTTAGGCTGTTGGCCTAAGTGGGGCTCAATAACGCGGGTAGTAACCTGATACGTCAGAAACGTATCTATAATTTTTGATGCTCCATGCTTATTTAGTATCTACTTTGCTTTGTCTACACTTTGAGGTGTTTTTATATCTTTTCTGGAACTAACATATTAACAAGTTGCCACAGTGCCAGTTGCATGTTTTCTTCTGTTTTTGGTTCTAGAAAGGCAGAAAATCAATATTCTCGGAATTGGACGGGACAAAAGCCAAAGTCAATATTTTACCGTGGGCGACACGAAGCCAGAAGACGAGACGGAGAGGCGCCACAGGGCGGCCAAACCCCCTAGGCGTGGGTGGGCCCACCCCACGCCTGGGTAGGGTGTAGCCCCTCTGGGGGCTCTCCTGCCTCGCCCCTTCACCTATAAGAATCCCCCAATACAGAAACCCTAGGAACCCGATCAAAACTCCACGAAACCTTATGTAGCCACCACCACCATCGTCCCTAGATCGGGGGATCTAAAAGTCTTCCCGGCACCCTGCCGGAGGGGAGATCATCCCGGAGGCCTTATTCTCTGGTATGAAGCGTGAGTAGTTCCACCTTGGACTACGGGTCCATGTAGTAGCTAGATGGTTGTATCTCCTCCTTTGTGCTTTCATGTATAGATCCTGTGAGCTCCATTCATGATCAAGATCTAATCTATTTGTAATCATGCATGTTGTGTTTGCGGGTATCCGATGGATATTGAGATTATGCTAGATTGATTAATGGTTTTGTCTATTTGATACTATCATGTCTGTGTTGTTTGGGATTTTGCATGCTCTCCGTTGTTAGTAGCTATCTTGTCCAAGTAGTTGCTAGTGACTCCAAGAGGGGGTATTTATGCTCGATAGTGGGTTCATGCCTCTAGTTTCCAAGGGAAGTGACAGAAATCTCTTCGGTTGTAGATGTGATGTTGCCACTAGGGAGAAAACAATGGTCTCTTGCTCATAGAAAAAGTGGATAGTTTACCTTACACACTTTGCTTAAAGCAGTTGTCTGTTGCTTGTAACTTAATACTGGAGGGGGTCAGATGATAACCTGAAGGCGGACTTCTAGTCATAGATGCAGTTGGATGGCGGTCTATGTATATTGTTGTATTGCCCAATCGAATATCATAGGATATTTTTGTCTGGTATTGCATTGTTATGCCTCGCTCAGTTCCTGTCAATTGCCCTGCTGTAATTTGTTTACCCTTCATTCCATGTTGTTTATCTAAGGAGAGCACCTCTAGTGAACTATGGACCCCGGTCCAATCTTTACCATTGATACATCATCCACTGTTACTTGTTTACTTACTACAAACCATCATCACCTTCCACACCATACATTTAATCCTTTGTTATAGCAAACCGGTGAGCTTGACAACCTCACTGATTCGTTGGGGCAAAGTCTTGAGTTTGTGTTGTGCAGGTTTCCACGTTGCTTGCAACACTTGTGTGACATTTCCTTCCTCCTACTGGTTCGATAACCTTGGTTTCTTACTAAGGGAAAACTTGCTGTTGTGCTGCATCACCTTGCTCTTGGGGTTTCCCGACGAAGCACTACACGTTGACGCAGTGCCATCAAGCTCTTTCTGGCGCTATTGCCGGGGAGACTAAGGACATCTTCACAAGGGGAGTCCTCCTCAACCTTTCTCTTTGCTTTGTTTTTAGTTTGCTTAGTTTCTTTTGCTTGGTTTTGTTTGGCTCTTTTTATCAAAAACTAAAAAAAATAGTTTAGTTTGGTTTGCTTACTCTTATCAAAAACCCCCCAAAATTAGTTCCTACTCTAGCTGCAACCTTGTTCTAGTTCACCATGTTGCTCCCCAAGTTCACCCTAAAAAACCTTTCAATAGGTAGTGGCTCCATAATTGGGAAAGATAATGTTGAATAATTCTTTAATTATGTTAGCAAGCATGAGGATACTGAGGATAAATCTATAGCAGATCTTGCTCCTGATTATGAGATTGTTGCAGCTTCTTTAGTCCATATGTTGGAGGCCAGGTTTGTTAGCCTTAACCCCATGATGCAAATTTTGTTCCTAAAACTAAAGAAAGAAAATAATGCTGAAAAGAGAGAATTTATTCTTGAAACTTTACTAAAAGAGTTCCATGATGTTGCTAAGGAAGCCAAAAAGGTCTTTGAGCGTTTTAACATGCTAGGCTCATGCGATGTTGTGGGTACTTTAGATAAAACCAAACCGATAGAGGAATTTAAGATACCCATACCCTTTAAGCTTGTTGGAATGCATGAAGCCTTTGAAAAGAATTTTGATTGGATTGTTCCTAAAAATCCTTTTGATGAAAGTAGTAAACCAAAGAGTGATGATAAGGTATCCTCCAAGACTCATTTGGATGAGATACCTCTCATAGTTGAAGACTTTGCAAGTATTGATCTCAATTATTCATTTGAAAATACTTTGATTTCTTGCTTCTTGTGCCTAACTTAAAGGCGTTAAAGAAAAGTACTTGTTGGAAGATAACCGAAGAGTTTCCTTGAGTCTCGGAAGTTATTACTTCAGTAATGACCTCTCCTTATCCTTTTTGTTTGTTTTTTGTGCCAAGAATGACCTCTAATGAGAGGGAAGTAAAATTTGGGGAGTTGCTGTCCCGAAACATATTTCTGTCCTCCACCATAAACATTCGTGAGGAGTGTCTGTAAGTCGGATTGAGGTGAAAATTTACGAATAAATCCCAGCTAAATTTCGTTAGTTCAACACTTTTTGATTTGAGCAACAGAAGATTTTTGAAAAAATCGGTTTCTACCTGCTGGTCTGTTTTGACAGATTTCTGCCATTATTTGCATTTGCTTCTTATTGATTCCTTTTTGAGTTCTCTTTTGGGGAATTGAGCTTTTTTCAAGGAGTTGCTACAATAGCTTGTGTTTTTAGTGAAAAGTTTTGTTGTTTCAAAGCTAGGCCCAAAGGTCTATTATCTTTTGAATGCACTAATGTTGCTAATGAAGATTGTGTGAAGTTTTGTATGAAGGAAAAATTTCAGGTGTAGAGAAAGAATGATATAATGAGATGAAGAATGGACAAAAGCTCAAGCTTTGGGATGCCACCCCGGTGTCACCCAAGAAATATCCAAGAGGTACAAGCATCAAAGCTTGGGGATGCCCAAGGAATCCCCTTCTTCATCAATAAAAATCTCAGGTCTGTCTAGACAATTCTTTTTTATTGTTTCATGCACTGTTGTGTTGTTCTTAGAGTGTCTTAGTTTTCGTTTGCTTTGCTTAGTTGTTTAGTTTGCTTGAATAAAGTAGTTTGGACCCCCGTTCTCGCTGTGTTGTTTCAAATAAGTTTCTTGGTATTGGAAAGGAGTAGCAAGTTCCTGCTTGAAAGTGCAAGAGGATCTTGCATTTAATGTGACTTAGACTTTAGCATGACATTCTAGGTTTTGTTTTGACCTTATGCTTAGTGATTATTGCTATAGCATGTCTTGTTCCAAACAATTGGGATTGCTTAGTGTTCCTTGAAAGAATTATGCTTTGTTTTAGCATGCAAAAGCATAGTATTGTGGTATTCTCCTTTGATGCTTTGTTTGGGTTGACTTGGCACATGCTCACACCATGTTATGACTATGAACAAGTCACCATAGACTCTTTGATCATTTAGTCCTTGACTTGTAGTACCTCTATATGCTTTGATTAGTAATGTTTTGTCGCTCTGCATGATTATGGCCATTATTGCTCTCTTAGTTGTTGCTCCCAGTTTTTTGCTTGCCTCCACTTGCATTAGTAAGTTCTACTCATGCTTCCAACTCCCAAGAAACCAAGTTATTCCAAAGTGTCCACTATAAAATCCTATGCATGGTGTGTTACACCATTCCAAGTATATTCTTGTTTTCAGCTATCTTCCAATTAAAAAGTATTTTGTTATTTGAAAACTTAGTGATTAAAGCCCTCACAAACTTGATGGCATACTTTATATTCTTTGCCCCTAATAAACTTGAACCATTGTGTCGTCTATGTTGTATATGCTTGCACTTATACGTTGAAATTAGCAGACCATGCTGTCATAGGGAACATTTTCGATATTGCATTTGGACTTTGTACACAGTTGATATCATGTTCTTTTGTCTATGGATGTCACCGGTGTGAAATAAATAGGGAGCTTGTAAGTCCATGGAGTTATGTATTTTGTGTTAGAGAAACGCCTGGGCCACTAGCCTAAGTCATGCCTAATCATGGTGGAAACTTGTAGTATCACCATAATGAGCTATTTGTGAAGCATCCTCAATAAAAATCTATGCACATAGTAAATAAAAAGATCGTTGAGGTGCTCATTGTCTGCTTGCCTTGTCATTTTAGTTACGGGATAGCTCCTGTACCATGTGCAAGGGGTACCCCGTTGGCGGTTCTCTATAATACGCATATACTTACAATGACAAGAACTTACAGGTGACCGAAGTTGAGTAGCATGAGGTGTGTCCCTCGTATTCAAGGGACTTGAGATTGCCAACTTATACTTTTCAAGCATATAGTCCATAGTTTGTTCACTTTAACCTTAATCACTTCAAGATGCTTATGATAGGGGCAATGTGGGATGAAAGCTAACAAGTACCATAATTTTTGGAAGCTCTTTTTGAAACTTAAAATCCCTGCTTCCCTTTATGAAGGGACTTTCTTCCACTATTTTATTGAGTCTCCACCTTCTACCTTTAGGCACCATTAATAGAGCATAGTTTCCATTCTGTGTGTAGTGTCCCAAAACTTATAGATTTATGCATATTGTGATATTACGTGTTCTTGTGCTACTTGTATCTAGTCACTCTTATGAACTTTGAAGGTGTCCTATGCATCTATTTGCTACTCTATGAGGGACAAGCTGAATGCCACTATGCCATGTTTTCTGTATGTGAAACAAACAAACATTTTTCAATGCATGTTATTCATGATCTTTGTTTGTAGCCTTTCATGTTGCATGCATAGTTACATTGTCCTATTGTTAGAACTCCATCTTTTATGCACATGTTTAGAGTTCTTTGATCCCAGCTTTCAATGCTTGCAAATGGTTTGATCTTGGTTTTGATGGTGCATGTCACCTCAAAAAAATTCTTTTTATCACTTACCTACTCGAGGACGAGCATGAGTTAAGCTTGGGGATGCTTGATACGTCGGAAATGTATCTATAATTTTTGATGCTCCATGCTTGTTTAGTATATACTTTGCTTTGCTTTCTATACTTTGAGGTGTTTTTATATCTTTTCTGGAACTAACCTATGGAAAAGTTGCCACGGTGCCAGTTGACTGTTTTCTTCTATTTTTGGTTCCAGAAAGGCAGAAAATCAATATTCTCTGAATTGGACGGGACAAAAGCCAAAGTCAATATTTTACCGTGGGCGACATGAAGCCAGAAGACGAGACAAAGATGCGCCACAGGGCGACCAACCCCCCCCCCCCCAAGGCGTGGTTGGGGCCACCTCGCGCCTGGGTAGGGTGTGCCCCCTAGGAGCCCTCCTGCCTCGCCCCTTCGCCTATAAGAAGCCCCCGATACAGAAACCCTAGGCACCCGATCAAAACTCCACGAAACCTTCTGTAGCCGTCGCCACCATCGTCCCAAGATCGGGGGGATCTGAAGCTCTTCCCGGCACCCTGCCATAGGGGAGATAATCCTGGAGGCCTTCTTCTCTGGTATGAAGCGTGGGTAGTTCCACCTTGGACTACGGGTCCATGTAGTAGCTAGATGGTTGTATCTCCTCCTTTGTGCTTTCATGTATAGATCTTGCGAGCTCCGTTCATGATCAAGGTCTAATCTATTTATAATCATGCATGTTGTGTTTGCGGGGATCCGATGGATATTGAGGCTACTATGTCAGATTGATTAATGGTTTTGTATATTTGATACTATCATGTCTATGTTGTTTGTGATCTTACATGCTCTCCGTTGTTAGTAGCTATCTTGGCCCAGTAGTTGCTAGTGACTCCAAGAGGGGGTATTTATGCTCGATAGTGGGTTCATGCCTCTAGTTTCCAAGGGAAGTGACAGAAATCTCTTCGGTTGTAGATGTGATGTTGCCACTAGGGAGAAAACAACGGTCTCTTGTTCATAGAACAAGTGGATTATTTACCTTACACACTTTGCTTAAAGCAGTTGTCTGTTGATTGCAACTTAATATTGGAGGGGGTTCGGATGATAACCTGATGGTGGACTTCTAGTCATAGATGTAGTTGGATGGAGGTCTATGTATATTGTTGTATTGCCCAATTGAATCTCATAGGATCTTTTTGTCTGGTATTGCATTGTTATGCCTCGCTCAGTTCCTGTCAATTGCCCTGCTGTAATTTGTTTACCCTTCATGTCATGTTGTTTATCTAAGGAGAGCACCTCTAGTGAACTATGGACCCCGGTCCAATCTTTACAATTGATACATCTTCCACTGTTACTTGTTTACTTGTTGTAAACCATCATCACCTTCCACACCATACGTTTAATCCTTTGTTACAGCAAACCGGTGATCTTGACAACCTCACTTATTAGTTGGGGCAAAGTCTTGAGTTTGTGTTGTGCAGGTTTCCACGTTGCTTGCAACACATGTGTGACGTTTTCTTCCTCCTACTGGTTCGATAACCTCGGTTTCTTACTAAGGGAAAACTTGCTGCTGTGCTGCATCACACCTTGCTCTTGGGGTTTCCCGATGAAGCACTGCACGTTGACGAAGTTCCATCATAACCCCAAGCTGGTGGGTCATCATAGGAATGATCATAGTCAGGCCCTTGCGATAAAGAAGACGACGTGCCCCAATCATAGGAGGGATGCTGGTATGAAGACTCTCCCAAGTTGGAGGGCTGAACCGAATCATATTCAGCATCCTCTCCAACATTCTCCTCTTGCTGGGAGAGCTCCGCCACGTATGTGTCAAACTCCTCCTCTGTGAGCGACCATCCTTGCCTATTATCAAAATTTAAAAAAGCAGGTGCAGGAAAATAAACTATTTTCTCAGTCCTACCCCCTCTCTAACCACGCTTGACAAAATATAATTCATACGGTAAACTTCTCATAGTAGCCCCTAAGGAAACAAAATTATGATGAACCATGGAATCAAGATCAAGCCTCTCTACGGGGAACCGATAATCTAAATGGTGAGGCTCTAAACCATGGAAAGCTAGCAACCTAGCGGCAATGAGTCCTTCACAAATTCCACCCTTATCGCAGTTAGTTGTAAGACGGTAAGCTATCAAAGCACCCAGGTTATAAGATCTATCCCTATTCAAAGCAGCTGATATAAAAGCTAGATCAAAAGAAGATAACTTTCTAGCAATCTTTCTAGCAAGAACACACTTGGTAATGAAATAGGAAAAATATCTAATGGATGGGAACTGAATGTTCCGAATTTTACCACTTTCCTTTAAGAAGTCGAAACCTTGGCAAATTTCAGCATATAAATCTATAAGTGACTTAGGCCTCTCCTTGATCTTCTCACAAGATCCCCAATGAGGTACTCTAATTGTTGCACAGAAATCAGCAAAAGGCAGGTCGACAGCTAGATTATATATTTTATAATGGACCATGGGATTAGATGAGGACCAAGTAAACCGGAAGTCCTGCACCACAGCCATGGTTACTTTAACATATTGAAAAGGTTCACCTTCAACAAAGTGTTGCAACCCTGCATTGGTAATCATAGATTGGAAATCTTGGAGGATTCCCGCGGCTCTCATAAATTCATGGAATGGATATATGGAAGGGAAGACTCCTTCCTCACGATGAACTTTCATTGGCTCAGGTACCATCAAATCATATTGATATAGTGGGTATGCACTCATCTTCCTTTCTGAAATTTTTAGACAAACATCAAACCAAATGATTTCCAAATTGATAAACAATGAGAAACTACTATAGGAACTTGCTAGAGGGCTACACATGCATCAAAATGTAATCTCTAAGCATAGAACAAGCATTCAAGCTCACACAACCTGTCACCTATACTAGCAAAATACTTAAGATTGAATCTACCAATCACAAATCTAATTGGACAAGCGGAGGAGGCACAAACCAAGGAGCAATCCCTCCAAAGATCAGTAGCAAAGATGGGCTGAGCAAGGAGATCGAAAATCGGGAGCAAGAAAGAAGATGGCTGCGAGGAGGCATCTTGGAGGGCCACAGGTGGGCCACACCCATGCCAGGCGCCACCTGGAAGTTGGCCGCGCCGCCTAGGGGTGTGCTGTCCTAGGGTGGCCCCCTAGGTCACTCCAGGTGTCACTCTGCCCTTTTTTCGAGGAAAAATTATTTTGAATTTTCTGGGATTTTTCGGAAAACTTTATTTTTGGCCAATTTTCAGGGTACGAAAATTGATTTTCTCGCAGAAAAGATTTTTTTAGAAGAAGCAAAGGCAAACCAAAACCAAACTACAGATGTTCTAAGACACTCTAACAAGCAAACAACTAACAAAACCAAAGCTAACAAGAGAAAGGGCAAAGATAAGGAAGGAGAAAAGTAAAAGTGAGCAAGTATAACCATAGTGAAAGCATTAATTTGTTCATTAAAATCCTTTTGTTAACAACGTTGATCAAGTCTTGTTACCAAAACAATCTTATATGAAACAAAACTTTGCATTCCACAAGGTGATTATGTTACCTCAAACTTGATAGCAATGGTCTCAATCATAATAGTTTCAAAATATTCTTGTGGAATGGGACAATATATTTCTCCAACCTTGATGTTCTCAATATTTTCAGGCCACCATGGACGCGTTCCATCCTATCATCACTACCACCTTCTGTCCATCCGGCTGAGTTCTTGCAAATTAGTTGGTCAAGGCAGAGCCCATATGCCATGTGGATGCACTGGAAGCTTTCGCGACAAAAATGTCTCAAATCTGTTTGTTCCTGGGTGTCCATCCACAAGTGAGATACACTAGGGTAAACCATAGAAATGGGCCCTGAGTAACCACTCAACAAAAATCCATACAAGTCCCATTTCCACCCAGGTGTTTCATTAACATCAGTTGTTTTCATTAGTCTAAAAACAATGCTTTTATTTCCATAAGACATCATATCATGATTTCCACCCACAAATCTATATAGCTAGACTAAGCATTCTAAACTTACCGTGTCTCCTATCTTTAGGAAATACTACCAATGTAGATACTATAGGATTAGAATAGCTTAGAAATATACAAAATAGTCCTATCATGCACACTACAAAAATATCACTAATGCAATATAGAAAAGATAGGACTTTTGATGACCAAAGTATCACTTGCCTTTGTAGTAGAACATTTAGGTACTCTTCCTGATCTTGCAAATGTCACACTCCTCAAAGTTCACTACAACACAATCAAGCAAAGCACACATTCAAAACTAGCATCACGAAACAATCACAAGAAAACAAAGAAATGCATGCAGGCATGCAAAAGGTCATTTTATTTTTAGAAATTGTTTTAGAAAAGTTTTTAACACTACAAACATCTATTGGTCCTTCTAAAAAGGTGGAATTCCAATTGGAAATCAAGTTAGAGAAATTTGGTTAATTAAATCATTTTTCTTTTACTAGAAAAGATTTTATTCAAAGGAATAATTTATAGTGTCAAAAAAATATATTTTTAATTTCAAACGTTAGTTTTTATGGTTAGAGAGTTCAAAACAAAACCATTTGCAAAAGGATTCACTCAAAAATAATTTTTACAACAATTTTTATAGCCAAAATGGCCCTAAACAAGTCTATGCCTAAAACTCAATTTTCACAGAAACAAGTGTATAAAATAAGGCCACACTAATAAATTTCACATTTTTCTGAATCCATAGACACCAAATTTGCATTTTTATGATTTGTAGATTAAAAGTTATGAATTTTACAAGTTTAATCATCTAATAACCATTTTCTAGATTTTGTCTGAAAACCTTAGCCACGTGGTGTGTTTTGATTGGCTGGTACCGCTTCGGCTGGATCACGCATCGCGCACCGTTGGATCTGAGTGGGATCGCATGGACCAGATCGAACTGTACCCTTTCGCTCTCCTCTTCTATTCCTAGCCGCAAGATTTGCATCCAATGGACTACAGCGTTTTGGCCAAGATCTGGCGGCGCTACTGGCGAGCTGCGGCGGCGGTGCCTCGGGCAACGGTGGTCTGGCGGAACTAGGGGGTAAGGGGAGGGGTACAAGGCATTACCGAGTTCGCGTGGTCTAGGTGGTCGCGCTGGTGGTCACCGTTGACGAAGGGGCACACTGGTTTGGCCGCTATTGCTCGCCGGAGTAGCTCCTGCCATCGGGTGCTTGCAGACGGAGATGTTGCCGAGGATCTGGGCCACGAGCAAGCAAAATAAGGGAATCAATGAGTGCGCACGAGGACAACGAATGCGACAGTGCAAGGCAGGGAACAAGGCATGGTCGGGGCTCACCGAATTTCATTGCCGGAGTAGTTCTCGGCGTCGGTGGTTCACAGTTGTAGACGGAGCCGAGCCTCTGTGGCACGCGCGAGAAGACGGGGAACGTCAGCGGGTGCGTATGGGGTTGGCGAGCAAGCTAGTGTGTACTAGGGGAAAGGGGGGGGTCTGTGCTCGCCGGAATCAGCGTCGAAGTTCGTCGGGAACCGCGGTGGTGCGAGCTCGAATCAGGGCAGCCTAGGGGATCTCCGGGTGTGGGGATTGAGGGGAAACAGAGAGGAGGGAGATGGGATTAATAGAGCGAGGTCATAGGAGGGGATTACTCGCATAGTTAAGCAAATTTAAGCGGATTAAATCCGAGCAAAAACGGTAGAGGGGATGAGCGGGTCCTGCGCGTGAGATTGATGACGAGGTGATGTGGCAGTGGGGCCTAGTGGTCAGTGAGGGGTGCGGGGAGGGGGTGGGTGAGAAAATAAATCCATGGGGAGAGAGGGAGTGGCCCGGGTGGGCTGCTGCGCTGGGGTAGCTGGGCTGGGCTGGGCAGGTAGCTTTTCCCCTTTTTTCTTCTAGTGTTTTTCTTTTTCTTTTTCTGTTTTCTATTTTTATTCAATTCAATTTATTCAAACTCCGATTGGATTTCAAAAAATTTCACCAAACCTTTTATGTAGATTTTATACAAAATACAAATTGGTTATTTAGTCCAATTTGAGGATTTCAAAAATATTTTTAATTGAGTGGGGGCACATTGGCATTTATTTGATAAAATTTAAATATGGTATTTAAGCCCTTAAATTTTTATTTAATAATCCTTTATACTTTTATATTATTAAACATATTTTTATACCATTTACTTATGGATTTTTAACCACGGTTTAAATTGTCTTGGCAATAATTGTTATTTATTTCTTTCTTTCTTTTTTGTCTTATATAATTCATATCTTTTTATTTATAGTTCCAAAAATGGTGATTCCAATTTGTATAATTCTATTTAATAATTATTTACCTTTATAAATCCGTTTAGAATTAATTTGTTCAAAAATAAGCATTGATTTGAGCTATGAGCTTTATTAGCCTTGGAATCTTTTCTTTTATCTTATAAAAATCATAAGTTTTTATCCATGGCTCAAATTAGAGTGAAATCAATTCCCATGGTTTTGTAATATTTTTTTTTACCATTATTGTTCATTTAGGAATGTTTGTCGTTAAATTTATATATGGAACAAGGCCATAGTCTTAGAGTGATCTGGATGATGATTTCTTTTATTACGGTTTAGGGTTTAGGTTTATCCTTTGCATGTGTTCAAAATCAAGATACATTCCTTTCATGAATGCATTTGATCTATTTGAAAATTTGTTTGTTTCTTTTTCATTCAAATTTTGTTCAAGTAAGGTTTTGATGTTTCCATTTAGAAACAAAAAGTTTCTTTTCCCCCTAAATTTCATCATTTATTTCTTTTGTTTGTTTATTTTTCACATTTCAAAATTTGCAAAATTTTGGGATGTGACATGGACCGTCCAGATTCTTGTAGTGGGTGGATCCAATACTCCCTAGGAACTCTTTAGATCTAGTGCAGATCCCACATTCACACTTCCATGATCTTGGTTACTTTAGTTATTTACTCTGTTCTTGTTCACTTTTGTACTCAATCACAAATACCCTTTACACCCCATGCTTAGATTTAGAGATAACTTACATGTACTCTCCGGTGGATAGTAACGAGGGGCACAAAGACCTCTACCAATAGCTCTCGGTGGTTTAATACTCTTACTCCTAAACTAGCTACATATGAATACTACACTTGCAGTCATCAGTGGACGAACGGTAGTAGTGGTGGACAAACGGCTAGAGTGTCATCTGAAAGTCAGGGGCTTGTGCATCGTTACTAGATAGACACAATTGAACTTTCACCATTAAAATTGGCATCAGTGGTGATTCAGTGTGGTTTGGAGTGGAGCGACAAGGCAGGACATGGCGAATGGCTAGGTCGCTGTCGTGTGGTTACCACCTATATGTATCCTGTGTGGCAATGTTTGAACTCCCATGCATGTCGATCCATGCGTCTCGTGGCCGACGAGGGAGTTCCAGACAGTTTAGACCGTGTCAGTGTCGCCATCGTTTTGGGAGGGTGGCTAGGAGCCCATTTGAGTTTGGTGCCCCAATAGCCCTACTATGAGGGATATTGGTAGCGTCGTTGGAGATGCTCTCATAGCCCGTTGGCCCGAGATCATCCCCCACATGCCCCGGCAACCATAAGCTCCTCCCCTCCTTGAACTTGGAACCACAATGGGAGCCGCATAAGGTGGACCTTTAGATTTGTGATGCTAAGCTCCATGTAGAGAAGAATTTGGAAAAAGGCTATAGAGGTTGCATATGTTTGCACGAGGTGCTACAAACATGGTCCTCCCATGCCACATAATTCTTTTTTACCTTTTCTCACTGGGTTCGCCATGACCAATAGGTTTTTGTTGCTTCCATTGAAGATTTACTGCATATCCACTTTTTCATGCATTAGTATTTTGAAATGCTGCAACTCTTTATTGCACGGGTTTGACACCTTTGTACAAAAATGGTGCAGCGATGTTACAATAGTAGAGGAATGCATTGGTATTTTTGAAATGCTGCAACTTTTTATTGCACGGGTTTGACGCCTTTGTATAAAAATGGTGAGATGATTTTACAAAAGTAGACGAATGTTTCTACTTGGATGGGATTATGGTATGATCGACGAACACAGCAAACTGCACATTTTATGTTAATCCAACGGTTGAAGAGGCTCTCGATCATCCCCTAGATTGGGTGACCGACGGCTAGCGCTTTCCTAACAATTAACACGTTACCGGCCGCTAGACCCACTAATCATCATTACTTAATCATACGAGGTCCCAAGCGCATCCTTAGCTAGCTTAGCTTGACGCCCACTTCACATGCATTTTACTTGGTGGTCGTTGCAACATTCCATTCCATCCAGTCAATATTGTGCACCGATCCATCGATTCCATGGCCCTCCTATACACCTGCATGGGATTTTCTTTGCGTTTCATATCATGTATATGTTCTTCTATATAAACATTTGAGAAGTTGAGCTAGCAGCTAATTAATTAATTAACTAGATCGACCGAGTCGAATGCATCATAACATCGAACGTGCACATATTGTACTTAATAATACCATCACTAGAATTAAGTGCATATCATTTAGTTGATCATTTAGTGATACTATGTTCTCTCCGTGCGTGCGTGTGTGCTGGTTAGCTTTTCCGTGCAGATGAAGCGAGAGATGGAGAGATCGATGGAGACGATTGTTTATAGCCGTGTCAGGTGGCATGTCACCTTTACTTTCACCAAACCATAAGAACCTTAAGAGACTCAATGAGCTGGAAAACGTTCACGTTTATGCAACCTATGCGTGTAACAACTAACAACACATTTTCTCCCAGCATCTGCTTTTGATCAACAACTCTATTTTCTTGTAGACTGCGAAGCGCTAACCGTACGTGAGATGCAAGAAATAAATCGGAAAGGAGAGCAGCTGGCATCTGGCATCTTGTCACTATCCCCATCACTCCATCGGGCCAATGCCACCGGCGCTGGGAGATCTGCCACAGGTCGATCACATTTCGCATCAGCACATCGGCAATCGACAGCTAGCTGATTTAGTTTGGCCACGGAATCATAATTGATTTTGATCAATGATTACATGGAAAATAGCTTCTGTTGAACCACGTGTGATTCCATATGTGATCGTCTTGATGCAGAGATGAGATCACATACATTTGTCGATGTAAGACTTAATTTGTCGGTTCAGTCTTTTGAAGGTGTTCGTAACGGTAGGTTCGTGTGCATGTTGCGAGTGTATGTGTCTGTATTGTGTTTCTCCAAAAAAAATCGTGCGGCTGGATGCGAGAATAGAAATAAAACACAAGATTCAGGTATGCATCCAAATAAAAAACATAGAAATTATAAAACAAAGGGATATGGATAATTCTTTGAATGGAAGGGGTGCACCTTATTTTTGGCGAATAGGACTCTGGCATTCAAAGAAACATGGAACAGTACAAAACAGCTCAACAAAAACGAAAATTAAGTCGAAATCCTTGAGAAGCCCTTCATCTTCAACCTCCAGACCGTGTCGACGGCGCGGCGCCGCTGCCGCTCCTTCCTAAGTCGGCATGACGTTGTTGATTGCAGACAGAAAGTCACCGAACGGGTCAAAAAGACCACATCCGTCCCCGAGACGAAGAAGAAGAATGAACTGCCGATGAAGCTACTTGGTGATCTGGAGATCCCCATAGCCAGAAGAAATCCTCGAGGACCACACCACTCCCACAAGCTCCTCGACGTCGCCGTCGAGATGGGGCTGAAGCCGGGAAGACCTTTTGGAAGAGTCACCGCCGCCACCATCTGAGTGCCGCCCCACCAAACTTGAACCCTAAAACAGAAAAAATGAGCCCTCCCGCCGGCGGGGGCCTAGATCCGTCCCATCTCCATGGCTCGAAGGCCACAAAAGCGAGACAGGTTAGCGGCGATGCCAACAGGAGGCGACGAAACCCTAGCCGCCTTGGTAGGGAGGGGAACTGTTCGTGTCTTACTAAGGAGTGGATGCACCGTACCTTGCGTGTTGATCTCGGCATGATATAATGGAAATATTATAGTTTTGCTTATTTAGAAAATCGCATCATGCAACCGCAACCGACAATTTTCTATTATGGGAAGAACAAGCGAATGCCATGTAGAGGGAGTTGGAAAAAGTAACACTTGTTTTCATGGTTGGCCATATATACAAGGAAGAAAAGGAATGGGAGGCAATCTGCACAGGGGTTGGTTGCCGCGTCCCCTTTCTTCGCAGTCGCGTCGGGCGCACCCACCCGGCCCCGGCTCCCTTCACTCCCATGCCATCCACGATCGACGACCCAACCAACGTACACCATGCATAGCACGCGATCGCCTACGCATATATACTCGACTACTCAGATCCGGCACACAGCAGCACCACCGAGCACTCGCAGGAGCATCAGCCAGAGATCGCA
Organism: Avena sativa; assembly: GCA_916181665.1. Lineage (NCBI taxonomy): Eukaryota > Viridiplantae > Streptophyta > Magnoliopsida > Poales > Poaceae > Avena > Avena sativa. The sequence goes on along the minus strand of OV702286.1, from coordinate 15,286,342 downwards.
TAGCAGAGTTCAGCCATGGCGCCGCAACAGCTTCAGCCATGGCGCCGCCTCCTGGTGCTCGCGGCCCTCCTGGCAGCTGCCTCGGCGCAGACGTCTCCTACAGCGGCGCCGGCAACCCCCATTCCCGTACCAGTTCCGACAGCGCCAGCACAGGCCCCTCCCGTTCCCGTGCCGGCGACGCCCGCTCCCATCACCACCCCCGTTGCGCCGGCTAAGCCACCTCCAGCGGTCGCGCCCGCCAAGCCGCCTCCTGCTGTCGCCCCGGTCAAGCCTCCACCGGCCGTCGCGCCAGTGTCGCCGCCTCCGGTTGTCACGCCGCCGCCTGTCACTCCCCCACCGGTCACCCCGCCGCCTGTCACTCCCCCGCCGGTGGCCGCACCTCCTCCTGTGACGCCCCCACCAGCAACGTTGCCTCCGGTTGCCGCCCCAGCCCAAGCGCCGGCGGTACTTCCCCCGGTGGCAGCCACTCCGCCCGCAGCCTTAGCGCCCGCCGTGCTGCCTCCGGCCAAGGCCCCGTCGAGCAAGAACAAGCACAAGAGGAAGAAGCAAAGCGGCAAGAAGGCGCCCGCCCCCGCGCCGGAGCCACTCAGCCCGCCCGCGCCCGTCGCGCCAGAGCCCACCGTGGAGGACGTGTCCGGCCCCGCACCCTCCGCCAACGATCTGGTAACGCGTCTCGATCAACTTTTTCCCTTTCTTACCGACAAAACGAATGAACCAATCAAAGATCAACTGATGTCAACTGAATATGTTCTTGATGCAGAGTGGGAGCGACCGCCAGTTCGCGCAATGGGGGATCGTCGTGCAGACCGCCATGGCTGCGATTTTGCTATCACTAGCGTGGTGAAAGTGAAATGTTAGAGAGATCCATCCACCAACCATGTCCATCGATTTTATTCATGTATCACCTCGATTATTCGATCATTCATCTTGCTTGTTGTAGGGAGTCATCATTTGTTCACGGCTTGTAATAAACAGTATTTTTGGCATGCTTTTTGCACGAGTTTTCTGAACCAACGTCCCGCACACCATTTTGTTTGGAACGCACGAATGGAAGTGAAATGTCATGTCGCCGGCCGTATCTTTTAGCCTGTAATGTCAATCATACCGCGATGATGGTGGGACGATCTATATATAATGCACTTATTTCTTGACGATCTATATATAATCCGCAGCGATTTTCGACACCGCCACCACTAGTCGAGCGTGCGGGGCCTTTAGTCCCGGTTTGTAATACGAACCTGGATTAAAGATTTTTTTTTATTTTTTTCGAATTTTTTTTTTGATTTTTTTTTCAATTTTTTCAAACTTTTGAATTGTTTGACTCGTTAATCTCCCACATCTCTCATTTTTAACACTAATTATATTTAATCCTAGTTTAAATTATACTTACAGTCAAACTTTCCGGCTGGTCACCCATCCTAGCACAATTCCAATCTCAGCACGCTTAACTTCTTCATTCCATCTCTCCCACCCAACGCGAAGGATCCTTATACCTTGTTGTCAAGACTAGTATATCAATCATATTAACTCATATCAATATGTGACACATTTTTATATTTTGAAATTAAGAACAACTATTTTTATTAAACAACAATAAATAAGTAATAATAATATTTTATTCTAATAAAAGTAAAAACTAATTAAATTAATATTTTATTCATTTTTTGCCATTTATTCATTTAATATGACATAAATAATATCTTCAAATCTGTAAATCGAAATTTGACAAATAATATATCCACTATTATTAGAAAAAGTGAGTAATTCAAATATGACATAAAAATACTAAAATAATTTAATTTCTAAAATAATTTTCTTTTCGAATTTTAAGAATCCAAAATGTCTAAGGATGTTGAAATCAAAGAGCTAATTTTTTTCTGCACGTTTTGATAGGTTGTATTTTTTTACATCGTATGCAAAAGTTATGACCACTTGAATTTTTCAAAACATTTTTTTGTAAATTATGTCAAAATTTATATTTGTTAATTTTCGTAACAACTAAATCACTTAATATAACTATAGTTTGATGGATTTTATTTTTATAATTTTTTATATTTTTTCGGCATGGTTTTGAATCTAGAAAAGACGATCTCCAAAAGGATTATTTGCCTGTTTTACTGCCACGGCAGAACTTGAGATTTTTTTTTTGCCCACTTTTTTTAGTCCGGTTTGGTAATACGAACCGGGACTAAATGTCACACCTTTAGTCCCGATTGGTGATACGAACCAAGACTAAAGGGGTTAGCACCAGAGGCACCCTTTTTTAGTCTCGGTTGGTGATACGAACCGGGACTAAAGATCCCGTTTGACTCGGGACTAGATTGCTGGCGTTCTAGCCGTTGGAACCGGGACTAATGCTCACATTAGTCCCGGGTGCAACCATAACCGGGAGTAATGCTCCAAACTGGGGTGGACGAATGGCTCTTTTTCTACTAGTGCACCTTACTACAAGAAATGTGTTTACTAACCATCTTTTCTTAATGACCATGAGGTTTTTGTCATAGATCTATGACCATTCCGAACTAAACGGTTGTAAGATATTTGGGAGGGTCTAGACCTTAAAAGAAAATTTCTAGTTGGCTCTGTATGACACACAGTGCTGCTTGACTAACCCCCATTTCCACAAGGATGTGAGCTGTCAAGGTGAGTAAAAAGCATGTATATCCACCGAACAGATGGAAAAGTAAATGCAGAAAGTTTCTTATGCTTTAACTCTTCGGGGTTTGATGTTTGCTATGGTATGTACACGGCGTGACTTTACTCAAGTCGTTAGTACTGTGAAAAGATTTATGTCCAATGCAGAAAAACCATATTGGAAAGCCATGAAGTGGATTTTGAGGTATCTTCGGGAAAGCACTAATGTGAAGCTTTGATTTGGTGGTAGTGAGCCCAAACTGATTGCATATTCAAATTTAGACTTGGCTGGAGATGTCGATGGAAGGAAGGCCACTTCAGGTTATTTGATTAACTATTGAGGGGGGACCTGTCATAGTATTGCCGATGGTACAACATAGGGGATCCTCGTAGCGTGCTTAGAGTACCGCAGATGCAGGTGGCGAGTTGGTGGGTACGAGGTAATATAGCTTGTCAAAATTCAGATCCCACGGTGGTGATGGGATCCTACTCCTACTTCCAATCACTATAAGACAAATGCGCGATGGTGTGCACACGGTTCCAATCACTATAAGACAAATACGCCGAGTTTTCGAGATTGTAGGGTCCGGCTTATAAATGTTCCTGAACCTAGGGTTATAGGGTAAAATCCATAGCGGAAAGGTTATAGACTACACGAATACTAACTAATCTTCGTGTCTTGTACTCCAAGGTTTTGGCTTCATCTATGTTGGTACCATAGCCTCCCTATTATCCGGTATGGACCTCCCTTCTGGATTCCCCTAACTCAGCTGCCTAGCAGACCATAGGCCATGCTACCATCTGTGGGCCACCCGGGTTAGTCGGAATAAGGTCATATTATAGTGATGCCCACAATCCATATCCCCAACAGGAGAAGCGACATGGCAAAGTAGGTTGTAAAGTGTGTGGAGTTGGACACAACTGAGGCCGAGTTCATCATAGTAACTGAGAAGAGCAAAGAACTATTGTGGTTGAAACGATTGGCTTGTGAGCTTGGTTTTTACCAAGACAAGTATGTGCTGCTTTGCGACAACAAAAGTTACATTCACTTACATAAAGTTTTCATTCAAGGTCGAAACATATTGATGTATGCTACCATTGGATTAGAGATGTGTTGAATTCGAAGCAAATACAAATTGAGAAGATGCACACAGATGAAAATAGGGCCGATATTCTGACCAAGGTGGGGACAAGGGGAAAAGTCGACGTATGCTATCGGCTTGTCGGCTTGACTGTCGGCAGACAGTGAGACCCTCCATGATGTCGGGAGGGGGAGTTTGTTAGGCCATGTCCCTCCACATTGAGGTGTATTGGTAGCCCAACTACTGGCCATGAAGTCCAACAAGTTTGAACCATTGATTTAGGTTCGCATCCGGCGGCTGAGGTGCTCCTTGAGAGAGGGGTTAAAAAATAAAACCCTAGCCACCCTTGGTGATTGTAACACCCTCAGAATCGTCCCTATGCAGGTTTCAGCGATTCCCGCCAAACCCGCATAGAAACGATTCAAAGGTGCCTACTAGGCACTTTCGTGCGGGTGGAAAACAAAGTAATACCATTACACAATAGTCCACGATGGAACCCACAGAACAGATATATACAACAATGACTCAAAGAGTCAACAATACAGATATACAATACAAAGATCCAAATCACCTTTAAAACGATACAGCGCCCGAGTACGGACAAGATGCAAATTGAGCTAAGAGCCCAGAAGAATAACCAATGTCGTCCATAACCCTGCCCAGGCCAAGCCGGAAGGGTAACCCTGCTAACGACGTCGATCTCAAAACCTTCTTAAACAAAAAGGGAGCCGACAAAGGGCAAAGGAAAAAGAGAGCGGTCAGTACTGAGGCCAGTACACTGCGATACTAGAATTCGGTGGTCCTTGCCTACATAGGTTTGGTGGACTGAAGCGGCAGTGCAACATGCACTAAACAACCTATAGAGACTCAATACAACTGGCGGCTATCAGATAGGGATAAGAAAGAGCTATTCGGATCCAATCCTGAAACTATCACCAAGCATACCCATCCTGGTATTTCCCCCTCGATACCAAACGAGAAAGTCAACCGAGGAACTCGCACAGTTGGCAATTTTATTCATTCCGTTATAGTTGCGGCAATTACTAGTCAGATATAGATAGCATGAGTCATCCTGATATTATAAACGGTGGGCAGGTTTAGTTAACCATTCCGTTGTAGGTGTAGTAATTACTAGTCATATACATATAGCATGAGGCATCCCAAAATCAGCAGTTGTTGGTACTTTTATTTAGCCATTCCGTTGTAGTGAAGCTGATTACTAGTCATTATAAAGTCAAATTTATAGCACTACTTTAGTTATAATGTCTATAATCGAGATACTGTGCTCCAAGTCGTCCATAACCGCGGACACGGCTTTTAGAAAGTTTTACCCTGCAGGGGGGCACAAATAGCAACACACGCACGATCAACCTCGAGAAAAACCAAATAAATACCCAACGAGGCATCACGACAGAGCAATTGCAAGATTCATATAAATTTCAGGGGGCCACCCCACTAAGCAACCCGCGACGAAGTTGGCCGGCTCCGAGACGGACCCAGAGGTTTGTGTCAATGGCTGTAAACGACTGGGAACCCAAAAGTGTGATTGTGCTTGTCGATACCGCGGAAACATTCCACTTACCTAAACAGTACAGGCACTCCACGTGCAATCGTAAATAAAGCAATAAAGCATGGCATAAGTACAGGATAGTAATAGAGCCCCAAACTAGTTTGTGGCCCCAAGAAATAATATATGACTCAAGCTCTGGCTAGGGGGATTCATGGTCCCACATGCGGATAGTATGAAATATTGAAAGAATAGGTATCAAGTACTCGGGGTCCTATGAGACACAAGTGGACGGTTAAAAACCAAATAACATCTATTGCCCACCTGTGCCTCTGCATTATTTACCTACTTCAATTTTAGTTATTAAACGATAATTAAACCCATGATCATCTCTAACATAAAGCATAAGACATTTCTCCAACAACTGTGGTACTTGACAACACGCAACAACACTTGAGCAAGCGACTACGACACATAAGTCCAACTATCTACCATACAACAGGTAATAGGATGTGTCCAAGGCAATATAAGGCTGCAAGGGATACCACGGGTACGAAAACTAGAGCATCGCAACACATATAGCAATAGATCAACAGGAGGAAATAAAGACTAGAAATGTAAAATAGGTAGAAAGGGGGAGAATGCTCGCCTGAAAACATTGTTGAAGGTTCATCCGTCAGAACGGGTGACACTCGCATCAACTCATCGGCCTAATCCGTGAAGAAGCAAAACACTAGAGGAAACACCGAATGCACTATTTAATACTACGACAGAAGATCCGGCATGATGCATGTATGATGTATGACATGGCAAAAGTGCGATGCAACTAGGCAATATTAAGCGGAACCGGGGTCCCGACAATTATTTAATAGATTCATATTGTTTAGCTAGCCCGCATTTTAAATGTTGTATTAGCAAGGCAAAATATGTCACCGATTTGCTACTCAAATTTAATTAGAGCCACTATAAGCCTAGATTTGCCCGTATATGGACTCCATATTTAATTATGAGGTGAATCGGCATAAGACCCCCAAACCACGCAAATATATATGCAAGCATGAACAATTTAAGATGCAATAATTATATATCATATATTATAAAAATATATGGGTCTCGGAATAGGGGTCACACATGGAACTTGGCGATCTTGGGGGTTCGGATTCGTGAAGGCGATCTTGGCGTCCAGGGTCTCGCTCCTCGTATGTGTGTCGACGGTCTGGTGGTCCCACGCTGGAGGCCTTCGATTCCAAGGCGAGGATCTACAGTGGCCATGTAGAGGATCTTGTCGATGAAGAGCTCCTTGTTCAACTAGATACTCTTGTCCGCCGGGAGACCTCGATCGAAGCTCTTGTTATGACGGTCTCCGGAATCCACTGCTTCAGTTCAAGCAAACGCGACGGAATAGATCGATGTGGCATCACCCCAAGTAGCACCAAGCAGTGCCATGCCGAGAAGATGTGCCAAGAAGGCACGCGCACAGGAACGGGTCATGTAGAGCTGCCCTGCAGAAAACTCATGGGAAAAAGCCATGGCCACTCTTGGCCAAAACTGAACATGTTCACCAGGGGGTCGCGAGCTGCCGGAAACAGGGAAGGCGGCGGGCGTCCAAGCCTGCAGAGAGCAAAGGCGGCGATCAGGATCGCAGAAACGAGAAGAGACCGATGCTAGGCTTGGCGAGAGGAACTCAATGGAGGAGGGCCCACCAGAAATAGGCCGCGAAGGCCGGTGTTCACGCCAGAATAGAAGACGGTGTGGCACGCGCGTCCTACGGGAGGAAGAGCATGGGGAGATGCTTGGGCAGCCCGCGGCAGCGCGAAGCATAGACGGGGCGACGACATGGCGGCTGGAGGCGCGCTGGGAAGGTGACGGCGAGCTACAGCCGGCCCGAAAAGGAGGGCCACCAACGGCGCTGCACAGGAGGGGGAGGCACGAGGTTGTCGGAGGGTGCAGGATCATCGACGGAGGCGGAGCACAACGAGCTCCTGGTGGCAGGGACGGAGCGCAGGGTGGTGGGGGCGAGCAGCGGGGAGGGGAGGCGGTCGATCCGAAAGGCAGTAGGGCCTGGGGTGATGGCAGGGGAGCGATGGAGGGAAGCCTCGCTCCTGGCGGCGGGATCGAGCAGAACGGGGAGAGAGGGGTTGCATGCGGGAGAGAGGAAGGAGGAGGGTGGCGAGAAGAGGAGATCGGGGGCGTCGACCGCGAGGCAGAGAGGCGACGGCGACCTCGGGAGATGGAGCGGAAGAGGAGTGGGGTTCTGCGGGGTCATGCGGGAACAGCGAGGTGGTGGTCGTGTCAGTGGTGACGCGTTCGATCGGGAGTGGTGGGTTGCGCGCGGTGCGGTGCGTGCGTGCCTGTGGTGTTGCGCACAGGGTGGGTTCGGTCGGCAACATGTAGGGGTAGGTGGGGGTGGCGGCTGAGTGGAGGGAGTTGGGTAGCTAGGGTTTAGGCAGGAGGATTAGGGGAAAAGGGTTTGGTTTTGGTGGGCCGGGTTGTAGGTGATCTCGTCCGATTGGGTCTCTGGTATGACCGATTACGGATTGCCTCCCCGAATAAAAACGTTTTATTTATTTTATTTCATTTTAAATATCCTTTTTGGTAAAATAGTTTAGGCAAACAAAAGATCCAGGCGGACCGAGGGTTTGATTTGAAATAAAAGACGGCATATTTATAAAACAAATAGAGGCTTTTAGAGAAATAGTTTTAGGTTAAAAGATGCATGATATCATGATGATGCATAAAGTAGTATTTAACCGCAATTTTCTAGTAGTGGTTTTACCCGGGGTGCTACAGTGACCGAGACTTAGAGAGAAAGAGCGAGCATGCAAGCTATCATGGATGTTGTAGTGAGAGAGTGAGTGATCACACAAGAACATCACAACCTAGTGAGAAAAGAGGAATAAGAAGGAGAGGTGATTTATGTACAGATTTGTGAGATCAGACCGATATGTCTTCAAGTTGGTTTTTGGAGACTCAAACGTGCTTGGATTGGCTCCAAACTTGGTGATTTTGTCCCTTACTTTAAGTATTTTGATCAGGTTTGTTTGTTTGAGATTTGTGTCAGTGTAGCATCGGATTTAGAAGTGGTTTAGTCAGTTTGGACTGCTACAGTTTTAGCACAGACCAGTTTTTGTAGACGAATGAATTGGACAGGGAAACGGTGCCCAGTTGAGCTGAAATTTGGTGTGTATGTTAGAAACTCGTATGTCTTTTTATCTATGAAGTTTGCTGCTGATTGGATCTATGGTTTAAAAGCAGTTTACTGATGACTGAAGAGGACATAAACTATAATATCTCTACTTTGTTATAATTTTCAATTCAAGTAGTTGTTGTTGCTGCTGGTTAGCAACGTGATGAGTGTCTTATATATCTCTAGATGTTTTACAAAAGACTCTCTACCCAGGCTGCTCATAGTGAAGTTTGTGTGAACTGATTGGTTTATAAGTATGGTTTTTTCCTTCTCACCTTGAGAAGGTTTTTCCATGTAAATCCTTGTTTTACTTGCTTCGATTGTTTTATTTCACAATATATGTATTGATTGAAGCTATCCTTAAAGTTTATTGCAAGTTGTGGGGTTGTGTATCACTCTAACACTATTGTGGCGACTTTTTCATCCTTTTGGGATTGTGCCGAGATAGTAACTTTCAGCTCTCCTCCACGTCTTTCAATGGAGACAGCACGTCTTCAAATCTTGATTATACCATCATCCGCAACAAGAATTAATTATCATCTTGAAAAGCAAACAAAGAATTGTTTGCATCATCTATACATGCAATACTTGTGGTAATAAGAGAACACCTTCCAGATCATCTGGCCACGATGAACCCCGAATCCTTCTACTAGAAGTGAATCCGGTCCCCCTTTTAACACAGACACACAGTAATCATACATTAAACGCATCTGCAGTCTGCACTGAACGAGGCTCTCAGTGTCACTGGCAACAGCGTTATGTAATCCCTCTGTACCGAAATAAAATACGCTGGGGGCATTTTCCGACCAGGTGAAATCAAATAAAAGTACAAGATTTCCCTCATCTTTCAAATTTTGAAATACATCGAGATCGGTTCCCGTCCCCTTCTTCCTCAGGTCGCGACCCACCTTCCCGGCGTCGCCTAGGACCGGACCAGTCTTCCCCAGGCCCCGCGTCGCCCAGGATCTGCCCCACGTCACTGCCTAGGACCTTCTCGCCCAGGAATCCCTTCCCCGTGTCACCCAGGAACTTCTTGCCCAGGACAGCTCCACCCAGGACCAGCCTCTCCCAAGATCTGCTCGCCCAGGCCAGCGCCGCCCAGGACCAGCGCTGCCCCAAGTTTCCAGCACCCCCCACGATAAGCCTCGTGATATGTCCAATTTGCATCACCATTCTATATCATAATTTGCCTCTATCCATTGATATATTTCATATTAAGAGGTGTTACTTATGTCTTTTCATCTGTTTTTGCATATTGGATGATTCTTGGAGGATGAACTGCCGGAGTCAGGATTCTGATGGAAAAGGCGGTGTTTTGATGCAATTTCGCGAAGATCATAAAAATACCAGAAAAACTACGGAAAATTCTATTTTCCTAGAAGACCAAGAATGCCATAAGGGGAGGCGGAGATGGGCCATATGGGGCCCACACCCCCAGGCGCGGGCCACCCCTAGGTCGCGCCTAAAGGGGGGTGTGGCCCACCTATGGCTCTGCCCTCTCGCCTATATCTTCTCCTCGAAACCCTAATACACAGGGAGCGACCACAGAAAGATTCCGCCAGCTCTGCGGGGCGAAAAACACCGAGAGAGAAAGAGCTCTCCGACAGACAAATTTCTGCCGGGGAAATTCCTTCCCGGAGAGGGGAGATCGTCGCCATCAACACGATCATCAAGCTAGACTTCATAGGGATCATCATCATCCACACCATCATCTCCACCAGAACCATCATCATCATCACTCCATCCCGATGTAACAATTGTGTTGAATCTTGCATAGTTCTTAGGGGAAACTTTCCCGATGTTGATTACTATTGTAGTTGATGCTTGTGAGTGGAACCATTGGATTATTGTTTATGTTCAGATTGTTATCCATCACCATATCATCTTTGATCTTGATCCATATGATGTCTCGTGAGTAGTTCGTTTAGTTCTTGAGGACATGGGAGAAGTCATGTTGTTAGTAGTGGATTTGTGTTGAGATATTATTCAATGATTTAGTATTTAAGTTGTGGTGCTATTCTTCTAGTGGTGTCATGTGAACGTCGACTACATGATACTTCACCATTTATGGGCCTAGGGGAATGCATTGTGTATTTGGCTACTAATTGTGGGGGTTGCCGGAGTGACAGAAACCTGAACCCCTGTTAGGAAACCATTGCACAAGGGAGTGTAGGATCTTAGCGTTTAAGGTTGTGGTTAGGTTTATATCTTAATTGCTTTCTTGTAGTTGCGGATGCTTGCAAGGGGTTTAATCACAAGTATGTATTAGTCCAAGTAAGGTCGGTACATTAGCACAGGTTCACCCACACAACACTTACAAAACCAAAGAAGACTACTTAGATATATGAAGCGAAAGCACTTGACAGAATTCCCATGTGTCCTCGAGAACGTTTGGTTCTCATAAGTATTTCCACCGGCTTGTCTTTTGCTAAGAAAGGATTGGGCCACTTGCTGCAATTGTTTGCTATTTATTTACTTGCACTTTATTTCCCTATTTTATCAGAAAACCCCTATAAATCTGTTTGCTAAGTATTACAGAGATTTCCTGCTCCATACCACTAGTCAACACCTTCTGATCCTCGTTGGGATTGACACTCCTATTTATCAAAAGTACTCCCTCCGTTCCTTGATATAAGGTGTATAGTTTTCTGTAAAAAAATCCAGAATATAAGGTACATGGTGGGATTGTGGGATTTTTTTACATAATTTAGGAGTCAAACTGATTTGGAGAGATGAGATACCGAGATTTCCCTATTTTCCTCTGTTCTCACATCGGTCACCTACATGTATTAACATCTAAAAGTATCAATTTTTTTCCTGTTAGCCTATGCGTTAATATTCGTGCAAGAAAACTATACACCTTATATCAAGAAACGGAGGGAGTACTACGATACACCCCCTATACTTGTGGGTTATCAAGACTATTTTCTGGCGCCGTTGCCGGGGAGTGAAGCGCTATTTAAGAGTGGAACTGATAAAGGAAACTTCTATTGTGAGTATTGTTTTTTATTTCCTATTTGTTACTTTGTTTCCAATATGGATAACCCACTTGGTTTTCTATTTGGGAAAACTACTACCACTGTTAGGGTAGTAGATGAACCACCACCCGTTGAGATAGATCCTTTTAAGATACCTACAAGTATTATTGATCGTGTTATGGATAATTATTATTTAGGGGATGGAATTGTCCATCCTGGTGATCATTTGCTTTTTATCCATGAATTATGCGGGTTGTTTAAACTTCTATTGTGAGCACAAGAAGTTACTCTCTATATCGTTGAAAGGAAGAGCTGAAGAATGGTATAAGCTGCTGAAGAATGGAAAATCCATGGAATGGGAGGAAATAGTACCTCTCTTTTATTCTAAATTCTATCCTCCTAGTGAGATTCATAAGGATAGGAATATGATATATAACTTTTGGCCTCGTTATGGAGAGATTACAGCTGAAGCTTGGGGGAGAATCAAGTTACTAATGCTTAAATGTCCCATTCATGAACTCCCTAACAATATTATTATCAATAACTTTTATGCTAGGCTTTCTCTTCATGATAAATATTTACTAGATGCTTCTTGTGCTGGATCATTCACACGTATGAAGTAAGAAGCTAAATGGGATCTCCTAGACTGTATTCAAGAGAACACTGAAGCATGGGAGAATGACAAAGGAAGAAAGTCAGGTATAAACTATGATTATGATGCATTAAATCTTTTATGGGCACTGATGACTTATGTGATATTAGTAATGAGTATGGTATTGATTCTCAAGTTCTTGCAAAGTGTTTTAAGGCCTTTGCCTCTTATATTGAAATTCCCAAAAAGGAGTGGGACAAGTACCATGATCCTTATAAAGACATTGTTACCCATGTTCCTACTAGCATTGAAGTTTGTACTGTTGATCCTATTTTTATTGAACCTTATGTTGAGAAAATTCTTTTTCCTGCTAAGGTAAAGGAACATTCTATCATAGCTAATGTGGTTAGAAAAAGTGCAAAGAAAAATGTGGAACCTGATGAGCAAATAAATATTGAACATGTGGTAGCTATTGTGAAAGATCTTGTCACTAGAAATATAGAGGATGAGCACACTGTCTTCTGTGAAGAGGCTTCTAATATTATCTCTCATCCTAGAAAAGCTAGTGTCCCTGTGCTTTCTGTTAGAATTGGTGATCATTTATATTATGGTTTATGTCATATTGGTGCTAGTTCTAGTGCTATTCCTTATGAGCTTTATAGGGAAATTATGCATGAAATTGGTCCTTGTGAGCTTAAGGATATTGATGTGGTTATTCACCTTGCTAATAGAGAGACAGTCTGTCCCATTGGCATTGTAAGAGATGTGGAGGTTCTTTGTGGTAAGATTAAATATCCTGCTGATTTTCTAATACTTGGTTCTGAAGCTAGTAAAACCTGTCCTATTATCTTTGGTAGACCTTTCTTCAATACTTGTGGGGCTATCATAGATTGTAGGAAGGAAAAGGTTTTTACTAAGTTTGATGGAGAGTCTTATGAGTTTAATTTTTCCAAATTTGCTAAAACTCCTTATGAAAATGAATTGCCTAATGAGGATTTCAGGATTGAACAACTTTCTGCTATTTCTATTGCTCCTAACAATGCCCTGCAGCAGTTTATGGAAGATCATGAAAGCGAGGTCTTCATGAAGGAAAGAAATGAGATTAACGAGGTTTTCCTTCGTCAACCTGAGTTACTTAAGCATAATCTACCTATGGAAGATTTGGGTACCACACTACCACCTAAAGGGGACCCCGTTTTCGAATTAAAACCTCTACCTGATGATCTTAAATATGCTTATCTTGATGATAATAAAAATATATCCTGTTATTATTAGTTCTAAACTTTCAGGAAAAGAAGAGTAAAGGTAATTGTAAATATTGAAGAAACACTGAGGAGCTATGGGGTATACTCCTGATGATTTAAAAGGGATTTCTCCACTATATGTTAGCATGCTATTAATATAGAACCTGGTGCAAAACCAGTTGTTGAGCACCAACGCCGTCTAAATCCTAATATGAAGGATGTGGTAAGAAATGAGGTATTAAAACTCCTTGATGCTGGTATTATTTACCCTATTGCTGATAGTCAATGGGTTAGCCCTGTTCATTGTGTCCCAAAGAAAGGGGGAATCACTGTTGTGCCTAATGAAAATAATGAGCTTATACTCCAAAGAGTAGTGGTTGAGTATAGGATGTGCATTGATTTTAGAAAGGTTAATAAAGTTAATAAGAAAGATCATTATCTTTTGCCCTTTATTGATCAAATGCTAGAAAGGTTGTCTAAAAAGACCCACTTTTGTTTTCTTGATGGTATTTTGGGTTCTCTCAAATTGCGGTGAAAGCACAAGACCAAGAGAAAACCACCTTTACTTGTCCCTATGGAACTTATGCTTATAGGCGTATGCCTTTTGGTTTATTTAATGTTCCTGCTACTTTTCATAGATGTATGTCTGCTATCTTTCATGTTTTTTGTGAAGAAATTGTGGAGGTTTTCATGGACGATTTCTCCGTCTATGGAACTTCTTTTGATAATTTTTTGCACAACCTTGATAAAGTTTTGCAGAGATGTGAAGAAACTAACCTTGTTCTTAATTGAGAGAAATGCCATTTCAGGTTAATGAAGGGATTGTTCTTGGACACAAAATTTCTAAAAGAGGTATTGAAGTTGACAGAGCCAAAATTGAAGCAATTAAGAAGATGCCTTGCCCTAGGGATATAAAAGGTATTCGCAGTATCCTTGGTCATGCTGGTTTCTATAGGAGGTTTATTAAAGATTTCTCCAAAATTTCAAAGTCCCTGATGACGCCCAGCACTGTCGTGGGACGCTTCGTTGGAAACCCCAAGAGGAAGGTGTGATGATCACAGCAGCAAATTTTCCCTCAGTAAGAAACCGACGTTATCGAACCAGTAGGAGGAAGGAAACGTCTCAAAGGTGTTGCAAGTAACGTGGAAACCTACACAACACAAACTTAAGACTTTGCCCCAATGAAGAAGTGAGGTTGTCAAGCTCACCGGTTTGCTGTAATAAAGGATTAAACATATGGTGTGGAAGGTAATGGTTTGCAGCAAGTAAACAAATAACAGTGGAAGATGTATCAATGGTAAAGATTGGACCGGGGTCCATAGTTCACTAGAGGTGCGCTCCTTAGATAAACAACATGGCATGAATGGTAAACAAATTACAGCAGGGAAATTGACAAGAGCTGAACAAGGCATAACAATGCAATACCAGACAAAAAGATCCTATGAGATTCGATTGGGCAATACAACAATATACATAGACCGCCATCCAACTGCATCTATGACTAGACGTCCACCTTCAGGTTATCATCCGAACCCCCTCCAGTATTAAGTTGCAAGCAACAGACAACTGCTTTAAGCAAAGTGTGTAAGGTAAACAATCCACTTGTTCTATGAACAAGAGACCATTGTTTTCTCCCTACTAGCAACAACACATCTACAACCGAAGAGATTTCTGTCACTTCCCTTGGAAACTAGAGGCATGAACCCACTATCGAGCATAAATACTCCCTCTTAGAGTCACTAGCAACTACTTGGCCAAGATAGCTACTAACAACGGAGAGCATGCAATATCACAAACAACATAGCCATGATAGAATCATAAAGACAAAACTATTAATCAATCTGACATAGTAATCTCAATATCCATCGGATCCCCGCAAACACAACATGCATGATTACAAATATATTAGATCTTGATCATGAACGGAGCTCACAATATCTATACATGAAAGCACAAAGGAGGAGATACAACCATCTAGCTACTACATGGACCCATAGTCCAAGGTGGCACTACTCATGCATCATACCGGAGAGAAGGCCTCCGGGATGATCTCCCCTCCGGCAGGGTGCCGAGAAGAACTTCAGATCCCCCCGATCTAGGGATGATGGTGGCGGCGGCTACAGACGGTTTCGTGGAGTTTTGATCGGGTCTCCAGGGTTTCTGCATCGGGGGCTTCTTATAGCCGAAGAGGCGAGGCTAGGAGGCGGCCAGGGCCCCCAACCCCTACCTAGGCGTGGGGTGGGCCCACCCGTGCCTAGGGGGGTTTGGCAGCCCTGGTTTGCTTCTCTGTCTCGTCTTCTTGATTCGTGTTCCCCACGGTAAAATATTGACTTTGGATTTTGTCCCGTCCAATTCCGAGAATATTGATTTTCTGCCTTTTTGGAACCAAAAACAGAAGAAAACAGACAACTAGCACTATGGCAACTTGTTAATAGGTTAGTTCCAGAAAAGATATAAAAACACCTCAAAGTGTAGACAAAGCAAAGAAAAGTAGATACTAAACAAGCAAGGAGCATAAAAAATTATAGATACGTTTCCGACGTATCAGTCCCTTACAAATCTTTTTCAAAAAGATGTACCTTTTGTTTTTGATGATGATTGTAAGGAAGCTTTTGAAACTTTGAAGAAAGCTTTGACTACTGCTCCTATTGTTCAACCACCTGATTGAAGTTTACCTTTTGAAATTATGTGTGATGCTAGTGATTTTGCTGTGGGTGTTGTTCTTGGGCAACGTGTTGATAAGAAGTTGAATGTTATTCATTATGCCAGCAAGACTCTAGATGCTGCTCAAAAGAATTATGCTACTACTAAAAAGGAGTTCTTAGCTATAATCTTTGCCTGTGATAAGTTTAGACCCTATATTATTGATTCAAAGGTTACTATTCATACTTATCATGCTACTATTAAGTACCTTATGTCAAATAAAGATGCTAAGCCTAGACTTATTAGATGGGTGTTGCTTTTACAAGAGTTTGATCTGCATATTGTAGATAGGAAAGGTGCTGAAAATCCTGTTGCTAACAATTTATCTCGTTTGGAAAACATTTCTTTTGACCCTTTGCCTATTAATGATAGTTTTTCAAATGAACAGTTGGCTACAATAAGGGTAATCCCGCATCAAAGTCCTTGGTATGATGATTATGCGAACTTTATTTTTTCCAAGTATTTGCCTCCAACCTTTACAGCCCAGTAAAGAAGAAAATTCTTTTATGATCTGAGGCATTACTTTTGGGATGACCCACATTTATATAAAGGAGTAGATGGTATTATGCGAAGATATTTTCCAGAGTATGAACAACAAGATATATTGAGAAAATGGCATGGCAGTGCTTATGGAGGACATTATGCTGGGGATAGAACTGCACAAAAAGTTTTACAATCTGGATTTTATTGGCTTACCCTTTTTATGGATGCAAGGAAGTTTGTTTTATCTTGTGACGAATGTCAAAGAGTTGGTAACATTTCTAGACACAATGAAATGCCTATGAACCTTTTGATTGTTGGGGATTTGACTTTATGGGTCCATTTCCTCCTTCAAAAGGGTATACTCATATTCTTGTTGTTTTTGACTATGTTACAAAGTGGGTAGAAGATATACCTATAAACAACGCTGATGGTAGACCTCTTTAAAAATGCTTAAAGATGTTATTTTTCCTAGGTTTGGTGTGCCTAGATATATCATGACTGATGGAGGCTCTCATTTTATTCATGGTGGTTTTAGGAAAACTCTTGCCAAATATGATGTTAATCATATGATTGCTTCAGCTTATCACCCCCAAACCAGTGGGCAAGTAGAACTTTCCAATAGGGAAATTAAATATATCTTGCAGAAGACTGTTAATAGATCTAGGAAAAATTGGGCTAAGAAGTTGAATGACGCTTTATGGGCTTATAGAACTACTTATAAAAATCCTATGGGGATATCTCCTTACAAAATGGTTTATGGGAAAGCTTTTCACTTGCCTCTAGAATTATAACACAAAGCTTATTGGGCAGTGAAAGAATTAAATAGAGATTTTAAAGTTGCTAGTGAGAAAATATTGCTTGACTTGAGTACCTTAGATGACTGGAGAAGTGAAGCTTATGAAAATGCTAGACTCTTTAAGGAAAAAGTAAAAAGATGGCATGATAGGAGAATCCTAAAAAGGGAATTCCATGTTGGTGAGAAAGTTATTTTGTATAGGTCTCGTCTCAGATTTTTTGCAGGGAAACTACTCTCAAAATGGGAAGGACCTTTTGTTATTGAGGAAGTGTATCGTTCAGGGGCTATCAAAATATCTTCTTTTAAGGACAACACTACACAGGTGGTGAATGGTCAAAGGCTAAAACATTATATTTCTGGGGATTCTTATAATGAAGATATTGATATTATTCAAATGGTAACTCCAGAAGAATTTTATTAGAAACCAAACACCGGAATCTACAGAGTCCGTCTTTGAATAGGTAAAAGTGGTGAAAACTAAAGGTTCGTGAAAACCCTATCTTTTTATATTTTTGTTGTTTATATTACATACGGAAGGATACGAGACGAAACAGAGGAGAAAACAGAGGCCAGGGTGACCACACCACCCTAGGGGCGGGCCCCAGTTGGCCGCGCCTAGAGGGGGTGTGAGCCCCCTGAACTCCATCTCCGCCTCGTTTTCGCACAGTACCTTCCTTATGCATTGAAACTTCGTAATATATAACCCCCGGATCCCCTGAGGTTCGTGTATCATATTCTCGTCGTGTTTCTATTTTGATCTGTTTCTATCAGGCAGATTCTTAGTTTTGGAGCTGCAATGTCTTCCTCTGGATCGCCCATAGAGGATTCCTCTGCGGATGTCATCAACCTGTATATGTATGAGTTGAAGATTCATCCTAAGGAGTTGATTCTCAAGGATGGGAAGGTGCTGATGAAATAAGTTCACGGTCCTAAAGAGAAGGCTGTCTAGAAGCATTGGAGCGGGAAGTTTTCAGGTACAAGAAGATGGCGGAACGCAAAGTGGATGTCATACATAAGATAAGTTCAGAACTCATCGCCAAGCACAAGGAGGAGGTTGCCGAGCTCCGAGACGAAATCCTCTCACTCCATCAGGCCACTAACCAATTACAAGCACAGCTCTACGACATACAAAATCAAAACTGTGAGTATGAGGCTAGATTTAATCGCATAACCTATGTTGCTAGTTTTAGGATTGTGGAAACCAAGACATCCTTTGTGGATGGGGAGCCTTTACCTTGGAAGTCTGATGATTACAAGGGACCACCACCACCGAAGGAGTAATTCGTCATCAGGTTTGGCATCCCCTTGGCTTGTTCCAAGCTTGGGGGAGTGCCGCGTTATCACATCATTATCTTTTATCTTTGTACCTTTTTAGTAGATTTACATCTTTGGTAGAGAATTTATCTTATAGGTTAGTTTGCATTGTGGAAGTATCTCTCCTTTAGTTGGCTATCTATGTATCCCTTGGTGTGAGTGCCTTTATGGAATATTAATGAGAAGTCTCATCTTTTACTTTTTGCACTTCTTATTTTAGTTTGCAATCTCTATTATATGATTGATCTTGTTGATCAGTATTGGTGTCACTTTGGGAGCATCAAGTAGATCTAAATTGGTTTTGGCAAACCGTGCTCTGGTCAGTAGCAACACTTTTTGAGGTTTGAAAGGAAAACAGAAAAGGCTTACAGGTATTTTGTATCACGTATTTTCTTTCTTGATTGGCTCATAAGCTTGGTATTCTTTATTTAAGATCTTTTGTGTCTTCAAGGAAGATTGCATGTTTGGCTTTATTACTTGTATGTTTGTTTGTTTCTTTCAACTCTTTTGCTTGCTACCGAGCCTTGCTAGCCAAAAACTTGTTTTGAGAGGGCATACTTCTCATGCATCCAATCCCTTTGAACCAAAACTTGTGCCATTTGTGTCCACCATATCTACCTATTAGCATTAATGCTATTCCAAGCAAATTCTCAAGCTTCATCTATCTTTTGAATTAAAAAATATTTTGTTATGTGAAATCTAGTTAGTAAAGCTCTCACGAACTTGATGGCACACCTTATTTTGTTGCCCCTAATAAACATGAACCATTGTGTCATCCAAGTTGTATATGCTTGCATCTATACGTTGGGATTAGCAGAACCGTGCTGTCACGGGGAACGCTTTCAACACCTATAAATACATACCCAGTTAATATCATGCTCTTTTGTTTGCGGATGTCGTCGGTGTGAAATAAAAGGGGAGCTTGTAAGTCCATGGAGTTATGTATGTGTATTAGAGAAATGCCTGGGTCGCTAGCCTAAGCCATGCCTAATCATGGTGGAAACTTGCAGCATACCAGAGTGAGCAATATATGAAGCTTTCTTCTTATAAAAAAAATAAGAAGAGACATATTGAAAAGAGGAAAGAGAGAAAAAATCGCCATTTTCCCATGGCAAATAAGAGATTGCTGAGATCCTCACTGTATGCTTGCCTTGTCATTTTAATTATGGGATAGCTCCTGTATCATGTGTAAGGGGTACCCCGTTGGTGGTTCTTTATGATATACACGTACTTACAATGACAAGAACTTACCGGTAGCTAAAGTTGAGTAGCATGAGGAGCGGCCCTCGCACTCAAGGGACATGAGATTTCTAACTTATATTTCGTCAAGCATATACTCCATCTTTGTTCACTTTAACCTTAATCACCTCAAGATGCTTATGATAGGGGCAATGAGAGCTCAAAGCTAGTAAGTACCATAATATTTTGGAAGCTCTTTATGAACTTGAGATCCCTGCTTCCCTCTATGAAGGGCCTTTCTTATACTTCTAAATTGAGTCATTAAACCTTTTCCTCTCTATCTCCAGCAAGCATTTGAGTTGTTGTGTTTCGAGCATTCATATGATGATTTATTCAATCAGGTTCCTTATCTTCCTTGTTTGCACAAGACTCTTATCTATTGAGTATTTCTTTGAAAGCCATCATTGTGAAAAAACTTTTATGTTTGAGCAAAGAGTAATCCTATTGTAAAAGTTCTACAAAAGCTTATTTGTGAAACTGTTTGCCAGCTGTTCTCTGACCAAGAACAAAGTTTGCCAATTCCAATTACTCCCTCCATCCCAGTTTAAAGGACACAATATAGAAACCATGCAATCCCAAAATATTTTGACACAATAGCATTTAATTATTGTATTTAGTACTCCATGTGCTCTCCTCACCTCCCGCACGGTCCTTTCCCCTCCCGTATCTGCTACTAGTGCATGCATGTGAACAAGTGTGAATGGAGCTGATTTCTTGCATGCATGTAACGAAATTAACTCGGGCTATTGTATCACGCATAGAGTAGGCAGGTTTCCTCCTTTGCATTTAATTTTTAGTGCTAGTGGACAGACAAATTGGCCCAATTAGAGCATACCTAGGGCCCAGAGATTTGCAAATTGGGTCCTTTAAACCGGGATGGAGGGAGTATGATTTATCTTTATGCATCTCTATTGTAACTCCTATACTTGTTGCAAGCTAAGTTGTATAATGGTGAGTTGCTTTCTTCTATGAGTTGTGTAATGGTAAGTGTGATGCTTCTTGTCCGTATTCTTTTTATTGACACTTCACTCCATAAACCTGTGGATATGTTTACTGAGCTCAGTTTTTGCTTGGTGACAAGCGAAGGTCTAAGCTTGGGGGGAGTTGATACGTCCAATTTGCATCACCATTCTATATAATAATTTGCCTCTATTCATTTATATATTTCATATTAAGAGGTGTTACTTATGTCTTTTCATCTTTTCATCTATTTCATATTAAGAAGTCACAGTCAATGCAAGCTCCTCTTGCACTTCCAAGCAAGAACTTTCTACTCCTTTCCAACACCAATCGACTTATTTGAAACAACACGGTGAGAATGGTGGGAAGCCCTTGTCGTCCTCTATCCAACGCAATTGGAATCCGGTCAATCGGAGCTTCCAATCAAAAGTTATTGTCGTTTGAATATCTGCCGATCTTATTTAAAAAGAAAAGGAAAATACGTTTTCTGGGCCGAGCGGTAGTACCGCCCGGGCGGGCCGGTACTACCGCCCGCCCCTGAGCGGCTCCTAATTTGTTTCTGCCTCGCTAGGTACCCCTGTCCGGTACTACCGGGCCTGGCCTGGCCCAGGCGGCACAACCGCCCGGGCGGCCGGTAGTACCGGGCTACCAGCGCCAGGCCCATTTCCTCTCCAGCTCTGTCTGCGCGTTCCGCTCCCGCTCGCCAAATTTCCACGCGCTCCCGCGGGCCCCGCGTTGACTCGCGTTCCGCCCGCCCTGGCTCGCCCGCTCCCGCGCTGCCTGGCTCGCTGCTTGGCCCCGCTGCCCTCGCCTGCAGGTGGCTCCACTGCGCGCGCAAGCCGCCGCTAGCCCCGCTCGCGCTGGGCCCCTCCATCGCGCGCTACTGGCCCCCACCCCGCGCATGCGTTTCGCGCCTGCCGCTGCGCCAGATCCCGCTCGCCCCGCGTTGACCAAGAGCGCGCTGCTCCGCTTGCGCTCGTGCTGCCCCGCTGTGGCCCCGCACGCTGGGCCCGACCGCTGCCGCCGCACGCGCTCGCGCAGCGCTCGCCCACGTGCTGTCTGATGCTGCTCGTTCGCTCGGTTGACGCGATTTGGTTTGTTCAGTCCGGTAGTACCGGTCGGATCCGGTACTACCGGTCCGTCCAGGAAATTCGCCCCAACGGGAAGATTTCGTCCGTTCCTTTAAATACCTTTTGCCCGTTTTTATTTCGGGGTGCTTCCTTTTCCTCTACTCTTGCTCAAGCTTTGCCTTATATTGTTATTCCCTCTTAAGCTTGATTCTATGATTTCTCTCCAATGATTCGTGCCAATATTTGAGAGGAATATAGAGGAGATCTAGATCTACGTTTTGACCAAACCAAAACATCTCTTTGTGAGTGTATCTTTGGGGATCCTGATTTTGGGGGATTTTGTCTCTCTTTGATTCCTCCTCTCTTGTTCCCCCAATAGCTTTAGTAGCTTTGTTGGAACTTGAGAGTGAGGGATTTGAGCATCTTTGTGGTGTTCTTGCCATTTGCATTTGGTGCATCGGTTTGAGTTCTCCTCGGAGGATTTGGTTTGAGTTGCTCATTGGAGCTTGTCCCTCTTGGGTTCTTGGAACCCTAGACGGTTTTGTGGCCTTGGTGGCATTTGTTGAGGCCTTTTGTGGCGTTTGTTTGGAGCCTCCAATTAAGTTGTGGAGAAGTGCCCCAAACTTGTGAGAGGTTCCGGTTGCCACCGACAAGTGCACCGATAGTGGAAGCGTGGATCGATCCCATTGGGGTGAGATTCACCGGAGAATAAGGGAGGCCTTTTGTGGCATTGGTGGTTTGATACCACCCCCTCTCCAAACGAGACGTACTCCATGTTGGGAGGAACTCGGTAAAATATCAGTGTCCCCGCGTTCCTCGATTATCTCTATACCCGAGCTCTTTACTTATGCACTTTACATTGTGATAGCCTTCGTGCTTGAAGTATTATATATCTTGCTATCACTTTGTTGCTTGTATTGCGTAGCATAAGTTGTTGGTGCACATAGGTGAACCTTAGTTGTTCTAGGTTGTGCTTAACAAAGTAAACACTAGTTTTATTCCGCCTTTGTTGAGTCACTCTAGGAAAAGTTTTAATCGCCTATTCACCCCCCCTCTAGGCGACATCCGTATCCTTTCAATTGTTATGCCTTGCTCAGTTCCTGTCAATTGCCCTGCTGTAATTTGTTTACCCTTCATGCCATGTTGTTTATCTAAGGAGAGCACCTCTAGTGAACTATGGAACTCGGTCCAATCTTTACCATTGATACATCTTCCACTGTTACTGTTTACTTGCTGCAAACCATCATCACCTTCCACACCATACAGTCAATCCTTTGTTACAGCAACCAATGAGATTGACAACCTCACTGTTAGTTGGGGCAAAGTCTTGAGTTTGTGTTGTGCAGGTTTCCACGTTGCTTGCAACATCTTTGAGGCATTTCCTTCCTCCTACTGGTTCGATAACCTCGGTTTCTTACTGAGGGAAAACTTGCTGTTGTGCTGCATCATACCTTGCTCTTGGGGTTTCCCAACGGGGCGTTCAACACACATCAAGACTTTTTGGCACCGTTGCCGGGGAGGCTAAGGATGTCTTCACAAGGGGAGTCATCCTCAACCTTTCTCTTTACTTTGTTTTTAGTTTGCTTAGTTTATTTTTCTTGGTTTTGTTTGCCTCTTTTTTTATCAAAAACTCCAAAAAATTAATTTAGTTTGGTTTGCTTTCTCTTATCAAAAGCACAAAAAATTAGTTCCTACTCTAGTTGCCACCTTTCTCTAGCTCACCATGCTGTTCCCCAAGTTTGCCCTGCAGGATCTTGCAATAGGTAGTGGCTCCATAATTGGGAAAGATAATATTGAATAATTCTTTAATCATGTTAGCAAGCATGAGGATAGATCTATAACAAAACTTGCTCCTAATTATGAAATTGCTGCAGCTTCTTTAGTTCATATGCTAGAGGCTAGGTTTGTTAGCCTTAACCCCATGATGCAAATTTTGTTCCTAAAACTAAAAGAAGAAGAGAATGCTGAAAAGAGAGAATTCATTCTTGAAACTTTACTAAAAGAGTTCCATGATGTTGCTAGGGAAGCCAAAAAGGTCTTTGAGCGTTTCAATATGCTAGGCTCATGTGTAGATGTTGTGGGTACTTCAGATAAAACCAAACCTAGAGAAGAATTCAAGATACCCATACCCTTTAAGCTTGTTGGAATGCATGAAGTCTTTGAAAATAATTTTGATTCGATTGCTCCTAAAAATCTGTTTGATGAAAGTAGTAAACCAAAGAGAAATGAGAAGGGATCCTCCAAAACTCATTTGGATGAGATACCTTTCATAGTTTAAGACTTTGCAAGTATTGATATTAATGCTTCATTTGAAAATACTTGATTTCTTGCTTCTTGTGCCTAACTTAAAGGCGTTAAACAAAAGTACTTGTTGGAAGATAACCCAAGATTCTCCTTGAGTCTTGGAAGTTATTACTTCAGTAATGACCTCTCCTTATCCTTTTTGTTTGCTTTTTGTGCCAAGAATGACCTCTAATGAGAGGGAAGTAAGATTTGGGGAGTTGTTGTCCCGAAATAGATTTCTGTCCTCCACCATAAAAATTCGTGAGGAGTTTCTATAAGTTAGATTGAGCTGAAAATTTATGAATAAATCCCCCAGTATGTTAGATAACTTTAGTTAGCTCAACATGTTTTGATTTGAGCAACAGAAGATTTTCAAAAAAATTGGTTTCTACCTGCTGGTCAGTTTTGACAGATTTCTGCCATTATTTGCATTTGCTTCTTATTGATTCCTTTTTGAGTTCTCTTTTTGGGGAATTGAGCTTTTTCAAGGAGTTGCTACAGTGGCTTGTGTTTTTAGTAATAAGTTTTTTTGTTCCAAAGCGAAGCCTAAGGGTCTATTATCTTTTGAATACACTAATGTTGCTAATGAAGATTGTGTGAAGTTTTGTATGAAGGAAAAATTGCAGGTGTAGAGAGAGAATGATGTAATGAGATGAAGAATGGACAAAAGCTCAAGCTTAGGGATGCCATCCCGGTGTCACCCCAAGAAATATCCAAGAGGTACAAGCGTCAAATCTTGGGGATGCCCAAGGCATCCCCTTCTTCATCAATAAAAGGTCAGGTCTGTCTAGACACTTCATTTTTATTGGTTCATGCACTGTTGTGTTGTTCTTGGAGCGTCTTAGTTTTCATTTGCTTTGCTTAGTTTGTTTAGTTTGCGTGAATAAAGTAGTTTGGACCCCCGTTCTCACCGTGTTGTTTCAAATAAGTCGATTGGTGTTGGAAAGGAGTAGAAAGTTCTTGCTTGGAAGTGCAAGAGGAGCTTGCATTGACTGTGACTTAGACTTTAGCATGTCATGCTAGGTGTTGTTTTGACCTCATGCTTAGTGATTATTGTTGTCGCATGACTTGTTCCAAACAATTGGGATTGCTTAGTGTGCCTTGAAAGAATCATGCGTTGTTTTAGCATACAAAAGCATAGTATTGTGGTATTCTCCTTTGATTTGTTTGGGTTGACTTGGTACATGCTCACACCATGTTATAACTATGAACAAGTCACCATAGCCTCTTTGATCATTTAGTCCTTGACTTGTAGTACCACTCTATGCTTTGATTAGTAATGTTTTGTCGCTCTGCATGATTATGTCCATTATTGCTCTCTTAGTTGGTCGCTCCCAATATTTTTCTAGCCTCCACTTGTATGAGTAAGCTCTACTCATGCTTCCAACTCCCAAGAAACCATGTTTTTCCAAAGTGTCGACTATAAATTCCTATGCATGTTGTGTTACACCATTCCAAGTATATTCTTGTTTTCAGCTATCTTCCAATTAAAAATTATTTTGTTATGTGAAAACTTAGTGATTAAAGCTCTCAAGAACTTGATGGCACACCTTATATTCTTTGCCCCTAATAAACTTGAACCATTGTGTCGCCTATGTTTTATATGCTTGCACTTATACATTGGAATTAGCAGAACCATGCTGTCATGGGGAACGTTTTCAACATTGCACTTATACTTTGTACACAGTTGATATCATGCTCTTTTGTCTATGGATGTAACCGGTGTGAAATAAAGAGGGAGCTTGTAAGTCCATAGAGTTATGTACTTTGTGTTAGAGAAACGCTTGGGCCGCTAGCCTAAGCCATGCTAATCATGGTGGAAACTTGCAGCATCACCATAATGAGCTTTCTATGAAGCATCCTCAATAAAAATCTATGCACATAGTAAATAAAAAGATCGCTGAGATGCTCATTGTCTGCTTGCCTTGTCATTTTGGTTATGAGATAGCTCTTGTACCATGCGCAAGGGGTACCCCGTTGGCGGTTCTCTATGATACGCATATACTTACTATGACAAGAACTTATAGGTGACTGAAGTTGAGTAGCATGAGGTGTGGCCCTCATATTCAAGGGACATGAGATTGCCAACTTATTCTTTGTCAAGCATATGCTCCATAGTTTGTTCACTTTAACCTTAATCACTTCAAGATGCTTATGATAGGGGCAATGAGGGCTGAAAGCTAACAAGTACCATAATTTTTGGAAGCTCTTTTTGAAACTTGAAATCCATTCTTCCCTTTATGAAAGGGCCTTTCTTCCACTATTATGTTGAGTCTCCACTTTCTACCTTTAGGCACCATTAAGAGAGCATAGTGGCCATTCTTAGTTCTATGTGCATTGTCCCAAAACTTATTGATTGATGCATATTTTTGATATTGCTTATTCTTGTGCTATTTGAATCTA
Organism: Avena sativa; assembly: GCA_916181665.1. NCBI lineage: Eukaryota > Viridiplantae > Streptophyta > Magnoliopsida > Poales > Poaceae > Avena > Avena sativa. Next base: position 15,259,867 of record OV702286.1, on the reverse strand, counting down.
GTCACTCTTATGAACTTTAAAGGTGTCCTATGCATCTATTTGCTACTCCATGAGGGACAAGCTGAGTGCCACTATGCCATGTTTTCTGTATGTGAAACAAACAAACGTTTTTCAATGCATGTTATTCATGATCTTTGTTTGTAGCCTTTCATGTTGCATGCATTGTTACTTTGTCTTATTGTTAGAAATCCATCTTTCATGCACATTTTTAGAGTTCTTTGATCCTAGCTTTCAATGTTTGCAAATGGTTTGATCTTGGTTTTGATGGTGCATGTCACCTTAAAAATTATTCTTTTATCACTTACCTACTCGAGGATGAGCAGGAGTTAAGCTTGGGGATGCTTGATACGTCGGAAACGTATCTATAATTTTTGATGCTCCATGCTTGTTTAGTATCTACTTTGCTTTGCTCTATCTACACTTTGAGGTGTTTCTATATTTTTTCTGGAACTAACCTATTAAGAAGTTGCCACAGTGCCAGTTGCCTGTTTTCTTCTGTTTTTGGTTCCAGGAAGGCAGAAAATCAATATTCTTGGAATTGGACGGGACAAAAGCCAAAGTCAATATTTTACCATGGGCAACACGGAGTCCAGAGGAGAGACAGAGGGGCGCCACAGGGCGGTAGGACCCCCCTAGGCATGGGCCCACCCTAGGCCGCGCCTAGGCAGGGTGTGGCCCATCTGGATGCCTCCCAGCCTCACCTCTTCGCCTATAAGAAGCCCCCGATGCAGAAACCCTAGGCACCCGATCAATACTCCACGAAACCGTCTGTAGCCGCCGCCACCATCGTCCTTAGATTGGGGGGGATCTAAAGTTCTTCCCAGCACCCTGCTGGAGGGGAGATCATCCTGGAGGCCTTCTTCTTTATCATGCCAGCCTCCGGTATGAAGCGTGAGTAGTTCCACCTTGGACTATGGGTCCATGTAGTATCTAGATGGTTGTATCTCTTCCTTGTGCTTTCATGTATAGATCTTGTGAGCTCCGTTCATAATAAAGATCTAATCTATTTGTAATCATGCATGTTGTGTTTGCGGGGATCCAATGGATATTGAGATTACTATGTCAGATTGATTAATGGTTTTGTCTATTTCATTCTATCATGTCTGTGTTGTTTGTGATCTTGCATGCTCCGTTGTAAGTAGCTATCTTGGCCAAGTAGTTGCTAGTGACTCCAAGAGGGGGTATTTATGCTCGATAGTGGGTTCATGTCTCTAGTTTCCAAGGGAAGTGACAGAAATCTCTGCGGTTGTAGATGTGTTGTTGCCACTAGGGAGAAAACAACGGTCTCTTGTTCATGGAACAAGTGGATTGTTTACCTTACACACTTTGCTTAAAGTAGTTGTCTATTGCTTGCAACTTAATACTGGAGTGGGTTCGGATGATAAACTGAAGGTGAACTTCTAGTCATTGATGCAGTTGGATGGCGGTCTATGTATATTGTTGTATTGCCCAATCGAATCTCATAGGATCTTTTTGTCTAGTATTGCATTGTTATGCCTTTCTCAGTCCCTATCAATTAGCCTGTTGTAATTTGTTTACCCATCATGCCATGTTGTTTATCTAAGGAGAGCGCCTCTAGTGAACTATGGACCCCGGTCCAATCTTTACCATTGATACATCTTCCACTGTTACTGTTTACTTGCTGCAAACCATCATCACCTTCCACACCATACAGTTAATCCTTTGTTACAGCAATCGGTGAGATTGACAACCTCACTGTTAGTTGGGCCAAATTCTTGAGTTTGTGTTGTGCAGGTTTCCACGTTGCTTGCAACACGTTTGAGGCGTTTCCTTCCTCCTACTGGTTCGATAACCTTGGTTTCTTACTGAGGGAAAACTTGCTGTTGTGCTGTATCATACCTTGATCTTGGGGTTTCCCAACGGGGCGTTCAACACGCATTAGAGATAAAGTCAATCAAAGTGAATAGGGATATCATGAGAGAGTTCATCATTGAAAAGGTATTGCCTACTATAGTAGCAGCTTGGCCTACAAATGATGTTGGGCAAACAATCCTAATACAACCAGGACAATGCAACGCGTCATATTCTCCCAAATGATCAAGCATTCAAAGAGGCTATGATAGAAGTTGTGGCTAAAATTGGACTGACCATGAAGCTGATTCAACAGCCAGCGAACAACCCAGATTTGAATGTTCTTGATCTTGGGTATTTTAGGTCCCTGCAATCTCTAACTGATAGAAAAGCCCTAAAACTCTACAGGATTTTATTCAAGGTGTGGAGCAAGAGTTTGATGAATACGAGGTTTCTAAACTAAATAAAATCTTCCTAAGTCTACAGGCATGTATGATCCAAGTCATGAATCATGGAGGAGGAAATGGGTACAATCCCTCCCATGTGGGGAAGGATAGATTGGAGAAGCTAGGACATCTACCTAAAAGTCTCAAAATTCTAGCACAAGTTTATGTGAATGCCAAATTAATGTGCAAGCAACAATCGAGAAAGAAGAAAGTGAACAAGTAGCAAGGGAACAAGAGGCAAGCCAAAAATATGCAAGCAAAGAAATGGAAAGTGACAAGAAGCAAGTGAAGAAGAGGCAAAGGAAAAATAAGCAAGTGGAAGATGCAAGCGAAGAAGCGGCAAGCAAAAAAGATGGAAGAAAAAAACAAAAAGTGACATGAAGCAAGTGAAAAAGAGGCAAAGGAAAAATAAGCAAGTGGAAGATGCAATCGGAGAAGAAGCAAGCGAAAAAGATGCAAGCAAAGAAACGGAAAGTGACACGAAGCAAGTGAAGAAGAGGCAAATGAAAAATAAGCAAGTGGAAGATGCAAGCGGAGAAGCAGCAAGCGAAAAAGATGCAAGCAAAGAAACAGAAAGTGACACGAAGTAAGTGAAGAAGAGATAAATGAGAAAGAAGCAGATACAAGATACAAGAGAAGAAGCAGCAAGCCAAAAAGATACAAGCAAAGAAACGGAAACTGACACGAATCAAGTGAAGAAGAGGCAAAGGAAAAAAGAAGCAAATACAAGATACATGCGAAGAAGCGGCAAGCCAAAAAGATGCAAGCAAAGAAATGGAAAGTGAGACAAAGCAAAGAAACGACAACCATACCCTGCTTACTGTCACAACAACTCGTGATTAATTATGATTGAATAATAAAAGAAAAGCAATGTTGAATGAGAATGTAAAACTTGTTCCAGCAATACTTTGTTTTAGATTGTAAAACATTTTTCTAACAAGACTCACGAACCAAAGGGTACAGGTTATTTGCATAAACGACTGTATGCATCAAGTGAGATGAATCATCCAGATGCACTATTCCAGCTCCTCGCCTTTCATATCAAAGTTGCACAAGAGACACCTGGAGAAGAAATTACTCCATCAGATTAGTGCGATGTACTCCCATAATTACTAGAGAAACAATTCATATATGTGTTCTGTATATTCAGTGAGGCCATGGCGCTAGATTATTTTGGCTAGAAAACTAAGGCCTCCATTCAGAAAATTAAATATATTGGCCTACTTGAAGGTGCTATGCGTACTCTCAAGAATTGTTTCACGTGGAACCATAAGAAGAAGTACAGTTCAAACCATATTGTAAAAACCATATGGTTAAGCAGTTAACATCTGAAAACCTTATTCTTAAAACATATCCTAATGTGTGTATTGAAGAGATTTATAAACGAACAGTAGTAGAGCAAAACGAGCAGTAGTAGAGCAGATTGTTGAGTACTTCTATTGAAGTGTAGTAGAATTATTTGAAGTAAATGGATTTAATTTAATCAATCTTGCCATTAATTTGGGCTGAATGTAGAGCAGATTTCCAATTATTTAATTGTCTTTTCCAGCCTGTATGTCCCTTAATTTCCATTAATAAATAATCACCATCCTTATTACTGTACTACTGTATCATAGACGTGGTTGTTGAAGAAAAGAGATTGCCAATTCTGTTTTGAAAGCAACAAGGTAAAAAAGCTTGATAGTACACGGACAGATGTTGTGATGGCAGAGTTCAGATAGTCTCAGCAAATGAAAACTACTGCTAAACCTCAAGGCCAATGGCAGAATCAACATCTCATAATTACTCTTGAAGAGGCTTAATATCCAAGAATGAGATCCTTTATTTATTTGTTCACCTAGTTTCTCAAGACTATAAACTCAATGCTCTGGAAGGATCAGAATTCCTCGAGGAAAAAGGAAAATCTCAAAATTTTGGAAGGATCAGAGTTCCTTCATTTATTTGATCAGAATATTCTAAGAAAGATTATTGTTTCCATGTCACTGAGTAGTACTCCATCAAAGAAATCTACACTGAGATTAAGCAAGACTACACTGTATTAAAACAAGCAACAAATTGGACAGTAGTATAGTACATCACTACAGGACGCGCGTGCTACGCCAAGGGCAAAAAGCCATCAGCGTAGGCCAAAATGCCCTCGGCGTATGGTACGCCGACGGCTGCCCTCGGAGTAGCCTCCTCGGCAAAGGTCTCCCTCGGCGGAGCACATACAGTCCATCGGCGTATAGAAATACCGTCGGCGTATGCTACACCGACGGCTTTGCCCTCGGCGTAGCCTGTCTGCCGGTTGCAAAAACATTTTTAAAAAAAATATATTTTTTCTCAATTTTTTTAATCTCTCACTTTGAACTTTTTTAACACTAGTTACACTTAATATTTGATTAAATTGCAGTCTTAGACAAACTTTCCGACCGGTCACCCATCCTAATACTACTCCAGCTTCAGCATGCTTAAATTCCTCGTTCCTTCAGAATCTGTTTCCGCAAAGTAATTCATACATTGTTGTCAATACTATGATATCAATCCTATTAACTCTTATATCATTATGTCACAAGTTTGTCTTTTTTGAAATTACAAATAATTATTTAAGTAAACATTAATGAATAAGTAAAAATATTATTAAATTCAAATAAAAATATAACGATTTTACTTTTTTGTATTTTTATATTTAATATGAAATAATTAATATCTTTAAACCCGTAAATAGGAATTCGACAAATAATATGTCTAAATTCATCAAAAAATGAGAAGAATCCAAATATGATATCCATATCAACTAAACACTAACTCTTCTTTTTTGAATTAGCTATTTGGTGGTTGCTTCAGAAAATCTTCCTTTTGCGCTTGGAAAATAAAAATGCCTTTTTGGTGCGATGAAAAGGAAAAATTGCATTGAATCTTTAATAAAATAGCATATTGTGAACCTAAAAATGATTTTTCTAAAAAAAAACAGTAGCATCGGATCATGTATCTGTAGTTCATATATGACCCGTTTCCTACCGGTTCGGCAGGAATTTGTCTTTTTCACCAGAGGTGGACGGAAAGGTTTCGGATCCGCCTGTTGGGACATTGTCCATATAAGGTGGTCTAGTATTTTTTGTAAAATGTGGTGGTAGCATTTTGAATTAGCCATTTGGTGGTTGCTTCACAAAACCGTCCGTTTTTGTGCTTGAAAAATAGAAAATGGTTTTTTGGTGCAATGAAAAGGAAAACTTCCTCCTGCAACATTGTTCGTCATCTCATGATGCACATGTATGCACAATATGGGAACAGTATCACAAACTATGACTTAATTCTCGCCATAACAGTGGTCATTTGACCCGAAAGCCAAGAAACCTCGAACGAGATGGGTCATTTTGTGAAGGTTTTTTCAGACATAATCAATATACCAAGTTTGATATTTTTTCTTGTAACTATGTCACATAATATGACACCACGCGAAGGTTTCACATTGTTTCAATCATTTTTGAAATTTTTATGCCCGTTTTAAACTATCGTCAAACTTTGTCGAACGACGGGCATTAAGATTCTTAGCTCGGGGCCGAGCCTCGCTAAACTTGCATTGGATATTTGATAAAATAGCACATTGTGAACCTAAAAATGATTTTTGTAAAAAAACATGAGCATCGAATCATGTACATGTAGTTCACATCTGACCCACTTCCTACCGATTCGTCAGGAATTTGTCTTTTTCACCAGGGATGGACATAAAGGTTTAAGATCCCCCTATTGGGACATTGTCCATATAAGGTGGTCTAGTATTTTTGTAAAATGTGGTTGTAGCATTTTGAATTAGCCATTTGGTGGTTGCTTCACAAAACCGTCCGTTTTTGGTGCTCGGAAAAATGGAAAATGGCTTTTTGGTGCGACGAAAAGGAAAACTTCCTCCTGCAATATTGTTCGCCATCCCATGATACATATATATGCACAATATGAGCATATTATCACAAACTATGCCGTGATTCTAGCCATAACATTGGTCATTTGACACGAAAGCCAAAAAACCTTGAATGAGATAGGTCATTTTGTGACGGTTTTTTTAGATATAATCAATATACCAAGTTTGATATTTTTCCTTATAACTATGTCACATAATATGACACCGCGCGAAGGTTTCGCATTGTTTCGATCATTTTTAAATTTTTTATGCCCATTTTAAACTATCGTCAAACTTTGTCGAACGACGGGCATAAAGATTCTTAGCTCGGGGCCGAGCGTCGCTAAACTTGCATTGGATCTTTGATAAAATAGCATATTGTGAACCTAAAAATGATTTTTGTAAAAAAACATGAGCATCAGATCATGTATCTGTAGTTCATATCTGACCCACTTCCTCCCGATTCGGTAGGAATTTGTCCTTTTCACCAGGGGTGGACGAAAAGGTTTAATATCCCCCTGTTGGGACATTGTCCATATAAGGTGGTCTAGTATTTTTGTAAAATTTGGTGGTAGCATTTTGAATTAGCCATTTGGTGGTTGCTTCACAAAACCGTTTGTCTTTTTGTGCTCGGAAAATGGAAAATGGCTTTTTGGTGTGACAAAGGAAAACTTTCTCCTGCAACATTGTTCTCCATCCTATTATGCACATGTATACACAATATGGGCACATTATCACAAACTATGCCTTGATTTTAGCCATAACATTGGTCATTTCATCCGAAAGCCAAGAAACCTCGAATGAGATAGGTCATTTTGTGAAGGTTTTTTCAGACATAATCAATATACCAAGTTTGATATTTTCCTTGTAACTATGTCACATAATATGACACCACGCGAAGGTTTCGCATTGTTTTGATCGTTTTTGAAATTTTTATGCCCGTTTTAAACTATCGTCAAACTTTGTCAAACGACGGGCATGAAGATTCTTAGCTCGGGGCCGAGCCTCGCTAAACTTGCATTGGGTATTTGATAAAATAGCATATTGTGAACCTAAAAATGATTTTTGTAAAAAAACATGAGCATCGGATCATGTACATGTAGTTCATATCTGACCCACTTCCTACCGATTCGGCAGGAATTTGCCTTTTTCACCAAGAGTGGACGGAAAGGTTTAAGATCCCCTGTTGATATATTGTCCATATAAGGTGGTCTAGTATTTTTTTAAAATATGGTGGTAGCATTTTAAATTAGCCATTTGGTGGTTGCTTCACAAAACCGTCCGTTTTTTGTGCTCGGAAAATGGAAAATAGCTTTTTGGTACGATAAAAAGGAAAACTTCCTCCTGCAACATTATTCGCCTTCCCATGATGCACATGTATGCATAATATGGGCATATTATCACAAACTATGTCTTGATTCTAGCCATAACAATGGTCATTTGACCCGAAAGCCAAGAAACCTCGAATGTGCTAGGTCATTTTGTGAAGGGTTTTTTCATACATAATCAATATACCAAATTTGATATTTTTCCTTGTAACTATGTCATATAATATGACATCACGCGAAGGTTTCGCATTGTTTCGATCGTTTTTGAATTTTTTATGCCCGTTTTAAACTATATATAATATTTTATGTTTCACTTAATTTTTATTTACAAATGTATAATATTTGAGTGTAGATAGATAGGTCTTATTTTTCTGCAAATTTTGATATATTATTTGTATTTTTCTGAATTAGAATGATTTAGTTATGATTTTTCAAAATTTAATGAGATAAAAGAAAAAATAGCTACGCTGAGGGCAGCCGTCGGCGTATGCTACGCCAAGGGTAGCCGTCGGCGTAGCATAGGATACGCCAAGGATAATTATACGCCGACGGCTGCTTGGCGGGGCTGGTCTAGACGATGGCTACGTCGACGGCCCCGACGTTTAACTGTCGGCGTAGCTTCCTATTCCTTAGTGCATGATTAATCTTTAACTGAATGTGAACACTCGGAACACTCCTGATTCACTACGCGCTGAAATTTCCCTAGCTTTACATTGAGTTTCTTTGCAAATAAATCTATAGAGTTAAATTAGTTGTCTGTAAAAAATCTACAAAGTTGCAAGCTTTACATTGAGAGCCCACGGTATATATTGTCCAATTTTGAGTGCACAAAACTATTGACGGGTGAGCTACGGTTAATTTACCATGGAAAAGGGGAGAATCAATTACTCCCTCCGACCCATATTAGTTGACTCAGATTTGTCTAAATTCGGATGAATCTAAATACTATTTCGTATATAGGTTCATCCAAATTTTGACAAATCCAAATCAACTAATATGTGTCGGCGGGAGTAGAAAAAAGAGGCTACATAAGATTTTTTTAATACAGAAAGACAGAGGCTACACAAGGTAGAGGGAGAATCGAGGCTACACAAGATAGAGGGAGAATCGATGAGTGCCTGTGCAAGAAGACGAACAATATTGGTAGCTAGACGCTGCCTGCAGGTTTCCCTAGAGGCGGAGCTCCAGGTCCCAGCGCCCCTCGCCAACGCCGCCAATAGAGGCACTTCTAGTCCCGCTCGGCATGCCCACCGCGGCGTCGCAGCACATGGACTGGCCGATCTTGCCATGCACCACGCGGGGTGTGTGTGGGGGAAGGGAAGCAACGCTGCCGGCGGTTTCTTCTACTCCGGCAGCTCGCTCTCGATACCTACGTGCGACGGTCTCTTCTACTCGGGCATGCCGCTCTCGAGCCGGTGACCCACAGATCCAGCGCTGGCGCATAAAAGGGTCAGCTTTGACCTCAAAGTCGCTGGCACGAGCGACGGCTAGCGGATTCCTGCGGGAGGGGAGGGACGACGGTGGGGAGCGAGAGGAAGATGCCGGCGATGGGGAGGTGAGGGGCGACAACGCCATGGAGCGTTGCGGGGCGGGAGGGAAAGAGAGCGAGCTGTGTGAGGGGTGAGGGACACACGACCGGAATGTGCGGGGCAAAACGGGAAACTCGGGAATTTTCTATACATGAAAAAAGTTATGCGTGACAAGCTCAACGTCTTATTTCGATACAGAGGGAGTACTTCCTTGCATACGGCAATATACACAACGACGTTCGCTCATTAATATTGCACACTAACAAGATCAGAAGAATACATTGTACGGAGTATTATATCTGCTATATGTGACTATATATGTCCGTATGTCGGCATATATTTCCGGTTTGCCCTCAAATTAACAAGTTCGACTTGTCATCAAACTATAACACCGTACGTGACTATGTGAAGACGTGCCCGGACACAATACACATATCACTATTAAACAATAATAAGGTAAATAAAAGAGGGCATCTTCCTCTTCATTGGTTGCTGCACCTGCACGTACGTAGAGCCATGGCGGAACCGACGGCATCATCTTCCTCGTCTCCTAGTAGGTAATATATGCTTAGTTGTGCTTCGGTCCTCCACCCCTAAACTTAAGCTATATGGGCCTTGTTATTTTTTTGACCGGTCGAAACCCATATCAAGATCACGTATATCTCTGTATATGTGTACTCGGTCGAACTGGCTATATTCCACGTTCCGATCGGCCGATCTCACCTCCTATTATCGCGATCTACGTGTTTGTATGTCATATTTTTAATTTTTTTTGTTATTGTTATATAACTTCTGATTTTTGCCTTCCGCACACATACGAGCATACGTATATGGTGAATATACGTCTAAGAGGACCATATGGAGTTCGGGTGGGTTTGTACAATCCTCTAAACAATCGGAATCGAGTTTTTGTTTGTCAAAATTTGAAAGAGGGGGAGGGGGAGGGGGTGAGGGACCGAAGCAAAAGTGATATATGCTGCCAACTATCCATCCCAGATTCTCCTTGTCGTTCGGCTGCGTACATACCGTTTCTCTTTTGGAGGAAAGAAAACATCGAGTGATCGAGCCCTAATCCTCATGGCCTCCATCGTTCGCCTCCCAATGATCGCGTTTCATTGCTGTACACAGCTCCTGTATTTTCCTTTAACCAGATTTCAATGGTCACAAAACCTAAGAGTTGCCTAGTTAATTGGTGAAAAATCTGGCCGCGACCGCTTCTACTATTCCTCTGACAAACAAAAGGGATTTGGTCTTCATCTACTAAGATAATATAGGATAGATATTGGTCTTCATCCGCTACTCATCCAGCCCTTACGTGCTTGCTTGTTTGTTCAACTTCAGATGTAACGAGGAGCACTTGGCCGAGCCTACATCTTCGCAAACGCTGCTGAGGGATTTGCACGGCACTACAGCAATGGAGGAATCGTCCATCACCACCGCAGAGGTATTGCTGCCATCAGGGCGCTGCCTTTCCTCGTCACCCATCTGGATGGAGCGTGACTTTGATTGGGGAATCTCATTTTGCACCATCAAAGATCTCAGAGGATGTTTCCACACATTTCCTAATGTGGGTGGACCGTTTCAGAGCAAAGATGAAGCTGAGGAGGCTATTGATCGCTACCTCACTGACCACACCGATTTGACAATGTATGATGTTTCTAAACTTGTTTATATATACTTGCATCGTTTCATTTTTTTTCTCGCTTCGTTCGCATATCTTCAATTGAAAAACACACAGATAGAGATTGTATGATTTAGGGAACAAAACATTATCACAGGAATCGGAAACGAAGCGGATGACGCTAAGTTAGCATTAGTTCGTTGAAAAAAAAGGACCAGCCTAGATTAATTTAGTTTCCTATTTGGGAATTATGTTCTTTTCCGTTCTTGCTTTGTTTGTTATTATTACTATGAGCTGTGTATTTAGGTGATTTTGGGCTGTTTGATTCCTGTTTTCCACATAAACCAATTCACCCTAAGCCTGTGTTGGTCTGATAATAACATCGATCACACTGTATTCTTCCACTTTTCAGAAGGAACAGTTAGCTAATCATATAGACTGCTATAAATCTGAACAGGGGCATTGGGCTTTCTGAAGTTGATAGGCTTATACAAGACAGTCGTTACTATCCCGATGGCACAAAGAGGCGTTTGAAAGGACAACCAATTGATAAAATGCGTGATGGGAATTACCAATTGGCCCAAGCTGTGGTGCACAAGTACAATGACCATCACAATCTTTTTGGGGTTGGCTCTCTGTTCTCCCTGCCTCAAGCACCGTCTTGCCCATTTATGTAACAACAATTAATCACAGTCACTGATCAGATTCACGATTCTGATTATAGGATCTCGCATTTGAAGCCATAGATACTCTGGATGGGCCGTCACTTTGGGAGGGAAAAAACGATATGACATACTGGCATATGAATTTCACTGCAAAGACCAAAGGATCTGATAGTTTTGACACTTGCAATGATAATCTGTTCTTTGTTGAACTCATACATGTGAGCGGAGATGGCGAATTCACTGTGAACTGTTGCTGCATGGTGGAAGCTTCTGATAATGGTATTATATACTCTTTCTCATAACTTATGTACTGTTTGAATACATTTTGTGATTTGTAGTAAGTTGAACTTATAAGTTAGGCGATTTTGTTTCTAGTCTCTAGTAAATGATCATTAATGCATTAGCCTGTTTGTTTTCCCCTGTTTCATCTTGCACATTACGCTTGAGCTTTACATATTTTTAATATTTCTAACCGATTCATGCAGAGACATATGTAACGAATGCATATAGTGAAAACCCCGAGCAGCTCCCAACCTCCATGGCTCTATATTTGTAAATTCCGAAAAACACATTTCTAGCACTCCAAAAAATCTGCAACCAAAATCACATATATATACACATTCTGAAGGCGTGAAATTTCGGGGGAAAATACTTCTATATTTCAGGAAAAAATACAGTGTTATTATGTGTTTGTGCCTGGTTGGTTATCTGGCTATTATTTGACGATCTCCCATGTTTTAAATATAGGTCCCTGCTTTGGTTGTAGATCTACTATGAAGCACCCCAACGATAGTAATGCATACATTGCTGGTCGCGTGCCTGGCTCATATGGCCTACCATTTGGCGATCTTCCGTCACATAATCCGCTCCCTGATGAAGACGTATGTATAAGTTTTTATTTCCTAGCAAGCTACTCCGTCCGTTCCATAATATAAGTCTTTTTAGCAAGTTGTTTTAGTTTGCTAAAACGTCTTACATTGTGGAACGGAGGTAGTAGCTTTTAACATTCTTATTTATTCAATGGTCATGGCTAAATAAATGCCTTTTGTAGTCTGATGAAGAGGTGGAAAGACTGAGATTCCTGTTCGGGGTAATGGCATATTCTTGTGCACTATGAGTACCATCTATCTATTCGTTGGTTACTCGTGGATTACTATTATTCAGTGCTCGTGTATTTATTTTCTGTAGGGAGCTCCAGCCACTGATGTACCGCTTGACGATTAATAACTGTTCGAAGGCAAACTTAGACGGGCGCTTCTGGCCAATAAAGGTGCTCTTGCATTTTCTAATGACTCTATGATCAGTTAGTTTTTCATGCCAACCTGCCAAGTTTGAGATATTTTTGTCGCCAAGACATTGAAGATATTGTTTTTGGCCTTTTGGGATAGACCTAGTCATGACAAGCAACACTATGTGATAAAGCTGATACCTTTATGTATTTATATCATGTGACAGAAATCCAATTAGTCCCTAGTAAATGAACAGTTGGATGCGCACCCACATATAACATGATTATTTGTCCCTTTTATATTGGTAGATAAAAGTTAGCTCGCTCTTTCAGAACAAGGGAAACTAATTTTAAACAAAAGCACGCAAAAATCAGACAACAAATCAATCATAATTTTATCCCAACAGATATATCTCACCGTATCTGAACCAACAAACGAATAGCGACCTGAACTGGCGAAAGGGGTCGGCGGGAGATGGCTCTCTGTCATGCTCTCGTGACGCACACTCCTGTTGTGACCCGAGCTCCCGTTCATGGCGGGATCACGTCGACCCCCCCCCCCCCCCCCCCGGTGTTAGGGCGGCACGGGGAGCACAAAGCTATAGCACATCCCCTCCCCACCTTGTGGGCATCTCAGACGCTCTATCTCCCCAAACCTCACCATCGCCTTCCCCATTTCTCCGGCCCCTTTCCAAACAACAAATCAATCATAATTTTCTCTCAACAGATATATCTAACCATATAGACCTAGAAGATTTACTATAGAAAAAAGACTATCTAAGGTCAATTTAACTCATCACTTCCACCTCATAACAAAGAGTATGATGGTCATAGACAAATTATGAATTCATGATTAACAATAGTTAAGTCCTATCTACCGTTGTGCAAACATGTATTGCCTAATTGAATGTGTATGGATTTGTACACATACGCATCCAAGTACGTATGGAATGCGTGCACCGTGGTGAGCATATCCTTGTCGCTTACGTTCGTTGTGTCGACGACACTGGCTAGCATGAGCAGCGGAGTCATACATGAGTTTCATGCGCTGTCGCTCTCGTCCGGTTGCACGTGTTCATTTCTCTCTGTCACACATGCGAGGGGGTGTTGAAGTGTATAAGTGGATTGCATTAGCTCATTCCATCAGTTCAGACTTTTCGTTGTGTTGGTTAGTGTATGAAGCTTGACATGGTATCAGAACCTATGGTCTCGAGTTCGAGTCCTGGCTTTCGCAATTTATTCTAAAATTGATGTTGCCCCCTTGTGTCCACGTATATATAGGCCGCTTGAGTCATATATGAGTTTCACGCGCCATCGCTCTCTTCTACGCGCCATCGCTCTCTTCTGGTTACAAGTGTTGACTTCTTTCCATCACACGTAAGAGGGGGTGTTGAAGTGTATAAGTGAATTGCACTATATCCCTTTCCATTAGTTCGGACTTTGGGTTGTCTTGGTTAGTGCATGAAGCTTGACATGGTATCAGAGTATAAGGTCTCGAGTTTGACTCCTGGTTTTCACAATTTACCCTAAAATTGTTATTGCCTCCTCTATGTTCACGTATAGGCCTCTTGAGTCATACGTGAGTTTCGCGCGTCGTCGCTCTCTTCCGGTTGCTCGTGTTGAATTCTCTCCATCACACATAAGAGGGGGTGTTGAAGTGTGTAAGTGAATTGCACTAGCCCTTTTCATCAGTTCAGACTTTTGGTTACGTTGGTTAGTGCATGAAGCTGGACACCTCGTAGGTGGCACGAGGTGGCATGCCCATGCCGGTGGTCACCAACATGGGGCAGTGGTGAGCCTAGGCGACAACATCAAGGCGTGGAGGCGGCGGCCAGGAAGAGAAGTGTCGGACCCTCGGTGGTGGTGTCAAGGCGATGAAGAGGTAGGCGGAACCGACGAGCAGGAGCGGGCTTGAGTATTTTCACTTAGGTGGTGTCTGGGTGTTGGCAAGCTACCTGGACGGCGCTCGGATCCTAGACCACCCTTTCTACGCCCTAATAGGAGCTACCTAGGCGGTGGATGGACCTGGCTGAACTGACTAAGTCCTCCACGCATCACGTGCCCTCCTCCTTATCTAATTTATCGTCAGCCTATCGACTCCACCACTACAGGACTGGACGAGTACGCCGACGGCCGGGCGCTATGTCGACGGCCAAACGTCGGGGCCATCAGCGTAGACCGTGACAAGGTCAGCCCCGCCAAGCAGCCGTCGACGTAGAATTTCCTTCAGCGTATCCTATGCTACGCCGACGGCTGTCCTCGGTGTAGCCTACACCGACGGCTGCTCTTGGCGTAGCTATTTTTCCTTTTACCTCATTAAACTTTGAAAAATCATAACTAAATCATTCTAATTCAAAAACATACAAATAATATATCAAAATTTGCAGAAAAATAAGTTCTATCTATCTACACACAAATATTACACATTTTTAAATAAACATTAAGTGAAACATAAAATATTATATATAGTTTAAAACGGGCATAAAAACTTCAAAAACGATTAAAACAATGCGAAACCTTTGCGTGGTGTCATATTATGTGACATAGTTATAAGGAAAATATCAAACTTGGTATATTGATTATGTCTAAAATAACCTTCAAAAAATGACCTATCTCATTCGAGGTTTCTTGGTTTTCGGGTCAAATGACCAATGTTATGGCTAGAATCAAGGCATAGTTTATGATAATGTGCCTATATTATGCTTACATGTGCATCATGGGATGGAGAACAATATTGCAGGAGGAAGTTTTCCTTTTCGTCACACCAAAAAGCCATTTTTCATTTTCCGAGCACAAAAATCGGACGATTTTGTGAAGCAACCACCATATGGCTAATTCAAAATGCTACCACCATATTTTACAAAAATACTAGACCACCTTATATGGACAATGTCCTAACGGGGGGATCTAAAACCTTTCCGTCCACCCCTAGTAAAAAAGATAAATTCTAGCCGAATCGGTAGGAAGTGGGTCAGATATGAACTATATGTACATGATCCGATACTCATGTGTTTTTTACAAAAATCATTTTTAGGTTCACAGTATGCTATTTTATGAAAGATCTAATGCAAGTTTAGCGAGGCTCGTCCCAGAGCTAAGAATTTTTATGCCCGCCGTTCGACAAAGTTTGACGATAGTTTAAAACGGACATAAAAAATTCAAAAACGATCAAAACAATGCGAAACCTTCGTGTGGTGTCATATTATGTGGCATAGTTACAAGGAAAAATATTAAACCTGATATATTGATTATGTCTGAAAAAACCTTCACAAAATAACCTATCCCATTCGAGGTTTTTTGTCTTTCGGGTCAAATGACCAATGTTATTGCTAGAATCAAGGCATATTTTTTGATAATGTGCTCATATTGTGCATACATGTGCATCATGAGATGGTGAACAATGTTGCAGGAGGAAGTTTTTCTTATCTTCGCACCAAAAAAACCATTTTTCATTTTCCGAGCACAAAAAATGGACGGTTTTGTGAAGCAGCCACCAAATAGATAATTAAAAATGCTACCACCATATTTTACAAAAATACTATACCACCTTATATGGACAATATCCCAACAGGGGATTCGAAACCTTTCCGTCCACCCTGGTGAAAAAGTTAAATTCCTGCTGAATCGGTAGTAAGTGGGTGAGATATGAACTACAAGTACATGATCCTATGCTCATGTTTTTTTACAAAAATCATTTTTAGGTTCACAATATGCTATTTTATCAAAGATCCAATGCAAGTTTAGGTTTTCGTCGCACCAAAAAGCCGTTTTTAATTTCCCGAACGCAAAAAAGGGGGATTTTCTGAAGCAACCACCAAATAGCTAATTCAAAAGGGGGGTTTGTGATTAGTTGATATGGATATCATATTTAGATTCCTTTCATTTTTCTAATCAATTTATACATATTATTTATCAAATTCCGAGCGCAAAAAAAGGGGGTTTGTGATTTACGGATTTAAAGATATTAATTATTCCATATTAAATAGAAAAATAAAAAAAGTAAAATTATTATATTTTTATTTGAATTCAATAGTATTTTTATTTGAATCAGTAATATTTTTACTTATTCATTATTGTTTACTTAAATAAGTGTTTGTAGTTTCAAAAATAAAAACTTGTGACATAATGATATAAGATTTAATAGGATTGATATCATAGTATTGATAACTAGGTACAAATTGCTTCACGAAAATTGATTTGGAAGGAACTAAGAAGTTAAGACTGCAATTTAATCAAAGATTAAATATAATTAGTGTTAAAAATGTTCCAGATGACAGATTAATGATTCAAACAATTCAAAGATTTTAAAAAATTGAGAAAAAAATCCAATTTAAAAAAAAAATATTCAAAAAAATCTGATTTTTTGGGGTTTTTTTACAACCTGCCGTTATTATGCTGACGGGGCTATGCCCAGGGCAAGGCTCGTCGTAGCATACACCGACGGCTAGCGCGACGCCGACGGGCAAAATTGCCTCCGCCGAGGGAGACCTTTGCCGAGGAGGCTACGCCGAGAATAGCCGTCGGCGTAGCATACGTCGAGAGCATTTTGGTCTACACCGATGGCTTTTTGTCCTCGGCGTAGCGTGCCGTTCGTGTAGTGCACCTTCCTTGCCTCCTTATCCACTCCACAGACATGCCTCTCTACCCCTCTTTCTCCACTTCCTCATGTGCCTCTCTCGTCTTTCTCTCACCATGCCACACCTGACCTGCCGCTTGTTGTCTCTACCAAACCCACGTTGCCCCCATCTCTAGTCCATAGAGCTTCCACTCTATCCATGCCAGCGTCGTCCGTGCCTAAACAGAATGCAAATTTTACATCACCTCTGCTTCAATACTCTCTCCGTATCCTTTCATAACAAAGGACATGATCATTCTTAATAAATTATTAACAAATAGTTAATTCATATATATAGCCTATATAAACCCCTACGTATCTATATATGTATGTAATATGTATATCGTGGTGTGCTCCTCGCTCACGATTCATGGTGGCTCCATCCTCGTTGGCCGGCGGTGATGGGGATATGCCTACCGGGGTATATCCAGCAGGACGATTCCGACTGGCCCAGGCACATGCGAGTGGGCCTGTACTAGCGGCGACTGGATCACGACCTGGCGTGGACTCAAGCGACTGGAAGCTGGAGGCCCAGAAACGTAGATAGGCCCAGTCGGATTAGGTTAAACGATTGCTGAAACCTTAACTGATTCGGTTGAGATCTGTAAACCCTAGGGGGTGAGTCTATATAAACCTCCCTAAAGGGCGAGTAGAGGATACGTTCCATCATCCACCCAAGCGACTCACAGCATAGCCGTCGAGCTCGCCCCATTGTACTTCCACCATAATACAATCTAGCAGGAGTAGGTCTTTACCCTCCCGGGGGCCGAACCTGGGTAAATCCTTGTGTCTCCGTCCTCATCTCGCACCGCAGATGGCTGGCCGTCCTTGCCCCATGTTCTACTACTCGCTGCTGATTGCAGCATCTGCTGTGGTCATTCCCACGACAGTGGCGCCCACCGTGGGGCCTGGCCGGTCTGGCCGGTGTTCTGCGGCGAGATCCAATCTTCCCATCAACGAGTCGGTCGTCACCGGACGCATGATAGCGATCGGCGAGATGCTCCAAATCTTGTCGAGCAGCTACGTCCCAGCGGCGCGACCCGTTACGCACAACATGATCCTGCCGGTTGGCACGATCAGTCTCTTCGTCGGCCTCACCGACGTCATCGCCTCGGAGGACTCGGCTCGCATCCGCGAGTCGCCGCCACGCGACCGGCTCTCCGAGAGTCAGGTCCGCACGAGTACGACTCAGCCCACAGCGACGTGGCTGAAACCACCGCGGCCGCGGAAGACGCGGCCCTCAACGACGACGCCGACTCGGCGACCCCGGCGTCACTCGCCGGATCCATCGTCGCCACGTCGCCCGCGGGCTCCATCACCCAAGTCTCCAACGTCGGAGACTTCGAGGATCCCTCCATCCTCGGGATCTTCGACTCCGGGTCGGAGAATTCCGCCGATCTCCGCGACGGGACCGGTCACCACGCCGCGACCTACATGGCGACTGGCGTTGACCCACCGGAGGATCCATTCTCCACCCCGATCCCTCCCAACGCAACGGCAATAGAGGTCGAGGAACTCCGCCTGAAGCTGGTGGAAGCAGTCCGCAAGGAGCAAGCCGAGCGCGAAAAATTTCGCCTCGAGCAAGTGACGGCGCAGGAGCTGTCGTGCTACCACCAGCAACGAATCAGGTCGCGCCTGAACCCCACCGTCCAGGGGCGCACCCTGAACTTCGACGACGAGAGCGACCCGGCCCGCGTGGCCGAGCGCGTGATCTGCGAGAACGCGCCACCAGGAGGAAGCGCCCGGCCCCCACCAGGGTCGACGGCGAATGGCGCCCCAGCTCCACCCAACCGCGCACCTCCCAGGGACCAGCCGCGGATCGTGGTCTCCTCACGGGAGCGATACGCGAACAGCCTACCACTGTTCTCCACCCCAATGGACAACCTCGTGGCGGGCCGAGCAGCGGCCGACAACATCACGGCCACCGGTGACGGTGCCCTACAGATCCAGTACGTCAAGGCCTTGCTCGCAAAGGCGGTCGAGCAACAAAACGCAGGCGTCGACTCACAAGGTCGGATATACTCACGTTTATCGGGCAGCAGAGCGGCCTCAAGCGGCCGCCCCTTGGCGGCAAACACCCTCAACTGCCCGCCACCCGAACCACTGCAGCTCCAATACCGACCCGCGAACGCGGCACTCTCCACCAACGACCCCCGGCCGGCGACCAACTTCATCGCCGCCAACGGTCAGCCCGTCGACGCCCGCACCCACATCATCAACAACCAGAGCTGGTGCGCATGCCAGCCCGACGACCTGCGGCATGCCTTAACCAACCGCCGCGACGGCGAGCCGAGGGGGTCGCTAAGCCGACTCGGGCCCCGGTGCTTCGGACCGATGATCCGAGGCGAAAGATACCCGGCGAACTTCAAAGTGCCGAAGGAAATAGAGAAGTACAACCCCACGTACGATCCCTCCGTGTGGCTAGATACTTACCTCATGGCAATGGGGATGGCCGGCCACACCGATCTACTCGCAGCCCGCTACCTCCCCCTGATGATGGAGGGGGCGTGTAGGCAGTGAATCAATACTCTCCCCGTGGATAGCATCGACTCCTGGGAAGAGATGCGTGACGCCTTCGTCAGGCACTTCGAGGGTTCATACACCCGCGCCACCACCATCGAGGACCTGGAACGATGCGTCCAAGGACCTTGCGAGTCGACCCGCAGCTGGGTCCAACGATGGCAAGAACTGTGGTACAACGCGGTCGGTATCCATACAGACACCGCAATCCACTACTTCAAGACCTCGTGTCGTTACGAGCCCCTGGTTGCCAAGCTCAAACGAGCATACCGCACACTCGACAACATACTGGACCTCCTTGAGATCGCCAAAAGATACGCGGAGGAAGACCCAAATCAAGAAACCAACGACGAGTCGGGAGGACAACGTCGCACGAGTGGCAACGACAACGGACGACGATCCGATCTACGCTATAGCAACACTCGCCTCACCGACAAGCGCCCCAGTGATGGGCGAGTCGACTTCGTCGCCAACGCTGGGCACGCGCAGCGCGAGCCCAGGAGCTTCCGCCGCGACGGGGGGCAACACCGCGACGGTGGCAACTACAAGGCGAAACCAAGGTTTGACCCCGCGGCCCTCCTTAACCAACCTTGTGCATTTCACAGCAGGGAAGGAAAGCCTGCCACGCACACAATCGCCGACTGCCACTCCCTCAAGGAGATCGAGAAGGCACGGGGCGTGCGGGAAGACCCCGACAACAACCCGCCAAACGGCGGAAAATTCGGCAGCGTGGCCGGCTCGCTCCACACCTTCACAGGCTTCAACACGAAGCACGAGAAGAAGGTCATCGCCCGCGCCGTCGCCGTCAACGCGGTGGCCTAGGTGGACGTTCCCCAGTTCCTCAACTGGTCGGAGCAACCCATCACCTGGAGCCGCCAGGACCACTCGCCACGCATCGAGTACCCAGGCCGAGTCGCCCTGGTGGTCAAGCCCAAGGTGGGAGACTACTGGCTCCCCAAGACATTGATGGACGGCGACAGCTCCATCAACATCCTGTACCTGGACACCTTCAGGCGACTGCGGCTCCCGCAGTCTATGGTCGAGACGACCTACACCATGTTCCACGGCATCGTCCCCGGTCGGAAGGCGTACCCGATCGGCAAGGTCACGCTGCCAGTCACCTTCGGCACACCGGCAAACTTCTGCACCGAGCGGATCGTCTTCGAGCTGGTGCCCTTCGACAGCCCCTACCACTGCGTCCTGGGGCGCCAGGCATTCGCCAAGTTCATGGCGGCGCCCCACTACGCGTACAATGCGATGAAGCTCCCCGGACCGCGCGGCGTCATCACCATCCATGGCAACCCCGACATGGCCGCCGAGTGCGAGGCCAAAGGAGCCGAACTCGCCGACGCCGTCATCGCGGCAGAGGCCAACCACGCCGACAAGCTCGCCAAATACGCGAGCGGGGTCAACAACGACGACCCCACTATACTCAAGAAGCCCAACGCGGAGGGCGTCAACACCACAGCCTTCGAAGCAACAACACATACCCGCATCGTCGAGCTGGTCCCAGGCGACTCCAGCCAGACGGTGACGATCGGGACGGGCATGAGCCCATAGGAAGGCGTGCTCATTGAGTTCCTCTGTGAGAACAGGGACATCTTCTCATGGAAGCCCTCTGACATGCCTGGTGTCCCTAGGGAACTCGCTGAGCAAAAACTCAACGCTGACCCCAAAGTGCGACCCGTCAAGCAGTCGCTGCGGCCCTTCAATGAAGAGTGCCGCCGAGCCATCGCCGAGGAGGTGCAGCGTCTACTCGCTGCAGGCTTCATCCGGCCAATCAAATACACCAAGTGGCTGGCAAACCCAGTCCTGGTCGAGAAGAAAAATGGGACCTGGAGGATGTGTATCGATTACACAAACTTAAACAGCGCCTGCCCGAAGGAGCAATTCGTCCTCCCGCGGATCGACCAAATAATCGATTCCACCGCGGGCTCGGAGTCGCTATGCTTCCTCGACGGCTACTCTGGGTACAACCAGATCAAAATGGCCGTTGAGGACGAAGAGAAGACGGCGTTCATCACGCCATTCGGAGCCTTCTGCTACACCGCCATGACCTTCGGCCTCAAGAACGCCGGGGCGACCTACCAGCGGTGTATGCATGAGTGCCTTGCGAGCCAAATTGGCCGCAATATCCACGTCTACATCGACGACGTGGTAGTGAAGTCCGCCCGCCAGGGCGACCTACTCGCTGACCTAGCGGAAACATTCGCCAACCTGCGGAAATACAAGATAAAGCTCAACCCAGGCAAATGCACCTTCGGTGTACCAGCAGGGCAGCTACTGGGATACGTCGTCTCCAAGCGCGGGATCGAGGCGAATCCCACCAAGATCGACACGATCGCTCGACTCGGCAAACCCGAGTGCCTGCGCGACGTCCAGAAGCTGGCCAGGCGAGTCGCGGCTCTCAGTCGCTTCATCCCCCGATTGGGCGAAAAGGTGATGCCCTATACCGCCTGATGCGCAAGAACCCCACCTTCCAGTGGGACAAGGGGGCGGACGACGCGCTCCGCGACCTCAAGAAGGTGCTACTCGCCGCCCCCATCGACAAGGAACCCATGCTGGTCTACGTCGCGGCTTACGAATGCGTCGTCAGCACCGTCATGGTCGTCGAGCGACCAGAGGAAGGAAAGGAATGCCTAGTACAGCGACTAGTGTACTATATCAGCGAGGTCCTCACCGAGTCGCGCCAGCGATACCCGCAATACCAGAAACTGGTATACGCGGTCTTCAGAGCGCAGCGGCGACTGCCACACTACTTCCAGGAGCACCCGATAACGGTCGTCTCCTCAGCACCGTTGCAAGACATCATCCGCAACCGTGAGGCGACCGGGCGAGTCGCCAAGTGGGCTGTCGAAATCGGCGTCCACAACATCAAGTACGAGCCGCGCAAAGTGATCAAGTCGCAGGCTCTCGCGGACTTCATCACCAACTGGGAGGAGGCCCAACAGCCAGAAAAGCTGCCATACCTCCACTACTGGAGTTTACACTTCGACGGCTCCAAGAATGCGGACGGTGCAGGAGCAGGGATCGTGCTAACCTCTCCGAAGGGCGACAAGCTACGCTACGTCCTCTGCCTCGATTTCACCCCCTGCACCAACAACATGGCCGAGTACGAGGCACTACTCCATGACATGCGAGCCGCCAAGGAGATGAATGTCAACCGCCTACGCTGCTACGGAGACTCCGACCTCGTCGCTGGGCAAGTCACTGGCACCTGCGATGCCGTTTCCCCCACCATGGCGGCATACCGCCAAGAAGTGGACAAGCTAGGCGGACACTTCGCAGGCTATTCCGTCGAGTGGATCGACAGGCGGAAGAACGAGGAGGCCGACGCGCTCTCTCGCATCGGCTCAGCTTGACTCGCACCACCCGCCGGCGTCTTCCTCGACACCATCACCAAGCCTTCCGTCTCTCCCCCAAGGGAGATCGACATCGGAGTCCCGCTGCAACCAGAGGCAGCCCTGGTCGCACTCATCGCCGAGCCAGAGGACTGGACCATGCCGTACATCGCCTACCTGGAAGGAGGCACCTTGCCAGCAGACGAAAAAGACGCCCGGATTATAGCACGCCGCTGCAAATCCTTCGTCATCATCGACGGCGAGCTCCACAAGCACAGTGTGACCGGCGTGTTCCAATGATGCGTCCAACCCGCTGAAGGACGCAAAATCCTCCACGACATCCACTTCGGCGACTGCGGCCACTACGCCGGCGCCCGCTCTCTGGTCGCAAAGGCCATGCGACACGGTTTCTACTGGCCAACCGCACACGCAGACGCTATCGACATCATCCAGCGGTGCGCCGGGTGCCAGAAGTACGCCAACCAGACCCACGTCCCAAGCTCGGCGCTCAAGACAATCCCCATCTCCTGGCCGTTCGCCGTGTGGGGTATGGACATGGTAGGACCTTTCAAAAAGGCCCCCTCCGGCTTCACCCACCTCCTGGTCGCAGTCGACAAATTCACAAAATGGGTGGAGGCCAAGCCAGTCCGGAAATGCGACGGGAAGACCGCCACCAAGTTCCTACGCGAGCTCATCTATCGCTACGGGTTCCCAAACAGCATCATCACGGACAACGGCACCAACTTCACCAAAGGAGCCATGGCCGAGTTCTGCGAAGAACATCACATCCGACTCGACCTCGCCTCAGTCGCTCACCCGGAGTCCAACGGCCAGGCGGAACGGGCCAACCAGAGCATCCTCCACGGCCTGAAGCCACGGCTTCAAGTACCGCTTGAGCGCACCGCCAGGTGCTGGGTCGAGGAGCTACCCTCCGTCATCTGGGGCATCCGCACCTCCGTCAACAGGTCAACAGGATTCACCCCCTTCTTCATGGTGTACGGTGCCGAGGCAGTCATGCCCACCGACCTAGAGCACGACTTGCCCAGGGTTGTCCACTACACGGAGGCCGCAAACGAACTCGCACGCCAGGATGGAGTCGACCAACTCGACGAGGCACGTGACCTAGCCCGCTCCTGCACCGCCATCTACCAACAAGGGCTCCGCCGCTACCATAGCCGGCGAGTAAGGACTTGCACGTTCCAGGAAGGCGATCTGGTGCTACGCCTCATCCAGGACAAGAAGGTCATGCACAAGCTATCCCCCCCTTGGGAGGGACCATTCGCCATCGGGCGAGTCCTCGGCAACGACGCCTACTACCTCATCGACGTCCGAGGAGATGGGAAACTCGACGTCAAACGACCGTGGAATGTAAACCTACTACGGAAATTCTACTCCTAGAATTCCATACATATACTCCCCACCTACTATGAAATAAAATAGACCCGTTACCGCAAATTGCGTCTACTCTCCGTGCCTTGTGCCACTCGCACTCGTAATAACAGCGTCAAGCTAACCGCAGAAGTCAACCTCTGGTACAGCGACTGGCACGACCAAGTAGTGCGTTCCGAGGGCACTGGGTTACCCCAGGACTCGTAACGTCCACGAAAAACGCCAACCCGGAGCACCATTGGAGTCGCCTAGCTCGACTGGCTCAACGAGCCAAGACAACTGCCCTCGTTCCTCACAACGACCAAGGTCCTCCGCATCCTCGGCATCGCGACTTGAACGGCCAAGTACCACGCTCGGGGACTGACGACCAGTCGAGTACGAGCGACTAGGGAAAAACGCTAAGTATGAGAGCGCGCCCAGGAGTCTCCATGCGACTAATCCTTCGGATCAGGCAGGAGTGACACGCTTACTCTCACGCGCTCAGCCCTCACCCACCCTGGAGCTGTGACTAGAACGACCAAGTACCACACTCGGGGACTCGGCCACCCGACCCCGTACACGCAAGGGAAAACGGCCAAGTAAAGTGCACCCACGGAAGTCGCCCCGCGACTGGCTCTCCGAGCTCGGGCGAGTCGACCTCAATAGCAAAACAACTGACAAAACATTCGAAACCACAAACACGTAACAAACGAGGTAAGCCCATAAAAAGGGCGGACGCGCTCGGGGACTCGTCCAATAAGCAATCAAAATTACAAAAGAATTCACAAAATAATACGAAGTTTCATTACAGCAGAACAACATCGTTCCAAAATACAAGTTGAGTCCAATGGCCAATCGCTACTAACGCCCCAGGGCACAGTGTTTCTACTCCGCGGGTTTCGACGGTGACTCGCCGCCACCCCTGCGGTTGCGAATGAAGGGCGTGTACAGGTTCGATGGGTACGTCGTCAACTCACCCGCCATCGCTGCACGGAAGGGCTGCTAGACCTTGAAGTCCTGATGCGGCGGCTCGGGATCGTTGGGGGCGACAGTAGTCTCCTGGTAGGGGAGGAGGTCGCCCATCGCCCAGACGCGATCGGAGTACACAGCGGCCCGGTCTGTCAGCTTCAGCACCTCGGCGATCTCCACCGAGCCCGTCGACGAGGGGTAGCCGCTCGTCACGTCGTCGAGATCGAAGTCCTCCGGGAAGTGGGCAAGCCCAAGGCTGAGAGCCGTCGTTGCCCCGCGCCGAAACGCCGACCGTGTCATGAACTCGACGACTGACGGCGCCTTCTCCATATACCGCCATACTTCGACGAGGTCACTGGGAATCACCTCCGTGGGCGATATATCCTACAGATATGCCCGAGTGCAATCCGCGGACAACGTGGCCGAGTCGACCAGAGTGGTCACACACTGCCGCGCGTCGTACGACTGCGCTTCCTCCGAGCTGTCGATAATCTGACCTGTGGACAGAGGGCGGCAGTGAGTATAACAACGATTACATAATGCAGCTACTACAGGTAAAGGCAGAAAGTTTACCAATTAAAGGACGGCAGAGGCCCGTGATGAAGCTTTGAAGCGAGGAGAAGTCGTTCTGCAGCCCAATAACGAGGGCGTCAGAGACCTTTCGCTCTTCAGCGGCAGCCGTAACAGCAGCTTTTGCTCGCCCATCCGCGGAGCTCGCCTCCTCCTTCGCTTCCTTGAGCTCGCGCTCTAGATCAGCGATCCGCTTCTCAGCCGTACTCAATGCAGACCGAGCGACCGTCAGCTCACCCGCCGGGACAAGGCCCTGGCGGACCTCCTCTGCCTTGGAAGCGATTGCTTGGAGTCCCTTGTTCGTTTTTTGGATGGCAGCAAGTTCCTTCTCCACGCGACACTTCCCAGCTAGTCGATCGGCTGATTCACGCTGTAAGCCCTGCGCACAAATCAAACAGTCAACAACAATAGAATCCTAAGTGCCCACCCTCTGAAATTCAGCGACTAGGCACTCGGGGACTGGAGCTCAAAAGATCCTAAGTGCCCACCCGTTGAAATTCAGCGACTAGGCACTCGGGGACTGGAGATCAAAAAATCCTAAGTGTCCACCCGCTGAAATTCAGCGACTAGGCACTCGGGGACTGGAGATCAAATAAACCTAAGCGCCCACCCGCTGAAATTCAGCGACTAGGCACTCGGGGACTGGGTGCTACAAATAAAAACAAACGCTAAAAGAATCTGACCACTGAAATTCAGTGGCCCGATCCTCGGGGACTGGACATACCTGGATGGCTGCGCCCAGCATGTCATGGAGCTGTAGCGCGTCCACAGATGCGAGAAGAGCCGGAGTGTGTCCGCGACGCTGCTCGACTTCCGTTTCGGCGACCCCAGGCATGCGGCTCGATGGCGCTGTACCACCCGCTGCAGCCGCTTTGGCCATAAAGCGGGGGAAGGTCGCGGCGGACGCTCCAGCGCCACTAGGAGCCGGCTCGGCCATTCCAGGCGAGGAAACGGCCTCCTTGGTCTTCAAGGACACCTCCGTCATAGTCGGAGGATCACTCGGAGCAACCGTCGTGTCGTCAGAAACCGTGACGACATCATCGTCCTTTGCCCTCTTAGCACTGTCTGCGGGGGCAGCGACTCCATCAGCTTTCCTCTTCCGCGTGGGGTCCTCCTCGGCGACGACTGGTGGCACCTTGGCCACGGAAGGGTGGCCGATCTTCTTAACTCCAGTCCTGTGAAACAATGACATGAGCAAAATTGTCCGAGTACAACGGAAGGAAAGCAGACGAACAAAACTTACTTGGCGACCGGTATGAACCGCAGTCCCGTGCGGATACTGGCCGGCTTCTCCAGCTCGGGACCCAGCTTCCGACTGAGGCCCATCTCGAGCACATCGTGTGCCCAAGACACGGAGGGTCTCTTCGAAGACGAGGCCGCGGCAGGAGCCTCCGTGACGACGACTGCGGGAGCTCTCCTGGGAGGCGAAGCCGCTGCGGCTGGAATAGCCCCCAACCCAGAGACCGGGGCGAACGGGGGTGGAAGCGAGGCCAGAGGTACCTCGTCAAGGAGGGCATCGGCTTCCGATGTTGCCGTCGGGTGCGCCGCTTCACCCTTAGCCGAGCTGCTGGCGTTAGAACTAGTCGCAGAGCGAGGCGGAGACGCCTGCTTTGCCGGCTTCGTCTTCCTCCTTGGCGGAGCCTTCACTTCCTTCTTCTTCTTCTTCTTTTTCGATGGCGTAGCCTCGCGACGCGAGGTGTGCTCGGGGAGCTCATCGTCATCGTCGTCGTGACGTTCGAGGCTTTTACTCGCCTCGAGCTCGCGCTGATGTTGTCCGCGAGTTTTGCGAACCATCGGGGCGGCGTCCTCCACGGGCTCGTCTTCGTCATCATCGTCGTCATCACCCGCGTCGCTCCCGGCATCGCCTCTGGTGGGTGGCGACTCGCTCCCGTCTCGAACGGACGAGCTCGAGTTTTCGTCATCTGCGGGTGGGAGCCATCCTTCCACCACTTGGAACAGCTACAATAAAGATGAAACAACGTCAGCATAACCGCGACTGCATCATCTGCGACTACGAATAGCGACAAAATGGCGACTTACCCGTCGGAGCAGGGCGCCTTGCGGTATAGGGGGCGACCCCGGCCTTCGCGTCCAGGTACGCCGCCTGGGTGATCTTCTTCAGAGCCAGGATATAGTGCTCGAGCTTCCACTCGACGAGGCAGGATTTTGTCGGGTCGTCCCTACCCGCGTACTCGTACATATAATGGTCGCGGCGGGCCAAAGGAACGAGCCACCGCCTGAGCTAGCAGTTGTAAAGATTGATGGTTTGGAGGCCCTTCTTCTTCAGGCCGCGGATGGTTTGCAACATTTCATCGACAACCATCCGCTGGTTCAGCGGGAGCTTGCTGGCCTGGAGCCGACGCCGTTCAGGCCGGTTGTCGGAGTACCTTGGAAGTGCCACCTCGCCATCTGGAGTCGCCTCGATGACGTAGAACCAGGATTTCTTCCACTCGCTTGCCGCCTTGGCCGACACCATCAGGTCAAAGAAGGACGCCTTCGACTTCAGTTGAAATGTCAGGCCACCCGCTGCCAGCATCGGGCCGCCTTCCGCGGTTAATCCTCCCATGGAATAGATCTTGCCACAGGGGGAAGTAAGGCCTGCATCCCAGATAGCACTCGCAGAACGCCATGAAAATGGCGAGCTGCTCGATGCTATGCGGGCCCAGGTCCGACTGCTGGATCCCGTAGAAGGCGCAGAACCGCCGGAAGAATAGAGAAGTGGGAAACCCCAGCCCCCGCTCCAGGTGGCTGGGGAAGCAAACGAATTCTCCCTCGCGCAGGTCCGGAGTCACCTCTCCGGCCACGGGGATGCGCCACCTGCCGGCGCGCAGGATCCCGGCCTCTTCGAACGACGCCAATAGCGCCCTGGTGCACTTGGATCGGCCCCATGGTTCGGTGGAGGGGGCCATTGGTTGGAAGATTTGCGGAGGTCGGGGCTCTCTGGATCGGTTGGATCGCGATGCGGAGTGGAAACGGAGATGGGTGAGGTCGGAGGAAAGATGAAGGAATGTTTCCCCGTTCGCCCGTCATTCCCCTTATATAGCGGTTGTTACCCGCCAATGGCAGGAGCCATTACTCTGCGGTGATTACGCCAAAAGTTACCGTTGGATTACCCCAACGGCTAGTTTTGACCCCACTTGACGGTCCAACTTCATCCACTCGAGTCGACGCTCCACGTGACTTGATAATTCACCGACCCGATCGTTACAACAGTGACTGAATATTCGCCGACCCGTTCGCCGAGCTGCGACTAAATCGGTCGCCGATTAGTGCGACTAGAATAACTGGTTTTTCCTTTATTCAGGAGTCCGCCGCCGATTCGACTGGGCGCCCGCATTGGAGCCGTATACACCGACTGCCAGCGACCACCTGCGACCAATCAACGATGGCCTCGGGGACTACTGATGGGGATATGCCTACCGGGGTATACCCAGCAGGACGATTCCGACTTGCCCAGGCACCTGCGAGTGGGCCTGCAGTGGCGGCGACTGGATCACGACCTGGCGTGGACTCAAGCGACTGGAAGCTGGAGGCCCAGAAGCATAGATAGGCCCAGTCGGATTAGGTTAAACGATTGCTGAAACCTTAACTGATTCGGTTGAGATCTGTAAACCCTAGGGGGGTGAGTCTATATAAACCTCCCTAAAGGGCGAGTAGAGGATACGTTCCATCATCCACCCAAGCGACTCGCAGCCTAGCCGTCGAGCTCGCCCCATTGTACTTCCACCATAATACAATCTAGCAGGAGTAGGTCTTACCCTCCGGGGGGCCGAACCTGGGTAAATCCTTGTGTCTCCGCCCTCATCTCGCACCGCAGATGGCTGGCCGCCCTTGCCCCATGTTCTACTACTCGCTGCCGATTGCAGCATCTGCCGTGGTCATTCCCACGACAGGCGGCGAGCGATGGCATGCCCTCGGCACTGCGGCGGCGAGCGACAGTTGTCTCCTATAAATATTGAGAGTTGTTATCACCAAAGGTATCGATCAACACGAAGTTGATACTCTAATTGCACGTGCAATGGTTTATAATTGAGCTAGTGACGACTCACGAATTCAGTGCAAGGTTGAAGGGGGGGAAGGGGGGGGGGGGGGTTGGGGACAAGTGTGTAGAGGAAATTGCACGGATGTCTTGCCTTCGCATCTTGCGGCGGCCATGTCTTTGTTCTCACTTATGTCTATCACGATGCTTATGTCAAGAAACAGCGGGTAGTTAGGTCGATTCTCATAAGGAATATGTGGATATACACATGAGTAATACATGTTTAAGTTTGGATCTAGACGACAAATATAATTAATATAGGACTAGAGATTAATAAATGACAAGAGACTAATTTACCCTTTTAAGTTTATAGGGAAGGGAGAAGCACCGAAGCAGACCTCATCTCACACTGACAAAATGCAAACCATTAATAGATTCTTTGTCATATAATTGCCTTACATGGAGAAATAGAACAAAACTTGAACACAGTCAGGCAGTGGCGAAGGACGAAAAAAATTGAGATCTGGCGAATTTCAAAGCATTAAAAAAAATTGATGCAAAAAATCAAGAGTGTGTCGACACATAAATAAGTTATATGATCTTAAGCACAGTCACTTAGTACAACGGTAATAGCGACATATATAAATCAAACTAAAACAAACAAACGTACCAATAGTAAAATTTAATGCCTTCTTGAAGTCCCCGGCAATGGCAAAGCTCTACCTTCCTTCTAAAAACCTTTTTTAATATCACCAAGATCAAGACTTTTGAATATCCCTCGCTCGATGTAGCGCACCATTAAATCATTAAGCCAGCCATCTGACATCTTGTTGCGCAACTCAGTCTTGATGATCTTCATAGCTGAGAAGGCCCTTTCAACTGTTGTCGTCGACACTGGTAAAAGCATTGCCAACTCAATTACAGGGTAGACAGTAGGAAACATGATGTGCCTATCAAGTTCAACCATTTTTTTAGTTAGGCTTGCAATATCAAGACAAGCTCTGAAATCATCAATTCTCCTCATATGAATAATGATAGCTCAAGGGTATCCCGTATATGCTCACGCTCATAATCAGAGAAAACCTCATGAGAAATCTCTGTAAGCCGAGCAATCTTACTCACATTGAACCAAGCAAATAAGTCTGTTGGATCGAGACAAGAAAAGTTCCGAAGAACCTCTGAAGAACCTCTGTTGGATCGAGACAAGACAAATTTAAACTTGATTATACATGCCCCTTAGCAGCTGCAGGTTTCTTCCTCTTCTTATCCATAGCTTATTCACAAACAACAATTCACAAATTCTCTGAGCCCTAGCAAGTAATTGGAGATCAGATTATGAAGACATGAACACTGAGAATTTGAGATTAGGGTTAATGGAGGGATGATGAATGGAGATTGGAGGACAAGGGGCGGCTGGACCTGGGCTGGGCGCACAGACCTGAGGGAGACCGGTGACGGGAGGAAAGGGGGGCGAGTGGGCGACGGCGATCGGTCCCTGCGTCGTTCGGTTCCAGGGGAGGCAGCAGGGCGATCGGTTCCAGGCAGCAGGGAGGCAACGATCGCTGCGTATAGGGGAGGCGCCGAGGCAGGTGGATCGACAGGCGGCGGGGGCAGGTATTTCCTAGCACGCGGCCCATCTAAGGCCCGGGAAGGCCAAACCTTTACCAACACGGCCCATTATAGCATTTTTCTTCAGTTTTTCTTTAGATACAGACATAAATCGTACAAAACTGAATATATATACTCCCTCCTGTCCATATTAATTGACTTTGATTTCTCAAAATTTGGATGAACCTATATACTAAATAGTGTCTAGATTCATTTAAATTTAGACAAATTTGAGTCAATTAATATATATACACACACATGATTTTTTGCAAAAAATTGAGGTAGGGCAGCTGCCCTACCTTGCCCACTGAGGAGCTTCGCCCCTGCAGTCAGGTGACCTTCTCTGGGACGAAAACATATCCATATCCCATCGTACTTTGACCCAATTCTTGTCTTGTTCAACATGATCTTTATCGCTCTGTAAAAGATTGTTTTGACCTTGTCTAGGTCGTTAATAGGTGGAAAAGTAAGTTCGGCGACCATATGCTCCGTGGAGTCATTAACGTCTTTCTTGTGTAAATGTTGCAGGGATCAAGAACACGTTATTACATGACGGGCTAGTTCCACATGTATGGGGAAATTGTGATTAATCTGGAAAAATGCAATCATCATAGAAAGACAATGTATAGAAAGACAATGAGATTTGTGCGGTGTACCAATCAATCCTTTTGTATTAGCATATTACACTCTTCTATATGACAGTATGACACATATCCTCTTAAAGTATATATAACTTATTTTCATCTTTTATGTCATTTACGAGTTTGACTCTCTAGAAAAATACATGTATATATATTAAGGAAAGAGTGAGTATAGAAAGTAGTTATAAAACTATATGAGAATACTTCAATTAGATAAAAGAATACCGTTGTTTTAATGACAAGGTATTGTACCTACTAAGATTATATAAAGAATCTAGGACTTGAAATTCCTACTTGGGTCATTGCATCACTACGGTGACCTAGTTGTTTCCTTCAATATTCACACCGAAATATACGGGCTTACCTAGTAAAGCTTTAAATAATCATCCATGCATATGTTAATTGTTCTTATTTGCTCTATACTTTTCTTTCCATTGCTTGTAGGGTGAAAAATAAGCAGTACCCTTGGCATTTTATGAGCCAGTGTGATCTTCAAGTTGAAAGAACAATTTCATAATCCCAAGTGTTTTGTGTGTTAGATAACAATATCAAGGATTATTTAATGTGTGTTGAAGTGCTGTAGATTTCTATCTTGAAAAAGGAAAAGGAAACTACTTTTGGGGGGCGGATAATCCGCCCCACCCCATTCCCAGAAGGGCGTAACCCCCAGAGAGAGGGTGGAGTTTCCCCCGGACTTTTCGGCTCTGGGGCGGATTTTCCCCCAGGACGGATAGTCCGCCCCTTGAGGGTGGCAGATAATCCGCCCCCTCGAGGATTTTCACCAAGTCAAGACCTGCGTCGCTATTTGTATGGGGGGCGGATTTTCCCCCAGAGTTTCCATCCTGGGGTCGGAGTTTTTCCCTAGGGCGGATAGTCCGCCCCTAGTGGGGGGCGGATAATCCGCCCCCAAACTTCTTCAACGGCCAGATCTGGGCAGGGGGTATTTAAGCCAGCCTTCCCCCTCCTGCCAGACCTCTTGATTCATTCGAAAAAGTCAAGGTCTGGTCTTCAACCTTCATCCAAGAGAGCTCCACCTAGATCTACCTAAAGGCCCCGTCCCTTCAGGAATCGAAGGAGGAGGACTCGATCTTCAATAACTGCAATCAAGTGCTTCATCTCCTCTCCATTCATTTGGAGAATCTCCGATCTAGTATTTCTTGCAAATATCTAGATCCTTGCTTTTGATTATATTGATAATCCTTGTTCTTGTGACAGCTTGTTGTCATTACGGGAGCCCCCAATTCAGTTGTGGGTGTGTGCCCTGGTAGAGTGGTAAAGGCACCGGTTCCCGCCTCGAAGGGTACCAATAGTGGAGAAGGTGGATCAGGCCTTTCGTGGCGAGATCCATCGGAGAATAGGGCAAGGCCTATTGTGGCGTGGTGGTCTTAGAACCGCCCACCCCTCCAACATAGATGTACTTCCCTTAACAAGGAAGGAACTTCGGTAAAACAAATCCCTGTGTCTCCGCGTGCTCCATTATGGTTTCCTCGCTCCTCTCTTTACGTTCTTAGTAGCTAGGTTTGCATATAGGGAAATTATCGTAGTTGCATATCTAGAGAATTTACTTTATGCCAAACCTAAAATTGAAAAAGAACTAAAAATTGAGTAGCACCTATTCACCCCCCCCTCTAGGTGCCCACATGATCCATTTCAATTGGTATCAGAGCCCCGACTCTTAATTTGGGCTTAACCGCCTAAGAGAAGTATGGGTTCCAAGGTAGATGGGAGTGATGCTCCGGAGGTAGTCACCATGAACGATCTCATTACGTTGGAAACAACTTTGGTTAGTTCTATGGAGTCTAAGATGGAAGAGATGCGTCAATCGATATTGCATCTCTCCACATCCGCAGTATCACCTCCATCTGCCTCGGAGGCTACCACTCCGCAATCCAAGGAAACGGGTAAAACCGATTCCAAAGATAACGAAGTGGTTGGTGATGGCACTAGCAAGAGCTCCTCCTTGAAAAAGGATAGTGGTAAGGAAGGATACAATGAGGTTTCCCATGTGTATTCTCCTGATCCACCTATCCCACACCCACATATACATAATAGGGGTGATCCAACCAAACTTTCAGCATCTACTTTTAATCAATGGCAATTTTTGATGAAGTCTCATATGTGCAGCTCCTCCATTGAGTTGTGGAAAATCATAGAGAATAGTCTTCATGTTGTAGATCCCTACAACCTAACAAGAAGAGAGGTTGTTGATAGTCAACTCAACGCTACGGCTCTACACATGATCTAGCTTGGTGTGGGTGACAAAGACATGCCACACATTCAGCATCTTAGTACATCTAAGGAAGCTTGGGATGCCCTCACCGAGCTCTTCATTGGAAATGAAAGTATGAGAAGGAATAGATATGATGCTTTGAGCAATGAAGCTGAAGGATTTTATATGTTGGATGGAGAAGACCACGAGGACATGTGTAGGAGGCTCAAGTCAATAGCCACCACTTTCAGGAATCATGGTGCCTCTCATGTTGATGATGTGTGGATCAAGCGCAAGTATGTCAGTGCTCTTATGCCATTTGATCCCACATATTTGAAGAGTCTCCAAGGAAGGCATAATTACCACCTTATGACATCCAATGAGGTAATGCAAGAAATGTCAGCTTTCAAAGTGGCTGCCAAGAATGCCAAAGATGCTCGTGCACGAGCTATGGGGATGCAAAAGGGGTCAACGTGGCCTTGAAGACAAGTGTGGCTGATCATGATGAAGATGACATAGAAGGTATGGACTGTCTCGAGGACGTAAAAACAATTCATGGACAATACATGGCCTTCTATGCTAGAAACTTTTGGAAGGATCCGCCCAAGGCCAAATCTGAACTAGAACGCAAGAGTGGAGCATATGAAAGAAAGGAAAACGGTCCCAAGCTGAGAACATGTTTCAACTGTGGAGACCGGCTGCACTTTGTAGCCTAGTGCCCGTATCAAAGTAGGGAAGATAATGGAGGAAGACTTATTCTCAAGGAAAAGTCAAAGGATCCATGTAAGAAACAATTTGTAAAGAAGAATGCTCCTTTCAAGAAGCAACCAAAGATTGTTCTAGTGGATCAAGAAGAATATTCTTCGGGAAGTGAAGATGAAGACAAGGATGATAGCTCTCGAGAGGTGGCTGATATAGCCACCACATCTACACCAACATCTCTCTTCGACTCTCCAAACAAAAACGTCATCAACAAGAACGCTACTTGTCTCATGGCAAGAGGTTCCGAGGGCTATGCTTCCAGTGGGTCTAAATGGGTGCTGGATAGTGGATGCACTAGTCATATGACCGGAAG
This sequence comes from Avena sativa, assembly GCA_916181665.1. Classification (NCBI taxonomy): domain Eukaryota; kingdom Viridiplantae; phylum Streptophyta; class Magnoliopsida; order Poales; family Poaceae; genus Avena; species Avena sativa. The sequence goes on along the minus strand of OV702286.1, from coordinate 15,224,466 downwards.
CAAGGAGATCATCATGGAGATGCGACCCAATCATGATAATATTATAGTCTCCTATGGTGATCAGTCTAAATCTCAGGTATTGGGTCTTGGCAAGGTTGTGGTTTCCCATGATATCTCTCTCGTAGACGTCATGCTTGTTGAGACCCTTGGTTACACCTTACTTTCTGTTCGTTCCCTTGGTAAGATGGGCTTTGCTGTTTTCATTGATGATGATTTAGTGGTACTCTTGTGGAGCAAGTCTCTAAAGGTCTCTTTCATTGGGTACGTCGAAAATGACCTATAAGTGGTGGACTTTTCGGGGAAAACAACTTCGGGTCCGATGTGCTTATTCGGAAAGGCCGACGTGGGCTGGCTATGGCATCGCCGTTTAGCCCATGTTAACATGAGAACTTTGCAAAGTCTTCAAAAGGGTGGCCACATCCTTGGACTAAAATACAATGTTTCCTTTGCCAAAGACCGTGTTTGCAGGGCTTGTGTTGAAGGCAAAATGCATGACTCTCCCCACAAGAGGAATACTATTGTTTCTTCAAAGAGAATCTTGGAATTAATTCATGTGGACTTATTTGGTCCTCCATCTCATGCCAGTCTCGGTGGGAAGAAATATTGCTTGGTCATAGTCGATGATTACTCAAGATACACATGGATCTATTTCTTCAAGCTAAAAAGTGAGACTCACAAACGGTCATTGACTTCGCCAATGAGGTTCACCGTCAACACAATGTTCCCATCTTGGCAATAAGAAGTGACAACGGCTCCGAGTTCAAGAACTACACATTGAATGAGTTTCTAAGTGAAGAGGGGATAAGACATCAATATTCCGCTGCGTACACCCCTCAACAAAATGGTGTAGCTGTCACATCCCAAAATTTTACAAATGTTGAAAAGTGAAAAATAAATAAACAAAAGAAATAATTGTTGAAATTTAGGGTGAAAAGAAACTTTTTGATTCCAAATGGAAACATCAAAACCCATCTTGAACAAACTTTGAATAAAAGGGAATCAAACAAAATTTCAATCAAGTGAAATGCATTCATCAATGAATGTATCTTGAAATTTAAACTTGGGAAAATAAACTAAAACCCTAATGCAAGAAAATCATTTCCAAGATCTCTCTAAGACCATGAATATGATCCATATAAAAATTTAACAACAAACATTTATAAATGGTCAAAATAACAACTAAAAATATTATAAAACCATAGAAAGTGGTTTCACTCAATTTGGAACCATGGATAAATACTTATGAATATAATAAGATAAAAGGAAATAATTTCGAAAGCTAATAAAGCTCCTATCTAAAAATCCATACCAAACTCTGAGCAAAATAATCCTAAAAGGATTTAAAAAGATAATCAAATATTAAATAAAATTTTACAAATTGGAATCACCAATTTTGGATTTATAAAATAAATAGATATGGATTTTATAAGACAAAGGGACAAATAATTAAATAAGTTATATTTAAAAGACAAATTAAATCTTGGCCAAATCCATAAACAAATGAAAGTTTATTGAATAATAAAAGGAGAAAAATATTATTTAAATAAAATCATAAGAATTGAACAATATTCAATTTTATTTAAATAAAGATAAATTTCCTAAATAAATTTATTTAGAAAACAATTTAAATCTTGAATAAAATCCATAAGCAAATGAAATAAAGATAATCCAAATAAAATAAAGGGATAAAGATTATTCCAATAAAATTATATGGATAAAACCATATTCTAAATTATATTTAAATAGGGACAAAATCCCTAATAGAAATGATTAATTAAATCATGGAAAAATAATAATAAATAGGAATTTGCCAAAGTGGATTAAAAAGTTAGTTAATTAACTTAAAAGGAATAAAATAATTGTTTGAGTAAAATTTATAGGGGTTTAAAAACAATATTTGATTTCATTTGAAACAAGACAAATGCCCAATTTAAATGAACATTAAATCATATTAAAATATTTTAAATAATAATTCAAAGAGAATTATTTGCATTAATTGAATAAATAAAACCTACTAAAAAAGGTTTAGTAAAAATTAAGATTCAAATAAGAGTTTGAAAATATAAATAAAATCTTATTTGAATAAAAGACAAGTGCCTGTTTTAAATAAATAATAAACCATAAAAGAATAAAAGATTTATTCTAAAATGGACTTTAAAATGCATTGATAAACAACATTAAAACTTACTGAAAGTTTGGTAAAGATCTAATTTCAAATAGTGTTTGAATTATTTGAACAAAATTCAAAACAGAATAAAAGAAAGAGAAAAAGAAAAGAAAGAAAAAATAGAAAACAAACCCCAGCCCAGAACTAGACCCAGTCTAAGCCCAACTAGCTAGCCCACTTCTTCTCTGCATGCAGAAAACGTTTCGCATCGTAGCACGCACCTGCGCAGATGCTGACCACCGGACTGCACCATAACCCCCACTCACTCGCTGACAACCAGACTCCACTGCCTCGTCATCATCATCAACCCCGCGACTCATTCATCCCCAAACCTCGTTGTCGTTCTCTGTCAATTGATCCCTCACGTAAACTCGAGTTAATGACCGCGTGATTCTTGCCCCTGACCTCGCCCTCTTAATCTCCCAGTCCCCCTCTCCATTTCCCCTCGCTCGCCATCCTCCCTCTTCCCCTAGGCTGTCCGAATTGCGACCTCAAATTCCCTCTGTCTAACGACACTCCGGCCGTAATTCCGGACAAGCCTCACCTCCCCTCTGCCTCTAATCTCCACGAGGATATTCCTCACCTCCCTACACATCTCCCAGTAACACCCACTCGCCCGCGCAAGTCCCAGAGTCTCGGCAACCTCGATGACAGAGCATCGCCATCGTCTGCCATTTCTCCGACGAGCTCCCCTGGTAAAGTCCGGCCGCGCGTCTCCCTCTCTTTCACACGCGTGTAATCTCCTCTCCCGTGCGCATCTAATGCCGCCTGTTTCGTGTCCTAGCGCGCCCTGTAGGTTCGTCTTTGACAACGCACAAATGCACCCATCGCTAGAAGCTCCTCCGACAAGCAATCCCCGAAGCCACCGTGTGCCCCTGCCCCTGCAATGACCACCTCGAGCTCCAGCACATCACGGAGAGTTTGGTAATGCTCTCCTAATTCTCCCGCGCTTCCTAAATCGTCGGCAACGCCACCACCAGAGCACCGTCGCCGCCAGCGCCGCCCATCTTTGGTAACTCGCTCATCAGCCTTCAGATCATGATAGCACGGCGTAGATAGATGACTTAACTGAAGCGGTATCAAGCACTCTGAGCCGCACGATTTCCATTAGATCCAACGCACTGTATTGCTTGATCCAAATGAAAGGGTACCAGCGAATAAGATTCAGACACGTGGTCTGTGTTTTAATTTAAAAACAGAAACTTGTTTATTAGATGGTTGGATTTGCAAAATTCATAACTTTAAATCTACACGTCCAAATTTTATAAATTTTATATCAATGGAATCAGAAAGAAGAAAACTTTGCAACCATGCCCTTTGTTTAGTGAATTGCTTCTGTAAAATTTGTTGTTTTTCCAGAAACATGTGTAGGAATATTTTGAGTATAAAATTTATTCTAAAAATGTTTTTAGGGTAAAATATTTTGTAAATGGATTGTTTTGAACCTACTGACCATAGAAACCAACTTGTAGGTTTAAAAGTATATTTCGTGATACTAGGGAATAAATCTTTGAATAAAAGCATTTCTAGTTAAATAAAAATGTTGAATATGGTTTAAAAATGCTTTTTGAGTAAAACCTTTGAAAAATGATTTGATTTAAACTCTCTGACCCTAAACACCAAGTTTTGGGATTTAAAAATATGTTTCATGAACCCTAGAGAATTATTACTTTGTTTAAAGACATTTCTAACAAAATAAAATATTGCTTTGATTTAAAAATGGTTTTAAGTGAAACCTTTTGTAAATGGAATTGTTTTAAAACACTTTTGACCATAAACACTAACATGTTGTGTTTAAAAATATATTTTACAAACACTAGAGATTATCACTTTGATTTAAATCATCTCTAGCAAAATCAAAAATGATTTAAATGGCCATTTTCACTAACTTGATTTAAAATGGTTTTGCCACTTTTATAAATGACCAATAGGTGTTTAAAAATGTTTATAGCCTATTAGAAACCACCTTTCCAAATAAAACAATCTTTTACATGCTTGCATGCATTGTTTTGTTTTCTTTATTTTATGTGATGAATTGTTTGAATGCTAGATTGAATTTGTGCCTTGATTGAATTATGGTGAAATTTGAAGAGTGTGACTATTGCAAGATCAAGGAGTGAACTTATATTCTCTACCAAAAAGGCAAGTGGTGCTTCATACTTTTCTCCCATTATTTTCACTATGCATTAGTGATATTTCTAAGTAGGACTTGCATGGAATTTTCTACGTGTTAACTATGCCATGGGAAATCCTAGTAGATGATGCCTTAGTAGAATTTTCCCTAAGTTAATATCCCTACACTACTAGGAAAATGGCCTTTAGTGGCGCACCTGAAAACATCATCCGTGGCGCACAGTGCGCCACGGGCCTTGCGCTACGGCTATCTCTCAGCCGTGGCGCACTGCCTAGTGCGCCACGGTTGTGTAGAGACAGGCGTAGCGCACCTGCTAGTGCGCCACAGATGTTTGGGCAGGTGCGCTACCCCTGGGATCTTCTGTGGCGCACTACCTAGTGCGCCACTAAGCTTCCATAGTGCGCTTTAGGTGTAGTGCGCCACAGAAGGTAGACCATGTGCGCCACAGATGTATTTTTTGTTTTTTTAGTTTCCGAGCCAGATTATATACAATATTACAGTAGATATACACACACAGATACAAAATATACAATTATATATATAGATACTCAATATGAAAAACAAGATTGAAAGTAGTAGTTACATTGTCTCATACATGAATACATAGCCTCATACATGAATACATAGTCTAAGTTACATTGTTTCGATCATGTTACAAAGTAGTAGTTGGTGACATGCGAATACATGTGTCGATCGAACAAGTTAGAGCTCGGAAGCTCGCCTAGACATCTAAACTAGCTAGACACAAACGCGGGATAAATAACCAAAGAAGATAAGCATGATCACCGTCGCGACGAATGTGTAGGTCTTCATCCGGTTCCTTGTCCTAACTCCCGCTAGATAGCGCGTGTATCTAGCTTCCACCTTCGCCATAGTGTTGTATCCTTTGTAGCTATTGCCGCTGAAACGGTGCACCTGTCTCCGGCAGTCTTCCCAATCATCGTAGACTCCGGGAACCCGTCCCTTGTACACGACGTACCACGTCATCTATAAGTTGACAATAATAATTAACCGGTGATTGAGAAAAAAACATATATAATTAAAGTCGCATCTGAAGATACACTTATAGAAAGTACTCCTAAATCAAAAAGACCAAACTCAAAAAGCATGCCTCATATATAACTAGGTTGTTCGACACAGGAATATGCTACGATGGAACTGTTCGCCAAGTAGGATGCACAACACCTGGACCTGTGCATAGCACAAGGCGAACAATCCCATCGCAGCACATTCACATATAGTGTGCCACGACATTTCAATCATCGGCATTATTCTCGAAAAAGACCAAAGTAACTCAAAAAGCATGCCTCATATATATACATAGGTCGTTGGACACAGGAATATGCTACGATGGAACCGTACGCCAAGTAGGATGCACAAGACCTGGACTTGTGCATAGCACAAGGCGTACAATCCCATCGTAGCACATTCACATATATAGTGTGCCACGACATTTCAATCATCGGCATTATTCTCGAAAAAAGAGTAAAGAAAAAAAGAAGGACCAAATTGAGCAAAGGACCAAAGAGTAAGCAAAAAAACCAAGCATTGATTGATATATAATAATAATAAGCAAAATAAGTAAGCGATGATTCATAAACCTAATAAGATAAGTACACTTGTCCACACACACACAAAGGTCATCTATAGTTTGTAACTACAACTAGGCCAACATCAAGCCTTCTGGCTCAGCTTAGGGAACGGGAGGACGCCCTGTCTCGTCATGAACTTCCTATAGTCACCTTGCATCTCTAGGCGATCTTCTATGTCACGGTTATTCGGGGTATTTCCTCCATAGAAGATTTCCCCCGAAGTCATGACATCACGAAAGATGATTGCCCTAAACTGCTGCTGGATGCGATACATCTCTTGTCTAATATCCGAATCATTGATCTTGGCCTTTGCTTCGGCCCACTGTTTGAGATGATCTGGCAGCGTAGAATTCTGCTGGTCAAGTAGGAACGCCCTCATGTGATGGAGTGCGTAGTAGGCTTCCTTCTTACTGTTTTCCGGCTGCTTCATGCAGGGGAACTCCGTTACGTGGTTGAATACGTGCCTGCCGAACATGACCTTCGTACGCACGAAGGTGGTGCTTTCCGTCGAGGCAAAGCCAGTGAGAGCATCATCCAGAACTTCCTTGATCTTGTCGTAGTTTTTCTTCTTTTCTAGACTCCCCGAGTCGAAATACGTGGCGTGGGAATGCTTCGGCGATAAGGAGATGAGCGTGCAGTGTTCATATCTGCGCAAAAAATTCAAATGGAATGTGTTGGAAAAAGAATGATGATGATCTAATAAAGCCAATCGACGGTGGCGAGTGAATAACGACTTACTCGGGAAAGTAAGGCACGAGAATGTATTCCTTTGTCTTGTTCGCCACGAGGATTCTTTTTAGGTACGAGGCCACGATACGTCGTTCGGCGGGGGAACCCAAGCAGCCGTCACGCATGTAGTAGGGGTCCACTATAGCGATGCCCGGTGTGTTCTCTCTAATGATCTGCATGGCCAGGCTGAGAGAAAACAGACGGACCATGGTATAGTGCAGCGGGTATAGGTGGAACATATTGAAGATGTCGTCGAACCGCAGGAAGAACAGATCCGCAGGGGCATTGTCGACGAAGCCCAAGCCTGGTGGCACCTTAACCACGAATACCGGGTGCGAGGGATCTTTCTCCGATAGAAGGCGTCTCTCTATCGTCAGCACGCCGTCATGCACACTCTGCAGTTCCGAACTGGCGAGCTTCCGCAAATTCTTAGGTAGCATGGGCTCACCCGCCACATGAATCCTCCACATAATACCCTCGGGTCTTGGTGGCCCATCCCGAAACCTGATCGGATTCGCAGTTGTTGACGCCACCGGCTGGCTCGAGCTGCTAGATTTTATTTTCCTGCCCTTTTTTCCTTTTGGAGAGCGGGCAGGCACCGCAATCTGAGCACCGGCCGCCCTATGTAGTGTGTCAGGGCTTAGAATAAAGGGCCGGTTGGTTGTATCAGCTGGCTCTATAAAGGCGCAAGCTGGAGGCGTCTCCTGAGAACCAAACAGACGCTTGGTGATAGTGCCCTCATGTTAACACTAGTACTGTCATAGCCCACTGGTTCTGCCCCTTAGCTCTATTCTAAACTATGAGCACCCAGGTTCGAATCCTGGTGCTCCACTTTTTTATTTTTATTTTAAAAATACTTTTAAATGTTCCAAAAAATGCCCAAAAGTGGTGATTTATGCCATACAAGTTTTGTTTTGTTTTTAAAATACTTTTAAATATTCCAAAAATGCCCAAAAGTGGTGATTTATGCCATACAAGTTTTGTTTTGTTTTTAAAATACTTTTAAATATTCCAAAAATGCCCAAAAGTGGTGATTTATGCCATACAAGTTTTGTTTTGTTTTTAAAATACTTTTAAATATTCCAAAAATGCCTAAAAGTGGTGATTTATGCCATACAAGTTTTGTTTTGTTTTTAAAATACTTTTAAATATTCCAAAAATGCCCAAAAGTAGTGATATATGTCATAAAAATGTTACAAATATGATTCAAAGTATAACTAAATTTCATAATAATTTGTCCATGAATATTACAATCTTTTTCGACCACGCATTTTACAATATTTTTTGAGCTAGGGTTTTACAATCTTTTTTCCCTTCTTTGTCGCGGTTGAATAATTTAGCCCCGACACTTTAATGTTTCTTCTTTCGAACGGGCTACCTTTTTTGGGTAGGGTTGTCCTTTTTCTTCTTGTGATGTATGTTGCTTCATCGTAGTCGTCGTCATCTTCAATCTTTGGATCGCCGTACTGGTCAAAGTCTTGCTTGTTGGCGACTCCATCCATTCTGATGATGTTTCTTTTTCCTCTCCTCACGACAACACGGCTAGGCTTTGTCGGGTCGGTAATGAAAAAACATTGGTCCACTTTGGTAGCCAGTACCCACGGTTTATTTTTCGCGGCCACGTTTGCACCGGCGGCCTTGGATTTGGCTGCTTCGGGTATAACCATGGTTGTGAAATACCGGTCTTCTCTTTCGACGCTCTTTGCCCATCTGACACGGAACATCGGCACCTTTTCTCCATAGTAGTCGAGCTCCCAGATCTCCTCGATTCTTCTGTAGAATCTTTCCTTCACGTTGTCATCGGTGTAGAATTCCGACGTTACGCCTGAGTTCTGATAATCACACTTGTTGTCCTTTTCCTCCGTGTAGAATGTGTAGCCGTTGATATCATACGCCTGATAGGTCACCAGGTTTTGCATCGGTCCCTGCGACAAGTTTAATATGATCTTTTCCGTGTCAGAAGAATGCGAGCGCGGGGGATTATCAAGGAGCGTCTGCCTAAACCAACGCGTGAAATCTGAGTTGTGCTCTTTGATTATTTCTCCCTGCGTCCTCTGTATGCCCCGGTCACTGTACTTCTTCTCGATTAACCTTTTGTGCTTCTGTACCCAAGGATCGACCAGTTCTAAATGCTGTAGCGCGACGAGGTTTGCTCGATCAAAGTCTACGCATCGAAAATTGAAGTCTGCATGCAGTATGCGACGACCCTCTCGGTGACCAGATCCGTCGAGCTTGCCAAGGTGTCTATTGACGGGAAGACCGACAGGGTTCTCGATGTCTAGATAATTCATGCAGAAAGAGATGCACTCTTCGCCCAGAAAGCCCTTGGCTATGCTTCCATCTGGACGGGACCTGTTGCGAACGTATCCTTTGATGTGTCTGTTCATCCTTTCGAACGCCATCATGCTGCGGAGGAACATCGGCCCGAGTTGTACGATGTCCTCCACGACATGGACCAGCAGATGCACCATAATGTCGAAGAATGCGGGTGGGAAGTAGACCTCAAGCTCATATAGTATCACCACGATCTCCTCCTGTAGCCTTCCGAGCTGATTCACGCCAATCGACTTCCTAGAGATGACGTCGAAAAACTTGCATAGGCCAAATAACGTTTCACGGACGTGCTCGTCCATTATCCCTCTTAGTGCGACCGGAAGTACCTGCGTCATTAGCACGGCACAGTCGTGAGACTTCATGCCACTGAACCTCTGCTTCGCCTCGTCTAGGTATCTGCTTATCTTGCCCGCGTAGCCGTAAGGAAATTTGACTCCTAGAAGGCACTTGAAAAACTATTTGATCTCATCCTGGCTTAGAGTGAAGCAAGAAGGAGGGCAGTAATATTCATTCTTCTTGAACTTTTTACCCTTCTGACGACCTTGTGTCATCTCCGACTCATGATCATCGTCATCTTCCTGATCATCAGGAGTAGTGCGTCCTCCGTGAAGCTCCTTCCGGATACCCAAGCATATCAGGTCGTGCCTTGCTTTCGGACCATCTTTCGTCCTATCTGGCATGTTGATTATGGTGGCGAACAGACTCTCGCACACGTTTTTCATGATATGCATGATGTCGAGGCTATGAGGTGTGCGGAGAAACTTCCAGTATGGCAACTCCCAGAAAACAGACCTTGTTTTCCATACCTTCATCAGCGGCTTGTCTTGTTGCTGCCTCTTTCGCTTCTTTCCAGGCTTAGGACAGTCTTTCCAGTTTTTCAGCAACTCTTCCACTTCTTCGCTGTTCCTACGCTCTGGGATTCCTCGGGTCTCTGATTTGCCATCGAACAGGTCTCCACGTTTTCTCCATGGATCATTCTTGCCGAGCCACCTCCGGTGCGCCATGAACACGGTTTTCGATGACCCTGGATCTTTCTCTAGTTGGAGATAGCTTGTGTTATCCATGCACCTAACGCATGCGCAGAATCCTTGGATAACCTGCCCCGAGATATACCCGCAACCTGGATAGTCTTGCACCGTAGTGACCAACGCGGCTCTCATAGTGAAATAATCTTGTGCGACGGCGTCGTAAGTATTGGCTCTAGATTCCCATAACGTGGCTAGCTCCTCTTTCAACATCCCGAGATACAGATTGATGTCGGTACCAGGTTGTTTCGGCCCTTGAATTAGCATACTCATTTGTATGTACTTCTTCTTCATGCACAACCATGGAGGGAGGTTGTCCATCCATACAAACACGGACCAAGTGCTGTGCGTGCTGCTTTGGCTACCGAACGGATTGAGTCCATCGGTTCTCGCACCAAGCCTGATGTTCCTCGAATCTCCACCGAATTCTGGGAATTCGAGGTCCAATGGTTTCCACTGGCTAGCATCTGAAGGGTGCGTCAGCAGCTCATCCTTTTTGGGGTCATCATCATCTCCTGGCTTCTTCCTTTCCGCATGCCATCGCATGAGCTTCGCTTCCTTAGGGTCCGCGAAATAGCGCTGCAGACGAGGAGTGATAGGAAAGTACCATACCACTTTTCGAGGTGCTTTCTTCCCTTTCTTGTATCGACTCACGCCTCACACCGGACATGTGGTTTTCTCCGTGTCCTCGCCCCGATAAATGATGCAATCGTTGATGCATACGTGATATCTAACGTGCGGTAGATCGAGAGGACAGACGATTTTCTTGGCATCCTCGATACTAGTTGGAAATGTGTTCCCCTCCGGGAGACGATCGTGCCAGAATGCCATCATATCGTCGAAGCCTGCGTCGCTGAATTTGTGTTTTGCCTTCATCTCCATAGCCTTGAACGTTACATTCAACCGGGTATCATCGGGCCTGCATCCTTCATACAATGGAGTAACCGCGTCTTTCTCAAGTTGCGCAAGCTTGTCTTTCTCTCTAGCGGCAGCCCTGGCGTTACTCGTCTGCTTGAGAAGCAGCTCTTGCACATAAGGGTCCTGCACCCAGCCTGACGTTGTTCCATCGTCGTCTGCTCTTCCGGCATCTAGATCATCATCATCCCGGTCTGCTTCCGCACCTTCACCATCTCCAGGAGACTCTTCATCATCTCGCCCGTTCTCGCCGTGATGATGATCATCGTCATGTTGGCCACCTTCACCGTCTCCATCATCTACGTCATCGCTTATCCAACGAGTGTATCCATCCATGAAACCATGGCGGAGCAGGTGCGCCTGCAGATTCCCGGAATCTGGGTCGATCACCCATTTGAGTTTGCATCTTCTGCACGGACATCTTATATCTGTCTTGTTATTTCGTATCATGTCGGCCGTCGCACATTTCAAAAACCTAGCCACAATGCCTTCACTCATTATGCCGACCATTTTTGCCTGCACGGTGTACACGGTACAATTTTGAAGTCTATTAGAACCACATAATGAATGCATGCATGCAATGGTCGATAGAAAATTTCGGCATGACCTATCCTAAAATTAGGACCTTTGCGAAATGCCAAAGTCTTGCCAAAATGGAAATGAATCTACATTTTGGCAAAACAAATGGCAACTTGTTCACATACAAACACAAGAGAGAGAGAGACCGATCCATACACACATGAACATATCATTATCCTCTCCATACACACATGCATGAGCATCATCGATACTCTCCATATACACACATATATGAGACCATCCTCTCCACATACACACATCATGAGCATCGATCATCTACATACATATGAGCACATCATCCATATACACATGAACACATCCTTACATGGACAACTTACCGAGATGAGAGACCGATCGCGAGAAAGATGGAAAGGAGAGGTGTGCGTGTCGACCGGAGAAGGAGATGAGAGACCGGAGACCTCCTCTATTACTTATGTAACATCCAAAGCAAGTTTTACATGCTAAAAATGGTGAATGGGTGGAGAAATTGAGGTGGGAAGGAGAAGATCCCGACTAGATCTAAGGAGGAAGAAGAAGGGGAAAGTGAAGTGTGTGGTCACACATGCATGTGCACATAAAGAGATGTCCTAAAAAAAATGACACATCCGTGGCGCACACGGCCATAGTGCGCCACAGGGAGTACAAACATCTGTGGCGCACCATGCATGTGCGGCACAGATGCTCCTACTCCCTGTGGCGCACTAGGCCGAGTGCGCCACAGATGTTTGTGGTCGTTTCACAGCAGAGGGGGGCGTGCGCTTAGGCGTAGCGCACTCCCCCCATGTGCGCCACAGGTGAAACTAACAACCGTGGCGCACATGGCTATAGTGCGCTACAGATGTTTGGCGTGCGGCCAACAGGGCCCTGGCCCACACACATCTGTGGCGCACTGTGGTCATGTGCGCCATGGTTGTTCTAGTTACTAGTAGGGCACTGCCCACAGGTGAGCCACACCTGTTTTAGCCATGGGGCACTTCAACCATGTGAGCCACGGATGTGCTGATTACCTATAGCCGTTTTCCTAGTAGTGCTACTTCTATCATGCTTAGCTTAGCTAGTAGAAAACAAGGGTGGATTATAATCATGGTATGGAATATTTCTAAGTTAATGGCTTGTGTTTTGTTTAATAAAAACAACTATGTGAATGAATCACATGGGTGGAATGGTTGTGAATGGGTTATGTTGAGTGGTTACACAGGGCCCCATATCTATGGCCTACCCTAGTGTATATCACTTGTGGAAAGCCACCCAGGAACAAAGAGATTTGAGATGTCAAATGTTGAGAAGCTTCAAGTGCAGCCACTTGGCATTATGGGCTCTTCCTGGATCATATAGGTTGCAATAACTTAGCCAGATGGACAGTTTATGGTAGGGGGTGATAGGTTTGGGAACGCGTCCATTTTGGTCTAAGAGAAGGCTTCTGAAAGATCTTGTCTCGATGCATGTCTAGTCTTGTGGGGAAAGTGCACCACCTCCCGAGAGAGTAAAATCTAAGTACTTAGTCGTGTCCCCAACAGTGGACAATTTGATCATCAAGACATGGAAGCTATCAAGGATCTCCTCATCCCAATTTCTAAGTTAAAAGCTTGTGGTTGAACAAGGGTAAAGGTTAACCAATATTCATTGGTTGTTCCTTGGGTGATTTTTGACAAATAAAAACTTAGTGTTTTCAAATGATAAGGAAAATCTATTTTGAGCAAAGCAATCCTAAGCTCCACTTAGCCAAATGCATATAGATGATAAATACAACTATACTACCATAGTATCACTTGCCAATACAATTCAAATGTATTGACCCTTGTAGCTGTAACTTATTATGTTGAAGGTTTGTTTGATGTTAGTGAAGTGTGTTGAATAGGATTACAAGTCTACAACCAACATGATTGCCTGTAGCACTTTAAAGATGAAGGACTCCATGCTACATAGTTATTTCTGCTGCATTGTAATAAGATAGCCAACAGAGCTATGTAAGATGTTATGTATTATTTTATTCCTGGTTATAAAGTTGTATTATGACCTTTGTTTCTTGATATTACATCTTAAACTGTGGATGTTAGCAATTGATCCAGGGACTAGCATTGTAAACACAGGGATCTCTACCTTATCAGGTTGGGACCACTACAGTAGCCTAGAGGAAGAACCGCACTTTGATGGATATGGCTAGATCGATGTTGGCTGAATTCAAGTCTCCTTACAATTTTTGGGCTGAAGCCATATCCACCACTTGTCACTCATCTAATCGGCTCTACCTCCACAAGATCTTGGACAAGACTCTATATGAAATACTCACCGGTAACAAGCCCAACATTTCGTACTTCCGGGTATTCGGTTGTAAGTGTTTCTTTCTTATCAAAAAGGTGTCTGTTTGTATAAATTTGAGTCTAAGGCTTTAGAAGGTATTTTTGTTGGTTACGGTGCCGAATCCCACACTTATAGAGACTACAACAAGCTCTCCGGAATTGATATGGAATCTTGTAGTGTGGAATTCGATGAAAATGATGGCTCCCATGTGGGGCAAGTTGATGTTTGTGATGCAGATGCTGAAATACCCCAGGATGCCATAAGAAGAATGGGCATGGGATTTTTCCGCCCCATTGAGGAACCCCTTGTGGTGGATCAGAAAGGACAATGCTCCACTCAAGTGGAGCCCTCTCTACACAAGATCAACAAGCCCCTACTGCTGGAGAAACCCCTACACCAACACCGCAACCTGCTGAAGATCATCAGTCTTCTGGGAAAAATGACAGTCCCAGGCCGGACTATCCGCCCCCTCCAAGGGGCAGACTGTCCGCCCCTAGCACTCCAACTCCCTCCAATGGACGTCTAGAAGAACAAAATGGCCAAGAAAATTCCAGGCCGGATTCTCCAGCCCCCAGGGGCGGATTATCTGGCCCTGGATCTCCAAGTTCTGCCAGGGACTCACATGAAGACGGAGTGCTGCCTCATCTCCCAAGCCAGATAGTCCGGCCCCACCCAGGGGCGGATTATCCAGCCCTGAAGAACCTGTTCAGCAACAACCTCCTGTTATTAGCTCAGATCAAGATCAAGGGCAAGGTAGTGGACAAGACAAGGATCCAATTGCTGAATCAACTCCTTCTAGAAAACAATAAGGAAATTGAGGCTCGACGCAAGGCTCGAGCTGATCAGAACCTTGAGTTAAGGGGTCACACTCTTGACAAGGTTGTCGATGATCTAAGAAGAAGGGTGTCTACTAGAAGATAACTTGCAAGTTTCTATGATCATCAAGCTCACATTTCAATGGTTGAACCAAAGAAGGTCTTTGATGCACTTGAAGATCCCGATTGGGTGGTTGCAATGCATGAAGAATTAAATAACTTCGAGCGCAACAAGGTTTGGAATCTCGTAGAGAAACCCAAAGAGTGTCGCAATGTTATCGACACCAAGTGGATCTTCAAGAACAAACAAGATGAAAATGGCATTGTTGTGCCAAATGGATCTTCAAGAACAAACAAGATGAAAATGTCATTGTTGTGAGGAATAAAGCAAGGCTAGTGGCTCAAGGATTCTCTCAAGTGGAAGAAATTGATTTTTGCGAGACTTATGCTCCTGTGGCTCGTATTGAGTCCATCTGTATCCTTCTTGCCGCCGCTCGTCATAATTTTAAATTGCAGCAAATGGATGTAAAGAGTGCTTTTCTTAATGGTCCACTACATGAGTTGGTATACGTCAAGCAACCCTCGGGTTTTGAGGATCCCAAATTTCCGAACCATGTCTACAAACTCGATAAGGCACTCTATGGCCTTAAACAAGCCCCACATGTGTGGTATGAGCACCTTAAAGAGCTTTTGTTAGACTGTATATTCGAAGTTGGGAAAATCAATCCCACTCTTTTTACTAAGAAGGTTAATGGGGAGCTTTTTGTATGCCAACTATATGTAGACGACATTATTTTTGGCTCTACTAACCAAGATTTTAATGATGAATTTTCAAAGCTTATGATTGACAGGTTTGAGATGTCTATGATGGGATAATTGAGGTTCTTTCTTGGATTCGAGATCAAACAACTTAGAGAGGGAACTTTCATTAATCAAGCTAAGTACATCCAAGACATGGTCAAGAGGTTCAAGATGACACATCTTAATGGCGTTGCTACTCCAATGCAAATAAAGTGTCATCTTGAGCTTAATCCAAAGGGTAATGATGTGGACCAAAAGGTATACTGATCCATGATCGGCTCTCTCCTTTACCTTTGCGCATCTAGGCCCGATATCGTGTTGAGTGTAGAAGTGTGTGCAAGGTACCAAGCCGCTCCTAAAGAAAGCCACTTAGTGGCAGTCAAGAGAATCTCCAGATATTTGGTTCATTCCCCAAATTTTGGTTTATAGTATCCCAAAGGCTCCAGTTTCTCTCTATGTGGTTACACTGATTCAGATTGGGCTAGTGACAAAGATGATCGAAAATCAACTTCTGGTGCATGTTGTAGGGTTCGCAGCATAGAAAACAAAAAATTTCCTACGATGGGAACAACTATGTACCAAGATCTATCTACTAGATACAAACAACGGGAGGATGTATATCCGTAGAGAACATACCCTTGAACACCGACAAAGCTTAACAAGTCAAACTCGTGGTTGATGTAGACGATCTCTTGCCGATCTCAAGATCGAGAGGAAGTCCTAGCGCCGCAAATCAGCAGCGCATCCGTGCTCGCACACACGTTCGAGGCACCGAGCAACCTCCGCCTCCTTGCTATAGTGATGCAGCGGAAGAACAACTATTTCTTGCCGAATATCTACCAGGAATATGTATCTCGCTAGTCCGATACCATGGGGGATAAATACTAGAGGGGGAGAGAGATCCTTCACGAGGAGGTGTGAGTGAGAAGTGAGGAGGAGGTGCCTTTTATAGGAGAGGGGGGCCCAAGGGGGTGGCCGGCGCATGGGGGCTGCCCCTTTCCCTCCCCTCATTCATGTGGGTGGACACTCCACTCACAAAAATCCTTTCAATTCCCTCCACTCAAAATCCCACTCAAATCCCCATTAAATTTCCACTAAATTTAATGCAAACTCTCATTAAATAAAACTCCTTTTATTTATTCAGAATTCTGTCAATTACTTTAATGACAAACATTCACATATAAACCCTTGCTAGTATTTCATTTCACATGCAAAAACACTTTCTGTAATTTCACCCAAAAACCTGTTTCGGTATCTAGTGAAATAAATTCCTGCGTTTGTTATTCTTTCCGGCATGAAACTTTTGATCCTATTGGATGTCGATGTGTCTTAAGTGTGCCACCCTACGGTTTTTGAATAATGCGGACATTATTGAGACCCTTCTCTGATCAATAATCAGAAGCGGGGTCTGGAGATCCATACTGACTCCCACACATTCAACGATGATTTTCTTGTGATCGTCGGAACCCTTTACACTAGTATCTTAATCCTTTTGTTTTGTGATATATTACATGTCCGAGATTCAATCATTGGTATCTCCATACCTAGTTTGATCTCATTACTGACATGTACTCTTTTCTTGTTCCTGTGATATAACATTCTAGTGATCAAATCACTTGCTTGCAAGCTAATCAATGTGATATCACCGAGAGGGCCCAGAGCATATCTATCCGTCATCGGGATGAACAAATTCCACTCTCGATCCATGGGCCTCAACATAACACTTTTGTAGTTCTGAACCCATATTTATAATCACCCAGTTACGGTGTGACGTTTGATGTTATCAAGAAACTCTTCTATTGTTAGTGATTAACATGATCTCATGGTCTAAGGATTAGGATCACTTCGTAAGTTGTTATAGCAATATAAACTCAATGAATTTGATCGTAATGCTATACTTCGGATGAATGTTCATCACATCATTACACTAATGTTGTGACCTTGTTATTAACAACATCCAATGCCTATTATCAGGAAACCTTGATCATCTTGTTAATCAACGACCTAGTTTATGAGAGAGGCATAACTAGGAACTTTCTATTTGTTTATTAAACACACATGTATTAACATTTCTGTATTAATACAATTATAGCATGTAAAATAAACATCTATCATATACTTGGAATACACATAATAAACACTTTATTATTGCCTCTTAGGGCATATTCCCTTCAGTCTCCCACTTGCACTAGAGACAATAATCTAGTTACATAGTGATGAATCTAACACCCATGGAGTTCTGGTGTTGATCATGTTTTGCTCTAGGGAGAGTTTTAGTCAACGGATCTGCTACATTGAGATCCGTATGTACTTAACAAATCTTTATATCTCCATCCTTGACATGTTCATGGATGGAGTGAAGTAGGCGCTTAATATGCTTGGAATACTTGTGAGACCTTGGTTCTTTGGCATTGGCAATGGCACCATTGTTGTCACAATAGATCACCATTGGGTCCAACGCGGTCGCAACCACACCTAGTTCGGATATGAACTCCTTCATCCAAACCGCTTCCTGAGCCGCTTCCGAAGCAGCAACATATTCGGCCTCTGTTGTTGATCCCGCCACCACGGGTTGTTTGGAACTCCTCCAACTAACCGCTCCACCATTCATGAGAAATACGTATCTGGATTGAGACTTAGAGTCATCCGGATCGGTGTCAAAACTAGCATCGACATAACACTTAGCGACGAGCTCTTCTTCACCTCCATACACAAGAAACATATCCTTAGTTCTTCGCAAGTACTTAAGGATATTCTTGACCGCTATCAAGTGTTCCGAACCTGGATCCGATTGGTACCTACTAGTCAAACTAATAGCATGTGCCACATCCGGTCTTGTACATAGCATGGCGTACATTATAGAGCCTATGGCTGAAGCATAGGGGACTTTGTCCATTATCTCTCTTTATTCCGCCATAGCCGGACTTTGAGTCTTACTCAATGTCTTGCCTTGCAACATAGGTAAGAACCCCTTCTTACTTTCGTCCATTTTAAACTTCTTTAAAATCTTATCAAGGTATGTACTTTGCGATAGCCCTATTAGGCGCCTAGATCTATCCCTATAGATCTTTATGCCTAATATGTATGATGCTTCACCTAGGTCCTTCATTGAAAATTTGTTGTTTAGATAACTTTTAACACTGTTTAAAAGATCTATATCATTTCCGATCAATAATATGTCATCCACATATAATATCAGAAATACCACATTGCTCCCACTCACTTTCTTGTAAATACAAGCTTCTCCATAAGTTTCGAAAAATCCAAACTCTTTCATCACCTCAACAAAGCGGAGATTCCAACTTCGTGATGCTTGCTTTAGTCCATAGATGGATTGCTGAAGCTTGCACACCTTGTTAGCATCTTTAGGATCGACAAAACCCTTTGGTTGTATCATATACAACTCTTCTTCAATATTACCATTGAGGAACACGGTTTTGTCATTCATCTGCCATATTTCATAATCAAAATATGCAGCAATTGCTAAGATAATCCTAACTGACTTTAGCATCGCTACGAGAGAGAATGTCTCATCGTAGTCAACTCCTTGAATTTGTTGAAACCCTTTTGCGACAAGTCGAGCTTTATAGACAGTCATATTACCATCAGCATCAGTTTTCCTTTTGAAAATCCATTTATTCTCCACGGCCTTGCGGTCGTGAGGTAAGTCCACCAAGTTCCAAACTTGATTTTCATACATGGATTCCATCTCAGATTTCATGGCTTCTAACCATTTGTTGGAATCTGGGCTCATCATTGCTTCTTCATACGTCGCAGGGTCATCATTTTCATCAACCATGAAATTCATAACAGGGTTTCCGTACAGCTCGGGAGCTGCACACGTCCTGCTAGACCTGCGAGGTTTGGTAGTACTCTCTTTCGGAGTTTCATGATCATTATCATTAGTTCCCTCTTCAACTGGTGAAGCCAACTCCGGAATGACTTCTCGCGCTGCGCTACTCTCCATACTTTGAAGAGAAGGTTCAATAACCTCTTCGAGTTCTACCTTCCGACTACTCACACCTTTTGCGAGAAACTCTTTCTCTAGAAAGGATCCATTCTTGGCAACAAAAACCTTGACCTCGGATCTATGATACAAGGAATACCCAGTAGTTTCCTTAGGGTATCCTATGAAAACGCATTTGTATGCATTGGGTTCAAGTTTATCCGGTTGAAGTTTCTTCACATAAACATCGCATCCCCAAACTTTAAGAAATGACAGCTTAGGTTTGTTTCCAAACCACAATTCATACGGTGTCTTTTCAACGGATTTAGATGGTGCCCGATTTAAAGTGAATGCAGCATTTTCTAGTGCATAACCCCAAAATGACAATGACAAGTCCGTCAGAGACATCATAGATCGAACCATAAACAATAAAGTACGATTACGATGTTCCGACACACCATTTCACTGTGGTGTTCTGGCAGGTGTGAGTTGTGAAACAATTACACACTCTTTCATATGAGTGCTAAACTCATAACTTAGATACTCTCCTCCATGGTCGGACCATAGAAATTTGATCTTTCTATTATGATGATTTTCCACTTCATTCTGAAATTCCTTGAACTTTTCAAAGGTTTCAGACTTGTGTTTCATCAAGTAGATATAACCGTATCTACTCAAATCATCCGTGAAAGTAACAAAATAACGATATCCACCTTGTGCCGACACACTCATTGGACCACATACATCAGAATGTATGATTTCCAATAAATCTGTCGCTTGTTCCATTGAACCGGAAAACGGCGTTCTAGTCATCTTGACCATAAGGCATGGCTCACATGTATCAAATGATTCAAAATCAAGTGATTCCAAAAGTCCATCCGAATGGAGCTTCTTCATGCGTTTAACGCCAATATGACCTATGCAGTGCCACATATATGCGAATATATCATCATTAAGTTTAATCCTTTTAGCATCAACATTATGAATATGTGTAACACTATTATCGAGATCTAACAGAAATAAACCATTCATCATCGATGCATGACCATAAAAGATTTCATTCATATAAATATAACAACCATTGTTCTCAGATTTAAATGAATAACCACTTTGCATCAAACACGATCCAGATACAATGTTCATGCTCAGTGCAGGCACCAGATAACAATTATTCAAGTTTATTACTAATCCCGACGGTAAGTGGAGAGGTAGCGTTCCGACGGCGATCACATCAACACTTGATCCATTGACGACACGCATCTTGACCTCACCCCTTGCTAGCGGTCGGTTGTTTCGCAGCCCCTAATTCGAGTTGCAAATATTAGCAACTGAACCGATATAAAATACCCAGGTGCTACTGCGAGTACTAGTCAAGTACACATCAATAACATGTATATCATATATACCTTTGTTTGCCTTGCCAGCCTTCTTGTCTGCCAAATACTTGGGACAGTTGCGCCCTTTTACAATAATAGCACTCGGTATCAGACTTAGGTCCAACTCAGGGTTTATTTTTAGGCATGGCATCCGACTTGCCGCCCTTACTTCCCTTCCGTTTTCCCTTCTTGTCTTTCTTGAAACCAGTGTTCTTATTGATCATCAACACTTGATGTTCTTTCTTGATCTCCACTTCTGCAGTTTTAAGCATTGACAGAAGCTCGGGGAGAGACTTCTTCATACCTTGCATATTATAGTTCATCACGAAGCTCTTATAGCTAGGTGGCAGAGACTCCAGAACATGATGGATGCCTAACTCAATGGGAATCGATATTCCCAAGGACACGAGCTTGTCGGTGAAACCCGACATCTTGAGTACATGCTCACTTACGGAGATGTGCTCTTCCATCATCCAGCTAAAGAACTTTTCTCAAGCATTGTAGCTCTCTACAACAGCATGTGTGTTGAAAATCATTTTCAACTCACCCATCGTATCAAATGCATTGTCGTTTTCGAAACTCTTTCGAAGTTCTGGCTCTAGCCCATACAATATGCCGCAATGAACTAAGTTGTGGTCCTCCTGACGAGTCTGATAGACATTCTTTTCCTCGTCAGGGGCATCATCGAACGATGGGGGGCCTAGCGGCGCTTCTAGCACATATTTCTTTTGTGCAGCACAGAGGAGAATCCTCAAATTCATGGCCCATTCGGTAAAGTTGCTACCGTTTGTTGCAAGTTTCTCTTTCTCCATGAACACATTGAAATTAAAAGCAGGTGGTGCCATCTACAACAGAATTTGTAAAGTTTATACTAAGTTTATGATAGATTGAGTTCAACTAATCCACATTATGAATGAACTCCCAGTCAAAAATGACATCCCTCGTGCCTTTTTAGTGATTACATGAACCAAATCCACTACACCAAGTCCTATCATCACATGAGTCGGTGTAGCTTCAAAGGCGAGCATCAAATGGGCATCATATCTACCATATGACTCATGCTTAACCTTTCAGTCCGTGTTCTGAGGCCATGTCTGTACATGCTAGACTCGCCAAGTAAGAACCTTAGTATTCGTGTGTGTAAATGTCTTACACCCGAAATATGGTTGTGGATCCAAGAACACCCGATCATCACGTGATGTCTTGGAGCGACGAAACATAATCGGTTCATACTTAAGGAAGAACACATTCTTATCTTGATATCTAAATGAGGGATCATCTTATTATGCTAATAAAATGCCAAACAAGCAATATAAGATGCAATTAAACATCACATGTCTATAAGTGAAATGATATGGTTCCCGCATATGATCTCCATCATGTGCACCGTGGTATGATCACTATCATACCTCTATGTGTAAGGCCAAGGTCTATGGAACTTACACGTTATGTGTGTTGTAAGAGTATCATCTCATACTTCTACTTACAACATCACCATATCATAACACTAGCCCAGCAACAATCTAAACTAGACGCCTCTAATTTATCCATTGCAAGTTTTTACGTGACTTAGGGCTTTCGAAGATAGAACCATTCATACCTACGAACATGAAACACAACGAGGATAACCAAATTGTTGACAACTCGTTGCAAATTAGATATTGACTATAGTAGGAGATACAGACACCCGCTAGCCACTTATGCAAAACTAGTTGTATGTCAAGCGTGGAACAGGTCTCATGTACAAGGACATGTAAAGTTTGTCCGGGCCGCTTCATCCAACTATGCTACCAATATCCAAAGTACAACCTAGAAGAAATAACATGATCATCATCGCCCACATACACATATGTGTACTACCCGTGTAAAGCATCTATGCATAGATCCGGCTCTGATACCACTGTAGGGTTCGCAGCATAGAAAACAAAAAAATTCCTACGATGGGAACAACTATGTACCAAGATCTATATACTAGATACAAACAACGGGCGGATGTATATCCGTAGAGAACATACCCTTCAAGACCGACAAAGCTTAACGAGTCAAACTTGTGGTTGATGTAGACAATCTCTTGCCGATCTCAAGATCGAGAGGAAGTCCTAGCGCCGCAAATCAGCAGCGCATTTGTGCTCGCACACACGTTCGAGGCACCGAAAAACCTCTGCCTCCTCGCTCCAGCGATGCGGCGGAAGCACAACTCTTTCTTGCCGAATAGCCACCGGAAACATGTATCTCGCTAGTCCGAGACCATGGGGGATAAATACTAGAGGGGGAGAGAGATCCTTCATGAGGAGGTGTGAGTGAGAAGTGAGGAGGGGGTGCCTTTTATAGGAGAGGGGGGACCCCAAGGGGGTGGACGGAGCATGGGGGCTGCCCCTTGCCCTCCCCTCATTCATGTGGGTGGACACTCCACTCACAAAAATCCTTTCAATTCCCTCCACTCAAAATCCCACTCAAATTCCCATTAAATTTCCACCAAATTTAATGCAAACTCTCATTAAATAAAACTCCTTTTATTTATTCAGAATTTTTTCAATTACTTTAATGACAAACATTCACATATAACCCCTTGCTAGTATTTCATTTCATATGCAAAAACACTTTCTGCAATTTCCCCCGAAAACCTGTTTCGGTATCTAGTGAAATAAATTCCTGCGTTTGTTATTCTTTCCGGCATGAAACTTTTGCTCCTACTGGATGTCGATGTCTCTTAAGTGTGCCACCCTACGGTTCACGAATAATGCGGACATGATCGAGACCCTTCTCCGATCAATAATCAGAAGCGGGACTGGAGACCCATACTGACTCCCACACATTCAAAAATGACTTTCTTGTGATTGTCGGAACCTTTTACACTAGTATCTTAATCCTTTTGTTTCGCAATATATTACATGTCCGAGATTCGATCATCGGTATCTCAATACCTAGTTTGATCTCGTTACTGACATGTACTCTTTTCTTGTTCCCGTGATATAGCATTCTAGTGATCAAATCACTTGCTTGCAAGCTAATCAATGTGATATCACCGAGAGGGCCCAAAGCATATCTATCCGTCATCGGGATGAACAAATTCCACTCTCGATCCATGAGCCTCAACATAACACTTTTGTAGTTCTGAACCCATCTTTATAATCACCCAGTTACGGTGTGACGTTTGATGTTATCAAGAAACTCTTCCGGTGTTAGTGATTGACATGATCTCATGGTCTAAGGATTAGGATCACTTCGTAAGTTGTTATAGAAATATAAACTCAATGACTTTGATCGTAATGTTATACTTCAGATGAATGTTCATCACATCATTACACTAATGTTGTGACCTCGTTATTAAGAACATCCAATTGTCTATGATCAAGAAACCTTGATCATCTTGTTAATCAACGAGCTAGTTTATGAGAGAGGCATAACTAGGAACTTTCTGTTTGTTTATTAAACACACATGTATTAATGTTTCCGTATTAATACAATTATAGCATGTGAAAAAAACATCTATCATATACTTGGAATACACATAATAAACACTTTATTATTGCCTTTCAGGGCATATTCCCTTCACATGTCAATTCTTGGGCAGGTCTCTAGTGTGTTGGTCTTCAAAGAAACAAAACTGCATATCACTCTCTACCGCCGAAGCTGAATATGTTGCTGATGCAAGTGCTTGTACACAATTATTATGGATGAGGCAAACTTTAAAGGAATATGGTGTAAATTGTGACAAAGTGCCTCTTTTATGTGACAATGAAAGTGCTATCAAAATTGCTTACAATCCGGTGCAGCATACAAGAACAAAACCTATTGAGAACCGCAATCATTTCATTTGGTATCATGTTGCTCGTGGTGATATTGCACTATCTTTTGTAAGCACGAAGAACCAACTTGCTGATATCTTCACGAAGCCTCTTGATGAAGCAAGATTTTGTTATTTGAGGAATGAGCTAAATATCATAGATTCATGGAGCTTGACTTGACTACCCTTGCACACTCTCTTACTCTCATTCATGTATTTGGTTTAGATGCGGGCATAGACATAGGGGGAGTGTGGTCCTAATTGATTGGGCTAACCATCCCCCCCATAATGTCGAAAGCAAGAAAAATCATTTCCCTTAATATCATTTTGTGATATGTGGGTCATCGATGAGCATTGGTTTTGAAATCAAGATACATCTTCGCGGTGTCATGCCATGCGCTCCAACATGGTGGCTTTGGCCACCGCCCTCTTCCTTGAGAACAGTTAGTTTCTAGTGGCTCTCTTTGGTTTTCTTGCATATATTTTGTTCTTATGGAAAACACACCCAATTTTGGCTTTTGTTTGATTTGTTCTTGCAACTTTGGGTGTGTTGTACCATCACCGTTTGTTGCTCTAAACCCAAGCCTTTTCCCTCCTTGAACCATCTATTCTTGCACACAAGTCCCCTATACACTTTAGAGGGGTTTTGCAAGGTGTGCTCCGGCCTGAATCTGTGTTGACAGAAATTTCGAGGGGGGCGGACTATCGGCCCCAAGTGGGGGGCGGATTATCCGCCCCGGGCGATTTCTGCCTCTTAAGGGCTGGGTCGGGGAGGACAGGCTCAAATAGAGTAGCCAGTTCTCCCCCAACCCTAGCTCTACCCCCAGCCGCCGCCGGAGCATCCGCCCCTCCTCGGAGTCGATTTGATCACCGGATACTTTGAGCCCTCCCCGGATCTTCTTCCCCACGCCTCCCAGTATCTTTTCCTCCACGATTTTCCTCCAATGAGTGAGGGTAACTCCCTCATCCATCTCCGTTGTATGGGATTCATTGTTTTTGGTGGAAATCTCGTTGTAGAAGATACTATGTGTTCCCCTTGTTTGTTAGAATCAGTAGTATTGCAACCCTAGTGCCCGATCTGTTTTGCCTTGGTAAATATAGGCCAATCCAGAAATTTTCTGCGGGGGCGGATTATCCGCCCCTGCCAGGGCCGGATAATCTAGCTTGGAGACTCAAAATTTGTTCTGGTTTGGTTCTGATTTCTGCAATGCACATCTTTGGCTCTTGGATTGTTTTCCTACTATTTCTAATATTCCTCCTGGACTTGTGTGTGCTCATCCCCATGCTACCTCTCCCATGCTATTCATAGGTGGTTCAAGTGTTCCTAAGACCTTCACTCTTCGTCCCCGTGCCCGTTATCTCAAGCCCACTGTAGAGGGTAAGTTTATTGACGAAACAGAGGTCTGCAGATCGGCAAGAGAGGCTGAACGGATGGCTGAGGAAGCAAAGAAATCCAAGAGGGTTGCATCTCGCAACGGAAAGCAGTCTCGGCCCAACTACAAGGCTATGGAAAATGTTCAGTATTCCACCATTCGCCAAACTGATTACTATGCTGATGCCGACAGTGATGGTCCTCCGGAGGATTCTATGGTTTGGTGTGCACACTTTCGGGCCATTCATGATGATGTGTATGTTTCTCTCAAGCTTCTCCCTATGCATCCTATGAATATGACTGAGGCTCAAACCAAGGCAAGACTCCGTGAAGCCTTGGATGTGACTAACAAGATGGGGCTTCATCACCTTATGACTCTACAGTGTCACTATGATTCCTCGGTGGTGAAGTAGTTTTTCTCAACACTTGTGATCTGCGGAGATGAGCTTCGCACTATGAAGTGGATGACCGGGAGAACAATGATTCAGTCTGACTTCCGCACCTTTGGTCAGGTTCTTGGGTATACTTTCCATGGCCGTGACACACCTTCTTGCCACCGCATCATTTCTCCACTCAGGCCATCCAAGGACACTGTGCTTGCTCCATGTCTGACATCCGATGGCATTGATGGTACATTCGCTGGCCTCTCTCCTTTGTATGCCACCCTCGTTGGCATATTTCAGGAAATCATCTCTCCAAGTGGGGGAAACAATGATAAGATCCGCGGTCACCTGGTTTCTCTACTTGCCTTTTCTCACGAGTGTGCCACCAATGCTGGTTCGTCTACAGGATATAAGCTGGATGTTATGGACTATATCTATCATGTGATGACTGATGCTATGATCAATAGGCTCTCCATCCCATAAGCTCTTTATTATTGATGGCGCCTAGAACTTGTCGTGTGACGCTTCGTTGGAAACCCCAAGAGAAGGTATGAAGCAGCACATTAGCGAGTTTCCCTCAGTAGAAACCGAGGCTATCGAACCAGTAGGAGGAAGGAAACATCACACAGGTGTTGCTAGCAACACGGACACCTGCACAACACAAACTCAAGACTTTGCCCCAACGAATCAGTGAGGTTGTCAAGCTCACCGGTTTGCTGTAACAAAGGATTAAACGTATGGTGTGGAAGGTAATTGTTTGCAGCAAGTAAACAAGTAACAATGGAAGATGTATCAATGGTAAAGATTGTAGCGGGGTCCATAGTTCACTAGAGGTTCTCTCCTTAGATAAACAACATGGCATGAAGGGTAAACAAATTATAGCAGGGCAATTGACAGGAACTGAGCAAGGCATAACAATGCAATTACTAGTCAGAAAGATCCTATGATATTCGATTGGGCAATACAACAAGATACATAGGCCGCCATCCAACTGCATCTATGACTAGAAGTCCACCTTCAGGTTATCATCCGAACCCCCTCTAGTATTAAGTTGCAAGCAACAGACAACTACTTTAAGCAAAGTGTGTAAGGTAAACAGTCCACATGTTCCATGAACAAGAGACCGTTGTTTTCTCCCTAGTAGCAACAGCACATCTACAACCGAAGAGATTATTGTCACTTCCCTTGGAAACTAGAGGCATGAACCCACTATCGAGCATAAATACCCCCTCTTGGAGTCACTATCAACTACTTGGACAAGATAGATACTAACAGCGGAGAGCATGCAAGATCACAAACAACACAGACATGATAGAATCATAAAGACAAAACCATTAATGAAACCAACATAATAATCTCAATATCCATCGGATCCGTGCAAACACAACATGCATGATTACAAATAGATTAGATCTTGATCATGAACGGAGCGCACAAGATCTTAACATGAAAGAACAAAGGAGGAGATACAACCATCTAGCTACTACATGGACCCATAGTCCAAGGTGGAACTACTCACGCATCATACCGGAGAGAAGGCCTCCGGTATGATCTCCCCTCCGGCAGGGTGCCGGGAAGAACTTCAGATCCCCCCGATCTAGGGACGATGGTGGCGGCGGCTACAGACGGTTTCGTGGATATTTGATCGGGTACTCAGGGTTTCTGCATCGGGGGCTTCTTATAGGCGAAGGGGATGCCGAGGCGGCGGCCAGGGTAGCCAAACCCTAGCCAGGCGCGGGACTGGGCCCACCCGCGCCTATGGTGGGTCTGTCCCCCCTGGCTGGCCCCTTCGGCTCCCCTCTAGAATTTTTGTTCCCCACGGAAAGTAATTGACTTTGGAGTTTGTCCCGTCCAATTCTGAGAATATTTCTTTACTAACTTTTCTGAAACCAAAAATAGCAGAAAACAGGCAGCTAAAACTATTGTAACTTGTTAGTAGGTTAGTACCCGAAAACATGTAAAAAGCACCTCAAAATGTGGACAAGTAAAGCAAAGTAGATACTAAACAAGCATGGAGTATCAAAAATTATAGATACGTTTCCGACATATCAACATCCCCAAGCTTAACTCCTGCTCGTCCTCGAGTAAGTAAGTGATAAACAGAATAATTTTTGAGGTGACATGCACCCTCACAATAAAGATCCAACCATTTTCTAGCATTGAAAGCTGGGATCAAAGAACTCTAAACATGTGCATGAAAGATTGTCACGACCCGGGATTAGGGCTAGACAAATACCAGATCCTCATCTGATATAAGCCTAACCTAAATTCCGAAACGCGCAGGGAAGATCGGTAACATTACAAAACATACATACCATACATTAATAAGGTAAACTCTTAAGAGAGTTACAAACCAGTCATACAAGCCAGGGGTCACAGACCCATCATTACATCAAACAACAGAAGCAAACAAGTTGTTCTAAACAACAAACTTAGCAAAGGTCCTAAGAGGCCCTAAAACAGAAGTAGCGACCCTTTCATAGATCGTATACCGCTGCCCGGGAACCCCAACTACTCGTCGACTTCGACGTAGAAACCACCTTCAGTTGGAGTAGCTTCATCTGTAGAAAACATCAAAGAAGCATGGTTGAGTACCGGGTGTACTCCGCAAAACCTATGGCTAGTGGAGTTATTTTGCATATAAGCCATCTTTTGTTTTTAAAACAAGAGGGAGAAGAAACTCGTCTAGTCAGATCATTTTCAAAAGGGGATAAGAAGACTTCAACTCTAGCTCTTATAATCCTCTTTGATATCCACCAAGAATCATCATCAATAGATCCTCTCTTCCTGGAATACCCCCTGAAACAACCCCGAGGAAGTACTCCGGATCTCACATTAGTTTACAAGTTTTAACATTCGATTATAGTTCTCTATGATCTTCACGTCCGTTCCCAAGTCGTCCATAACCGTGGACACAGCTTTTCGAAAAGATTAATAACCCTTCAGGGGTGCACAACTTTACCCACACGTACCAATCGATTCTTAATGCCAAATATTATTAGCCCTCTTCCTTGGAAGGCTGACAGAGAGTGGTTGACCACGACCTTTACCTTGCTTTCGCCGAGACCATGAGTCACGCACTAAGGATATACCGTCGTAATAGGTCGAGTCCCGAAGTCGGTCCCTAGCGATGTGAACAGGGTTTGAGATTACGGATGCCGGGCATCTCCCATTACCTGCCACGCTTACCTACCTGTATGAAG
Organism: Avena sativa; assembly: GCA_916181665.1. Classification (NCBI taxonomy): domain Eukaryota; kingdom Viridiplantae; phylum Streptophyta; class Magnoliopsida; order Poales; family Poaceae; genus Avena; species Avena sativa. The sequence continues at coordinate 15,195,007 of OV702286.1, read as the reverse complement.
GCACCTCCTTCACCTCCATTCAAGAATGACCAAGATGTGTATGTCGAATGGAAATTCCGAACTATGTGACTCATGGAATCTACTAGGCAAGTTAGTTGGTCGAGGGGGTTTCCAGGCCCCCGTGTGGTTGTACGCTCGTCTTGGTTCAAGAGGCAAGAACATCGGGTCCTAGGGGTGGCAAATATGGGACTACAAAACCCATAACCCACGTGGCCTCCCATACAAGCCTTAGCATGTTTGTCATCCATCTCTGATCACATCATCACATCCTACCATCTCCGGTGCATCACCTGAATGATCAGCATTTGACCACTAAGCATGGCTAAGCTTGACCGAACTGTGGCACTCGCGACGCTCATAAGACGAACCCTAGTTATGCTAGGAGCGGTGGATAAGGTAATATAGTTCACAAAGGAAAACATGCATCAGATAGGGTTACTCTGTCTACTGATAAAAGACTGTTGTACAGAATGCATATGACGAGAATGAAATACTTTGTAATCATAGGATTCATATGTATGAGTGGGGCTTCACTTGCCTTGTCCGTTGTTGGACTGGTACTGCTCTTCGGTGGCGTTGACTTCAGCTTCGGGTTCGGTTCCTATTCGCGAGAACCAATCACTGGAAAAGAGAAAGTAACACTCAACACATGGCATGTGCAATTCTCATACAATATGGATGATATGACAAGTTAAATAGTGTTTAATTGAACCCTAAAACAATGCTTGGTCACTTTAAAGGGGTTCCGAGGATCCAAACCCTAAAACAGGGGAATCATCGGAATCACCTATGGGGTTCAATTGGTTCTTATAATTAAACTTGCTAGCAAAGTTGATTAACAATGTATTATTATAGCTTAGTTATATAGGTTTCATTTTTCTGAACATTTTGGTATATTATTTGTATTTTTCTGATTTAAAATGAATTAGTTATGAATTTCTCAAATTGTAATTCATTTTAAATCATTTTTTGGAATATTTGGAATAATTTCCAAACTTGGGCCCACATGTCAGATTTTTAATGAATTTCAGAAAACATTTACAGAAAATAATAAAACCATGACAGGCAGGGCCCACCTGTCATACATTTTCCATTTAATAAGATAATTACGGAAAACATTTCTAGAAATTAGATAAAAGAAAAAGAAAAGGATTATTGCACAGGCATGACATCATGCTGACGTCAGCCAGGAGCAACCTTGCAGATCCTTGATGGATCGATCGATCCAGGGCTCGTGGGGATGTGCTGTGGGGATTGTTGGAGAGAGGAGAGTGCGCCGGGTCGAACTGTGGTGGCGCCGCCTCTTTTTGGTCGCCGGAGAGAGGACAACGGCGACGAACTGCGGCGGTGAGAGGCGGTACACGGTGGAGAGGATGCCAGAGAGCGAGAGGAAGGGACAGAGGCGGTGCACGGTGGAGAGGATGCCAGAGAGTGAGATGGTGGTGACGGCAACGCCGGGGGCGGTCTGGAACGGCCGGAATCGATGAAGGTAATGACGACGGTCGACGGAGGGGAAAACTCTATTCCGACGAGCACGAGGCCTCCTAGCTCGCGTGGCTTGACGAGGACGACGACAGCGACACCGCGCTCCTCCTAGGATACTCCACTGAGCTCGGGGTGGCCCAGAACATCGGCGGCGAGCGAGACTGGCCGATCTAGGGTTTCGGCGATTGGGGAAACCAGCAGAGAGTGCGAGAGGCGACGAGATGGGTATGGGGAGAGAGAGCGCAGCTCGGCGGTTCTTATCCACGGCTCCAGGGGCGGCGGCGGGCATCGCAGCACGCAGGAGATCGACGGCGGGCACGCTGCTAGGCAGCTGCTTACCGGTGACGAGAAAGAAGAAAGGGGAAAAGGCCGAAGGGGTATCAGGCCAGGCTAGGCCGGCTTGGGCCCCGGGTGGGATGGCTGCTGGCGGCAGAAAGAGAGAGAGGGAAGTGGGCTCGGCCCAGAGGGGGTTAGAAACCTGTTTTATTTCCAGAAATGTTTTTCTATTTCTATTTTTCTGATTTCCCTTTTGTATTTTGAATTCAAATCTATTTTGCATAATTTCAAATTACAAAAACTTTTTTAATATAACTGAAAACACTAAGGGGCCCTTGGTACTAATTGTGCTCCATGCATTTTGTGTTTCTTTCCAAATATTTTTTCAAAACCAGATGAATGTTTCAAATAGAGAGGGGAGTTAGGATTTAGGGTTTTGTTGGTTATTTCTTGATTAAACCAAAGTGCAAGTGTTATGCATGCATGCAATGCTCAAACATGTCTTTATTTATATTACACAGAAGGGTGGTATGTTACAGCTCTACCCCACTTACAAGAATCTCGACCCGAGATTCCTAGGTTTTAGAAAAGAAGGCAGGGTACTCAGATCGAAGACGATCTTCGTGTTCCCAGGTTGCTTCTGACTCAGAGTGATGAGACCATTGAACTTTCAGGAACTTGATGGTTAGGCGACGAGTCTTGCACTCAATTTTATCAAGAATACGAATAGGGTATTCTCGGTAGGTTAGATCATCTTGGAGATCCAAAGTTTCATGGTCCACACCACGAATGGGATCTTTGAAGCAACGCTTGAGTTGAGACATGTGAAAGACATCATGAACCTCTGGAAAATTTGAAGGTAGATCCAATTTGTAGGCAAGCTCACCCCGCTTGGAGAGAATGCGAAAGGGACCAACGTAGCGAGGAGCCAATTTGCCTTTGATACCGAATCGATGGACACCCTTCAGAGGAGTGACCCAGAGATAAACTTGATCACCAACTTCATAATGAACATCAAGATGATGACGATCGTAGTTGGTCTTCTGACGGGATTGAGCGGCCTTCAGACGCTCTCGGATTATGCGAACTTGATCTTCTTCTTCTTGGATCATGTCCAGACCAAAGAATTGTCTTTCGCCGGTTTCTGTCCAGTTCAGAGGTGCTCGACATGTTCTCCCATACAGGAATTGGAAAGGTTCCATGCCCAAATTGGATTGAAAACTGTTGTTATAAGAGAACTCCACAAAAGGAAGACATTTCTCCCAGTTCTCTCCAAAAGATATGACACACGCTCTGAGCATGTCTTCAAGAATTTGATTCACTCTTTTAGTTTGACCACAGGTTTTAGGATGATAGGCTGTGCTGAAGGAGACATGAGTTCCCATTGCTTCTTGGAAACTTTTCCAGAATTTGGAAGTAAACAAACTTCCACGATTAGAGATGATCTTCTTGGGAACACCATGAAGAACAATGATCCGAGAGATGTATAGGTCAGCCAATTGACTAGCACGGATAGTTTCACGAACTGGAAGGAAATGAGCAACTTTAGATAACCGATCAACTATTACCCATATGGCATCATTTCCCGCTTGTGTCCTTGGGAGTCCAGTGATGAAATCCATACCAATTTCATCCCATTTCCACTCAGGAATTTTCAATGGCTGCAGAAGTCCAGTATGCCTTTGGTGTTCAGCCTTCACACGACGGCAAACGTCGCACTCTGCAACAATTTCATTCCACTCCACCAGAATCTTTGACGGAGATCTCGGTACATCTTGGTACCATCAGGATGGATATACAGAGGGGATTCATGAGCTTCTAGTAGGATTAGATCTTTGATTTCCCGACTGTTTGGAACCACTAGCCGGTTACTGAAGTATAGAATACCTTGATCACTGACAGAGAAACATTTAGCTTCACCGCTTGCAACACGTTCCTTGATCTTGGTAACTTCATCATCTTGCTTTTGAGCTTCCTTGATTTGGTCCTCTAGAGAAGATTTTATTTCAAGGTTAGCAAGGAATCCACAAGGAACCACTTCAAGGTTAAGACGCTTGATTTCCTCGTAGAGAACAGGTTGGGCTTGTGAAATCATCAGATTGTTGCAATAAGACTTCCGACTTAGCGCATCAGCTACTACATTGGCTTTGCCGGGTTGATAGTTGAGACCCAAATCATAATCTTTGATGAGTTCCAACCATCGTCTTTGCCTGAGATTAAAATCTGGATTGGTAAAGAGGTACTTTAGGCTTTGATGATCCGAGTAAAGTTCGCAACGGTTACCGATGAGGTAATGTCGCCATTACTTGAGAGCATGAACAACAGCAACGAGCTCGAGATCATGGGTTGGGTAATTGTTCTCATGCGGCTTCAACTGCCGAGAAGCATAGGCCACTACATGACCATCTTGCATCAACACACAACCGAGCCCTTGGAGAGAAGCATCACAATAGATGATGAAGTCCTTGCTTGTATCCGGAAGGACAAGCACAGGAGCGGTGGTTAGCTTAGTTTTCAAAGCTTGGAAGCTTTCTTCTACCTTTTCTGACCATTCAAATTTCTTATCTTTCTTAATAAGATCAGTCATAGGCTTGGCTATCTTGGAGAAGTTCTCGATGAATCAGCGGTAATATCCAGCCATTCCAAGAAAACTTCGAACTTCCTTGACTGAAGTAGGTGACTTCCATTCCAGAATAGTCTGAAACTTATCTGGTATGACAGCGACACCACTTGCAGACACAACATGACCAAGGAAGACGAGCTCTTGTAACCAGAACTCACATTTGGAAAACTTGGCGTAGAGACGATGTTCACGAAGTTTAGTCAGTACCAAACGTAGATGTTCGGCATGCTCTTCTTTGGTCTTGGAGTAAATTAGAATATCATCAATGTATACCACGACGAACTTGTCGAGATATTCCATGAAGACGGAGTTCATGAGCCTCATAAATGTGGCAGGGGCATTGGTTAACCCGAAGGACATCACTGTATACTTGTAAAGACCATAACAAGTTGTGAATGTTGTCTTTGGGATATCTTCCTTTCTGATCTTGATTTGATGATACCCTGATCTTAAGTCCATTTTGGAGAAGACAGTGGCACCACTTAATTGATCAAAGAGGTCATTTATCCGAGGAAGTGGGTACTTATTCTTGATTGTCACCGCGTTGAGTGGACGGTACTCAACCACCAATCTTGGAATATTTGTGTCCCGCTTCTTGACAAATATGGTAGGGCAACCCCAAGAGGATGTGCTAGGTTGGATGTATCCTAGACCCTCCAACTCTTCAAGTTGCTTCTTCAACTCAACCAACTCATGAGGAGGCATGCGGTAAGGTCTTTTGGAGATAGGAGCAGTTCCAGGAACTAGCTCTATGACAAACTCCACACTTCGATCAGGTGGCATGCCAGGCAACTCTTCGGGAAAGACATCCGGGAAATCACAGACTACATGGACATCTTGGACCTCGAGAGGAGGTAGGACGTCCATGGCATTCAACTCCGAGAAAGGTTTAAGAACTGCTAACGGAGACTTTGAACCATCAGTCCAATACTTGACAGTTATGCCAGCAGGAGAGGTCACAGAAACTGTTCTGAGTGCACAGTCAATGACGGCTTGATACTTGGTTAACCAGTCCATGCCCAGAATGACATCAATTTCACATGACTTGAGTGCAACGAAAGAAGTGGGGAACTTCTGGTAGGCTATGCGAATCTCATTCCCATGACTAACCATAGTGGTGAACCAGCTAGAACCCGGGGAATGGATGGTCAAAGGGGTGGACAAGGGTTCAAAATTTATCCCATGCTCTTGAGCAAAAATATTTGACATGAATGTATGCGATGCTCTAGAATCAAATAAGATTGTTGCGAGAATTGAATTGACATGGAGCATACCCAGAATGACACGTGGATCTTCCTGAGCTTCCTCAACAGTGACATGGGTTAGACGACCACGTCCAGCACCTTGAGATTTGTCATTCTTCTTTGCCTGCTAATCATTACATTCGGCAGCCCTTTGAGAACACTCCCTTGAGTAGTGACCAGGCTGATCAAAGGAGTAACAGGTAAATCCAGTTTGAGAACCAGCAGGAGAACAAGAATTTGCTCCACCAGTATTTGGCTGAGACTGACGAGAACTATTGCCAGAAGACTTGGGTGCATAAGGAGCACAAGGCACAGCACTGTATGGAACAAAGACACGGCGCTTCTTGTTACCAAAGGAAGAAGCACGAGAATTTCCTTCTTCATGCTTCTGAGAGACTTCCATATCCTTCCATGCTCCAGAGTAAGAGCCTGATTGTGCAGGTCCTGGAAAGACTGGAACTTGAAGGGCAGCAACTCATAGCAAAGTGCAGGGTTAAGTCCCTTACAGAACAAATCTTGCTTATCCTCATCATTGGTCACATCCCTGGTTGCATAACGAGCCAGGTGAGTAAACTCACGCCCATAGGCTTCAATATCCTTGCGCCCCTGAGTCAGATCCAGAAACTCCCTCCTTTCGAGATCCATGACGGGCTTAGGGATATAAGAGGCACGAAATGCGGCAACAAACTCCTCCTAGGTAGCAACATGTCCCTGAGCTTGCAGATTCTGAAAACCTTCCCACCAAACACCAGCCTCACCTTCTAGTTGATAGGTGGCGAAGTTGACACGGTCAGCGGGACGGACACCGAGAGCACTGAACTTGCGCTCTATGGTGTGGAGCCAATCATCAGCTTCAAGGGGCTCCTTGGAGTGGGTGAAGATTGGAGGAAAAGAGCGGATGAAATCTCCAAGTGTGACACAGTCGTCAGGACGACGTTCAGTGTTCTGCGCCACACGCTCCAGAAGGCGTTCATTCCTCAGACGGTTGGTTTCAATGTTGTTGAGAACCTCGACCATTGTGGGAGGTGGCGGAAGTTCCTGATCAGCATTGTTGTTTCCTCAACGGCCAAAAAAACCACGAGTACCAGCCGACATCCTGAGGAGAAAACAGAAACCATGAGAATGGATTCACCAAAAAGGGGTACAACAAAGGATGGCAAAACCATATCAAAAGATCATGGTAGAGATGAACATGTGGATTAAAATTATATCAATGCATTAAGTATGGCAGTAGAACAAGCATACGAAATGTATACACTACCAACTTAGATACAAACCATAACAATGGAATGCAAGCATGATATGATACCAACAAGTCACAAAATAATATAGAGCAGGGTTGGAGGCATCCTTAGCAAAGTTGAAAAACAATGCTTCGGTTGCACAGATATATCTTGGAAACTCTGAGCCTTGCAACCAAATACGGAGTACTAAGTAAAAACAACTCAAACCCGTATATCCTAAGAGTTTGAAATGATAGACGAGAAGTGAAAACTTTGCAAAGCATATGAGGTAAGATAACTCAGCAATAGAACAACCTTGGATAAGGAGTAAAAAGAGTCCTATTCAGAGTTTTGCAAATAGTTTATTTTAGCTTTCAAATAGTTTTCTCAAACTCTAGACTCCACATCGACCAGCTAGAAGGGTTTCCTACAGGCAGTCCTGCTCTGATACCAAAATCTGTCAAGACCCGGGATCAGGGCTAGACAAATACCAGATCCTCATCTGATATAAGCCTAACCTAAATTCTGAAACGTGCAGGGAAGATCGGTAACATTACAGAACATACATATCATACATTAATAAGGTAAACTCTTAAGAGAGTTACAAACCAGTCATACAAGCCAGGGGTAACAGACCCATCATTACATCAAACAACGGAAGCAAAAAAGTTGTTCTAAACAACAAACTTAGCAAAGGTCCTAAGAGGCCCTAAAACAGAACTAGCGACCCTTCCATAGATCCTAGGCTACTGCCCGGGAACCCCAACTACTCGTCGACTTCGACGTAGAAACCACCTTCAGTTGGAGTAGCTTCATCTGTAGAAAACATCAAAGAAGCAAGGCTCAGTACCGGGTGTACTTTGCAAAACTTATGGCTAATGGAGTTATTTTGCATAAAGCCATCTTTTGTTTTTAAATCAAGAGGAAGAAGAAACTCGTCTAGTCAGATCATTTTCAAAAGGGGATAAGAAGACTTCAACTCTAGCTCTTATAATACTCTTTGATATCCACCAAGAATCATCATCAACAGATCCTCTCTTCCCAGACTACCCCCTCAAACAACCCCGAGGAAGTACTCTGGATCTCACATTAGTTGACAAGTTTTAACATTCGGTTATAGTTCTCCATGATCTTCACGTCCGTTCCCAAGTCGTCCATAACCGTGGACACGGCTTTTCGAAAAGATTAATAACTCTGGAGGGGTGCACAACTTTACCCACATGTACCAACCGATTCTTAATGCCAAATATTATTAGCCCTCTTCCTTGGAAGGCTGGCAGAGAGTGGGTTACCACGACCTTTACCTTGCTTTCGCCGAGACCATGAGTCACACACTAAGGAGATGCCGCCGTAACGGGTCGAGTCCCGAAGTCGGTCCCTAGCGATGTGAACAGGGTGTGAGATTACGGATGCCGGGCATCTCCCATTCCCTGCCACGCTTACCTACCTATACGAATGCACCTCCTTCACCTCCATTCAAGAATTACTAAGATGCGTATGTCAAATGGAAAGCCCGAACTATGTGACTCATGGAATCTACTAGGCAAGTTAGTTGGTCTAGGGGGTTTCCAGGCCCACGTGTGGTTGTACGCTCGTCTTGGTTCAAGAGGCAAGAACATAGGGTCCTAGGGTGGCAAGTATGGGACTACAAAAACCACAACCCATGTGGCCTCCCATACAAGCCTTAGCATGTTTGTCATCCATCTCTGATCACATCATCACATCCTACCATACTAGATTCATTCGCATCTCCGGTGCATCACCTGAATGATCAGCATTTGACCACTAGCGACGCTCATAAGCCAAACCCTAGTTATGCTAGGAGCGGTGGATCAGGTAATATAGTTCACAAAGGAAAACATGCATCAGATAGGGTTACTCAGTCTACTGATAAAAGACTGTTGAACCGAATGCATATGACGAGAATGAAATACTTTGTAATCATAGGATTCATATGTATGAGTGGGGATTCACTTGCCTTGTCCGTTGTTGGACTGGTACTGCTCTTCGGTGGCGTTGACTTCAGCTTCGAGTTCGGTTCCTATTCGTGAGAACCAATCACCGGAAAAGAGAAAGCAACACTCAACACATGGCATGTGCAATGCTCATACAATATGGATGATATGAAAAGTTAAATAGTGTTGAATTGAACCCTAAAACAATGCTTGATCACTTTAAAGGGGTTCCGAGGATCCAAACCCTAAAACAGGGGAATCATCGGAATCACCTATGGGGTTCAATTGGTTCTTCTAATTAAACTTGCTATCAAAATTGATTAACAATGTATGATTATAGCTTAGTTAGATATGTTTCATTTTTCTGAACATTTTGGTATATTATTTGTATTTTTCTGATTTAAAATGAATTAGTTATGAATTTCTCAAATTTTAATTCATTTTAAATCATTTTTGGAATATTTGGAATAATTTCCAAACTTGGGCCCACATGTCAGATTTTTAATCAATTTCAGAAAACATTTACAGAAAATAATAAAACCCTGACAAGCAGGGCCCACCTGTCATACATTTTCCATTTAATAAAATAATTAGAGAAAACATTTATAGAAATTAGATAAAAGAAAAAGGAAAGGATTATTGCACAGGCATGACATCATTCTGACGTTAGCCAGGAGCAACCTTGCAGATCCTTGATGGATCGATCGATCCAGGGCTCGTGGGGATGCGCTGTGGGGATTATTGGAGAGAGGAGAGTGTGCCGGGTCGAACTGTGATGGCGCCGCCTCTTTTTGGTCGCCGGAGAGAGGACAACGACGACGAACTGCGGCGGTGCACGGTGGAGAGGATGCCAGGGAGCGAGAGGAAGGGACAGAGGGGGTCTACAAGAACCAGTAGCTCACCCTGAGCGCGATGGTGGTGACGGCGACGCCAGGGGCGGTCTGGAAAGGCCGGAATCGACAAAGGTAATGGCGACGGTCGACGGAGGGGGAAACTCAATTTCGACGAGCATGAGGCCTCCCAGCTCGCGTGGCTTGACGAGAACGACAACAGCGACACCACGCTCCTCCTAGGCTACTCCACTGAGCTCGGGGCAGCCCAGAACATCGGCGGCAAGCGAGACTGGCCGAGCTAGGGTTTCGGCGATTGGGGAAAACCAGCAGAGGGGGCGAGAGGCGACGAGATGGGTATGGGGAGAGAGAGCGCAGCGCGGCTGTTCTTATCCACGGCTCTAGGGGCGGCGGCGGTCATCGCAGTGCTCAGGAGATCGACGGCGGGCGCGCTGCCAGGCAGTTGCTTACCGGTGACGAGAAAGAAGAAAGGGGAAAAGGCCGAAGGGGTATCAGGCCAGGCTGGGCCGGCTTGGGCCCCGGGTGGGCTGGCTGCTGGCGGCATAAAGAGAGAGAGGGAAGTGGGCTCGGCCTAGAGGGGGTTAGAAACCTGTTTTATTTCTAGAAATGTTTTTCTACTATTTTTCTGATTTCCCTTTTGTATTTTGAATTCAAATCTGTTTTGAATAATTTCAAATTACAGAAACTTTTGTAATATAACTGAAAACACTAAGGGGCCCTTGGTACTAATTGGGCTCCATGCATTTTGTGTTTCTTTCCAAATATTTTTTTCAAAACCAGATGAATGTTTCAAATAGAGAGGGGAGTTAGGATTTAGGGTTTTGTGGGTTATTTCTTGATTAAACCAAAGTGCAAGTGTTATGCATGCATGCAATGCTCAAACATGTCTTTATTTATATTACACAGAAGGGTGGTATGTTACAGAGATGTAGTTCTAACAATAGGACATATTAACTCTGCATGCAACATGACAAGCTACAAACAAAGATCATGAATAACATGCATTGAAAAACATTTGTTTGTTTCACATACAGAAAACATAGCATAGTGGCAATCAGCCTGTCCCTCATGGAGTAGCAATATAGATGCATAGGACACCTGCAAAGTTCACAAGGGTGACTAGAAACAAATAGCACAAGAACAAGTAATATCACAATATGCATCAATCAATAAGCTTCGGAACACTGCACACAAAATGACAACTATGCTCTCTTAATGGTGCCTAAAGGTAGAAGGTGGAGACTCAATAGTGGTGGAAGAAAGGCCTTTTTGTAAAGGAAGCAGGGATTACAAGTTTCAAAAAGAGCTTCCAAAAATTATGGTACTTGTTAGCTCTCATCCCTCATTGCCCCTATCATAAGCATCTTGAAGTGGTTAAGGTTTAAGTGGCAAATCTGGAGTATATGCTTGAAAAATTATAAGTTGGCAATCTCAAGTCCCTTGAATACGAGGGCCACACCTCATGCATACTCAACTTTGGGTCCAGGTAAGTTCTTGTCACTATAAGTATTTGCATATCATGGAGAACCGCCAATGGGGTACCCCTTCCACATGGTACAGGAGCTTTCCCATAACCAAAATGACAAGGCAAGAAGACAATGAGCATCTCAGCAATCTTTTTATTTACCATATGCATAGCTTTTTATTGAGGATGCCTCATAGATAGCTCATTATGGTGATGCTGCAAATTTCCACCATGATTAGGCATGGCTTAGGCTAGCGGCCTAGGCGTTTCTCTAACACAGGATACAAACTCCATGGACTTACAAGTTCCCTCTTTACTTCACACCGGTGACATCCATAGACAAAAGAACATGATATCAACTGAGTACAGAGTACAAGTGCAATGTTGAAAACGTTCCCCGTGACAGCACGGTTCTGCTAATTCCAACTTATAAGTGCAAGCATATACAACAAAGTTGTCACAATGGTTCAAGTTTATTAGGGGAAAAGAATAAAGTGTGCCATCAAGTTCGTGAGGGCTTTAATCACTAAGCTTTCACATAACTAAATAGTTTTTAATTGGAAGATAGCTGAAAACAAGAATATACTTGGAATGGTGTAACACACCATGCATAGGAGTTTATAGTGGACACTTTGGAATAACTTGGTTTCTTGGGAGTTTGAAGCATGAGTAGAACTTACTAATACAAGTGGAGTCTAGCAAAAGACTGGGAGCAACCAACTAAGAGAGCAATAATGGCCAAAATCATGTAGTGCAACAAAGCATACTAATAAAAGCAAAGAGTGGTACTACAAGTCAAGGACTAAATGATCATAGAGGCTAATGGTGACTTTCTGAGAGTCATAACATGGTGTAAGCATGTGCCAAGTGAACCCAAGCAAAGCATCAAAGGAGAATACCACAATACTATGCTTTTGCATGCTAAAACAATGCATAATTCTTTCAAGGCACACTAAGCAATCCCAATTGTTTGTAACAAGACATGCTACAGCAATAATCACTAAGCATAATGCTAAAACAACACCTAGCATGTCATGCTAAAGTCTAAGTCACAGTCAATGCAAGCTCCTCTTGCACTTCAAGCAAGAACTTACTACTCCTTTCCAACACCAAGCAAACTTATTTGCAAAACAACACAACGAGAACGGGGGTCCAAACTAATTTATTCAAGCAAACTAAACAACCTAAGCAAAGCAAACGAAAACTAAGACGCTCCAAGAACAACACAACTGTGCATGAAACAATAAAAACGAAGTGTCTAGACAGACCTGAGCTTTTTATTGATGAAGAAGGGGATGCCTTGGGCATACCCAAGCTTTGATGCTTGTACCTCTTGGATATTTCTTGGGGTGACACCATGGTGGCATCCCCAACCTTGAGCTTTTTTCCATTCTTCATCTCATTTCATCATTCTTTCTCTACACCTGAAAATTTTCCTTCATACAAAACTTCACACAATCTTCATTAGCAACATTAGCTTATTCAAAAGATATTACACCTCTGGCAAAGCTTTGAAACAGCAAGGCTTTTCACTAAAAATACAAGCTACTATAGCAACTCCTTCAAAAATCTCAATTCACCTAAAGAGAACTCAAAAAGGAATCAATAAGAAGCAAATGCAAATAATGGTAGAAATCTGTCAAAATAGACGAGCAGGTCGGAAATGGGCTTTAACACTGGTTCATAGAAGAATACATCGCCCCACGCAGCGTGCCAGTGTGGCCCCTGCAGCAAAAAGGAGCACCCCCTTTAATACCGGTTCGATCTACGAACCGGTGTTAAAGGCCCTGCACCACCGCCCCGCGCAGCCCCTTCCTTTAACACCGGTTCGTGGCTTGAACCGGTGTTAAAGGGGGTGCGCCTATATAACACACCGCATCCCACACCCCTCTCTCTCATTTTTTCACTCTCTCATTTTGGATCTCACCAAGAGGGTGAGAGGTGTGCTAGTTTGTGTTTTTTTCCTATGCACAAGAGGTTTTCTATGTATACCAAACCGAAAAAAATATAAGCAAACAGATACATCACACGATGAGCCAAAGCGTCACATAGTTCTTTCAGGGAAAAATACATCGTGGGAGTGGAGGACAAGACATACATGTCAGAAGATTATAATAAGTTTGATGAAATTCCTCCCTTCAAAGTGAAGATTGACCCAAACATCCTGTTAAACGGTGCTGATACTCCATGGTTACGGCCGACGGGATCATAAGATTGACTATATGTATTAAATGAGCCATTTTTGGCACACATATGTATCTCAACATGGAAATCAATGTCATATTTATTCCGTTAACACTATATGTATTAAATGAGCCATTTTTCTTCCCGCCATTTTTCTTCCCACCACTTCTCACTATATATATGTAGGATTGGCCTCCATTGTCATTTCACATCTCTAGACTCATATCTGCAACCTCATCACTCTTTCCCATGGCTTCTATCGTACCACTAACCCCCAGGGAGGCTGAGGCGCTCTGCGCCTCGAACTACCCCTGCCCGTCAGAGCAGCGGAGGAATCCCAATTGGCATCCCGACTATTTCCCGACTTGGGAAGCCTTGTTCAGGGATCAGCGTGAGAGGGCGCTCGCCAGGCACGAGGAGGACGACCCACCTCCTCTGAACTTAAACAAGGCCGGTCGTCGGCTGTGGTGGCGCGGCCGGACTCTCTAGAGCGTCATGTCCTATGACACGGCCGCCGAATCTAACCCTCGCCTGCGCTACCCTCAAGTCAAGCCCACGCGTACTCAGCCTTCAAGGTTCAACTACGGCGACCCCGAGGACGATAGCAACGACTGCCACGGCGAGTACGACGACTACAGTGGCGAGTATTACAGATGTAGGCAGGAGCATGACTGAATCACTCCAGCATTCCAAAACAAGTTCTGACAATTGTGACTTAATCTGGCCATGTATCTTAATTTTTAGTTCTTCTATGTATCTTAATTTTCAGGCGTGCTTTGTTAGTTGCGTTATGTACTTTAATTCTAGTTCTATCGTAATAAAATTTTCTTCCCGACCTTTTCCTCCCGCGCATTCTGCCCGCCCTTTCCCATTTGCTACTAGTTTGAATAGTTAGAATTTTATTTTTTTAAAACAAAAAATGTTTTAGGATTAATTATTCAAATGCAAACAATTTTCATGTTGAAAGTTTTGTCAGATTCCAAAGTATATAAAAGATGCTAAATTTAAATATCCAAACAATTCAAAAATGTTAATACAAAATAAATATGATTTGCTCTAATAAAAAAGGGTTAGATTCCTCATCAGATGCTTAATATTTCTTAAGTTCAAAATTTTAGGGTTTGACTATTTTATTTTTGTCTTAATTGAATAATCAAAATTTATATGTAAGTGTTTTAATCATTTTGAAAATTTTCATCTACAGTAACTATAAAATGTTTTTATACAAATGGATAGATCTTATTTTTCTGAAAATTATGATATATTATTCATATTTTTCTGAGTTGAAATGAAAAAGATATGAATTTTCTAAATTATATCCTATTTTTTCAATTAGAAATGCCCGCGCCCCTTTAATGTACGAAATAAATGCCCCCTTCAACACCGGTTCCAGCCATGAACCGATGTTAAAGGGGGGGGTTTATAACGCGCGCGCATTCCTCTTCCGCTTTCCCCCCAGCCAAATCGATCAAACAGAGGAGAGCGAGTCGTCGCCGTCCATGCCCTCGCCGTCGTCGTCTTGCGGGAGCGCTGTCGTCGGGCCGTGCCGTTCCACGCCCTCGTCGTCCACACCCTCGCCGTCGCTGCCCTGGCCGTCGCCGTCCCGCAGGAGCTCCATCGCCAGGCCGTGCCGGTCCACGCCCTCACCATCGCCGTCCACGCCCTCGCCCCGTGCATCCTCTTCCTCTTCCCCCCCGTCGCCGCCGGCGGTGAGCTACCATATATATGCATGTATATTGTATCTATATATGTGTGTATATTGTATCTATATATGTATATATCTATATATGTTTTAATATTTGTATGTGTATGTGTATGTGTATGTGTATGTATATATGTATATTATATCTATATGTTTATTTGTATGTGTATGTGTATGTATATATAGGTGAACATATTGTATCTATAGGTGTATATGTTTTAGTATTGGATCGATTTATTTTGTATATTTGTATGTGTATGTATATATGTATTGTATTGTATGTGTATTGTATATGTGTATATTTGGTGCCACGCCGACGACCACCGCCACCACTATGCCGTCGACCCTGACCTCCTCTACCCTCGCTGAGCCTACACACGCCTCGAGGGTGAGTCGCCCATTTTAGGTAGCCCACGTCGTGCTGGTTCGAACGCACACCTCCACGCATCCCAGCCCCGCTCTCGCCCTAGCGCCGCCAGCCGCCGCCCTAGCACACCTCTCGTTGTCAATATAGCATTGTAATAACCATGCATTGTTAATCAACTTTCATGACAAGTTAATTAGAAGAAGTAAATGTACCCTCTCATATGAATCCAGGGTTTCTCCGAATTAGGGTTTGGAATGACCAAGCATGTATTAGGGTTACATTTCAATACTTTTAACCTGTCATATCATCATCCTTGCTTGAGCATTTCAATAGATGTATTACTGATACTTGTGTGATAATATTATTGTTTTAGAAACTATGGATAAACTCAGTAGAAACCTTGAAGAGGAAGAAATAATGGAGAACATGATCCATGAGGACACCTCACAATATCTAAACTTGGAGGGACATGATGACAGCTCAAGTAGTCATGGAGAAGATGACGACTCCGGTGAACGCACTTTAGTGATTACAAAGTCCGTCGAGGTATATGCATGGATTAAGCCTCTGCTGACTTGCACCGATTGATTTGTATATATGTACATGTATTAATTAACGCTTATTTCTTCTTTTAGCCCTCTGAATCGACCAGCCAGCAACAATCTTCTTCTACGAAAAAGAGCAAGTGAGGCGCGAGCCATCGGTTGAAAGATCGTTCAAAGTTCACGATCGAAGCGGTCTGTGTTGATGGCAGGCCGATGGAGCCCAAGAAGGCCGCAGACAAATTTATACGTCAGGCTCGAGTTCTTGTTAGGGACCAAATCCCAATAACAATTGAATATTGGAATAATCCAAAGAAGGGCGACGGTACCTTTGTCGATTAAAGATCCAAAGAAATGCTTTGGACTTTGCTGTTGGTAAATTTCACCCTACCGCCAGAGGAGGATGAAAATAAACCGGTTATAAAAGAAAAGGTCAAAGATTGGACTCTAAAGAAGATGGTTGAATCTTTTCGCAAATGGAAGACAAAATTGAACAAATTTATCAAAGCTCGCGAGACTCCAGATTTCGAAGACGCATATTATGCGAATATAAGACTTCACTGGCCCAAATTTGTGTCATACAAGGAAGGTGCTATAGCTACAAAGAGGTCAGAAACCAATACGATAAATGCCCAGAAGAAGGAATATCACCAGAGGACGGGGTCAGGTGGCTACATATCTCAGAGGCCTAAGTGGGAGGAAGCTGAGAAGGCCCTGCGCGCTAGAGGGATCACACCCCAGATAGAGGGGTGGGACATACGTGCAAAGACTTGGTTCTACGGAATCGGGGCAAGGTTGGACCCAGAAACGGGATTGTGTATCTTCCCAACAATTCTTTCCAAACTCGTCAATGAACTCATCATGGCATACGAGGAAACAGCCGCCAGGACCTTCCATCCCGACAGAGAGAATGACCAGCTGACACATGCCATCGGTAAAAAAGAACACCCTGGACTAGCACGAGGTACAGGGGGTATGACATGGAAGAATGGGTTTGCCAAGTGGGGCAACTCTTACAGATGGCGTGGCAGAAAACAAAAAGAGTGTACAGACCGAATGACACAGATAGAACATGCACTTGTGGCGCTGTAGGCGCAAGTGAATGCACAAAATAGCCAGCAAGCTACCGGCCCATATCAGCGGCACGAAGAGCCTGCATTGGAAGCTGCCGGTGGCCCAGACTCTGCGCGGAAAAGCAGTGTGGCTTTCACGGAGAACGTGCAGCCCACGCTTGAAATGGCGGGTCCTCGATACCCTGTGGATGAGATCACGGAGAGCGAACATGCTGAGCTGCATGTGAGATTAATGGGCTTATCCATTAAGGTGGCGGTCGGCTATGCCTTACCTCCTGTAGCTGGTGGAACTTACCACTGCTGACCGATTCTAGATGGCTATGTTATTGTCGGGGTGGATGAGGTTGTGAAGGAATATGAGGAATCACAGCTTGACCATGCTACAGGTGAAGGGGAAACTCGACTCAAATTTGCAGTGAAAACAACCATTCTTTGGAAGAAGGAACACATCATGCTTCCAAATTGGAGGCCATTGGCACCCCCACCGTCTCCGCAGCGTCAGTAGTCTGAGCTGCCTCATCCATCTCCGGGTCATTAGAATACTCCCATGTCATCTCTGCCACTTCAACCGTCTCCGGCGCTTCAGCCATCTCCTGCGCGTCAGCCATCTCCGGCGCTTCAGCCATCTCCTGTGCGTCAGCCATCTCTGGCGCGCCAGCCATCTCCTGCGCGTCAGTGTAAGCGGAAGAGCACTGCCACGAAGAAATCCGCAGGAAACCATGCACCGAAGAGTTCAAGAAACTACGTCCCACAGCCTTCCGCCAAGCCATTGCCGGTATTACCATGGAATCATAGTGACGAGGAGAACAAGAGGATCTCAGAAGAAGAGGTCAAGAAATTCTTTGCACCTAGACGGGTCGAGCCAAAGGATAAACTAGATCCGGCGGTGATGGAGAAGTTTTATAATAATCTTTTGAAACTTGAAACCCCACTTGTGCCGGACTACGAGCGCCAGATTATAAAGGGGGATGCAAGGCGGAGGGACTCTGAAAGTAGTAGTCATGCACCCCAGAAAAAAGTTCCCATGCTCGGAGAGCAGGAAAACCAATCATGCGCCCCGCTCCAAGTGTTAGACACACGGATAGCTCCTCCTGTAAATGATTACGAGGAAGAGCTACAAAGAAAGGCCAATGAGATGGGGATGACTGACATTGCATACTTGAACATCGTGGGAGACCACTTGCCCAAAGGCAATGTCAACCCCATACAGCCATGGAAGTACGGGAAGAATCTCGTCAAGAAAGAGGAGATCAAGAATCTACCAACAAAGATGCGAAGATTGCATAAGTGGTACCTTGATTTCTACAAGACGAGAAATGAAGAATGGATCACAGCGCATATAAGAGATCAGATTTTCTTGTGCGGAGACAACGAGATCACCTTCAACACTCAAGACTTGCATTTTTTTATTCAATCAGAAGGAACTCGACAAAGCTGCCATCAGCCTTTATTGTGTGTAAGTACTATTTCTGTAATTTCTATCTCAGCTCATTCAATTCATTAATTGCATGTATATATATGCTCACCATATATGTATATACTATTATGCAGGAAAAAGGTTATGGAATGCATGAAAGGAGGCCGACATTGGGTTCCTTGACCCAAATAGAGTTCATGAACAAGTGGTAAAACACAGACCCGGGCAAACAGAAGATTTCTTGCTAAGGTCTTTACTGAGACTAAAACCAAAAGGGAAATACTATTGCCTTACAACTCCTCGTGAGTGTTACCCTCTCTTGTACACATTATGTTTCGGCTTACTCGATGTTAAGTGTAACTGATGATGAGTTACGCGTGTGAATGTTCCACTTTATTCTGCTAGTCATTCAAGTTGACGCAGGAAAAGTCCTTGTCATGGACTCGTTACGAAAAGACCAAGATCTATGGGCATACTTTAAAGAGATGCTCCAGAGGTAATTTCAATCTTATTATCGCACTAGATCGGCAACTTTCGTGACAACAAGTAATTACTTACTCCTTAATCCATTTTCTTTGCCGGACAGGGTTTGGAAAAGGTTCACGGGCAGTGTCGTGGGTGAATGGTCAGAAGAACTAAAATTTGTAGATCAAAATATAAGTAATACTAGCCAGCTAGATCTGTGTATCTCTTTTACTATGCTTTCAATTCCATTATATCATGCTTTATTGATTATTATTTTGATTGAACTCTCTATTCTCGTAAAGTGCGCGTAGCAGGGAGCCAGCAATAACTTATGTGGATACTACGTTTGCGAGTTCATTCGCAACGCGATATGTGCAATGGGCCAAGCCGCACTAGAACAACTTAGAGTACGTAAACGAAGTACACAATATTATTTTATTACCATCAGTTGTGTTGAGTTTCATTCTTATATATATTGACCCTATTCTTCATATATATTTAGATCGAACGGATGCAGGACAAACTCCTACCATTTGACCGCATACGAGCCATTCAAGAGGAATTGGCGGGGTTCAAACTTGATGAGGTTGTCACGCCTGGCGGATAACTCTTTAGATATCCAAAATAAACGTGTATGGAGATGATATATTGTATATATGCTTGAACGTGTTTGTCTTGTACTTGATGCTTCAACGGAGAATACCACAATAACGATGTTTGTGTATAATAATAGTTGCTTAATTATTCATGTACTCGTATGTACCGATGATGTATGTGTATACCACTCCCGATCGATCCCCCTCTCCCCCCCCCCACGTCCCCGTCGTGCCGCAGAAATCCTCCCAAAACGGGGCGGCGGCAGAACTCTGTCACGGCAAAGATTTAGGCCGTTTTACTGCCGTGGCAGAGAACCTTTAACGCCGGTTCGTGTTACGAACCGGTGTTAAAGGGGGGGCTAAGCTCTGCGGCAGCCCCACGTGCGCCACCCTTTAATAGCGGTTCGTATAAGGGGGTGTTCTGCACTAGTGGACAGAAATCTGTTTCGGGACAGCAACTCCCCAAATCTTACTTCCCTCTCATTAGAGGTCATTCTTGGCACAAAAGGCAAACAAAAAGGATAAGGAGAGGTCATTACTGAAGTAATAACTTCCAAGACTCAAGGAAACTCTTGGGTTATCTCCCAACAAGTACTTTTCTTTAACGCCTTTAAGTTAGGCACAAGAAGCAAGAAGAATCAAGTATTTTCAAATGAATAAGCATTAACATCAAATCTTGCTTTCAAAGGAGGAGCAAAAAGCAACCTCTCTCTTCTCATAGGAAAGTGTTCAATACCTTTCTTGAATGGAAAATGATATTTAATGGTGCCTTCTTTCATATCAATGATGGCACCAACTGTTCTAAGAAAAGGTATTCCCAAAGTAATAGGACAAGAAGCATTGTATTCAACATCCAAAACATAGAAATCGATAGGGACATACACATTGTTAACCATGATGAGAACATCCTTGATACTCCCCATGAGTTTCTTCTTAGCATTATCATTGAGTGGGACATCCAAATAACAATCTTCCAATGGTGGAAAATCAAGCATTTCATAAATCTTCCTAGGCATAATAGAGACACTAGAACCAAGATCACATGAAGCTTTGAGGTCAAAGTCATTCACTTGCATATTAATAATGGGTTCCCAACTATCTTCTACTTTACTAGGAATAGAAGCTTTGTGTTGTAGCTTCTCTTCCTTAATCTTAACAAGAGCATCTGTAATGTGTTTGGTGAAAGGAACATGCATATCACTAGCATCAGGCCTTCTAGCAAGCTTTTGCAAGAACATAATCACTTCAGAAATATTGCAGCCATCAATATCAAAGTCAAACTTGGCATCACTAGTAGTAGGCTCAATAGGCTTAGGTTCAGGAGGAGGAGGAATAGGGACTACTGGTTGTTTAGTGGTGATGGTGCACACACTATTGTGTCTACCAATTTCAGCTTCCCATTCCCACTTAGCATGGAGTTGAGCTAACAGCCTAACATTTTCATCAATAGTAACTTGTATGGCATGAGCAGTAGCAAAGGTGTTTTCCATAGTTTCAGGTTTAGCAGCCATTTTATTAATCAAGGAAGACTGAGCTTCAGACAAAGAGGATATATTTTTCTCAACAGTTAAAAGCTTTTCCTCTATAGTCTTATTGAAAGTGGTTTGTTTACTAATAAAGTCTTTGAGCATGACTTCAAGTTCAGAGGGGGTATTTCTAGCATTATTGTAAGAACTTCCATAGGAATTTCCATTATTAGGAGGATAAGGCCTATAATTTTTGTTTCTACCAAAATTACTCCTATAGGCATTGTTGTTGAAATTGTTGTTTCTAATGAAGTTCGCATCAACTTGCTCTTCTTGAGCAACCAAAGAGGCTAAGGGAACACTATTAGGATCTAAAGGAGCTTTCTCATTAACAAGCATAGCCATAATAACATCAACCTTTTCACTCAAAGAGGAAGTTCCCTCAACGGAATTTACCTTCTTACAATGTGGAGCTCTTTCAACATGCCATTCAGAGTAGTTAACCATCATATTATCAAGGAGCCTTGTTGCAACACCCAAAGTGAGGCCCATAAAGGTACCTCCAGCAGCTGAATCCAATAGATTTCTTGAGGAGAAGTTCAAACCTGCATAAAAAGTCTAGTGAAGACTTCCTTAGCCTCCCCGGCAACGGTGCCAGAAAAAGCTTGATGGCGCCTAGCACTTGTTGTGGGACGCTTCGTTGGAAACTCCAAGAGCAAGGTGTGAAGCAGCACAGCAGCAAGTTTATCTCAGTAAGAAACCGAGGTTATCGAACCAGTAGGAGGAAGGAAACGTCACACAGGTGTTGCTAGCAACACGGAGACCTGCACAAGACAAACTCAAGACTTTGCCCCAACGAATCAGTGAGGTTGTCAAGCTCACCGGTTTGCTGTAACAAAGGATTAAACGTATGGTGTGGAAGGTAATGGTTTGTAGCAAGGAAACAAGTAACAGTGGAATATGTATCAATGGTAAAGATTGGACCGGCGTCCATAGTTCACTAGAGGTGCTCTCCTTAGATAAACAACATGGCATGAAGGGTAAACAAATTACAGCAGGGCAATTGACAGGAACTGAGCAGGGCATAACAATGCAATTACTAGTCAGAAAGATCCTATGAGATTCAATTGGGAAATACAACAAGATACATAGACCGCCATCCAACTCCATCTATGACTAGAAGTCCACCTTCATGTTATCATCCGAACCCCCTCCATTATTAAGTTGCAAGCAACAGACAACTGCTTTAAGCAAAGTGTGTAAGGTAAACAGTCCACATGTTCCATGAATAAGAGACCGTTGTTTTCTCCCTAGTAGAAACGGCACATCTACAACCGAATAGATTATTGTCACTTCTCTTGGAGACTAGAGGCATGAACCCACTATCGAGCATAAATACCCCCTTTTGGAGTCACTAGCAACTACTTGGCCAAGATATCTACTAACAACGGAGTGCATGCAAGATCACAAACAACATAGACATGATAGAATCATCAAGACAAAACCATTAATCAAACCTACATAATAATCTCAATATCCATCGAATCCCCACAAACACAACATGCATGATTACAAATAGATTAGATCTTGATCATGAACGGAGCTGACAAGATCTATACATGAAAACACAAAGGAGGAGATACAAGCATCTAGCTACTACATGGACCCATAGTCCAAGGTGGAACTACTCACGCATCACACCGGAGAGAAGGCCTTCGGTATGATCTCCCCTCCCACAGGGTGCCGGGAAGAACCTCAGATCCCCCCGATCTAGGGACGATGGTGGCGGCGGCTACAGACGGTTTAATGGATATTTGATCGGGTACTCAGGGTTTCTGCATCGGGGGCTTCTTATAGGCGAAGGAGGAGGCCGAGGCAGCGGCCAGGGTAGCCAAACCCTAGCCAGGCACGGGGCTGGGCCCACCCGCTCCTGGGGTGGGTCTGCCCCCCTAGCTGGCCCCTCCGGCTCCCCTCTGGACTTCTTGTTCCCCATGGAAAGTAATTGACTTTTATGTTTGTCTCGTCCAATTCCGAGAATATTTATTTACTAACTTTTCTGAAACGAAAAACAGCATAAAATAGGCATCTGGCACTGTTGCAACTTGTTAGTAGGTTAGTACCAGAAAACATGTAAAAAGCACCTCAAAGTGTGTACAAGTAAAGCAAAGTAGATACTAAACAAGAATGGGGCATCAAAAATTATAGATACGTTTCCGACGTATCATCTATGATGCTCATCAAGCATATATTGCCACATGAGGACTTTGGTACTAGTTTGGATGGTGTTCAAAAGCCCAAGAAAATCTACAACAAGGCTCAGAAGACCTCTCACCCTTCCAATGCCCCTGAGTCCTTTATGCGTGATGCAAGGGCTAGTGGTCGTCGTCCCGTGGTGTCCCCAATGGCACGCGAGGTCAAGCAGCTCACTTGGTTCCAGCGGCGCTGTTTGACACGAGAAGAACGTACGGAAACGCCTCCGCAAGTATGTGCGGGAGTGGTAGTTTCTCTCATGCGCACCGGGTACGGTAAGATAAAGGAAAAGTGCGGGCGTGCCAGTGTATAATAAATACACAAAGAAAACAAATAGGTGGGAACAGTATTTCATTAATCATTTGAGATAACAAATACAATTCCCGAAGATTTGCGCTCCGTGGCCTACTAGCGTGGCCAGCCTGACAACGTCGATTGTAGGATCTCCTGGTTCCCGGGGCCTCGGAAGGCTCCCAGTTAATTACTCCCGTGGGTTACGCCGCAAGACACCTCCGATTAAGCCGCGTGGTCGTCTTTGTCGTATTCGCTTCACGTCCTGCATATATGGTGGTGGTGATGGTGTGTGTGGGCAGCGGCAGAGCCCGTGTCCTCGTCGGTACACGCGCCGCTAAAAGCGTGGCCTTTGCTCCGGCCTCGCCCGCCCTCGCCGTTGCGCCTCGTCGGTCTTGAACGGCGATGAAGAATTGTTGACTTAGATGGATGCAGTCCGCTTGGCTGGGACTTCTTGACGACCTTGCGGCTTCGTCGGGGTGTGCAAGGGGTATGCCTTGCAGGAGTATTTTGTAAGGAGACCAGTGTCGCTCATATCGGCATGGCCGGCATGGTCGGTCCTTCCGTCTCGATGCAGCGCCGAGTTTACGGCAGCCGGCGTGACCAAAGGCGCCGTCTCGCGGCATCACGAAGTGGTCGTTTGTCGAGGGCCTCATCTCGCGCGCCGCGTGCTCCGCGGCAATGGATGCCCTCCAAACCTGTACGCTACGTCTTTCACCTGTTGGAGAAACTGTGTACACCGAGAGGCATATCACAACACTTTGGTAGGATCTTGGGCACGTGCACGTGCATGGGAAAACCCATCACGTACTAGGCCTTGCATCCATGCACGTGACATGCGATCATAGCTCCACTTGCACATGGACCACCAGGACCAGCCATCTTGGACCTGTACTCCTGAGTTGTACGCTGGTCCGAACCGTGTCCGTCTGCTCGGCCATCTTGGACCTGTACGCCCAGCTGTGTGTCTACTGGCCGAGATCGGTCCGTGCTGCACAGGTCTTCATCTGCCCAATTGCACTTGGATTCGGACCTGTACGCCGTCGAGCCGAGCTTCGGTCCATGTTGCACCAGTCTTCGTCCATGGCGGTGACGAGCTATTGTCGCACCGACCGGCGGACTGGTTACACTTGGAGTCGGACCTGTACGCCGTTGAGCTGAGCTGAGCTGAGCGTGATGTAGTCGGGATGCATGTTAGCGACCCCAGCTTCCGGTGAGCGAGTCGTCGCCTCCGGCAGTGGAGGGCGTCTTGATGGTGTGGACAGTGCACCGGCCGATGGGCTGCTCCATGGCGCGCTCCAGCAGCGCGTATGCTAGCACTGGTCGATGGGCTGCTCGTGGGCGCGCTCCGGCGACGACGATGGTGCTGTTCAGCGCGCGATGATGGCGTCGTGCTCCCCGGCTCCGTCCATGATGGCGACGAGCTACTGTCGCATCGACGGGCGGACTGGCGCTGCTGAGCTCTGCGGCGGCCTCCATGATCCCCGGACGAGACTTTCACCATGCTACCTGTGAAGGAAAACAAGGAGAAAAAAACCATACAAGAGCCTCACCGTTGGGCAAGATGACCTTATTGTCCATGCCACCAATCTCCTTGCTTGGCCTTGTTTGTGTTTGATCTCGCCTCAGGCCTGCTTCTAGGCGTGGCCTCCAGGGAGATGAGATGATGCGATCAAGAGAGCTAGCTCTGCCTCCTTTTCCTTGACCTGCCAGATGCGATCTCCCGAGCGGCGTCCCGGATGCTGGATGCGATCTCCTAATCTCTACCCGGCTTGTCGCTGCGCCTCCCGTGCATGGGACATGCATGTACGCTTGATGGCTTGACAAAACTATGCACGGGTGCACAGCTAGCTAGCCTCCCGCACGCATGATCCAGGTCCAGACTCGTATCTTCCTGCTTGCCCTGTACGCCACGCTCTGTATGTCCACCGCCGCGCTGTCCGAGTTAGCCGACTTGTACACTCGGAACCTTATACATCGTCTTCAGCATGTACGCCTCCTGCCGACGAGCAAAACTCGTCCGCCGGGCTGTGCTTGTGGTAGAGTCCAACCTGTACGCCGCGCATGCCCGCCGGTGCCGAGTACCGAAGAGCTGCGCGCGCGGAGGACAGCGTGTTGGCGAGCCCCGTCGGCCTTGTTTTATCAACTCCGGCTCTGGCAAACGAGACGCGGGCTGGTCCGTGCCATCAGGCTCCACGCCTCCGGCAACCGGTGGCGACCGCGAGCCTCCCCGGTGCCAGCCGATGGGCTGCGCGTAGGCGAGCTCCGGTGTTTCGATGTAGTTGTCGCTGTATCTTCTCGCAGCCCCCGACAGCGGCGATCCGATGGCGTGGACGACGCACCGGCCAACGGGCTGCTCCTTGGCGCGCTCCGGCGTTTTGGCAAGCTTCGTTGGCTAGCAGTCTGCGTCTTGGACGAGCTCTGGTGGTGTCGGGCTCCTCGGCTCCGTCCATGCAGTTGCTCCGCGTGTGTGGGAGCCTCCATCCGACATGCTAGCTGTGAGGAAGAGGAAGACAAGGCAGACGCACGTTCACCCGTGCTGCTTACCATTGGGGAAGATCGGCCTCACGTCCATGGCTTCGGATCTCCTTCCCAGATCGTTTCTGCAAGTGGCTTGTTCTTGTGCGTGTTCTCTTCTGGCTCCTCCGCTCGTTTTCTCTCTGCCGCGTCTTCCTTCTACCTGGGTATATATATAGGCGGAGGATAGAGCTGCGCATCGCGGTCGTTTGGCTGTTGCCGATTTTCTTGGAATAGATAGCGATGGAAACGTCCGGACTGTTTATCTCCTCCGCTTAACTTCTTGGCGCACACGATCTGCACAGTAAGATAAAAAGGAGAATAAAACCATACGTACCTGGTTGCACGGCTGCCTGTGGGCCCCTGGTCGCCGCGTGATATTCTAGTCGAGCCCAGGCAGTTTAAACGTAGCTAATCTCTTATCTTCGTTGTCCAGCTGGCTGGTTATGCACAAGTATCTGCATGCGTACGTATACACGTACAATCGCCCCGCTGCATCCATGGAGAGTCCAGACGCTAGCTAGCTAGGAAGACTCCTACAGCTTACGATTTGGCTAGCTATATTTGGAGTCCATCAGCTACCCTGGTTGCAATACCAACATGTGATGCTAGTCCATGAACCTGTAAAATAAAGCAAAGAGAAATACATGTATGCATATAGAAGTAGTATACTTGTATCCACGACTTTCAAATATCATGCAGTATTTTAACTGGTACAAAATCACGTCAAACAGGCGCATCCTTTGCATGGGCATATATACTCACAAGGTCCAGTATGAGGAGTACCGGAGGAGCCATGAGATGGCACACACTCAGTAGCTCATTTTTCACCATGTGTCTGGTGCCACTGGCAATCCACCTCCTCCTACTGCTCTGGAACCTTATGCTCAATGAAACAATTCAGGGATCAACTATGGAGATCTTGAGAGTCACCTGTTTCCTCCACCTCCGTGGGAACCTATTCCTACAGCTGATGATGATCATGATAAGTATGATGAAGAGGAAGGGGACAGGGATGACTATGACGAGGACGAGGATGCGTGATATTCTGGGACGCTAGCATCGCTCTTTTTCCTTTTTGGCGTTTCGATGCCAAAGGGGGAGAATTAGTTCTATTAGGTCTCGGATTTGCATGGGTTGGGCGCAAGCACTTGCCTATTTTTCATTCATTTTATTTGCTTGCTTGTGCCCTTTTAGCGTGAACTTATTTGCTATTTGTGATTGGTGTTGTATAAGACTCTGTCGTGTGATACTCTGTATGGATCTCTGGAATTCTGGATTTATCATGTGGATCTACTCATATGGAATTCTGGATTTATCTATGGAGTGTGGTATTCTATTGATGGCACATGGAATTATGGTATTGTGGGATGTGCTTGGAGCCTAATATTCTCATTTTTCACTTTGGCTATTCTCACATCCCGGTGGTATGACTTTATTTCCTAACTCACCTTGTTTTATTTGTCTTTGTTATGAAAGTGGCTTGCTCTTTAGTATGTGCATTTGTATTCAAATGCAAATTATAAATATGCACACATTTAGGGGGAGCCGCTTTGATTTCCTTAAGGTGTTGTTAGTAGGTTTCATTCCAAATCCAAGTATTGTCATCTAAGACCAAAAAGGGGGAGATTGAAAGAACATTTTATAATCCCTAGTATTTTGTGTGTTAGATAACAATATCAAGGATTATTTAATGTGTGTTGAAGTGCTGCAGATTTCTATCTTGAAAAAGGAAAAGGAAACTGCTTTGGGGGGCGGATAATCCACCCCTACCACCCCATTCCCAGAAGGGCGCAACCCCCAGAGAGGGGGCGGAGTATCGGCCGGATTTTCCGGCATGGCCAGAGAATCCGCCCCTCAAGGGGGCCGGATAATCCGCCCCCCAGGATCAGCTTCAAGTTTGGCAAGGCGCAACCCCCAGAGAGGGGGCAGAGTTTCCCCGGACTTTCCGGCTCTGGGGCGGATTTTCCCCCCAGGCTGGATAGTCTGCCCCTTGAGGGGGGCGGATAATCCGCCCCTCGAGGATTTTTACCAAGTCAAGACCTGCGTCGCTCTCTGTATGGGGGCGGATTTTCCCCCGGAGTTTCCGTCCTAGGGGCGGATTTTTTCCCCAGGGTGGATAGTCCGCCCCTATTGGGGGGCGGATAATCCTCCCCCAAACTTCTTCAACGGCCAGATCTGGGCAGGGGTATTTAAGCCAGCCTTCCCCCTCCTGCCAGACCTCTTGGTTCATTCGAAAAAGTCAAGATCTGATCTTCAAACTTCATCCAAGAGAGCTCCACCTAGATCTACCCAAAGGCCCCGTCCCTTGGGGAATCGAAGGAGGAGGACTCGATCTTCAACAACTGCAATCAAGCGCTTCATCTCCTCTCCATTCATTTGGAGAATCTCCGATCTAGTATTTCTTGCAAATATCTAGATCCTTGCTTTTGATTATATTGATAATCCTTGTTCTTGTGACAGCTTGTTTTCATTATGGGAGCCCCCAATTCAGTTGTGGGTGTGCGCCCCAGTAGAGTTGTAAAGGCACCGGTTCCCGCCTCGAAGGGTACCAATAGTGGAGAAGGTGGATCAGGACTTTCGTGGCGAGATCCATCGGATAATAGGGTGAGGCATATTGTGGCGTGGTGGTCTTAGAACCGCCCACCTCTCCAACGCAGATGTACTTCCCTTAACAAGGAAGGAACTGCGGTAAAACAAATCCCTGTGTCTCCGCATGTTCCACTACGGTTTCCTCGCTCCTCTCGTTACGTGCTTAGTAGCTAGGTTTGCATATAGAGAAATTTTCGTAGTTGCATATCTACAGAATTTACTTTATGCCAAGCCTAAAATTAAAAAGGAACTAAAAATTGAGTAGCAACTATTCACCCCCCCCCCCTCTAGGTACCCACACGATCCATTTCACAAGTCGTGCTCGATCATGATTAACACAGATATAAAAATATTAATTAATGGAGATAAACTAATGAGTATCTTAAAACTTACAGCGGTTGTTAGAATTTATGTCTTAATATCTCTCTTGCTTATGCAGAAATGCCATTTTGATCAAACACTAGGCGTGTATACGACTCTGACTCCTCTGTAGAAGAAACATAGAATTTCTATGAGCTTCACTAATTATAGACAAGAAAAAAAAATGAAACAACATATGCCCCCTTTTGATATCTTCTTTTACTTTTATTTGTGTAAGTTCTCCTTGCATAAGCTTTCTTAGCATCTTTAATTCTAACATCTCTAGTTCAAAGTTTTCTTTTAGTAATGTTAAGTAAAAACTATTATATCGTATTGCATTGCATATAGGACCATATAAGTGATTTATAAGGCTTTAGAGAATAAATAGTCTACCTTCATCTTTCTTTAGGTTCGACACTTAAATACTTATTGAATTGTGCTATGGTGATTCCCTGTACTTGGGATTATCACCCACTCCGCTTTGTTCTTTTTCGGCACACATTGCTCCTTCCTATCTCCATTTCTATAGGGCTAAAATTTAAAAGAAAACGGTCATATTCCCCTGGGGCCTACGCGTCTCATTGACCTCCACGTCGCATGTGCGCCACACATCCTCTATAAAAGGAGACAGAGGGCCCCATCCAACCTTATCTCTTTCCGGCCCATCTTTCTCCTTCACCCCTTTCTTCCATGTATATTTTTCTCTTATTGTTCCTCTTGTTAGCATGAGTTTCCTAGCCAATCAGTTGCCGGAATAAGGGGTACTCCATGTGAAGGTCCTCCCACTGGATCCCTTTTGTGAACACCTCCTTGGCCAAATCGAGGTCATCTTTCCTGACGGTTGAAGCCCTCCGTGGATGTTGGTCTCGCATCCAACCTCCTCCCCTCTCCAAATAGTGCATCCTCTTCAAGGTGAGGTCCTACAGGGGCTGCATGCTGGTGTTCCCTGCTGCCTCCGGCTACGGGTAGCCATGGCCGGCTCCAAGACCTCTAGTGGTACATGCTGCCTTCGGCTCGCTACAACCATGGCAATGTTGCTAGTGCACTCACCCTGCTTTGTAGTGCTACCTCTCGTCTTCAATGCTACGAGCGATGTCCCTAATGCTACAAGAAGCCACCAAAGATGCTACCTAAGGCGTTAGGAGTTGCTACCATTGGGGACAACCTGTTCTACCACCTGCATGGGCGGATGATACAACCTCGCTAGAGCGTTTTGCTACGATGCTACAATAGAATGAATTTTTTGTTATAAAACTTTTTTTTGCAACAATAGAATAATGGTTTTGCTAAGGTGTCTTAGACGATGTCTCTGACGATGTCTCCGACAATGTTTCCGATGAAGTATGGTTTAGCACAACTTTTTTTGACGAGATCTCGTCAGACTTTTTTATGCAACAGTCTTTTCTGCCAAAATCGTTTTTTACTACGTACTACAATGCAGCAAAAACATGAAGCAAGATTGGGGGCCTTAGATGGACACATGTCGCGCAGAGGAGGCCGAAGATCTTAGGAAAATATCCCCCGAGATACGTGTAGTACTGTCCAAAATTTAATGGGCTCATTACCGGAAAAATGATTTTAGCTGAGTATATATTTGTTCATGTTCCGCACTTAGAAAACATTTTTTTTGCCAGAGTCTGTCACACAAACGACAATCAGCAACATCCACAAAGTCCTAAAAGAACACTCGGCAAACTGCCATAAAATACTTGCAAACATCGGATACTCGTCAAAATTAAAAATTACACCTGGCAAAGTTCAAAAAAACACCTGCAAACATTGGATAATCGGCATTATAAAAAATACACACTTGGCAAAGTTCCATAAAGCACTCGCAACATTGAATACTCGGCAAAATAAAAGAAAAATACTCCGCAAACTGTCCACACTCGGCAAAGTGTCATAAAACACTTGCAATCATTGGATATTCGGCAAACTATAAAAATACACTTGACACATCGCGCACACTCCATAAAGTGCCATAACACACACAAACATTGGATACTCGGCAAAATTAAGAAAATACACTCGGCAAACCTATGCCCAGTTTGAACTAACATATCCTTAGCGTAGTTACCTTTGTCACTGTTGTATGACACCCTGATGTCATCCAGGATACTATCGCTCCACCTCGACCAAGCTCGCCCCACGGCACATGCACTACTACAGAACAAACAAATTACCTCGCGATGATCCTTGTCTTAAAGAGTACAAATCCAGTAAACCTCCATTTATGTCACATATATATCAGCCACGTATTGTTGAACTGATTGCTCGATAAAGGTTAAATGAAAACAAAAAAAAACTAGGCATATATAAATGTATAATCCATTGAAGTAACCCTACCTGGCTATATATTTGGAGGGAGAATCCATAAGGGAGGATAAGCGCCATCCTTCACAAAGTATTCTATGTATGTGATCTGCTCCACACCTCCGTTGATGCTTTCGTCTTCTCTGTAGTATAGAGGGTCACAATCATCAGTCGAGCTCTTTAAGGACGACTTAACCTTGACGCCAAGGGGGTTCTCATCATCACCTCGCCTCAAGCACCGTTGGTAGGAGTAATAAACGTGGTTCCTCTTCACGCCACCGTGTCCGACTTCTTGTGGCAGGTGCACCGCCTTTGAGCATGTTGGCCCCAAGAACAAGGCGTGGTCACCTAAACTTGTCATCTCCACCCACCTATACTTGTACGTCGTCTCATCGTCGACTAGCTCAACTACTTTGAAGTAAGTTCTCCAACGCGGCCATTGACAATACCTCAGAACCATCACGAGCCTGCCACACAGCTCAACGATGTACCTGGGGTTCTCTTCAAGTCGACCACCGTAATTTGGGATGTATGCGATGTTGATACGGTGGACATCTATGACCACTGGCTCACCGTGTTGATTCAGGGCAATTTCAAACTTGGCGACCGAAACATCATATCGATGGACGCCATAAAGCTTGCCGTTGCAGAAAGCGATATCCACGAGGCAGCTTTCATACCCAGTAAACATTTGTGTGGTCCATCCGCCCACCGGACAGTCAACCTTACAAAGTGCAAGGTCATGCTTATCGGTGATGGCGGCGAGGATGCAGCCACCTGATGTGGGCACCTCAGAGAAGACGACCTTCCGCAAGACTGACCGGTTCTCGGAGCTCTGTTTTGCATGGATGATACTTTTTTGCTCGGGCGATGAGTATACCACCTTGTCACCTGAGAAGAGGTTCACGATCCCGAGCGGGGCCTGCGACGAGACCACCCAGCCGCCGTCGTAAGCACCGATGAGGCACCCACCTGCAGCCTCGCTAGGGATCGGCACACGTGGCAAGACCACATCGTCTCCAGGGCAGTACACACGTTTTGTGTTGTCGCCGCCGCGAGGGTCGAGCATCAGCCACGGGAGAACGGGCCTTGGTGGGATCGTCAACGCCAAGGCGCGCCACGAAGCGCATACGGCGACGAAGCAGACGCGGTCGCCCGGGGCGGCCAACAGGGCATGCACCATGCCGAGGAGATCGTTGAGCAGGCTGGACCATTGCTCTGCCGCCGTCTCGATGCTAGCCATGTTCGTCGGCTTCTAGCTTTGATAGGCTTTTCTGATTTGGCACCAACCCTAAAGTTGAGATCGATCGACCGACCTGTTACAATCGCGACAAGAAGATAACGAAGAACGAAAACGAAAAACACAGCAAGGAGACACAGATTTAACGTGGAAAACCTCTCCAACAAAGAGAGGAAAAAACCACGGGCGCCAGCCAGCGAAACTTCACTATATCGAGGAGTGTTTACAAACGCCGGGGATTTCACAGATGCAACTCTCCCAACCGGCGGCTTACAAGGGGTTTATATATCGGTGGAAACCTAGGTCTTCGACGATCCGTACCGTACCGCGGGGGGCTGTCGCCCCCCGCACCCCCCACAGGCGTCCCCGTTGGGCACGGTGTGGGCCAACTTCAGACTCGTTATACTCGGCCCAAGCCTCCCGGCGACGGGCCTCGCTCCACTCGTCAGAAGTTGGCCTATACTTTGTAGAATTTGGATCAACATATAACAAACTCCACCTTGAGACAAATTCCTCCTTGTAGCATCAACAGCAACCATCTCCCTGAACAAACAAAGCAAATACTTTCGGCGCCAATAGCCACTTGGGCTAATCAGTTAAACCAACTAAGTTCGAGCAAAGCTCAAACTTAGCAACAGGAACAGGTTTAGTCATCATATCAGCAGGATTATCATGAGTGCTGATCTTGCATACCTTTAATTTACCTTGAGCAACAATGTCTCTAACAAAATGGTACTTGACATCAATGTGCTTAGTTCTCTCATGGAACATCTGATCTTTTGTAAGGTATATGGCACTTTGACTGTCACAAAACAAATTAATGCAAGAATCATCTCCACAAAGCTCAGCAAACAAACCTTTCAACCAAACAGATTCTTTGCAAGCTTCAGCAATAGCCATGTATTCAGCTTCAGTAGTAGATTGTGCAACAACAGCCTGCAATGTAGCCTTCCAGCTAACAGCACAACCTCCAACATTAAACACATAACCTGTGAGGGATCTTCTCTTATCCAAATCGGCAGCAAAATCTGAATCCACATAGCCAACGAGTCCCTCACCGGTCCTGCCAAACTTTAAACAAGCATTGGAAGTGCCAAGAAGGTACCTGAAAACCCACTGAACAGCCTTCCAATGTTCTTTACCAGGATTAGCCATGTATCTACTTATCAAACTCATAGCATATGATAAATCAGGACGAGAACAAACCATGGCATACATCAAAGAACCAACAGCACTAGAATACGGCACCTTTGACATGTACTCAAACTCTTCATCAGTAGTAGGACATTGAGAAACTGACAATTTAAAGTGAGGAGCAATAGGAGTACTAACTGAGTTGGCACCATCCATATTAAAACGATGAAGAACTTTCTTAATGTAACTTTGCTGACTAAGAAATAACAAACCAGATTTTCTATCTCGGGTAATCTCCATACCTAAGATCTTCTTAGCAGCACCAAGATCCTTCATCTCAAACTCACTACTTAGGTGTGCCTTCAAAGTAGTGATTTCTTTCATGCCCTTGGCAGCAATTAACATATCATCAACATATAGCAGCAAGTATATAGGTGACCCATCAACAAACTTGATATAAACACAACTATCATATTTAGACCTCTCAAAACCATGTGAGATCATAAATGAATCAAACCTTTTATACCACTGTCTTGGAGATTGCTTTAAGCCATAAAGAGACTTCTTTAATTTGCACACAAAATCCTCTTTACCAGGCACTATGAACCCTTCTGGTTGGTCCATGTATATTTCCTCATCAAGCTCTCCATGCAGAAAAGCAGTCTTGACATCTAACTGCTCAAGCTCAAGATCACGCATAGCCACAATACTAAAGAAAGTACGAATGGAACTATGCTTCACAACTGGAGAGAACACATCATTGTAATCAATACCTGGAATCTGGCTGAACCCTTTTGCTACTAACCTTGCCTTGTACCTTGAAGGCTCTTTGGGAGATAGACCTTCCTTTTTCTTGAAGATCCACTTGCAGCGGACCGCCTTCTTTTGTTTAGGCAAGCGCACAACATCCCATGTGCCATTTTTCTCAAGCGATTGCATCTCTTCTTGCATAGCAGATACCCACTTCTCGCGGTCAACGGATGCAATGGCTTCATTATATGTAGCAGGTTCAGAATCGTTCTCCACCTGTTCAGCACAACTCAAAGCATAATGTACAAGATTACACTCTTCAATTAAACGACGAGGTGGAACTATGTTACGTCTCGGTCTATCAGCAGCAATAGATTCCTGTGGCTGCTGCAAAACAGTAGGTGAGTGCTGAACAACATCATCATCAATATTTTCCTCATGAGTATCATCAACAACAGCATTATTATCAACAGTTTTCTGCAGGTGCTCCACCTGCACACGAACTCCCTCCTCTCCAATAGCAACAGGAGAGGGATCTGATGGCAAGCTGTCATGATACATAACGGATTCATTGAAAACAACATTCCTACTCAACAAAATCCTTTTTGTTTCAGGGTTCCATAGTTTATATGCCTTAACTCCTGAACCATAACCAAGGAATATGCACTTGACAGCTCTAGGCTCTAACTTTCCATTATCAACATGAGCATAAGCAGTGCAACCAAAAACTCTCAACTGTGAATAATCAGCAGGTGAACCTGACCATACCTCAATAGGAGTTTTCTTCTCAAGTGGAATAGAAGGTGACCTGTTGATGAGGTAACACGCTGTGTTGGCTGCTTCAGCCCAGAAACGCCTATGCATACCTGCATTAGACAACATACAACGAGCCCTCGAGATGATGGTTCTGTTCATGCGTTCTGCCACGCCATTCTGCTGAGGAGTATATGGGATGGTGTGATGCCTGATCATGCCATCGTTACTGCAAAACTCCTCAAACTCATTAGAACAGAATTCCATACCATTGTCAGTACGTAGTACCTTTACCTTCTTCTCAGTCTGTTTTTCAACCATAACTTTCCACTTCTTAAAAGCATCAAAAACATCAGATTTATGCTTCAGAAAATAAGGCCACACCTTTCTTGAGTAATCATCAATAATAGTAAGCATATAATTAGCACCACCAATAGAAGTCTTACGGGACGGACCCCATACATCAGCATGCACATAATCTAATATGCCTTTGGTGGTATGAACGGAAGCATTGAATTTAACTCTTTTATGCTTACCAAAGATGCAGTGCTCACAGAACTCAAACTTACTCAAGTTGCAACCATTAATCAGCTCTCTCTTGACCAACTCTGCCATGCCTTGTTCGCTCATATGCCCAAGACGCATATGCCATAGATGTGTTTTACCACAATCATCAGAATTATTAGAAGTAACAGCAGCAGCAATACCAGGCAAAGTGCTACCTCTAAGAACATATAATTTAGCAGAATTCATATCACCTATCATGTGAATAAGAGAACCTTTTGATACCTTCAGAACTCGATGCCCACCGGCATACTTGTATCCATCAACGTCCATGGTACTCAGGGAGATCAAATTTCTGGCCATGCTTGGTATGTGCTTCACCTCACTCAACGTGCGTGTCACGCCATCATGTGTCCTAATCTTAACAGATCCAACACCAACGATATGGCATGGGTTGTCATTCCCCACACGCACAAAATCTCCAGTCTGCACAGACTCATATGAACTGAACCAATCTTTGTTACAGCAAATATGAAACGAACATGCAGTATCAAGTATCCATTCATCATCACGAGAAGCACAAGCAGCAAAAACAGCTAAGCATTCACCATCAGAACTATCAGAAACAACAGCAGCCTTACCATTGCCTTGATCCTTATCTTTCGGTTGGTAAGTACCGTTCCTTTTCTCTTTATTCTGCAGCTTCCAGCAATCATCAATAACATGATTAGATTTCTTACAATACCTGCAGAACTTGTCCTTTCCCTTGGACTTCGAACGACCTCTGCCGTCTTTGCTCTTATCTCGGTTGCCATGGTTGTTAAATCTCTGCTCGGTCCTGCCACGAACCTGCAGAGCTTCAGCCTTGGAGGACGCCCCATCTGCCTGCACCATAGATTTCATCTTTTCCCTCTGTTTGAGGGCAACTTGCACTTCATCAAGGGTTATCTTCTCACGGCTCAACAACATTGTATCACGAAAGTGTGTATAAGAACTAGGCAGCGAGCATAAGAGTAATAGGGCTAGATCCTCATCATCATATTTTACTTCCATAGATTGCAAATCAGAAATAATCTCTCTAAAAAGAGATAAGTGATTCATTACCGATCCACCTTCCTGCAATCTATGCGAGAACAACTTCATCTTCACATGCATCTTACTGGTTAGATCCTTTGACATGCAGATCGTTTCCAGTTTTTTCCATAGGGCAGCAGCAGATTTCATCTCCAGTACTTCCTGCAAAATATTATTGGACAGATGAAGTTGAATCAAAGACAAAGCCTTACGGTCCTTCCGCTTCTCTTCAGCGGACCAGGTCTTAGCATCCTTTTCACCGAATCCATCCAGCGCTTCATCCAGATCAGAAGTTTGGGCGAGAATCGCCCGCATCTTCACCTGCCACAAGGAGAATCTTGTGGTGTAGTCCAGCTGTGGTAGATCGAACTTCAATGACGACATGTCGCAAACCCTAGATTAGAACCTGGGGCTCTGATACCACTTGTTACAATCGCGACAAGAAGATAACGAAGAACGAAAACGAAAAACACAGCAAGGAGACACAGATTTAACGTGGAAAACCTCTCCAACAAAGAGAGGAAAAAACCACGGGCGCCAGCCAGCGAAACTTCACTATATCGAGGAGTGTTTACAAACGCCGGGGATTTCACAGATGCAACTCTCCCAACCGGTGGCTTACAAGGGGTTTATACTCGGCCCAAGCCTCCCGGCGACGGGCCTCGCTCCACTCGTCAGAAGTTGGCCTATACTTTGTAGAATTTGGATCAACATATAACAAACCGATGGAACTTGGAAGTCCAGGCGACCCAGTCCGATGAGTTAAATACGTGAGTGCTTAGGAATCGTGAAGTCCCTGTCCAATTCCACATAGAAATTGAAGCTGTTGTATGCGAGTCGGACCGATTAGAAATTGAAGCTGCACCGTGCGTAAAGAGACAGGTTATGATTCTTCTTTTTTTGACAATCAGAAATTCCGGTGTGCTCACCGACATACAAGGTTCAGTCGCTGCAAAAAAATTCAGACAAAAAGAGAAATGAATCTATTGGAAGCCAGCGTGTACATATCTATACAAAACAAATTGCATTCTCGTGTTTTTCTTCTGGACTTCTAAGTTTCGAGTTTCACATTGCTTCCTTGCGCATGGTGAAAAGCGCATCGGGCGTTTCTTTGTCAATTTCATGGCTTTTCGATTCGTCTGTGTCAATCCTAAGCGGAAACAATACCCTCATTGGAGGGTTCGTGTACATGTTATATTGACGGTGGAAAAACCCCGCCGGTAGCAGTACATGAGAGGTATTTGTATATGTAAAGGAGTGGAGTACTACTCCATATCCTATGTATACGGGTATAAGAAAAAGTTACACATGTATTACTAAATAACTTCAAGATCTTTGACTGGGAGTGTCTTTGTAAAACCATCTGTAACATGATCTTTCCTAGAGATAAATTTGATGTCTAGCAGTTTATTAGCAACCCTCTCTTGGACAAAGTAAAAGTAAATCTCGATATGTTTGGTCCTTACATGAAAAACATGATTAGTTGACAAAAAGGTAGCACCTAGATTGTCGCAACATAAACAATACTTTTTCTTTAGTGAAACGCCAAGTTCACCAAGGAGGGCCTTAGCTCATATTAACTCAGCTATAGCATTAATCAGGGCCTTGTATTTAGCTTGAATTCTTGATATCGTAGCTTGTTTTCTTGCACGCCATGAGACCAATTTTGGTCCAAGAAATATAGCAAACCACATGTTGACTTTCTATCATCAAGACAGCATGTCCAATCTTTATCTGAAAAAGCACTAAGTAAATTAGAAGGAGACTTCTAAAAAGTAAGCCCAACCTTCACTATATCCTGACCATATCTCAAAATTTTTTGGCTGCATTCCAATTAGTGGTAGGAGCACGTAGATATTTACAAACCTTATTAATTGAGAAAGATACGTAAACCCATGTCAATGTCAAATATTGTAAAGCACCTACAATGCTTCTCTATTGTCACTATCATAAAAACCAAGTGGCCATCCCTCGGTCAACGATAATTTTTCAGTAGAAGATAAAGATATAGGAGAAGATGTACACTTTGCCATACCAACTTTGGCAAGAAGATCAGCAGCATATTTTTCTTGAGTAACTAACATACCACCATTAACCTTTTCACGTCTATACCCAAGAAGAAGTGTAGATCACCTAAGTCCTTGAGATAGAAAAATCATCATTGAGATCGTGGTGCATAGCAGAAAGAGCATGATCTGATTAGAACAAAGATCATAACGCATGACTCATTATATAGAAAAAAGTAAAGTATGCCTAGGAAAGAGTAAAACCAAGTTCTTGCAATTTTGTAGTAAGTATAGAATACCATGCTTGAGGGGCTTGTTTGAGATCATAATGACCTTTATCAAGTTTGCATATGTAATGATGAGTTTGTGAATTTTCGAAACCTAGGAATTGTTTCATGTAGGCCTCCACTTTCCAGAACGTCATGTAAAACGTGTTCTTGATATCTAGCTACCACAGACTCCGGCAACTAAAGACATCAACTTTCAAAGCAAGTCTGATAGTGGATGGAACCAAGCGTTCTTGTACATGTCAATACCATATTTTAGTTTGAAGCCTTTTGCAACCAAGCATCCTTGTACCTGACAATTGTGCGATCTATATTTTTCTTGACATGATACATCCATTTATAGTCAGTGAGACTTTTTTGTAGAATTTGGGGGAACAATATTTCATGTCTTGTTCTCCATAAGAGCATTATCTTCTTCCTCCATTGCCTTGCGCCAATACCATACTCTAGATCCTCCAAAAGTGTGTGTGGTTCACATAGACGCAAATATTCCATACCGAATTGTGTCATCTGTATTACTTTTGCGGATGCCTGATACCCTTTTGTAATCGCGTACATGGTTCTTAAACCAGAGGACGCGGAGGAGGACTTAATGGCATAGGAGTATACGTAGAAGATCCGGCAGGACTGGCTGCTGCAACGCCATCAGCATCAGGCCCTCAACTGATAGTGTTGACGACATAACGGCTAGGACGAATATGTGAGTTTCGTCATGGTGTTGTCATCTCGTGGAGGGGACCGAGACAGGGACCCAGTGGGGGACGGCAACCCCATCCGTTCAATGTGGTGAGCTGGAGTACCACCATGTGCCTAGCACTCTGAAACGCCATGTACCAAGCAGAACCTCCAAGAAGGAAAGCGACGATGATGTTATTGATGCTCGAACTTGTCCTACGTTTTCCTCCTGTACGCTTCGGGAGGTGGAAAAGAGATACACCTGACACCCTTCAGGAACGATGGTGACACCCGGAGGCGTTACCACATCGGTGTCAAGACGACAAGGATTTCTCCTGGCCCCTCAAAAAACCACACGCCAATGCTTTATATTGCTCCACCAAGCTCGCCGTGCACCAGCATTCGTCACAACGGTATTATAGTTACCATCATCGTCTCATAGTGACCCATGTTGCGAGGTTGGTAAGACCGAAAAGAGAAAACTTCGGCGAGGGTCGGCGGTACAACAGCACGTGGGAGAAAGTTGCCTCTACCGCCAGGAAGAGGTAGCCGATCGGATGCAGCAACATGGATAAACCAGATCCTCCTCTGGCCCAGACAAGGGTGTCACCGACGTTGCCAACCCCAACACTAGTCCTACTCCTCTGTCCACAAGGGGATCCTCCACTACCGCAGATCCTCGTTGCCAAGCAGTAGCCGCTTCGCCACCATGCTCAGTCGGGCCTGCCGGACCACCACCAGTCTGAGAAGCACCACATGTAGAGTGATAGCCACAAACGTGATGAGACCAACGACATAGATGAGAAAATCCGGCCTGATCCCGCACTCGGCAACAGAGATGCGACTCCTGCCAACATGCCCCACAAACCCTACCCAGATTTTCCAAACTAGCACTAGATGGGGGCCACCCTGCCCGAATCAAGCCCCCAGCCATCACCAGGGAGTAGGGGGCAGCCTCCTGGCCGAAGCCTACGACATGGCGGTCGTGGCCCACAAGGCCCAAATTGGGCCCTCGCTGGCTGAGATCTAGCCCGCCCGGCCCGACAGCCCCCGCTGCACCTTTGACGCGCC
Source organism: Avena sativa (assembly GCA_916181665.1). Lineage (NCBI taxonomy): Eukaryota > Viridiplantae > Streptophyta > Magnoliopsida > Poales > Poaceae > Avena > Avena sativa. The sequence goes on along the minus strand of OV702286.1, from coordinate 15,154,256 downwards.
ACACCGGCCATCCAGCATCGCCGCCGGCAGATTGTGTTGAACCGATGGACATGCGATCATTATTTTGCTTGTTCAAATGTATTGTCCGTAAATCGGATTTAATTTTGATTATAGCTTGGCAATCAGGGTTTAATTTGAGCTTTCCTATCCGAATAAGAACACAAAAAGATGAAGATGTACTACTCTGACCCTGGAGACACGAGCTAGTTCTTTCCATCAATGACTTTATCGATTAAGCAACACAAATATTGATTTAGACGAAGAGGAAGAAGCAACACAGGGAAAGTACAAGAATCGTCCAACTAACGTAGTACCACAAGTCCATAACCCTAAATCAAGACCAAGTCATCATTGGCTCATAGGGTCATCATCGTTGTTGAGGTCGTCCAAGCTCAAGCCAGTGACGACACGAGCAGCGAGCTCGTCGGCCCTGACTCGGGTCCTGAACCACTGGGGCAAGAAGGCGTTGAACCCGGCGAGGAGGTCGGGGTGGCTATCCCGGAAAAGCGCCGTCACCCTAGACACCACCTCGGCGACGCTCCTGTGGTTCTTGAAGTCGGCCAAGACGTGGAGGAACTCCTCGTGCTTGGCAGGGTCGTCCTTCTCCAGCGCCTCCCTCACCGTCTCCACATAGCTCATGGCCTGTTCTTTTTTCTCCCTCTCGTTCATCCCTGCTTGGGTCGCTGACCTAGATTGTCTCATCTCAGACGACATAAAATATCGTCAGAACGTATCCCAGAACAGTCGTTGTGTCTCGTCACAGATCGAGATCGGAACACAGATGGAGTGTGTATGCACGCAATATATACTCGATCGCTTACCTGTGGCTTGGTGGAGGAAAAGGTAATATATACTCGATCCCAGAACAAGCTTAGTACAAGGGTCGCGACCTGTGCCTCTGTATATACACAATCAGCAGGCTAGGACGGACCCACATCGGACTATAGGATGAATCGACACCAAATCCGGTCCAAACCTACACGGACACGAAGAGCTATAAGCACACACGTATACACGACCAACTACAACTCATAGCCGGACAGAAGTTTCAAACATGGTCAGTCCCAAGCCCAAGCCAATTCGGATCCAGCGACTATATTCAGACATATGTTGATGCATATGTGGTAATGACTAGTGAGATGTATCGGCATGCTCACTTTCATTCCTTTTTTTCTATCGCAGTGTGCATATATTTGGTGAGGGCAAGTTGGCAGCTTGTGTGAAAATCACTCTTTCTAGCCATTCTCGCCCCCCGAGGGCGACGGAGGGCTCTCCCTTTCTCCGGCGCCTCCCCTTCGCCGCCGCCGGCAGTAGCCACCGGGCGCAGCCCCGGGGTGCCGGCGGCGGCGGACAGCCTCTCTACGCGGCTTGGAGCCGGGTTCGGTGCCCTTGTCGTCCGGGCGGCGGTGCGTTTCAGGCGGCGGCGGCCCTTCTTCCGTGGGCAGGTGCGGTGGCGGTGGCGCGGCCGTGCCGACGGGCCAGCGCGGCACAGCTCGTGGCAGGGCCAACGGCGGCCAGGCCCTGCGTGCCTCGATCGGGCCCTTAGGGCCCCATCTGGGTCTCAGGTGATCTAGCGGGTTGCCCCTGAGCTTCACTCAATCTATAGACATGGCAGGGTAGGGGATTCGGGATCAGCGTCATCCATGACCCACAGGTTGCAGCTGTAGGAGTTCGTAGATGGAAATCAAAAAAATTCTATCGCATGAGCACACACAAGGCAAGATCTATCTACTAGATTGTAGCAACGAGTCGATAGAGTACTAACCCCCGAAGATCCAAAGCGGTTAACGAGAGCAGATTCTCGTGGGTGATATAGTCATTCACTTGCCGATCTCAAGATCGCGTAGGCGATCCTTCCGGCGCCGCGTTCCGGCAGCGCTCCCGCAGTCGGTCACACGTACGGTACTCTATGAAGACCTTCCTCTCCCTTGTTCCAGCAGGCAGCGGAGGTTGTAGCTCTCTCCTCGCGATTCCAGCAGCACCACGGCGTGGTGTCGGAAGTAGAGGAGAGATTCCGCAGGGCTTCGTCTAAGCCGGAGCGAGTATGGTGGAGTAGAAGAGGGACTCGGCGATCTAGTTTTTAGATGCCACGGGAAGAGGGCAGCCGGCGGCTAGGGTTTAGGCTAGACGACAGCGGCGGTTTAGAGGGGATCTAGGGTGCCGACATCTTGGGGGGGCAGCGACGGCCTAGGTATTGGGTCTTGGGCGCCTAGGGCAAGGGGGTACCTTGGGGTGTGCCCCCACCTCTCCTTATATAGGTGGGGGCGTCCAAGGGTGTTCCCAACCCAGGTGGAAACCCTCCCTAACTCAGAAACCCTTTCTAACTCGGAAACCATGTTGGGATTTGACTTTTTCCAGCTGCCTTTTTGACTTTCAAATTAGAGTTTGATTTCTCTCTTCCAAGTGTCCAGCCAAGTGACCTAGGACATGATGCAACCATTACACTTTGTCATGACACATCCATGTACCCTTCTCTTCCGGATCGGTGAACCTTTTAGACCCTTCTAGAACATTCCGGTGAAAACACCGGAATCATTCCGAACTTCGAAATTGGACTTTTCTTATATGAATCTTATTCTTCGGACCATTCCTGATCTCCTCGTGATATCCCGGATCCTATCTAAGACTCTGAAAAACATTCGGTCTCTTTACTCACATTCCATATCTACTAAACAACATCGAATCCTTAAGTGCGTCTCCCTACGGTTCGTGAATTATGCAGACATGATCGAGACTCTTCTCCGGTCAATAACCAATAGAGGAATCTGAAAATTCATATGGCTTCCACATATTTCTATGATTACTTTGCGATCAAATGAACCATTTACATACGAAACCAATTTCCCTTTGTCTCGCGATATTTTACTTATCCGAGGTCTAATCGTCGGTATCTCTGCATACCTAGTTCAACCTCGTTACCGATAAGTATTCTTTTCTCGTTCTCGTGATATGTGATCCCTTGTGAGCCAGTCACATGCTTGCAAGCCAATTGGATGACATTCCACCGAGAGGGCCGAGAGTATATCTATCCGTCATATGGATGGACAAATCCCACTCTTGATCCATGTGTCTCAACCAATACTTTCCGAACACTCAATGCCACCTTTATAACCACCCAGTTACGGTGTGGTGTTTGATGTCATCAAAGCATCCTTCCGATGATGGTGATTAGCATGATCTCATGGTCGAAGGAATTAGGTTACTATGTATCAGAAAGCTTATAGCAAGCAAACTATTTGAATGACTTGATCTTATGCTACGCTTAACTATAGGAGTATGTTCATCACATCATTCTCCTAATGATATGATCTTATTGTTAATAACATCTCAATATTCATGATCAAGAAACCATGATCATATATTAACTAACAAGCTAGTTTAACAAGAGGCTTTACTAGAGACTCTTTTATGTTTAGAAATCACACAAGTATTAATGTTTCCGGTTAATACAATTATAGCATGGTATGTAAACATTTATCATAAATACGAAGATATGATAATAACCACTTTTTTATTGCCTTTTGGGCATATCTCCAATAGTCTCCCACTTGCACTAGAGACAATAATCTAGTTTCAAAACTTTGTGTATTTAACACCTATGGTTTTCCGGTGTTGTATTTACACGATTGCTAGTGGTCAACCGATCTTTGGATCCGACACTTACAGGTCCGTGTGAAATTGCATGTCTTTGCGTCTCTACACATCACTCTTTCTCTAATGAGATGGCATTGTATAAATTTGGTCATTTGGTGAGACCTTTAGTTCCTTGGGGTTAAAACATGTTGATAATATTGTCGTACAATATATCTTCATAGTACTAGGACGTTGTGAACCACACCTAGTTTGATAATCAAACTACTTGACACAAACACCCTTTTTAGCTGTTACAATAACAGTCATATACTTAGCCTTTTGTTGTAGTATCCATCATAATGTCTTAAATTTGGAACTCATCCAAATCCATCATAGAATCTCCTTTCCATTACATTGTACCACTCATAGTTTAAATTGAGATAAATTTAATTTGTACTTCATGAAAAAACTAGTACCAATGTAACTCTTTATAATGAACTATCTATCTATTTTGTCACCTCTACAAAAACAACATATTCTTAGTTCTTTCAAAAGATCATAAGAATATCTTTACTATCGTCCAATAATCATCTTATGAATCATTCTGGTATATGCTCATAACATTTAGAGTATAGGACATATCTGGATGTGTACATATCACAGTATGATTGGAAAAATACTCTTTGTGATTTCATTCATCAAGTATCAAAAATACTTGAATCTTTGTTTGACTTATCAAGTGTCAATACACTTGAATTTCGATTTAATCCTTTCTGTGTGGCAAGAACCTTTCTTGTCACTTCCATATTGAACTCTTTCAATATCTCATCTATGTACATTTGGCACAACCATATTAGCGTCTCAATCTATCTATATAGATATTGATGCCAAATATTTGGGTTTTGCCTAAGTCTTTCATTGAGATGAAATTCTTAACATGTGTTAATAAAATATACATCATTTCCAATCAACAATATGTCTTCCAAATAATATATTAGAAATATGTCTTAGCGCTCCCACTTAATTTCTTGCAAATGCAAGCATCTTCATCATCTCTGATAAATTTAAACATTTTTTAACAGTTTCATCATGGTGAAGATTCCAACTCCACGATGCTCACTTCAACCATTGTAGTTTGCATACGCATTTTAGCATCCTTTGAATTAACAAAACCCTATGGACTATGTTATGCACACGTCCTAGGTAACAATTCTATTAGAAGAACTTGTTTTGTTTATTCAACTACCACATAACAAAATTATATGTAGTGGTTGCTAAATTAATCCGTCTAGACTAATTATCGCTATGAAAGATCAAATTTTGTCATAGTCGACCTTTGAACATTTTTGTTAACTCTTTCCCAACATGTCGATTATTTCATACATGTGAAATATCCATGTCTATTTCTTTATAGATCCAAACACGACTGTAAGGTCTTACATCTTTCTCGAGAGTCTTTCAAGTTCAAAGCTTGATTTCTTGTGTATGGAACTATCACGGATTCAATGGCTTAAAGCCATCTGACGGAGTCAGGACCCATCATCGCTTCTTTGCATACAGTCGGTTCATCATTATCAAATAACAATGATCTACTTTCAAATCCTAGTATTTGATTGTTTACCCGACCTACTAGGTTCAATAGGAACTTAGACCTCCGTGACCACAACCTTTGAGGCACATGAGCCATGAGCATTGTTGCTGCCTCCGGAACACTTTTCCGCGCTGTGCAACTTTGCACATATATCTAAGGTTCTTTTAACCTTATCAAAGTTCTATTGTCCTCCCACTTAACTTTTCACGAAAAATTTCTTCTCAAGAAACTTGACGTTCTAAGCGACAAATACTTTGTATTTGGTGTTATGGAGGAGTACCCATCGATTATCCAAAATAACCTACAAAGACATGCTCATCCTACTTTGGTTGTAAACATCTTACTTATGCATACCAATGTTTAAGAAAGGACAACTTAGGTTTTATCCCAAACCATAACTTTATATGGTGTTATTTCAATGGATCATGATGGAGCTCTTTTCAGTGAAAAAGCGGTAGTCTCTAAAACCTTTAATCTTTAAAATATAATGGCAGTTTTATGAATTACACCTTTGATCTTACCATGTCAAACAAGGTTTCATTGAATATCTCGATTATTCCATACTCATATGGTGTTTCGGGAAATGCAAATCCATGGAACGATTTCTCAAATCTTAGGTGTTATGCTAAACTTGTAACTCAAAAATCTTCCTTTATGATCCTATCATAAATTCTTTATTTTATTGTTACATTGATTTTGCACTTCATATTGAAAGTCTTTGTACTTTTCAAATGTTTCACACTTCATCCTCATTAAGTAAATATTTATATATTCACTTAATTTTTTTTGGAGAAAGCATATAAAGTTGAAATCCATCGCTTCTTGAATACACATAATGGACTTCATACAACAATATGTACAAGTTCCAATAAGCTAGTCATTCGTTCCCTTTGGCCCATGAACGAAGTTTTAATTATCTCTAGGAAAGTTTCACAAGCGTCATTTGATCGTAATCAAAAGACTCCAAAATTCCATCAAGTATGGGGTTTCTTCATGTTTTATTTCCACTATAATTTAAACGGCGATGCCACTTCTTAAGTGATCTTTCAATCTATTGTCTTTTGATATTTTTAGCATTATCTTTATGGATGTGATTTCTCCAACTAGACTTGTATATCATCCATCTTTCATGGAATACGGAAATTATTTGAACAACCCTTTTGTTCTCATAATACCTGATAAAACAAATCTTGAAGGCAAGCTTTGATATTAATGAGCAACAAAACAACCTTTATTTGTTCTCGATGAATATCATCACATATTCTTTTGCTAGTTACTTAGGACATTGTAGTTCATGAATTGTGTTATTTCGTATGACGATTCACGCCAACAAATTCAGTATCTAATACTTAAGAACCACATTGTTTAACAAGCAAAGAATATAACCATAACATGTATATATTCTATATACCTAAGCTAAACAATTTAGTCTTTTCTCTTCTGCCAAATATTTCTTAGATTTCTCTTTCAGTATTTCTTTATCCTTTCAAAAGAATCTGTCAACATCAACAGTGGCGCCATACTCATGACACATAGTCCAAAGCGTGTATAGTTAAATACCAATGTCTTTGGACTTGCACTTTGAAGTAGATCACCATCATTAAATTTTTGGTGTTCTTTCAAATTCCATTTTCTTTAGTAATATTTTAGTGTAGTAAACATTTTACCTACATCAAATATTCATTCTTATCATGGAACTATTCATGATCAAGCAACTTTAGCTTATAACGGTGAATTGCAAGTATAATGTTGCTCTCCAAAACCTTTTGGAGGATTAGGACGACCAGCGTCTCCAACCTTCTGCAAATTCTCATCAAATACGAGAATATGACTTTTGCCATATTATACTCTATCATGTTGCAACCAAAACTTCGTTTCAGATATCACAATATCTTTCACATGTGATGGTTTCTGAAACAATTCTTTTAGCTCCCCGATAACCTTGATATTAAAGCAATCTTTTGAATATCAAGAATCATGGAGACAAACATGAAATTTATATACTAACACTGGAACTGTTACTCTTGATTTAATACTAATTATTAAACTTCAAGAAGTAACCAGAACCTACTGAAAGTTTGCAACAGGACTTTTAAATTTTAGACTAACACATCAAAACAATACGATACCAGTCTGTAAAGTAACTATCCAGAATTCTATAGTTCTATTATCTCAATTATAACTAAGCGCAAGGTGGTAAACGAATGCCAATGACTATAGCAACTATGCAAATTCACTTTGATTTAATTTATGATAAATAGTGTTCAACTTTTAATCATATTGTTGTTGAACTCCCACTCAAAATAATATCTCTCACATTGTTTTAGTGATTACATGAACTAAATCTACTACATCAAGTCCGATCATCACGTGACATGATGTAGTTTCAAAGGTGAACAATCATCATGTTCATCATATCATCTATATGACTCATGCTTTACCTTCCGGTATTCGTGTTCCGAGACCATGTCTATACATGCTAGGTTCGTCAAAGTTTAACCTTAGTTTCCGCATGAGCAAATCTGGCTTGCTCCTATTGTATACAGTCGCAGAATCTAACACACCTTATCATCACGTGGTGCTTCGAAACAACGAGCTTTGACAATGGTGCCTACTAAGGATAAACATTTTATAACTTGATATTTTGTGAGAGGGATCATCTTATAATGCTACCGTCACGATCTAAGCAATACAAGATGCATAAAAGGATTAACATCACGTGCAATTCAAAATATGTGATATGATATGGCCTTTCTTCTTGTGCCTTCGATCTCTATCTTCAAGCACGAACATGATCTCCATCATCACCTGCGTGGCGTCAAGGTCAATGACACCGCTCCATGGTTATCATCCACCAGCATCAACTATTACAACTACTTTGAATAATAGACACGCAGGTCTTAACGAAATTAAAAGACAACCATAAGGCTCCTGCCGGTTGTCGACTTACAATAAGGAACATTGCATACATCATATATAATCACAATCATGGCCATATCACATCACCGCACACCCCTGCAAAACAAAGTTAGATGCCTCTATTTTTCGTTGCATGTTTTACGTGGTTTGGGGCTTTCAATAAGTGTCGTTCTAACTTACGAACAAGAGCGACAATGTTGATACTAGTATTGTCAATCACCCGTTGTAAATTGAATCTTCACTATGTTGGGAGAAACAGGCACCCGCAAAGCCACTTATGCAATACAAGTTGCATGTCAAGCGTGGAGCAAGTCTCATGAACGATGTCATGTAAGTTTAGCCCGGGCCGCTTCATCCCACCATCCCGCAAGATGCAAAGTACACAAGAAGCAATCGACAACAAAAGCATCAACGCCAATGACCATTGTGTTCTACACATGCAACAGATCTACATATAGACACGGCTCTGATACCACTGTAGGGGTTCGTAGATGTAAAACAAAAAAATTCTATCGCATGAACACACACAAGCCAAGATCTATCTACTAAATTGTAGCAATGAGTCGATAGAGTACTAACCCTCGAAGATCCAAAGCAGTTAACGAGAGCAGATTCTCGTGGGTGATGTAGTTGTTCACTTGCCGATCTCAAGATCGCATAGGCGATCCTTCCGGCAGGGCTCCCGCAGTCGGTCACACGTACGGTACTCGATGAAGACCTTCCTCTCCCTTGTTCCAGCAGGCACCCGGAGGTTGTATCTCTCTCCTCGCGATTCCAGCAGCACGACGGCGTGGTGTCAGAAGTAGAGGGGAGATCCCGCAGGGCTTCGCCTAAGCAGGAGCGAGTATGGTGGAGTAGAAGAGGGCCTCGGCGATCTAGGTTTTAGATGCCGCGGGAAGAGGGCAGCCGACGGCTAGGGTTTAGGCTAGACGGCAGCGGCGGTTTAGAGGGGATCTAGGGCGCCGGCGGCTTGGGGGGCAGCGGCGGCCTAGGGATTGGGTCTTGGGCGCCTAGGGCAAGGGGTACCTTGGGGTGCGCCCCCACCCCTCCTTATATAGGTGGGGGTGGCGTCCAAGGGTGTTCCCAACCCAGGTGGAAATCCTCCCTAACTCAGAAACCCTCCCTAACTCGGAAACCATGTTGGGATTTGATTTTTTCAAACTACCTTTTTGACTTTCCAATTAGAGTTTGATTTCTCTCTTCCAAGTGTCCAGCCAAGTGACCTAGGCCATGATGCAACCATTGAACTTTGTCATGACACATCCATGTACCCTTCCCCTTTCGGATCGGTGAACCTTCTAGACCCTTCTAGAACATTCTGGTGAAAACACCCGAATCATTCCCGAAACTCTGAAATTGGACTTTCCTTATATGAATTTTATTCTCCGGACCATTCCGGATCTCCTCGTTATATCCCGGATCCCATCCACTCCGAGCAACATTCAGTATCTTTACTGACATTCCATATCTACTAAACAACATCGAATCCTTAAGTGTGTCTCCCTACGGTTCATGAATTATGCAGACATGATCGAGACTCTTCTCCGATCAATAACCGATAGAGGAATCTGGAAATTCATATGGCTCCCGCATATTTCTACGATTACTTTGCGATCGAATAAACCATTTACATACGAAATAAATTTCCCTTTGTATCACGATATTTTACTTATCCGAGGTCTGATCGTCGGTATCTCTGCATACCTAGTTCAACCTCGTTACCGATAATTATTCTTTTCTCGTTCCCGTGATATGTGATCCCTTATGCGCCAGTCACATGCTTGCAAGCTAATTGGATGACATTCCACCGAGAGGGCCCAACATATATCTATCTGTCATATGGATGGACAAATCCCACTCTTGATCCATGTGCCTCAACACATACTTTCCGAACACTCAATGCCACCTTTATAGCCACCTAGTTACGGTGTGGTGTTTTATGTCATCAAAGGATCCTTCCGATGATGGTGATTAGCATGATCTCATGGTCGAAGGAATTAGGTTACTATGTATCAGAAAGCTTATAGCAAGTGAACTATTTGAATGACTTGATCTTATGCTACGCTTAACTATAGAAGTATGTCCATCACATCATTCTCCTAATGATATGACCTTATTGTTAATAACATCTCAATGTTTATGATCAGGAAACCATGATCATATATTAACCAACAAGCTAGTTTAATAAGAGGCTTTACTAGGGACTCTTTTATGTTTACAAACCACACAAGTATTAATGTTTTCGGTTAATACAATTATAGCATGGTATGTAAACATTTATCATAAGTACGAAGATATGATAATAACCACTTTATTATTGCCTCTTGAGCATATCTCCAATAGCAGCGTGGCTGCGAGCTTTATGGGCCCACCTAGGCCTAGTCGAACCCTTTAGGGACTGGTGTGTCCCCGCAGGGGCTTTACGGGCCTACTGGCCCGGCCGGACCTAATTGGGACTGGTGTGCCCGCAGCCACGACCGATCGACTACCGCCTGCGGTGGAGGCAGTTCCCTCCCATGCGGTTGCGGTACTGCTGGCCCCAATTATACCTACTTTTCGCTTCTGTCATGTAGACCCCGCGATTTTATCATGAGAGAGACGATGTGGGCGGCTTCATGACCGGAGTGGCGCATGCTCGTGGACGACAAGTTAGGTGGTGGCGAGGCCTTGTCCTCGTGGGGCTCCTATGCAAAGGATCGATCGGGGATAGTGGATAGGGTTTTCAGAAGAAATCCTTGTCGGCTTGACCGACACCGACGCGCTGCCGTCCTTGGGTGGCACCAGTCCTTCCTGAAGGGCGTTGTGGCTACCCTACCACTTCCCTCTGTGTGCCGGGCGAAACTCTAGGACCATTCTCTGGTCTGGGCAACAACGTTGGCTTTCCTTCTTGAAGGTGCTGCTTGGTACTTGTCGAGTCGTTGCTTGGAGCGTGGTGAAACTTCTGCAGAGGGCGCAACTGGACGCAAGCCACCTGCGTTTAGTTGATCTGTCTATGCCTCCATTTTGTTTTTTTCTTTCTTTTAGGCGTGTGTCTGCTGCTGCCCCATCATTTAATTTCTTTTAAACTCGTGTGGTTGTATTGTCTTTGGACGTTGTACTGTCTGTCCTAGCAGCGATTTCACATGTATGCTTTATTTATAAAGTGAAACGAAAGCCTTTTTCGAGGATATATTTGGTGATGGGAAAGGCGTCGGCTACAAACCCGCGGTGTCTGGCCATCACCCCTTCATGGTCGTTGTCGACAAAACACATTCTTCTGAGTAGATTCCTTGACTCGTTGGTTTGTGCGGCTACCGTAGCGCATGGTTTTAAACCTTCTGCAAAGAAAACTGGTTCCAATTAAATGATTAATATACGTATCTTATTTCTTTGTGTAAATTGCATCATTTAGTTGAAACTTGCTTTGCAATCCCTACATTTCTAGGTACAACTGGCCTTCGTATTACCGGAATAAGATTCCATTTTTATTCATGTATACAACCAGGATGGGAACTAGAATCACCGCTGCAGCACGGGTGGTTTTGTCTAGTACGTTTTTTTAAGACCAGTCTAGCGGACGCCCGGGCGCTGAATTGATGTCCCGAGCGTTTTACATCGCAAAGTTTTTTCTCTATTGACCAATGAAAATAAAAAGAAATCCAAACTGACAAGCCCACGTGGTTTATTAATTACCAACTCTTTCAGATGCATGCAAATAGGATGTCGTCATGTAATTAATTCTTTTTTGAGAAATTTCAAACACGATAACTTTTGAACCTCGCATCGAAATTATGATCCGTTTTCAGTTTTGATACCCTTGCGACGAGATCTTCAAAACTAGATCCCGTTTGCCTATGTTTCAACAAACTTTTTTAATAAGCAATTTTTGTGCACGACAAAGCAACTTTTGTGCATGACAAAGCAACTTTTGTGCACGAGACAACTTCGCGATAAAAACAACTTTGGTGTCCAGCGAAGCAACTTTGTTGTCCGACATAGCAAGTTTGTTGCCGATTGGGCAGCTTTGGTGCCCGGGAAAGCAACTTTGGTAACGACTGGACAACTTTTGTATGCGGCAAAACAACTTTGGCGTCGATGAAGTAATTAGTGTCTTTGGTGTCGACCAAATAACTTTTGTGTGCGGCAAAGCAACTTTAGTGCGCAATAAATGATGTCTTCTTGGGTGCTCTACTGAGCAACTTTGTGTCCGATGAGGCAACTTCAAAGCCCGACAAGGCAACTTGTTACCTACTGAGCAACTTTGAAGCTCGGAGAGGCAACTTTTGCCTGGAGAGGCAACTTTGCTTACTGGGGCACAAAAGTTGCTTACTAGCCACAAAAGTTGTCTCCCCAGACTCATTAGGTGACTCAAATTTGTCAAGATACGAATATTGCTCATACGGACACCAAAGTTGCTCAGACGGACACTAAAGTTGCCTTATCAGGCTCTAATGTAGTTTTCCCTCGCGCGCAAAAGTTGCTTTGTCATGAATCAAAGTTGGTCGGTCGCACACAAAAATCGTATGTTAAGTTTTTTTGCCGAAACATATACAAATGTGGTCTAGGTTTGAAGAGTTCGTTGCGAGGGTTCCGAAAGTGAAAACGGATTTTAATTCCGACATGTGGTTCAAACGTTATAGTATTTCCAATTTCTAAAAAAAATTAATATACGGAACTTCCTTTTTTGTTGTTGTGCTCGGGACTGCAATCTGACGCAGCGGTAGGTGGAGGGTGCGGTAATTGCATAAAGTCGTTTCCTTTGTTCCGTATATGACAGAGACAACAGAGACTTATTTTTTTAAAGGTGTGTCAGAGATGACGATCTAGCGTCCGCGCCAACAACTAAATAGGGTATTTTTTATAAAAGGGTATCAACAAATTTACAAGATTTCCGAATCCAAACTGCGAACAGCCAATTCAGTTACACCACACTACAAAAGATGCCACTCGCACGTTACGTTATCGCTACCTCTGGCTGCAACTAATCTCCATAGGTTCAGTTCCTTGATCTCTCAAGTTGTCCCGTGTACCACATTGATCTCTCAAGTTGTCCCGTGTTCCAAACCATTCAGGAGCTTAGAATCACCGAGGTGTCAAAGATCAGGCAGCTGCTAATTTCCATAGCTTCCGTTCAGTTGTTACATAGCTTGGACTGATCACCAGCAGAAGTCGCAGTCAAGATCTTCGATAGATGCTGCAGGATACGGGCTTCGATGGAGAACTAACCTCTGAATATGCTTGATAGACTGATTCTGTGGCGAGTTATGGTTATGGGTTGTGTGTGATACAGAAAAATGCATGGAACTATGTCATTATTATTTCTCCAACTCGGAGCCAAGATCCAAATCAAACACGTACTACTAGTTTGGAGACATTCGGCCTATCCATCTCTAGACGGATCAACGACGTGCCCCGCAAAGCACTAGTACACGATATGCTTTTAGGGGCACTTTGGTTAGGGGCATTTTTAAAAATGCCTCTAAATGTATCAATTTGGGGCATTTTTGTCAAGTGTCTCTAAATGTACAATTTTTAGAGGCATTTTGCTAAGTGTCTCTAAAGATACTATTTTTAGAGCATTTTCATCGAAGTGCCCCTAAAGATACTAGCTTTAGAGGCATTTTGCCAAGTCCCCCTAAAGATACTAGCTTTAGAGGCATTTTTATCACAGTGCCCCTAAAGATACTAGCTTTAAAGGCATTTTGACAAATGCCTCTAAAGATATTGAGGCATTTTGCCAAATGCCCCTAAAGATACTATCTTTAGATGCATTTTGCCAAGTACCCCTAAATATATTGAGACATTTTGTGAAGTGCCCCTAAAGTTACTATCTTTAGAGTCATTTTAATCACAGTGCCTCTAAAGATAGTATCTTTAGAGACATTTTTTGCCAAGTGTCCTTAAAAATAGTACCTTTAGAGGTATTTTCATCAAAGTGTTCATAAAGATACTATCTTTAGAGGCATTTTTCCAAGTGTCCCTAAAGATACTATCTTTAGAGGCATTTCCACCCAAATGCTCCAAATGATACTCCCTCCGTCCTACAATAGATGTCTCAAGTTTCTCAAAATTTGAATAAATCTATATGCTAAATAGTGTCTAGATTCATTTAAATTTTGACAAATTTGAGACATCTATTTTGGGACGGAGGGAGTACTAACTTTAGAGGCATTTTGCCAAGTGCCCCTAAAGATAGTATCTTTAGAGGTATTTTCATCAAATTGTCCATAAAGATACTATCTTTAGAGGTATTTTGCCAACTGCCCCTTAAGATACTATCTTTAGAGTCATTTTCATCAAAATGCTCCAAAAGATACTATCTCTAGAGGCATTTTGCCAAGTGCCCCTAAAATATACTCCCTTCGTTTTAAAATATAAGATGTTTTAGGTTTGTGAACAAAATGAGTCTAGACTTGTTTTAGTACGTAGGTTCACTCAATTTGGGATGAATCTACACACTAAAAAAAGTCTAGATTCATTTTCTTCACAAACCTAAAATATCTTATATTTTGAAACGGAGGGAGTAGTAACTTTGGAGGAATTTCCATCAAGTGAACTATCACAGCTAGTCACCTATACCTGATACCAAATTGAACTATCATAGCTATACTTGATAGCAAACATTGTAGGAAGTTTTTAAATAATATAAACTTAATAACAATTGCCAGTGAACACAATATTTTTTTAGTTTTCAAAACTTCCAGGGTGGGGTGGAGCCGCCGCCCACGAGCGAGCGAGCTCTTCGCCGATGTCGACGAGCACACGACTTCACCAGGGGCGAAGCTACCACTGCCGACGAGCCCGCAATTTCTCCGTGAGTACTTTTGCAGCAGAAACATTGACGGCTGTCACCCCACCCTGTTGCCTTCCTCGACGGGTGGATGGACATTGGCCGATTCAGTTATGAATCTAGGAAGATATCAACCCTGCCCAGGTGCCGCGGGTCAGGAGGGGAATTGGAAAGTGGCGTCGGTGGAGAATTGAGAAAGGGAAAAAGGGAGGCGGAGACTTACAAGTGGGACCCATACTGGATATCCAACCACTGCTTGTCCTCTAGCGATTGAAATCGGTCGGACGCAGCCGCGCCGCACGGGAGCAACGCGCGTGCGGCGCTTACACTTAGAATTCTCCAATTTTGTTTTATGTGCAAGCCAGTTTGTTCCACGAACTTGGTAGTTTGTTCCATAGTTTTCAAAATCGGACCGGACCGCTGGTTCAACCGGAAAATCTGGTGTCTACCTTTTTGTTCCCTATTTGATGTTGTTTATTCTGTTCCATTTAGTCTACTTTTAGTTCTAAATATAGAGAGTACATGCACGAATGACACATGTATCATAGTCAGTCGCTGCATGCATCCAAACAGACAAAGAGAAACCGTCCAACGTCATCTGTAATAGAAAATTAGCAAAC
Source organism: Avena sativa (assembly GCA_916181665.1). Taxonomy (NCBI): domain Eukaryota; kingdom Viridiplantae; phylum Streptophyta; class Magnoliopsida; order Poales; family Poaceae; genus Avena; species Avena sativa. The sequence goes on along the minus strand of OV702286.1, from coordinate 15,138,784 downwards.
AAATGGTAAAGATATGTGCTGGCATGATTGTTTGTTCAAAATAATCAAAAAATTGTGTTCCTCCTGTAAATGTGATTTGTTCCTCGGTTGCTATTTTTTTCATAGGCCACTTAAGTTTTTTTCCCTGACTCGTAGATGTTCCTAGTGCTATGGTTTTGTCTCAAATCTAGCAGTCATTTTGTTCCAAATAGTAAAAGTAGTTGTGCCTTTTGTTTCTCGGTCGCGAAAGTTCTATTCCTTGATCGCTAAAGTTTGTTCCCTGTGTAGATGTGATTTGTTCATGTTGCTACGAGTTTTCCTCAGATGTAGCGGTGTTTTTTTCCAAATTAGTTAAATCATTTGTGCCTTGTGCTCGTGCCTTTTATTCCTCATTCGTTAAAATTGTGTTCCTTGTGATCCATTCCCGGGCACTATAATTCATGTCCCAACTTTAGTAATAATTTAGTTTTTGGTAGTCAAAATAATTGTTTCCTCATGTACGTGCTATTTTTTTCTAGGCCAATAAAGTTTTGTTTCTCGTATTTATGAGATTGGCGCAACAATTTTTGTCCCGGTTGTAGCTCTTATTTTGTTCCAGTTTAGTAAATATATTTGTTCCTCGTATATGCACTTTTTTTCCTTCGCCACTATAGTTTTGTTCCTTATGTAAATGTGATTTGTATTACAAACAGTTTCCCCCTAATTTTAGTCTTAATTTTGTTCCATTTAGTTAAAATTATTGTTCTTCATGTAGTTGTTAGTTGTTTCTTAGCCACTGAAATTTGTTCCTAGCTTGTAGTTCTTGTTTCCAGTTTTAATCATGATATTGTTCCAATTAATTGAAAATATTATTCCTCGTGTGTTTCTCACAAGCTAAAATTTGATTCCCGTGTAGTCTTGCTTTTCTTCCATGCATGTCGAATTATCTTATTCATTTTTTAGTCGAAAGTATTTTTCATGTACTCCCTCCGATCCATATTAATTGACTTGGATCTGTCAAAATTTAGATAAACCTATATACTAAGTATGTCCAAATCTAGACAAATTTGAGTCAACTAATATGGGTCGGAGGGAGTAGCTAAATTTTGTTTAGTCTATAATTTTAGCAACCTTTTTTTGTTAATTACAAATTAGACAAAAGCTAGAAATACGTGTGAAGCCGGCCACTCAAAGTACCAATCGCTGCAACTTCGTTTTATTCGTAACAGCATGCATGCATATACCTAAGCTAACATTAGTACGTACCTTTTTTTCATTGACGGGAGCCGCCAACAGCAGAGCAGCACGCGAGAGCTTCGCCTGACAGAGCGTGAGCGTGACACAAACAGCCGCGTAAGCCCCGAGTACAACAGCATATGTCCAGATTTTAGTCCCACCTCGCCGAGTGAACAAGAGCATGCCCAGCTTAAATACCTACCTGCCTCCAATCGTGAACAGCAACTTGAACAATTTCGAGAGCTCAGTCCAAGTGGCTCCACCCGGAGAAACATAACTGGGCTACCAAAGTTTCGGCCCAAACAAGCGTTTCTTGAGCGAAACAGTAACTGGACAACACGCGGGCCCAAGGGAGAAGTACCTGGTGCACGAGCGCTGATGAGACCCAGTAGTATCTGGGAGGGAGACACGAGCTTGTGGCACTACACTTAGTGGGCTTCCGGCCCAATTTTCGTGCAGGTACTTTGGCAAATTTCGTGAATGTGTATAAGGGCTGCTTGCCCACCCGAGTAAAGGGTCATTTTTCTTAGTGTCACTAAAGGTTTTAGGGCATTTCACTTAAAGTGCCACTAAAACTTTTAGGGACATAAGTATTAGTGTCATATTTTAAAGTGCCTCTAAAATCCTTTAGGGACATGCCACTAAAGGATTTTAGAGCATTTCACTTAAAGTGTCCCTAAAACTTTTAGGGACATAAGTATTAGTGTCATATTTTAAAGTGTCTCTAAAATCCTTTAGGGGCATTTCTCTTAGTGCCACTAAAGGTTTTAGAGGCATTTCACTTAAAGTGTCCCTAAAACTTTTAGGGACATGGGTATTAGTGTCACATTTCAAAGTGCCTCTAAAACTCTTTAGGGGAATTTTGATCACATATAGAGACACTTTGAAGCACCCCAAAATAACTATCGTGTTGTAGTGAAGACAACTGCGTCGGTCGCCTCTTCCACTACGAAGTAGGCAAACGGATGGTCAGCTACGAAATCCACCCGAGGAGGTGGCAGCGGCGCCGACATCCTCGAACGTCCTTTCAAATAAATCACGGTGACCACCGCGGCTTCGGTGCCTTGCTCGTTCACCTCGATGACAGCCTTGTGGATCACCTCATTCAAGACGACCATTGGCGAGCCACCAGATTCATCGCGCTCCACCATACCAGAGAGGTCGGCTTGATTACCGAAGGGCAGTTGAAGCCTCAACTTCTTGAGAATTGTAATGAGTATGCCCTTGAAAGACAGCTTGAACTTGGGCACCTGGAACTTGCTGACATTGGTCATCTTCTTGGGCAGGTGCTCGTGCAGGAAGCCAGGCCGGGTGGCTATCATGTCGACTAGGGTCGGCAAGCCGTCACGGGCATCTGGCAGGAAGATGCAGATCGAGAACTATGTGGTACTCTTGGTACGATCAGAGGTCACTTGCTTCAGATAGCGTGTCAACATATCAGCATAATGAAATGCTTTAGTGTGACAGGGAGGTGCAATTAGGATTAGGAAAATATGGTAATCAGAAGAAATAAATTACCTCGCGGTTGTGTGTCACAGCCTCTGCTCTGAAGATGCGCGCAGTTGTGCCAGGGAAGCGGAAGCTGAAGAAGGGAGAAGGAAAGGATCAGGTGATGTGCTGAAAGGTTATTTTCTCAGTGGGCCGTGGCCAGAGTGTAAGTGGGCCGTGGGCATGCGTATGTGGCGGAGCGCTGTTATAATCTCAGACAACCGTTGTAAATCAGTATCAACCAGATATGAAATATTCTCTCGGCTCATCTCTCTCACTCTTACCTAACTTCTTCTCCAAACCACGACTCCGATCCCCAAATCTGTAGGAACCCTAGCCAGGATATTACACTTGGTAATCAGAGCTTGTTCGATCCGTTCACGCTTCATACACTTGGGATTTTCTGGTAACATCGACTGATTAGTTGTTGATTTCTCTTAGGGGTGATCAACTGTAAATCCGAAATTAGCGTTCGGAAAATTCAGGGGAGGCGGCGACGGCGGCGTTCAAGGCGAGCACGCAGACAAGGCACGTCATTGCGGTCATGCGGACATTTGAGGAGAAAGTGATGAAGGAGTTTGAGGCCCTGAAGGTGATCCAGCAGAAGGTGGCGGAGATTGATGCGTTTCAGGCTCGGCTCGAGGAACTGGACGCCAAGTTCGTCGAGCAGGTGGCACGACTCGATCAAGTTCAGTCTAAGCCAACAAGAAAGAAAACAAATGATACCAAATACTTGTAAGCTCTTTTTTTTCAAACTAGAGCCACTGACCAGAACTCGGTTTTCCAAAGCCAATTTAGATCCACTTGATGATCCCAAAGTGGTGCCAATACTAATAAACAAGAGCCATCATATAATAGAGATTGCAAACTAAAATAAGAAGTGCAAAAAGTAAAAGATGAGACTTCTCATTAATATTCAAATAAAGGCACTCACACCAAGGGATACATAGATAATCAACTAAAGGAGAGATACTTCCACATGCAAACCAAACTATAAGATAACATCTCTACCACATATATGAATCCACCAAAAAGGTAAAAGATGAAAGATAATGGTGGTGATACCACACCACTCCCCCAAGCTTGGAACAAGCCAAGGGGATGCCAAACCTGATGACGAATTACTTCTTCGGTGGTGGTGGTGTTCTCTTGATAAGCTCCTCAACAAGTTTCTTCAAATCCTCCATATCGAAGGTCAGAGTATGAATTAACTCCGAATTATGCTCAATGCAGCCCATGATCAACTCGGACCGAGGATCCCAGTCCTTGTTATTCTTTCTCCATTCTTCCAAATTAGAGCGCTTCTTCCTTGCACGGTTAGAACAAGGGGTACTTGGAGGAAGTGTGCGCGGAGCGAGGATATGACGCGGAGTTCTCCCTCCTGTAGACATTCGTGCTATCCTCCTAAGCTAGGTTGGTTGTGCCACCAAACCAATGCTTGCGACGGTAGCGCGAGTGTCCGGTTGCTTTTCCTCCTCCATGTCTCCTTCATATCCTACTGGAATATCCTCCTCCTTTGGAACTTGAGGTTCTTCTTCTTCGGGCTTCTTTCCTTTGTCGTCGGCGGAGCCCATGGTGCTCTAAACTTGAGAAGATTTCCTGATAGAAACAGATCAAAATGAAAACACGACGAGAACACGATGCACAAACCTCGGGGGATCCGGGGGGGTTATATATTATGAAGTTTCAATGCATAAGGAAGGTTTTGACACAGAAACGAGGCGGAGATGGAGTTCGGGGAGGGAACACCCCCCTTAGGCGCGGCCAGGCTAGGCCCGCGCCTGGGGTGGGTTTGTCCACCTCGGGCTCCGTTCCCTCTTCAGTTTCGTCTCGTAACTTCCCTTATGTATGAAAAACATCAAAAATATAAAAATATTGGGGTTTCACGAACCTTCTGTTTTCACCACTTTTACCTATTCAAAGACAAACTCTGTAGATTCCTTCTCTTCTTCTCCTGAGAATTTCCTTCATACAAAACTTTTGCACAAACTCAAAGACAACATTAGTGTAAGCAAAAACAATATCCCTTTGGTAAACATTTCCACTGAAAACCCATCAAAATAAAAGCTTCTGTAAGAGGCAAATGCAAATGATGGCAGAAATCTGTCAAAATAGACCAGAAGGTAAAGATTGATTTTTTCAAGGACCTTCTGTTGCTCAAATAAAAAATTGCAGAACTGATGAAAGTTGGGTAACAACCTGGAGAACAAGATCAGAAAAATGCAGCTCCATCCGAAGTACTGAGCTTCCTCACGAATTTTTATAATACAGCATAAAAATCTGTCCTAGGACAGCCACTTTTCACAACTCCTCTACTTCACAAAAGTAGTTGAACTCGACACAAAAACCAAAACAAAAAGGATAAGGAGCGGTTATTACAGAGGTAATAACTTCCAAGACTCGACAAAACTCTTGGGTTATCTCCCAACAAGTACTTTTCTTTAATGCCTTTAAGTTAGGCTTGAAACTTCCAAAGATGCTCACATAGGATTTATATATTTGAAATGAAAGAGAGCATCAAGAAGCAAATAACCAACACACTTGAGTCTAACCCACTTCCTATGCATGGGAGTATCATGAGAAAATGAATTGTTGAAACAAAAGGCCACAAGCATTGGAAGACAAAATAGATGCAACTTTAAAGCTTTCAACATAAAACGGGGAAACTTAACATCATTGAGATGCATAAAACCATGTTTCCCTCTCTCAAAATAACTTTCAGTAGCACTTTGAATAAAGTTGAAAATATAACTATCATCGGAAACAACTTTATCATCAGAATAAGCATACTTACAGTCACCAAAAAGAGGTCCAAGGTCATAGACTAGATCAATAGAAGCAAGTTGTTCCATCTTGAAATCTTTATTAGGCAAGCTATTTTCACAAGGAGTGTTAGCAAATTTGGAAAAGTTAAACTCATAAGAATCTCCATCAAACTTAGTTAAAACTTTTTCCTTCTTACAATCAATAATAGCTCCACAAGTGTTCAAGAAAGGTCTACCAAAAATGATAGGAGAAGTTTTGCTAGCTGCTGAATTAAGCACTAGAAAATCAGCAGGATATTTAATATTACCGCATAGAACCTCCACATCTCTTACAATGTCAACGGGGCAAATGGTCTCCTTGTTAGAAAGGTGAATGACCACATCAATGTCCTCAAGCTCACAAGGACCAATCTCATGCATAATTTCCCTATAAAGCTCATAAGGAATAGCACTAGAACTAGCACCAATATCACATAAACCATAGTAGCAATGATCACCAATTTTAACAGAAAGCATAGGAACACTAGCTTTTCTATCCTTACCAGGATGAGAAATAATATTAGAAGCATCTTCACAGAAGACAATGTGCTCATCCTCTATATTTCTAGTGACAGTGTCTTTCACGATAGCTACCACAGGTTCCTCACTCAAATGCTTACCAGGCTCCACAGTTTTCATTGTACCTTTGCTATTTGCACTAATAATCATAGAATACTCCTTTACCTTAGCTGGGAAAGGCATTTTCTCAACATGGGGTTCAGGCACAATATGATTAGTAGTACAAACTTGAGTACTTCTAACGGGAACATGACTAACAACATCTTTATAAGGAGCATGGTACTTATTCCACTTCTTGGGAATTTCAATGTAAGAGGAAAAGGCCTTAAAATAGGTGGCAATACTTTGTGAATCAAGGCCAAACTCATTGCTAATATCACGAAAGCTATCAGTTCCCATAAAAGATTTAATGCATTCATAATCATAGTTTATACCTGACTTTCTTCCTTTTTCATTCTCCCAAGCTTCAATGTTCTCTTGAATACGGTCTAGTAGATCCCATTTAGCTTCTTCCTTCATACGTGTGAATGATCCAGCACAAGAAGCATCTAGTAAATCTTTATCATGAAGAGAAAGCTTAGCATAAAAGTTATTGAGAATAATATTGTTAGGGAGTTCATGAATAGGACATTTAAGCATTAGTAACTTCAATCTCCCCCAAGCTTGAGTTGTACTCTATCCATCAAGAGGACAAAAGTTATATATAAGGTTTCTATCCTTATGGATCTCACTGGGAGGATAAAATTTAGAGTAAAAGAGAGATGACATCTCCTCCCATTCCATGGATTGTCCATTCTTTAGCAGCTTATACCATTCTTCAACTCTCCCTTTCAAGGATATGGAGAGTAACTTCTTCTTCATCTGTTCAGTTGTGATACCTGCACACTTAAACAACCCGCATAATTCATGGATAAAAAGCAAGTGATCACCAGGATGGACAGTTCCATCCCCAAAATAATAATTATCCATAACACTATTAACAATACTCGTAGGTATCTTAAAAGGATCTATCTCAATAGGAGGTGGTTCATCTACTACCTAGCAGTGGTAGTAGTTTTCCCAAACAGAAAACCAAGTGGGTTATCCATATTGGAAACAAAGTAACAAACAGTAACAAAAGCAATACTCAAAGTGAAAGTTTTCCTTACCAAATCCACTCTTCAATAGCGCTTCACTCCCCGACAACGGCGCCAGAAAATAGTCTTGATGACCCACAAGTATAGGGGTTGTATCGTAGTACTTTCGATAAATAGGAGTGTCGATCCCAACGAGGAGCAGAAGGTGCTGAACAGTGGTATGGAGCAAGAAATCCCTGTGAATACTTAGCAAACGGATTTCTAGTGGTTTTCTGACAAGGCAACAAAGCAAAGAGCAAGTAACAAAAGTAACGAACAAACGGATCAAGTGGCCCAATCTTTCTTAGCAAAGGACAAGCCGGTGGAAATACTTATAAGGACCAAACGTTCTTGAGGACACAGGGGAATTCTGTCAAGTGCTTTCGCTTCAAATAGCTGAATACTCTTCTTTGGTGTTTGTAAGTGTTGTGTGGGTGAACCTGTGCTAACATACCGCTCTTCCTAGGACTAATACATACTTGTAATTAAACCCCCTGCAAACATCCGTAACTACAGGAAAGTAATTAAGATATAAATCTAACCACAACCTTAAACTGTGAGATCCTACGCTCCCTTGTGCAAAGGTGTCCTAACGGGGGTTCAGGTTTCTGTCACTCCGGCAACCCCACAATTAGTAGCCAAATACGCAATGCATCCCCCTAGGCCCATAAATGGTGAAGTGTCATGTAGTCGACGTTCACATGACACGACTAGAAGAATAGCACCACAACTTAAATACTAAACCATTGAATAATAACTCATCACATATTCACTACTAACAACGTGACTTCTCCCATGTCCTCAAGAACTAAACGAAATACTCACAAGACATCATATGGATCAAGATCAAAGATGATATGATAATGGATAACAATCTGAACATAAACAATAAGCCAATGGTTCCACTCACAAGCATCAACTACAATAGTAATCAACACCGGGAAAGTTTCCCCTAATGAACTAAAGCAATATCCAACACAATTGTTACAGCGGGACGGAGTGGTGATGATGGTGCTGGTGGAGATGATGGTGTGGATGATGATGATCCCGATGAAGCCTAGCTTGATGATGGTGTTAATGGCGACGGTCTCGCCTCTTCGGGAAGGAATTCCCCCTATAGAAATCTGTCTGCCGGAGAGATCTTTCTCTCTCTGTGTTTTCCGCCCCCAGAGGCGGCGGAAATCTATCTGTCGTCGCTCCCCGAGGCTTAGGGTTCCGAAGGGAAGTTATAGGCAAAGGGGGAGAGGAGGAGGCCGGGCAGGTGGGCTACACCTGCCCTAGGCGCGGCCTCAGGTGGGCTCGCGCCTAGGGGGCGTGGGCCCCCTGCGGCCCCCCTTCACTCCTCCTTCTAGCTTTCTTCGTCCTCAGGTAAAATAATATGTTTCCATATTTTTCTGGTATTTTTCTGATGTTCGCGAACTTGCACCGAAACGCCTTCTTTCCCATCAGAATCCAGACTCCGGCAGTCCATCCTCCAAGAATCATCCAACATGCATAAACAGATGAAAATCCATAAGTAATACCTCATAATAAGACAAATATCAATGAATAGAGGTAAATTATGATATAGAATGGTGATGCAAATTGGGTGTATCAAGGGTCAGAATGTCCCAGTAGGCATTGTCCATTATTGTGAGAGGAAGGTGTGGATGTATGGATAGCCATGGCGTGATCGGCCTAGATATAGAGGGAAAGGGCGGGAAAACATGGCGGGAAGTTGTGGGAAATGGCGGGAAATATCTTTAGTACCGGTTAGTGACTACAACCGGGACTAAAAGCTCTGGTAAAAGGGAAAGGGTGGCAAAACTTGGCGGGAAGCGGTGGGAAATGGCCGGAAATATCTTTAGTCCCGGTTAGTGACTACAACCGGGACTAAAAGCTCTGGTAAAAGGGAAAGGGCGGGAAAACTTGGCCGGAAGCGGTGGGAAATGGCGGGAAATATCTTCAGTCCCGGTTAGTAACTACAACCGGGACTAAATGGATATTATATTAACATTCTTTATTATTTTCTGATAATAATAGACATATTATTTGTTTTATTTGGATTTTTACAATCGGAGATATGATTTTCCAAAGTTTTATATTTTATTTGAATTAAAAAATAAAATTTACAAATGACATAATTTATAAATGATGCAAACAGATGTATGGATATTATATTAAGATTCTTTATATTTTTCTGATAATAATAGACATATTATTTGTTTTATTTGGATTTTTACAATATGAGATATGATTTTCCAAAGTTTTATATTTGATTTGAATTAAAAAAGAAAATTTACAAATGACATAATTTATAAATGATGCAAATAGATGTATGGATATTATATTAAGATTCTTTATATTTTCTGATAATAATAGACATATTATTTGTTTTATTAGGATTTTTACAATATGAGATTTGATTTTGCAAAGTTTTATATTTGATTTGAATTAAAAAAAAGAAAATTTACAAATGACATAATTTATAAATGATGCAAACAGATGTATGGATATTGTATTAAGATTCTTTATATCTGATAATAATAGACATATTATTTGTTTTATTTGGGTTTTTACAATAGGAGATATGATTTTCCAAAGTTTATATTTGATTTGAATTAAAAAAGAAAATTTACAAAAAATACACTAGACCCGGGACTAGAGGGAGCCTGCGCGCGAAAAAACGAAGCGGCCGAAAAAAAACCTCTAGTCCCGGGTCGTGGCTTAACCCGCGACTAGAGGGTGGGTCTTTAGTTGCGGGTTAAGCCACGACCCGGGAATAGAAACCCTCTAGTCCCGGGCGGTGGCTTAACCCGGGACTAAAGGGTTGTCCATTTATATACCGTGCGCCTGCCCCTAGTGCGCCCACCCAACACTTAGAAAGATTTGACGATGAAGATGAAGACGAGAAGGCGCCGACGCAGAGAAACACAGGGGAGGTGCTGCCCGATTCCCGCGCCGCCCTCGTCTCCGGCCGCCCCGCCGTATCGCAGAGCCGCCGCGCGCCACATCGCCGAGCCTCCACGCGCCGTGACGCGCCGCACAGGCCTCGCCACGCCGCATTGTCGAGCCTTCGCGCGTCATGGCGCGCCGCCTCGCCGTGTCGCCGCCCCGCCTCCCCGCGCCGCTCTAGGTTCCTCTGGCCGCACACCTCGCCAGAGGTGGTTATTACTTTTCATCGTAGTAATTTAGTTTGTTATTTGTTTATATTTATTATTTGTTTAGGGTTTGTTAGTAATTTAGTTATGGTTTTTGTATAAGGTACTTAATTAGTTAGTAGTTAGTGTAGTTAGTATAGTTAGTGTAGTATTAATTATATATTTTTCTTAATTAGTATTATATTTAGGTTTTTGTAGTAATACTTATTATTAGTAGTAGTAATATTTAGGGTTTTGTATAAATGCTATTATTAGTATATTATTAGAAAATGTTAATTAGTAGTATATTATTATTATATATATTATTATAATTATTATATATAATAACCTTGTGGTAATATTATTAGGGTTAGTAGTATATTATTGGTAGTAGTATATTATTGTTAGTAGTAATATTATTAGGGTTAGTAGTACATTATTGTTTTAGTAGTATAATAACAAATAATGCTATTATTAGTTAGTATTATATTATTTTTAGTAGTATATCATTTGTTTTAGTTATTATTGTTAGTAGTATATTATTTGTATATTATATTATTTGTGGTAATATTGTTAGTAGTATATTATTAACATTATTAGTATATATTATTGACTTTTTTCTAACATGTTTAACTCTCTTTCTGTTATAGTTAAGTCATGGATGATGGTCGCATTGGTGAAGGTCTTCTTCAGGGCATGATAAGAGGTGAAATTCCTCTTATTACTACCGGTGAAGGTATTTTGCTCGAGGAAGAGATTTCCTCATATTTGAATCCATTCAGTGATGGACTAGAGGAAAACCTGATGTACAAAGGATAAGACCGGATGGACGAAGGGCAAACAAATAACAATAATAATGATGGCCCCTCGACAGGATCCGGCGAGGTACATATATATAAAGCAACCGACAGCTCGAACGAAACGAGGGCCGAACAGAAAGTTGCATGGTAATCAGAGGTTCACCATCGAAGAAATAGATGATGATGGAGAAACGATTGCTCCAGAGAAGCACCCGAGGATGTTTACAAATCAATGCGGGATGATTGTTAGGAACAACCTGTCGATACCCATTCAAGAATGGAACAAGTCAAAGAAACCCGGTGAAGAATCCAACAGTTATGTCACCGATGATGCCAAAGATGACCTTTGGAAGAAGCTCATAGCTCATTTCATACTACCTCCAGAGTATGAAGAATTTGAGGCAGATGGTATTACCCCAAGGCCGTGTGGGCTTGAAAGAAGAGCGAAAGTCAAGGAGTGGGCTTTGAGCAAGATGGCCGAACTATACCGGAACCACAAGAAAAGTTTATACGCGAAATATGTCACGAAAAAGAAAACTCCAGACTTCGTAGGAGCAAACGAGAAGTTGAGAGAACAGTGACCCGATTTTGTAACGTACAAGCAATCTGATAAAGCAAAGGCAAAGTCGGCAAAGAATGCGTTAAATGCTTCCCAAAAGAAATACCATCATAAAATGGGGACATGTGGCTACAAGAGTGCCGTCCCTAAGTGGGAAACTATGGAGCAGGACATGAGGACTAGAGGCATCACTCCTGGTATAGATGGATGGCCCGAGAGGTCAAAACACTGGTGGTATGGGCACGGGGGATCGTTGGACCCAGAAACAGGGAAGACATTATTTCATGAAAAAATTCTAAAACCCTCCAAAGACCTTATTCAAGCAATGAATGATGCTCAATTGGGATTGTTCCATCCCGAGAGAGAGAACGACAAGCTGACACGCGCCCTCGGGAATCCTGAAAAGGGTGAACGAACACGAGGCAAAGGCGTCGGTGTCTCGTGGAAGAAAGGGTTTCCTCAGTACGATGCCAGTTACAGAAGCCGTCAGAGAAAGAAGGACCGAGAGGAAGACCGGATCTCCAAGGTAGAGCAGGACCTAGCTGATCTGAAGAACCTTATGCAAGAAATTAGCCAAAGGTCGTCGTCAACTCACCCGCAGGCTGATGATCCTGCATTGGATCTTAGCCAGTGGAGAAGCGGCGTGGCTTCCATGGAGGTCAGGGCTGATGATCAAGCACTGATGGATGATACACTGGCTCCTCACTACCACATGGATGATGTCAAAGAGATCACACAATGTGAGCTACATCAGACAATGAACAACCTGCCCTTCAAGGTGGCGATCGGCACTGCTTCACCTTGTCTACCTGGAGCACTCCACCATTCACTTTCGATTCCACCTGGCTATGCATGTGTCATGGTGGATGACATAGTGGAGGATTTTGCGGACCTAGAGATTGAAATCGCTACGCCTTGAGGGCCTTACGAAACTACGAGATGTCAAGCGCAACATCATTCTATGGAAGAAGAAGTACATCAAGTTTTCAGGCTCGGCGCCAAGGCCACCGACTTCGAGAAATCCAAGTCCACCCCGCCTCAATGATCGTCAACCTCCAAGTCCACCCCGCATCGATTATCATCAACCTCCAAGTCCACCCCAACCCGATTATCGTCAACCTCCAAGTCCACCCCGCCCCGATGACGATCGCCGCAGCAAGAGTACATTAACTCGATCTCCGCCTCCGCGCATACTCGATCTCCGCCTCCGCCTCCGTGCAATACTACTACCTCGTCGAAGAAATGGAAGGTCGCTGCTCCCCCGTGCCCCACATCGAAGAAAGGTCAAACGGCGAAGATAGTCAACATCCCGCCGGCTCTTCCAAAGAGACCTTATGACAAGACCGATGAGAAAACTGCCGCGGATGTGGCTGCCCAAGTTAAGGCACATTTTGCACCCAAAAATCCTAAGCCAAAACCAGTATATGATGAAAAAACCAAAAAGTGGGCTAAGTCCTTTCTTGAGCAACCATCCCAGATATCGATGAATCTGGAATCAAACTATGACTGGGTGATTATTAAGCAAGCAAAGAAAAAAGCACAAGCGCAAAAAGCGGGAAGCAAGTTGCCCAGCTCGGACAACAGAAGAATCAATTGGTCCCCCTGCTCAAAGTGATTTCAGACCTCGACAAGGCCTTCAGAGCTGAAATGGATATGGACATGCAAATAATTGACCCAGAGCCAGTAGTAATGCTGCACTAATGGGCATCACTGTATCGGAGGCCAAAGCACTTGCCTACGAAGAAAATATGTCTCTTGGTCAATATTAGGCTATGAATATACGCAAGTGGGTCAGATAGTACGGAAGTATGTCCAAGGGGAGGCTCTAGTCAGTAATGAGGAGCTCGCGCTTGTATCCACACATATGCGAAATCTGCACACATGGTACATGGTGCAAATAGAAAAAAAAGCATCAGAAAGACTGGTTTGTGATGGACGTTAGAAAGGAGCATCACTTTAAACCATACTCGATACAGGTTCAAATGACCGAACTATTTCAGTTATACAACCAACGTTCCCTCGACAAATCTATCATTGGTTGCTACTATCTGTAAGTGATTTATTTCTATAATTAAGTTTGTAGCTCAGCTTGTTTATTGCATTTAATATATTATCCTAACTATATATCCTTTTATATGATATTATATTCTACAGAATGAAGATGCTTGAATGCAAAAGTGCTAGAAGATACGACGTTGGGTTTATTGACCCATATATCGTTAATGAATATAATTTAAAGAATCACCCCAAGGACGTGGAGGAAGACCTGTGCAGGTTCTTAACCGAGAATAATTTTGTTAAGGAAATACTATTTCCTTACAACTTCAAGTGAGTGTTTCTATCTTGTACACATTTTATTTTTGCTTACTCGATGATCTATGCATGTATGCTTATGTAAACATCCGCATATTCCACTGGATATTGCTAAACATTCAAGTTGACAAGTCCCTAGTTGAAGTGCACGACTCATTAAGTTGGGACCAAGAGTAGTGGAGCGACATGAAAGCAATGCTCCATAAGTAATTTCAATCATTATCGCATTATATCGGCCTCTTTCGTTCATTTCCTGATATCAAGTAACTAATAACTCCTTTGTTCATTTTCTTTGCCGAGCAGGTGTTGGACACGGTTCAGACAGAAAATACCAGGTCCATTTAAAGAGGAGCTAACTTATAAAATGGTGAAGAGTTTACAGCAGACATCGCAGACTCATTTATGTGGATACTACGTCTGCGAGTACATCCGCGAGTTGACCAGTGAGCGGAAAGTAGATTCACATTATATTTATGATTTGCGGGAGAAACTAGAGCCAGACCAGTGCATACGAGCAATTCAAGAGGAGCTGGCAGGATTTCTGATGAAGGAGGTCCTTGATGTACATGGAAAACATTATGCGGATGACGAGGAAATCTATATGCCTTAGTGATCTCCATGTAGTTGATATGATATATATATCATCAATGACCATGTAATTTCAACACATTTATTCCTTTGATATGATTGATTATATGTATGCTTGCAAGAGATCGATTAATTATATAGATGCATCAACGTGTAATGTCTATGTAGTAGCGTAAAATATGTGTACTGAAATATATGTTTGAAATTATAGTGAAACACAAAACTAAAAAGGAATGAAATGGAAAAAAATCAAACACACAATCTCTGCCGCGACAGAGAAACACACAATTCTCTGCCGCGGCAGGAAACCGTATAGTCCCGGGTGGTGTTACGGCCCGGGACTAGAGGGTTTCCGCCCCCCGTCTCGCTGAAACATCCACGTGGTTGTTATCTGTCGCAGGCCGTAGCGAAATGGGACTAGAGAGGGAGGCCTCTAGTACCATTTTGGCAGTCCCGGGCCCAAAACCGGGACTACAGGCCTATTTTCGACTAGTGTGGAGTGGTGGATTCAGGGAGCAACTTTTCAGACAGATATGAAAGTTGTATCTCTAGGGGGCTATGATGCAATTTTAGGGATGGATTGGCTGTCACAATGGGGTGCTATGACTTGTCATTGGGAACAAAGATGGATCAAATTTGACAAGAAGGGCACTCTGATCCAATTGCAGGGTATGATAGATAAACCTGTCACAGAGCTAAAGGAACTCACCATTGAACAAGTGGACAAATGGAACAGGGGGAATGACATCTGGGCTACTGTGGTAGTAACCTTGCCTACGAACAGTGAGCAACAGTCAGTGCTAGAAGGTGTTTAGGAGATACTGGATCAGTTTGAGGATGTGTTTCAGATTCCAACCACCTTGCCTCCTCACAGGGCTTTTGATCATGCCATATCCTTGCTACCAGATAGTTCTCCTGTCCATTCTAGGCCTTATAGATACTCACCTCTCCAAAATGATGAAACTGAAAAACAAGTTAAGGAAATGCTTGCTTCAGGTTTGGTAACAACTAGTACGTCACCATTTGCCTCACTTGTGTTGCTGGTAAAGAAAAAAGATGGTACATGGAGATTTTGTGTGGATTACAGGAGATTGAACCATATTATAGCGAAGAGCAAATTTCCAATGCCTATAGTGGATGAATTACTAGATGAATTGGCTGGTACTAGATATCTCTCTAAATTAGACCTGAGAACAGGTTGCCATCAGATCAGGATGGTTTTAAAAGGATGAAGAGAAGACATCATTTAAAACTCATCATGGGAAATTTCAATTTAAGGTGATGCCCTTTGGTTTAACAAATGCACCAGCTACATTCTAGTGCCTCATGAATGCAGCCTTTGCCAAGCATATCAGACACTTTGTTTTAGTGTTTATGAATGATATATTGGTGTACAATCCAACTTTGGAAGATCACTTGGAGCACCTGCATACAGTTCTGACAATTTTGAGACCGCACAAGCTGTATGACAAGAGAAGCAAGTGTTCTTTTGCTCAAAAGCATTTAGAATATCTGGGCCACATTATTTCAGATAAAGGTGTGGCCACTGACCCTGACTAAACAAAAGCAATGGCAGAATGGCTAGTTCCATCAACTGTCACTGAACTCAGGGATTTTCTAGGACTCATAGGCTATTACAGGAAATTTGTCAAACATTAGGGCATCATAGCAAAACCACTTACCTCTCTTCTCAAGAAGAAGGCATTTGATTGGGACAATGAGGCTCAGCAAGCATTTGAACAGCTTAAGGAGGCAATGACTTCTACTCTTGTACTCACCTTACTAGATTTTTCTTTGCCATTCTGTGTGGAGACAGATGCCTGTGATAGTGGAATTGGGGTTGTCTTAAGTCAACGAGGTCATTTTGTGAAGGTTTTTTTACACATAATTAATATATCAAGTTTGATATTTTTCCTTCCAACTATGTCGCATAATATGACACCACGCGAAGTTTTCACATTGTTTCGATCATTTTTAAATTTCTTATGCATGTTTTAAACTATCGTCGAACTTTGTCGAATGGAGGGTATGGAGATTCTTAGCTCGGGGCTGAGCCTCTCTAAACATGCATTGGATCTATGATAAAATTGCATATTGTGAACCTAAAAATGATTTTTGTAAAAAATCATGAGCATCATATCATGTACCTGTAGTTCATATCTGACCCACTTCCTACCGATTCGGCAGGAATTTGTCTTTTTCACCAGGGATAGAAGAAAAGGTTTGAGATCCCCTATTGGGACATTGTCCATCTAAGGTGGTCTAGTATTTTTGAAAAATGGGATGATAGCATTTTGAATCAACTATTTGGTGGTTGCTGCATAAAACCCCTCATATTTTGCGCTCAGAAAATGAAAAATGGCTTTTTGGTGCGACGGAAATGGAAACTTCCTCCTGTAATATTGTTCACCATCCCATGATGCACATGCACGCACAATGTGGGCACAATATCACAAACTATGCCTTAATTCGAGCCATAGCATTGCTCATTTAACCCAAAAGTCAGAAAACCTCGAATGAGATAGGTCATTTTGTGAAGGTTTTTTGAAACATAATCAATATACCAAGTTTGATATTTTTCCTTCCAACTATGTCACATAATATAACACCGCGCGAAGTTTTCACATTTTTTCGATCAGTTTTTAATTCCTTATGCCTGTTTTAAACTATCGTCAAAACAACGAACATGAAGATTCTTATTTAACATAAATATATAATATTTGAGTGTTGATAGATAGATCTTATTTTTTGTTATTTGTATTTTTCTGCAAATTTTGATATATAGATAGATAGATCTTATTCTGCAAATTTTGATATATAATATTTGAGTATAATATTTGAGTGTAGATAGCATAGAAACTGTTTGTAATTTGTTTCTATATATCTTTCTTCTTCTAAGATGGATGGGTGCGATAACACGGGCGTTGATGGTCTAGTAATACATACAACGCATCTGCAGTCTGCACTGAAGGAGGCTCCCAGTGTCACTGTCGACGGCCTTATGTACTTCCTTGCATACCGCAATATTCATAACGACGACACTTTGTTCGCTCATTAATGAGTATTATACTCCATCTGCTATGTGACTATGTCCGTATGTCGGCATATATTCCCGGTTTGCCCTCAAATAAGTTCGACTGGGAAGACGTGCCCGAATAGAATAGATATATATATATCACTATTAAACAAAGTTTAAAATAGCCGGCTATTCCATTTAGCCGCGGCTTTTTTAGAGGCTATAAAAGGCTATAGCGCAGCTATAGCGGGCTATTCCATTTTAGCTTATTTTTAAAAATTGAACAAATATTAGTTAAATCTTTTCAAAAGATGGGGAAAGTTATGACTCAAACAAGATTCGAGCTACAAGTCATGCAACTATTGAACACAAATAAGTATTTAACCAATTAATTCACAAATTATATGGAATCATATTTAACATAAGTTTGAAAAAGGAAAATAAAAAAAAAACTTCGGAGAGCATAAGTTTAGCGGCTAAATTGAAGGCTAATTTAAGACTAAACCGGGCTATAGCTGACTATAGGCGGCTATTTTCCATTTAGCCTACGAAGGGCATAGCCGTAGCCGGAGACTTCTCGCTATAGCCGAGCTATAGCCGGCTATTTATAACTTTGCTATCTATTATATAATAAAAGCAATATAAGAGGCTGTTTCGAGACACCACGTCGATCCACATCACCAAGATTATTTTTATCCATTGGATTTGATATTTATAGTTAAAATTTAATGAGAGAATGTGTAACTTTATAGGCAGAGTCCGTAACACATACACGTGACGTTACCTATTCGGTTTCATTCAGGAAACCAATTAAGATTGATATTCGCTGTTGACTTTCCAGGAAAAAAACTCAAGTCAGAGTCCCGTACGTAGACAGAGTCCTATTCAGATACGTATAGGCAGTTTGGCACTACAACTTAATTTGCTTTTTCTTCAAAGTTGAGAGTCCTATCAAGATACGTCCCGGTGCGCTGCTACTTAATTTTATTTTTCTTTTCTTTTGAAGGAGTTGGAAGAGTCCTATGAAGATACGGTACAGTGCACTGTTGCTTAATTTTATTTCCCACGCTTATCAATCACAATTGTTCCTGTCATGTTTTATACTTCCTTCGTCTCAAAATAGATGTCTCAAATTTATCAAAATTTAAACGAATCTAGACACCGTAGATTCATCTAAATTTTAAAAAATCTAAGACATCTATTTTGAAACAGAGGGAGTATAATATATGTAGTATATTCAATATGGAACAATCACATTAATCCTGAAGCCAATTCCGTACATCCTAAAACTATGTTGTTAGTAAATTATCTGGGGAATTTAGACCAGCATGTCCTAAAAATGTAGTCTCCAACACATCGTCCCTCTCGGTAATCCCAACTCTACAACCTCTGCACTCAATTTCATCTGTTGCGTTTCTACCAGCATACACAACCGGAATTAGTACTTCAAGTAGGATACCGACATCTACTTGATGAACACTACACAGTATGACTGCTGGAAAGAATCTACTAGATAGTAGAAGCAAATAATATGTACACACAAATAGTAGTACAAAACAACTAAGAGATCACCATAGAACTAACTAGGGTAAATGACTTTTAAAAGACACCCCGTCGAGTCTACATAATTTGATGTTACGATATCAAAGACTAAGATATAAACTAGCGCCATAAACTAAAGTGCTTATTACAACCCGAGAGAGAATTTGTGGATCATGGGCTCCGATGAGCCCGGTTTTTTGAAATTTTAGAAAATGGTAGTTTAAATTTCCAGATAATCCAAAAAATCCACACATGTGTCATGTATATTTGTGCAAATTTCAGTTAAAAAGTTATATTTATGGATGTACAAAGTAATTAAAGATCTCTATTTTTTCTTAAAATTTGTCTTCTTTATGTACCGTAAACCACAACGCTTTTAATGGAACTTCTGAGATTCATATTGTATGTGTAAATGTAGTTGTTTCTTTTTTTCAGTATTTATTTGTCCCTAGACACAAATTTTTTCTTTTAGAAAGGCGAGAGGACCTACGTTCATGTAGCAATTTTTTACAATTCAATATTCTTACATAAGCGA
Organism: Avena sativa; assembly: GCA_916181665.1. Taxonomy (NCBI): domain Eukaryota; kingdom Viridiplantae; phylum Streptophyta; class Magnoliopsida; order Poales; family Poaceae; genus Avena; species Avena sativa. The sequence continues at coordinate 15,119,192 of OV702286.1, read as the reverse complement.
ACAAAGAATGAAATCATGAAGGTTTATCTACCATTGATTGTCTAATAAAGACTAAATAAAAATTTAACATGTCCTATATAACCAAATAGAAATACTCGACATGACTTGAGCATATAATTAGCATACATACAATATTGGTATACAATCACCATATGCTTAGGGACTGCAAGCTAGGTGAGGCCCAAGAAGGTGTCTATGTCAGGCTAATTATAAAGTTTATGAAACATATTTTTACACAATGCCAGTTTCATGTCCCCACAAGTTGACTTTATGAGATAAAAATATAAAGTTACACACTAGGTCTTGAAAAAACGTCCTTACAAATTTCAACATTTTATAGAACGAAAAAATAACATTTATTGTCTAGGTATAGTGAGAACCAATATAACAATTTAACATTTTCTATATATTTGAAATAGCCCGGCATAACTTTTGCATAACTAGCATACAAATGATATATTATCACCATATGCTTAGGGTCCAAAAGCTAGGTTAGGCCCATGAAGGTGGAAATACAACTTCCCAAAGTATGTGCGGTGATAACTCAAATCTTATTCTTTGAACAAATAGCGAAACATTACCAAGTTAATATAATCTAAGAAAAACAAAGCATTCGGCCACCGGTACATCTTCCTAAGTGAACTAATTAAGCAGGGTAAAAGCAAGTAGATTATCATGTTTTAATTAAAATCTATACTTCTTACTTCAAAAAAAATCAACAGGAAAAAATAGACACTAAATCATCTCACAAATAAAATGATACATTGAGCCATCAATCTGGTGAACCCTATATTGAATAACTCATATAATGGATAATATTGAGAAAAGCGTAAATGAGAGGAATCAAGATCTTGAAAATGCAACACTAAAATCGCAATTTTTATATCTCAAAGAGAATAAAATGATAAAAATATTCACACATTGTACTATATATGTTTCTAACCTTGATTTTACAATTGGAAATACATCTCATCTTATGTTCATACAATGCCATATTTACTGTATACTAAAAGCACACATGATTGACTAGAACTAATATAATAACAACCAAAAATTGCAAAATTCAGTAATACATAATGATAAGCCCTCATAACTGAAACATTTTCATATTTGTATGTATCTGTTGGAGCATACTATTTGACTGACTTAAGTGAAATATCTTGATAACATACATATCTGACGGTATATCTAACATAGTGTACCATAATAGGATTTTGAGGGATAGTGGACCATAACTGGCATGTTCTATAACTGTACCTGAACATTACTTCGCCATTATTTTTGTGAATCCTCATTGCTAATTTTGTACAATGATATATAAATTATATTAGGTGCACAAAATGATACTAATGACCAACGGTCGGAATTTCGACATCAAGCACCGGTCTAATGAGATATAGAAAATACAGTAAGCTCAGAATCTAACCTTTAGTTCTATGTATCATTGCTACCACATAAAGATACACATATGTTCATTTCTAACAAATGGCAAGTACAACATTTGCGCACTGACATGTGCATATGACGATCATTCACACACCGTACGTTCACATAACATGTACTAAAGGATGGTGCCGCGAAGCATAGAGATTGACAAGGTCACAAGACATTCCTCAGAATATTTAGGAATGTAAAATCCAAGTGAACGAATATTTTGTGATAATGCGAGAAATATGACATCAAACCTACTATGGTTTGATCTCCGGTGGGTTGACGGTACACTAACCTTTTTAACCATCCTACCAAAAGTTATTTATCATGGTCGGTAAAATGGTGTTATTTGAGTGATATAAAATCGATACCGGCCACAACTTAAATATGTTAGTTTCATGAGTTTTTGTTTAGCACACCATTTATGATGGCCATAGAACTATATTATATATTACTGGAATAGTAATATGAGTATAAAGAAAGATATGTCCGAATACATTTTCAAAAAACTAAAGGCGATGCCCTCGCATTTGCGAGGGCCACCATGCTAATTAAACAATAATAAGGTAAATAAAAGAGGGCATCTTCCTCTTTGTTGGCTGCTGCACGTACATAGAGCCATGGCGGAACCGACGGCATCATCTTCCTCGTCTCCTAGTAGGTAATATATGCTGCCAACTATCCATCCCAGATTCTCTTGTTCGGCTGCGTACATACCGTTTCTCTTTTGGAGGAAAAACATCGAGTGATCGAGCCCTAATCCTCATGGCACCTCTGAACCCAATGACCTCCATCGTTCGCCTCCCAATGATCGCGTTTCATTGCTGTACACAGCTCCTGTATTTTCCTTTAACCAGATTTCAATGGTCACAAAACCTAAGAGTTGCCTAGTTACTGTACACAGCGGGGCGCAAGCAGAAAGAGTTGCCTAGTTAATTGGGGAAAAATCCGGCCGCACGCGACCGCTTCTACTATTCCTATGACAAACAAAATTAGTTCTATCAGGATGGTATATATGTGATGATTTTTCACAAGGCATCATCTACTAATATTAATATATAGGATAGATATTGGTGTTCATCTGCTACTCATCCAGCCCTTACGTGCTTGTTTGTTCAACTTCAGACGTAACGAGGAGCACTTGGCCGAGCCTACATCTTCGCAAACGCTGCTGAGGGATTTGCACGGCACTACAGCAATGGAGGAATCGTCCATCACCACCACAGAGGTATCGCTGCTGTCAGGGCGGTGCCTTTCCTCGTCACCCATCTGGATGCAGATCTCAGAGGATGTTTCCACACATTTCCTCCTGTGGGTGGGCCGTTTCAGAGCAAAGATGAAGCTGATGAGGCTATTGATCGACCACACCGATTTGACAATGTATGATGTTTCTGAACTTGTTTATATATACTTGCATCGATTCATTTTTTTTCTCGCTTCATTCGCATATCTTCAATTGAAATACACAGATATGATAGAGCTTGTATGATGTAGGGAACAAAACATTATCACAGGAATCGGAAACGAACGGATGACGCTAAGTTAGCATTAGTTCGTTGAAAAAAAGGACCAGCCTAGATTAATTTAGTTTCCTATTTGGGAATTATGTTCTTTTCCGTTCTTGCTTTTGTTTGTTATTATTACCATGACACTTCTGCTTCAGTCCCCCACCCCTGCGTTGGCATCGATGCCTTATCTGCCCATTTATCACCTAGCAATTGGCCCTTAAGCCCACCTCCTTTTCCGCGTGGCTCCAGATCCATCTCGTATTACTCGTTTGTCCATCTGTAAATACATACGCGTGTACTCCGTCTGTACAAGAGACATGAGCGGTGCGATCCTAGACCGAGGCCTTCACCCGCATCGAGCTCGCCTACCACGTCGTCAATCTCGCGACGAGGCACCACGTCCCGCGCTGAGTTCCTCGTGGTCGGCTACTCTGTCACCGGCAAGTCCGATGACCGCATGGTCGGCTACTCGGGCGACACGGTCGCCGCCGCCAACGACCACATCTTCAGGTCTGATCGGTTGGTACTAGGTCCGAGTCAGCTCTCTGTTTCCAATTCAGGCCCGTACATACACATATCCGCCGATCGATCTGCCTTTTAATTCATGTCCCGTACGTACACATATCAGCTGATCGATCTGCCTTTTAATTCATGTTCCGTACGTACACATATCAGCTAATCGATCCGTCTTTTAATTCATTTCCCGTACGTACATATATCAGCCGATCGATCTGCCTTTGTTTTCACTAGAGTCCGCGTATAATATACAACTATATAAGTAGGCAATATGGGATTCTTCGGCCCGTCCACAACCCGTCCACCAACTAACCCACCAAAACTTCCCTTTAGGTGGGGACCGAAGCAAGCCTCTGTATATTTAGGTGATTTTGGGCTGTTTGATTCCTGTTTTCCACATAAACCAATTCACCCTGTATTCTTCCACTTTTCTGAAGGAACAGTTAGCTAATCATATAGACTGCTATAAATCTGAACAGGGGCATTGGGCTTTCTGAAGTGGATAGGCTTATACAAGACAGTCGTTACTATCCCGATGGCACAAAGAGGCGTTTGAAAGGACAACCAATTGATAAAATGCGTGATGGGAATTACCAATTGGCCCAAGCAGTGGTGCACAAGTACAATGGCCATCACAATCTTTTGGGGGTTGGCTCTCTGTTCTCCCTGCCTCATGCACCGTCTTGCCCATTGATGTAACAACAATTAATCACAGTCACTGATCAGATTCACGATTCTGATTATAGGATCTCGCATTTGAAGCGATAGATACTCTGGATGGGCCGTCACTTTGGGAGGGAAAAAACGATATGACATACTGGCATATGAATTTCACTTCAAAGACCAAAGGATCTGATAGTTTTGACACTTGCAATGATAAACTGTTCTTTCTTGAACTCATACATGTGAGCGGAGATGGCAAATTCACTGTGAACTGTTGCTGCATGGTGGAACCTTCTGATAATTGTATTATATACTCTTTCTCATAACTTATGTACTGTTTGAATACATTTTGTGATTTGTAGTAAGTTGAACTTATAAGTTTGGCGATTTTGTTTCTAGTCTCCAGTAGATGATCATTAATGCATTAGCCTGTTTGTTTTCCCCTGTTTCATCTTGCACATTACGCTTGAGCTTTACATTTTTTTTTAATATTTTGAACCGGTTCATGCAGAGACATATGTAACGAATGCATATAGTGAAAACCCCGAGCAGCTCCCAACCTCCATGGCTCTATATTTGAAAAATCCGAAAAACACATTTCTAGCACTCCAGAAAATCTGCAACCAAAATCACATACATATACACATTCTGAAGGCGTGAAATTTCAGGGGAAAATACTTATATATTTCAGGAAAAAATACAGTGTTATTATGTGTTTGTGCCTGGTTGGTTATCTGGATATTAATTGACGATCTCCCATGTTTTAAATATCGGTCCCTGCTTTGGTTGTAGATCTACTATGAAGCACCCCAACGATAGTAATGCATACATTGCTGGTCGCGTGCCTGGCTCATATGGCCTACCATTTGGCGATCTTCCGTCACATAATCCGCTCCCTGACGAAGACGTATGTATAAGTTTTTATTTCCTAGCAAGCTACTTCATCCGTTCCACAATATAAGTCTTTTTAGCAAGTTGTTTTAGTTTACTAAAATGTCTTATATTGTGGAACGGAGGTAGTAGCTTTTCACGTTCTTATTTATTCAATGTTCATGGCTAAATACATGCCTTTTTTAGTCTGATGAAGAGGTGGAAAGACTGAGATTCCTGTTCGGGGTAATGGCATATTCTTGTGCACTATGAGTACCATCTATCTATTCGTTGGTTACTCGTGGATTACTATTATTCAGTGCTTGTGTATTTATTTTCTGTAGGAGCTCCAGCCACTGATGTACCGCTTGACGATTAATGGTGCTCTTGCATTTTCTAATGACTCAACCTATAGTTTGCTATGATCAGTTAGTTTTTCATACCAACCTGCCAAAGTTTGAGATATTTTTGTCGCCAAGACATTGAAGATATTGTTTTTGGCCTTTTGGGATAGACCTAGTCATGACAAGCAACACTATGTGATAAAGCTGATATCTTTATGTATTTATATCATACAGAAATCCATTTAGTCCCTAGTAAATGGACAGTTGGATCCGCACCCACATACAACATGATTATTTGTCCCTTTTATATTTGTAGATAGAAGTTAGCTCTTTCAGAACTAGGGAAACTAATTTTAAACAAAAGACGCTCACCGTATCTGAACCGACAAACGAATAGCGATCTTGAATTGGCGAAAGGGGGCAGCGGGAGATGGCTCTCTATCACGCTCTTGTGGCGCACGCTCCGATTGTGACCCGAGCTCCCGTTCATGGCAGGATCGCGTCGACCCCCTGTGTTAGGGCGGCACGGGGAGCACAGAGCTATATCACATCCCCTCCCGCCACCCCTCCCCACCTTGTGGGCATCTCAGAAGCTCTATCTCCCCAAACCTCACCATCGCCTTCCCCATTTCTCTGGCCTCTTTCCAAACAACAAATCAATCATAATTTTCTCTCAACAGATATATCTAACCATATAGACGTTGAAGATTTACCATAGAAAAAATACTATCTAAGGTCAATTTAACTCATCACTTCCACCTCATAACAGAGAGTATGTTGGTCATAGACGAATTATGAATTCATGATTAACAATAGTTAAGTCCTATCACCATTGTACAAACATGTATTGCCTAATTGAATGTGTATGGATTTGTACACATACGCATCCAAGTACGTATGGAATGCGTGCACCGTGGTGAGCATATCCTTGTTGCATACGTTCATTGTGTCGGCGACGCTGGCTGGCATGAGCAGCAGAGTCATAAGCGAGTTTCACGCGCCGTCGTTCTCTTTCAGTTGCACGTGTTGACTTCTTCATGTAATACGTGAGAGGGGTTGTTGAAGTGTATAAGTGGATTGCACTAGCACATTCTATCAGTTTGGACTTTTTGTTGCGTTGGGTAGTGCATGAAGCTTGACATGGTATCAGAGCCTAAGGTCTTGAGTTCGAGTCTTAACCTTCGCAATTTATCCTAAAATTGATGTTGCCCCCTTGTGTCCACGTATAGGCCTCTTGAGCTTTCGCCCGGAAAAACCTTCGTGCTGCTCCACGTCTTCCGTCGTGCCCGCGCCCCAAGCAAGGTGATACGTCGGAAACGTATCTATAATTTTTTATGTTCCATGCTTGTTTAGTATCTACTTTGCTTTGCTTTGTCTACAATTTTAGGTATTTTTATATGTTTTCTGGAACTAACCTATTTAACAAGTTGCAACAGTGCTAGTTGCCTGTTTTTTTCTGTTTTTGGTTCTAGAAAGGCAGAAAATCAATATTCTCGGAATTTTGGACGGGACAAAAGCCAAAGTCAATATTTTACCGTGGGCGACACGAAGTCCAGAGGAGAGACGGAGGGGCACCAGAGGGTGGCCACACCCCCTCAGACGCTGCCAAGCCTGGTCGTGCCTAGGCAGGATGTGGGCCCCCTGGCCGCCCCCCTGCCTTGTCTGTTTGCCTATAAGAAGCCCCCGATGCAGAAACCCTAAGTACACGATCAATATTCCACGAAACCGTCTATAGCTGCCACCACCATCGTCCCTAGATCGGGGGGGATCTGAAGTTCTTCCCGTCACCCTGCCGGAGGGAAAATCATCCTGGAGGCCTTCTTCTCCGGCATAAAGCGTGAGTAGTTCCACCTTGGACTACGGGTCCATGTAGTAGCTAGATGGTTATATCTCCTCCTTGTGCTTTCATGTATAGATCTTGTGAGCTCCGTTCATGATCAAGATCTAATCTATTTGTAATCATGCATGTTGTGTTTGCGGGGATCCGATGGATATTGAGATTATTATGTCAGTTTGGTTAATGGTTTTGTCTATATGATTCTATCATGTCTATGTTGTTTGTGATCCTGCATGCTCTCCATTGTTAGTAGCTATCTTTGTCAAGTAGTTGCTAGTAACTCCAAGAGGGGGTATTTATGGTCGATAGTGGGTTCATGCCTCTATTTTCCAAGGGAAGTGACAGAAATCTCTTCGGTTGTAGATGTGTTGTTGCCACCAGGGAGAAAACAACGGTCTCTTGTTCATGGAACAAGTGGATTGTTTACCTTACACACGTTGCTTAAAGCAGTTGTCTGTTGCTTACAACTTAATACTGGAGGGGGTTCGGATGATAACCTGAAAATGGACTTCTAGTCATAGATGCGGTTGGATGGCGGTCTATGTATCTTGTTGTATTGCCCAATCGAATCTCATAGGATCTTTTTGACTAATATTTGCATTGTTATGCCTTGCTCAGTTCCTGTCAATTGCCCTGCTGTAATTTGTTTACCCTTCATGCCATGTTGTTTATCTAAGGAGAGCACCTCTAGTGAACTATGGACTGATGACCCACAAGTATAGGGGGTGTATCGCAGTACTTTCGATAAATAGGAGTGTCGATCCCAACGAGGAGCAGAAGGTGCTGAATAGTGGTATGGAGCAGGAAATCCCTGTGAATACTTAGCAAACCGATTTTTAGTGGTTTTCCGATAAAGCAACAAAACAAAGAGCAAGTAATAAAGACAACGAACAAACGCAGCAAGTGGCCCAATCCTTTCTTAGCAAAGGACAAGCCGGTGGACATACTTATAAGGACCAAACGTTCTCGAGAACACATGGGAATTCTATCAAGTGCTTTCTCTTCAAATAGCTGAGTACTCTTGTCTGGTGTTGTAAGTGTTGTGTGGGTGAACCTATGCTAATGCACCGACCTTACTTGGATTAATACATACTTGTGATTAAACCCCTGCAAGCATCCGCAACTACAGGAAAGTAATTAAGATATAAACCTAACCACAGCCTTAAACTGTGAGATCCTACGCTCCCTTGTGCAATGGTGTCCTAACGGGGGTTCAGGTTTCTGTCACTCCGGCAACCCCACAATTAGTAGCCAAATACACAATGCATTCCCCTAGGCCCATAAATGGTAAAGTATCATGTAGTCGACGTTCACATGACACCACTATAACAATAGCACCACAACTTAAATACTAAACCATTGAATAATAACTCAACACAAATCTACTACTAACAACATCACATCTCCCATGTCCTCAAGAACTAAACAAACTACTCACGAGACATCATATGGATCAAGATCAAAGATTATATGGTAATGGATAACAATCTGAACATAAAAAATAATCCAATGATTCCACTCACAAGCATCAACTACAATAGTAAGCAACACCGAGAAAGTTTCCCCTAAGAACTATGCAAGTATTCAACACGATTGTTATAGTGGGATGGAGTGGTGATGATGGTGCTGGTGGAGATGATGGTGTGGATGATGATGATGATCCCGATGAAGCCTATCTTGATGATGGTGTTGATGGCGACGATCTCCCCTCTCCGGGAAGGGATTTCCCCGGCAGAAATCTGTCTGCCGGAGAGCTCTTTCTCTCTCGGTGTTTTCCGCCCCGCAGAGGCGGCGGAAATCTTTCTTTGGTCGCCCATCTCGTATTAGGGTTCCGAGAGGAAGTTATAGGCAAGAGGGCGGAGTCGGAGGCTGGCCAAGTGGGCCACACCTACCCTAGGCGCACCCCAAGGAGGACCCACGCCTAGGGGGGTGTGGGCCCCCTGTGGCCCGGCTATGCCTCCCCTTCTGGCTTCCTTCGTCTTCTGGGAAAATATAATTTTCCAATATTTTTCTGGTATTTTTCTGATATTCGCGAAATTGCATCAAACACCTCCTTTTTCGTCAGAATTTAGACTCCGGCAGTTCATCCTCCAAGAATCATCCAACATGCATAAACAGATGAAAAGACATAAGTAATACCCCATAATAAGACATATATCAATGAATAGAGGCAAATTATGATATAGAATGGTGATGCAAATTGGACATATCAACTCCCCCAAGCTTAGACCTTCGCTTGTCCCCAAGCGAAAACTGAGCTCAGTAAACATGTACACAGGTTTATGGAGTGAAGTGTCGATAAAAGAATACAGACAAGAAGCATCACACTTACCATTACACAACTCATAGAAGAAAGAAACTCACCATTATATGACTTTATCTTGCAACAAGTACATGAGTCACAATAGAGATCCATAAAGATAAATCATAATTGGAATTGGCAAACTTTGTTCTTGGTCAGAGAACACCTGGCAAACAGTTTCACAAAAAGATTTTGTAGAAGTTTTCAAAACAGGAGCACTCCTTGCTTAAACAGGTTTTTACAATGAAGGCTTTCAAAGTAATACTCAATAGATAAGAGCTTTGTGCAAGCAAGGAAGATAAATAACATGATTCAACAAATCACCATATGAATGCTTGAAACACAACAACTCAAATGCTTGCTGGAGATAGAGTGTAAGTAGGTTTACTGACTCAACTTGGAAATAGAAGAAAGGTCCCTTCATAGAGGGAAGCAGGGATTTCAAGTCATAAAGAGCTTCCAAAAGATTATGGTACTTACTAGCTTTGAGCCCTCATTTCCCTTATCATAGGCATCTTGAGATGATTAAGGTTAAAGTGAACAAGGATGGAGTATATGCTTGATGAAATATAAGTTGGCAATCGCATGTCCCTTGAATATGAGGGCCACACCTCATGCTACTCAACTTCAGTTACCGGTAAGTTCTTGTCATTGTAAGTACATGCGTATCATAGAGAACTGCCAACAGGGTACCCCTTGCACATGGTACAGGAGCTATCCCATAACCAAAATGAGAAGGCAAGCAGACAGTGAGCATCGGAGCGATCTTTTTATTTACTATATGCATAGATTTTTATTGAGGATGCTTCACAGATTGCTCACTATGGTGATGCTGCAAGTTTCCACCATGATTAGGCATGGCTTAGGCTAGCGGCCCAGGCGTTTCTCTAACACAAAATACATAACTCCATGGACTTACAAACTCCCTTTTTATTTCACACCGGTGACATCCATAGACAAAAGAGCACGATATCAACTGTGTACAAATTACAAGTGCAATGTTGAAAACGTTCCCCATGACAGTATGGTTCTTCTAATTCCAACGTATAGATGCAAGCATATACAACTTCGATGACACAATGGTTCAAGTCTATTAGGGGCAAGAAAATAAGGTGTGTCATCAAGTTCGTGAGATCTTTACTAACTAGTTTTCACATAACAAAATACTTTTTAATTCAAAAGATAGATGATGCTTGAGAATTTGCTTGGAATAGCAATAATGCTAATAGGTATATATGGTGGACACAAATGGCACATGTTTGGTTCACAGGGATTGGGAACATGAGAAGTATGCCTTCCCAAAACAGGTTTTTGGCTAGCAAGGCTGGGTAGCAAGTACAGGAGTTGAAGGAAACAAGCAAACATAAAAGTAATAAAGCCAAACATGCAATCTTCTGTCAACACCCGTATTTTTAATCCCATATGCCTGTTATGCCATACATCGCAATCCCAGGATTACCATTTTTGCGAGACATAACAGAATTGGATACCACAGTACATCATGCATTAGGAACCATACATAAGGTCTTACACAAATAAGGATCTCATGATCCAGTTCTTAATACAACTCAAGCAGCGGAATACGTAATAATAACAGTAGCGTAGGCGAAGCTCCATCTTCGGGGTCACAGGCAATGCTGACGATGGGAGATGATCCTAGTTGTCGTAAACTTCCTGGGGTCCATCCTCCTGGTACTCCTCTTCATAGTCTGGCCACGGGAATAGCCAGGGACAAAGCCATGAGTACTCTTTAAGTACTCGCAAACTAATACTAACAAGTGAAGGGGGTTTTTGTAATAGGACACTAAGCTCTAGGGTTGTTTTGCAAAAAGCCAGATTTACCTCTACTAAGTTCAGAAGCAATAAAAGCTAGCTGGAAATTTTATAACACCTATGTGGGAACTTGTATTTCATATCACAACTCTGTTGTGGTAAAGTCAAAGTCTCAATTCATTTCACAAGTCATTTTGGAAACATCTGATGGGGGAACAGTATGGCCACTCCAACTGTCCATAACCGCGGACGCGGCTATTCGAATAGTTTGACACTCTGCAGAGATTGTATACTTTCACCACAACATTCGATACATCCGTCAGGAACAAATCCTGAATTCACCATACTCAGTATGCGGATAATCAATCCTAACCTTTCAATTACACGCCCTAGTATAGGCACCTCTCCTGTGAGTTTGTCCTCCCAACCATGACCATCTGTCATCTTGGGTACTGCACAGGTGGACAATCTTCACAAGGCTTCCTCAGCTCAGACCTTGGCCGTGAGGGAACCAATACTAAGGTATATAAGTTTCCAGTCAAGCCCTACCCAATTCTCGGGTATTGTGGTTGTACGGTAAAATTGGAATGGTATCGCATCCAGACAACCATGAGTTTTATAAAGGGCTAAGGCTCATGCCTTAACATTTTCATCATCCAAATCATCTGGTGTTCGGAAACACATGTCAAAACATCTCAATAGAATGATCCATCATTCCAAGGTTTTCATAACCATTTTCCACCAAGTATTACCATCTAAAGTTGATCAAGTTTTATGCTTAGCACTAGCATCTACAAATGGGAGTGAATACTAATGAGGGGTGGTAAACTAGTGGAGTTTAACTAAGTCCAATCTTATGCCTTGGGATGACATCAAGATTATCTAGCTTAGGCCAAATTTTATGCTCTTTATGCAACCTTCAATTATCTTTCTAGTATCTACAATTTACTCAAGTAAACTCTAAGTAAGAGCTTTGATAAAGAAATAAAGTAGAAAGCTTGCAAGTAAAACTAGGATTGGTTTATCAAGTGGGTATGATCATATATGTTTAAGGCATATAGGTGACATGGTAACAAACAAGTATTTGCTTTCATAGGTATAGTATCTTGCAAGTGTTAACTTTCACAATCAACTAGTAGTATTAGGCTTGCCTTGTGCAGAGCAGTGGTTGAAGTTCTCCTCGGCTTCTTCCTCGTAGTATCCTCCTTCCTCCTCGTATCCTTGGTTGGTACTAGCGTCTATGAATAAATACGAGGTACACAATCACCAAACAATACTTAACTACTTTCAATCATCACACACAAGGGTTCTATAGATGATCTAGATCATCACTAATATTACAAGATTAAAGCATTTGTCTTGTTGATTTTATTTTTAGAAAAGTAATTTCTACTCATTGAAAAACTACTTAAGATTTAATATTCTCCAAACCAAACATGGTATCATGTTGATACATGTCATCACCACATATTTCAGTACATGGGAATGTGATTTAAAGTGGTGTCACAATTTAATAAGGTTTAACCTTTTATTTCAATTAAATAAAGTGACTAGAAATGCCTATGTGGCACCCTTTTATTACTTGAACATTATTTCTATAAGAAAACCCATATGTTTTTATATATTCTAAAAGGTATGATAAAATGTGATTTTTGAGAGTTGGAACAACTCAAAATCTATTATAGTTTAAATTTGAAAAATGTTTGAATGCAGAAAAGCTTCTGCCTTGTTATTTTTACCAAGGTTGATCAATAGATTCAAATGATTTGAATCCAACGGGCTTGGATTAAAATTTTCAAAACCTTTATAACAAAATTGGTTTCATTCAATTTGGTTTAGTGAATCGAGCTGAGTTGATTTTGGAAAATAGGTACAGAATTGAGTTTGAATATAAATAGAAAAAGCTAAATTCAAACGAGTGGGCTGCGCGGGAAAGGTTAACACGCCGGCCTAGTGTCATTCCGCCGCGCGGGGCGCAACTGACAGGGCGGGTCTACTAGTCATCGACTCATTAAACGCGAAGCGGTATGTGGCGATTTGTGCGTTGGATTAGAAGTAAGATCAACGGCTGAGGGTCGTCGTCGACGATGAACTAGTCACCGGAGAGCTCGAACCCTAGCGGCTCAGTGGGGGTCGTGTGAGGCTCACCGGGGCTCAGGCGAAGGTCAGCGATGCGGACGCACGACGAAGTCGACGACGATGAACCTCCTGGTACCGGCAGCTCCTCCTGGGGTGGACGAAATCGACGGCTTACTTCTCCTCCAGCAGCGGCGCACTCCAATCAAATTCCGGCGATGCGCTGCTCGCCTTGCTCCGGGAATGGGGTGGGGTGGTTCTGGGTGAGAGGGGAGTGGAATGGTGTGAAGAATTCGAGCGGGGGAGTCCTCTATTTATAGTGGCGAGAGGGGACCGACGGGCGCAAATTGAGATCGTCGTGGTTGACGGCACATAGGGCTATCGGCATGGGCGACGGTAGGGGCGGTGCTGTGCTCCCTAGCAAAGCTCAACGACGTGGTGGCGAGGTGTGCGGCGGTGTTGATCGGTCGGAACGCTGCGGTGCTCTGAGCGTGCCCGGCGGGAGTTTTAATGGCGCACAGCGCGCATGGTCCGCGCGGCGTCGAACGGGCGTGTCTGCGGGGTTGCTGGGACGGCGGTGATCACACGTGCACGCGGCGAGGGCGGCGCGCGGTCTGTGGGCGTCTGTCGAGCGTGGCGCACAGGGCGCGCTCTCGGCATGGTTGCAGAGCGGCTTGGCATGGTCTATGCGTGTGGTCTAGAGGCTGGCATCGCTCGCGGCTGGGACAGGGAGTGGCGGTGGGGTGCTAGCTTGCTCCCAGACAAGGTTGGCGAGGCTAGTGCTGCTTGTAGCTTCCTGTCCACACTGGGGTGATAATGGTGCTCTCGGGTTGTTCACCATTGAAGACAATGGCTAGCTTACAGTGGTGCTAGAGATTAGTTAAGGTTGTTAGATGATCTACTAAGGCTAGTGGTGTCCAGAGAGGGAACAAGTTAGGCCAGAATCACTGCACACTATAGTGTTTTGATTTTGTTTGATTTGTATCTGCAAGGTGTTTGATGAAATGGCTGCATGAATTCAAGTTTTGAATTTTGAAAATATTTTTGGTGGGTGTGCTAGGCATGTGCTGGTGAGTCTGTAGATGCTTGGGTTTTGAAAGTTGAGCTTGTTTGAGTGGTTTTTGAAAAAGTGGGATCTTCCCATATGATATAGATTCAATTTTAAACTGTCATTTAAACTATGCATTTAAATGTTTTTGGATGATCACAAAGTGGGACTTCGTACCTTGTTATGAGTAATATCAAGGGGTGCAAAGATCCATACATGTTTCTGTTAAGTTCTGAAAATTAGAGATAGCCAAAGTAGGCATGGGAGTTAATTTGGCCAAAGTGACCATTCACTTAATTTGTTTGTTTTGATTTATTTGTCTTTGGGAAAAGTGTGGGGATTGTTTATATGATGTTTATTTCACCTAAGAATCATTTTACAAGCAAAGAAACACATAATCATGGCAATTCAAAAGAATCCAAATTGTAATGCATACACATATGAATGCTTTCATATTTTAATTGGAAAAGTTTTTGTTAACCCTAAATTTGGTGATTAGAGTTTGATGATTCTAGTTTAATATTTTTGGGATGTTACAAACCTTCCCCCCTTAAACAAAATCTCATCCCGAGATTTGAAAAAGGACGAAAAAGATTACCTAGGATTTGAAGAGATCGGGAAACTCCGTCCTGATGTGATATTCGCGCTCCTAGGTAGCTTCCTCTTCTGTGTGGTTGCTCCCCTGAATCTTGAGAAACTTGATGCTTCGGGTTCTTGTAGTTCTAAAAGCTTCTTCCAAAATACGGATGGGTACTTTGGGATAGGTCAGGTCATCGTTGATTTCTATGGTCTGGTGATCGATAT
The DNA here is from genome assembly GCA_916181665.1 of Avena sativa. Classification (NCBI taxonomy): domain Eukaryota; kingdom Viridiplantae; phylum Streptophyta; class Magnoliopsida; order Poales; family Poaceae; genus Avena; species Avena sativa. The sequence goes on along the minus strand of OV702286.1, from coordinate 15,104,020 downwards.
TCTTGAACACTTCGGTCTTCTCTGGGATTTCGAGGCACTTGCAAAGTAATGAGATATGGAACACATTTGTGCACGGCTGACATCTCCTCGGGTAGCTCGAATTGATACGACACTTCTCCTCGACGGTTCAGAATCTTGAAGGGTTTGATATATCTGGGGGCTAACTTTCCCTTGAGTTGGAAACACTGCATTCTCTTCAATGGCGACACTTTCAGATACACAAAATCTCCTATGTTGAAGGCGAGGTCTCGAAGTCTCTTGTCGGCGTAACTCTTTTGTCGGGACTGGGCTGTCTTGAGGTGCTCATGAATCTTGTGAACCTTCTCTTCTGCTTCTCGTAGGATGTCAGGTCCGAAAATCTGACTCTCTCCTACTTCCGACCAGTTCAAAGGGGTGCGACACTTTCTTCCGTACATGAATTCAAATGGGGCCATTTGCAAACTGGCTTGATAACTGTTGTTGTACAAAATTCTGCAAACGGCAGACAGTCTTCCCACTTAGATCCATATTCTAACACACAGGCTCTCAGCATATCTTCGAGTATTTGATTTACTCGCTCCGTTTGTCCATCGGTCTGAGGGTGATAAGCGGTGCTGAAATCTAGGTGGGTTCCTAAACCTTCTTGAACTTTCTTCCAGAATCTCGAGGTAAACTGATTTCCTCGATCCGATATGATGTTCTTGGGGACTCCATGCAAACTGACGATTCTAGCGATGTATAACTCTGCTAGCTTCGAACTCTGATATGTGGTCTTGATGGGTAAGGAATGGGCGACTTTGGACAATCTGTCCACTATGACTCAGATAGAGTCATTTCCCCTACTAGAAGTAGCCAATCCAGTGATAAAGTCCATTCCAACGTAATCCCATTTCCATTCCGGAATCTGCAATGGTTGCAACAATCCAGCGGGTCTTTGATGTCCTGCCTTAACTCGCTGACATATATCACACTTGGCGATATAACTTCCGATTTCTCTCTTCATCTTATGCCACCAAAATTGCTCCTTCAAATCTTGATACATCTTAGTTCCTTCGGGGTGGATAGAATAAAGCGTATCATGAGCTTCCTTCAGAATCACTTCTTTAAACTCAGAATCTGCTGGTACACAAAGGCGTCCTTTGTACCACAGAACTCCTTCTTCGTCTTCGGCGAATCCGGGTACTTTGCCTGTACCGATACGATGCTTGATTCCGTCGACACTAGCATTTCCTTTCTGCGCCTCTTTGATCTGGCTGATCAAAGTGGGTTGAAGTTCTATGCTAGCCAAAAATCCTTCACTCACTAATTCCATTCGAAACTCTTCCATCTCTTTGTGCAAACTTGGTTGCTCCTTAAAAATCATGGAGTTCAAGCGGCACGACAATATGCTAAGGGCATCTACTACCACGTTGGCTTTACCGGGGTGATAGTGAATGTCCAGATCGTAATCCTTGATTAGCTCAATCCATCTTCTTTGTCTCATATTCAGCTCCTTCTGAGTGAATATATACTTCAGGCTCTTGTGATCCGAATAGATCTCGCAACGGTTTCCCATCAGGTAATGCCTCCATGTCTTCAGGGCGAGAACTATGCCTGCGAGTTCGAGGTCATGGGTTGGGTAATTTTGCTCATGTTGTTTCAGTTGTCGGGATAGATAAGATATAACTTTGCCTTCTTGCATCAGCACACATCCGAGACCGATCTTGGATGCATCACAATACACGTCGAAGGGCTTCGTGATATCCGGCATGATTAAGATTGGGGCTGAAATCAATCTCCTCTTGAGTTCTTGAAAACTCGCTTCACATTTGTCCGTCCATTCAAACTTCTTGTCTTTCTTCAGCAATTGGGTCATGGGTCTGGCAATACTCGAGAATCCTTCTACGAACTTGCGGCAGTATCCCGCCAATCCGAGAAATGCACGAACTTGGGTTTGAGTGGTTAGGGCTTTCCAATCTTCGACATCTTTCACCTTTGCAGGGTCAACGGCAATTCCTCCGGCTGATACAATGTGACCGAGGAATCCTACCTCCTGTAACCAGAATTCACATTTGCTAAACTTGGCATACAACTGATGCTCTCTAAGGGTTCCAAGAATGGTCCTTAGGTGTAGCTCATGTTCTTCTTCTGATTTGGAATAAATCAGTATGTCCTCGATGAAAACAACGACAAACTTATCCAGGAAGTCCATAAAAATCTTATTCATGAGATTCATGAAATAAGCGGGGGCATTGGTTAATCCAAAAGACATGACGGTATACTCGTATAATCCATATCTGGTGGTAAAGGCATTCTTGGGAATATCCTCTACACGAATCTTGAGTTGATGATAGCCTGTTCTAAGATCAATCTTAGAAAACACTTTGGCACCTGTCAACTGATCAATCAAATCTTCTATCTTGGGCAACGGGTATTTGTTCTTGATGGTGACATCATTCAACTTCTGGTAATCCGTAAACAAACGGTTACCTCCATCCTTCTTGTCCACAAATAAGACAGGTGATCTCCATGGAGACACACTTGGTTGAATCAATCCAATTTCCAACATGGAATCCAGTTGCTTCTTCAGTTCTTCTAGTTCCGACGGGTTCATACTATAGGGTCTCTGGGCTATGGGTCCTGTTCCGGTGATTAGTTCAATGATAAACTCGACATCCCGATCTGGGGGCATACCGGGCAAAACATCTGGAAATACATTGGGGTATTCGCAGACTATCCGGACTTGGTCAATGGTAGGTTGGGCTATACTCTTGTTGCACTTGAATTGACGAGGTAAGGTTTCAGATATATGCTCGATTGATATTCCGGCTGTGCTGGTCATGGTTATGGCTTTCTTGGCACAGTCAATCAATCCTTTATGTTTGGACATCCAATCCATTCCTAGTACTACTTCCAAACCTTTAGTTCCGAGTACTATCAGATTAGCATAAAAATCTATGCCATGGATTCGGATAGGAACAACTTTGCAAATTTGCCTAGCTTTGGTGGTTGAATCGGGGATTTGAATAATCATAACATGCTTCAGTTTGGTTGGTTGAATCTTACTAGTGCATGCAAATTCTTCAGTGACAAATGAGTGCGATGCACCAGAATCAAACAACACTCGAGCAAGTACTGAATTAACTGAAAACATACCCAGCACGACGTCTGGCGCTTCCTGGGATTCTTCAGCATGCATGAGAAAAAGACGGCCGTTGCGGTTGAGTGAATTCCCGGGGGAAAACCTTATTGCTGGCTGAACACGACACTGCTGCTGAGCTGGGGCATTTGCATTGGGGGCTGCAGCATTCTTCTTGTTGCACTCACTGGAGTAATGACCCTTATTTCCACAGTCATAACAAGTCACTTGCCACTTGTCCTTTGCTGCAACAGGCACAACATTGCTTCAAGTCCTCGGGGCAGTGTTGGTGTTGGCGGTAGCATTGTTGTTGTTGAACTTGGGTGATGCACGGTTGAAATTGTTAGAGTTGCCGGGGTTGTTGTGATTTCCTCCGGGCCTTGGGGTTCCACGATTGGGATAGGTGGGACGGTTCATCTGGGGTCTGGTGGTTCTCGGGGAAAATCCCGGAGATGGGTTAGGGCGATACTTTGGGGTCTGATGGGTTCCTGGCTGATGCATCATGCGACGCTTGCGGTTCTCATTGGCTTGGTTGATCTTTCCTTCCATATGGATGGCAGAGTCGACAAGGGCTTCAATATCAGCAAAAGGGATATTGACTAACACAGTCTGCATCTCATCGTGCAGACCATTCAGGAATCTCTCTTTCTTCTTGGCTTCAGTGTCGATCTCATCCGGAGCATACCTAGCTAATGAAAATAATTTGTCACGGTATTCCACTACGGTCATCCTTCCTTGCTTCAGTTCTCTGAACTCATCTCTCATTCTCTTGATCAAACCCGGTGGCACATGGGTTCTGCTGAACTTGACCTTGAATTCCTCCCAGGTCATCATATGTCCTCCGATCATTGCACGAACGCTGTTCCACCATGCTCTTGCATCTCCGGCTAGATAGTGGGTGGCGAACAGAACTTTCTCGTTGGCTTTCACTCCGGCGACTTCTAGGTTATTTTCCATGGTTTGCAGCCAATCGTCTGCATCTAAGGGCTCTTCCGACTTAGTGAAAACAGGTGGGTTGGTGTTCTGGAAATTTTTGAGCTTAGATCCATGGTTGTCCTGATTTCCTTGGCCTTGATTGTTGTCGGCCAGCTGAGCTATCTACTGAAGGGTGGCTAGGTTGGCTTGACATTCGGCTCTTTCGGCATCGCGGTCAGAAACCAACATTTGCAGGATCTGCAACATCGGGTCCGGGGATGAACCACTTCCTCCGCGTGGCATATGAAGGTTGAGATATATCATGAGAAAAGAGGGAAATTTCTAAGGTTCTGGACTTTGAAAAGTTTTTAAAGTTTGACTCAGATTTTCTAGCAACTTGCTTTTCACTCATTCATTCATTCATAGCACACGATACAAACACACACCACAACAAAGGTAAACAAATGGTTTTAAGAACCATTCTGGAAACTACGATACAGTGGGACCGAATAAAACTCACTACGCTAGTGTCAAGTGCTACTACTCCTCGGAGTCGATGTAGTCGTCATCCTCATCATCATCGATGAAGGCGTAATCGTCCTCATCGGTGAACAAATCCATAGCCTGATCCTCCAGAAAATCATCATCACCGCTGAGATAGGAGTAGGGGTCTCCACGAAGATCCACTCCGGCATTCTCCCTTTCTTCCAACTGCATGTCTCTCTCGTGGATGGTCTCCTCCAAATCGAGATACGGTGGCGAAGATGGGCAATGATGCGCTCCTTCTTGTCGAGATGGCGGCGGCGAGACTTGCGATCCTTTGCTAGCATGGCGATGATCTGATCCTTCGTCTTGATGATGGCGGACTTGTGGTTGGACTAGTCACGACAATTGTCCAATTCTTGCTGATGATCGTACATCATGATGCTGAGGTTGTCCAATTGGGTCTTCAGCTCGTGGTGGTATGGGGCTTCCAGTGGCTGTCCATTGGCATCACGCCTTGGACAAAACTCAAAGCGGGTACCCTTGATCTGGTTGATACTCTGCCCACATAGACGGGCAAGAGCTTCCTGCATGGCCCTGGCAAGTCCATCAAGCCAGTTGTTCTCTCTTAAGGTGAACTGAATTCCCTCGGCAGTGGGAGGTTCAATCTTTCCTCGGAGACTTGCAACAATTAGCCACTGCAGATCGTCTCCTCCTTGATCATTGAGCTGAGCTCCGAAGAACTCGGGGTGCGGACGCTCCAGAAGTTCCGAAAGCTGGTCCAAATCCTGCTCAAAGATAAGGTCTCCTCCATTCCCCAACTGATAAAATTTGCTGTACTTCACGTCCATCTATAAGAATATAGGATGAGTAAGTTAGTAGAGTGATCAAGTGTGTCGAATTTTATGTATTTTGTAAGAGTTTTTTGAGGAACATAAATTTTTATGAAAGAATCAAGGTGATAAGAATGGGAATAAGTTTTTGTAAAGATTTGCTTCCTTTGGTTTTAAAACTAAGTTTTTGATTCAAACGTCCAGTCTAACTAGGGTCTCCTATGGTCAGGATGGCTCTGATACCAACTTGTCAACACCCAGATTTTTAATTCTAGATGTATGTTATGCCATACATCGCAATCCCAGGATTACCATTTTTGCGAGACATAACAGAATTGGATACCACAGTACATCATCCATTACGAACGATACATAAGGTCTTACACAAATAAGGATCTCATGATCCAGTTCTTTATACAACTCAAGTAGCGGAATACGTAATAATAACGGTAGCGTAGGCGAAGCTCCATCTTCGGGGTCACAGGCAATGCTGACGATGGGAGATGATCCTAGTTTTCGTAACCTTCCCGGGGTCCATCCTCCTGGTACTCCTCTTCATAGTCTGGCCACGGGAATAGCCAGGGACAAAGCCATGAGTACTCTTTAAGTACTCGCAAACTAATACTAACAAGTGAAGGCGGTTTTTGTAGTAGGACACTAAGCTCTAGGGTTGTTTTGCAAAAAGCCAGATTTACCTCTACTAAGTTCAGAAGCAATAAAAGCTAGTTGGAAATTTTATAACACCTATGTGGGAACTTGTATTTCATATCACAACTCTGTTGTGGTAAAGTCAAACTCTCAATTCATTTCACAAGTCATTTTGGAAACATCTTATGGGGGAACAGTATGGCCACTCCAACCATCCATAACCGCGGACGCGGCTATTTGAATAGTTTGACACTCTGCAGAGATTGTACACTTTCACCACAACATTCGATACATCCGTCAGGAACAAATCCTGAATTCACCATACTCAGTATGCGGATAATCAATCCTAACCTTTCAATTACATGCCCTAGTATAGGCACCTGTCCTGTGAGTTTGGCCTCCAAACCATGACCAACTGTCATCTTGGGTACTGCACAGGTGGACAATCTTCACAAGGTAGCCTCAGCTCAGACCTTGGCCATGAGGGAACCAATACTAAGGTATATAAGTTTCCATTCAAGCCCTACCCAATTCTCGGGTATTGTGGTTGTACGGTAAAATTGGAATGGTATCGCATCCAGACAATCATTAGTTTTATAAAGGGCTAAGGCTCATGCCTTAACATTTTCATCATCCAAATCATCTGGTGTTCGGAAACACATGTCAAAACATCTCAATAGAATGATCCATCATTCCAAGGTTTTCATAACCATTTTTCCACCAAGTATTACCATCTAAAGTTGATCAAGTTTTATGCATAGCACTAGCATCTACAAATGGGAGTGAATACTAATGAGGGGTGGTAAACTAGTGGAGTTTAACTAAGTTCAATATTATGCCTTGGGATGACATCAAGATTATCTAGCTTAGGCCAAATTTTATGCTCTTTATGCAACCTTCAATTATCTTTCAAGTATCTACAATTTACTCAAGTAAACTCTAAGTACGAGCTTTGATAAAGAAATAAAGTAGAAAGCTTGCAAGTAAAACTAGGATTGGTTTATCAAGTGGGTATGATCATATATGTTTAAGGCATATAGGTGACATGGTATCAAGCAAGTATTTGCTTGCATAGGTATAGTATCTTGCAAGTGTTAACTTGCACAATCAACTAGTCATATTAGGCTTGCCTTGTGTAGAGCAGTGGTTGAAGTTCTCCTCGGCTTCTTCCTTGTAGTATCCTTCTTCCTCCTTGTATCATTGGTCGGTACGAGCGTCTATGAATAAATATGAGGTACAAAATCACCAAACAATACTTAACTACTTTTAATCATCACACACAAGGGTTATATAGATGATCTAGCATCATCACTAATATTACAAGATTAAAGCATTTGTCTTATTGATTTTATTTTTAGAAAAGTAATTTCTACTCATTGAAAAACTACTTAAGATTTAATATTCTCCAGACCAAACATGGTATCATGTTGATACATGTCATCACCACATATTTCAGTACATGGGAATGTGATTTAAAGTGGTGTCACAATTTAATAAGGTTTAACCTTTTATTTCAATTAAATAAAGTGACTAGAAATGCCTATGTGGCACCCTTATATTACTTGAACATTATTTCTGTAAGAAAACCCATATGTTTTTATATATTCTGAAAGGTATGATCAAATGTGATTTTTGAGAGTTTGAATCAACTCAAAAGATATTATAGTTTACATTTGAAAAATGTTTGAATGCAGAAAAGCTTCTGCCTTGTTATTTTTACCAAGGTTGATCCATAGATTCAAATGATTTGAATCCAACGGGATTGGGTTAAGCATTTCAAAACCTTTATAACAAAATTGGTTTCATTCAATTTGGTTTAGTGAATCGAGCTGAGTTGATTTTTGAAACTAGGTACAGAACTAAGTTTGAATATAAATAGAAAAAGCTAAATTCAAACGAGTGGGCTGCGCGGGAAAGGTTAACGGGCCGGCCCAGTGTCACTCTACGGCGCGGGGCGCAACTGACAGGGCGGGTCTACTGGTTAGTGACTCATTAAACGCGAAGCGGTATGGGGCGATGTTGTGTGTTGGATTAGAAGTAATATCAACGGCTGAGGGTCGTCGTCGACGATGAACTAGTCACCGGAGAGATCGAACCCTAGCAGCTCAGTGGGGGTCGTGTGAGGCTCACCGGGGCTCAGGCAAAGGTCGGCGATGCGGGCGCACGACGAAGTCGATGACGGTGAACCTCCTGGTACCGGCAGCTCCTCCTGGGGTGGACGAAATCGACGGTTTCCTTCTCCTCCAGCAGCGGCGGACTCCAATCAAATTCCGGCGATGCGCTGCTCGCCTTGCTCTGGGAATGGGGTGGGGTGGTTCTGGGTGAGAGGGGAGTGGAATGGTGTGAAGAATTCGAGCGGGGTTGTCCTCTATTTATAGTGGGGAGAGGGGACCGACGGGCGCAAACTGAGCTCGTCGTGGTTGACGGCACATAGGGCTATCGGCATGGGCGACGGTAGGGGCGGTGCTGTGCTCCCTGGCGAAGCTCAACGACGTGGTGGCGAGGCGTGCGGCGGTGTTGATCGGTCGGAACGCTGCGGTGCTCTGAGCGTGCCCGACGGGAGTTTTAATGGCGCACAGCGCGTGTGGTCCGCGCGGCGGCGAACGGGCGTGTCTGCGGGGTTGCTGGGACGGTGGTGATCACGCGTGCACGCGGCGAGGGCGGCGCGCGGTCTGTGGGCGCCTGTCGAGCGTGGCGCACAGGGCGCGCTCTCGGCATGGTTGTAGAGTGGATTGGCATGGTCTGTGCGTGTGGTCCAGAGGCTGGCATCGCTCGCGGCTGGGACAGGGAGTGGCGGTGGGGTGCTAGCTTGCTCCTAGACAAGGTTGGCGAGGCTAGTGCTGCTTGGAGCTTGCTGTCCACACTGGGGTGACAATGGTGCTCTCGGGTTGTTCACCATTGAAGACAATGGCTAGCTTACAGTGGTGCTAGAGATTAGTTAAGGTTGTTAGATGATCTACTAAGGCTAGTGGTGTCCAGAGAGGGAACAAGTTAGGCCAGAATCACTGCACACTATAGTGTTTTGATTTTGTTTGATTTGTATCTGCAAGGTGTTTGATGAAATGGCCGCATGAATTCAAGTTTTGAATTTTGAAAATATTTTTGGTGGGTGTGCTAGGCATGTGCTGGTGAGTCTGTAGATGCTTGGGTTTTGAAAGTTGAGCTTGTTTGAGTGGTTTTTGAAAAAGTGGGATCTTCCCATATGATATAGATTCAATTTTAAACTGTCATTTAAACTATGCATTTAAATGTTTTTGGATGATCACAAAGTGGGCCTTGGTACCTTGTTGTGAGTACTATCAAGGGGTGCAAAGATCCATACATGTTTCTGTTAAGTTCTGAAAGTTAGAGATAGCCAAAGTAGGCATGGGAGTTAATTTGGCCAAAGTGACCATTCACTTAATTTGTTTGTTTTGATTTATTTGTCTTTGGGAAAAGTGTGGGGATTGTTTAGATGATGTTTATTTCACCTAAGAATCATTTTACAAGCAAAGAAACACATAATCATGGCAATTCCAAAGAATCCAAATTGTAATGCATACACATATGAATGCTTTCATATTTTAATTGGAAAAGTTTTTGTTAACCCTAAATTTGGTGATTAGAGTTTGATGATTCTAGTTTAATATTTTTGGGATGTTACATCTTCCTTGAAGACACAAAAGATCTTAAGTAAAGAATACTAAGCTTATGAGCCAATCAAGAAAGAAAAATAAATGATACAAAATACCTATAAGATTTTTCTCTTTTCCTTTCAAACCTCAAAAAGTGTTTCTACTGACCAGAGCTCGGTTTGCCAAAACCAATTTAGATCTACTTGATGCTCCCAAAGTGATGCCAATACTGATCAACAAGATCCATCATATAATAGAGATTGCAAACTAAAATAAGAAATGCAAAACGTAAAAGATGAGACTTCTCATTAATATTCCATAAAGGCACTCACACCAAGGGATACATAGATAACCAACTAAAGGAGAGATACTTCCACATGCAAACCAACCTATCAGATAACTTCTCTACCAAAGATATGAATCCATGCGGTGACCCAGCATACCACTGCATGATGTAGTATACTATAGTCGTTGACATAACACCAATGAAACACCGCTCACTAGTATTACATCCCTCAGAATGGCACAACAGAAACACAGCGGGTCCAATACATGGCTAAAGGTTATAATTCACTCTTTACACAAGATCCACAGAACACTCTAGGTTAAAGAGAGAGAAAGAACTTCTTACGGAGAAGAATCAAAGATAAACAATGCAAGAACTATCATACTATTAAGACTAGTATTTTAACTAAGGAATTGGTATTGCTGCTATTGCAATACACTACAAAATTAGGTTCTTGGGCTAGAGATTATATTCCTATCTATTCAGTAACTTCGTATTCACTTGAGTTGATGTATATGTTGACTTCCTTTTACTTCATTGAAGAGCTTTGGCTTTGGATGACGAGTCCTGGAGCATAACTTGGTGTAGATGTTGTCTATTTCGGCTTCAGAATCTAGCAAGGGTTAAGAAGATACTTTGAGTACGAGTGTACTCAGCAAATTCACTAGAAAAGGAGTGTTTGATGCACTATAACTACAGCCACAGACCAAAGGTCGTAGGCAATGCAAGTTTTCATAAAACATTTCTTCAAAGGTTGCTTTTATTTTGAAAAGCTATGTCCGTCAGCCTTCACGGGTTTACCAGAACTTTCATGGAGTTCCTTTCCCGCCGCGTTCGCAGCTCCTTCCCGGAACAGGGAGTAACAAGTTGCAGTTCTTACACTTTGCAGAGGTGCGTCACTTTACCCATGAGAGATCAACTCTTTGTTGCACAACTGGGCAGCTTATTCCCGTCCACAATTCCGTGATGTGGGGCCCAGAAGATGATCCAAGCCAATCACTACCCCCTTCGTGACCTCGCATGCCTCCTTGGTGTACACCATGCCCACATAATGAATTACGGGAATGGTTGGTTCAAACCGTTAGATGCCAGAACTATCGTGGGACGATGAGGGTTCCCACCCATATGCTGCATATCCTCTACGAATTACCAATTAATATGCATGCTACGAGGATAACAACCACGACCTGCACATCCGGCTTCATGCGAGAGGAAGAAGATACAGCTGACTTCTCCATCCCATTTCAAATCTCATGGTTAACGCGTAATATACGGTGCAAGAATCACTGGCGACATTGGTTGTTAAATCCTAGGTGATATAGTTATGAACAGTGATATTCCAACTGTCAGATTTACTAGATTAGCTGATCACCCTGGATCAGTAACCAATAGCTCATGTTATTATTGAAAATAGTGTTTTCTGACCTTTTTCAAATGCATGTGATGACAACACTGGATTTGTAAAATACTTTACAGAAAATAAACAAAGGACATGAGCAAGTTTGAACTTGCCTTTTGTGATTGCAAGATTATACACTCACGGTCTTCAAGATAACATAAGATCCAAAATATGAAATCATCATCATTGGTCCGGTAAGGACTAATGTTTAAATAAGTAATATGTTCTTATTCATAAGTAATGTGATGCACGTTATGGACGTGGATCCTAGGGATAACGTCGTTCTAGGGTTTGGATACTAGAAATGATGTCTTTGAAATGTGTTGTACTTTTAGATGAGTTGTACACTTGTGCTTCTTATTAAGGCCTGTGAGGGTGTGTGAAATAATCATATAATTATAATATCATAAAACAGTAGGATGCACATAAATGTGATATACTACTCAAGATGACTTAAAAGAGTTCTTGTTTGAAGTGGCAAAAAGAATAACATTTGAAGAAAAGATTTCTTTTCTAAGTTTAAACAATCTTTGTGGTTAGTTAGTGGTGGTCGGTGTTATTTGTGTTTGCTTGAATGGTTTGGCTTGAGATGCTTTATAACTTAACTAGTGCATACCAAAGTTAACTATAAAACATCAAACAATGTTTATAGTGTTATATTTAAATTCTTGTAGACTAAAGTTAACTTCAAAACAAGGATAGTTTGAAAGTATAATGTTTATAACCTTTGTACCTTGTGTATTTGTTAATGTTGCTTTAAGGGTACTGAAGAATGGTTATTCTTTTACTTGGTATAGTGGTTTCTTGATTTTATACTGGAATAGTATCGTTCACCTTTTTTAGATGAGTGTTGATAGTTTATAAACTAAGATATAATATTAATTAACTACTTATGGATTTACAATAGTCTTGTGGTAGTTTTTGTAATCTGGTGGTTAAAGTAGATAGAAAGGATCTGATTTATTCACAAGTTGTTCTTTAAGGTTTTTATCATGAATTGGAATTCTTTGGAAATATAATCTTCATTTAAGGTTGAAGATAATGGAATAATAAAAAAAATGTTTATAACATTTAAACCATTATGGCTTCATATTGTTAACATTTTAAGACTAATACTATTTATTAGACTTAATTGACTCATTTTAGGAATATTAACAAATTTTATTTATCCTAATATGAATTATTAATTCAGAAAATAAGTTTAACTTTGAGTTATTAAAATATTTGAATTTTTATTTAATTCAAAAGTGGAATATTAGATTTTTAGCATGTAGATATTATTTTTTGTGATCATTTTGGTATATTACATTTATTTTTGTGATATATAAATAATAAGATATGATTTTTATAAGATTTATTATTTTATAAATACTTAATAATAAAAATTACTTAATTAAGTTAAATTATAATGTATGATTATAATTTTAAATTATAATTCTTATTTTTCTAAAAAAATTGGTATCATATTTATATTTTTAACATTTACCATTATTAAAATTTGAATTATCAAATTTTTATTATCATTAAAATCTTTATTACATGATATTTATTTAAATAATCATCATAATAATATTGGGTAATAAGTTTAAGTGGTAGATTATATTTTTCTACAAATTTTCATATATTATACACATTTTTCTGAATTATAAATCAAAAGTTATTAAATAAACAAGATTTAATCATTTATTTGATTTCTGGAATATTAATAATTAAGTTTATAACATTTTATTTATTTCTTAAACAGGAAACACCTTTTTACACCGCACCCCCACCTAGCCTGAGTCACTGACTAGTGGGCCGATGTCTACCTCAGCTCTTAGGTTGGAAAATGTATTTGTTACCAACCCTGTCTCTACCCCTAGTCAATGACATATGGGCCCTAGGCCACGTCATATGCCACGCTAGCAAAGACTGGTCACGAGCTGACATGGTTCGAACCTGATGTAGGCATGACGTCACATGGTCTGATCCTCACTGGTTGAGGATCGATCGATCGATCTGGTGCGCGCGTGGGGCCGTGGTTAGGTTCGTTGGACAGAGGAGATCAAGACGAACCTATTGGTGGTGGCGCTGCCCCTATTTGGTCACCGGAGGTCAACCGGCGACGAGCTCATACGGCGGTGCTTGCGGTCGATCACGGTGGCGTGGATTTAGGAAGCAAACAAAAGATCTACGCATACTAGGAGATTCAGTGACTCACCAAGAGCACGATGGTGTGCTTGGTTTGGCGAGGTGCGGTCAGAGATGCCGGCGAGGTCGACGAACAGCGTTGGGAATGAGGGTTCGATTGGGTTGATTCACACCTCACTACTAGAGAAAACCTTATGCGAGGCGCACCTAAAAGCATATGCGAGGTGCACCTAAAAGCATATGCGAGGCGCATATCGTATGCGCCTCTAGCTTTGAGCCTCGCCTATTTTTTATGCGAGGTGCATATCGATATGCGCCTCCTATACTTCACATATGCAAGGCGCATATCGATATGCGCCTCCTATATATCGATATGCGCCTCGCATATGTTTTATAATGCGCCTCGTATATTTATAGTATATGCGCCTCCAATAGTGTCTTATATGTGCCTCCTATAATATTTTCAAAATTCAAGTTTTACAGATCACTATAAATAACAGTAGACAGATATTCAAATATACAATACAGTCCAGAATACAATATAAACAACACATAATTTTCCAGAAACTTGCAATTGGCCAAAGCATAATAGAACCAACATGAATACAATACATTACACATCAATCACGACATACGAATTCATACATCAAGTAGAATCAACAAGTGCCAAGTTTTCACACAATACCAAGTGTTTGTGCCACAAGTTCACACCTCCGAGTACAAGTTTACAATCACATTACAACTCCGATGACGGAGCTCTAGCTAGATGAAGTAGAGCACATAACCTACCATAAAGAGCAACAAGGTGGTGATCACGAGGAAGTTCCTCCACTTCTTCCTTCCGTGCCTCCTCCACTTCTCTTCCTCCACCTCTCTACTCTCGTAGCCTTGGTAGTTCTTGGCGTGAACCTGAAAGAAAAATCCTGAAAGCAAAATAGAGTTAATCACTAGTGGAAACGAGGCTTTTTGTTGATCCTGGAAAAGGGCTTTAACACCGGTTCTTCTACGAACCGGTGTTAAAGGGGGGGCCGTACCAGCGTGGCCCGTGTGGCAAAAAAGGAGCCCCCCTTTAACACCGGTTCGTGCCACAAACCGGTGTTAAAGGACCCTGCAACAGTTGCCCGCGCAGCCCCTCCCCCTTTAACACCGGTTCGTGGCTTGAACCAGTGTTAAAGGGGGGCTATATAAGACACCGCAGCCCACACCCCACTCTTCCATTTTTTCACTATCTCATTTTGGAGCCTAGCAAGAGGGTGTGAAGAGTGCTAGTTTGTGTTTTTTTCATATGCACAAGAGGTGTTCGGTGAAAGGCCCGAGAGCTCAAAATAAGTTTCTCGTTGCTCTTTCCTTCTCGGTCGAGGTCGGCAACTATCCTTTCATGTGTCATTGATGTACTATATATATAATTGGTCATCTCCCTATTAATTTTTGATATATACTACATATTAATGCAGATGAACCGGCAATGGATGTACGGCTGGCTGCAAAGACTTCTCACGAATAACACCACTGTTGGGGATCAGTTGTACTTGTTGGCCAGGACACCATCTTCGACTGTAAGTACTTTCCAAGGGTACGAGATAAATGGGAATACATTTTACACGATAGGCCAAGATAAAAAGAGCACCACCCAAAATAGTGGTGTCCGCTTCGATGCAGCAGAAGACAATGGGCAGAAGACCACGTATTATGGGTTCATAGAGGAGATATGGGAACTTGACTATGGACCTAATTTTAAGGTCCCCTTGTTTTGATGCAAATGGGTCAAGCTAACAGGAGGAGGGGTTGAGGTAGACAAGAAGTACGGAATGACAACGGTGGATCTCAACAATCTTATGAAGGTAGACAAGAACTTAGACGAACCATTCGTCCTAGCCAATGATGTGGCTCAGGTTTTCTATGTGAAGGACATGTCCTCCAGACCAAAAAAAAAGAAAAAATATGCAAACGAATACATCATATGATGAACCAAAGCGTCAAATAGTTCTTTTAGGGAAAAACATCGTGGGAATCGAGGACAAGACAGACATGTCAGAAGATTATAATAAATTTGATGAAATTCTGCCCTTCACAGTGAAAACTGACCCCAAGCATTCCGTTAAGTAAAGAAGATGCTCCATGGTTACGTCTGAAGCGATCATAAGGAAGGAAATATTCCAATAAGTTCATGCTCATATTATGTAACTCTAGTTCATGTCTTTCGCGGTTTGTGGCTTCACCGAAGGATATCTTTCACGGTTTGTGGATTGAACGGGACTATATATAGGGGGGACCGGTTTTGTAGTCTCAGTTTTTAATATTAATAAATGTCTTGAGTGTTAGTCTTGTTTTGTGGATGGACCGGGACTATGAGAAGAAGTTGTCCCGATTCGTACTTACCATTAAGATCTGATCTCCAAACGCGCGCGGTCACATATTAGGGAGTGCCTCTATGACCAGTTTCTTGGAGATGCCGGAGGACTGGGCTCTGTCGGCATCTCCCTGAAACTGGCCGTAGTGGTGTCCTTGCTCTCGAAAACCATCTTGCAGCTTGTAACTTCTCTAACTACATCAATACACCTGGGATCTAACTAATTTCACATATTAGGGAGTGCCTCTATGACCAGTTTCTCGGAGATGCCGGAGGACTAGGCTCCGTCGGCATCTCCCTGAAACTGGCCGTAGTGGTGTCCCTGCTCTCGAAAACCATCTTGGAGATGCCTCAAACTGGCTGGAGGACTGGACTCACAAGGATGCCTATTTATAGTACAAGCAACTCGGCATAATGTCGACACTTACAAAATAATGTCGACACTCACCCCTATTATTAGTGATGACTCGTGTTTTGTCCCGGTTGGTGTCTCCAACCGGGACTAAAGGTTTATCTTTAGTCCCGGTTGGTGTCTCCAACCGGGACTAAAGGTTCATCTTTAGTCCCGGTTGGTGACACCATCCGGGACAAGGTACACGCCGCACGACATAATGTCGACACTCACCCCTATCATTAGTGCTGCCTGGCCCAGCCTGAAATCCCTCCAATCCTCCCATATTTAGAACAATGTCATATTTCTTCTGTTAACAGTATATGTATTAAATGAGCCATTTTTCTTCCTTCTATTTCTTCCCTCCATTTTTCTTCCCGCCATTTTTTCCCGCCATTTTTCTTCCCGCCATTTTTCTTCCCGCCAGTTCTTCCTGCCAGTTCACTTATATATATGTAGGGTTGGCCTCCATTGTCATTGCACATCTCTAGACTCATATCTGCAACTTCATCACTCTTTCCCATGGCTTCCACCGTAGCACTAACCCCCAGGGAGGCGGAGGTGCTTTGCGCCTCGAACTACCCCTGCCCGCCGGGCTACTGTGTCCCCGTCGGCTGGATGCTGAGCGCCGGAGGCGTGCCGGTTCCCCTGTCCCTCTAGGTGTGGCGCGCCGGATGGCCATCAAGAACCACTACTACTTCGAGCTCACGCCGGAGCAGCGGAGGAATCCCAGATGGCATCCCGACTATTTCCCTACTTGGGAAGCCTTCTTCGTGGATCGGCGTGAGAGGGCGCTCGCCAGGCACAAGGAGGACGTCCCACCTCCTCCTAACTTCAACGAGGCCGGCCGTCGGCTATGGTAGCGCGGTCGGACTCTCTAGAGTGTCATGGCCTATGACACTGCCGCCGACTCTAACCCCCGTCTGCGCTACCCTCAAGGCCAGCCCACGCGTACTCAGCCTTCAAGGTTCAATTACGGCGACCCCGACGACGACAGCGATGACGGCGGCGGCGAGTACGACGACTACAGTGGCGAGTATTACAGGTGTAGACAGGAGCATGACTGAATCACTCCAACATTCCGAAACATGTTTGGCCGATTGTTACTTAATCTGGCCATGTATCTTAATTTTCAGTTCTTTTATGTATCTTAATTTTCAGTCGTGCTTTATGTAACTTACTATTAGTTGCATTCTGTATTTTAATTCCAGTTCTATCTCCTTCACAAAATGACCTATCTCATTCGAGATTTCTTGGCTTTCGCGTCAAATGACCAATGTTATGGCTAGAATAAAGGCATAGTTTGTGATAATATGGCCATATTGTGCATACATGTGCATCATGGCATGGCAAACAATGTTGCAAGAGGAAGTTTTCCTTTTTATCGCACCAAAAAGGCATTTTCCATTTTCCGAGCATAAAAAACGGACGGTTTTGTGAAGCAACCACCAAATGGCTAATTCAAAAAACCACCAACACATTTTACAAAAATACTAGACGACCTTATATGGACAATGTACCAACAGGGGGATCTGAAACCTTTCGTCCACCTCTGGTGAAAAAGACAAATTCCTGCCGAATCGGCAGGAAGTGGGTCAGATATGAACTACAGGTACATGATACGATGCTCATGATTTTTTTACAAAAATCATTTTTAGGTTCACAATATGCTATTTTATCAAAAATCCAATGCAAGTTGAGCGAGGCTTGGCCCCGAGCTAAGAATCTTCATGCCCGTTGTTCGACAAAGTTTGACGATAGTTTAAAACGGGGATAAAAAATAAAAAAAGATCGAAATAGTGCGAAACCTTCACGTGGTGTTATATTATGTGACATAGTTAGAAGGAAAAATCTCAAACTTGGTATATTGATTATGTCTCAAAAAAACCTTCACAAAATGACCTATCTCATTCGAGGTTTCTTGGCTTTCGGGTCAAATGACCAATGTTATGGCTAGAATCAAGGCATAGTTTGTGATAATATGGCCATATTGTGCATACATGTGCATCATGGCATGGCAAACAATGTTGCAAGAGGAAGTTTTCCTTTTTATCGCACCAAAAAGGCATTTTCCATTTTCCGAGCATAAAAACGGACGGTTTTGTGAAGCAACCACCAAATGGCTAATTCAAAAAATCACCAACACATTTTACAAAAATACTAGACCACCTTATATGGACAATGTACCAACAGGGGGATCTGAAACCTTTCCGTCCACCTCTGGTGAAAAAGACAAATTCCTGCCGAATCGGTAGGAAGTGGGTCTGATATGAACTACAGGTACATGATACGATGCTCATGATTTTTTACAAAAATCATTTTTAGGTTCACAATATGCTATTTTATCAAAAATCCAATGCAAGTTGAGCGAGGCTTGGCCCCGAGCTAAGAATCTTCATACCCGTTGTTCGAAAATGTTTGACGATAGTTTAAAACGGGGATAAAAAAATAAAAAAAGATCGAAATAGTGTGAAACCTTCGCGTGATGTTATATTATGTGACATAGTTAGAAGGAAAAACCTCAAACTTGGTATATTGATTATGTCTGAAAAAAATCTTCACAAAATGACCTATCTCATTCGAGGTTTCTTGGCTTTCGGGTCAAATGACTAATGTTATGGCTAGAATCAAGGCATAGTTTGTGATAATATGGCCATATTGTGCATACATGTGCATCATGGCATGGCAAACAATGTTGCAAGAGGAAGTTTTCCTTTTTATCGCACCAAAAAGGCATTTTCCATTTTCCGAGCATAAAAACGGACGGTTTTGTGAAGCAACCACCAAATGGCTAATTCAAAAAACCACCAAAACATTTTACAAAAATACTAGACCACCTTATATGGATAATGTACCAACAGGGGAATCTGAAACCTTTCCGTCCACCTCTGGTGAAAAAGACAAATTCATGTCGAATCGGTAGGAAGTGGGTCAGATATGAACTACAGGTACATGATACGATGCTCATGATTTTTTACAAAAATCATTTTTAGGTTCACAATATGCTATTTTTATCAAAAATCCAATGCAAGTTGAGCGAGGCTTGGTCAGATTCAAGTGTATACAAAAGATGCGGCATCTATATATCCAATCAATTCAAAAATGTTAATACAAAAGATTTGCTCTAATAAAATAGGGTTAGATTCCTTTTTAGATGCTTAATATTTCTTATGTTCAAAGTTTTAGGATTTGACAATTTATTTTTGTTTGAATTGAATAATCAAAATTTATATGTAAGTGTTTTAATCATTTTAAAAAAATTCATCTAAAGTAAATATAAAATGTTTTTACATGAATGGATAGATATTATTTTTCTGAAAATTATGATATATTATTCATATTTTTCTGAGTTGAAATGAAAAAGATATGAATTTTCTAAATTCATATCCTATTTTTTAAATTAAAAATGCCCCTTTAATGCATGAAATAAATGTCCCCCCTTTAACACCGGTTCCAGCCACGAACCGGTGTTAAAGGGGCCCCTTTAACACCGGTTCGTGGCTGGAACCGGTGTTAAAGGGGGGGTGCACGCGCAAAACGAATTCCCACCCCCTTTAACACCGGTTCGTGGCTGGAACCGGTGTTAAAGGGGGGGTATTAAATGCGGGACTTCCCCTTCCTTCTTCCCCCCAGAGCCAGATCGAACCCGTCACGCAGAGAAACAGAGAGCATCCGTCGGCGCCGTCCAGCCCTCGCCCACGCCGTCGCCGCCCTCTCCCAACAGGCCCCAACGAGCTCACCCCCCCGAGGTTCGGTCGTCGTCGTTGTCTTCAATCGCCGTCGTTCTGGAGCTTCTCTGGCCTCGACACCGTCATCACCACGCTCAGGGTGAGCATGCGGTGCTCAGGCACCACCCCGCGAATCCCCTCCTTCTCTCTGTCGTGCCCGCGTCGCGCACCACCACATACCGCCGCCAGTCATCCACCGTCCCTGGCCGCCTGCCGACGTGTCTCCGGCGAGCCTGCGTGGCGCTTGCGTGGCCACGACTTGGCGCCCTTGTCAGCGCTGGTCCAGCTTGGCCAGCGTGGTTGCATACGTGACCCAGTGGCCCACATGTCAGCCATAGTGGCTAGGTTCTGTGCGGTGTAAAAAAATTAACCCCCCTAGCTGACGTCAGCCTGATGCAATAAAGGCTTTAATAATTCCAGAAATTGATATAAATTTGTAAATTCAATATCTTTTTATTTATAAATCAAAAAAATACAAATAATATATCAAAATGTTCAGAAAAATGAAACCTAGCTATCTAAGCTATAATCATGCATTGTTCAACAACTTAAATGACAAGTTTAATTAGAACACCCTAGTAACCCTAATAGGTGATTCCGGAGTTTTCCCCCCAGTTAGGGTTTTCACCCCTCAGAACCCCGATTAAGTTGTCGAGCATGCCTTAGGGTTACATTTCAAAAAAAAAATTAACTTGTCATATCATCATACTTGCTTGAGCATTGCATTGATGCCATGTGTTGATTGTTTCCCCTTTATTTCCGGTGTTTGGTTCTTCCCGGTAGAATACGATATCAAGATCGAGATCGAAGCCCGAGGACAACACCGTCGAAGATCGGAGATCGACGAACAATACTTGACCAACTGTAATCAAGTCAAGTACAAGGCTCCCGAAGATCTGTTTATCTGCTATCAACAGGCAAAGGCAAGCATAGCCCCACCATGATATAATCCTATGTTTTCGAAAGCATTTCAATTCCTGCCATGATGCATACGATTCTACTATGGTCTTTTATCGATAGATAGAGTATCCTATCTATTGCATTACTCCCTTGAGATTATATTACCTGATCCACTGCTCCTAGCATAACTAGATTTGGCTTGTGTGCACTAGAACCGGTGTTAAAGGGGGGGTGCGCGCGCGAAACGAATTCCCCCCCTTTAACACCGGTTCGTGGCTGGAACCCACCGGTCAGCCAATGTAGCTAGCCCCTCTCATATGCATCCGAGATTTCTCCGAATTAGGGTTTGGACCCCTCGGAACTCGTTTAAAATGATCAAGCATCCTTAGGGTTTTAATTTCATTTGTGTATTTATTTGTGTACTTTTTGTATGAATAACATGTATATTTGTGTATGAATCCAAGTCCACTTGAATGTTTACTCTCTTACTCTAGATAATATTATTGTTTTAGAAACTATGGATCCACTTAGTAGAAACCTTGAAGAAGAAGAAATAATGGAGAACATTATTGATGAGGACACCTCACAATATCTGAACTTGGAGGGACATGATGAAAGCTCAAGTAGTCATGCAGAAGATGAAGACTCCGGTTAACGCAATTTAGTGATTACAAAGTCCGGCGAGGTATATGCATTGATTAAGCCTCTGCTGACTTCCACCAACAATCTTCTTCTACATGTATTAATTAACGCTTCTTTCTTCTTTTAGCCCTTTGGATCGACCAGCCAGCAACCATCTTCTTCTACGAAAAAGAGCAAGCGAGGCGCGAGCCATCGGTTGAAAGATCGTGCAAAGTTCACGATCGAAGCAGTCCGTGTTGATGGCAGGCCGATGGAGCCCAAGAAGGCCGCAGACAAATTTGTACGTCAGGCTGGAGTTCTTGTTAGGGACCAAATCCCAATCATAATTGAATATTGGAATAATCCAAAGAAGGGCGACGGTACCTTTGTCGATGAAAGATCCAAAGAAACGCTTTGGAATTCGTTGTTGGTAAATTTCACCCTTCTGCCAGAGGAGGATGAAAACAACCCGGTTATAAAGGAAAAGGTCAAAGAGTGGACTCTAAAGAAGATGGCTGACGCTTTCCGCATCTGGAAGACAAAATTGAACAAATTTGTCAAAGCTCGCGAGACTCCAAATTTCGAAGACGCATATTATGCAAAGATAAGACCGCATTGGCCCGAATTTGTGACATATAAAAAACGTGCTATAGCTAAAAAGAGGTCAGAAACCAATACGCTAAATGCCCAGAAGAAGGAATATCACCAGAGGACGGGGTCAGGTGGCTACATATCTCAGAGGCCTAAGTGGGAGGAAGCTGAGAAGGCCCTGCGCGCTAGAGGGATCACACCCCAGACAGATGGGTGGGACCTACGTGCAAAGACTTGGTTCTACGGAATCGGGGCAAGGTTGGACCCAGAAACATGATTGTGTATCTTTCCAACCCTCCATGCCAAACCCGTCACTGAACTCATCACAACATACGAGGAAACAGCCGCCAGGACCTTCCATCCCGACAGAGAGAATGACCAGCTCACACGCGCCATCGGTAATAAAGAACACCCTGGACATGCACGAGGCACATGGGGTATGACGTGGAAGGATGGGTTTGCCGAGTGGAGCGACTCTTACAGATGGCGCGGCAGAAAATAAAAAGAGCGTACAGAGCGGTTGACACAGATAGAACATGCACTTGTGGCGCTGCAGGCGCAAGTGAATGCACAACAGAGCCATCAAGCTACCGGCCCATCTCAGCAGCACGAAGAGCCTGCATTGGAAGCTGCCGGCGGCCCAGACTCTGCGCGGAAAAGCAGCGTGGCTTCCACGGAGAACGTGCAGCCCATGCTTGAAATGACGGGTCCTCGATACCCCGTGGATGAGATCACGGAGAGCGAACACGTTGAGCTGCATGTGAGATTAATGGGCTTATCCATTAAGGTGGCTGTCCGCTATGCCTTACCTCCTGTAGCTGGTGGAACTTACCACTGCCGACCGATTCCAGATGGCTATGCTATTGTCGGGGTGGATGAGGTTGTGAAGGAATATGAGGAAGCACAGCTTGACCATGCTACAGGTGAAGGGGAAACTCAACTCAAATTTGCAGTGAAAACAACCATTCTTTGGAAGAAGGAACACATAGTGCTTCCAAATTGGAGGCCACTGGCACCCCCGCCGTCTCCGCAGCGTCAGCAGTCTGAGCCGCTTCAGCTATCTCCTGCGCGGCAGCCATCTCCGGTGCTTCAGCCATCTCCTGCGCGGCAGCCATCTCCGGCACGCCAGCCATCTCCGGCGCGCCAGCCATCTCCTGCCCGTCAGCCATCTCCGGTGCTTCAGCCATCTCCTCAGCGTAAGCGGAAGAGCACTGGCACAAAGAGCATCACTAGAACTATCACAAAGAAATCCGCAGGAAACCGTACGCCAAAGAGTTCAAAAAACTACGTCCCGCAGCCTTCCACCAAGCCATTGCCGGTTTTACCGTGGAATCGCAGCGACGAGGAGACCAATAGGATCTCGGAAGAAGAGGTCAAGAAATTCTTTGCACCTAGACAGGCCGAGCCAAAGGAGAAAATATATCCGGCGGTGGTGGAGAAGTTTTACAAAAATCTTTTCAAACCTGAAACCCCACTTGTGCCGGACTACGAGCGCCAGATTTTGAAGGCGGATGCAAGGCGTCGTAGGGAGACTGAAAGTAGCAGTCGTGCGGCACCCCAGAAAACAGTTCCCATGCTCGGAGAGCAGGAAAACCAATCATGCGCGCCGCTCCAAGTGTTCGACACACGGGACGCTCCTCCCGTAAATGATTACTGCACGCAGAGCTACAAAGAAAGGCCAATGAGATGGGGATGACTTATATTGCATACTTGAACATCATGGGAGACAACTTGCCCAAATGCGATGCCAACCCCATACAGCCATGGAAGTATGGGAAGAATCTCGTCAAGAAAGAGGAGCTCAAGAATCTACCAACAAAGATGCGAAAATTGCACAAGTGGTACCTTGATTTCTGCAAGACGAGAAAGGAAGAATGGATCACGACGCATATAAGAGATGAGATTTTCTTGTGCGGAGACGACGAGATCGATTTCAACATTGAAGAATTGCATTTTATATTCAATCAGAAGGAACTCGACAAAGCTGCCATCAGCCTTTATTGTGTGTAAGTACTATTTCTGTGATTTATATCTCATCTCATTCACTTCATTAATTGCATGTATATATATGCTCACCATATATGTATATACTATTATGCAGGAAAAAGGTTATGGAATGCATGAAAGGAGGCCCTTTTGACATTGGGTTCGTTGACCCAAATAGAGTTCATGAAGAAGTGTTAAGAACCAAACCCGGGCAAATAGAAGATTACTTGCTAAGGTCTTTACTGAGACAACAAACCAAAAGGGAAATACTATTGCCTTACAACTTCTCGTGAGTACTGTTAACCTATCTTGTACACATTCTGTTTCGGCTTACTCGATGTTAAGTGTAACTGATGATGAGTTATGCGTGCGTAGGTTCCACTTTATTCTGCTAGTCATTCAACCCGACTCAGGAAAAGTCCTTGTCATGGACTCGTTACGAAAAGAAAAAGAGCTATGGGCAGACTTTAGAGAGATGCTCTAGAGGTAATTTCAATCATATTATCGTACTAGATCGGCAACTTTTGTGACAACAAGTAATTAATTACTCCTTTATCCATTTTCTTTGCCGGACAGGGTTTGGAAAAGTTTCGCGGGCAGGGCCGTGGGTGAATGGTCAGAAGAACTAAAATTTGTAGACCAAAATGTAAGTAATACTAGCTAGCTAGGTCTACGTATCTCTTTGATTCTGCTTCCAATTCCATTATATCATGATTTATTGATTATTATTTTGATTGAACTCTCTATTCTCGTAAAGTGCGCGCATCAGGGACCCGTCAATAACTTATGTGGATACTATGTTTGCGAGTTCATTCGCAACACGATATGTGCGACGGGCCAAGCCGCACTAGAACAACTTAGAGTAAGTAAACAAAGTCCACAATATTATTTTATTACCATCAATTGTGTTGAGTTTTATTCTTATATATATATTGACCCCATTCTTCATATATATTCAGATCGAACGGATGCGGGACCAACTCCTACCATTTGACCGCATACGAGCCATTCAAGAGGAATTGGCGAGGTTCATACTTGATGAGGTCGTCACGCCTGGCGGAGAACTCTTTAGATATCCACCAAAATGAACGATGACGATGTATGTGCCGATGAAGATGTATGTGCCGATGACGATGTTTGTGTATAATAATAGTTGCTTAATTATTCATGTACTCGTATGTACCGATGACGATGTATGTGTATACCGCTCCCGATCGATTTCCCCTCCCCCCCTCCCGCAGAAATACGCCCAGAACAGGGCAGAGGCAGAACTCTGCCGCAGCAGAGATTTAGGCTGTTTTCCTGCCGCGGCAGAGATTTAGGCCGTTTTCCTGCCGCGGCAGAGATTTATCTCTTTTTCCTGCCGCGGCAGAGACCGGTGTTAAAGGGGGGGGGCCTGAGCCCCGCGGCAGCCCCACATGCGCCACCCATTAACACCGGTTCGTATAAGAACCGGTGTTAAAGGGGGCCCCCCTCTAACACCGAACCCTCAACAGCGGTTCTACACCCGCTGTTAGAGGGCCCTCCAAACCGGTGTTAGAGGGGGGGTCTGCACTAGTGAATTAAGCTACGCATAAACAGGAATGCAAAAACAATATTTAAATTAAGCTCCAGATTTCTAAATGTTGACATCAGGAAAAAATATGCTTTCCATAACAAAGCAAACCTCATTTTACATATTTTAGGACAAACAGAACATTATTATTACTACTATTAAAGATGGGTGGTGCGGGCACAGGCACGGGCAAGGTCAAGGCGGCGGTGCGGCTGCAGGTCAGCGGGAGGCGGCGACCATCACCACGACTCCGCGAGGTCCGACCAGAGCCAGTGTAGCGCGGGCGTGCAGCTGTACAGGCGGCCACGAAGTACGATTTCTTCAGATTTCAGCCCCAATATTCAGATTTCTTCAGATTTCAGCCGCTTATGCTGATATGCATATCATTCTAGCAGATTGGCAGTAGCAAATTAGCAGTTTTGCTGTTTAGGAAAGAAGTAGACTATTAGAAGTAGCAGACCTTATTTTCTAGATGCCATTACTGCTAGATGCAAGCTTCCAATTGACTAATTTCCCCATTGTTTTTGTGTAATATAGAAGACGAACAAATAATATGAGGATATGATCAGTAGCTTTGTAGTTTAGTTCTAGGTTAATTCTAGGTTGAAATTGTTGACTGCGCATAGCAATTGGCCAGGTCTCAAGGTCACTAACAGCATCCATCGGCCACAACAGTTAAGTATCCAATCTACAACCTGCGACCAGCAACAGAAGAGCTTGTTCCAACTATAACAGTGGCACAAAAGTTTGCTTGATGCATCTCCGGCTTGCCAAAGAGCGTGCTGAAGCAAGGATGACAGACTACAACAGGACAAAATAGCAAAGGAAAAACTTATTCTCATAAATTCTACTGCAGGAGAAGTAACTGGCAGAGACAAATGGTCACCCAATAATACTACTAAACCATGAACATGGATGGTTGATTATCGCAGGACACACAACTGATTTCCCGTGAGGCAACGAGGAAATTAATAGTAGTATAATAGCCAATTTAACTAACTGCAGGCAGGATTCTATATATGCACCTAACTAACATACTCAGTTAGCTCCGCTAAAATATGCAAGGCTTTTACTAGAAACTTCCAGTAGAAAGCTTTGTTCATGCTCAGGAAATCACAACCAAAAGTGCATTATTCATACATGAATTCAACAATACTTTATCACACAGACTCCAGATAGAGCAACTACTTATTGGTGAAATGAAAAATACGGAAAGCATGGATGTAATACATAATACATTATCGAACGGAGAGAGTACTACAGTGTACTGGCGTACTATAAAGAGAGAAGTATCGAGCTAAACACTCTTAAACTCAATAATTCGCCGTTCCTGGTTCTTGTCTTATTTAATGAAAGCTGGACATTTGAGACCAAGCAAGGCCCCAAGCATGCAGATACTGCAACCTAGAACTAAACTACAGAGCTACAAAGCTACTGAACTAAACTAAAATTAACCTACAGAGCTACTTCGTGGGCAGAGGGAGAGGGAGGCCTCAAGGGGCCGAGGAGGGGGAAGGGAGAGGGGGAGCGGCGCTCACCTTAGGGTGCTCGGCGAGGACGAATGTGAGGTTGCAGACGAGGTGGCCGGCGGCAGGCGCTGTCCACGGGCAGCAGGTCCTCCACGAGGTGGGGCGGGCGGCGTCGGGCTCCTCCTCCACGGGGCGGGCGGGTCGCGGCAGCGGGAGGGCGGCACGAAGAAGTGCTGCGACACGATGCGGCGCTGGATCTTTCCCGTGGCTGTCTTGGGCAGGTCGTCGGCGATGTACACCTTCTTGGGCACCTTGAACGAGGTCAGGTTCCTCCTGCAGAAGGCCACCACCTCCTCCTCCCGCATCTCTACCACATCCCTCGGGATCACCGCGCAGTGGATCTCCTCGCTGTACTTGTCGTCTGGCACCCCGAACGCCACCGCCTACGCCACGTCCGGGGAGGCCGGCGAGGTGGAGCGGACCGGCGGGGTCGAGGAGGGTCGTGGTGGCGGCGTGGAAGAGTCCCAGCTTGGACGCGTTCCCCTCCGCGTTGGTGACCAGGAGCCGCGCCTCCGAGTCAGAGAGGTAGAACTCGGGAGGGAGGATGCCCTGTTGGATACAAGGACGGGATGGAGTCGCGTGCACCACGATTAACGATGTACTAATATATTTCTGTCAAGAAACACAGCAGTCCACTGGTTACATGGCTTGTCCTACTCTGAACTTTCGCCATCCAAGATCTAATCCTGGTGGTAAAAACATTGGCCAAACACAATATGAACTATAAAATATACTGTAAATATTTTAAATATTCAAATATTACCAGAACAACAAAAGTGAGTATTATGAATGTGTCTTGTCAACACATAATATTCTCAATACAATATTATTAACATACAAAAAATAATAATTATGAATGTTTTGATACATAATAGTAGGCCACACACACGACGGTTCTTGATGGAGAAGGAAAAAGTGAGACAAGTGAGTGGGGTGGTAGTTGGCTCCATGTGCCAAAAGCTATAAAAAAAGATGGTGCCAGGTTACAGGAGGCACATATTGCTCCATATGCGTCTCCTATACTTGAAACTATAGGAGGCACATATTAACACATGCGCCTCGCCTATGCGGCCACCTACCTCCACCCGGGCCTGCAGGAGTTACTTGAGGGACATATGACCATATGCGCCTCGCATATTATCAAATATAGGAGGCGCATATAACCATATGTGCCTCGCATATTCGTGCACCTACCATCACGCGGGCCCACACGGATTATGCGAGGCGCATTCTGCCCATATGCGCCTCGCCTATCTGATATATAGGAGGCGCATATGACTAGAATGCGCCTCGCATAATATGGGGCTTATTGATTTCGTCCGTACAGGGATTATATGAGGCGCATTCTTATCATATGCGCCTCGCCTATTTTTATACTAGAGGCGCATGGAGAAGGAGTGCGTCTCGCCTATTTTATAGGAGGCGCATATGGTCTAAATGTGCCTCCTATAAGCATGTCTCCTATAGCCGTTTCTCTAGTAGTGCCTTCTCCGCTAGTGCGAGTTGGGGCAAATGGACGAGAAGAGCACGACAGTCTCCATCGTGGTCTTACATGCCCGAGGCGAGCACGAAATCAACGGCTCCAGCTCACCTCCGAGCTAGGGTTATCGGGTAAGAAGAAGAAATTGAGAGAGAGAGAGAGATGCAGAGGGGGAAATTGAGGATGAGGACGACAAAGGACGTCGCGGTGGCCTCCTTATCCTCTCCTGGCGACGGCGGCATTGATCTTGGCACAAGGACGACGATGACAGCATCGAGCGGCGGCGAGCTCCTCCAACGAGCTGTCTGTGTGCGTGAGGATGACGACGACGTGCTATTTTGCGGATAACCCCCTGGCGTTTCTTTCCTCTCAACCCGCAGTCCTTCCCAGGCCCTACCTGTCAGTCATAGATGAAAACAAGCTGGGCTGGCTGTTGGACTTTTGTGGGCTGCACATGGGCGTCAAATAAGTACAGGGGTGTTGGGCTACAGCCATGTGATGTTTTTTTATTTGTTTTCTATTTTTCCATTTTCTGTTTTCCTTTTTAGATTTGTATAAAATCTTTAATTTGAACTTTTCTTTGTAGAATTTATTTGCTGGATATTTGTAGTGATACTAAAATATATTTATTGTCATTTGTGAGCTTTTATTATATAATCTTTTTATATTTATTTTATTTTCTCAATATGAACTCCTTTTAATATTTTGTAGAAGCTTTTCTTACTATTTTTCTTTCCTCTTTTAGTCATGGATTTATTAAATGATATATTCTTATTTGTTTATAAAACTTAACTCTAGTTGGCTCATAGAAATTTTTATATGTATAATGATCCTATATCATTATTTGATGCATGAAATACAAAAGAAATTAATATGGTTATTACTACTCCCATTAACTTGGAAAATGGCAATGTATATATTCTATTATGATTAACAAAGAAGTTTAGGGTTCTTAATTTACTTATTTTTCTTTGTTGATGTGATAAAAGATTTAATAACTAAGCATATTGTCTTCTGTTTGATATTTGATGATATAACCCTTTTAAAATAGAAAGTTACATCTAATATGTTTTATAGAAAGGAATTGGTAATTATACTCTTAAGCACATATAATTATGATAGTTGGAATTGACAGAGATGTGATTTGCTATAGGAAGATATTCATGTAAAGTGTTATAGATATAAGATGATGGGTCAATAACCTGAAATAGATATTATGTTTGGTTTAAGATTTAGAGTTGGTTGTTTAACAAGAATGTCTATCTCTCATAACTCACATTCCTGGATTTCTAATTAAGGAATTCCTTTCCTAGATATACTAATTCTGCCTAACTATCTTCATTGTTAACATGATGAGTTTTACTCCATAAAATATTCTTATTTACCTATTATTCTTCTAAACTCATTGATAACTCCAATGAGCTTGACATTGAAGCTTTTATAGTTTCCTTATATTCATTCTGGATTATATCCACTACTCTACTATTGATAACCTTCCATCCAGCAAGTAGTTCCTTCAAACTCCACTCATAATCTTCCTTAATCATCCATCACTAATATTTCTTCATCAGGTGTATGTATGTATCCAACTACTGTGGCATCCCGCAAAACCACTACTAGAAAATCGCGTTGAATTTGTGCATTGCATCGTCATCATCATGCATTGTTTGTCTAAAACTATTTTCGCAAAGCCTGTCTTTGTTTTCTAAAACGCCCCGTCTTGTTTTCAAATTCAAACCCGGGACACCGGATTATTTTGTTTTGTTTGCTATCGGTTTGCAAAAGTCTGCTTGGAATAAATAAAACATTTAATTATTTTAGGGAGGCAGCCAGCCAGGCCCGAAAGCCCAGCCGGCCACCTCCAGATAAAAATCTACCTAACCTAAACCCTTTTGCTACCAGATAGTTTACCCACCCCTCCAGCCACCTCACCCCACCCAATCCTCTCTCGCCACCTCACCTCTCTCCCTCCTCCCCACCAATCATCTGCTGCCACCTCACCTCCCCTCTCACTCACACACCCAACCCACCCAGTCCACACACACAGCAAACACCCGCTACCAACCGGTCCCACCCGACCCCGCCTGCCCCATTTCCACCACCGCACCCACCCCTCTCTCTCAGCCCTGGCCCCACCCCGGCCCCACCTACCGACCCTGCCCTCTCCCTGTTTCTCTTCTCCCCCGCGCCTCTCCCCACCACCGACCGACGCGGCCTCCGGCTCCCCTCCTCCGGCCGCCCTCCTTCCCCGCCGGCCGCCCTCCTTCCCCGCCGGCCGCACCTCCCTCGCCTCGCTCGCGTCCGGCCGCGCTCGCCCCGCGCCCGCCTGCTCCGGCGGCGCCGCCGTCGCGCCAAGCATCGCCGGCCGACCCCGTCGCGCCGGACCGCCCCCCCCCTCGAGCTTCTCTCTCCGTCGCCGCGGCCGCTCCTCTCCCTGGCCGACGACGACCCCGCCCCACCGCGCATCCCCGGACCGCCTCCCTCGGCCCCCTCCTTCCGCAAGCCTCGCCGCCGGCCTCCTCAGCTCTGCCTCGCCTGAGCCGCCACCGTCTCCAGCTCGTGTCCGTTCCCCCCGTCGACCTCGCCGTCCCTGCACGCGTCGAGCTCGCCGCAACCGCGTCGCCTTCCTCCTCCCGGCCTCTCCCCGTCGCATCCACCAAGCGCCGCGCGAGCCGTCCTCCGGTTACCCTCTGTAACCTCCGGTGCGTGTGTGTAAGTAAGTGCATGTGCCCGTGTACGTGTCTGTCTTGTCCAGTCTCGGCGTGCTAGCATCACGAGGCCGTTCTGAGTCTTCCGAGGACCCGTGTGTCTCCAAGTTCCCCTCCAACAAGATCTCCACCGGTTTGATGCCATGCCATGGAGGGCGAAAATAGACCGGAGTATCAAGACCTTCGTGGAACGCCAAGATCGTCCTTTCGGGGCCGGAAACGCCAAGACCTCCGTCATGGAAAAACACCAAGATCCCCGCCGTGAAACGACTCGACCCGACGACCACGGGTGCGCCAAGCCCGTCGAGATCCCGGACGCCAAGTTCTACTTCCGAACGACAAGACCGGCCGATCCGTGGACCCGACAAGACCTTCGCCACGACAAGATCTACCTCAGTTATCCGAGCCCGATCCCGTCGAACCCTGAACCCTGAGACCGGACCCCGAACCCCTCGGAACCCCAAGTTCGTCGAGACCCCCCCTAATGTGTGAACCTTTTTCCCGAGCCTCTATTTTTATAAATGCTAAATATAAATTGTTGCATATTAAATTGTTCATCTTGCATGCATATCATGTGGTTTGGGGGCATTAGGCCGATTCACCTCATAATTAAATATGGGGCCCATATGCGGGCCAATCTAGTCTTATATTGGCCCCATTTAAACTTGTGTAGCGAACCGGTAACTTATCTTGCCATGTTAATACAACATTTAAATTGCGGGGGTTCTAAATAACATGAACCGTCTAATTAATTGTCGGGACCTCGGTTCCGCTTAATATGACCTAATTGCATCGCAGCTTTGCCATGTCATACATCATACATGCATCATGCCCGATCTTTTGCCGTAGTATTAAATAGTGCATCCGGTGTTTCTTCTAGTGTTTTGCTTCTTCGCGGATAAGGCCGTTGAGTTGATGTGAGCTTCGCCCTGATCTTCGGTTGAACCTTCGACAATGTTTTCAGGCGAGCATCTCCCCCTTTCTACCTATCTTACTTTATAGTATTTATTCCCTCCAGTTGATCTATTGCTATCTGTGTTGCGATGCTCTAGTTTTCGTACCCGTGATATCCCTTGCAGCCTCATATTGCCTTGGACACATCCTATTACCTGTTGATTGGTAGATAGTTGGACTTGCGCGTCGTAGTCGCTTGCTCAAGTGCGGTTGTGTGCCGTCAAGAACCACAGTTGTTGGAGTATGGCCGTGTGTTTAATGTTGGAGATGATCAAGGCTTTACTTTTCGTTCACTTAATTACTGTTTAACAACTAAAATTGAAGTAAGTAAGCAGAGGCATCGGTGGGTGATAGATAATGTTGGTTTCCGACCGCCCACTTGTGTCCCGTAGGACCCCGAGTTCTTGACACCTGTTCCGAGATCGAGCGCGCTAACCACAGGTGGGGAGATATGGGCCCCCCATTGATTATTACCTGATTTCAAAGTACTGTACTGGGGGCCACAACTAGTTTGAGGTTTTATTTACTATCCTGTACTTATGCCATGCTTTACTGCTTTATTTACGATTGTGCGAGGAGCACACTGTACTGTTTAGGATCGGGACACGTTTTCGCGGTGTCGACAGTCCCAGTTTTGGGATTTGCTGTCGTTCACAGCCATCTACCCAAACCCTAAGTCCGTCTCGGAGACCGGCCGACTTCGTTGCGGGTGTACTTAGTGGGGTGGCCCCCCGTGCTTGCTTTGGGTCTGGGAACGTCATGACTTAGGCCCCGCCGACATACCGATGGGTGTATGTTAACTGATCTGGCAAAAAGGGTCGAAGTGCTTGTGGATACTTTGGTGCACCCCTGCAGGGTTAAATCTTTTCGAAAAGCCGTGTCCGCGGTTATGGACGACTTGGAGCACAGTTCTCGATCATAGACAACTATAATTAAAGTTTACTGTTATAATTTGACTTGTATCCGATGTGACTAGTAATCAGCTTCACTGCAACGGAACGGCTAAATAAAAGTACCAACAACTGCTGGGTTTTGGGATATCTCATGCTAATTGTATTTGACTAGTAAGTGACGCAACTACAACGGAATGGTTAATTAAAACTGTCCACTGCTTATTTTATCAGGATGACTATCTATATTTGACTAGTAATTGCCGCAACTATAACGAATGAATAAAACTGCCAACGGTGTGAGTGCCTCGGTTGACCTTCTCGGTTGGTATCGAGGGGGAATACCAGGATGGGTTTGTTTGGTGTTGGTGTCAGGCTGGTTCCGGATAGGTCTTTCTTACCTCTCTCTGATAGCCGTCAGTGACATCGAGTCTCTATAGGTTGTTTAGTGCATGCTGCGCTGCCGCTTCAGTCCACCATACCTATGTAGGCGAGGACCGCCGAATTCTAGCCTCGCCGTGTACTGGCCTCAGTACTGACGCTCCTCTTTTTCCTTTGCCCTTTGTCGGCACCCCTTTTGTTTCAGCAGGTTTTGAGATCGACGTCGTTAGCAGGGTTACCCTTCCGGCTTGGCCTGGGCAGGGTTATGGACGCCATTGGTTATTCTTCAGGGCTCTTAGCCCCATTTGCATCTTGTCCGTAGCTGGACGCTCTATCGTTCTCAAGGTGATTTGGATCTTTGTACTATATATCTGAATTCTTGACTCATTGAGTCGCTGTTATATATATATCTGTTCTGTGGGTCCCATCGAGGACTGTTGTGTAATGTTATTACTTCGTTTTCCACCCGCACGAAAGTGCCTGGTGGGCACCTTTGAATCGTTTCTCTGCGGGTTTGGCGGGTTTCGCTAAAACTTGCATAGGGCCGATTCTGAGGGTGTTACAACTACCTTTCTCTAAGGTTTACTATCCTTTAAGATGAATATCACCACTTCCATAACTCCATGCTATACTTGCTTTAATTGAAACATATTGCCTATTATTTACTTTAGTAATTCATTCACCAACCTTACATTATATTATTGTGATTTGTAATGGTTAATCTAGGATAATATCTCTAGACTAGGGTTCAATAATGTTCTATCCACCAATGTCACTTATACATGATATAAGCATTCAATCTTGGTGAATAAGGCATGATTATTATAATCTTTAGATCCTTTATGGTTTAGGTTTCCAATTGGCTAATCAAGGCTTCATCAATACAACATTACAGTTGTATTATAATTATCTTCTGTTTAGCTCTATTGGATTAAGATATATAATTCATTAACTATACCTACTTGATCCAATAGGACTACTCCTGGTAACTATCTTCATACTTCATCCTTGTAATCTTCTTTTCTATCATATGATTGGTTAATACAAAGAATTCTTCTATCTATCAATGAGGGATTTAACTCCATCAATTATCCTATTGATTGGATTCTTTTCATTCACTCCTATCAAATAAATGACTTCTGAAGCTAGCATCACTATTTACCTCTTCTTACTTCTTTCCTTATAAGTCTTAAGTGAATGCTGTAATAAGAACAAGAGTTGATAGGTCAAGAACTGATAGGTTATGAATTGGTGAATCAATAGTTGATTACTTAATATTGATGAACAACAATTATAAGAATATGATTCAATAGAGATGTTAAGGATTGATATGGAAAGAAAGATATATAGTGAATGCTCTTGACTTAGTCTCTTTCCAACTCAAACTCATTAAAGAGTTAAAGTTAGGTATTACTATGATACTCATAGTAAGAATAGATAAGAATAAGATAGGTCAGGGTTAGTCATTTCCTTTATATTGCTTCAGTTTGTAATCTTAACTTGGCACTTATGAATTGTTGTGTTGAATGTGATGATAGAATCCCTTAAGGATCATATATTAATTATTTAAGCAATGCATTATGAGTAGCATTTTATTATATTTGATCTACCCTTAGATCAAATTATGTTTACCCAAATAAGGTTTTAGCAAAGGTCATATTGAAACTTATCATTGTCAACTGGATGATCTACTTCAATTCCATCATGTTGAGAGAAGCTTCAATCACTTTGACAAGTTTTGTTTAAAAGCGCGAAAATTATTCAGATTTTCTATGCATGAGTGCAATGCACACATCTGGGTTCATCTTATTTCTAAGCTCTAATGCTAGGATGTTACAATCCACTAAAAAGGTAAAAGATGAAAGATAATGATGGTGATACCGCGGCACTCCCCCAAGCTTGGAACAAGCCAAGGGGATGCCAAACCTGATGATGAATTACTCCTCCGATGGTGGTGATGTTCTCTTGATAATCTCTTCAATCAGTTTCATCAAATCCTCAAACTCGAAGGTCAGAGCACGAATCAGCTCCGAGTTTTGCTCTATGCGGTTCATGATCATGTCAGACCGAGAATTCTAGTCCTTGTTATTCTTTCCTCACTCTTCTTCCTTAGCATGTTCCTCCCCTGCATTGTTAGAACGAGGAAGATCCCAAGCAGAGGGAAAACTCCCTTGGGACACCTTCTGGTATTGATGCTCATGTATAAGAGTCTGGAAGGGTCTCTTAGTACGTGGAGGAAGTGACCGTGGAGCGAGGATATGACGCGGAGTTCTCCCTCCTGTGGACATTCGTGCTATCCTCCTAAGCTTGGCAGGGTTTGCCACCACTCCAATGCTTGCGACGGTTGCGCGGGTGTCCGGATGCTCGTCCTCCTCCATGTCTTCTTCATCCCCAACCAAGATCTCTCCCTACTTGGGGTTTTGAGGATCTTCCTCCTCGGGCTTCTTGCCTTTGCCGTTGGCGGAGACCATGGTGCTCTAAACTTGAGAAGATTTCCTAACAGAAACAAATTGAAACGAAAACACGACGAGAACACGATGCACGAACCTCGGGGGATCCAGGGGGTTATATATTATGAAGTTTCAATGCATAAGGAAGGTGCTGGTACAAAAACAAGGCGGAGAAGGAGCTCGGGGGGCTTGCACCCCCTCCAGGCGCGGCCAGGTGGGTCCCACGCCTGGGGTGGGTTTGGCCACCCCGGACTCCGTTTCCTCCTCTGATCCGTCTCGAAATATAAAAATATTGGGTTTTCACGAACCTTCTGTTTTCACCACTTTTACCTATTCAAAGACGAACTCTGCAGATTCCTTTTCTCCTTCTCCTGAAAATTCCTTTTCCTACTAGATCTCGCACAAACTTCAATGACAACATTAGTGTAAGCAAAAAAAAAATAAAGCTTTAGGTTCACACTTCAACTGAAAACCATCAAAGCAAAATCTACTGTAGCAAATCCTTTCCAAAAAAACCCAAAAGAAATTGGAAAGGAATCAATATAAGGGGAAAATGCAAATGACGACAGAAATCTGTCAAAACAGACCAGTAGGTAAAGATTGATTTTTTCGAAAACCTTCTGTTGCTCAAATCAAAAAGTGAAAAACTAATGAAAGTTGTGTAACAAACTGGAGAACAAGCACAGAAAAATATAGCTCCATCCGAAATGCTGAGCTCCTTCACGAATTTTTATAATGCAGCACAAAAATCTGTCCCAGGACAGCCACTTTTCACAACACCTCTACCCCTCAAAAGTAGTTGAACTTGACACAAAAACCAAAACAAAAAGGATAAGGAGCGGTTATTACTGAGGTACTAACTTCCAAGACTCGACAAAACTCTTGGGTTATCTCCCAACAAGTAATTTTATTTAATGCCTTTAAGTTAGGCTCGAAAATTTCAAAGATGCTCACATAGAAGATAAATATCTGAAGTGAAAGAGAGCATCAAGAAGCAAATAACCAACACATTTGAGTCTAACCCACTTCCTATGCATGGGAATATCATGAGAAAATGAATTGTTGAAACATAAAGCCACTAGCATAGGAAGACAAAACAAATGCAACTTCAAAGCTTTCAACATAAAACGGGGAAACTTAACATTATTGAGATGCATAAAACCATGTTTCCCTCTCTCATAATAACTTTTAGTAGCACTTTGAATAAAGTTAACAATATAACTGTCACTAGCAAATCATTAGAATGAGCATACTTACAGTCATCAAAAAGAGGTCCAAGGTCATAAACTGGGTCAATAGAAGCAAGTTGTTCCATCCTGAAATCTTTATTAGGCAAGCTGTTTTCACAAGGAGCTTTAGCAAATTTGGAAAATTTAAACTCATAAGAATCTCCATCAAACTTAGTTAAAACGTTTTCCTTCTTACAATGTATAATAGCTCCACAAGTGTTCAAGAAAGTTCTACCAAAAATAATAGGATAGGTTTTACTAGCTTCTTTACCAAGTACTAGAAAATCAGCAGGATATTTAATCTTACCACAAAGAACCTCCACATCTCTTACAATACCAATGGGTCAAATGGTTTCCTTATTAGTAAGGTGAATAACCAGATCAATGTCCTCAAGATCACAAGGACCAATTTCATGCATAATTTCCCTGTAAAGCTCATAAGGAATAGCACTAGAACTAGCACCAATATCACATAAACCATAATAGCAATGATCACCAATTTTAACAGAACGCACAGGAACACTAGCTTTTCTAGCTTTACTAGGATGAGAGATAATAATAGAAGCGTCTTCATAGAAGACAATGTGCTCATGCTCTATATTTCTAGTGACCAGATCTTTATAGCTACCACAGGTTCATCATTCATTTGCTCATCAGGCTCCACAGTTTTCTTTGTACCTTTGTTATTTGCACAAATCATCATACAATACTCCTTTACCTTAGCTGGGAAAGGTATTTTCTCAACATAAGGTTCAGGCACAATATGATCAATAGTACAAACTTTAGTGCTTCTAACAGGCTAACAACATCTTTATAAGGTGCATGGTACTTATTCCACTTCTTCTTGGGAATTTCTATGTAAGAGGCAAAGGCCTTAGAACAGTTGGCAATACTTTGGGAATCAAGACCAAAATTATTAGTAATATCACGGAAGTCATCAGTTCCCATAAAGGATTTAATGCATTCATAATCATAGTTTATACCTGACTTCCTTCCTCTGTCATTCTCCCAAGCTTTAGTGTTCTCTTGAATACGGTCTAGAAGATCCCATTTAGTTTCTTCCTTCATACGTGTGAATGATCCAGCACAAGAAGCATCTAGTAAATATTTATCATGAAGAGAAAGCCTAGCATAAAAGTTATTGATAATAATATTGTTAGGGAGTTCATGAATAGGACATTGAAGCATTAGTAACTTCAATCTCTCCCAAGCTTGAGTTGTACTCTTTCCATCACGAGGCCAAAAGTTATTTATCAGATTTCTATCCTTATGAATTTCATTGGGAGGATAAAATTTAGAATAAAAGAGAGATGCAATTTCCTCCCATTCATGGATTGCCCATTCTTTAGCAACTTATACCATTCTTCAGATCTCCCTTTCAAGTATATGGAGAGTAACTTATTATTCACCTGTTCAGCTGTGATACCTGCATACTTAAACAACCCGCATAATTCATGGATAAAAAGAAAATGATCACTAGGGTAGACAGCTCCATCCCCTAAACAATAATTATCCATAACACGATCAACAATACTTGTAGGTATCTTAAAAGGATCTATCTCAACAGGAGGTGGTTCATCTACTACCCTAACATTGGTAGTAGTTTTCCCAAACAGAAAACCAAGTGGGTTATCCATATTGGAAACAAAGCAACAAACAGAAACAAAAGCAATACTCACAGTAGACGTTTCCTTTACCAGTTCCACTCTTCAATAGTGCTTCACTCCCCGGCAACGGCGCCAAAAAATAGTCTTGCTGACCCACAAGTATAAGGGGTGTATCGTAGTACTTTCGATAAATAGGAGTGTCGATCCCAACGAGGAGCAGAAGGTGCTGAATAGTGGTATGGAGCAGGAAATCCTTGTGAATACTTAGCAAAAGGATTTTTAGTGGTTTTCTGATAAAGCAACAAAACAAAGAGCAAGTAATAAAGACAACGAACAAATGCAGCAATTGGCCCAATCCTTTCTTATCAAAGGACAAGCCGGTGGAAATAATTATAAGGACCAAACATTTTCGAGGACACATGGGAATTCTGTCAAGCGCTTTCGCTTCAAATAGCTGAGTACTCTTCTCTAGTGTTGTAAATGTTGTGTGGGTGAACCTGTGCTAATGCACCAACCTTACTTGGACTAATACATACTTGTGATTAAACCCCCTGCAAGCATCTGAAACTGTAGAAAAGTATTTAAGATATAAACCTAACCATGGCCTTAAACTGTGAGATCCTACGCTCCCTTGTGTAATGGTGTCCTAACGGGGGTTCAGGTTTCTGTCACTCCGTCAACCCCATAATTAGTAGCAAAATACACAATGCATTCCCCTAGGCCCATAAATGGTGAAGTATCATGTAGTCGATGTTCACATCACACCACTAGAAGAATAGCACCACAACTTAAATACTAAACCATTGAATAATAACTCAACACAAATCTACTACTAACAACGTCACTTCTCCCATGTCCTCAAGAACTAAATGAACTACTCACGAGACATCATATGGATCAAGATCAAAGATGATATGGTAATGGATAACAATCTGAACATAAACAATAATCCAATGGTTCCAATCACAAGCATCAACCACAATAGTAATCAACACCGGGAAAGTTTCCCCTAAGAACTATGTAAGTATTCAACACGATTGTTACAACGTGATGGAGTGGTGATGATGGTGCTGGTGGAGATGATGGTGTGGATGATGATGATGATCCCGATGAAGCCTAGCTTGACGATGGTGTTGATGGCGGCGATCTCCCCTCTCCGGGAAGGGATTTCCCCGGTAGAAATCTGTCTGCCTGAGAGATCTTTCTCTCTCGATGTTTTCTGCCCCGTAGAGGCGGTGGAAATCTTTCTGTGGTCGCCCTCCTCGTATTAGGGTTCCAAGAGGAAGTTATAGGCGAGAGGGCAGAGTTAGAGGTCGGCCAGGTGGGCCACACCTGCCCTAGGCGCGCCCTAGGGGGGACCCGCGCCTAGGGGGTGTGGGCCCCCTATGGCCCGGCTACGCCTCCCCTTCTGGCTTCCTTCGTCTTCTGGGAAAATATAATTTTCCAATATTTTTCTGGTATTTTTCTGATCTTCGCGAAATTGCATCAAAACACCTCCTTTTCCGTCAGAATCCAGACTCCGGCAGTTCATCCTCCAAGAATCATCCAACATGCATAAACAGATGAAAAGACATAAGTAATACCCCATAATAAGACATATATCAATGAATAGAGGCAAATTATGATATAGAATGGTGATGCAAATTGGACGTATCATGCACCCCGGTCCAATCTTTACCATTGATACATCTTGCACTGTTACTGTTTACTTGATACAAACCACCATTACCTTCCACACATACAGTTAATCCTTTATTGAAGCAAACTGGTGAGCTTGACAACCTCACTGATTCGTTGGGACAAAGTCTTGAGTTTGTGTTGTGCAGGTTTCCATGTTGCTTGCAACACCTTTGAGACGTTTCCTTCCTCCTTCTGGTTTGATAACCTCGTTCTCTACTAAGGGAAAACTTACTGTTGTGCTCATCATACCTTGCTCTTGGGGTTTTCAACGAGGTGCACCACGTTAAGCACCAACAAGCTTTTCTGGCGCTGTTGCCGGGGATGCTAAGGACGTCTTCACAAGGGGAGTCCTCCACTTCCTCTCTCTTTACTTTGTTTTTAGTTTTCTTTGTTTCTTTTGCTTGGTTTTGTTTGCCTCTTTTTATCAAAAACTCCAAAAAAATAGTTTGGTTTGCTTTCTTTATTCAAAAACACACAAAAATTAGTTCCTGCTCTAGCTGCTGTTGTTTTTGGCT
Organism: Avena sativa; assembly: GCA_916181665.1. NCBI lineage: Eukaryota > Viridiplantae > Streptophyta > Magnoliopsida > Poales > Poaceae > Avena > Avena sativa. The sequence continues at coordinate 15,063,070 of OV702286.1, read as the reverse complement.
TGCCCCACCTTTGCCAAAATGAACTCTATTGAGAACACCAAGTTGTGTGACTTCACTAGCACCAACAACAATGATTTCCTAAGCACTCCTATTGCTCCACCTGCTCCTAATGCTACATTTTATAAAATTAAGCCTGCTTTGTTGAATCTTGTGATGAGAGAGCAATTTTCTAGTGCTAGTTCTGATGATGCTGCTGCCCATCTCAATAGCTTTGTTGAACTTTGTGAGATGCAAAATTATAAGGATGTAGATGGAGATATTATTAAGCTCAAGCTGTTTCCTTTCTCCTTGAGAGGAAAAGCTAAATAATGGTTGCTATCTTTGCCTAGAAATAGTATTGATTCTTGGATTCAGTGCAAGGATGCTTTTATTGGAAAGTACTACCCTCCTGCTAAGATTATATCTATGAGAAGTGATATTATGAAATTTAAACAACTTGATAATGAACATATTGCTCAGGCTTGGGAAAGAATGAAATCTTTGGTTACGAATTGTCCCACTCATGGACTCACTGCTTAGATGATTATCTAGACTTTTTATGCAGGTTTGAACTTCTCTTCAAGAAACCTATTGGATTCAGCTACTGGAGGTACCTTTATGACCATCACTTTGGGTGTTGCAACAAAACTCCTTGATAATATGATGGTTAACTACTCTGAATGGCACACTGAAAGGGCTCCACATGGTAAGAAGGTAAATTCTGTTGAAAAAACCTCCTCTTTGAGTGATAAGATTGATGTTACTATGGCTATGCTTGTTAATGGGAAAGCTCCTTTAGATCCTAACAATGTTCCCTTAGCCTCTTTGGTTGGTCAAGAAGAGCAAGTTGATGTGAACTTCATTAGAAACAACAATGCCTATAGGAATAATTTTGGTGGTAACAACAATTATAGGCCTTATCCTCCTAATAATGGCAATACCTATGGAAGTTCCTACAAGAATGCTAGAAGTGCACCCTCTGAACTTGAAGTCATTCTCAAAGACTTTATTAGTAAGCAAACCACTTTCAACAAGACTATAGAGGAAAAGCTTTTAAATGTATAGAAAAATATGTCCTCTTTGTCTGAAGCACAGTCCGCCTTCATTAATAAAATGGCTGCTAAACCTGAAACCATGGAAAGTACCTTTGCTACTAATCATGCCATACAAGTTACTATTGATGAAAATGTTAGACTGTTAGCCCAACTTCATGCTAAGTGGGAAAGGAAAGCTGAAATGATAGAAACAATAGTGTGCGCACCATCACCACTAAACCACAAGAAGTCCCTATTCCTCCTCCTATGATGCCTAAGCCTAATGAGTCTACTACTAGTGATGCTAAGGTTGATTTTGATATAGATGGTTGCAATATTTCTGAAGTGATTATGTTCTTACAAAAGCTTGCTAGAAGTCATGATGCTAGTGATATGCATGTTGCTTTTACCAAACACATTATAGATGCTCTTGTTAAGATTAAGGAAGAGAAGTTAAAACACAAAGTTTCTATTCCTAGGAAAGTAGAAGATAGTTGGGATCCCATTATTAATATGCAAGTGAATGACTTTGATCTCAAAGCTTCATGTGACCTTGGTTCTAGTGTCTCTATTATGCCTAGGAAGATTTATGACATGTTTGATTTGCCACCTTTGGAAGATTGTTATTTGGCTGTCCCACTTAATGCTAATGCTAAGAAGAAACTCATGGGGAGTATTAATGATGTTCTCATTATGGTTAACAATGCTTATGTCCCTGTTGATTTCTATGTTTTCGATGTTGAATACAACGCTTCTTGTCCTATTACTTTGGGAAGACCTTTTCTTAGAACTATTGGTGCCATTATTGATATGAAAGAAGGCACTATTAAATATCACTTTCCATTCAAGAAAGGTATTTAACACTTACGTATGAGGAGAGAGAAGTTGCTTCCCCCCCACTTTGAAAGCATGGTTTGATGTTAATGCTTCTTCATTTGAAAATACTTGATTCTTCTTGCTTCTTGTGCCTAACTTAAAGGTGTTAAAGAAAAGTACTTGTTGGGAGATAACCCAAGAGTTTCCTTGAGTCTTGGAAGTTATTACTTCAGTAATGACCTCTCTTTATCCTTTTTGTTTGATTTTTGTGCCAAGAATGACCTCTAATGAGAGGAAAGTAAGACTTGGGGAGTTGCTGTCCCGAAACAGATTTCTGTCCTCCACCATACAAATTCGTGAGGAGTCTCTGTAACTCGGATTGAGCTCATATTTTACGAATAAATTCCCCAGTATGTTAGCTAACTTTCATTAGTTCAACACAATTCGATTTGAGCAATAAAATATTTTCGCAAAAATTGGTTTCTACCTGCTGGTCTGTTTTGACAAATTTCTGTCATTATTTGCATTTGCTTCTTATCGATTTATTTTTGAGTTCTCTTTCTGGGAATTGAGATTTTTAAAGGAAGTTGCTTCAGAGCTTGTGTTTTTATTGAAAGTTTTGCTGTTCTAAAGCTAAACCCAAGGGTCTATTATCTTTTGAATACACTAATGTTGCTAATGAAGATTGTGTGAAGTTTTGTATGAAGGAAAAAATTATGTGTAGAGAGAGAATGATGTAATGAGATGAAGAATGGACAAAAGCTCAAGCTTGGGGATGACACCATGATGTTACCCCAAGAAATATCCAAGAGGTACAAGCGTCAAAGCTTGGGGATGCCCAAGGCATCCCCTTCTTCATCAATAAAAAGCTCAGGTCTGTCTAGACACTTCGTTTTTATTGTTTCATGCACTGTTGTGTTGCTCTTGGAGCGTCTTAGTTTTCGTTTTATTTGCTTAGTTTGTTTGGTTTTCTTGAGTAAAGTAGTTTGGACCCCCGCTCTTGCTGTGTTATTTCAAATAAGTCGATTGGTGTTGGAAAGGAGTAGAAAGTTCTTGCTTGGAAGTGCAAGAGGATCTTGCTTGGACTGTCACTTAGACTTTATCATGCCATGCTAGGTGTTGCTTTGACTTTATGCTTAGTTATTATTGTTGTAGCATGGCTTGCTCCAAGTCATTGGGATTGCTTAGTGTGCCTTGAAGAAATCATGCGTTGTTTTAGCATACAAAAGCATAGTATTGTGGTATTCTCCGTTGATGTTTTGTTTGGGTTGACTTGGCACATGCTCACACCATGTTATGACTATGAACAAGTCACCATAGCCTATATGATCATTTAGTCCTTGACTTGTAGTACCACTCTATGCTTTGATTAGTAATGTTTTGTCGCTATGCATGATTATGTCCATTCTTGCTCTCTTAGTTGGTTGCTCCAAGTCTTTTGCTAGCCTCCACTTGTATGAGTAAGCTCTACTCATGCTTCCAAATCCCAAGAAACCTAGTTATTCCAAAGTGTCCACTATAAACTCCTATGCATGGTGTGTTACACCATTCCAAGTATATTCTTGTTTTCAGCTATCTTCCAATTAAAAAGTATTTTGTTATGTGAAAACTTAGTGATTAAAGCCCTCACGAACTTGATGGCACACTTTTTATTCTTTGCCCCTAATAAATTTGAACCATTGTGTCATCTATGTTGTATATGCTTGCACTTATACGTTGGAATTAGCAGAACCATGCTGTCATGGGGAACATTTTCAACATTGCACTTGTACTTTGTACTCAGTTGATATCATGCTCTTTTGTTTGTGGATATCACCGGTGTGAAATAAAAAGGGAGCTTGTAAGTCCACGAAGTTATGTATTTTTGTGTTAGAGAAACACCTGGGCCGCTAGCCTAAGCCATGCCTAATCATGGTGGAAACTTGCAGCATCACCATAGTGAGCTATCTGTGAAGCATCCTCAATAAAGAGCTATGCACAGAGTAAATAAAAAGATCGCTGAGATGCTCATTGTTTACTTTCCTTGTCATTTTGGTTATGGGATAGCCCCTGTACCATGTGCAAGGGGTACCCCGTTGGCATTTCTCTATAATACGCATGTACTTACTAAAGTTGAGTAGCAAGAGGTGTGACCCTCATATTCAAGGGACTTGAGATTGCCAACTTATACTTTGTCAAGCATGTACTCCCTAGTTTGTTCACCTTAACTTTAATCACTTCAAGATTCTTATGATAGAGACAATGAGGGCTGAGAACTAACAAGTACCATAATTTTTGGAAGCTCTTTTTGAAACTTGAAATCCCTGCTTCCCTTTATGAAGGGCCTTTCTTCCACTATTATGTTGAGTCTCCACCTTCTACCTTTAGGCACCATTAAGAGAGCATAGTGGCCATTCTTAGTTCTATGTGCAGTGTCCCAAAACTTATTGATTGATGCATATTGTTGTATTGCTTGTTCTTGTGCTATTTGATCTAGTCACTCTTATGAACTTTGAAGGTGTCCTATGCATCTATTTGCTACTCTATGAGGGACAAGCTGATTGCCACTATGTCATGTTTTCTGTATGTTAAACAAACAAACGTTTTTCAATGCATGCTATTCATGATCTTTGTTGGTATCTTGTCATGTTGCAACAATAGTTGCTTTGTCTTACTGTTAGAACTCCATCTTTCATGCACATGTTTAGAGTTCTTTGATCCCAGCTTTCAATGCTTGCAAATGGTTTGATCTTTATTGTGAAGGTGCATGTCACCTTAAAAATTATTCTTTTTATCACTTACCTACTCGAGGACGAGCAGGAGTTAAGCTTGGGGATGCTTGATATGTCGGAAACGTATCTATAATTTTTGATGTTCCATGCTTGTTTAGTATCTACTTTGCTTTGATTTGTCTACACTTTGAGGTGTTTTTAATATTTTCTGGAACTAACCTATTAACAAGTTGCCAGAGTGCCAGTTGACTGTTTTCTTCTGTTTTTGGTTCCAGAAAGGCAGAAAATCAATATTCTCAGAATTAGACGGGACAAAAGCCAAAGTCAATATTTTATCATGGGCGACATGAAGTCCATAGGAGAGACGGAGGGGCACTAAAGGGTGGCCACACCCTCCCCAGGCGCGGCCAAGCCTAGCCCGCACCTGCGCAGGGTGTGGGCCCCCTGGCCGCCCCCTGCCTTGCCTCTTCGCCTATAAGAAGCCCCCGATGTAGAAACCCTAAGTACCCGATCAATATTCCAAGAAACCGTCTGTATCACCGCCACCATTGTTCCTAGATCGGGGGGTCTGAAGGACTTCCTAGAACCATGCCGGAGGGGAAATCATCCCAGAGGCCTTCTTCTCTGTATGAAGCATGAGTAGTTCCACCTTGGACTAGGGTCCATGTAGTAGCTAGATGGTTGTATCTCCTCCTTGTGCTTTCATGTATAGATCTTGTGAGATCCGTTCATGATCAAGATCTAATCTATTTGTAATCATGCATGTTGTGTTTGCGGGGATCTGATGGATATTGAGATTATTATGTCAGTTTGGTTAATGGTTTTGTCTATATGATTCTATCATGTCTGTGTTTTTTGTGATCTTGCATTCTCTCCGTTGTTAGTAGCTATCTTGGTCAAGTAGTTGTTAGTGACTCCAAGAGGGGGTATTTATGCTCGATAGTGGGTTCATGCCCATAGTTTCCAAGGGAAGTGATATAAATCTCTTCGGTTGTAGATGTGTTGTTGCCACTAGGGAGAAAACAACGGTCTCTTGTTCATGGAACAAGTGGATTATTTACCTTACAAACTTTTATTAAAGCAGGTGTCTGTTGCTTGCAACTTAATACTGGAGGGGGTTTGGATGATAACCTGAAGGTGGAGTTCTAGTCATAGATGCAGTTGGATGGCGGTCTATTTATCTTGTTGTTTTGCCCAATCAAATCTCATAGGATCTTTCTGACTAGTATTTGCATTGTTATGCCTTGCTCAGTTCCCGTGAATTGCCCTGCTGTAATTTGTTTACCCTTCATGCCATGTTTTTATCTAAGGAGAGCACCTCTAGTGAACTATGAACCCCTATCCAATCTTTACCATTGATACATCTTCCACTGTTACAGTTTACTTGCTGCAAACCACTATTACCTTCAACACCATACACTTAATCCTTTGTTACAGCAAACCGGTGAACTTGACAACCTCACTGATTCGTTGGGACAAAGTCTTGAGTTTGTGTTGTACATGTTTCCACGTTGCTTGCAACACCTTTGAGACGTTTACTTCCTCCTTCTGGTTCGATAACCTCGGTCTCTACTGAGAGAAAACTTGCTGTTGTTCTCATCATACCTTGCTCTTGGGGTTTCCAACGAGGTGCAACACGTTAAGCACCATGAGGCCTCCACCACACGATCTGGGGGATATCGGAGCCGAAACGCCGCCAACACCAAGGTCCCCCAACAACCACTCCTCGCCATCCACATGACCGAGGAGAAGAGCCACCGCCGCCGCCGTGTCGCTCGCCAAAGAGCCGTCCGCGCAGCCCACCTTCCGGAGCCGCCACCCCAGCATCCACGAACTCGAGCCAAGGCCCTGGCCAATGTCGCACCGCACAGTCGCTGAACAAGACGAGATAGGCCAAGCACGTGCCTGCAAGCAATGAGGCGCAACCTAGGGGAGGGGAACTGCCCTCCATCACCTACAGTGAGTGTTGTCCAGGTGCAGCAGCAGTGCCACTCAGACCTAAATCAGGCCCAGATCAGACCCGGCTAGCCCGGCCAGGCCCATATCGGGCCCAAGCGGCTCCACCGCTGCACTGCTGCAGCCAGGCCACCATACCATCGCCGCCCAGCGTCTCGAGCCTCGCGTCACCGTCGCCATCACACTGGCCGTGCCGCCATGCCCCGCCACCGACAGATCTTGAGCCGCGCCGCCACCGTAGACCTTCCCCGAGGTAGCAGCCGCCACCGCCTGGAAGCCCCACAACCGCGCCGTCGTCGAGCCCGTCGCCGTCTCCGAAGCACACAGCCGCCAGCCATCGAGCCCGTGAAAAGGCGTCGGCGCCGGGTAGAAGAGGACCCGCCGCCGCCGGCACCGCACGGACTTTGCCGGGCGGCGCACGCCGGCAGCGGCGGGGGAGGAGGGGAGGCGGGAAGAGGTGGGGCGGCGTAGTTAGGGCAGCGTCTCGGTCGCCCGCGCTGGGGGCGACGCGAGACGCGCGAGCGTCTTTTCTCACACCTCTGGTGGCGAGTGGCTGCTCCTTATCTAATTTATCGCCGGCCTATCGACTCCACCTTCCTTGCCTCCTTATCCACTCCACATATACATGCCTCTCTAACCCTCTTTCTCCACTTCCTCATGTGCCTCTTTCGTCTTTCTCTTACCATGCCACACCCGACCTGCCACTCGTTGCCTCTACCAAACCCACGTTGCCCCCATCTCTAGTCCATAGAGCTTCCACTCTATCCATGCCAGCGTCGTCCGCGCCTAAACAGAATGCAAATCTTACATCACTTCTACTTTGATACTCCTCCCTATTCAAATCTTGAACACAACAACGGCTGAGATCTCTTCATACCCTTTCATAACTAAGGACATGATGGTCCTTAATAAATTATTAACAAATAGTTAATTCATATATATAGCCTATATAAACCCGTATACTTACATGCTCCTTTCCAAAAAAAATGTTTAAATTTGGATCTAGACAACGAATATAACTAGAGATTAATAAATGACAAGAGACTAATTTACCCTTTTAAATTTAGGGAAGGGAGGAGCACTGAAGCAGACCTCATCTCACATTGACAAAATGCAAGTCATTAATAGATATTTTTTCTTTTTTGAAAGGAATGCGGTAGGAAAAGCCCCTACAGCGAGTTGTTTCTTTAATAATAAGAACCCAAATATACATCCATGAGGACTTGAACCTGGATGGCTGGGTACATCCACTTCTCTAACCAAATGAGCTAGGCTCACTTAAGCCATTAATAGATTCTTTGTCATATAATTGCCTTACATGGATAAATAAAACAAAAATAAAATGTGTACAAGATATAAACACTCACTTGAAGTTGTAAGGAAATAGTATTTCCTTACCAAAATTATTCTCGGTTAAGAACCTGGACAGGTCTTTCTCCACGTCTTTGGGGTGATTATTTAACGTATATTCATTAATGATATATGGGTCAATGAACCCAACGTCGTATCTTCTAGCTCTTTTGCATTCAAGCATCTTCATTCTGCAGAATATAATATCATCATACAAAAGGATATATATAGTTAGGATAATATATTAAATGCAATGAACGAGCTAAAGCTACAAACTTAATTATAGAAATAAATAACTTACAGACAGTAGCAACCAATGATAGATTTGTCGAGGGCGCATTGGTTGTATAACTAAAACAGTTCGGTCATTTGAACCTGTATCGAGTATGGTTTGAAGTGATGCTCTGTTCTAACGTCCACCGGAAACCAATCTTTCTGATGCTTTTTTGTGCTTGCGACATTTACTATTCGTGCAGATTTCGCATATGTGTGGATAGACGCGTGAGCTCCTCATTACTGACTAGAGGCGCCCCTTGGACATACTGTCGTACTATCTGACCCACTGGCGTATCTTCATAGCCTAAATATTGACCAAGAGACATATTTGCTTCGTTAGCAAGTGCTTTGGCCTGCGATACAGTGATTCCCATAAGTGCAGCACTATTACGGGCTCTAGGGTCCATTATTTGCATGTCCATATCCATTTCAGCTCTGAAGGCCTTGTCGAGGTCTGAAATGACTTTGAGCGGGGCGATCGATTGATTCTTCTGTGCTCCGAGCTGGGCAACTTGCTTCCCGCTTTTTGCACTTGTGATTTTTTTCTTCTGTGCTTGCTTAATAATCTCCAGGTCATAGTCTGATTCCAGATTCATCGATATCTGGGATGGTTGCTCAAGGAAGGACTTAGCCCACTTTTTGGTTTTTTCGTTATATACCGGCTTTGGCTTAGGCTTTTTGGGTGCAAAATGCGTCTTAACTTGGGCAGCCACATTCGCGTTAGTTTCCTCATCGGTCTTGTCATAAGGTCTCTTTGGAAGAGCCGGCGGGATATCGACTATCTTCGGCGTTTGACCTTTCTTCGATGTGGGGCGCGGGGGACCGTCGAACTTCCGTTTCTTCGACGAGGTAGTAGTATTGCACGGAGGCGGAGGCGGAGATCGAGTTGATGTACTCCTGCTGCGGCGATCGTCAGCGGGGCGGGGTGGACTTGGAGGTTGGCGATAATCGGGTTGGGGTGGACTTGGAGGTTGGCGATAATCGGGTTGGGGTGGACTTGGAGGTTGACGATATTCGATGCGGGGTGGATTTGGATTCCTGGAGTCGGTGGCCTTGGCGCCGAGCCTGGAAACTTGATGTACTTCTTATTCCATAGAATGATGTTGCGCTTGACATCTCCTAGTTTCGTAAGGCCTTCAGGCGTAGCGATTTCAATCTCTAGGTCCGCAAAATCCTCCACTATGTCATCCACCGTGACACGAGCATAGCCTGGTGGAATCGGAAGTGAATGGTGGAGTGCACCAGGTAGACAAGGTAAAGCAGTGCCGATCGCCACCTTGAAGGACAGGTTGTTCATTGGCTGATGTAGCTCACATTGTGCCATCTCTCTGAAATCATCCACGGGGTAGTGAGGAGCCGGTGCATCATCCAGCAGTGCTTGATCATCAGCACGGACCTCCGTGGAAGCCACGCTGCTTCTCCGTTGGCTAAGACTCAATGCAGGATCATTAGACCGCGGGTGAGTTGACGACGGCGGCCTTTGGCTAATTTCATGCTTGAGGTTCTTCAGATCAGCTAGGTCCTGCTCTACCCTGGAGATCCGGTCTGCCTCCCGGTCCTTCTTTCTCTGACGGCTTCTATAACTCGCATCGTACTGAGAAAACCCTTTCTTCCACGAGACACCGGCGCCTTTTCCTCGTGTTCGTCCTCCCTTTTCAGGATTCCCTAGGGCGCGTGTCAGCTCGTCATTCTCTCTCTCGGGACGGAACAATCCCAATTGAGCATCGTTCATTGCTTGAATAAGGTCTTGGGAGACCTATAGAATTTTATCATGAAATAATGTCTTCCCTGTTTCTGGGTCCAAGGATCCACCGTGCCCGTACCACCAGTGCTTTGACCTCTCGGGCCATCCATCTGTACCAGGAGTGACGCCTCGATCCCTCATTTCCTTCTCCATAGTTTCCCACTTAGGGACGGCACTCTTGTAGCCACCTGTCCCCATTTTATGATGGTATTTCTTGTTGGCAGCATTTAACGCGTTCTTTGCCGACTTTGCCTTTGCTTTATCAGATTTCTTGTACTGTACAAAATCGGGCCACTGTTCTCTCAACTTCTCGTTTACTCCTTTGAAGTCTGGAGTTTTCTTTTTCGCGACATATTTCACGTATAAATTTTTCTTGTGCTTCCGGTACAGTTCAGCCATCTTGCTTAGTGCCCACTTCTTGACTTTCGCTCTATTTTCAAGCCCACCCGGCCTTGGGGTAATACCATCTACCTCAAATTCCTCATACTCTGGAGGTAGTATGAAATGCGCTATGAGCTTCTGCCAAAGGTCATCTTTGGCATCATCGGTGACATAGCTGTTGGATTCTTCACCGGCTTTCTTTGACTTATTCCATTCTTCGATGGTGATCGGCAGGTTGTCCCTAACAAGCACCTCGCATTGATTTATAAACATCCTCCGGTGCTTCTCTGGAGCAATCGCTTCACCATCATCATCTATTTCTTCGATGGTGAACCTATGATTACCATCCAACTTTTTGTTCGGCCCTCGTTTCGTTCGAGCTGTCGATTGCTTTGATCTGGTGGGCTAAAAGAAGAAGAGAGAGTGATTAATATATATCTAGATCAGTTAATGAATAGAGGTAACACGAGACTTTATATATATATGTACCTCACCGGATCCTGTCGAGGGGCCATCATTATTGTTGTTATTTGTTTGCCCTTCGTCCATCTGGACTTCCCCTTGGTACATTAGGTTTTCCTCTAGTCCATCACCGAATGGATTCAGATATGAGGAAATATCTTCCTCGAGCAAAATATCTTCGGCGCCGGTAGTAATGTCTTCACCTCTTATCATGCCCTGAAGAAAACCTTCACCGATGCGACCAGGATATTCGGATGGATCCATGACTTAATTATCTATAACAAAAAGAGAGTTAAACAGGTTAGAAAAAACAATAATCCTAATAACGAAAACAATATAATCCTAATTATAGAAAAAAACTATAACAAAAACCCTAATAATCCTAATTATAATCCTTTTTATAATAATCCTAAACTAGCTAACAATATAATCCTAATTATAATCCTAACAATAATCTTAATTCTAACACACTCTAGCTAATTATAATCCTATAATTAATCCTAACCCTAGCTAACAATATAATCCTAATCCTAATTAATAACAAAAACTATAATTAATTCTAAATAAAACAAAAACTATAATCCTAACCCTATAGCTAACTAATAATTACAAAAAAAACATCCAACGGGTCGCCCGTACCCCTCCCTCGCGAGCACACCGATCGAAGCCGCGGCGGCAGCACGTGACGGCGCGCGACGGGGCGGCGCGCGGCGAGGCGGCGAGGCAGCGGCGGCGAGGCGGCGAGGCGCGCGGCGGCACGAGAGAAGACGCGGCGGCGCGGCGGTGCGGCGGCACGGCTAGCGGCGAGGCGGTGCGCGGTAGAGTGGGGGCACGCCGGAGCACGCACGGCGGAGCGGCACGGCGGCGGCGAACAGCACCTCCACTGCGTTGCGTTGCGTCGTCGCCTGAGTGCTTCGTCTTCGTCTTCGTTGAGGAATGCCAAGTGCTGGTGGGCAGCACTGGCCTCCCCTGGCGCGAAATATATAGTGGCCACCCCTTTAGTCCCGGGCTAAGCCACGGGACGGGACTAAAGGGTCTTTAGTCCCGTCTCGTGGCTTAGCCCGCGACTAAAGACCCACCCTTTAGTCCCGGGCTAAGCCACGGCCCGGGACTAAAGGGTTTTTTCGGCCGCTTCGTTTTCGCGTGCGCACTCACCCTTTAGTCCTGGGTCCAGCCACGACCCACGACTATTTGTTTTTTTTTAATTTTCTTTTTTAATTCAAAACTAATATAAAAACTTTGAAAAATCATATCTTTTATTGTAATAATCCAAATAAAACAAATAATATGTCTATTATTATCAGAAAAATATAAAGAATTTTAATATAATATCCATTTATATGTTTGCATCATTTATAAATTATTTCATTTGTAAATTTTCTTTTTTAATTCAAATCAAATATAAAAACTTTGAAAAACCATATCTTTTATTGTAATAATCCAAATAAAACAAATAAATGTCTATTATTATCAAAAAAATATAAAAAAATTAATATAATATCCATTTATCTGTTTGCATCATTTATAAATTATTTCATTTGTAAATTTTCTTTTTTAATTCAAATCAAATATAAAAACTTTGAAAAATCATATCTTTTATTGTAATAATCCAAATAAAACAAATAATATGTCTATTATTATCAAAAAAAATAAAGAATTTTAATATAATATCCATTTATCTGTTTGCATCATTTATAAATTATTTCATTTGTAAATTTTCTTTTTTAATTCAAATCAAATATAAAAACTTTGAAAAATCATATCTTTTATTGTAATAATCCAAATAAAACAAATAATATGTCTATTATTATCAAAAAAATATAAAGAATTTTAATATAATATCCATTTATCTGTTTGCATCATTTATAAGTTATTTAATTTGTAAATTTTCTTTTTTAATTCAAATCAAATATAAAAACTTTGAAAAATCATATCTTTTATTGTAATAATCCAAATAAAACAAAAAATATGTCTATTATTATCAGAAAAATATAATGAATCTTAATATAATATCCATTTAGTCCCGATTATAGTCACAAACCGGGACTAAAGATATTTTCCGCCATTTCCCACCTCTTCCCACCAAGTTTTCCCGCCCTTTCCTTTCTACGAGAGCTTTTAGTCCCGGATGTAGTCACAAACCGGGACTAAAGATATTTTCCGCCATTTCCCACCTCTTCCCGCCAAGTTTTCCCGCCCTTTCCTTTCTACGAGAGCTTTTAGTCCCGGATGTAGTCACTAACCGGGACTAAAGATATTTCCCGCCATTTCCCAAAGCTTCACGCCAAGTTTTCCCGCCCTTTCCCTCTATATTTAGGGCGATCATGCCATGGCTATCCACACATACACACCTTCCTCTCTTAGAACAATGGACAACGCCTACTGGGCCATTCTGACCATCAAGGAGACCGAGGCGTTGTGCGCCTCCAACTACCCTTGTCCGTCGGGCTACCGGCCGCCCGCCGGCTGGATGCTGAGCGCTGGAGGGGTTCCTGTCCCTCCTGTCCCTCAAGGTTCCGCACGCCAGGCGGCCATCACAAACCACTTCTACACGAGCTCACGCCGGAGCAGCGGATGGATCCCTAGTGGGATCCCGACAACTACGACACCTGGAATGCCTTCTTCGCTAATAGGCGGGAAAGGGAGCTCGCCAGGTACGAGGGTGATGGCCCACCACCAGTGAACCACAACGAAGTCGGCCGTCGTCTATGGTGGGAGAACCGTACTATCATCGGAGTGATGCGCTACATCGCCGGGGGAGACCATCCTCGCCTACGGTGCCCACGAGTCCACCCGCCACAGGCCCCACACCGGCCCGGCGGTAGCGGCATCGTCTTCCAGGAGACCCCTCTCCCGCCTGCCGTGAATCCGAGGCTGGAATGGCCCCTGGTATATGCCATGGATGGGCTGAGGATCCCCGGAGTGGCAGGTAACGATGACGATGATGATGACGATGACGATGAAGACCCTGAAGCTGCGTACTATAGGACTAGGCATGATTATGACTAAAGGGGGCGGCTTAATGGTAAGTATGAATCGGTACTAAAGGCCGTCCTTTAGTCCCAGTCCAGCCACAAAACAGGACTAACACACTCAAGATTGTTTGCAGACAACACTATAAAAATGGACACATGCATGGAACATCTTCACTCATAAAATGTTACAATTATTACATATCATTTCTTCGCGTGTGTTCCTTTCTGATCCCGTCGTATCCATGGAGCATATTCATTCATTAACATGATGCTTGGGTCATCCTTCACCGTGAAGGGCGGAATTTCATGAAACTTATCACAATCTTTTGACAAGTCTGTCTTGTCCTCGGCTCATCGTCTGATGTATTCTTTTTCTTATTTTTTCGTTTTCTAGGTTTGGTAGACATGTCCTTCACATAGAAAACCTGGGCCACATCATTGGCTAGGACGAATGGTTCGTCTAAGTACCCAAGATTGTTGAGATCCAACGATGTCATTCCGTATTTCTTGTCTACCTCAACCCCTCCTCCCGTCAGCTTGACCCATTTGCACCGAAACAAGGGGACCTTAAAAGTAGATCCATAGTCAAGTTCCCATATCTCCTCTATGTAACCATAATATGTGGTCTTTGACCCATTGTTGTCTTTTGCATCAAAGCGGACACCACTGTTTTGGTTGGTGCTCTTTTTATCTTGGGCTATCGTGTAAAATGTATACCCATTTATCTCGTACCCTTGGAAAGTCGATATACTCGAAGATGGTGACCTAGACAACAATTATAGCTGATCTCCAAGAGTGTTGTTTTTTATGAGATGTTGCAACCAACCGCTGAAACTCTTCATGTGTTCATCTCTAATCCAAGAGTCATGCTTTCCAGGGTTGTTGGAGCATAAGATTTTCTTGTGTTCCTCGATATATGGGGCTACCAAGATAGAATTCTGTAGAACGGTGTAATGTGCTTCGGTGTAAGAATGTCCGTCTCTACATATTATTGATTTCCTTCCTAGAGTACCCTTTCCACTCAGTCTCCACTCATACCGCGATTGAGGAAGACCAATCGGCTTAAGGTCAGGAACGAAGTCAACACAAAATTCAATGACCTACTCTGTTCGATAGCCCTTGGAGATGCTTCCTTCTGGCCTAGCACGGTTATGAACATATTTCTTTAAGATTCCCATGAACCTCTCAAAGGGAAACATATTGTGTAGAAATACAGGACCAAGAATGGAAATCTCTTCGACTAGGTGAACCAGCAGGTGCGTCATAATATTGAAGAAGGATGGTGGGAACACCAACTCAAAACTGACAAGACATTGGACCACATCATTCTGTAACTGTGGTAGATCTTCAGGATTGATTATCTTCTGAGAGATTGCATTGAGAAATGCACATAGCTTCACAATGGGTACTCGAACATTATCTGGTAGAAGCCCCCTCAATGCAATCGGAAGCATTTGCGTCATAATCACGTGGCAATCATGAGACTTTAGGTTTTGGACCTTTTTTCTGCCATATTTATTATCCCCTTTATATTCGACGAGAAGCCAGACGGGACCTTAATACTGCTTAGGCGTTCAAAAAAAAATTTCCTTTTCTTGTTTGGTAAGAGCGTAGCTGGCATGACCTTGAAACCATTCTGGATGCAGGCCATCTGGGTCTTTCATACGTTGAGGGTCCTTTCGTGCTTCCGGTGTATCTTTTGTCTTCCCATACACGCCCAAGAAGCCTAGCAGGTTCACGCAAAGATTCTTCGTCACATGAATCACATCGATTGCAGAGCGGACCTCTAAGAATTTCCAATATGGTAGCTCCCAAAATATAGATTTCTTCTTCCACATGGGTGCGTGTCCTTCAGCATCTTTCGGAACAGATTTTCCTCCAGGACCCTTTCCAAAGGTTACCAGTTGATCCAAATCTTTGACCATATCAAATATATCAGCAGCAGTACGCTCCTTAGGCTTCGTCTCGTGACATGCCAAACCGTTGAAATGCTTGCCTTTCTTTCTTAAGGGATGCTTGGCCAAAAGAAATCGGCGATGCTCATTGTATACATTCTTCTTACAATGTTCCAAATATATACTTCCAGTCTCATCTAAACAGTGTGTGCATGCATTGTATCCCTTGTTTGACTGTCCTGAAAGGTTACTAAGAGCAGGCCAATCATTGATTGTTACGAAAAGCAATGCTCGGAGGTTAAATTCTTCCTGCTTGTGCTCATCCCACACGCGTATCCCGGGTTCGTGCCACAACTGTAAAAGTTCTTCCACTAATGGCCTTAGGTACACATCAATATCGTTGCCGGGTTGCTTTGGACCTTGGATCAACACTGGCATCATAATGAACTTCCACTTCATGCACACCCAAGGAGGAAGGTTATAGATGCATAGAGTCACGGGCCAGGTGCTGTGACTGGAGCTCTGCTCCCCAAAGGGATTCATGCCATCTGTACTTAGACCAAACCTTAAACTCCTTGCGTCATCTGCAAAGTCCGGGTACTTTCTATCGATTTTTCTCCATTGCGACCCATCAGCGGGGTGTCTCAACATCCCGTCTGACTTACGTTCCTCTTTATGCCATCGCAACAACTTGGCGTGCTCTTTGTTTCTGAATAAGCATTTCAACCGTGGTATTATAGGAGCATACCACATCACCTTCGCAGGAACCCTCTTCCAGGGGGGCTCGCCCTCAACGTCACCAGGGTCATCTTGTCTAATCTTATACCGAAGTTAAGTGCATACCGGGCATGCATCTAAATTCTCATACTCCTCACCGCGGTAGAGGATGCAGTCATTAGGGCATGCATGTATCTTCTGAACCTCTAAACCTAGAGGGCAGACAACCTTCTTTGCTTCGTATGTACTGGCGGGCAATACATTATCTTTTGGAAGCATATTCTTCATCATTTTCAGCAACTTTTCAAATGAGGAGTCAGGTATAGCACACTCAGCCTTCCATCGCAGCAATTCCAGTGTGCTGCCCAGCTTTTTTAGACCATTTTCGCAATTTGGGTACAACAACTTTTTGTGATCCTCTAGCATGTGATTGAACTTCTCCCTATCCTTTTCAGTTTCACAATCTCTTCGTGCATCAGCAATGGTCCGACCAAGATCATCAGCGGGTTCATCATGTGTCTCTTCTTCATCCTCCCCTTCAGCATCCCCCATGGAAGTATCTCCGTACTCAGGGAAACCATGATAGTTGTCATCCTCCTCCTCTTCTTCATTGTCTTCCATTATAACCTCTCTCTCTCCGTGCTTGGTCCAACAATTATAACTGGGCATGAAGCCGGACTTCAACAGGTGGCTGTGAAGGGTTTTTGAGTCAGAGTAATCCTTCTGATTCCTACATCCATTATATGGACAGAATACAAAACCATTGTTCTTGTTTGCATCAGCAGCACAGATGAATTCATGCACGCCATTAATGAACTCGTCAGAGCGTCGGTTAGTACCGTACATCCATTCCCGGACCATCTGCATTATAGTAAAAGTATATCAAAAACCATTACACAACATGATAAAATTATTACAAGTTATATTGAGAGCTTGTAGAGCATTAATTTTGAATTTTAAAAAATTTACATGCACCAATTTGTGAATTGGAGAAAACAATCAACATGATAAATGTGGAGTTTTTTATTATTGTTCTATCAGTGAAAACCTCATTCCATTCTAAGCTTTGAAACTCTAAAATTACACATTTCAATTTTCAGTAACTATGTGCCTAATCAAAATTTGTTACACATATATATCAAAATCCTTCTAGCTACTTCTAGAGCATGCATGCATTTGATCCATATCTCTATACTTCTAGAGCATTATATAGAGCTAAAGTAGCAATAAGA
This sequence comes from Avena sativa, assembly GCA_916181665.1. NCBI lineage: Eukaryota > Viridiplantae > Streptophyta > Magnoliopsida > Poales > Poaceae > Avena > Avena sativa. The sequence continues at coordinate 15,045,542 of OV702286.1, read as the reverse complement.
GATGAAAGAATGAAGTTCTAACATTTTAAAGCTTTGGATTTACATGTTGCAAACTAAATCTTAACAAATCTTGAGAAAAAAAATGGCATGAACTCTCTTGCTTTCTTTGAGAAAAATGGCCACCATATGCTTTAGGACAGCTGGCCAGGGAGCGGTATATATAGTGATGGACAATTAGTCCCGGGCCGTGATACGACCCAGGACTAATAGTCCCCGAAAAGAGTTGTTGCCCCGCTCCAGCTTATTAGTCCCGGGCCGTATTACGGACCGGGACTAATGCTCTGGTCCGGCTCGGGACTAATGCTTATGGACATTTCTAGTCGTTGGAGGCCTCACGGACCGGGACTAGTGCTAGCACTAGTCGTGGTTCGTGACGGGCCGGTATTGCTGGGCTTGTTCTGATCGAACCGAAGATGGTTTTTCCAGTAGTGAATGTATAGAAAGACAATGAGATTTGTGCGGTGTACCGATCAATCCTTTTGTTTTAGCATATTACACTCTTCTATAGGACAGTATGACACATCCTCTTAAAGTATATATAACTTATTTTCCTCTTTTATGTCATTTGCGAGTTTGACTCTCTAGAAAAAATCATGTATATATATTAAGGAAAGAGTGAGTATATAGCAAGGACTTAACTATATGAAAATAGTTCAATTAGATAAAAGCATACCATCTACTCTACTAAAAGCAATATAAGGGAATGTTTAGAGGCACTATGTTAGTCCACACCATCAAATTTACCGTCACACTTAGATCTAAAATAAATGGCTTGGATTTACCCAAAAATTAACTTTCACCTAACTCGGTTGGACACGGTTTATGTTGAGAATGTCACGTCTGGGAGTTGGACTCCTTAATCAAGCGATCGGCTAGCTTCCCGGGTGGATCGTGGTAGTTATATAAAAAAAACTGGCTCAATACCGTGATTTCCATTCATGAGCGATGAAAACACACAAAATTAATTCTCCAAGATTAGACTAACCTCATGAGTTTTCAAATCCGTTAGAGATACCCACCTAAAAGTGGGGCAAAAAGATCTTTGAGCACGCAATGACTATATACACATCTCCTACAAAGGCAATAGGCCGGGTGAAGCTTAATCGATAGTTAGAAATCCAAAGAAAAGGGAAACAAAAAATATTCCGAGTAAAAAAATAATGCTCTATCATGATCCCCTGAAGTCAAGTATTCTTTTTATGAATCCTATATTCTTCCATTTCACTCCTGACATGTACGACAGAAGATAGATCTCCAAAGTTTAGAATAATCTTGTGGGTCTTCCAAGCCCTATAGACACCTACTTGGAAATGGGACCCTAGGATGTTTGAGCGCACAATGTCCGTGGCCACATCGCTCACAACAGCATCATGGCAAAGCTAGAAGGGCGAGCATGCGTTTGCGTTCGATTTTTTAAACTTTCAATTAGGCTGAAAATTAGTGTGTCCTCTCACATATAATTAGTACACATATGCGGAGTACATTTCTCCAAAATCCTACATATGCCACTAGTAGTGCACCCAAATTAGTTCTGGTCCATCTCCGCTCTGCAAAAGCATGCCACCAAATTGCTGTCCATCCCCGAACGAATGACGAAACAAGGTAAAGCACAGAATAACGATCCATGAGGGTCAACAATTCCATGGAGAAGATTGTGGCTGGCATGTTAGTATAGTAAATTGGTGAGAAATTATTTTCTAAATTATGAGAAATCTGAGGTTGGGTGGTGATGTGATTGTACACAACATATACATATGGTTAAAGGTTGTAAATAACCTAAATTGAAGGGTAGAAACTAAATAAAAAACCACTATGTTACAAAATGGTGACATACCCTTTTTTGGAAATATCACAATTTATATTATACAACAAATTTAAAAATTATAAATATTTTCAGATTGGTATTATTTACTTAATATAATAAGCTTGGTGGTCATATAACCGTGTAATTTAGAATTCAATGCTTCAACTTTAAACATCTCTGGACAATAAATTAGTTTAGTGGACATCTTCAATATTTTAAGATGATGCCCTCGCGTTTGCGAGGGCCCCCTTACTATTTGTTTTAATTACAAGGTCTTGTACCTTCTAAGTTTTTTTCTTGGAAAGGATCCTACTAATATTATATAAAGAATCTAGGACTTGAAATTCCTACTTGGGTCATTGCATCACTATGGTGACCTAGTTGTTTCCTTCAAAGTTCACACCAAAATATACATACATATACTGGAAATTTGTAAAAGTTAGTATATATATGGTGAAATACTTATAGCATTGTATGACTTGGTCTTACCTACCTAGTAAAGATTGAAATAATTATCCATGCATATGTTAATTGTTCTTATTTTCTCTATACTTTTCTTTTCATTGCTTGTAGGGTGAAAAATAAGCAATACCCTTGGCATTTTATGACCCAGTGTGATCTCCAAGTCTCATGATTAAAATAGATATCAAAATATTAATTAATGGAGATAAAGTAATTAGTATCTTAAAACTTGCAGCAATTGTTAGAAAAATATGTCTAAATAACTCTCTTGCGTATGCGGAAATGCTATTTTGATCAAACACTAGGCGTGTATATGTGTGTGTACACGACTATACCTATTTATGTATCCTCTATAGAAGAAACATAGAATTTCTGCGAGCTTCATCTTTGCCAAACTTCACCCTTGGACCTTGCACAACTGCCCGACAACAACCCTCTTCACCGAACCCCTGGTCGTAGGAGACTCTGAGACGATGCCCTCAAGAAGGAAAGAGACACAGTAGCGCCCCCATCGCCCGATCTCGGATCTGAGGTTTCCCAACGGAGTCAAGGCCGCAGGAGGAGGAGTGAGCACCGCACATGACGAAGCTTCCTAGAAAGTCCGCGACACCCACGGGCGCCACAATCGCCAGCTCTGGCCAAAACCAGAGCAAGAATTTCTTCCGGAGATACTCAACAACCTCCCACTGAATTGGCCGCCCACGAGCCACCACCATGCGCGCCGAAGCCTGCCGACCACATTCCTGCCGAAGCCAGCTCCGCACCTCCAGGACAAGCACGCTGGCAGAACACTGAGTCGCAGCTCAAAGAACACCGGAATCCTCGCCACCTGCTAGCCCAACCGCCGTCCCCATGGCCAGCTTGCCGAGCAACCAGCCGACGTCCCCAAGCGCAGAGATCAGCCACCACCATCCGGAGCCGCCGCTCCAGTATTCGGGAGCCACGGCGGACCACAACCGGTCGAGCCACCCCTTAGCGCCGCATCCTCCGCAAGCCCAGCATCCATGCAGCAGGGCGTCGTCACCACGCAGCACCAGAAGGCACGGCGCACCGGAAAACGCCACGCACAGCCACGGCCCGCCAAGCCCATCTGGGCCCAGATCGGGGCCGGCCACACAACCACCGCAGGAACTTCATTGAGGAGGGCTGCCGCCACCTGCCACACAGCGACGACGGCCGCCACTGCACCCTACCGCCGGCCGTTTTGCCTAGCCCAGCACACGCCGGAGAAGACGGAGTCGGAGTGCCCGCCAGCCTCACGTCCACCGCGGTTCTCTCCCTGCCTCCTTCGGCGGTGGGAGCCACCGCCACCGTGGCGATGCCAGCGGCAGCAGCGGAGGGGGAGAAGGCGGCCAAGGTCCCGGCGGCGGTGCGAGGTGCTCCCCCCCCCCCCCCCCCCCTCCTTGAGCCGCCCGCTGCGGGCGACACGAGGGTGAGGGTTGAATGTATTTGTGGTCGAATATTTGAAAGTTATACAATATAAATTAAACTTACGACTTTGTTATACTAGTTTTCAAGTATGTACAAAAATTAAGGCCCCATTGTTATAAGTCGCACCGGGGCCTCCAAATTCTGGAGACGGGACTGCCTGGATCACAGGTAAATATGCGTATGCAACGCATATAAATAGGCCTGGATCGCAGCTCAGATGCTCTAGCCAAGCTCAACGTGCATGCGTTCTTGTCTTTGGCGCATTGCACCTATGGAGGATGAGTATATTTGAGAAATTCACGGTTTCATATGGTTGCCTTTGGCGCATTGCACACCTATGGAAGATGTCCAGCAAGCCGCCACCCCCCCCCCCCCCCCCCCTCCCCCCTAGTTAGAACTTATATGTAGGCAAGTCTAGAGTCTTCTTATTCTATGTCAGATGCATGTTGAGCCTAATGGAGCTTCATATGGCCATCGCAACTGACAACGGATGAGTATATTTGAGTAATTCACGCTTTCATATGGTCTGCCTTTGGCGCATTGCACACCTATGGGAACATGCTCGGCAAGCGGCCGCTCTTCCGAATGAATTTGTTAGGACTTGGGAGTTAGGACTTATGCATAGGTAAGTCTATAGTCCTCTTCTTTATTGAGGCTGAGGACTTCTACACAGAGTCTCGAGTCCTTTTCTTCTATCTCATATTCATATTCACCTATCCCACAACCTTTCTTCGTCGTACACGTAGGACTATTGGCCGTCTTTGGCACGTTGCACCTATGGATGATGCCCGGCAAGTAGCACCGTCCAAATTAATGTGTTACTCTCTCCGTCCTAAAATATAAGACGTCTAAGGATTGATCAAAAGTCAAATCTTGCTAAATTTAATCAAATATTTAGAACAAAATATCTTTATCTAAAATATTGAATGGACATTAAGAAAATATACTTTATGGCAAATCCATTGATATTGATTCAGTATTGTAAATATTTATATTTTTGTATATAATCTTAGTTAAAATTTAGAAAACTTTTACTTTTGACTAATTCTTAGGCGCCTTATATTTTAGTGGAGGTAGTTCCCTCCCTTCGGTCGCGGTTCTGCTAGTCCCGATCCGAGCTACCTTCTGCCTCTGCCGCGCAGACCTCGCAATGGTGTTCTTGGTGAGACAATGATGACGACTTCGTGACTGGAGTGGCACATGCTCGTGGACGGCAAGATTGGTGGTGGCGTGGCTTCGCCCTCGCGGTGCTTCTACGCAAAGGATCGCCCGGGGGTGACGGATAGGGTTCTCGGGAGAAATCCTTGTTGGCTCGATCGACACCGACGCGGTGCCGCCCGTGGGTGGCACCATTCCTTCCTGGAGGGCGTCGTGGCTACCCTATCATTATACTTTGGGTGTTGTGCTATCTGGCCCAGCAGCTGTCTCACCTATGTGCTTTATTTATAAAGCGGGGCAAAAACCTGATTCAAAGAAGTAAGCTAGTAATAGATGTGGCCTTTGAGGCATGAGGACTTGGAACTCTCGAGCTGTCTTCTAACTCAGCATGCATGTTGCATTATACTTGATGTTCAAGAAAAAAAAGCGCATTATACTTGTGTATGGAGAATACCCGGCAAGGAGCTCAAACTCCCATGAGCCTAGTGGAGCGCCATATCCAAATGGTCATCGCAACTCACAACGGGAAGCAAGCCTGTTCATCTCAACAGTATTTTGTAAACCGACATTTAACGGTCCTTAAGGATTTAGCTTCATGCCTTCATCGCAATGCCCCTCGTATTGACTATTCTTTCTTCGAAATCTGATCCAATCTGATCTAGTGGCGAGAGATTCGCTCAAAGTGATCGTAGGACGTCATGTCAGCTTCCGTGTCGTAAAAGTCTTCCAAAATTTAAATTTTCTTCTTCCAGGAGGGTAGCTTCGAGTGATTTCTTCAAGGTTGAGCCTGCAGAAATCCTCCCCAACTGACAAATTTCACCATTGCATGATTCTCCTCTTCACACAAAGCTACCCCGGCTGACATCACGGCATAACGATTTTGAAAAGTTTTTCCCACGTGGAAGTTCACATCCCGTCCTAAATTGAGCAAAATTCATGAACTGGTAAAATCTTTCACAAACTTTCCTTAAATCTGGTAAAATCTAAGGTTTTTCACCATGTGTCCCACTTCTTAAGTAATTTATCGTTGTGCCACTACAAATTAGCTAATTGGAGAAATGCCGCAAGCAATTGCGGGTTCGTTATATCTATACCCTTAGTTTGCTGCTGTTTGCTCTGGCTAACTTGCCGTCTAATTGGCTTGTTTTTTACATTGTGAGTCCCATGAGTCATAGTCGTGGTTGTGAATGTTATTCTCACGAGCAGGACATGACCTTAGCTATCGAGGATGCGTATCTTAGGTTAAGTTGTTGAAATTTGGTGAGTTTTAGGCTAATGGCTCATTAGATAAATTCTGAAATTCTTTTTGACCCACTTGTACATGGCAGCAAATGGTTGTGCTAGTGGTTCTAAATTTAGTCTCACGTTGCTAGTGGAAGGGGAGTTGCACCATCTTACATGTGAGAAGGAGAGAAGCCCCCGCGCACTCCTCCTCCGACGCCGCCTGCCTCGCCTCGCCGACGCGCGCGCCGCGGGTTGCGGGAATCTTGCCGAGACGAGGTTTATTTTACTGTTTAGGAAAATTAATCATGGATTAACTATGAGTCATTAACGGGCGCGTGGACGTGGATTGTGCCCCATGATCTCCCTGACCTGCACTATATAAGCGTATGTGCTAAACCTAATCTGTAATCCACACACGCGCCTACCTCCAAAACCTTGCGCCGCCGCCTTCGTCTTCCCCATCCCGACTTGCGGCGTGCACCGTAGATCAGGACAGTAGGCCTCCGGAACCCCGCCTCTCATGAACCTGTATGGGTGAGGGGCGATCAGGTTTTTGGGAAGCTCTCAAGCGCGACTACTGGCAACCACGATGTCGTCCAACGATGAGTCCCCAAACGACGACTTCTTCCAGAACGTCACTGATCTCTTCGACAACCTCATAATGGGCGACAACGCTGCTGTTACCGCTGCGGCTTCTACTGCCTCCGATGCTATTCAGCCTACACTGTATGTGATCTTAATCTATCTTTTTCAGATTCTGCTAGAGTTCTTTGTTCTAGCGTTTGGTGTAGATGTGATAGGTTTATCTGAAAAAAGTCCACATAACCCCCTAGACTTTCAGGTTCCAGGCGCTAAACCCCCCAAACTACTAACTAGGGCTCTTAACACCCCAAACTTAATCAAACCAGGCAACTAACCCCCCACGGCGGCTTTTAGCAGTATTGGATGGTGGTTTCGCTGACGTGGAGGTTGGATTAGGCCAGGAGGCGCATGACGGCGACAAAAAGAGTCCAGGGAGGCGCTCTGATAAAATCCCCTTTCCTCTCTTCTGTTTAGGGTTCTTCCTCCTCTGTTATATTACAGTATGAAATCAGACAACTGACCAAACAAACAAGCTAATTGTCACTTCCAATTTAAACAAAATAAATTCAAAACAACACTACATATCATTGAGTTCAGTTCAAAACAAACAAGCTAATTGTCACTAAAGCAAAACAAATTCAGTTCACAACTGACTGCCTTGACTGAAGCAAAAGAAATTCAGAACAACACTACACTTTTCCACCAAGGTACCACTCCATTCTCCCAGATTTGGGCACTGGCTGAGTAACTACTTGTGACATGGGGATTGTTTGTGATCTTGGGAAATGCATTCCACCCGAAGATTGAGAAGCTTGACTTGATGGGGCATGTTGGGAGCCTCTTTGTTCGCTAACTGTAGTTTTCTTCTGTTTCTTCTTCACTGGACATTTTTGCACAGGAGCAGATTGCATAGGAGCAGATTGCACAGGAGCTTGTTGCACGGGAAATAAATGAATTTAGCACATATGCAATAAGTAGCTAAAATAACAAGGAAATTACATGCCTTGCTGTTTTCTCTTGTTGTTTGGATTTTCCTTTTGATGCTTTATTCACCCTTGCTTGTTCATTCACAACAGCTTGGTTAACTTTGCATTTCCTTTTGTTGTGACCTTCCACTCCACACAAGGAACATCTAATAATGATACCTTTTCTGGACATTTTTGTGCCTTTGGGTTTCTCTCCCTCTTCCCTTCTTCTCTCTGTCTTAGGCCTTCCTGGCATGTTGATTTTGATAGGTGGAAAAGGCCTAGGATTGGGAGCAATTGGCCAACTCTCTTTCCCTTCCACAGGTTGCAACACATGCTGATATGTCTGGTCATAGACATTTATCCTGTAGCAAGAAGTAATGAAATCATCTACTTCTTTGCCTACAGTGTATATTGCACTTATTGCATGACAACATGGTAATCCTGATAGTTCCCAATATCTGCAAGTGCAAGTCCAGTTGTCCAAGCTGACTGTGAATCTTCTATGCTGCCCCTCCATAATTTCAAATCATTTGTCTCCATTGTACAAAACAGAGCAATTTTTTGATCTCCTTATATTCAGCTGCAACTTCTTGAAAATATTGGGGCAGATTGTACCACTCCAATTTAATGATTTGGCCCTATTCTCTGCAATCCTGGCAGTTATCTTTCTCCTAATTATTTCCATCTATGAGACAACTGGATAAAATCTTGCTCTCATAATAGCATTGTTTAAAGATTCACACAAATTATTCTCCACTGAATCACAGTAGGAACCAAGTCTGAAAAATGCCTGCTCCAATGTTCAGGTGATGTCTTCATCATGTCCTTTACTCCATCTGGAGTTTTTTGGGCTAGCCTTGCCCTGTTGTAGTTGAATTGTATCTTGTCAGAAGATTTGGCACATGCCCAGAACATTTTCTGGTATATTTTGTCTCTATGTAGCTTCCTCCAGTTAGCATATATATGCCTTGCACACATCCTATGTTCAGCCCCAGGTATAATCTCATTTACTGCCTTGATGAGTCCTTTTTGCTAGTCTTATATGATTACCCATTCCTCACCATTGTTATTTATTTGAATGTCTTTTTGAAGATAGGACAAGAACCAATACCAACTGTCATAATTTTCATTTTCAACACAAGCCCAAGCTATTGGATACATTTGACTATTTGCATCTCTCCCAACTGCATAAAGTAGTTGCCCTTTCACTAGACCTTTCAAAAAACGTCCATCCAATCCCACAATTCTTCTACAGCCTACTAGAAAGCCCTTTTTGCATCCATCAAGACACACATACATTCTTTCAAAAACTGGCCTGTCAAGAACATCTGGATTTAATGCCACTGCAACTGTGCTACCAAGGTTGCTTCTAACTAGCTCTAAATGATAGTCAAATACTCTTGCATATTCTCCAGATGTCTGGTCAATGATCTTTTCCATAACCATCTTCTTTGCTCTCTTGAACTTGGACTCATTGACATCAGCACACAGATCTTCCAGAATTGCCTCCTGCATTTTCTCTACTCTCCAACCAGGATTGTCCTTTATTTCTCTGAAATACTTTTCAGCTATGACTGTACTAGTCACTAGCTTATTGTTCCTCCTGGCCACACAATTGTGAACATTGTTGTATCTTGATACAATAAACCATGTTGATTTGGAGGTTATTGAGCCATATATGCTCCAGGGGCAACCAGTCCAGCTGCACTTGGCACTAACTTTCTTCTTCTAATCCTTTGGGAAACATAGATGATGAAAGTTTTTCAGCCCATAATCTAGCAATGCTTGTTTAAATTGTCTGCTATCAGTGAAGGCCTGACCTAGCTCAAATTCCTTCACCTCAGCACTCTCATCATAAATTCTATGTTTTGACTTGCTTCTTACTGGTTCACCATCACTATCTTCATCATATGATAGTTCATCATCACTGTCAAAGCAATCTTCAGCATCATTTGCTCCTAGATTGACAGTTTCAGGCACAAGGAACTCATCTGGTACTTTGCACCTTCTGAACTCCTCCTCACCAAGCATTTTCTTCTTCACTTTCTTCTTCAGTTCCTTTGCTTGCTCTCTATACCTCATAGCCTCTTCATCTTCTGCTGAACTGTTGTTGTCATCATCAGCATGAGCAGCATCATAGTCACTGTCATCTGAAGTGTCATCATTATCTTCATTATCACTGTCCAATTTTACTCCTTTGCCTTTTTGTTCCTTTGTTGGCCTATCTTCTTGTGCTTGCTGATATTGCTCCCCTGCATCAGTTCCCCTCTGCTCATACTCTTCTCTGTGTGCATCATACTCCCAGGGTGCATTCTCAATATGATGCTCTTGTACTTCTTCTAATCTGTCAGCACAATCAAGTTCTGCAGGTATCCTAGCATAGATGTCAATCACACCAGCATCAGTCACATATTTAGCCATTGTCTGCACTGATTTTTTGTCATGAAGAGAAACAAGTGCAGAACTTGTCGGAGTAGCTGGCATCTTCCAACACAGGGTTGTATTCTCCATTGCTTCATCAGAAATAGCAACATGATCTGCCAAGTGCTTCTTCAACTCTGGAAGTGACAGCTCTGAATATTTCACAGTTGACATGCCATATCTGCCTCCAATCCAATTCCACTCTTTTTCTTTCCATTCCATTACCCCGCAGTAATGGAACCGCACAAACAAGTAATCTAGATGCTCCATTCACAAATCCTACAAAATTACACAGAAAGAAGCATCCTTTAGGTACAATTTCATCACTGACATTTGACTGAACTTTCAAAACCCTCACTATTCAGAGTAAGCGGAACAGGGAACAACATCTAATCAGTTTTACCCCATAATCGACACAGCATTGACAAAAACAACACCCCAAACATCCCCAAATTTGACCATATTATCCCCAAATCGCCGCCCCTGGTACCACCCCTAAGCCCTACATCCAACCACCTCGGAGAATACGGGAAACAGGGGATAAAACAGAGAAAGCAGAGAACTAACCTTCTCTGGTCGTTCAGCCGCCCTCGAATCGTCAAAACATGCCGCCGATCGTCCGTGCTCGCCGGGGGCGCCGTCGATGGCGAGGAGCAGCGCGGCGGAGAATTCGGGAGAGACGAAGAGGCGCTGCAGTTATGACTAGACCGGACCAGGTTCTACCAACCCAGGGGGTGATTTGAGCGCTGTAGTTATGACTTTGCATGCGTGGCATCTCCACGTCAGCGAAACCACCATCCAATACTGCTAAAAGCGGTCGTGGGGGTTAGTTGCCTGGTTTGATTAAGTTTGGGGTGTTAAGAGCCCTAGTTAGTAGTTTGGGGGGTTTAGCGCCTGGAACCTGAAAGTCTAGGGGGTTATGTGGACTTTTTTCGGTTTATCTTGTATAGATGTAATATGTTCATCTACTTTGCTGATCTGCATGATTGGTTTTAGTACTGCTTGTATGATTATGCTTTATCATTTTGTTATTCGAATTAAATTATATAGATTATTGCTTATATTTCTAACAATCCAAAAACCTGATTATAGGCAACTGAATTCCACTGGTGTTGCCGTGGCTACTAGGCCGCCTCCTTTTGATGGCATGCACTATAAAAGATGGCGCAAAAGAGCAGTTCTCTGGTTTGAAAACCTAAACTGCTATAGCGCCACTCTTGGCATGCCTGAAGGACATCTTTCTGCTGAGCAGGAAGCTACCTTTAAGAAAATCGATACCATGTTTATGGCCACTCTGTTCAGTGTTCTTGGGGACAACATTTTTGAACCGTCATTTGATAATGGGAAGGACGCGTGAGAAGCGCTTGAGGCCAAGTTTGGGGTCTCGAACGCTGGCACTGAATTGTATGTCATGGAGAAATTCTATGACTACAAGATGGTTGATGAGCACTCCGTCGTTGAGCAATCTCATGAGATACAATCACTTGCCAATAAAATTGAGCAGTTCAAGTGTACCTTACCGGACAAGTTTGTGACCGATGACATTATTGCCAAGCTTCCTCCCTCGTGGAGGAACTTTGCTACTTCTCTGAAACATAAGAGACGGGAGTTTTTCGTTACGGATCTCATTGGGTCTCTTCATGTGGAATAGAAGGCGAGAGAAAAGGACAAAATTGCTTGAGGATTTGAGGGAGGTTCTACTACCAATTTGGTGCAGAGGAAAAACTTCCAATCCCACAATTTCAAGAATAAGAACAAATTTGAAGGAAAAGGAAAGTTTGATGGTAAGAACAAGTCCATGCACTCAACCAACTTCAAGAAAAAAATGATAAGAGGAAAGGCTCTTGCCACGTCTGTGCTGATCCTGATCATTGAGCTCCTAGCTGTCTTGATCTCTTTGACAAGCGTCAACATGGGAATAGCGGCAAGACCACTAATGTTGTTATTAGCGATACTGATATGAAGGATAATGGGTAGGGTATTTTACCTACTATCCTTTCAGTATGTCATTCTCTTGAATGGTGGATAGACACGGGTGCTAATACACATGTATGTTATGATATTTCTATGTTTTCTTCTTATCAGGTCTCAAGGACTTCTTCCGTGCTGATGGGAAACGGCTCGCATGTTTCTGTTCATGGTGTTGGTACGGTAAATCTGAAGTTTACTTCGGGGAAGACCGTACAGCTGAAGAATATGCAGGACCGTCCCTCCATCAACAAGAATCTCGTTAGTGGATCGCTTTTATGTCGAGATGGCTTTAAGTTGGTTTTTGAGTCCAATAAAGTTGTAATTTCTAAGTATGTACAATTTGTTGGAAAAGGTTATGAGTGTGGAGGTCTGTTCCGCTTGTCTTTTTCAGACTGATGTACAAAAGTTATTAATCATATTTGCAATGATAATAAGTACAATGTTTGGCATTCACGACTCTGTCATATTAACTTTGGTTGCATGACGCGTCTAGCCAAAATGAGTTTAATTCCGAAATTTACCACCGTCAGAGGTTCTAAGTGCCAAGTTTGTGTGTAAGCAAAGCAACCCCGCAAGTCTCATACGGCTGCGGAACCGAGAAACTTAGCATCACTAGAACATATACATTCAGATCTTTGTGAGATGAATGGTGTGTTGACAAAATATGGAAAAAGATACTTCATGATGTTGACTGATGACTCCACTAGATACTATTATGTTTATCTTCTGAAATCTAAAGATGAAGCTTTGAACTACTTCAAAATTTATAAAGCTGAAGCAGAAAACCAACTTGATCTTAAAATCAAGTGGCAAAGGTCGGATCGTGGTGGAGAGTACTTTTCAAACGAATTTGATTTATTCTGTACGGAAAATGGTATTATACATGAGAGGACGCCTCCCTACTCACCTTAGTCAAATGGGGTGGCCGAAAGAAAGAACCGCACTGTAACTGATTTGGTTAACGCCATGTTAGATACATCGGGTCTTTCCAAGGAATGGTGGGGGGAGGCGCTAATGATTGTGTGACATGTCCTAAACCGTGTTCCCGTAAAGGATAAAACCATGAATCCATTAGAGGAATGGGAGAAGAAAAGGCTTAAACTCTCTTACTTACGAACTTGGGGTTGTTTGGTGAAATTCAATATTCAAATACCCAAGAAGCGAAAGCTTGGAACAAAAACCGTGGATTGTGTTTTTCTAGGATATGTTTTTCATAGCATTAGATGTAGATTTTTGATAGTAAAATCTGAGGTATCTGACATACATGTTTATAGAATTATGGAGTCGAATGATGCAACTTTCTTTGAGGACATCTTTCCTATAAAAGGTATGTCTAGCTCATCAAATCAGGAGATGACTAGTTCATCTAGTCAGGAATTTGCTATAATTCCTGAACCCACTATGCTGATAGAACACTCTGATGATCCTATAGAGGATGACAATCAAGCTCCCAAAAGGAGAAAGATACAAAGGACTGCAAAGTCATTTGATGATGATTTTATTATGTACCTTGTGGATGAAACTCCCACTTCTATTTCAGAAGCCTATGCATCTCAAGATGCTGACTACTGGAAGAAAGCTTTCCGAAGGGAGATGGACTCCATCTTAGCTAAGGGTACTTGGGAAGTCACTGATCGTCCTTATGGGTGCAAACCTGTAGGATGTAAGTGGGTGCTCAAGAAAAAGGTTAGACCTGATGGTACTATTGAAAAGTACAAGGCACGTCTTGTGGCTAAGGGTTATACCCAAAAAGAAGGTGAACACTTCTTCGATACCTACTCACCTGTAGCCAGATTGACCACTATTCGAGTACTACTATCCTTGGCTGCCTCACACGGTCTTCTTGTCCATCAAATGGATGTTAAGACAGCTTTTCTAAATGGAGAGCTAGATGAGAAAATTTATATGGAGCAGCCTAACGGATTTGTAGTAGGTGATCAAGAAGGAAAGGTGTGTAAGTTAGTGAAGTCTTTGTATGGTCTTAAGCAAGCTCCTAAGCAGTGGCATGAGAAGTTTGAAAGAACTTTAACTGCCGAAGGCTTTGTTGTAAACGAAGCTGACAAATGTGTGTACTATCCCCATGGTGGGGTGATGGAGTTATTATGTGTCTCTATGTTGATGACATATTGATATTCGGGACAAACCTCGCTGTTATCGAGAAGGTCAAAGAGTTCATATCTCGCTACTTTGATATGAAGGACTTAGGAGTGGCTAATGTAATATTAAACATCAAGCTACTAAAGGATAACAATGGTGGGATTACACTGCTTCAGTCTCACTATATGGAAAAGATATTGAGTCACTTTGGGTATAGCAACTACAAGTCTTCTCCAATGCCTTATGATTCGAGTGTGCTACTTCGAAAGAATCAAAGGATTGCTAAGGATCAATTGACATATTCTCAAATCATTGGCTCGCTCATGTATTTAGCCAGCGCTACTAGACCTGACATCTCCTTTGTTGTAAGCAAACTGATTCGATTTGTGTCAAATCCTGAAGATGATCATTGGCATGCTCTTAAGAGAGTTTTGCGCTATTTGAAAGGCATTGCGAGTTATGGTATTCACTATACTGGGTATCCATGGGTACTTTGAGGGTTATAGTGATTGAAACTGGATATCTGATGTTTATGAGATTAAGGCCATGAGTGGTTATTTGTTTACACTTGGTGGTTGCGTTGTTTCTTGGAAGTATTGCAAGCAGGCCATCTTAACGAGGTCAACAATGGAAGCAGAACTCACAGCATTAGACGCAACCACTGTTGAAGCGGAGTGGATTCGTGAGCTCTTGATGGACCTACCTGCGGTTGAAAAAACAATACCCGCCATCCCGATGAACTATGATAATCAAACTGTGATCATCAAAGTAAACAGTTCTAAGGATAATATGAAATCATCAAGGCATGTGAAGAGGAGATTGAAATCTGTCAGGAAACTAAGAAACTATGAAGTTATTGTGTTGGATTATATCCAAACATCTAATAATCTGCCAGATCCCTTCACAAAGGGTTTATCATGCAATGTGATAGATAATGCATCGAGGGAGATGGGTTTGAGACCCACACTATGAGTTGATCCTAGTGGCAACCCACTCTATGTGATCAGAGATCCCGTGAATTAGAGTTAGGCGACAAGTTGTTGGTCAGCTGTGAGGAGAGTATCCCCATATTATATTTACATCTCCATAAAGATGCAATACTCTCTTAATCTGCATGACAGGTTGATATTTATCTTAATATGTTCCAAGTGGCTTTTATAAGCAAGGATGTTGTCCTGTAGAACATCTCTTGAGGAACACACCTATGTGAGTCAGATTGTTAAACGTCGCAGTCCGTGAGAGTTGGGTGTTCTCTAATAAACTCATGAAAGGTCCTGGAGTATGACGCATAATCTCCAAACTGCGGGGAAGCCAACGACAGCCCTATATCGGTCTAGATTTTGTGTGAAACTAGCACGCGGAAAACTTATAGTTCAAGGCATAGTCCACTATTCAAGTTGCTAGCTAGTGTAACATGAAGTTTAAGGTAGAAGTTCAACTTAACAGTCTCCACTACACACCGGTATATTAAACAATGTTATGAAATAAAAGTGATGTGGTGTGCCAATGAGACTTTGTGGGGGATTGTTGGAATTTTGTGTGTTTTGGGTTGCTGGCCCGTTAGAAAAATTATGAACTTCTCTTTGGTCCACTTGTGCGTGGCAGCATATGGCTGTGCTAGTGGTGCTAAAGTTTAGTCCCGTATTTCAAGTGGAAGGGGAGTTGGACCATATTATATAGTAGAGTGTTGCATCACTCACTAAGGTGTGAGAAGGAGGGAGGCCATCGCGCACTCCTCCTCCGACGCCGCGCGCCTTGCCTCGTCACAATGCGTGCGCACATCGTGGGTTGCAGGAATCTCGCTGATCCGAGCTTTATTTTCCTTTGGGAAAATTAATTATGGATTAATTATGAGTCATTAATGGTCGCGTTAATCAAATAGCCATTTCCAGTTTTTATGGATCGTGGGCTGTTACAGACTCGGACGTGGGCTGTGCCCAACAATCTCTCTAACCTGCATTATATAAGCGTCTGCGCTAAACCTAATAGGTAATCCACACACGCGCCTACCTCCAGAACCTTGTGTCGTCGCCTTCGACTTCCCTATCCCGACTTGCGGCGTACATCGTAGATCAGGACAATAGGCCTCCAGAACCCCGCCTCTCGTGAACCTGTACGGATGAGGGACGATCAGGTTTTTAGGGAGTGCTCAAGCGCGACTACTGGCAACCATGACATCTTCCAATGACGACTTCTTCCCGGACGTCACCGATCTCTTTGACAACCTCAACATGGGCGAAAACACTGCGGCTGCTACTGCCGCCGCTGCTATTTAGCCCACACTATATGTGATCTTAATCTATCTCTTTCAGATTCTGCTAGAGTTCTTTGTTCTAGCGCTTGGTGTAGATGTGATATGTTTATCTTGTATAGATGTAATCTATTCATCTACTTTGTTGATATGCATGATTGGTTTTAGTACTGCTTGTATGATCATTCTTTATTAATTTATTATTCGGATTAAATCATATGAATTATTGCTTATATTTTCAACACGAGTATCCAAATCCCATATTATGCGATTTCCCATATTTAGTCGCTTCTTGCTCCGCTTCAATGCTCCGGTCCCTTCCGCCGTCACATCATTCCACTATGCACTGCCCGCACCTCTACCACCCACTCATTGGGCCTCTGTTCGTCGCACTCACCGTTGAACCCTCACTAGCATCAATTCTTCTGGTTGTACCCTACCCTAGTGTGTTCAGGCGGCTTGAAGCAAAATTGTGAGCCAGTGCTGATGACCCACAAGTATAGGGGATCGCAACAGTCTTCGCGGGTAGTATTGCCCAATTTATTGATTCGACACAAGGGGAGCCAAAGAATACTTGCAAGCCTTAACAACTGAGTTGTCAGTTCAGCTGCACCTGAAAATAGTTCTTGCTCACAGAAGTTTATCAGTAGTAACAGTTTGTAGTAGCAACAGCAAAGCAACAGCAGCAGTAAAATAGGAGCAATAGTAACAGTAATGGTAACAGTGGGATTCGAATGCGATAGGCATAGGGATAGATGGACGGGCGTTGCATGGACAAGTCTAAACATGTAACTTTAAGCTCTAGGGCATTGCAGATAAATAATAACAAGCATCCAAATACTAAACAATCCTAGGCATGTGCTCCATATATAGTCATATGTGCTCGCAATGAGAAATTGCACAACATCTTCTGTCCAGCCAGCCCATGGCAGCGGGGCCTCTAGGGAACTACTGGCAATTAAGGTGCTCCTTTTAATAGAGCATCGGAGCAAAGCATTAACACTCTGTGAACACATGTGATCCTCACACCACAGTCATCCCCTCCGGTTGCCCCAATTATTGTCAATTTTGGGCCTTTGGATCCGGACAATGATATGTGTACACAACTTGAAGATAAGATCACAAACAATACTATCATAATGATTCAATAATAAGTTCAGATCTGAGATCATGGCACTCGGGCCCTAGTGACAAGCATTAAGCACAACAAGTTGCAACAAAGTCAAATAGCACTAATAGAGATACTAGACACTATGCCCTAATAGATCTTATTCGATTACATAATAGAACTCCTCTAATTCCTACCATCTCCAAGCCTACAGCGGGGGATTACTCACTCATGGATGAGGGAAATATTGGTGGTTGATGGAGATGCGTTGGTGATGACGATGGCGATGATCCTCTCCAAATTCCCCGTCCCGGCAGGGTGCCAGAACGGAGTTTCTGGATCCGATTCTTGGTTTCTGGTGGCGGCGGCGGAGCGGAACTCTTTTCTGGAAAACTAGTTTTTAGGTCGAAAGGCAACTTATAGGCGTAGAGGGAGGCCGAGGGGGTGGCTAGGGTGGCTGCACCCCCCCAGGCGCGGCCAGTGGTGGGCCCACGCCTGACATGGGTGTGGGGACCCAGGCTCCTTCTCCGTCTCGTCTTTTGGCTCCGTGGATCTTCTGGTAAAATATAATTTTTGGCATATTTTCCGGGATTTTTCCTAAAAGTTGATTTTCTACAAAAAAAAACAAGACACCAAGGTAATTCTGCTGAAAACAGCGTCAGTCTGTGTTAGTTGTATCCAAATCACACAAGTTTAGAGAAGAAATAATAGCAAAGTGTTCGAGAAAGTAGATACGTTGTGGACGTATCAGGTGTTGGCTACACGTCTACGCCGGTGGATGTGAAGGAGATCCGGCAAGGAGAGATGGATCCTGCACAACTAGAGAGCACAGAGATGGCTCCTTCAAGGCTGCAGAGCACGGGGAAGGGCGACATAGGGAAAGAGGGCGTGGGAAATAAAGCTCTGTAGCAATGGAGCCCGATGAATATGTCATTTATTCTCCTTGGAGAGTAAGAATTATAATTCTATCTCTGCATTTTCCAATAAGTGGTTCGAGTCACATGGTAATAGCGAGGATATGTGTAGATGACCGTGGGACATCTGCTGCATCCAGATTTATGCTGATCATTCAGCCAGGGTGTCAGACTCAAAACCTTGCCCGATGATGGAATTGTAGTTAATGCTGGTTTTGATTATTGATTGATAGTAGACACTACAGACCTAAGTCTATGTGACCTGTACACAAAATTTGACAAATTTCCGACTAGTCAGAATGAGGAATTTGTACTCAGGTACTATCACACAAATTCTTAGAATTTTTACGACATTACGATTGACGAGACCTTCGCCATGATGTGGGTAAACATCCAGGCACGAGGATTGTCCCGATGTCTGCCCATATTGTTAACAAAGAGACCATGGAAGAGTCTGGCATAAATGATTTCAGATCATCTGCAATGCAAACAACTGAACCGCCATTAGAGAGAAGCCTCTCTACATTATACCAAGCACAACTGCTCAGCTTGTCGTTGAGCATGATGCTTTATCAAGCGAGAAGGAAGACATAAAATTTGGGGGGGGAGGGAGGGGCGGAGGATGATTTTGTGTTCAAAGATGATGATAATAAGAAAGCATATCTATATGTGGTTGTAGATCATGATAAGATGGAAAGTACGGAATGTTTGGTCGGATAGAGATATGATGATGAAGACGTGGGCATGACAGTGTTACACTTTGATAGGAAAAATCCTATAATTGATGGGGGACTAGCTATGAGACTGTGGAGGACTGCATATATGCAGTTGCTGCCTTTGCAATAAAAATTGAGTTTTACTTTATCATTAAAAATAATGACCAATAAAGATTTAGGGTGCATTGTAAAGAAATTAAGGTGTGTAAATGGAGATGCATGCATCCCCAAAGAGACGTGGTAACCCATTTTAGGTTGCAATAGGTAAATTTAGATTCAATTTTTCATATTTATTCTGTTGATATGTATTTTGATTGATTATATTGCTATCAAATAAGATGAAGTAAACACCAAGAACATAATTGTCCTAATACATATTTAAGTGATAAAATAATACCGACTTCAACCAAGGATTGCTACTACTCTACTTGATTGGGTGAGGCAGGGTCATAGCATTGGACATGCTAAACTCAGCTCAAAGCTTAGTCATAAGTTTAACGTTTTAATTTCTTACCATAGATTTTTAAATTTGAAGGAGATGATTTTGGATTTGATTCAAAGCAAGTGAAATTATAGTTTTATATGTTGTATAGTTTCAAAGGTTATGCAGAAAGGGCATCACCTAGGAGTGTTGGTTTCATTGATTACGAGATAGTGAGCTAAAGATAAAGAGCTCAAGAGTGGTCAAGTATAAAATGGCAGATAAGAAAGTATTTAGGTGATGTTTTGTCCGTCTCAAGGCTTGCTGGAAGGGGTTTCTAGAGCGCTGCAGGTCATACTTCGCAATAGACACAATTTTTTTGGCAGAGAAGTTCTATGGACAGCTTGGTATATCTTGTGTTGTCTGCACCAGTAATTCGCTTTTTCTCCTAGCTTATGTCGTTTTTAAGGGTAATCAAATGATAGTTGGACATGGTTTAATGTGCAGTAATTGGTCACCATGAAGGCTTGGTGCTACACTAATTCATGTAAGGGGGGCTAGATAAAGTTATTGATCTTGTATTTCCTGGGTTGAGCATAGAGAACGCATGCAGCATCTCGCTACTAACTTTATAAAAAAATCCAAAGAAATTATATACAGGTGATTACTTTACTTTTTCATATAGATACTAATTGACTGATTAATCCTTATACTCAAATAGTACATTACAACTGTGTCAAATAGTGGACGAGGAATTACAATGAAGAAACTACAAAAAGGAAACACAAACACATAATAAAAGCCTATTAAGCCAGAGAAAGTGAGAAAATCAAAAGTACATCATTAGATCCATATACGCAAGGACACCAAGACCACTAAAACAAAGAGAAACATGGACTATATATGTCTATCTGGATGGCCTTAGAAATGGAAATGCACCAAACTAAACGCGCCAGCATTTGGTGCCGTCGCCGTAGAAGAGTCCGGGCGTTTGTTTGGTTGGCGTGGGGAACCAGAGCCAACAATCGTACTGGTAGAAGAAGACGTCCTTGACGACCAACACCTTGTACATGAGCGTTAGCGAGACGGTGACCCTGAGGTGGAGCGTCCCCTCGGCCAGCTCCCTCTGCAGCTCCGCCGCCACGCCGGAGTCGACTGCCACCACGCCGTTGAACGCCGGGTGTAACACCTGCATATATTCACTCTATCATCTTAATTGAAATTTTCAAGCTAGCTAGGGACAGCTTAGGGTATAAAGATTGAAGACAGGAGCGTACGGTAGTGTTCTTGGGTCCCTGGAGGAAGTTGGGGAGCACGTCATCGCTGGGGCCGAGCCTGGTGCCGTTGTAGAACACTGATGCGGCGACGTCGAGGTATCGGATGGCGAGGCGGTGCGAGTTCCGGAAGCTGAGGTCGACGGCGAGGTCATACCGGAGGGCAGGCGTGTTGCCGGAAGAGTTGGTGAGGCTGAAGGCGGCTAGGACGGCGGAGTCCGTGTGTGGCTGGAAGCGGTCGGGGCGGTAGACAAGCCAGTAGATGAGGAAGGTGGCGCTAAGCGGGGTCCAGATCTGCGCGCAGCCCCATGTCAACCCGAAGCAACACGCCAAACACTGGCAACAGCCCTTGCACTCTTTGTATACACTGCCGAAGAGGTACTTGGCACGCCCAAACACCATACTGTTGGTGTGTAATTAGCTTGATTAGGTGGAGAGAATAGAGGCTTTCTAACAAGATGTAGGAATGGAGAATGGAGTGCTGATCTATTTATAGACTAATGGGCAAGTCCATTTGTTTATTCATTCCTGAGGTGGGTAAGGAACGATCGATTGTTAACAGAACCGTTCGAGATCTATTTATAGCCCCTCCAACGTCCCATTAGTATAGGGTGTATGGTCTACTGGCACTCTCGCAGCTCCACGAACTGATCACAGTCTCTATTGTTTGCCATAATGACGAATTCATATGATTCCGATGATTCCGATGATGAGTTCGGTAAGGTCCTCTCCGTATGTACGAACATGAGCTCTAGGTATGTTTTTTTTCTTTCAGTTTTTCGACACTAATTAACTCCATTGAACTTTGATTTCTCATGATTGAGCATCTTCGTACAGCGGGGGTATGCTGTGGCTGGCACTAAAAGATGAAGTAGGGTTCAAGGGCAAGGTAGTCTTGTTCACCTGCAAGACTTTGATCAACTACATGGAGACCGCGATGGGCCTGTTCGTCCTCTACCTCATCTACTTCCGCCCCTATGCCGTAAGGCCACACGTCGACGCTGCCGCCCTCGCCGCCTTCGACCTCGGCCCTGGCAAGGCTGGCCATGGCAGCAACGACACGCTCCGCTACGACCTTGCCCTCAACGTCACCTTCTGGAACGACCACCGGATCTGGGCCATCCGCTACAACCACTTCACCGCCCGGCTATACTTCAACGACACGCAGATCAGCCCGCCCGACGACACCTTTCCCAAGTTCAAGAGCAGGACGCGCCGCCACCGAACTCTGCATCCGATGCTGCGCGGCCGGGCCAGCAATGTCAGCGCCGCCGTGGCCGAGGAGTTCTCCTGGCAGCGAGCACAGGGGTGGTTCGAACTCGAAGTCAGGCTCAGGGCCAAGATGACGTACGTAATATGGCCCACATGGTACCACTACTACTACGAGTACGACTGCTGGCTGCATTTCCCCGCCAACGCCACGGCGGGGCCGGCGCCGGCGGTCATCCAAGAACGCGTCAAGTGCAGCAAGGGCAAACGCTTCGGCATTTCCTAATTTACATTTTCTTCAACATCTGCTGTTGTCTTTGCTTTCAATGCTCAGCTAGTAGTGTCGGCAATGTGCTTGGAGAGTGGACTTTCAACCATATCTGTTTTGGTGCATGGAGATCGTGCTTCTTTTTTAAAAGTTTGTTGAAGCTTGTTATGCTAAAAGCGTCCAGGAATGTTTTTCCGGTGTTTATCCTAGTTATTACATCAGTAATAATCCTTTAATTTGAAGAACTTATCGTGTTTCAACGTGTATAAGCAAATACTGAGTCGCATGAATCTCGGAGCACAATATTACATGGCAGATCCAGGCTACCGTGAATGGTAGAAACTCGTTTCACAATTAACTAGCAAAGCTCCTGAGAAATTGCCACGTTCTTGCATATAGGGAAAATGTCACACGTTCCGTCTCTACCGTTCCTTTGCGCATACAATTTTGTTTTCGCCATCCAACCCCTTTTAAGCCAAAGGATGGCAATGGCCTGTTTCTGCAAATCCGTGAGAAATTTATCTATTACTATTCTCTCCGATCCATATTACTTGTCATAGAAATGAATGTATCTAGACATGTTTTAGTGCTAGATATATCCAATCTAATGACAAGTAATATGGATCGGAGAGAGTACTATGTTTACGATGAAGAAGGTTGTGGGATAGCCGGATAGGTGAAGAGTATGAACTGATGATTTCCTGGGAGGGTATGACAATATGGATATGAGATAGTCGTCCTTGGAAAGGTGAAAACGATGCATTGGTGCTACGTGCGAGGTGGTTAAGAAAATAAATCGACAACTGTGGAGCGAATTTGAATTTGCATCTCCGCCGCGCGGCGCCACCCCGGCCGTCGCCCCGCCGCCCTCGCCGCCATGCCGTGGCCGTCTGCCCCTGAGCCCCCCCCCCCCCCCCCGCTGCGGTGGCGTGCCTCGTCGTCCTCCGTCTTCGCGGGGTGCCGCCCCGGCTGGTCGGAGGCGACAGTCGTGCTCCGGCCGGCGGAGGGCCGCCTCATCCTCCTTTCCAAGGCCGGCGTGATCATCGACGCTCGGGACCGCCGCCGCGCCGAGTTCATCCGCCAGGGGTCCGCCCTTGCCTTCCCTGCCCACGCGGTGCGGGTCGGCTACCGGGTTCCTGCGCCGCCGGTGGCGGTGCGACGGCCGGCGTCCCCTCCTCCCGTGAGGGCCCCCGTCCCGCCCCCCCCCCCCCGGCCGTTGGACCCGTCGGTGGTGGAGGCGCTGGCTGACCTCCACGGCCAGGCCTGGGGCGACGTCGAGGACGAGGCAGGGCAGGGCCCGACCATCTTTGGGGTCCGCGCTGCCGGCGAGAGCTCCGACAGGGAGCGCGGGGTGCCGACTCTGAGGTGCCCCTCCTTGCTCCAGCGCCCCTCTCTGGCGGATTTCCTCCCACTGGCGCGGGCGGCGTCCTCGCGACCTCGCCGGAGGGGAGGGGCCCAGCCGCGGCGGCCCCCGGCGGCGCCACAACAGGGTGTGGGTGGTTGGGGGCGAGGTGCTAGGCCGGCTCCCGTTGGCGCAGAGTGGGCCGTTGGTGCCCCCCCCCCGGATGGCTCGTGGGCCGCGGCCCACCGGGCATCTGGCCGGGTCGACCCCCTCCGGACAGGCCTGCTCCGCGTCGGCCCGAGGGGCCAGGCCCAGCGGACCCCGACCTGCTTCCCCTGCTTCTGCCGCGGGTCGTGCCCTAGCGACTGGAACCGCTTCCTCCTCGCCCGTCTCTCCAGCCGCCTCTCCCTTCGTGCTCGTCCCCAACGCGTCCTGCTCCCTGCCCCGCCTGCTCCAGTCCACCCCACCTTCCCGGACTTTCCTGGACGTCCTCATGGCGCCGCGCCGCCCCCGGAGCCCCTCCCCCACCCCCCGCGCGGAGGCTCTCCCCACCGCCGCCTCCCTTCGCCCCCGCGGCCGGCGCCGGCCAGGGTCCCAGCGCGGCGCCCCCCGGCGCGGGGCCCGGCATCGGCCTACCGCCCCCCGGTCCGGCAATCCCCGCCCCAGGGCCGCCGCTCTCTTCCCCTGTCTCGTCGCTCCCCGCCTCCATCCCGTGCTCACGGCTCCCACCAGGGGTCCCGATCCCCGCCCCGCGCGCGGCGCCGACTGGACGACGCACCTCGGTCACCTCCTCCTGCCCCGGACTCGTCGCGGGAGGCCCGCCTCCGCGAGAAGGCTATGTTGGCCATGCGGCCCAGGGACGGGCTGCCTCCCGCCCGCATCCCCCACAGTCGGGCGGATGCTCCGTCTTGGCGCGCGGATAGGGACCTCCTGCAGCTCCCTACGGTGGTGGCTCCGACTGCGGGTCAGCGGTTGTCCGGCGAGCTTGACGACCCTGCGGCCACCCAGAAGAAGAAGCGCAAGAGTAAGAAGAAGCGTAAGGCCCCGGCCATTCCGCCCGCGGTGGACTCCGCTCCTGGCCTCCTAGGTGCCCGTCCTAGGGCCCCCTTGGCTATTGCGGACACCCCCGCCCGCCGTCAGGAGACCCTGGAGTACTATGGCCATGGTGTGGATGGTGGATTCTACTTCATCGACATGGGGGGCATCCCCTTGACCGTCCCTGAGACCTTGGCCATGGTGAGGCTCCTCCCGGCGCAAGACCCCCCGGTCTCGGTTGAGGTCACGGAGGGCCTCATCCAGGAGGAGCTGCGGGCGGTCCTCCCCGGCCACGAATGGCCGATTCGTCGCGTCTCCGAGTCCGAGTTCGCAGTCTCCTTCCCCTCGGTGGCGATCCTTCGCATGTGCGCGTGTGGCACCTCCTTCACCCTCCCTCTTCACCAGCTGGAGGTCTCCATCCAGCCCTCGTCGGCCGCTCCGGAGACGGTTGCCACGCTCTCGGAGGTGTGGGTTCGTCTCCACGGTCTACCGTCTGAGGCCAGGACCCCTGCTGTGGTGGCCCTGGTGGCGCAGACGGTGGGCAAGCTCACCGAGGTGGATGTGGGCTCTCTGTCCGGCCTCGCTCTGATCCGTCTGCGTCTACTCGGCCCCGACCCCTCGGTCTTCCCGGTCTCCCTTCCCCGGGTCTTCTTCGACCGGGTGGGCCGGGACCTGTTGGTGGAGCTGGACGAGGGGGGCACCTCGGCGTCGAGTCCCCCTCCCCCTCCCCCGGGGTCCCCAGCTGACGAGGGAGACGGTGGTAGGGACCCTGAGGCCCGGGGCTCGGACGACTGCGACACCGGGACGGACCCGGATTCTCCTCTGGCCACCGATGCCTCCCCGCCTCCTCCGCCACCCCCCCCCCAGGGTGGGACCTCCGGGGGCCCTGTGGCTCGCTCCCTGGTGTTCGACAGCCAGGATCGTCGTCATCTATCGCTGAGTGCTCCGGCCAAGGTGGCCCCGGTGAACCTCCCCCGCTGCCTCCGTCCTGACCTCCCGGCGCCGCTCGGGTTCGACATCGCCCAGTACGGCTCCAACCTCTCTCTGGGTCTGGCGCCGTCTCCGATCCTTCCCTCTCGGTCCCCCGCCTCCGCGACCTCGGGGAGCGTGGGGCTGGTCGTCTGTGCTCCTCCCTCCCCGCGCTCGCCGGGGGTGGTGTGCTACTCCCTCGCCCCTGACAATCCTGACCCGACGGCCGTGGTGGGTGCTACCTTTGACTCAGACTCCCCGGCCCCCTTCTCCAAGCTTCGTCGCGCCAGAGGCCCCCTCCCTCCGCCCCCGCCGCCGTCCCGCCACAGCTCCCGGCTGGCTGAGGCCAGGACAGGCATGTCGGGGCCGGAGCCAACGGTGGCTGAGCGTGCCGCTCGTCGTGTCGCGGCCAGGGATGAGCTCTCAGGTACCTCCTCTACTCCTGCCTCTTCCACCCCTCCTGACCCCGGTCCGTCCGGTTTTCCTGGTTCCTCTTTCTGTGTTCTTTCAGAGGTCTCCCTCGCCCACCTGGGGGAGGTTGCGGATGATTGTGGGATAGTCTTCCGCGGCGAGAAGGGGCCGCGCCTTGAGAAGCTTGCGGCCATTCAGGCACGGGAGGGGTATGCGGGTGCGATCGCTGCGGCCCGGGCGCGTGACGCCCGGGAGCGGGAGCGCGCCCAGATCCTTACTGAGGCTAGGTCCGCGGGACCCGGCTCCGGTGAGTACCCCCCTCCGGTGCCTGGTGTGCAGGCGGTTCCTCTGGGATCTGACTCCTCGGTTAGGTCCCGAGGGTGACCCCCAAAGGCTGCTCCGCTCCGCTCCCCTGCCTGTCGCGCGCGTTCGGTCCCCGCTTTGGGGACCCCCCAGGCTTAAGGTCCACTATGGACCTCCTGAGGGCCTTCCGGGTGTTCATCTGGAACATCCGGGGGTTTGGGCACGAGGGTCGCCGCCGCCAGATCAAGGAATACATCCGCCTGGAAGCGCCGGATATTGTCGGCCTGCAGGAGACGATTCGCCAGGATTTTTCCATCGCCGAGTTGGAGGCTCTGAGTCGCTGCAAATTCTCGTGGTCGTGGCTGCCGGCCTCGGGCCACTCTGGGGGTATTCTCCTGGGCGTTAAGGAGGATACCTTTGAGGTAGAGGATATGGACCGTGGGGAATTCTTTGTGAGCATGACACTCACCCATAGACAATCTCGTTTCCGCTGGGAGATGATTATTGTCTATGGCCCTGCGGACCATCGAAGATCCGCGATCTTCTTGCAGGAGCTCAAGTCGAAAGTGGAACGGACAGGGTTACCGGTGGTGATTGCTGGGGATTTCAACCTTATCCGCTACGCTGACGACAAGAGCTCGGCAAATGTGGATCTCCCTAGGATGCGACTCTTCAATGACTGTATTGCCGACCTCGCCCTCCGCGAGATTGCTCGGGTGGAGGCTAGGTTCACTTGGACAAACAAGCAGCTGGATCCGGTCCGTTGCGTCCTGGATAGGGTTTTTGTGTCGATCGACTGGGAGGTCGCCTTTTCCCTCTGTTCGTTGAAGGCTGTCACGCGGATTGGCTCTGACCACACGCCCCTCCTTCTCTCTTCCGGTGGGGGCCGCCCTCCTAGGCTCAACCGCTTCCACTTTGAGTCCTTCTGGCTGCAGAAACAGGGATTCGTGGAAGCAGTCCGAGCCAAATGGTTGGCCGCGGAGGCCACCCCCCCCCCCCCCTCGTGCTTATTGCGCGGTGGATGTCTGGCACCACTGTGTTAGATCGTCACGCCAATTCATGAGGGGCTGGGGGGCCAACGCGGGGGCTGCCCTCAGGGTGCAAAAGGACGCCATCTTTGAGCGAGATACAGGCCTTGGACCGGGAAGCTGATCTCTTAGGCCTTTCGGCCGAGGCCTGGTCTCATAGGTATTCCCTTGAGACCTCCATCATGGAGATCTATAAGGGAGAGGAGGCTTTCTGGCGACAACGGAGTCGCCAGAACTGGACGGTCCAGGGGGAGTCGAACACCGCCTACTTCCATGCCATCGCTAATGGTAGGAGGAGGCGGTGCTCGATCCCCTGCCTCTGGGAGGGGGACTCCCTCCTGGAGTCCCCCCAGGCGCTGTCCTCCCATATTTATGCTTTCTACAAGGATCTCGTCTCTGCCTCCCCCTCGTCGGGCCTTTCCTTGGCTGCCGACTTTTGGTCGGGTGGGGCCTTAGTCACCCCTGAGGAGAATGCGGATCTCACCCGCCCTTTTCTCCCCGGGGAAGTGGCTGAGGCCCTGAAGGCCATGAAGGCTGGCTCGGCTCCTGGTCCTGATGGGCTGCCGGTGAGCTTCTTCCAGACCTTCTGGGAACAGCTCCAGTCGGTCATCCTGCCGATGTTCCAGGAATTCTTCACCGGGAAGTTAGTCATGTCACGGCTGAACTTTGGGGTTATTACCCTGATTCCCAAGGTGGAGGGGGCCACTGATATTCGCCAATTTCGCCCGATCACGGTCATTAATGTCATCCAGCGGCTCTTTGCGAAGGTCTGTGCCATTCGGCTGGCCCCGGTCATGGAGAGACTCATGCACCCCCTCCAGTTTGCGTTCCTGAAGGGACGGCTCATTCATGACGATGTGCTCGCACTTCATGAGATCATTCATGAGGTTAAAGCACGACGTCAGAAAGGGGTCTTCCTGAAGCTGGACTTCCAGAAATCCTATGACCGTCTGGATTGGGCTTTCCCGAGGTTAGTTTTGGAGAGGAGGGGCTTTGACGACCGCATGATTTGCTGGATCATGCAATTCGTGATGAGCGGGCGGACAGCGATCAACATCAATGGCGAGATTGGTCCCTTTTTTGTTCCCTCTTGCGGGGTTTGTCAAGGGGACCCGATCTCCCCCCTCTTGTTTAATGCTGTTGTGGATGTCCTGGTGGAGATCTTGGATAGAGCCCAGTCCGCTGGCCACATCTCTGGCGTGGTAGGGCACCTTATTCCTGGAGGGGGCGTCTCCCACCTCCAATATGCGGACAACACGATGATCATGATACAGGGCTCTGATCTGGACATCATCAACCTGAAATTCCTCCTCCTCTGCTTTGAAGACATGTCCGGACTAAAGATCAATTTTGACAAGAGTGAAGTGGTGGTGCTTGGGTACTCGGAGGAGGAGCGGCAACGCATTGCTGACAACCTCAACTGCAGGCTGGCCGATTTCCCCATCTCTTATTTGGGGATGCCCGTTCGGGAGACGAGAGTCCTGACCCGGGACCTGTCACCCTTGGTCACGAGGGTGCGTTCGAGGGCGGAACCCTGGCGAGCGCGACTCACGTCTAAGGGTAGCAAGACGGTCCTAATCAACTCCTGTCTCTCGAGCCTACCTATGTACCAGATGGGGTTATACTTGCTACCCGAGGGGACCCATGCCAACTTCGACAAGGAGTTGTCTAGGTTCTTTTGGGCAGCTAGGGACGGCCACCAGAAGTACCATATGGTGAAATGGGCGGACGTTTGCACCCCCAAATCCCTTGGGGGCCTTGGTATTCTTGACTCTCGCCGCTTCAATCTCGCCCTGATGCTGAAATGGGTCTGGCGCATTCTTAGGGACGAGGGAGGCCTTTGGCTGCAGCTCATTAAGGCGAAGTACCTCGGAGGCCGTCCACTCTTGGCTTGCGATCGCCGGGAGGGCTCCCAATTCTGGCGTGCCATCCAGGAGATCAAGCATTTCATTGGATTGGGCATTGACTTCTCGGTGGGGAACGGTCAGGGTTGCCGCTTCTGGCTGGACCCTTGGCTATCCCAGATCCCGTTGGGGGTCCGGTTTCCTGCCATCTTTGCTATTTCCGCTGCCCCGTCGGCCCTCACGGCCGAGGCGTTCTGCGGGGATCGCTGGAACCTCCCCTTCCGCCGTGCCTTCAGCGTGCTTGAGGCAGCGGAGTTGCGGCAGCTTATGGCTGCTCTCCCCTCGTCTCTGGCCGGTGCCCCCGATGCGGTCTCCTGGAGGCTCCTCCCCTCCGGTGAATTCTCGGTCGGATCGGCTTACTGGGCCCTCTTCCAGGGCCCAGAACTAAGGTGGACGGCCCCCTTCTGGAAAGCTCCCCTCCCTCTTAGTATTCGCATCTTCGTCTGACAGTTGCTGCGCGACAGGCTGCCTTCCGGGGTGGAGGTGGCCAAGCGCAATGGCCCTGGCACAGGCCGGTGCCCCCTATGTGGGACACCGGAGACGTGCGCCCACATCTTCTTCTCGTGTTCGGCGGCCCAGTTTCTTTGGTCCTTTGCCAGGGAGGCCCTTGGCCCGGCCTGGTTGGCGCAGGATCTGGGGGACTTCCTCCAGTCCCAGGCCACTAGGGCCGGGCGAGGCCGTCGCCTCTTTTGGCTTGTGTTTGCGGCCATGGCCTGGACTCTCTGGAATGTCCGGAAGAAGATGGTGATTGAGAAGGTTTACCCCACGCGCGCCTCTGACTGGATTTTTGCTTTCCTTGCTTTCATCCAGCAGTGGTCCCCTCTGGTGCGCCAGCGTGATCGGGCCGACTTCGACACCGCTCTTCGGACACTGCGGTCGGCATCGCTCCCCTTCTCGGCGCCCCCCCCCCCCCCCCTTCGCTGCCGCTTGGGCCTCCTGGTGGTCGCTAGCGCCTGCTCTGGCCTCCGGCCCGTTTTTTTGCCTTTTCTCTTGGGCGCTTGTGTGCTGTTGCCCCAGCTTTGTTGTACTATTTTTCTTTCTCTGTCCCTTTGGCTGCGGCCGGCTGTGTTGTTATACCGTCTGAACGGATGTTGCTTTATTTATAAAACGGGGCAGAAGCCTGTTTCGAGAGATATGAGATAGAAGAAGATGACTCGAGACTCTCGGTAGAAGTCTCAGCATCAATAAAAAGAGGACTCTAGACTTCCCTATGCATAGCATAAGTCCTAACTCTAAGTCGGACGGGTGGCCGCTTGCTGAGCATCTTCCATAGTGTGCAAAAAAACTGCGCCAAAGTTAAACCATATGAAACCATGAATTACTCAAATATACACATTCGTTGTCAGTTATTACAAATTACAATTTTTTAGATGAACAGGATGGCTGCCTTTGTCAGTTGCGATGGCCATATGAAGCTCCACTAGGCTCCTAGGAATCCGAGCTCCTTGCCGGGCATCCTCCATAGACAAGCATAATGCAACATGCATGTGAGATAGAAGATGAAGACCCTAGACTTGCCTATGCATAAGTCCTAACAAATTCATTCAGATGGCCGGCCGCTTGCCGAGCATCTTCCGTAGGTATGCAATGCGCCAAAGGTAAACCATATGAAACCGTGAATTACTCAAATATACACATCCGTTGTCAGTTGCGATGGCCATATTAACTGGCTTACAAATTACTATTTTTGAGATGAACAGGCTGGCTGACTTTGTCAGTCGCGATGGCCATATGAAGCTCTCCTGGGAGTCTGAGCTCCTTGCCAGGCTTCCTCCGTAGACAAGATAATGCAACATGCATGTGAGATAGAAGATGAGGACTCTAGACAGCCTACGCGTAAGTCCTGCTAACAAATTCATTCGGATGGGCGGCCGCTCGCCGACCAACTTTCATAGGTTTGCAATGCATAAAAGGCAAACCATATGAAACCGTGAATTACTCAAATATACTCATTTGTTACTAGACAGATGGCAAGTAAGTCCAACATAACGGTAGCCGGCGTCACGTACATCCATAGGCACACACATAATGAAACCGCGCCGGCAGATAACATATCTCCAGTTGGCTGGTTCGTAGAAACACGGTTCTAATTTTCGGGTGAACTGAGGCCACGGTCCTAATAAACTCTTTTTTGTTTCCTGTAAATGTAACGTGTCCTTCTTTTCTAAGCTAACTTTATAAAAAGATCAATCCGCCAACTAACTTTGAGTTTGCATATTCCTATTTTTTTGTGACTTTGCAAGAAAATCTCAGAAGTAGACCCAATTGGACCAGAGTTCAAATAAAATTATAAACGGGCCGGGAATCATGTGACGTAGCCAAATGAACGCTTGAGGATCCCGAAATCTTGGCTTACAAATATTGTTGAGATTAACAGGCTCTCTTCCCGTTGTGATGGCCATATGATGCTCAATAGGTACTATTATGATCCATCTTGCAAGTCTGAGATCTTTAATTTGCCGGGCATCCTCCATGCACAAGCATAATGTAGCGTGTGAAACCGTGAAGTTCATCTCCCCTCGTTCCCAACTCCCGTCGAGAACACATGTGGGATAGTTGAAAATCATCAGCCTCAAGGGCCACATGTATTAGTTGTCCTCATCAGTCAATAAAGAAGAGGACGCTAGACTTGAGACTTCCATGTGTACAAGTCCCAAGAAATTCATTTGGAGTCTGAGGTCCTTGCCGGACGTTCTTCCATAGGTGCAATGCGCTGGAAGCAACGATTCATGATATGTAACGTGAATTAGTAATCAAATGGTAGTATTATTGGGTATGCACGTTTGTGGTCATTGTGGCTTGTGTAGAGCATGTGAGGGCCTTTCACAATAGGAGTCTCTTAGCGTGACATCCTACACAAAATACTGACGTGGCGTGTCAACTAAGGGAGAGGGTTGTAAGACATACTCTTTGCACGTAATTATAGGCAAAAGGAGTTGAGAGCCCAATCATATGCATGCACGAGAGAAAAATTATTAAATTGAGATACAACCTCTAAAGCCATTCATAGTAGTGAGTAACTTCGACTAGTATCATGCATATGACACTAGTCTAACTTAGCACCTTCATTATGTGTACTAACCAATAGGTGGTATTATAGATTACTATATTAATTAGCTTATAGACTCAAACTATAATGTTATGGTAACATACCCTGACCATCTCTCTCCTTATTTAATAGCATTTCATGTCATCAAAATGCTTATTTGGCAATGCATGTGTTGCATGTTACTACTTATGTTACTCTCACTATGACTAGTCTAAAACCTTTCTCAATGCACCATATCATAGCGTGTTATCATAGGCATAATAAATAATTAAGGGACAACGTCGCCAATGGGTTTTCTCTTAAGATTTATTTCTATATTTAATGAATTTAGTGACTTGGGATTGGGGCTATCCATTAATTTGCCTATGGTTTCATGCAAAGGTCGTGCAAAGGCATGACCAGGTCGTGTGCTTTCCGCGGAGGAGGAGTCGTGGATCCTTGGGATCTGACATTGGATCCAATAAGGTCAGTGGCGGTCAGGTTCATCTTCTCCTCTGCGGCCAGCGGGTGGCATGGGGGTACTGGCTCAGCTTGAATAATAAAGGCGGTCCTTGGGTTCCGCTCGCACGAAGGCGGTCACCTTGAGCGCTAGATGGTTCCAACAAACACCACAATTTCATAGAGACATCTAACTCCAAATATAACTCATAACAAATATATATGTAGTCTAGCTTAAGTGTCACACACACGGTGTGCACGCTATCACTTTCACACACGTGGGAAAAAGCATATATCTATTAAAGCACAATGAGTATTTATGTAGACTCAGGCCTAAGTGCCACCACGGTATGCACGCTGTTACTTACACACACGTGGGGAGAACAGAGATCTATTGAAGCACTTGAGTAACAAAGTAGATCTACTTGATTACAAAGCTCATGACCACAACAAGATCATGCATAGAGAGAGAGATGAACACATAGCTACTGGTAGAGCTCTTAGCCTCGAGGAAGAACTACTCCCTCCTCATCATGGGAATCAGCAACGGCGATGGAGATGGTGGTGTAGATCGATGGAGATGGCTCCGGGGGCACTTCCCCGTCCCGGCAGGGTGCCGAAACAGAGACTTTCTGTCCCCCGAATCTCTCCTTCGGTGGTGGCGGCGCTGTGGAGGTTTTCGTGGATTTTTGCCAGATGATATAGGGTTTTTGGATCGGAGGCTTCTTATAGGCGAAGGAGGCAAGGTCGGTGGAGGACCAGGGGGCCCACACCCCCTGTGGGTGCTACCAGGGCTTGCCCGCACCTAGGGGGGTGCGGCCACCTTGGTGTCCTCCTCCACCTCCGCTTCGTGGTTCCGTGTTGCTCCGGAAAAAATAGGAAGTTGGCTTTTGTCCCGTTTAATTCCGAGAATATTGATTTTCTGCCTTTTTTGGAACCAAAAACAGAAGAAAACAGGCAACTGGCACTGTGGCATCTTGTTAATAGGTTAGTCCAAAAAAACATATAAAAATATCTCAAAGTAAAGACAAAGCAAAGCAAAGTAGATACTAAACAAGCATGGAGCATCAAAAATTATAGATATGTTTCCGACGTATCAAGCATCCCCAAGCTTAACTCCTGCTCGTCCTCGAGTAGGTAAGTGATAAAAATAATAATTTTTGAGGTAACATGCACTATCAAAACCAAGATCAGACCATTTGCAAGCATTGCAAGCTGGGATCAAAGAACTCTAAACATGTGCATGAAAGATGGAGTTCTAACAGTAAGACAAAGTAACTATGCATGCAACATGAAAGGCTACAAACAAAGATCATGAATACCATGCATTGAAAAACGTTTGTTTGTTTCACATACAGAAAACATGGCACCTTCAAAGTTCATAAGAGTGACTAGATACAAATAGCACAAGAACAAGTAATATCAACAATATGCATCAATCAATAAGTTTTGGGACACTGCACATAGAACTAAGAATGGCAACTATGCTCTCTTAACTGGTGCCTAAAGGTAGAAAGTGGAGACTCAATATAATAGTGGAAGAAAGGCCCTTCATAAAGGAAAGTAGGGATTTCAAGTTTTAAAAAGAGCTTCCAAAAATTATGGTACTTGTTAGCTTTCAGCCCTCATTGCCCCTATCATAAGCATCTTGAAGTGATTAAGGTTAAAGTGAAAAAACTATGGAGTATATGCTTGACAAAGTATAAGTTTGCAATATCATGTCCCTTGAATACGAGGGCCGCACCTCATGCTACTCAACTTTAGTCACATGTAAGTTCTTGTCATAGTAAGTACATGTCTATCATAGAGAACCGCTAACGGGGTACCCCTTGAACATGGTACAGGAGCTATCCCATAACCAAAATGACAAGGCAAGCAGACAATGAGCATCTTAGCAATCTTTTTATTTGCTATTTGCATAGGTTTTTATTGAGGATGCTTCACATATTGCTCATTATGGTGATGCTGCAAGTTTCCACCATGATTAGGCATGGCTTAGGCTAGCGACCCAGGCATTTCTCTAACACAAAATACATAACTACATGGACTTACAAGCTCCCTTTTTATTTCACATCGGCGACATCCATAGACAAAAGAGCATGATATCAACTGTGTACAAAGTACAAGTGCAATGTTGAAAACGTTTCCCATGACAGCATGGTTCTGCTAATTCCAACATATAAGTGAAAGCATATACAACAAAGATGACACAATGGTTCAAGTTTATTAAGGGCAAGAAATATAAGGTGTGCCACAAGTTCGTGAGAGATTTCATCACTAAGTTTTCACATAACAAAATACTTTTTAATTGGAAAATAGATGAAAACAAGAATATACTTGGAATGGTGTAACACACCATGCATAGGAATTTATAGTGGACACTTTGGAATAACTTGGTTTCTTGGAAGTTGGATTCATGAGTAGATATTACTCATACAAGTGGAGGCTAGCAAAAGACTGGGAGCGACCAACTAAGAGAGCAATAATGGCCATAATCATGCAGAGCGACAAAACATTACTAATCAAAGCATAAAGTGGTACTACAAGTTAAGAACTAAATGATCATAAAGGCTATGGTGACTTGTAAGAGTCATAACATGGTGTGGGAATGTGCCAAGTAAACCCAAACAAAGCATCAAAGGATAATACCACAATACTATGCTTTTGTATGCTAAAACAACACATGATTCTTTCAAGGCGCATTAAGCAATCTCAATTGTTTGGAACAAGTCATGCTACATCAATAATCACTAAGCTTAGGGTCAAAACAACATCTATCATGACATGATAAAGTCTAAGCCATAGTCAAAACAAGCTCCCTTTTGTACCACTTAAGCCTGAAACTTTCTACCCTTTTCCAACACCAGTCGACTTATTTGAAACAACTCACAAAGATAATAAGAGTGAAACTAGAGTGTTCTAGGCAATGAAAACAGAGCGTGTATCTCTCCAAAAGAAGTGTGCTGGGATCCACCCAACTTACTCAAGCAAACTAAGCAAACAAAAACTAAAAACAAAAACTAAGACGCTCCAAGAACAACACAACTGTGCATGAAACAATAAAAACGAAGTGTCTAGAAAGATCTGGGATTTTTATTGATGAAGAAGGGAATGCCTTGGGCATCCCAAGCTTTGACGCTTGTACCTATTGGATATTTCTTGGGGTGACACGGGGTGGCATCCCCAAGCTTGAGCTTTTGTCCATTCTTCATCTCATTACATCATTCTTCCTTTACACCTAAAATTTTTCCTTCATACAAAACTTCACACAATCTTCATTAGCAACATTAGTGTATTCAAAAGATAATAGACCCTTGGATTTTGGTTTTAGAACAGCAAAACTTTCATTAAAAACACAAGATACTGTATCAATTCCCTCAAAAATCTCAATTTCGCAAAAAGAACCCAAAAAGGAATCAATAAGAAGCAAATGCAAATAATGGCAGAAATCTGTCAAAACAGACCAGCAGGTAAAAACCGATTTTTTCGAAGACCTTATGTTTCTCAAATCAAAAAGTTTCAAACTAACGAAAGTTGCCTAACATACTAAGGGATTTATTCACAAAATATCATCTCAATACGACTTACAGAGATTCATCACGAATTTTTACGGTGGAGCAAAAAAATTTGTTTCGGGACAGCAACTTCCCAAATCTTACTTCCCTCTCATTAGAGGTTATTCTTGGCACAAAAATCAAACAAAAAGGATAAGGAGAGGTCATTACTGAAGTAATAACTTCCAAGACTCAAGAAAACTCTTGGGTTATCTCCCAACAAGTACTTTTCTTTAACGCCTTTAAGTTAGGCTTGATAGTTTGAGAAGATGCTCACATAAGAAATATAAATTAAAGTAAAATAGAGCATCAAAAAGAAAATTCAAAACACATTTAAGTCTAACCCACTTCCTATGAAAAGGAATCTTGTAAAGAAACAAGTCATTAAAGCATAAAGCAACAAGCATAGGAAAGCAAAACAAGTGCATCTTCAAAACTTTTAACATAAAGAGAGGAAACTTAATATTATTGAGATGCATAAAACTATGTTTCCCTCTCTCATAATAAATTTCAGTAGCATCATAAACAAAATTAATAATATAAATATCACATAAAACATTCTTATCATGAGCCACATGCATAAAATAATTATTACTCTCCACATCAGCATAATCATTCTTATTAATTATAGTGGGAGCAAATTCAACAAAATAGCTATCATTATTATTATCATCACCATAATCATCAAATATATGAGGCATATTGTAATCATAATTAATTTTTTCCTCAACAGTAGGTGGACTGAAAATATCATACTCATCATTGTAATCATCATACATTGGAGGTATAGTATTGATACGTTGGAAACGTATCTATAATTTTTGATGCTCCATACTTGTTTAGTATCTACTTTGCTTTACGTGTCCACACTTTGAGGTGATTTTTACATGTTTTCTGGTACTAACCTATTAACAAGTTGTAACAGTGTCAGATGCCTGTTTTCTGCTGTTTTTGGTTTCAGAAAAGTTAGTAAAGAAATATTGTCGGAATTGGACGGGATAAACGTCAAAGTCAATAACTTTCCGTGGGGAACAAGAAGTCCAGAGGAGAGATGAGGAGGCGTGCCAGGGCGGCTAAACCCCCCTAGGCGCGTGTGGGCCCTACCCCGCGCCTGGGTAGGGTTTGCCCCCTCTGGCTGCCGCCTCGGTCTCCCCCTTCGCCTATAAGAAGCCGATGCAGAAACCTTGAGGACCCGATCAGAAATCCATGAAACCGTCTGTAGCCGCCACCACCATCGTCCCTAGATCAGGGGGATCTGAAGCTCTTACCGGCACCCTGCCAGAGGGGGGATCATCCTGGAGGCCTTCTCTCCGGTATGATTCGTGAGTAGTTCCACCTTGGACTATGGGTCCATGTAGTAGCTAGATGGTTGTATCTCCTCCTTTGTGTTTTCATGTATAGATCTTGTGAGCTCCGTTCATGATCAAGATCTAATTTATTTGTAATCATGCATGTTGTGTTTGCGGGAATCCGATGGATATTGAGATTATTATGTTGGTTAGATTAATGGTTTTATATTTATGATTCTATCATGTCTGTGTTGTTTGTGATCTTGCATGCTCTCCGTTGCTAGTGGTTATCTTGGCCAAGTAGTTGTTAGTGACTCCAAGAGGGGGTATTTATGCTCGATAGTGGGTTCATGCCTCTAGTTTCCAAGGGAAGTGACAGAAATCTCTTCGGTTGTAGATGTGCTATTGCTACTAGGGAGAAAACAACGGTCTCTTGTTCATGGAACATGTGGACTGTTTACCTTACACACTTTGCTTAAAGCAGTTGTCTGTTGCTTACAACTTAATACTTGAGGGGGTTCGGATGATAACCTAAAGGTGGACTTATAGTCATAGATGCAGTTGGATGACGGTCTATGTATATTATTGTATTGCCCAATCAACTTCATAGGATCTTTCTGGCTAGTAATTGCATTGTTATGCCTTGCTCAGTGCTTATCAATTGCCTCGCTGTAATTTGTTTACCCTTCATGCCCTGTTGTTTATCTAAGGAGAGCACCTCTAGTGAACTATGGACCCCGGTCCAATCTTTACCATTGATACATCTTCCACTTTTACCTGTTTACTTGCTGCAAACCATTACCTTCCACACCATACGTTTAATCCTTTGTTACAGCAAACCGGTGAGCTTGACAACCTCACTGATTCATTGGGGCAAAGTCTTGAGTTTGTGTTGTGCAGGTCTCCGCGTTGCTCGCAACACCTGTGTGACGTTTCCTTCCTCCTACTGGTTCGATAACCTCGGTCTCAACTAAGGGAATACTTGCTATTGTGCTCATCACACCTTGCTCTTCGGGTTTCCAACGAAGTGCTCCATCACCGTCAAGTTCTCTGGCGCCATCAAGGAGTCATTAACAAGTTTTCTAGTGCCGTTGCCGGGGAGGCTAAGGACGTCTTCACTAGGGGAGTCCTTCACTTCCTCTCTCTTTACTTTGTTTTTAGTTTTCTTTGTTTCTTTTACTTGGTTTTGTTTGCCTCTTTTCAAAAAACCCAGTCTAGTTTGGTTTGCTTGCTTTATTCAATAACACAAAAAAATAGTCCCTGCTCTAGTTGCTGGTCTGTTATTGCCTTTCTTGGTCATGCTTTCTATCAATGGATGGTTTCTTTGAAACTAGTGCTTATTGGCAAGGTGGGTTCACAGAAGAACAAAAGCATTATTATAAGGAACACCGTTTGTCACAAAAAGGGAAACACTAATGGGAACAAATTGATAAGTTGAATACTATTGCTAGAGACTTGTGCTCTACTTATAATGTTACTTATTGCTTTGATAAATCTTGTTGTTGTAGGAGGTATAAACACCTACCTTTTCAATGTGAGTATAATGATAATGTTATAATATCTTCTTATGTTAAGGTAAATTATGACTTTTATTATGTGGAACAAATTAAAGAATTTATTACCTTCAAGGGTGCATTTGAACTTGCCAGTTTGCTTGAAAATACTGATGATGCACCTTATGAACATGAGGTTTATGAGATACTTAAATTTTGCTTTGACAATTACAAGGAATCAAATGGCTATATTCTTGGATATTTTAATAGGTGCTTTCCACAACTGGAAGAGACTAATGCCTTGCAGGAGTCTATGGAAGAAGAAATTTTTGAAACTGGAAGCTCATTAGATAAAAAAGAGGAGGAGAGTGATGAACAAAAGGAGGAATAATGGATTATCTACCCATGCCTACCTTCTAATGTGAGTAACTATTTATCCCTTACATTATTTGATTGTCCCCCATGCTTACCAAAGGAGGATGAATGTTATGTTCCTGTGGATCCTTTTGAAATACCTACTTTGGGTAAAACCTGTGAAGGTTTTAATTCCACTATTTTTGAGCTTGATAGAGATTATGTGTTTGTAGATCATGAAAAGCATGCTTTATGTGATAACTATATTGTTTAGTTTATTCATGATGCTACTGAAAATTATTATGAGATAGGAAAGTACGGTTGTAGAAGTTTTCATGGTACTGAAACACCTCTCTATGTGCTGAAAGTTTTGAAGTTACTCTTGTTTCATCTTCCTATGCTTGTCACTTTGTTCTTTGTGAATTTATTTGCATACAAGATTCCTATGAATAGGAAGTGGGTTAGACTTAAATTTGTTTTGAGTTTTCTTCTTGATGCTCTCTTTGACTTCAATTCA
This sequence comes from Avena sativa, assembly GCA_916181665.1. NCBI lineage: Eukaryota > Viridiplantae > Streptophyta > Magnoliopsida > Poales > Poaceae > Avena > Avena sativa. The sequence continues at coordinate 15,005,577 of OV702286.1, read as the reverse complement.
TAATTCTTATGTGGGCATCTTCTCAAGCTTCTTGTGCCTAACTTAAAGGCGTTAAAGAAAAGTACTTGTTGGGAGATAACCCAAGAGTTTCCTTGAGTCTTGGAAGTTATTACTTCAGTAATGACCTTTCCTTATCCTTTTTGTTTGCTTTTGTGCCAATAATGACCTCTAATGAGGGGAAGTAAGATTTGGAGAGTTGCTGTCTCGAAACAGATTTCTGTCCTCCACCAAAACAATTCGTGAGGAGGCTCTGTAAATCGGATTGAGCTAAATATTTATGAGTAAATCCCCCAGTATGTTAACTAACTTTCGTTAGTTCAAAACTTTTTGATTTGAGCAACAGAAGATGTTCGAAAAAATTCGTTTCTACCTGCTGGTCTGGTTTGACAGATTTCTGCCATTATTTGCATTTGCTTCTTATTGATTTATTTTTGAGTTCTCTTCAGATAAATTGAGATTTTTGAAGGAGTTACTACAGTAGCTTGTGTTTTTAGTGAAAAGCCTTCTGTTCCAAAGCTTTTCCAGTGGTCTAATATCTTTTGAATAAGCTAATATTGCTAATAAAGATTGTGTGAAGTTTTGTATGAAGGCAAAAAATCAGGTGTAGAGAGAGAATGATGCAATGAGATGAAGAATGGACAAAAGCTCAAGCTTGGGGATGTCACCATCGTTTCACCCCAAGAAATATCCAAGAGGTACAAGCGTCAAATCTTGGGGAAAAAAGGGTTTAAAAAGTAGAAGTATCATATCTTCTTAAGGAGACCAACTTTAAGAATAAGAGGATTACGTTTTGGCAGGATGCGAGGTGCCAACTTATTAAGCACGAGAGTCGTAAGATCCCAGTTATAGAAGAATATCCGTTCGAGGGGTTATCGATAGATTCGTCAAGCACAAGTGTGAATCATCAAATTCCATCTACTTGGTGGGAATATTTGATATTTGCTTTCGTTAATGGAGGGAGTGGTTGTTCTTTAGTTAGTGCTGAAGTCCATAGCATTGTTCAATCTTGTTAGTTGTTTCATCATCAAGTGGTTTTGTCAAGGTGTCGGACGCGATGCAGGGTGACAAGAGGTTGGCTTATCTCAAGGCTTAGCGAATAGAACTAGCTTTGCCTTTGTGTTTGGATTTAGGTTTAGTAGGTGTGGTGATAAAACCCAGAAATCTTCATCGATAAAAAGCTCTGGTCTGTTTAGACACTTTGTTTTTATTGTTTCATGCACATTTGTGTTGTTCTTGGAGCGTCTTAGTTTTCGTTTGCTTTGCTTAGTTTTTTTAGTTTGCTTTAGTAGTTTGGACCCCCGTTCTCGCTGTGTTGTTTTGCAAATAAGTTTGCTTGGTGTTTGGAAAGGAGTAGTAAGTTCTTGCTTGAAGTGCAAGAGGAGCTTGCATTGACTGTGACTTAGACTTTAGAATGACATGCTAGGTGTTGCTTTAGCATTATGCTTAGTGATTATTGCTGTAGCATGTCCTGTTCCAAACAATTAGGATTGCTTAGTGTGCCTTGAAGAAATTATGCGTTGTTTTAGCATGCAAAAGCATAGTATTGTGGTATTCTCCTTTGATGTTTTGCTTGGATTGACTTGGCACATGCTCACACCATTTTATGACTATAACAAGTCACCATTAGCCTCTATGATCATTTAGTCCTTGACTTGTAGTACCACTCTTTGCTTTGATTAGTATGCTTTCTTGCATTGCATGATTATGGCCATTATTGCTCTCTTAGTTTGTTGCTCCCAGTCTTTTGCTAGCCTCCACTTGTATGAGTATGCTCTACTCATGCCTCCAACTCCCAAGAAACCAAGTTATTCCAAAGTGTCCACTATAAATTCCTATGCATGGTGTGCTACACCATTCCAAGTATATTCTTGTTTTCATCTATCTTCCAATTAAAAACTATTTTGTTATGTGAAAACTTAGTGATTAAAGCCCTCACGAACTTGATGGCACACTTTATTCTTTGCCCCTAATAAAATTGAACCATTGTGACAACTTTGTTGTATATGCTTGCACTTATAAGCTGGAATTAGTAGAACCGTGTTGTCACGGGGAACGTTTTCAACATTGCACTTGTACCTTTTTGTACTCAGTTGATATCATGTTCTTTTGTCTATGGATGTCACTGGTGTGAAATAAAGAGGGAACTTGTAAGTCCAAGGAGTTTGTATCATGTGTTAGAGAAACACCTGGGCCGCTAGCCTAAGCCATGCCTAATCATGGTGGAAACTTGCAGCATCACCATAATGAGCTATCTATGAAGCATCCTCAATAAAAAGCTATGCATATGGTAAATAAAAAGATTGCTGATATGCTCATTGTTTGCTTGCCTTGTCATTTTGGTTATAAGAAAGCTCATGTACCATGTGCAAGGGGTACCCCGTTGGCGGTTCTCAATGATATGCAAATACTTACAGTGACAAGAACTTATATGGACCCAAAGTTGAGTATGCATGAGGTGTGGCCCTCGTATTCAAGGGGCATGAGATTGCCAGCTTATACTTCGTCAAGCATATACTCCAGCTTTGCCACTTTAACCTTAACCACTTCAAGATGCTTATGATAGGTGCAATGAGGGCTGAAATCTAACAAGTACCATAATTTTTGGAAGCTCTTTTTGAAACTTGTAATCCCTGCTTCCTTTACAAAAAAAGGCCTTTCTTCCACCACTATGGATTCTCCACCTTCTACCTTTAGGCACCATTAAGAGAGCATAGTTGTCATTCTATGTGCAGTGTTTCAAAGCTTATTAATTGATGCATATTGTGTTATTACTTGCTCTTGTGCTACTTGTTTATAGTCACCCTTGTGAACTTTGCAGGTGTCCTATGCATTATATTGCTACTCTATGAGGGACAAACTAATTGCCACTATGCTATGTTTTCTGCATGAGAAACAAACAAACGTTTTTCAATGCATGTTATTCATGATCTTTGTTTGTAGCTTGCCATGTTGCATGCATAGTTACTATGTCCTATTGTTAGAACTCTATCTTTCATGCACATGTTTGGAGTTCTTTGATCTCAGCTTTTAATGCTTGCAAATGGTTGGATCTTTATTGTGAGGGTGCATGTCACCTCAAAAATTATTCTGTTTATCACTTACCTACTCGAGGACGAGAAGGAGTTAAGCTTGGGGATGCTGAGACGTTGGAAACGTATCTATAATTTTTAATGCTCCATGCTTCTTTAGTATCTACTTTTATTTACTTGTCCACACTTTGAGGTGATTTTTACATGTTTTATGGTACTAACCTATTAACAAGTTGCAACAGTGCCAGATGCCTGTTTTCTGCTGTTTTTGGTTTCAGAAAAGTTAGTAAAGAAATATTCTCGGAATTGGATGGGACAAACATCAAAGTCAATAACTTTCCATGGGGAATAAGAAGTCCAGCGGAGAGATGAGGAGGCATGCCAGGGCGGCTAAACCCCCCTAGGAGCAGGTGGGCCCTACCCCGCGCCTGGGTAGGGTTTTCCCCCTCTGGCTGCCGCCTCGGTCTCCCCTTCGCCTATAAGAAGCCCCTGATGCAGAAACCCTGAGGACCCGATTGGAAATCCACGAAACTATCTGTAGCCGCCGCCACCATCGTCCCTAGATCGGGGGGTCTGAAGCTCTTCCCGGCACCCTGCTGGAGGGGAGATCATCCCGGAGGCCTTCTCTCCGGTATGATTCATGAGTAGTTCCACCTTGGACTATGGGTCCATGTAGTAGCTAGATGGTTGTATCTCCTCCTTTGTGCTTTCATGCATAGATCTTGTGAGCTCCGTTCATGATCAAGATCTAATCTATTTGTAATCATGCATGTTGTGTTTGTGTGGATCCGATGGATATTGAGATTATTATGTTGGTTTGATTAATGGTTTTATCTTTATGATTCTATCATGTCTGTGTTGTTTGTGATCTTGCATGCTCTCTGTTGCTAGTGGTTATCTTGGACAAGTAGTTGCTAGTGACTCCAAGAGGGGGTATTTATGCTCGATAGTGGGTTCATGCCTCTAGTTTCCAAGGGAAGTGACAGAAATCTCTTCGGTTATAGATGTGTTATTGCTACTAGGGAGAAAAACGGTCTCTTGTTCATGGAACATGTGGACTGTTTACCTTACACACTTTGCTTAAAGAAGTTGTCTGTTGCTTGCAACTTAATACTGGAGGGGGTTCAGATGATAACCTGAAGGTGGACTTCTAGTCATAGATGCAGTTAGATGATGGTCTATGTATATTGTTGTATTGCCCAATCAACTTCATAGGATCTTTCTGGCTAGTAATTGCATTGTTATGCCTTGCTTAGTTCCTATCAATTGCCTCGCTGTAATTTGTTTACCCTTCATGCCATGTTGTTTATCTAAGGAGAGAACCTCTAGTGAACTATGGACCCCGGTCCAATCTTTACCATTGATACATCTTCCACTGTTACCTGTTTACTTGCTGCAAACCATTACCTTCCACACCATACGTTTAATCCTTTGTTACAGCAAACCGGTGAGCTTGACAACCTCACAGATTCGTTGGGGTAAAGTATTGAGTTTGTGTTGTGCAGGTCTTCGCGTTCCTCGCAACACCTGTGTGACGTTTCCTTCCTCCTACTGGTTCGATAACCTCGGTGTCAACTGAGGAAAGACTTGTTGATGTTCTCATCACACCTTGCTCTTGGGGTTTCCAACGAAGTGCTCCATCATCGTCAATTTCTCTGGCGCCATCAAGGAGTCATCAAGTATCATCATAAGCAATAGAATAGCTATCTTCCCAAGTGTGTTCATTTGTAAACATATCATCATTAGAAGGAACATGTATAGCACTAATAGCACAACAACTATTAATATCATCATTTTCAGAATTGGTACCAAAGAGATTTTGAATATCAAAAGTGGTGTGTTTTTCCCAATCATGATCAGTACTATAGGTAACAGGCATAGGAACATCATCTAGTTTAGACTCATCAAAAAAAACTAAGATAGGAGCAACATGCTTAGAGGAAGATATTGTTTCCTCTCTCCTTTTACTCCTCTTCTTCTTATTCTCCTCTTTAGGAGGGAGAGGCTTGAAAGGAAGCTTCTCCACATACCTTGGTTTATTGTTAGAGACAATAGAAGAAACTTTGGAGGATTCCTCCTTTTCATTAATAAGAACAAAACTCATACCAGTCCTATCATATTTTGGTAAAATATTATCTTTTATAAGATTTTGTATGTAAGTATTCGCGTAGCAATTATCAACACAATAAAGATGACACCCATGCAGGACGCAATTCATACCAAAAGCACTCATGTCTACCAAAGAAGTTTTTATTGATAACTCTTCACACCCCAAAAACAATGCAAGTTCATCATGTTGATTATCAGTGATCGCTTAATCACAATACAAGCTTGCAGTACTCATTTGATTAGAAAGATTATTATTATGGCCTAAGCATTGAAAATTGAAATGACCCACTTCATAGCAGAGTTCACAAATAAAAGGGTAGAGGGCATAGTTTTTTTACCAAGATCATTTAGAGCGTTATACCACGTTCTGGTTTTTTTGATTCTAGTGTGTGATACAATATTCTTCTTCTATTTATTTCTTCTCACAAGGTCTATGCATACCACAAAAATTAACATGCTTATAAGAAATAGTACTTTCAGAAGTTTGAGCATGTTTATTGCAATCATTAATAACATTTTCATTTTCCATGCAAGTGTCTTTAAAATTTCATGATACATGTCCCATTTTTATTTAGGAGCATTAATATGGGAAGCAAAGTCTCTATAATATATAACAAGAATTTGAGGATCAAGACCATATTTTGCACTAAGCTCTTGAAAATCAGCAGTTTCAGCGAAAGACTTAATGCAATCATACTCATAGTTTATACCTGGTTCTTTACCTTTGTCATTATCCCAATCTTCGGTATTGCTTTGAATTGTTTCAAGAAGATCCCACTTGGCTTTGACCTCCTTACTTGTGAAGGATCCCTCTAAACAGGTATCTAGATAGTCCTTGTAATGTCCTGAAAGTCTTGCATAAAAATTATTGATAATAATATTACTAGGGAGCTCATGAATAGGACATTTGAGCATTAGTGACTTCAATATCCCCCAAGCTTGGGCAATACTTTCTCCCTCATCAGGATGAAAATTATAAATATAATTCCTATCTTTATGAATTTCATGAGGAGGATAAAATTTAGAGTAAAAGAGAGATTCAAGTTCCTTCCACTCCAAATAATGAGGATCATCTAGTAGCTCATACCACTCCCTTTCTTTGTCCCTAAGTGATAAAGAGAATAGCTTCCTCTTAACTTGGTCCATTGAAATACCTGCACACTTGAACAACTCGCATAATTCATGTATAAAGAGTAAATGATCACTAGGATGGACAGTTCCATCTCCAAAATAGTACTTATCCATAACACGATCAACAATTTTTGTAGGTATCTTAAAAGGGACACTTTCAGTATGTGGCTTTAAAATATTACGAGCATCATTAGTATTACCACATATGGGAGATAAAGTATCATCAGAGCAATTTTTCTTCCCTAAAGCTGGGGAACTAAAAAGATCTTTCTCATAAAAACTAGCTTCCCTAAGCTTAGACATTTCCATACCATTAGTAACAATGGTGTTCAAAAAATTCATACTAATAACATTGCTATTAGCATGCAAAGAAAGTTCCATAGGTTTTTTAATTTTCTTTTCAAATCACTCAAGTTCTAACTTAGGAAAAATACTAAAAAGCTCTCTAATATTGTTGTTGTTTTCCATTAAGCGTAACTAGTAAAAACAAGAAACAAAAAGACAAAATTGCAGAATCTAAAGGAAATAACTTCGAGCACTCACACCGGAGGATGTGAGTACCTTTTACCTTACCTCCCCAGCAACGGCGCCAGAAAATAGCTTTCTGGCTTGTTGTTGCCGTGGGGTAACGTGTTTGAGTGCCTTTTACCTTTCCTCCCCGGCAACAGCGCCAGAAAATAGCTTGGCGGTGATGTAAGGTAAAAGGACCAAAACCTCCCCGGCAACGACGCTAGAAAATAGATTGATGTCTACGCACTTCTATTCTTGTAGACAGTTGTTGGGCCTCCAAGTGTAGAGGTTTGTAGAACAACATCAAGTTTCCCTTAAGTGAATTACCTAAGGTTTATCAACTCAGGGAGGAAGTAGTCAAAGGTATCCCTCTCAAGCAACCCTGCAATCAAGATACAAGAAGTTTCTTGTGTCCTCAACACACCCAATACACTTGCCAGGTGTATAGGTGCACTAGTTCGGTGAAGAGATAGTGAAATACAAGTGGTAACGGTGCCAAAAAATAGCTTGACGGTGAGGTAAAGACTGGAAGCAAGCAAACATGTAACAGATCTAGATGCAAACGGTGTTTCAATATTTAGAAACAAGGCCTAGGGATAAACTTTCACTAGTGAACACTCTCTCATAAATATCTTCTCTTAATGATACTACTCTTAACTACTCTCCCGTTGGACTCTAATCCATGGTAGGGCTATAACAGCACTCCTCAAAGTCCGCATTCCCCAATCTAGATAACCCCACACTGTCACCTTGAGCGCTAGATGGTTCCAACAAACACCACAATTCCATAGAGACATCCAACTCCAAATATAACTCATAACAAATATATATGTAGTCTAGCTTAAGTTCCACACACGGTGTGCACGCTGTCACTTTCACACACATGGGGAAAAGCATAGATCTATTAAAGCACAATGAGTATTTATATAGACTCAAGCCTAAGTGTCACCATGGTATGCACGCTGTCACTTACACACACGTGGGGAGAGCAGAGATCTATTGAAGCACTTGAGTAACAGAGCAGATCTACTTGATTACAAAGCTCATGACCACAACAAGATCATGCATAGAGAGAGAGAGAGATGAACACATAGCTACTGGTAGAGACCTTAGCCTCGAGGAAGAACTACTCCCTCCTCATCATGGGAATCAGCAACGGTGATGGAGATGGTGGTGGAGATCGATGGAGATGGCTCCGGGGGCACTTCCCCGTCCCAGCAGGGTGCCAGAACAGAGAGTTTCTGTCCCTCGAATCTCCCCTTCGGTGGCAGCAGCGCTGTGGAGGTTTTCATGGGTTTCCGCCAGATGATTTAGGGTTTTTGGGTCGGAGGCTTCTTATAGGCGAAGGAGGCAAGGTCGGTGGAGGGACAGGGGGCCCACACCCCCTATGGGCGCCACCAGGTCTTGCCCGCGCCTAGGGGGTGCGGCCACCCTGGTGTCCTCCTGCACCTCTGCTTCATGGTTCCGTGTTGCTCCGGGAAAATAGGAAGATTGGTCTCGATCCCGTCCAATTCCGAGAATATTGATTTTCTGCCTTTTTTGGAACCAAAAACAGAAGAAAACAGGCAACTGGCACTGTGGATTCTTGTTAATAGGTTAGTCCAGAAAAACATATAAAAATACCTCAAAGTGAAGACAAAGCAAAGAAAAGTAGATACTAAACAAGCATGGAGCATCAAAAAATTTAGATACGTTTCCGACGTATCATTAGGTCGGAGTGTCGAGTTCTAGAAGGCTCCGTTGGTGAACTCCCAATGGGAGCCTTATGCCTGGAGATGTTGGATCAGATAGGCTTTGGTCATGCACAACCGTGTTTTTCTGACTGTTTGGTTTTAAAGTGAGCGTTGCAAACATATCCTATCTGTTACCATCATGGGACACGTCTTTTGGTCCATGGTAAAGTCAGATTTAGAGAATGTCATGAAAGCAGAGTCATGAAGGCCAGCGATGGTGGTTTGAGTCTTTGTGACAATGAGGAAGTAGATTGATTATTTGTGACTCGCAGCAGCGACTTTTAGTGGGGGCAACGTCATAGGATAAGTTCATAGTCTTATCTTGCAGGGTAAAAATTCAAGGTCTGGCTTTGATTTGTCGTGCCTGGCAATGACCATGTTGGAGGCATTATTTTAAGAGCTAGGACTTTCTCCGATATGAGAACCTATGATCATTTATCAGGCGATGATTGCGTTTGTGTATTGTTTCCTTCTTGAAGACATCGCTATTGGAGAGGTTTGACTTATGTTGTTGTTTTGGTGGTGTTATTGTCGTTGTTATAAGGAATTGAACTGTCTAGTGGTGACTTTTTCTTTTCTTTGTAATTATTTTTATTTTTTCTGTGTTGTGTGCTTCCATAAAGCTGCTAGAGTATTAATATATGCTTTTTGTCAAAAGAAAAAGGTACTCTAGAGTCTAATATTATTGCCTTCACAAAGAGATGAATTTTGTAGGCTATGTGTTGGATGCATGACATGAGCAACTTCTAGGTTCTACCTGCACCTCTTTTTTGAAACTGGGAAAGGCCTGAAGGCCCCCGAAGCTGCTCCATTAAATAAGGCAGGTACAAGATACATCAGAGGCTCTTAGCATCCACTGCCCAACACCTCTAAAAATAGAAGAAAAGACCCCGAAGTTTACATAACAAACCCCAGGAAAAAGATAAAAAATGCAATCAAGTCCCTGGACTTCTTCTCTGCCGGCCGTCGGTGATCTCAAGGCCAGTGAGCTGAGTTCAGAGAAACTGCTCAAGAGGATCTCATTCACGGCGGTGGTTGACAACCGCCGGTCACCGAATCGCTCCCGGGGACGAACCACTTGGGTGCAAGACAGTGCTGAGCTCCGGCGGTTGGAACCAGAGAGTGCCTCCATCGTGGAGGTAGAAGGGGACATCCGATAAAATTGCAACGATACAAAGAAGATTAGCATGGCCCCTGCACAAAGATGCTACCTGCACCTCATGGATTTGTCTTCACAATCGGTTATGTTATGCGTGCAGCAGCAAGGTGAGCAACAATTTTCTTTGCAAGATTAACTTTCTGGAAGTTGCATAGAGATACTAACCAAGTTTATGTTGAATAATCTGAGTTGTTTGATAATCTAATACTCCCTCTGTTTCATAATATAAGCCTTTTTAGCAAGCTGCTTTAGAGCTTATTTTATGGAACAGAGATAGTATCAGTTTGAGGTTCGCTTAGACAGTAGTGTCCTCGACCGTTTCTTCGGGTGTGACGACGCGGTATGTGTGTGCACTGAATTTGTAAGATCGTCGTGGGCGTTAGGTTCGATCGTGGGATGGAACGATCCAGACCCGAACATGGCGCAAGCCTTGGGCACATCGTTGTACTTCTTGAGAATAAAAGGAGAGAAAGAAAAACGGCAAGTTGTACACTCTCGCCATTGTTTCAGTTTCGCCAGTTCAGAGAGAACGTGAGGAACAAAGAGAGATCGCGAGATTGAGGTGTAGGTGCTGACAATTGGCATCAGAGCCATGGACAAATCCTTGGAGAAGAACAAGAGGGCGCAGGCAGAGGTTGGCGCGTCTACTAGTTCAAACCCGCCGGTATGATGACACACCTCCGTGTCCCGTACTCAAGGTGTGCTGGTACCATTTCGTGGAGAAATGGTGGCGGAAGAGAGACCATGGTGCGGAGCGCGTCATGCGGGAGACTATAGGCTCCACATTGTACCCCACTGGCATGCGCTCAACCATGTTTTTTGCTGGTCAATTGGTTTCAGAGGTGGCGTTGTGAAGTTCTGCGATCTGTTGCTATTATGAGACATGATTGGTTCCATGGTGAAGTCAGACGCGAAGAATGACACGGAAGCCGGGGACTGAAGACTGGCAATGGAAGTTTAAGTCCTGGGGATATAGGGTTTCTGGCTTGGTGTTTTGTGATTTGAAGCAGCAGAATTGGCAAGCGGGGGCGATAGCACAGGAGGAATTTAGTGTCTAAATACCTGTAGGGGAAAACCCAAGGTCTGGCCTAAACTGGTTGTGTCTGATTGTTGAAGGGATTGTTTTGTGTATACAGACTTTCTTTAGAATAAAAACTAATGGTCTTTGATCAGAGAGATAACGGTGCTTAAACATTGTTCCCTTCATGGAGGCCATGTCTGCACATTAGACAGTGAGCCGTTAGTGACTGAACTTGCTCAAGCTGTATTGTATAACTCGTGACTTCAGTTAATGGCTGAACCTGAATAAACAAAAGACCCGACAATGTAGCTAAATATGGGCATATACATGAAGATGAGTTCGTCTCGCAACGTGAGCTGCCGGCGACGTGGAGGGCAGGAAGGCGACGATGGAGTGGCCTGGGCCAGCGACCGGAGCCGAGAGGCTTCGAGGGAACTCAGAACTGGAGTATAGAGCAGGGGCCATCTGGAGTCGAGGCAGCTGAATCCGAAAACTGCGAGGAGCCGATTCAGTTACACCACACCACACCACACTAGATGCTATACTCTCTGATTACATTATCTCTCCCTTTGGCAGCTGCTAATTTCCATAGGTCCAGTTTCTCCATGTTGCGGCTGAGAAGTTGCCCCGTACCACATTGATCTTTGAAGTTCTCGAAAACTCGCGCTGTTCGGAAACACCCAGCAGATTAGAATCACCAAGATGTCAAAGATCAGGCAGCTGCTAATTTCCATATGTAGCTTCCGTTCAGTGTCTGGACTGATCACTAGCAGAAGTCGCAATTAAGATCTTCGACAGATGCTTCAGGATACGGGCTTGGATGGAGAACTAGTAACCTGAATGTGCCTGATGGAGTAGTGCGTTATGGTTATGGATTGTTAAATTACCACGATTGTCATGCTCGCACAACTTCTCCATGCACTACGGTCTGTGATACAGAAAAGTGTGCATGGAAATTATATGGCATTATTTCTCCAACTCGGGCCCAAGATCCAAATCAAACACATAGTTGGAGACGTTCGGCCTATCCATTTCTAGACGGATCAACAACGTGCCCCGCGAAGACAACTGCGCCGGTCGCCTCTTCCACTACGAAGTAGGCAAACGGATGGTCAGCTACGTCCTTTCAAATAAATCACGGTGACAGCCGCAGCTTCGGTGCCTTGCTCGTTCACCTCGATGACCGCCTTGTGGATCACCTCATTCAAGACGACCATTGGCGAGCCACCAGATTCATCGCGCTCCACCATGCCAGACAGGTCGGCTTGACCACCGAACGGCAGTTGAAGCCCCAGCTTCTTGAGAACGGCGATGAGGCTGCCCTCGAAGGACAGCTTGAACTTGGGCACCTGGAACTTGCCGACGTTGATCCTCTTCTTGGGCAGGTGCTCGTGCAGGAAGCCAGGCTGGGATGCTATCATGTCGACCAGGGTCGGCAAGCCGTCATGGGCATCTGGGAGGAAGATGCACATCGAGAACTGTGTAGTACTCTTGGTACGATCAGAGGTCACCTGCTTCAGATAGCCTGTAACACATGTCAGAAAGAGTAACTGAGATTAGAAAAATATGGTAACCATGGGATGAGTGTATAGGAGGACTGACCAGCAGGATTGAAAGGATCTTGCGCCTGTGCCATCTGGTACCGGAGTTTGAGCACCTTGAACCCGTCGTGCACGGCGACGAACTGGGGATCCGAACTCCGCATGAATGGCACGTCGACGGCGCCGCCGTCGAGCCGGTAGAAAGGCTCCCTCGTGGTGCGCTTCGCGTCGAAGGGCTTCTCCCACTTGCCCTTGAAGTAGACGGCGTTGGCCAGCACGACGCGGGTGCGCGGCGTGATCGATCCCAGACCGAGCACGGAGCCGACCAGACCGCCCGTGGCCCGCGCGACCCACGCGTTGATCTGGCCCCGCGCCGCCTCGGGGTCGTTGGCGAAGTCGACGGCGCCGGCCTCGGCCTTGTACTTGCCCACGACGGCGTCGCGGAAGGCCGGGCTCAGCGGGCACGTCGTGAGGTCGCTCCAGACGCCCGACGCGAACGCCACGCGTGGGCCGCCGGAGTCGGAGTGGTCCTTGAGCGCGCGCCCCGCCGCGCGGGCGACGAGGTCCTGGAGCTCGTCGTGTGACCGCGCGCCGACCACGCGGAGAATCTCGTCGAGGGTGGAGCCGCGGGCGCCGGCGGCCAGGAGCGCGAGCGCGGCGTAGATGGAGAGCGGGGAGAACACCAGGTTGCTGTACGCGGTCTCCTCGGCAAGGCACCTAGCGAGGCCGCCGGAGAGCGCCGCCAGGCCGCCGTAGTCAGCCTGCGCCATCACTTCCATCGCTGGATCTCGACAGGGTGAGGAAATCTCGCGGAGAAACGATGATTGTTTTTTTTTCCCTGAATCGGCTTTTTTTTTTTAAGTGTGAATCGGCTTTATTTACGCTGATCGCTAAACCTTGGTCGGCTCTTAGAGTATCTCCACTCCTTGGGCACCAAAATCCGGACCAAACTTTGGCCGCCGGACGGCGCAAGTTTTTGGCCTGGGATCGCCCAGTTTCTCACTCGCGTATCCAGGCCGAATTTCCAAGTTCGGCTAAATTCATTTAAACTCGGCGAAATATAGGCAAATATAGGCGAAATTTTATTAAAGTAGGCAAGGGGCACATAGTACATCGGAATTTATAACTAGAAAAGGCCACCGCCGTGGTCGACGCCGGACGCTGCAACTACAGGCCGAGGCGGGGGTTGTTGCCGGCCTCGATGTGCCATGACTCCCGCCAGAGTCCGCCCTGGAACGCTCCACCAGCGGCGGCGGTAAGCCATGTTGTTACGCGGCGGCGGCGGCGAGGCCGGCGGTCCGTCGTGTCGGGCGAGTTCATCGAGGCGCCTGTCGGCGAAAAACTGCCTCCAGAAACCAGGTTGTCTTGATCCTCGGCGAGATCTGGCCCTTGCATGGCGGCGATAGCGGCCTGGATCTCTCCGGCGAGTTCTGGGTCTTGCATGGCGGCAATAGTCGCCTGGATCTCTCCGGCAATGTCCTCTCCATCCGGCACCGGCGGAACGGGGATCCTGCCGGTGCTGAGTTTCCAGCCTAGGGGGAGACGAGTGTCCGGCGGGGCCGTATAGCTCGCCTCCCGGAGCAGCCGGGCTTCCCAAGGCGACAGCGTGCGTCGGCCCGCGGCCATAGTTCGCCGGAGCTAAGGAGGAAGAAAGGTGTGGACGTCCGAAGTTCGTCGAAGTTGTGGTGGTGTGAGGAACTGTGAAGAGAGGCGGCGAGATGTACGGCTCTTATAGGCCGGAAGAATGGCGGGAGGGGTGTAGCGGCGAGGGCGGGAAAAGGAAAACGGCGGGAAGGATGGCGGCGGGTCGGCTTCTGTCGCTGACAAGCTGGTCCACTCGCCGAATAAGCTTCGTCCGGCGTCTACCCGGGATCCTGGGTTCGGCCTGGGTAGTCCGGACCAAAGTTGGCCCAAATCCGGCCGAAAAGAGGTCCCTGGGTACGCGACTGAGCCAATTTTCGGCGTCCGGACCAAAATTCGGCGTCCGGATCGGCCTCCTGAGTAGGCGAGTGGATATGCTCTTAAAAAGAAATAAATCGGGAGTAAATGGAAACTTTTTTTCTTGCGGGGGTAAATGGAAACATTTTAACTTGGTAGGATTCATTTGCCTTTTTTTTCTTCCTTTTGTGCATCTACTTTTACCAATCTGTTTTTTTGCATGTGCGAAACCGCGCGGAAATATAGTCTAGTCATCTAGTGTGTGCTATCACACGGGAATAGGTACGCGGGGGCGTATGGGTCAGCAAAGGGAACAAATAATACACACGGAACATAGTTTCCCATTCCCACGTGCTGCAACATACACACGGCATACTTGGAACACATGGAACTAATATCTCCGCCACGGCGGAACCAAGCAGTTACTAGATGATGCTTCACCGCCGTCCGTCCACCACACGAATAAGAATAGACACGATGTCACCATTTTTCTCATTGCACAAATGCTTCCTAATCCATGAAGCTAAGTAGTATGGAAATACTTTTACGACAAACAAGATAATCTTTCTTAACAGATAGATGTACGGACCTTAGAGTGCTTGATTAGTAAGGAAGCCAATGAGTCAAAGACACGCATAGCCTGCGCAGCATCACGGACCGGTGACACCCTTTGAAGGCCGATGTGTTTGTGGTGACGATGACAAAAGAAGTAGAGGGCAAATATGGCGCGTCGTAGATACTATATATACGTCCCTTGAATACCTCTCCTGCATAGACCAACATGTCTCCACTCTCGCCGATGGGGTCATCGTCTAGTCAGCCATTCACATTGCTCCATTGTCTATAAACACTAGCCACTTTTCTTAAGAAATCGCAACGCCGGTTTTGGGTAGATATATTCAATTCAGTCATGCCTAAATCTGATGACGTCCGATTTAGACCTTTTCTTTTGTATGGAATTGTTGTTGAATTAATATGTGTGCCAAAAATTATCTAATGTTTCTTTTGTATCATCTAGTATGTTTAATAGGAAGAGAAATTAGAAAACCGATAAATAGACATTATTTGGGGTGGAAAAATGGATGATCACCATGGGTACAATTGTAAAGTTGGTCGCCTCCATTTGTTTGGTCAGAACCCCAATGGACAACGATAGGGCAGATAAATGGGGGATGACCATTGTACATTTCCCTTAGTGATGCATCATCTTTTTTCCTTTTCTACGTGTAAAGTACGGAAATCTCAAAACAGGCTGAATAAAAGAATCAAGTCTTAGGATGTGCTGCCTAGACAACTATTAGTGCTACAAAGCATTTGGATTTTGAATTAGATATTGCATATCGCTATTATATTTTCTAAAACCATTCTAAAAATGTGTACACTAAAAAAGATATGTGTCTACAGCCTAAAAAGGTCAAAACCAAATTCGGTGTATACACGAGAAGAAAAAAAGACAAACCTAGTTATGAATAGTGTTGCGGAAAAAATACTACTAAATCAGCAGCGACACTTATTATGTATCGGAGGGAGTACATGATTTCAGATATTGTTCATGGCCAAATTATACTTTTTTCTCCCACATGAATTTGTTTCTAGTTTCTTGTGAAGCTCTAGATACATATCTGGTCAGTTTACTTAACTTATTTGAGTAAATATCACATAATCACAACCCCTAGGAGACTAGGGTTTCATAATGTCACAAACGAAGAGGTTTTTTTTCACAAAACCACCATAATTTAAGCAAGATAATCCCCATAACCCCAAATCTCGTATTTTAAGTTATTGGTTAGGGTGTTACCTTGTAGCTAGAATAACTTTTTCTTCTAAGGACGATTTAAATGGTGTATCCAATGAGGAATATGTGTATATGGGTATTCCATGCTATTATAATTGAAAATTTAAGAAGTATGCCTCCAATACAAAATTTTCAAAGGTGTTAGTGAAAAAAATATTATGTACTAAAAATGGAGAAAAATATTATACGACGGGGACTAAGTCCGTGGATGTAACATCCCAAAGTAACACATACCATCTTTCTTGTTGTTTTTTGCATTTCATCATTACCTTTCCATCATGTCATCATTCTCATGCATCATGTCATGTCACCCTCTTTTATTTATGTTGCACAAAATTGCATATGGTTAAAAGTGTCGCATTGCATTTTGTTGCTTGTCTTGCTCCACCACATTTTCCTCTCTCTCTCTCTCTCTCTCAAATAACCATGTTGCAAAATATTGGTCCCTCTTCTTCCTATAAATAAATTCATATCAATCATTTCAAATTTTTATTTTAAATTATTATCCCTAAAAATATACTCTTATAACAATCAATATCAAGTAGATTTTGGATTTCAAATTTTTAGGTGTGTTCAAATGTTTTATTTCTATCTAATCCTTTAAAACTATACAAATTGATAATTTAAAGTAAATCTTAAAAAAATCCTAAAAATATAAAAGGAAGAAGAGGATAAACTTCTAAACCTAAATGGGCTAGGAGGAACCCTTTTAGCCTGCTGATGACCCACAAGTGTAGGGGATCTCAACAGTCTTTGCGGGTAGTATTACCTAATTTATTGATTCAACACAAGGGGAGACAAAGTATACTTGCAAGTCTTAACATCTGAGTTGTCAGTTCAGCTGTACCTGGAAATAGTTCTTGCTCACAGAAGTTTATCAGTAGCAACAGTTTGGTAGTAACAACAACAAAGCAACAGCAGCAGTAACAGCAACAGTGAACAGTAGCAATAGCAACAGTAACGGTAACAGTAGGATTCGAGTGCGGTAGGCATAGGGATGGATGGACGGGCGTTGCATGAACGAGTCTAAACATGTAACTTCAAAATCTAGGGCATTGCAGATAAATAATAACAAGCATCCAAGTACTAAACAATCCTAGACATGTGCTCCAAATATAGTCATACGTGCTCACAATGAGAACTTGCACAACATCTTCTGTCCAGCCAGCCCGTGGCAGCGGTGCCTCTAGGGAACTACTTGAAATTAAGGTGCTCCTTTTAATAGAGCACCGGAGCAAAGCATTAACACTCCGTGAACACATGTGATCCTCACACGACAGCCATCCCCTCCGGTTGTCCCACTTATTGTCAGTTTGGAGCCTTTGGATCCGGACAATGATATGTGTACACAACTTGTAGATAAGATCACAAACAATACTATCATAATGATATAATAATAAGTTCAGATCTGAGATCATGGCACTCGGGCCCTAGTGACAAGAATTAAGCACAACAAGTTGCAACAAAGTCAAATAGCACAAGAGATACTAGGCACTATGCCCTAACAATCATATTTGATTACATGATAGAACTCATCCAAACCCTACCATCCCCAAGCCTATAGCGGGGGATTACTCACTCATGGATGGGGGAAACATCGGTGGTTGATGGAGATGCGTTGGTGATGACGATGGCGATGATCCTCTCCAAATCCCCCGTCCCGGTAGGGTGCCAGAACAGAGTTTCTGGATCCGAATCTTGGTTTCTGGTGGCGGCGGCGGAGTGAAACTCTTTCTGGAAAACTATCGAACCCCCCTCGGTTTTTAGGTCGAAATGTAACTTATAGGAGCAGAGGGAGGCCGAGGAGATGCCTGGGGAGGCTGCACCCCCACCAGGCGCGACCAGTGGTAGGCCCGCACCTGGGGTGGGTCTGGGCCCCCAGGCCTCCTCTCCGTCTCTCCTTCTAGATCCGTGGATCTTCTGGTGAAATATAGTTTTTGGCATATTTTCCAGGATTTTTCCTGATAGTTGATTTTCTGCACAAAAACAAGACACCAAGGTAATTCTGCTGAAAACAATGTCAGTCCGTGTTAGTTGTATCGAAATCACATAAGTTTAGAGGAGAAACAATAGCAAAGTGTTCGAGAAAGTAGATACGTTTTGGACGTATCAACTCCCCCCAAGCTTAGCTTATTGCTTGTCCTCAAGCAATTCAGTTGAAAACTGAGTGCGATAAAAGAACTTTCATGAACACATTGCTTCATATGATGTAAATATTCTCAGCACAGGAGTATATGCTTAAACAATTCATATTAAGAAGCATGCAACTAAGTCTACTCAATAGTCATTGCAAGATATGAAGAGAAACCAACTCAAGAATAATAAGTAGCATGAAACATAAACATAAGCAACATTGCAATGCTCATAATAAGGTATGATAGAGTGGTATGTCGCTTGCCTCTGTTTGGAGAGCACAATATAAATGCCAAGGCACCTCTGAAGTTCACATGAAGACTAGAGATAAAGATATCAGAGATACAAGCATCAAAGTCATGACTAACCAAGTTTTGAGACAAACACCAGAATGACAACTATGCTCTCAAGAAGGTGCTCATAGAATAGCTGGTGACTCAACAAGGTTGTGAAAACAGTTTTGGAAAGTTTGAAAGGCTTCCAAATGCTGAAAGGATGGTACTCATTAGCTTTGAGCTCTCATTGCCCCTATCATAGGCATATTTATGTGGTTAAGGCGAAAGTGAGGTCCACTCTGAATTATATGCTTGGCAGACCATAGACTGGAAATCCCAAGTCCCTTGAGTGCGAGGGCCACTCCGCATACTACTCAACTTTGGGTCCAGGCAAGTTCTTGTCATTGTAATTATTTGCATATCATCGAGAACCGCCAACGGGGTACCCCTTGCATATGGTACAGGAGCTTTCCCATAACCAAAATGACAAGGCAAGCAGACAATGAGTGTCTCAGCAATCTTTTTATTTACTATATGCATAGTTTTTTATTGAGGATGCTTCATAGATGACTCACTATGGTGATGCTGCAAGTTTCCACCATGATTAGGCATGGCTTAGGCTAGCGGCCCAGGCGTTTCTCTAACACAGAATACAAACTTCATGGACTCACAAGTCCCCCTTTCATTTCTCATCATTGACATCCACAAAAAAAAGAGCAAAGTATCAGCTAGATATGAACATATCTAAAAGGTGTTGAAAGCGTTCCCCGTGACAGCACGGTTCTGCTGACTCCCGGCATATAATTTGCATGCATATAACTTTCATGGACTAGTCACAATGGTTCACGATTATTAAGTGCACGGAATAAAGTGTGCCATCAAGTTTGTGAGAGCTTTACTAACTAACTTGCTCAACACTGACAAACATTTTATTTTGGAAGAAAACACGGCATATAGAATATGCACTGAAATAGCAAATGATGCTAATAGGTAGGTATGATGGACACAGCTGGCAATATTGGTTTTGGGGAGTTGGAAGCACAGGTAGAACACATACTCAGTGTAAGTGAAGGCTAGCAATAGAAAGGGAGTGACAAATGAGAGAGCAATAGCTGTCATAATCATGCTTGCAACAAAACAGGACTAATTATGGCATGAAAGTGATACAAGAACTCTGAGGAAAAATAAGCCATCTAGGCTTATTGACTATTGATTAGTCATGTGCATGCGTGAGCATGTGCCAAGTCGATTCACATGAACAGTCAGAGGAGGATACCACAATATCATACCAAAGTATGAATAAAACAATGCAAGCAAATATTCATATGACATGCTACAAACTATTAGCAAGCTGGAGCTAATCATAGACAAGCAAGAACTACTAGGCATCCATAATGACATACACCTTACACAAATAGGCTAAGCACGCTCACAATGATGAATATATGTACAAAAATGAAACAAATAGAGTTCATTACCAACCTCTTACCACTCCTCGAGTTGTCTTAATCTTCATTATTGCTATTAACTTGTGTGACTGGAATGATAACATGAAACCAAAATCCACTGAGAACGGCTGAACCCTGCAAAGAACTCATAAAACCAAAGAAGAACAACAAATATTTTTGGTGTTTTCGATTTTTTTAGAAACAAGCAAACAAAGAAAAACCAAGCAAACAAAACAAAGCAAACAAAGAAAATTCTTTTTGGATTTTTTTCTTTTAAGGCAAACCACAGCAAAAAGCAAAGAAACAAACCAAGAGAAACAACGAAAATATTTTTGGTATTTTTTGTTTTTGAGAAAGAAGCAACAAGAACCAAAAAGAAAGCGAAAACAATGGATATACAAAGAACCGACCAAACATGATATATATATATATATATGAGTGTGATGTCAGTATACCTCCCCCCAAGCTTAGGCTTTTGGCCTAAGTGGGGCTCAATAGCGCGGGTAGTAACCCCATGCTGGTGGGTCATCATAGGAATGATCATAGTCAGGCGCCTGCAATGAACAAGATGACGCGCCCTAATCAAATGAGGGCTGCTGGTATGAAGACTCTCCCAAGTTGGACGGCTGAACCGAATTGTCTTCGACATCCTCTTCAACATTCTCCTCTTGCTGGGAGAGCTCCGCCACATATGTGTCAACCTCCTCCTTCGTAAGCGACCATCCTTGCCTGTTATCAAAATTAAACAAAACAGGTACAGGCAAATAAACTATTTTCTCAGTCCTACCCTTTCTCCTACCTTGCTGGGAAAACAATAATTCATACGGTAAACTTATCACATTAGCCCCCAAGGAAACAAAACCATGTTGAATCATGGATTCAATATCAAGCCTCTCTATGGGAAACCGATAATCTGAAAAGTGAGGCTCTAAACCATGGAAATCTAGCAACCTAGAAGCAATGAGACCCCCACAAATTCCACCCTTCTCACGGTTGGTGGTGAGACGGTGAGCTATCAGAGCACCCAGGCTATAACATCTATTCCTATTCAGAGCAGCTGCAATAAAAGCTAGATCAAAAGAAGACAACTTTCTAGCAATCTTTCTAACAAGAACACACTTGGTAATGAAATAGGCAAAGTATCTAATAGCTGGGAGCTAAACGTTCCGAATTTTACCACTTTCCTTTGAGAAGTCGAAAACTTGGCAAATCTCAGCATACAAATCAATAAGTGACTTGGGCCTTTCCTTGATCTTCTCACAAGATCCCCACTGAGGTACTCTAATTGCTGCACAAAAATCATTAAAAGGCAGGTCGACAGATATATTATATATTTTGTAATGGACCATGGGATTAGAAGTAGACGAAGTGAATCGGAAGTCCTGCACAAAAGCCATGGTTAGTTTAACATATTGGAATGGTTCACCTTCAACAAAGTGTTCCAATCCTGCATTTGTAACCATAGTTTGGAAATCTTGGAGGATCCCCGCAGCTCTCATAAATTCATGGCATGGATATATGGAAGGAAAAACTGCCTCCTCACGATGAACCTTCATTGGCTCATGCACCATCATGTAATATTGGTTCACTGGATAAGCACTCATCTTCCTTGCTGAAATTTTTAGACAGCTATCAAACCAAGTGATTTCTAAGTTGATAAATGATGAGCAACCACTATAGGAACTTGCTAGAGGACTACACATGCATCAAAATAAAGTTTCTAAGCATAGAACAAGCATGAAAGCTCAAACAACCTGACAACTATAGTAGCAAAATACTCAAGATACAATCTACCAATCACAAATCTAATTAGACAAGTGGAGGAGGCACATACCAAGGAGCAATCCCTCCAAAAATCAGCACTTGAGATGGGCTGAATAAGGAGATCGAAAATCGCGAGGAAGAATAGCAAGAACTCGAGCTTGAGCAAGTTTTCCGGTGTTTTTTGGGAGAGATAAAGAAGGTGGCTTTGAGGAGGCAGCCTAGAGGGGCCCAGGTGGGCTAGAACCCCCCTCCCAGGCGCCACCTCCTGGTAGGCCGCGCCTACCATGGGTGTGGGGCCCTGGGTCACTTCAGGTACCTCTCTGCCCCTTTTTCGAAGAAAAAATTATTTTGAATTTTCTGAGATTTTTCGGGAAACTTTATTTTTGGCCAATTTTCAGGGTATGAAAATTGATTTTCTCACAGAAACAGTTTTTTCAGAAGAAACAAAAGCAAACCAAAAGCCAACCTACGGGAGCTCTAAGAAACTCAAACAAGCAAACAACTAGCAAAACTAAAGCTAAAGCAAAGAATAGGAAGGAGAAAAGTAAAAAGAAAGAAAGAAATAACCACAGTGAAAACATTATTTTGTTCATTAAAATCCTTTTGTTAACAAGGTTGATCAAGTCTTGTTACCAAAACAATCTTATATGAAGCAAAACTTTGTATTCCACCAAGTGATTATGTTACCTCAAGCTTTATAGCAATGGTCCCAATCATAACAGTTTCAAAATTTTCTTGTGGAATGGGACAATATATTTCTCCAACCTTGATGCTCTCAATATTTTCAATGGAGTTTAGGCAATAGCTTTTGGCAACCTTCTTGGGGAAATAGACAGTGTGCTCTTTGTCATTAATATTGAATGTTACTTTTCCTTGATTACAATTGTTGATAGCACCTGCAGTATTAAGAAAAGGTCTCCCAAGAATAATAGACATATTATCATCTTCAGGCATTTCAAGCACAACAAAATCAGTTAAAACCATGCAATTATGAGCTACTTGAACAGGAACATCCTCACATATGCCAACAGGAATAGTAGTTGACTTATCATCCATTTGCAAAGATATATTAGTTGGTATCAACTTTTCTATCTGGAGTCTCTTGTAGAGAGAAAAAGACATAACACTAACTCCAGCTCCCAAATCACATAAAGCAGTTCTAACATAATTATTCTTAATAGAGCAAGGAATAGTTGGTATACCTGGATCACCAAGTTTCTTTGGAACCTTACCATTGAAGGAGTAATTAGCAAGTAAAGTAGAAATCTCCTCGTTAGGAATCTTCCTTTTATTAGAGACAATATCCTTCATATACTTTGAATAAGGAGGCAACTTAATAGCATCAGTCAAAGGAATTTAGAAGAATAAAGGCTTCATCCACTCACAAAACTTGCTGTAGTGTTCTTCCTCCTTTGACTTGTGTTTCTTACCTGGAAAAGGCATGGGTTTCTGCACCCAAGGTTCTCTTTCTTTACCATGTTTATTAGCAATAAAATATTCCTTTGTGTACCTAGTGTTCTTAGTGTGCTTCTCAGGTTCTTCCTCAACTTTGTCATTATCAGGAGCATCATTTCTATCATTACCATTCTCAGTTTCAGCATCAGAGACAGATATACTATTAGGATCTACAGTAGGTTCAAGTGGTTCCTCAACTATCTTATGTTTCTTTTCCTTCCTCTTACAAGGACTACCACTATCTACTTGTTGGGAATCCTGCTCAATTCTTTTAGGGTGTCCTTCAGAATATAAAGGATCTTGAGTAGCTGCGGTGACCCAGCATACCACTGCATGATGTAGTATACTATAGTCATGGACATAACACCAATGAAACACCGTTCACTAGTATTACATCCCTCAGAATGGCACAACAGAAACACAGCGGGTCCAATACATGGATAAAGGTTACAACTCACTCTTTACACAAGGTCCAGAGAACACTCTAGGTTAAAGAGAGAGAGAGAGAAAGAACTTCTTACGGAGAAGAATCCAAGATGAACAATGCAAGAACTAGTATACTATTAAGACTAGTATTTTAACTATACGGTTGGCATTGCTGCTATTGCAATACTCTACAGAATTAGGTTCTTGACTAGAGATTATATTTCTATCTAATCAGTAATTCCGTCTTCACTTGAGTTGATGTATATGTTGACTTCCTTGACTTCATTGAAGAGCTTTGGCTTTGGATGACGAGTCCTGGAGCATAACTTGATGTGGATGTTGTCTATTCCGGCTTCAGAATCTAGCAAGGGTTAAGAAGATACTTTGAGTACGAGCGTACTCAGCCTAGAAAAGGAGTGTTTGATGCACTATAACTACAACCACAGACCATGGGTCGTAGGCCATGCAAGTTTTCGTAAACATGTCTTCAAAGGTTGCTTTTATTCTGAAAAGCTATGTCCGTCAGCCTTCACGGGTTTACCAAAACTTTCATGGAGTTTCTTTCCCGCCACGTTCGCAGCTCCTTCCCGAAACAGGGAGTAACAAGTTACAGTTCTTACACTCTGCAGAGGTGCGTTACTTTACCCATTAGAGATCAACTCTTTGTTGCACAACCGGGCAGCTTATTCCCGTCCACAATTCCATGATGTGGGGCCTATAAGATGATCCAAGCCAATCACTGCCCCCTTCGCGACCTCGCATGCCTCCTTGGTGTACACCATGCCCACATATTGGATTACGGCAATGGTTTGTACAAACCGTTAGATGCCAGAACTATCGTGGGACGTTGAGGGTTCCCACCCATATGTTGCATATCCTCTACGAATTACCAATTAATATGCACGCTTCAAGGATAACAGCCACGACCTGCACATTCGGCTTCATGCGAGAGGAAGAAGATACAGCTGACTTCTCTGTCCCATTCCAAATCTCATGGTCAACGCGTAATATGCGGCGCAAGAATCACTAGCGACATTGGTTGTTAAGTCCTAGGTGATATAGTTCTGAACAGTGGTATTCCAACTGTCAAATTTAATAGATTAGCTGATCACCCTGGATTAGTAACCAATAGCTCACATTATTATCGAAAATAGTGTTTTTTGATCTTTTTTAAATGCAAGTGGTGACAACACTGGATTTGTAAAATACTTTACATAAAATAAACAAAGGACATGAGCAAATGTGAACTTGCCATTTGTGATTGCAAGATTATGCACTCACGGTCTTCGAGTCAGTATAAGATCCAAAATCTGAAATCAGCATCATTGGTCCGGTAAGGACTAATGTTTAAAGAAGCAAGATGCTTTTATGAATAAGTAATGTGATGCATGTTATAAACACGAATCCCGGGGATAACGTTGTTCTAGGGTTTGGATACTAGAAATGATGTCTTTGAAATGTGTTTATACTTCTAGATTAGTTTAATACTTGTGCTTCTTATTAGGGATTGTGAGTGTGTGTGAACAACACATATTTATGTAGCAATAAAATATATATCTATGAAATGCTATTCAAAATTGTTTACACTTTAATAGTTTATCTCCAAACTTTACTTTATAAGTAGAGTCGCTTATAAATAACTTAAGTGTTATTTCTCCTAGGTATACGAGTGAAGTATGAAGTAATGTGATCTTGATTATTTGTCATATAATTTGTGAAGTGGCAAAACAAATATCTTTTGAAGAAAAGATTCCTTTTCTAAGGTTTAAACAATCTTTGTGGTTAGTTAGTCGTGGTCGATGTTATTTGTGTTTGCTTGAATAGTTTTGGCTTGAGATGCTGTATCACTTAACTAGTTCAGACCAAAGTTAACTATAAAACATATAATAATGCTTATAGTGTTATATTTAGATTCTTGTAGACTAAAGTTAACTTTAAAACAAAGATAGTTTGAAAGTATAATGCTTATGATATTTGTATCTTGTGTACCTGGTAATGTTTCCTTAAGGTTACTTAAGAGTGGTTATACTTTTACTTGGTGTAGTGGTTTATTGAGTTTATAATGGAGTAATATCATTTACCTTTTTATACATGAGTGGTTATAGTTTATAAACCAAGATATAATATTACTTAACTACTTATGGATTTACTATAGTGTGGTGGTAGTTTTTGTAATCTGCTGGTTAAAGTAGATAGAAAGGATTTGATTTATTTACAAATTGTTCTTTAAGGTTTTTTATTATGAATTGGAATCCTTTTAAAATATAATCTTCACTTAAGGTTGAAGATAATTTAATAAAAAGGTATTAATAATGTTTTAAACCATTATGGCTTCATATTATTAATATTTAAAATTAATACTATTTATTAGACTTAATTGACTTATTTTAGGAATATTAACAAATTTTATTTATCCTTATATGAATTATTAATTAAGTAAATAAGTTTAAATTTGGATTATTAAAATATTTGAATTTTTAATTAACGCAAAAGTGGAAAATTATATTTTTAACATGTAGATATTCTTTTTGTGATCATTTTGGTATATTATATTTGTTTTTGTGATTTATAAATATTAAGATATGACTTTTAATAGATTTAACACTTTAAAAATACTTAATAAATAATAAATATTTAAGTAAATGAAATAATAATGCATGATTATAGTTTTAAATTATAGTCTTTATTTTTCTAAGCTTTGGTATTTTATTCATATTTCTAATATTTACCATTATTGGAATATGAATTATCTAAGTTTGATTTCTTTTAAAATTCTTATTAAACCATAATTGTTTAAATAATCATCAAATTAATATTTGATAATAAGTTTAAGTTGTAAATTTTATTTTTCTACAAATTTTCATATATTATACACATTTTTCTGAATTTTAAATCAAAAGTTATTAATTAAACAAGATTTAATCATTTATTTGATTTATGTAATATTATTAATTGAATTTATAACATTTTATTTATTTCTTAAACAGGAAATAACTTTTTATACCGCCCCACAGCTAGCCTAAGTCACTGACCAGTGGACCTATGGCCACCTCAGCGCACAGGTTAAAGAATGTATTTCTTACTGACTGGTTTGCTACCCCCAGACAATTACATATGGGCCCAAGGCCGTGTCATCAACCACGCGAGACAAAGACTGGTCAAACACGTTGACGTGGCCAGGGTGATCTCACCATGACGTCACCTCGCCGGTGGCATAGCAAACGACGGCAAGGAGAGCAATAGCGTGCGAGTGAGCGGGTGTGCATGGGCTTGTTCGAACCAGAGCAGCAAGGCGAGTAATATAGTGGTGGCGCCGCTGGTTTTTGGTCATCGGAGGGCAAATGGCGACGAGCTTATGCGGCGGTGCTTGCGGGTGATTACGGTGGCACGGATCTAGGAACCAAACAAGGCATTGGCGCATGCTAGGAGACTCAGTGACTCACCAGGAACGCGATGGTGTGCTTGATTTGGCGAGGCGCGGTCGGAGACGACGGTGAGGTCGACGAACAGCGCCGAGAACCGAGGGTGTGATTGGGTCGATTCACGCCTCCTTCGCAGGTGCAAGTTGGGGCAATCGAACAAGAAGAGCACGGCGACCTCCACCGTGGTCTTATCTGGCTGAGGCGAGCATGGAATCGCCGGCTCCGGCTCACCTCCGAGCTAGGGTTCTCGGCATGGCTGGGGAAACGAGGTAGAGAGGGTTTCAAAGGGGGAAAATGGGGATGAGGACGAGCAGGGACGTCGCGGTGGCCTCCTTATCTTCTCCTGGCGACGGCGGCGTTGATCTTGGCGCAAGGACGACGGCGGACGGCCTCGGCCTCGCCACCAAGCAGCTTCCAGCTAGAGGAAGACGACGACGTGCTGTTTTGCGGATAACCCCCTGGCATTTATTTCCTCTCAACCCGCAGTCCTTCCCTGGCCCCACTCGTCAGTCACAGGAGAGAATGAGATGGGCTGGTTATTGGGCCTTTGTGGGATGCACAGAGCAACAGGTAAGCAGGTAGAAGTTGGGCCACGGCCAGGTCTTGTTTTTTATTTATTTTCCATTTTTTTCTAATTTCTGTTTTCCCTCTTCAGATTTGTATATAATCTTAATTTTGAACTTTTCTTTGTAGAATTTATTTCCTGGATAATTGTAGTAATACTGAAATATATTTAGTATCATTTGTGAATTTTTATTATATAATGTTTTTTATATTTCTTTTATTTTCTCTACATGAACCCCTTTTAATATTTTGTAGAAGCTTTTCTTATTATTTATCTTTCCACTTTTAACCATGGATTTATTAGATGATATATTCTTATTTGTTTATAAAACTTAACTCTAGTTGGCTCATAGTTTGAATAGAAATTTTTATATGTAAAATGATCCTATATTATTATTTGATGTATAAAATATCAAAGAAATTAATATGGTTATTACTACTTCCATTAACTTGGAAAATGGCAATGTATATATTCTATTATGATAAACAAAGAAGTTTAGGGTGCTTGATTTACTTATATTCCCTTGTTACTGTGAGTAAAGATCTAATAACTAATCAGATTGGCTTTTGTTTGTGATATTTGATGACATCATCCTTTTAAAATAGAAAGTTATATTTAGGATGTTTCATAAAGGAATTAGTAAGGATATTCCTAAGTACATATAGTTATGTTGATTGGAATTAACAAGGATATACTTATGTGATTTGCTATAGGAAAATATTATTATAAAGTGATATAGATATAAGATGATGGGTCAATAACCTGAAATGGATATTATGTTTGGTTTAAGATTTAGAGTTGAGTGTTTACCAGGAATGTCTATTTTCCATTATTCACAATCCTGGATTTCTAATTTAAGGAATTCCTTTCCTAGATATACTACTTCTTCCTATCCATCATCATGATTAACATGATGGGCTTTATTTCATAAGAATGTCGTTATTCACCTTTTATTCTTCTAAACTCATGGATGAATCCAATGAGCTTGACATTGAAGCCTTTATAGTTTCCTCCTATCCATTCTTGGTTATATCCACTACTCTACTGTTGATAATCTTTAATCCCACAAGTAGTTCTTCCAAACTCCACTCACAATCTTCCTTAATCATCCATCTACCTTTCTTTAAAGCTTACTATCCTTTAAGATGGATAACATTACTTCCATAACTCCATGCCATACTAGCTTTAATTTAATCATACTATCGTACATTCCCTTTACCCTAATACTCCTACTTTAACCTCACATTATCTTAATGTGACCTTTAATAACTACTCTAGGATAACTTACCTATGCTAGGGTTTCAATCCTGTTCTACCCACCAATGTCACTTATACTAGATATAAGTATCTAATCTTGGTGAGCAAGTATGATCATTATAATCCTTTAATCATTTTTAGCTTAGCTTTTCAATTGGCTAATCAAGGCTTTAGCAATACAACCTTACAATTGTATTGGAATTATTTTCTTAGTATCTTTAATTGGATTAAGGCTGTTATTCATGGATTATGCCCACTTGGTCTAATGGAATTACTACTGGTAACTATCTTCAGGGTTTATCCTTGTAATCTTCTTAACCACCATATAATTAGATGATATAAATAATTCTTCTATTTATTTAGGAGTGATTTAGCTCCATCAATTATCCTATGGATTGGATTCTCTTCAATCATTCCCATCCTATAGATGATTTCTAAAACTAGCATCACTATTTACCTCTTCTTAGTTGTTTCTTTGTAGACACCTAATTGTAAACTATGTTATGATCAAGAGTTTGATAGATTGAGAATGGGTGAATCAATAGTTGATTTCTCAACATTGATAAACAATAGATATTGAAATATAACTCAACAGAGATGGTACGGATTGATATGGAAAGAACGATATATGGTGAATGATCTAAACTTAGTTTCTTTCCTACTCAATCTTACTTAAGAAGTAGGGTTAGGTATTACCATGATACTCATGGTATGTGCAGATGAGATTAAGACATAGTTGTTAAATTCTTATTATTCATGTTATATCCTCAACTTGGTACTTATGAGTGATTATAATGAATACTATAATATGATCACCTAAGGATGAAATATAAATCATAATGTATCAGGGTTTAACTTTTATTACATTTGATCTACCCTTAGATCAAATCTCCCTGACCCAAAATAAGGTGTTAGCAAAGGTCATTTTGAAACTTATCGCAGTCAACTTGATGATCTACTCCTTATTCCATCAAGTTAAGAGAAGCTTCAATCACTTTGACAAGTTTTGTTCAAAAGTGTGAAAATTATTCAGATTTTCTATGCATGAATGCAATGCACACATCTGGGTTCAGCTTATTTCTAGGCTCTAATGTTGGGATGTTACAGTAGCCATACCACTCCTAGTTCTAATTCCATAAGCATGTTTATCTCCTGAGGCATTAACTAGCATATCCTTTTGTACCTTAGCAAGTTGATCAAGTTGGGTTTGAACCATTTGAAAGTGTTTACAAAGCATTTTAATATCATTAGAAGTTCTTTCCATAATATCTTTCAACTCATTGATAGCTCTAGAGTTTTCCAATAAATGATTCTGAACTTGTTTATTAAAATTACCTTGTTTAACAATAAAAATGTCAAGTTACTTTAAGCATTGATCAGGAGGCTTACTATAGGGAATATCACCTTCATCAAAGTGTTGGAGAGAGTGTACCTCAATAGTAGATGAGTGGGGAATTGGCTTAAATAATTCTTCTATAGGAGGTAGATTCTTCACATCTTCAGCTCTAATACCTTTCTCCTTAAGACACTTTTTAGATTTCTTCATCACTTCATCATTTAATGCAATAATTCCTCTCTTCTTTGGTGTTGGTGTTGGAATTCCTTTAGGAACATCTGGTTCAGGAGTAATAGGACCAGGTTTATTCAGCTCAGTTGAAGTCCAATCATCATAATTCTTGCTTATTTTTGCCATTAATTCTTCAGCATTTGTAGGAGTTCTTTTCCTGAAAACACAATCAGCAAAGCTATCTAGGTAGGTCCTAGAATCATCAATTAGTACATTATAATAAATATCAAGCAACTCATTCTTAGGTAATGGACATCCAGGATAAGCATGAATCAAGGCACAGAACCTTGTCCATGACTCAGGCAATTTCTCTTCTTCTCCCTGTTTAAAATCAAAAAGTCTCTGCAAAGCAGCATGTCTAGCACTGGGAGGAAAATATTTCTGGAAGAAAGAAGCAATCAAGCAATCAGGGCTATCAATGGAACCAGGAGGTAATCTATTAAACCAAGCCCTAGCTTCTCCTTTTAGTGAAAAAGGGAAGATCTTAGCAACAAAGTACTTGCGCATCTTAAAATCATCAGAGAATAAAGCACTCATAGTAGAAAGCTCATTCATATGAGCCACAACACTCTTCTTTTCAGTCCCACAGAAAGGTTCTTTCTCAACAATATCTAAATAAGACAAATCAAGAGAGAAATCATAATCTTTATCTTTAATATCTATGGGAGAAGTGGAAAACTTAGGATCAGAGGACAACTTAGGAATAATGGTGCGTCTAGCAAGGAGACTCTTAATAGCACTAGTACCATGTGTATTTCGGAACTCTTCAACAAAATCATCAGTGAGCTCAATGTAACCATCATTAATATCATAACTCTCACTAGCAGGTGATCTAAAAGGTGTAATAGTGTCTTCACTAGGAGTTTCGGTATTTCCTAGACTAGCCATAGTAGAATCTAGAAAAGGACCTAATGAACCACTCGCATCAAGCCCAGTAGAAGTAACATCATGAGTATCAAAAGCAGTTTCAGATTCAGCAGTAGTAGCAGTGTGTGTAGCATGTGTATGTAGTGGTGGTGTGACAAGCTTACTTATAACAGACGGTGAATCAAAAGCAGCAGAGGTGTTTAGGACTGTACCTCTTCTTGTAGTGGATGGTAAAATAGGGAACTTTTCGTCATGAGACTTCCCATGATGAAAGGAGTAGCAGTGAACAATAATAGATCCAAGTGAACTTACAAATAAAGTTATGCTCCACGGCAACGGCACCAGAAAATAGTCTTGATGATACACAAGTGTAGGGGATCGCAATAGTCTTCGCGGGTAGTATTACCCAATTTATTGATTCGACAGAAGGGGAGCCAAAGAATACTTGCAAGCCTTAACAACTGAGTTGTCAGTTCAGCTGCACCTGGAAATAGTTCTTGCTCACAGAAGTTTATCAATAGCAACAGTTTGGTAGTAGCAACAGCAGCAGTAACAACAAAAGTGAACAGTAGCAATAGCAACAGTAACGGTAACAGTAGGATTCGAGTGCGGTAGGCATAGGGATGGATGGACGAACGTTGCATGGACGAGTGTAAACATGTAACTTCAAGATCTAGGTCATTGCAGATAAATAATAACAAGCATCCAAGTACTAAACAATCCTAGGCATGTGCTCCAAATATATTCTTACGTGCTCGTAATGAGAACTTGCACAACATCTTCTGTCCAGCCAGCCTGTGGCAGCAGGGCCTCTAGGGAACTACTGGCAATTAAGGTGCTCCTTTTAATAAAGCACTGGAGCATTAACACTCCGTGAACACATGTGATCCTCACACCACAGCCATCCCCTCTGGTTGTCCCAATTATTGTCACTTTGAGGCCTTTTGATCCGGACAATGATATGTGTACACAACTTGCAGACAAGATCATAAACAATACTATCATAATGATTCAATAGTAAGTTCAGATCTGAGATCATGGCACTCGGGCCCTAGTGACAAGCATTAAGCACAACAAGTTGCAACAAAGTCAAATAGCACAAGAGATACTAGGCACTATGCCTTAACAATCATATTTGATTACATGATAGAACTCATCCAAACCCTACCATCCCCAAGCCTACAGCGGGGGATTACTCACTCATGGATGAGGGAAACATCGGTGATTTATGGAGATGCGTTGGTGATGACAATGGCGATGATCCTCTCCAAATCCCCCGTCCCGGCAGGGTGCCAGAACGGAGTTTCTGGATTTGAATCTTGGTTTCTGGTGGCGGAGGCGTAGCGGAACTCTTTCTGGAAAACTATAGAACCCCCCCTCGGTTTTTAGGTCGAAAGGCAGCTTATAGGTGCAGAGGGAGGCCGAGGGGGTGCCTGGGGTGGCTGCACCCCCTCCAGGCGCGACCAGTGGTGGGCCCGCGCCTGGGGTGGGTGTGGGCCCCCCAGGCCCCTCTCCGTCTCGTCTTCTGGCTCTGTGGATCTTCTGGTGAAATATAATTTTTGGCATATTTTTCAGGATTTTTCCTGATAGTTGATTTTCTGCACAAAAACAAGACACCAAGGTAATTCTGCTGAAAACAACGTCTGTCCGTGTTAGTTGTATCCAAATCACATAAGTTTAGAGGAGAAACATTAGCAAAGTGTTCGAGAAAGTAGATATGTTTTGGACGTATCACCTGCCCATACTTCTGGCCCGCCCGAGGGATAGTGCCACCAGCGCCAATATGATGCCTAGTAGTAGCCCGTATTGTTTTTCCACCTCACATGTCGTCTTCTGCATGTTGGAGAACAAGACACTGTTGAGCCACCCCTACCTCGACATTCGCTCCGCAAGAAAAATCAAGACACCCTCCACAACATATACCCGCTCTTTCTTATCCCCTCATCAACCCTAACCTTTCTTATTATCCTAGACCATCCTGAGGCTTCACTTCTTCTCCACTGTCACGATGTCGTCTCCGGCCACCCCGAGCCCAGCAGATGCCACCAGAAGCTTTGCCTCGACGTCGTCGTCCTTCCTAGATGATTCAATCATCCTAAGGCCTGGGAGATCATAGACACGGTCGTCTTAATTCCCCAACTTCAACTGCATGCATATCTTCGACAATTTCAGCTTCCACCAACCTTCTTTGTCCTCTTCGTCGCTTCCTACACCATCCAGGTGAGATAGCACACACCACTGACGTCTTCACGGTCTAGATCTCTCTCACTTTTGTCCCTCGGTGTTAACCCCCTTTGCGATGCCACTACACCTCGTTGTCGAGCATGCTCCGGTGACCAAGACTAGGCAACGCCTCTACTTCCTAGACTAGCGCAACGGGGAGATTATTCTGATATACTTTGTGAATCCCCCGACGCCCTCCTCCGCTACGCAGTCATCGGCCGTTGCGGTTGACTGGAGTCCCAGCTTCGCCAGCATGGACCAAGACGTGTTACCGGCCTCACTTGTCACCCCTTTGGCTAGCTAGCCTCGCGGTGGAAAACACCTCGTCAGATCCAGATATGTGTATATTTTGCCCTTAGGCTCGTGTCTTTTATGCTGTTAATTACCTATATGCCCCTACATCTTAAGCTATTAATTACACGTATGCCTCTGTAGCACAGTCTTGCAAAGAAGCCTTTATGTTTATACTGCTTAACCCGCAGAGGCCCCTGGATGCTTTTCCTTCCTATTAGTCCCTGGATTTGGAAACTTTCATAACTTTTCAACACAAACTCAAATGGAAATATTTTTAACATGAAACTTGCTAACAATTGTTCAAATATGAACTTTGTTTTCTGTGTTGAATACTTTAAAGTTTTGCCTCATATTACACAAACTTACATAATTCATAACTTTGAAGCCGTAACTCCAAATGAAAAATAGTTGTATGAAAAAAATAGAAAAATGCAAATAATCCGAATATAGAATTTCAATGCATCATTGACTAAGTTACATCATCACTTGTGTAGATTAATGCAAATTACATGCATATGGGGTATTTAATCCAATTGCAACTATTAATGAAATTGGTGGATACTAATGTGTATTTTGGATAGTTCATCATACAACTAAATTGGTTTTATAGTGAGTTGCATCCTAGTCTTCATCGGAATGGAAAAAATAAGTGTCACTCACATCTTGTTTAGATGAACATCTATAATTAGGTGATATGTACTAAGAGCAAGAATCCGCGTTCTAGAGTCATGTTTGTCCGCATATGTGAGTATATCAAACACGTTAAGCGCATGGAAGAAAACTATCACATAAAATTTAATAATTTAGTGGGTCCAAGGCGAATCAGAATAAATCATCTTTAAAAATTTATACTAAACACATTTACTTCCTATCAACTTATTGTCACCTAATATTAAAGAATCATTAACACTTCCTATAAAGTTTTGACCATCTTTTTTTTGTAACTATCGAGATGAACCAAATAAGTATGTTGGTAGTGTTAAACATGACGTTACAGTTGTAAAACTCAAATGTCTATCATTATAACCATGTGAAGGTTTAATTGGAACTATGTTTTGCATCAAATTATATTTTTCCATAATTTTAGTTTGAGACATTTTGCTGGATTAATTTTGTCGTCATCTAAACAGAACATAATTAAGAAGGATGGAAAAAATTGCATCCACCTATTGAATAAGTGGGCCGCTTAGAACTATTAAAGTATATCTTTATGCAATTTTGCCTATGTTAATATCTACTAATATCTTTATACAAGATTCTACTGCATTAATATAACAAATATCCTACTCGGGGTTCCATGTCCTAGCAATCCCCTGTTGGGAATATGCCCTAGAGGCAATCATGTATGATATTTCCCATTGTATTCATAAAGTTATTAAGTTGTCCTTGTATAAACATCTGATGTGTATCATTGAATATGTGATTCGGTTGTGGAACTATGCATTCATGTTGTTTGTACTAAATATCTTTGGTCATTGAGGTTGTGTTGGACACACAACTTAGACCAATGTAAAAGTTGGCTTGATGACTCGGTTCCACTTGTCATGGGCATGGAGATGCTATTCCAACTTACACAGATTCGGCTAAAGAGTTTAGCGAGTCGGATTGACCCATATTGAGGTACAACGAACAAGTTGTCATTTGTATATCTCAATCAATATAATCCTTAGACCTGAGGTTGTTGCATAGTCCGAGTTGAGGATCACCGACTTAGGTTCTGTCAAACGCTGATCCGTAACTGTCAGTTATAAAGGCAGGGTTCGGGTCGATTGAGAATCAAGCTGCGTGATGTGAATAACCAAGATGGGATTTTGCCCCTCCACTCGGAGAGATATTCTCTGGGCCCTCTCGTGAGATATGATTCGGAAAGCATGGCCATGCACGACTCGGTTAAGTGTTAACCGAGGCGATCGACTAAGAGTTAGTCGGGTGAATCACTTATCTCGGATCGAAAAGAGAGTCGGACTATTTAAGGGATGACAATTATTCGTCTATAGTCTGACAAGGTATATCGTGAGGCAAAAGGGACTCAGACGAAAGTCGCATTGGAAAGGCAAGTCGTCATGACTCTTTGGTACTTGGGAGTCGGCACGTTCTGCTAGGAGCCGCTACCGACTGATCGATTGAGAGTCGGACTCCAATCGTGTCCAAGTAGCCATGAGCCTGCGGGGTCACACACTTAAGAGCGGGAGCAAGTCCGGATTGGATCTGAACATGTAATCTGGTTGGGTTAGCCTAAACCGGATTAGGACTGAGTTAATGAGTTGGACTCACGGTGACTAGTGTTATATGGGCTTTAGTGAATGGGTCGCGCGAGCAGAGCCCACGTTCACTCCCTATATATAGTGGAGCACCATAACCCTGAAAAGGTTAATCGTTGTTCGGTTAGGTCATTTCATGTGTTGGAAACCCTAGCTCCACATCAGTCCTACCGTCGATACGAACCTAGCAGTTCGTCGCCGGTGCTCCTCCTTGTACGTGTGGATACCAGCAGAGGTGTTGTGCGATCAGCACCAGGACGATCGGATCGTGAGAACTGCACTGCATCAACTGACGCGCTTCATCAGTAATTCGCAACCGCGCGTCTAGTAGTAAACCTCGTGGCCTTCTACCTCAGCTAGATCTTGGGATTACCACGTTAGAGAAAAAAGTTTTGTTTTATCTCTGTGTGGCCCAACATCCCGCCGATGGTACTTCCGCGCCCAGCATACATATGGCGTGGCGCTCGCTCCAACTTTATCTCCATAGTCCAGAGACCAGACCAAAGCCACCTGCGTGCAATGATCAGTTCTGTCCGGTACATCAAAGTTGTGACTCAGTTTGTGTCTGGCTGTGTACGTGCGTGCATGCAGGATCGGCAGGTGGTGTCGAGAGCAAAGGCGCTGCACCAGGACAGCCCTGGCCTCGTCATGGGTTTTAACTTTCGACGCCTTCTTTCCTGGGGTACAAGATCCAGGTCCCTGGGATGGGCGAGCTCGGTGCTTATTTCTTCAGGGACATGAGCCTGGAGGACGACGTTGCTCTCTGCCTCTTGCGTGCTGCTCGAACGACGACATCATGTATATATGTGTACATACTTGTGTAAGTTGCTTAGATAAAGCTGTTTTTCTATACATTACCATGTAAATGAAATATATTCGTATTTCTTAGAAGAATGTGAATTGCAGTTGCTCGTATAGAATAAGCTGGTCCTTTGTTGCCACCTAGACTAGCATTTGTGGTACTCATTTTGAAGGATCGATGCGAAAGGATTTGCAGGCACGGTTGGTTTCATTGATCTTGTATCTTGGGGTACATAATTTTAGTCTTGTGACATACGCTAGTACGTTGGATGTGCATTACTGACATCGTATGTCGAAGAGGCAAAAGAAAAAAACGTGAATCAGGTGATATATGTACTGATTGACACCCGGCGGCACAACTCGGATTGACTGTTGGACACTTTTGGACTTGCAGTGAGAATCATCGCCCGGTCACACCAACCACGGCTCCCCGCATCTGGCTCGTCCATTTCGGATTTGAGATCTTTTTTTGGATAAGTTTCAAATTCAAAAACTTAGTACCCCTTATACGTGTATTTGTTGTTTTTATACTGATCGTATATAAGTTTCAACTTTGCACATGCATAACTACATCCGATATTTTCGAATCTTTGAAATAAGAAATACGATATTTTTTGCACCATACAAATATGGAATGTTTTTTACCTTTCTAGCAGGCTCTCCCTCCCCTTTGGAGCTCAGATGATTCTCGGTCCTAAAAAGTCACCCTAGCAAGTAGCCCCGGAGTGTACGTACACTGCGGACAGCGAAGATCAACTGTTTGCGTGCAAATATCTTCTCCGGAACATATATGACTATATGCACGGTGTCAAGGGACTTGATGACGAAAAGAAAAGACCTTATTTTTCGAAACTAACCGACCGAGATCGGAGAAAAGTCTTGCTAATCGTTTGTCACCAACATGCCCTTTCCATACATATCTTGTCTACAGAAATACCTATAGTTAGCTCAAATGTATTAAGAGTAAGATTCTGCTTACTAGAGTCTCGTTTGTCCGCTGATGTGGGTATATCAAACACGTTAAACGAATGGAAGATAACGATCACAGAAAATTCAATAGTTTAGTGGGTCCTATGTGAATCAGAAAAAATAATATTTAGAAATTTATACTAAACACATTTACTTCCTAACAACTTATTGTCACCAAATATTAAAGAATCATTAAATTGGTACAACACTTCCTATACAGTTTTGTAACCATCGAGATGAACCACATAAGTATGTTGGTAGTGTTAAACATGACATTACGATTGTAGAACTCAAATGTATATCATTATAATCATGTGAAGGTTTAACTACAACTCTGTTTTGCATCAAATTATATGTTTCCATAATTTTAGTCTAAGACATTTTGTTGAACTAATTTTGTCGTCATCTAAACATAACATAATTAAGAAGGATGAAAAAATTGCATCCACCTATTGAATAACTGGGCCTCTTAGAACTATTAAAATATATATCTATGCAATTCTGCCTATGTTAATATCTACTAATATCTGTATACAGGATTCTACTGCATGAATATAACAAATATCCTACTCAGGGTTCCATGTCCTAGCAATCCCCGCCGATGGTACTTCCGCGCCCAGCATATATATGGCATGGCGCTCGCTTCAACTCTATCTACATACACTAGTAGAAAACAGGACACTAGTCCCGGTTTATAAGAGGCTTTAGTCCCGGATTGCAATCCGGGACTAACGTATCGGGACTAAAGGTTAGGCCTTTAGTCCTGGTTCTGTTAAAAACCGGGACTAGATTGTCTCCACGTGGCCGTTCTGTGCGCGCTGGGCTGGAGGATATTTAGTCCTGGTTCGTAACACGAACCGAGAGTAAAGTTCTTCTGCCGCGGCAGCATTTTGCACCAAACTGCTGCCGCGGCAGGAGGTGGGGTTTTAGGGTTTTAGGGTTTTCTTTTTTGTGTTTGGTTATTTTCCATTTTGTGTTTTCATATGCATATTATTCTACGCTACTACATGTTGTATACATTGATGCATATATAATATAATTTCACTCACGGTAACATAAATACATATAAATATATATACAACCGAGACTAGAGCTCGTCTAATTGATTTACACCAAGATCATCATTACAACAGATACTGTCCTTTTGTGTCTATCCACGATTACACGAAGGTCTATCTACGTTGTACTCTCCTTTTGAGTTTATGACGTCCCTGAGCAAAAATCCCGACAACTCCTCTTGAATTGCTAGTAGGCGTTCATGTGGTAGGAGTTTATCCCGCATCGCATCCAACTATATATAAAGAAGTAGATCATTATGAATGGAACTCAAGAAGAACTATGGTATAGAATAAATTGCGAATATATTGTTTACGTACTTGAAGAAAGTCTGTGCCCTGCTCCATACACACACGAATGAACTCACATACGTAATATCCACATAAATTAGTCCCATGTGGCTGCGTCGCACACTTTTCGATCGAGAATATAATTCAATCAGATAATAATCAAGCATGATAATTGTAAGAATGATAATTGTAATATCCATATAAATTAGTCCCCTAGCTCTCGTACTACTTACCGGGACCGTACGAAAAGTGAGCTCCTCACGCCATTCACCCTGAACCTCCTTCGTGAACCTTTTCCAAACCCTGTCCGGCAAAAAAGAAATAAATGAGTTATTAATTAGTTTACATCTCAAAGAATGAACGAAAGAGACAGATATAGTGATTGAAATTACTTTTGGAGGCAATCAATTATGCTGCGGTAGTCTTCCATCGGCTTCTTTAACGAGTCCGAGATTTCAACTTTTGCACGGTCAACTTTCACATCCAACTATATAGTCCAGAGACCAGACCAAAGCCACTTGCGTTGTAACACCCTCGCCTGATAAGGCTGAGTTCATGTGTATAGTGACAATCCCTGGATCGTTTCACTGGCACACACAGTACAGATGAATACCAAAGAATTTAATAGTGCATCATAAATAATGAATTGATCCAGAATTTGTAATCAATACAATAATGCTTAGCTCAAGGCTAGCTCAATATCAAATAGCATACGGAAGCATAAACAATTGATAGGATCCATCTTTAATTGTGCCACAGGCGAATAACTGTTGAGTGGTGTATCACGACCTATTTGATCACTCAGAATCAGAAACATAACCTGCAACATAAAACGTAGCAGCCCCGAAGGGTCAATACTTGGAATGTATGGCAAGTAGAGCTATAAAGGAGACAGTAAACCTAGCATCTACATGCTTATTTGGCAAGTGGGGTTGTGGCTAGCTTGCATTTGCAAACATCTTTGTCCTACTTTCATAAACAGTTTTTGATTTTCTTTGAAAAGATCCCAATTAAGTTAACCCATCAATATTAAAGCAATTAGGAAATTAGAATGAGCGAGAAACATGTCATGAACTCAATATCAAACAACTCAGATGTCCATAACCGGGGACACGACTAATCGATTAGTTTATACACCCTGGAGGGGTTAGTACACTTTACCCATGTGACTTGGCCAGCCCAGCTCGTACCACCACTCTAATATTGGGTGATGATAGGGAGGAGTCCAAGAAGGGACCATTTGGGAAGTAGCTCCCCCAACCCGACACGCATCGTACCAACCTACCAAAAATCTACATCTCTGGATACGTGGGTTCGAGTTACCACAACCTACTAAGTCCAACCAACCGCCCATTTCATTATTGGCACATGGTTGTACACATAAGCTACCAAATAAAGAAGCCAATCATTTTCTCTTGATACCTAGGTGCCTTTTCGCAATGGTACCACCAAAAAATGTCAATCCCATCACACCCAGGAGATTCATTGATTAAGTTGTTTTTAGTTTTCACAAACCAACACTTTTAGAAACAACTTTCAGTGATGTAACCCAGCCCTCGTTCATCATAGCACGGCTAAGCACATCTACCAATGGTGGCTCATCTACAAGAGATCTCTACCACATAATAGGACATAGCATAACAATAGTACTTTCCTACACATGCATCTACAAAATACACCACAATGCATTGAAAATAGTAGGACAATAATCATGATCAAATTAGCATCTACTTGCCTTGGTAGTTGGTGAAGTCGTTCAAGCACTCGCTGCAATCACACACGTTGCACTCCTCGCAATCTATCGATCAAACAATTTCATACAACATAAATAATAGCACATAGAGATCAAACAAATGCAACAAATGATAATGAAGTATGTGATGCATGCAAGAAACCAATTAGTGCAATGGAGTATTTGTTATTAATAATTACTTGTTAATATAGGGATTTTAATAGTTCTGTTGTAACGCATGTTCTAATTGTCGAATTAAATTTAGACCTTAAGTGTACTGGATAGAGGACGTTAATACAAACCAGTAGGCGTTGGATTCACCCTAATCGGAGTTATAGATCTTTTTAAATAATTATAATGCTCCTGACACTATAGGTACTGTACACCTATAATTTTAATTCAGAAACTGGTTCTACTCTTTCTTGTGATTCCAGGGACATATTACTTGCAATTTTCTGAATAGTATTTATTTTCTTATGAATTTATTACTCGAAAATGGGTACTAGCTTGTTTAAATATCTACAGAATAACCTTAGAGTATTTGCCTGAACCAAATGCGTATTGATGATCTACTTGGAACTAGCTTTCCATCGGTATATTATTTATATTTTTGTGATAGACAAATAATTTACTATAGATTTAATGATCTAAAAATACATTTAACACTAATTAAATCATTACAGTAAATATGTATTGCAAAGATTCGATCTAACCTGACATTATTAATCTACATTAGATTATATTTCTTTTGACATATTGTTCATATTTTTTGGAGTTACTGATAATTTTCTATGAATTTATTAACCTAAAAGACCATTAAAATTAATTAAATTACTACAGTAAACGCATACTGTAAATGTTACATCTAATGCCATATTATCATTCTACACGTTTTTCTGAATCCATTGATATATAATTTGCTATTTTTGGATCTACGAATCTTTTTATATGATTTTTGCAAATTTACACAATTTCCTACAATTTAAATTCAATTTCAAATCTACAGGGAATATGCCAGGGAATATTCTTCGCTGACTGGGCGTTGTGCTGACCTGGCAGATGATGTGGCAACGACCACATGGCGTGATCGGGTTGGGCGGTACCGCTTCATAGTTAGATTTAATCCTGGTCGTTGGGTTGGGATCCAATGGCTAGAAGAGAAGATCGGCTCGATTTTGGTTCATAATAGATAAGAAAGAGATCTGTGTTAAAGAGATAAATCCGTATATCAAATCGATAAACTTGCAACATGAAAGTTGTAGAGAATAATTAGTGCTACCTTTTCACCAAAGGAATTTGGATTTGAAAAAACGAGCGCGAGTAGATCTTGGATTAACACCGTCATATCTAAAATATTGCGGTGCGAAATTCTCCGCCTGTGGTGGATGAAAAGAGGTGAGGTTTATCGAGATTGAAAGATTTCGACGAGATCTACAACTTGCGTGTTTTGGCCGAAGACAAATGATGAAGTCTAGATGGGTGAATAAACCAAATAAGATTCGGATATGTGTAGATTCGGGATTTCGAGAAGGGAAACTCATACAGTTGTGGCTCCACGGGTTTATATGGATTCAAGCAATATAAGTTTTGTATTTATGATTCTATCATGTCTGTGTTGTTTGTGATCTTGCATGCTCTCCGTTGTTAGTAGCTATCTTGGCCAAGTAGTTGCTAGTGACTCCAAGAGAGGGTATTTATGCTCGATAGTGGGTTCATGCCTCTAGTTTCCAAGGGAAGTGACATAAATCTCTTCGGTTGCAGATGTGTTGTTTCCACTAGGGAGAAAACAACGGTCTCTTGTTCATGGAACATGTGGACTGTTTACCTTACACACTTTGCTTAAAGCAGTTGTTTGTTGCTTGCAACTTAATACTGTAGGGGGTTCGGATGATAACCTGAAGGTGGACTTCTAGTCATAGATGCAGTTGGATTATGGTCTATGTATATTGTTGTATTGCCCAATCAACTTCATAGGATCTTTCTGGCTAGTAATTGCATTGTTATGCCTTGCTCAGTTCCTGTCAATTGCCCCGCTGTAATTTGTTTACCCTTCATGCCATGTTGTTTATCTAAGGAGAGCACCTCTAGTGAACTATGGACCCCGGTCCAATCTTTACCATTGATACATCTTCCATTGTTACTTGTTTACTTGCTGCAAACCATTACCTTCCACACCATACGTTTAATCCTTTGTTACAGCAAAGCGGTGAGCTTGACAACCTCACTGATTCGTTAGGGCAAACTCTTGAGTTTGTGTTGTGCAGGTCTCCACGTTGTTTGTAACACCTGTGTGACATTTCCTTCCTACTTCTGGTTCGTTAACCTCGGTCTCTACTGAGGGAAGACTTGATGCTTGCTATTTCACACCTTGATCTTGGGGTTTCCAACGAACCGCTTCCATCAAACACCAGGCGCCATCAAGCTTTCCGGTGCTGTTACTAGGGAATCTACTTCAACCTCTTCCACCTCGTCAAGCGCTATCAACAAGTTTTCCGGCGCCGTTGCCGGGGAGGCTAAGGACGTCTTCACCAGGAGAGTCCTTCACTTCCTTTCTCTTTACTTTGTTTTTAGTTTGCTTTGTTTCTTTTGCTTGGTTTTGTTTGCCTCTTTCCAAAAAACCCAAAAAAAAATAGTCTAGTTTGGTTTGCTTGCTTTATTCAAAAACACACAAAAAAAGTTCCTACTCTAGTTGTTGGTCTGTTGCCTTGCTTAATCATGCTTTCTATCAATGGATGGTTTCTTTGAAACTAGTTCTTATTGGCAAGGTGCGTTCACGGAAGAACAAAAGTATTATTATAAGGAACACCGTTTGTCACAAAAAGGGAAACACTTATGGGAACAAATTGATAAGTTGAATACTATTGCTAGAGACGTGTGCTCTACTTATAATGTTACTTATTGCTTTGATAAGTCTTGTTGCTATAGGAGGTATAAACACCTGCCTTTTCAATGTGAGTATGATGATAATGTTACCATATCTTCTTATGTTAAGGGAAATTATGACTTTTATGATGTGGAACAAATTGAAGAATTTATTGCTTTCAAGGATACATTTCAACTTGCTAGTTTGCTTGAAAATACTGATGATGCACCTTATGAACATGAGGTTTA
Organism: Avena sativa; assembly: GCA_916181665.1. Taxonomy (NCBI): domain Eukaryota; kingdom Viridiplantae; phylum Streptophyta; class Magnoliopsida; order Poales; family Poaceae; genus Avena; species Avena sativa. Next base: position 14,961,695 of record OV702286.1, on the reverse strand, counting down.
TGAGATACTAAAATTCTGCTTTGATAATTACAAGGAAGCAAATGGCTATATTCTTGAATATTTTAATAGATCCTTTCCACAGATGGAAGAGACTAATGCCTTCCAGGAGCCGATGGAAGAATAAATTGTTGGAATTGGAAGCTCATTAGATGAAAAATAGGAGAGTGATGAACAAAAGGAGGAAGAATGGATCTACCCATGCCTACCTTCTAATGAGAGTAACTCTTTACCTCTTATATTATTTTATTGTCCCCCATGCTTGCCAAAGAAGGACTGCTATGTTCCCGTGGATCCTTTTGAAATATCTACTTTGGATAGAACCTGTGAAGGTTTTAATCCCACCATTTTTGAGCTTGATAGAAATTATGTGTTTGTAGATCATTAAAAGCCTGCTTTATGTGATAGTTATATTGTTGAGTTTATTCATGATGCTACTGAAAGTTATTATGAGAGAGGGAAACATGGTCTTAGGTATCTCAACAATATTAAGTTTCCCCTCTTCATGTTGAAAATCTTGAAGTTGCACTTGTTTTGTTTTCCCATTCTTGTTACTATGTGCTTCTTTGATTTATTTTATTACAAGATTCCTTTGAATAGGAAGTGGGTTAGACTTAAATGTGTTTTGAATTTTCTTCTTGATGCTCTCTTTGACTTCAATTCATAATTCTTATGAGAGCATCTTCTCAAACTTTATGTGCCTAACTTAAAGGCGTTAAAGAAAAGTACTTGTTGGGAGATAACCCAAGAGTTTCCTTGAGTCTTGGAAGTTATTACTACTGTTATGACCTCTCCTTATCCTTTTTGTTTGCTTTTTGTGCCAAGAATAACCTCTAATGAGAGGGAACTAAGATTTGGGGAGTTGCTGTCCAGAAACAGATTTCTGTCCTCCACCAAAAAAATTCTTGAGGAGGATCTGTAACTCGGATTGAGCTCACAATTTACGAATAAATCCCCCAGTATGTTGGATAACTTTCGTTAGCTCAACACTTTTTGATTTGAGCAACAGAAGATGTTCGAAAAAATTCGTTTCTACCTGCTGCTCTGTTTTGACAGATTTCTGCCATTATTTGCATTTGCTTCTTATTGATTCCTTTTTGAGCTCTCTTCAGGTAAATTGAGTTTCTTTGAAGGAGTTACTTCAGTAGCTTGTGTTTTTAGTGAAAATCCTTACCGTTCCAAAGTTTTTCCAGTGGTCTAATATCTTTTGAATAAGCTAATATTGCTAATGAAGATTGTGTGGAGTTTTGTATGAAGGAAAAATTTCAGGTGTAGAGAGAGAATGATGCAATGAGATGAAGAATGGACAAAAGCTTAAGTTTGGGGGTACCACCATGGTGTCACCCCAAGAAATATCCAAGAGGTACAAGCGTCAAAGCTTGGGGATGCCCAAGGCATCCCCTTCTTCATCAATAAAAAGCTCAGGTCTGTCTAGACACTTCACTTTTATTGTTTCATGCACAGTTGTGTTGTTCTTGGAGCGTCTTAGTTTTCGTTTGCTTTGCTTAGGTTGTTTAGTTTGCTTGAATAAAGTAGTTTTGACCCCCGTTCTCGCTGTGTTGTTTTGCAAATAAGTTTGCTTGGTGTTTGGAAAGGAGTAGTAAGTTCTTGCTTGAAGTGCAAGAGGAGCTTGCATTGACTGTGACTTAAACTTTAGCATGATATGCTAGGTGTTGTTTTTGCATTATTCTTAGTGACTATTGTTGTAGCATGTATTGTTCCAAACAATTGGGATTGCTTAGTGTGCCTTGAAGAAATTATGCATTGTTTTAGCATGCAAAAGCATAGTATTGTGGTATTCTCCTTCGATGTTTTGCTTGGGTTGACTTGGCACATGCTTACACCATGTTATGACTATGACAAGTCACCATTATCCTCTATGATCATTTAGTCCTTGACTTGTAGTACCACTCTTTGCTTTGATTAGTTTGCTTTGTTGCATTGCATAATTATGGCCATTATTGCTCCCTTAGTTGGTTGCTCCCAGTCTTTTGCTAGCCTCCACTTGTATGAGTAAGTTCTACTCATGCTTTCAACTCCCAAGAAACCAAGTTATTCCAAAGTGTCCACTATAAACTCCTATGCATGGTGTGTTACACCATTCCAAGTATATTCTTGTTTTCAACTATCTTCCAATTAAAAACTATTTTGTTATGTGAAAACTTAGTGATTAAAGCCCTCACAAACTTGATGGCACACTTTATTCTTTGCCCCTAATAAACTTGAACCATTGAGGAAACTTTGTTGTATATGCTTGCACTTATAAGTTGGGATTAGCAGAACCGTGCTGTCACGGGGAATGTTTTCAACATTGCACTTGTACTTTTTGTACTCCGTTGATATCATGCTATTTTGTCTATGGATGTTACCGGTGTGAAATGAAGTGGGAACTTGTAAGTTCATGGAGTTTGTATTCTGTGTTAGAGAAACGCCTGGGCCGCTAGCCTAAGCCATGCCTAATCATGGTGGAAACTTGCAGCATCACCATAGTGACATCTATGAAGCATTCTTCTTATTAAAAAAAGACACATTGAGAAAAGAGGAAAGAGAGAAAAAAGCACCATATTACCATGGTACATAAGAAGAATTGCTGAGATGCTCATTGTCTGCTTGCCTTGTCATTTTGGTTATGGGAAAGCTCATGTACCATGTGCAAGGGGTACCCCGTTTGCGGTTCTCAATGATATGCAAATACTTAAAGTGACAAGAACTTGCATGGGCCCTAAGTTGAGTATCCATGAGGTGTAGCCCTCATAGTCAAGGGACTTGAGATTGCCAACTTATAATTTGTCAAGCATATACTCCAGCTTTGCCACTTTAACCTTAACCACTTCAAGATGCTTATGATATGGGAAATGAGGGCTGAAAGCTAACAAGAACCATAATTTTTGGAAGCTCTTTTTGAAACTTGTAATCCCTGCTTCCTTTACAAAAAGGCCTTTCTTCCACCATTATTGAGTCTCCACCTTCCACCTTTAGGCACCATTAAGAGAGCATAGTTGTCATTCTGTGTGCAGTGTTCCAAAGCTTATTAATTGATGCATATTGTGTTATTACTTGTTCATGTTGCTATTTGTTTCTAGTCACCCTTGTGAACTTTGCAGGTGTCCCATGCATTATATTGCTACTCTATGAGGGACAAGCTGATTGCCACTATGCTATGTTTTCTGCATGTGAAACAAACAAACGTTTTTCAATACATATTATTCATGATCTTTGTTTATAGCTTGCCATGTTGCATGCATAGTTACTATGTCCTATTGTTAGAACTCCATCTTTCATGCACATGTTTGGAGTTCTTTAATCCCAGCTTTCAATGTTTGCAAATGGTTGGATCTTTATTGTGAGGGTGCATGTCACCTCAAAAATTATTCTGTTTATCACTTACCTACTCGAGGATGAGCAGGAGTTAAGCTTGGGGATGCTGATACGTTGGAAACGTATCTATAATTTTTGATGATCCATGCTTGTTTTGTATCTACTTTGCTTTACTTGTCTACACTTTGAGGTGCTTTTCACATGTTTTCTGGTACTAACCTATTAACAAGTTGCAACAGTGCCAGATGCCTGTTTTCTGCTGTTTTTGGTTTTAGAAAAGTTAGTAAAGAAATATTCTCGGAATAGGACAGGACGAAGGAAAAAGTGAATAACTTTCTGTGTGGAACAAGAAGTCCATAGGAGAGACGAGGAGGTCGTCCAGGGGGGCCAGACCCACCCTAGGCACGGTTGGGCCCTACCCCGCACCTGGGTAGGGTTTTCCCACCCTGGCGGCCGCCTCGGTCTCCCCCTTCGCCTATAAGAAGCCCCTGATGCAGAAACTCTCAGAACTCGATCAGAAATCCACGAAATCGTCTGTAGCCGCCGCCACCATCGTCCCTAGATCGGAGGGATCTGAAGCTCTTCCCGGCACCCTGCCAGAGGGGAGATCATCCCGGAGGCCTTCTCTCCGGTATGATTCGTGAGTAGTTCCACCTTGGACTATGGGTCCATATAGTAGCTGGATGGTTGTATCTCCTCCTTTGTGCTTTCATGTATAGATCTTGTGAGCTCCGTTCATGATCAAGATCTAATCTATTTGTAACCATGCATGTTGTGTTTGCGGGGATCCGATGGATATTGAGATTATTATGTTGGTTTGATTAATGGTTCTATCTTTATGATTCTATCATGTCTGTGTTGTTTGTGATCTTGCATGCTCTCCGTTGCTAGTGGTTATCTTGGCCAAGTAGTTGCTAGTGACTCTAAGAGGGAGTATTTATGCTCAATAGTGGGTTCATGCCTCTACTTTCCAAGGGAAGTGACAATAATCTCTTCGGTTGTAGATGTGTTGTTGCTACTAGGGAGAAAACAACGATCTCTTGTTCATGGAACATGTGGACTATTTACCTTACACACTTTGCTTAAAGCAGTTGTCTGTTGCTTGCAACTTAATACTGGAGGGGGTTCGGATGATAACCTGAAGGTGGACTTATAGTCATAGATGCAGTTGGATTACGGTCTATGTATATTGTTGTATTGCCCAATCAACTTCATAGGATCTTTCTGGCTAGTAATTGCATTGTTATGCCTTGCTCAGTTCCTGTCAATTACCCCGATGTAATTTGTTTACCCTTCATGCCATGTTGTTTATCTAAGGAGGGCACCTCTAGTGAACTATGGACCCCGGCCAATCTTTACCATATATACATCTTCCATTGTTACTTGTTTACTTGCTGCAAACCATTACCTTCCACACCATACGTTTCTTTGTTACAGCAAACCGGTGAGCTTGACAACCCCACTGATTCGTTGGGGCAAAGTCTTGAGTTTGTGTTGTGCAGGTCTCCATGTTGTTTGCAACACCTGTGTGATGTTTCCTTCCTCCTTCTGGTTCGATAACCTCGGTCTCTACTCAGGGAAGACTTGCTGCTTGCTGCTTCACACCTTGCTCTTGGGTTTTCCAACGAAGCGCTTCCACGTCAAACACCAGGCGCCATCAAGCTTTCTGGTTTCGTTACTGGGGAATCTACTTCAACCTCTTCCACCTCGTCAAGCGCTATCAACAAGTAAACAAGTTACAGCGGAAGATGTATCAATGGTAAAGATTGGACCGGAGTCCAGAGTTCACTATAGGTGCTCTCCTTAGATAAACAACATTGCATGAAGGGTAAACAAATTACAGCAGGGCAATTGACAGGAACTGAGCAAGGCATAACAATGCAATTACTAGTCAGAAAGATCCTATGAGATTCGATTGGGCAATACAACAAGATACATAGACCGCCATCCAACTGCATCTATGACTAGAAGTCCACCTTCAGGTTATCATCCGAACCCCCTCCAGTATTAAGTTGCAAGCAATAGACAACTGTTTTAAGCAAGGTGTGTAAGGTAAACAGTCCACATGTTCCATGAACAAGATACCGTTGTTTTCTCCCTAGAAGCAACAACACATCTACAACCGAATAGATTTCTGTCACTTCCCTTGGAAACTAGAGGCGTGAACCCACTATCGAGCATAAATACCCCCTCTTGGAATCACTAGCAACTACTTGGCCAAGATAGCTACTAACAACGGAGATCATGCAAGATCACAAACAACACAGACATGATAGAATCATAAAGACAAAACCATTAATCAAACCAACATAATAATCTCAATATCCATCGGATCCCCGCAAACACAACATGCATGATTACAGATAGATTAGATCTTGATCATGAACGGAGCTCACAAGATCTATACATGAAAGCACAAAGGAGGAGATACAACCATCTAGCTACTACATGGACCCATAGTCCAAGGTGGAACTACTCACACATCATACCGGAGAGAAGGCCTCCGGGATGATCTCCCCTCCGGCAGGGTGCCGGGAAGAACTTTAGATCCCCCTGATCTAGGGACGATGGTGGCGGCGCCTACAGACTCGGTTTCGTGGATATTTGATCGGGTACTCAGGGTTTCTACACCGGGGGCTTCTTATAGGCGAAAGGGGAGACCGAGGAGGCGGCCAGGGTCACCAAACCCTAGCCAGGCGTGGGGCTAGGCCCACCCGCGCTTGGGGTGGGTCTGGCCCCCCTGGCTGGCCCCTCCGGCTCTCCTCTGGACTTCTTGTTCCCCACGGAAAGTGGTTGACTTTGATGTTTGTCTCGTCCAATTCCGAGAATATTTCTTTACTAACTTTTTTGAAACCAAAAACAGCAGAAAACAGGCATCTGACACTGTTGCAACTTGTTAATAGGTTAGTACCAAAAAACATGTAAAAAACACCTCAAAGTGTGGACAAGTAAAGTGTAACATCCCAACATTTAGGAACTAACGAAGGGTATATTTAGGAATTTGAATTGTTGCATACATTCATCTGTGAAAATCTGGGTAAATTTTTCGCCAAATAGAAACCTAAAGTGATCAAAGTTTCTTTCATACTTTGAGATTAGGTATAGTCTTCAAGGATCATTGTTATAGACTTTGATATGATCTTTGTGGACTTATGTTTTTTGAGAAATGAAATTTGAATTTAAAACTTGAGTGTTTGAATTATAATTCAAAAGGATTTTTGAATGATGTTTGAATCTTTGATTTTATTAAGAGTTAACCAATAATAACTCACATTTTATATAAAGAGAGCAATTAAGAATATGAATATCCATTTCATAATTGTATTCAATAAATAAGTTACAAAAATGTAACTTATGAGAATCATCCACAATCTTTACAATATCAATAAATAAAGAATAATATTTCTTTATTGATGATAGTACAATCTTTATTACAAAGGAATAAAATAAAGAGTACAAAAGAATAAATTAAAGATTACAATTGAATATGAGAGTTATTACAAGTGACTAATCTATAAAGAAAAATAAAAATCCTAAACTAAAGTCTTGATCTTCAAATCTGGTACCTGCAAAATAAAAATAAACTTAAAAGAAAAAGAAGGTTAGGATGAGAATTATGTTTACTCTCAGAAGTTGACAGTGAAGTGCACTGTTCACTTTTTCATCATTGAATTTCTAAGGGGAAGTTTCACCAATATGAAAGAATGCATCTTTCATAATTTTAATCCAAAAGTCAAATCACAGCAAGGAGGGGCAAGTTTCACCAGCCAAGTAGGAGTAACCAGATGAAAGTAACTCTCAGATTCTAAACATATCCACATCTGTGCAGCAGGCACACAAGCAGCACACACACACCAAACTGCATGGTGTGTGTTGTCAACACCACAGCAGCAGCATAACCAAACAAAACCATCCACACAACCGTGGAAAACCAATCCCCACACCATTCCATTGCTTTTACACACCAAGCACAGCAGTCAGCAGCTAAACCAAGCCAAAGTCAAGCTAGATCAAACCAACCAAAGCCCAGGAACACATCACCAAGATGGTGACATAAGGAGGGGGTAGATCAGGTGAATAGCAAGACCAAGATCAAGCCATCAGGATCAGGAGATGATGGGCTAGATCAAGGACAAGCCAGGAGCTGGAAATACCAGGGGAGCACCAGATCAAGCTACCACAAGATCAACCACTAGCAACAACAACATCAAGTGACAGTGGTGAGTAAATAGACCATCAAATGATCTATCTGTCTAAGATTAGACAAACATACATGATCTAATTTTTATTCAAACTCTCAGAAAGCACCCAAGTGGGGTGAATCCATCACTGAGGTTTTAAACTCTAAAAGCAAACAAAAAAGTATAAGGATCCAACTAAATCTCAGAACAACATCATTGATTTAGCTATCAAGCTATATTTCAATTCAAGAATGAACATAGCTAAGATTTAAACTTATAGGAACATCTCTAAGACAAGAGTAGCACCTTAGAATTTAATCTTATGGATCTATATAAGTTATCAAGCTTACAAGCATCTTTTCCCAACTTTGATTCAAGCAATAGTAGCTGGTATCACTACCAGAATTAATCCATGTGAATCAACAAGATAGAGGTCTAAATCCCTAAACCTCAGACCAACATCATTGGTTCTAGGGAAATAAGGAAAGACGATTTCACTTATCTATCATGCCAAGCCAAATCTTAAGCTTGAATAAAACCACACCAAGTAAAAGAATCTAGACTTGTGTGCCATACAAGGATGGTGTCACAAGAACAGTTCTAAACTAAGCAGGTTAAGCATCCAATGTTTACAGATACAATCAATCAATTATAAATCATTTTCCTGTTTTTAAACACAGGAATCATAAACAGGATATTCATATATATATATGTCTTCATAGAAAGAGATCATTTTGATCTCAATTTATACATGAATTCTCAAGCTAACAGAACTAAGATAATGACTTCATCACACCATACTCACTGTCATTAACCAAGTAATGACGGTGGTAAGTTATCAAAACCACTAGCTTTACCAAGTATTGTTTCCAGAACAACTTTACCATCTAAATCATATGAAATTTAACCATGGAATCATCAGCAGTAAACCACTAGAATCACCACAGTTAATCATCAGCAGTAAGCCACAGCTAGTCACCACTTAACAGATTCAGGGATCATCAACACAGGATCCAATTCATCAGTATCTAATCAACAGCAGGGTATGAACCCTAAACAGAACCATGAACCCTAATCAGGACAAGACAGTAACTAGGAAGATCACCACCAAACATCTAGCATAGGATGGCCTAGTACAGAGTAGCACGAGAGGAGAGGAAGCACTCACCAAAGGTCCTCGCTGGAGAATAGAAGAGGAAGCAGAGGGGCCGACGACCATGGCGGAATAGGGAGCACCCCAAAGGGGGCGCTGCAAACCATACAACGCCATGGCGGAGACCATAGCCATGCTTGGGGGCGACGAGCATCACCACGGCGCACGACAGCAGCGGCGGCGTGAGGATCAACGCCAACCCCAAACCCTAGGGTTCGGGACGGCATCGATCTGGCCATAGAAGCGCTCCCTGTCCAAATCTAGTTGGACATGAGGGAAGAGCGGGGTCGACAACCTCTTCCTGCACCACGGCGGCGGCCAGAGCGGTCCACAACGGCGGGAATCGCCGGCGGCGACACCACTGACCACGGAGTCGGGGAAGGAGAAGGAGAGAAGTGAGCTCGAGAGAGAAGACAGCGAGTGAGTTGGGCTGGGTGGGCCAAAAACCCTTTGGGTGCTGTTTTGACCTTGCCCTACTAGGCCACAAGGGCCCAATAAACCCAAAAGGCCAGCCTAAATCATTTAGAGCCTGTTTTAATAAATAGGAAAATACCAAAATGCCCCTGAACTTAATTAAATTCTAGAAAATAAAATAAAAGTCCAAAAATTATAAATAAAATATTTTTGGATTCACAATAATCCAAACTATCTAAATAAATTAAGAGATATCATTTTAGACATATAAATTTCATTAAGAATTTTGTAATTTATATATTCTTTATGAAATTTTATAAAATTATTGAAAGATGATAAAAATAAATAAAAATCAATTTCATTATATATTAATATTGTAGTATTTTAGAAAAATTCTAAACAAATATTAATATTTTTTTTTTGATATTTAAGTGATAATTCTTAAAGGAATTATTAAATAAATAAAATTCAAATAAAAGGGAAATAAAACAAAATAATACAATATTCTATTATAAATATTAAAAAATAATATTTATAAACCCTTTATTATTAAAAAAGAATTTTTATAATAATGGGGAGAATGCATATCAAGTTAAATGATGCATTACATTACTTTGCATAATCATTTTGCTTCTTTAAATATTGTCCTTACCGGGCAATAATGATGTTTTTGTAGACATAGAAGCTCAAGGTCCAGTGCAAGCATCAGACTTCACTATCTTGCCATCACAAGGTAAGTTCGTCACTTTCTCATATCCTTTGAAGAGTCTTTATCAAATTATTTGCAAATAGTGTGTTATCATATATACTCTAAAGAAAGAAAATATTATTTTCACAAATAAAGAAATCATAGATATAATCCTAAGTGATGATATACTGGAGCAATAGAACTTAGGGTTCTATTTGCAACAATGATGATCAATTAGGGACTTAATAACCCCTGACATCAGTTATTCTAGCGTCGTATATTACGCGTTAGCCATGAGATTTGGAATGGGACGGAGAAGTCAGCTGTATCTTCTTCCTCTCGCATGAAGCCGGATGTGCAGGCCGTGGTTGTTATCCTCGTAGCGTGCATATTAATTGGTAATTCGTAGAGGATATGCAGCATATGGGTGGGAACCCTCATCGTCCCACGATAGTTCTGGCATCTAACGGTTTGTACAAACCATTGCCGTAATTCATTATGTGGGCATGGTGTACACCAAGGAGGCATGCGAGGTCACGAAGGGGGCAGTGATTGGCTTGGACCAACTACCGGGCCCCACATCATGGAATTGTGTACGGGAAAGTACGCCCGGTTGTGCAACAAGAAGTTGATCTCTCATGGGTAAAGTAACGCACCTCTGCAGAGTGTAAGAATTGTAACTTGTTACTCCCTGTTCCGGGAAGGAGCTACAAACGCGGCAGGAAAGGAACTCTATGAAAGTTCTGGTCAACCTGTGAAGGCCGATGGTCATAGATTTTTATAATAAAATCCATCTTTGAAGAAAGATATACAAAAATTGCATAGTGCCAAGGATTTATAATCTGAGGTGGTAGTTAGAGCATCAAACTTTCCACCTTGCATATAATGAACTTGTTGGGTAACGCTGTTACTCATCCTTTCCTTTGATCCCTTGCTTAGACTCTGAGGATCCCAAAGACGTGCCAATGTATGCAGCCGAATGTCAAGAAGATGTGTTCTACGAGGAGCCTGACCTGTCAGGAGGTGTTGAAGGAGTGGATTACGAAATCCGCTATGGTGTTGATGATAACGAGTCCAACTAAGTATCCTAGTTAGTAGTAACCAACGAAGCCGAGCAGCATGAACTCTATAGAATAAGTTGTTGAGCTCAACTCCTAGTCGGAGTTGCTACTTTTAAATTCCGCTGAAACACTTTATATTTTGGTTTATAAGTTGAAACATTTTGAAGTCGAGAACTTATGGTATTGTAATAATAATAATGTGTGAATGTTTGTAATATGGACCTGCAATGTTTTTGTTGTACCACTCTGAGGGATATGATATTTACAGAACGGTGTTCTGCGGATGTCATGTCAACGACTATAGTGTACTACACATGCAGTGGTATGCTGGGTCACCGCATAAAGCAAAGTAGATACTAAACAAGCATGGAGCATCAAAAATTATAGATACGTTTCCAACGTATCACCAAGCCCGGCGAGGAGAGTGTTGATGAGCTGGCGATCGTTGATGGGATCACCAAGCTCCCGCAGTTCGTCGGCGATGGCCTTGAGACGCTGGCAGTAGACGCTGACAGAGGAGTCGCCTTGGACCGTGTTTCAAAACTCGGTATGGAGAGTGGTGAGGTGAGCGCCGATGTTGTCCTGGAACAAATGCCGTAGTGCGGCCTAGAGATTGGCAGCGGTGGTGGCCTCGCGGTAAATAAGATTGAAAATTTATGTAGAGACCCGTGTGTAGATCCATTGTATGATCGCGAGATCATCTTTCACCCATTGGAAATCATCAGGGCGGGGAATTGCAAGCGTGGCGATGTGGGAACGTAGATCGCAATGACTTAGATGAATATCAAAAAGGTGACACCAATGATAGTAGTTGTGGGCAGCAAGATTTAAAACAATGGGAATAACATTAGACACATCGGAGATTGTATATGTGATGGAGATTGAAGGAGCGGTTGATCTAGGGTTTTGGTAGGTTGATAGTTGGGTGGAGGAGGAAGGGGATTTGTTGGCGGCGTGGGCCGCCAAGCGAGCGTCGGCGGCCTTGGCCTCGAAGTAGCCAGGAGGAGGCGGCGGCGGGGTGGGTGGAGGACCCATGACCTAGGAACGGACCTAGTTGAAGGGTTTTGCAGCATAGTAAATCAAAATTTTCTACGGAAGCGAACAGAAGGAAAGCCAAGATCTAATCTAGGAGATGCAAACAACGAGAGAGATTGGATTAGATCTTCATACCCTTGAAGATTCGCACAGCGGAACGTTCGTCGGAACGTGGGTGATGTAGTCGTACTCGCTTCTCCTCCTCGCGATCCGATCCGATCTAGCACCACAAGTGGCGGTGCCTCCGTGAGATGCACACGTGCAGCACCTCGACGTATCCTCCTTCCTCGGACCAGCAAGTATGGTGGAGAGATGGATTGGATCTACAACACGACGGCGTGGTGTATATGGTGGAGAATTTCTGCTGCAGGGCTTCGCCTACAAACAGTCGGGAGGGAGAGAGGAGGGCCAGCAGGGAGGCTAGGGCTTGGAGGAAGGTGTGTATCTGTGGGGAGGGGGGCGCACCAGCCCTCTATTTATAGAAGGGGGGCGGCCAGCCCTAGCCTCTCCTCCAAGCCTATCTCTAGTTTAAACAATTTAAACTCTCCCTTATCTAGAAATCCTATCTTATCTTATCTCTAGTTTAAACGATTTAAACTCTCTAGGATCGGCTGGGCCCTATGGGGCCTTGTGCCCCTGGCCCAATGCGGCCAGGACACTCACTAATAGGCCCATGCCCCCTCCCGGAAGGTGGGGCCACGTTGGCCCCCTTCCGGAAGGTTCTAGAAGCTTCCGGTACAATACCGATTAATCCGGAACAATTCCGAACTCCAAAAACTGCACTGCCTTATATGAATCTTATTCTCCGGACCATTCCGGAACCTCTCGTGATGTCCCGGATCCCATCCGAGACTCCGAACAAAAATTCATATTATCCAATCTATCCTAGCGTCGAGACACGTTAAGTGTGTGACCCTGCGGGTTCGAGAATATGCAGACATGATCTTCTATCAATAATCAACAGCGGGGTCTGGGCACCCATATTGAATCCCACACATTCATCAATGATCATATCGGATGAACCACGATGCCAGGATTCAATCAATCCCATATATATATTCCCTTCGTCTCGCGATATTTTACTTGCCCGAGATTCGATCGTCGGTACCGTCATACCTAGTTCAATCTCGTTCACAGCAAGTACTTTACTCGTTCCGTAATCCGATATCACTTTGTGATTAACTCCTTAACCACATGCTTGCAAGCGGTGTTGATATCGATTACCGAGTGGGCCCGAAGTATATTTCTCCGACTTGGGAGGGACAAATTCCATCTCGATACATACAACCCAACAGATACTTTCCGATCACCTGAGAGACACCTTTATGATCACCCTCTCATAGGATGACGTTTGATGACCTCAAAGCTTTCTTCCGATACCAGGGAGTTGCATTATCTCATGGTCTAAGGAATACAATATTTGACATAAGAAAAGCTTCGCAAAGATGAACACAATGATACGATCTAATTGCTTCGCTTAGTTTGGGTCTGTCCACCACATCATTCTCCCAATGATATGATCTCATTATCAATTGACAACTCATGTCTATGGTTAGGAAACCTTAACCATCATTGATCAATGAGCTAGTCCATAGAGGCGTACTAGGGACACGGTGTTGTTCACAAACCACACAAGTATTAATGTTTCCGCTTAATACAATTCTAGCATGGAATATAAACTTTATCATGAACAAGAATTATAATAATAACATCTTTATTATTGCCTCTAGGGCATAATTCCAACAGTCTCCCACTTGCACTAGAGTCAATAATCTAGTTTACATTTGGCAACAATCTCACACCCATGGCACTGAGGTGCTGATCATGTTTTACACGTGGAAGAGGTTTAGTCAATGGATCTGCGACATTCAGATCTGTATGTACTTTGCTTATCTTCAGATCTCCATCTGCTATATAATCTCGGATTATATGAAACTTGCGGTTGATATGCTTGGTCTTTGGATGATATCTTGGTTCCTTAGCGAGTGCTATGGCGCCAGTGTTGTCACACAATATCTCCAGTGGGTCCAATGCACTTGTAACCACGCCAAGCTCAGTGATGAAGTTTCTGATCCAAACTCCTTCACTTGACGCTTCTGCAGCAGCCATGTATTCCGCTTCTACTGTAGATCCCGCGATCACGCTTTGCTTGCAGCTTCTCCAGCTCACAGCTCCTCCATTCAAAATATACACGTATCCTGTCTGAGATTTAGAATCATCCTTGTCGGTGTCGAAACTAGCATCGACGTAACCTTTTACGACGAGCTGTTCATCACCCCCATAGACTAAGAACATTTCTTTAGTCCTATTTAGGTACCTTAGGATGTTCTTCACGGCTGTCCAGTGTTCCACTCCTGGATCACTTTGATATCTGCTCGTCAAACTAAGAGCATTGGACACATCCGGTCTAGTACACAGCATGGCATACATGATGGAACCTATGGCTGAGGCATAAGTCACTTTGCTCATAGCTTCCCTATCATTTACCGTAGCTGGACACTGAGCCTTGCTCAATATCTTACCTGACAACATAGGCACTGAACCTTTCAATGCCTTATCCATTCTGAACCTTTTCAGAACTTTGTCTAGGTATGTACTCTGGCTTAAAGCTATCAGGCGTCTTTGTCTATCTCTATAGATTTTGATGCCCAATATATAAGCAGCTTCACCTAGGTCTTTCATTGAAAAACACTTGTTCAAATAACTCTTCACATCGTTAAGCATGTTGATGTCATTTCCAATAATCAATATGTCATCCACATATAGTACCAGAAACGTCACCGAGCTCCCACTCACTTTCTTGTAGATGCAAGCTTCATAGCAATTTGGAACAAATCCAAAGCTCTTGATCACTTGATCAAAACGAAGGTTCCAACTCCGAGATGCTTGCTTCAGTCCATAAATGGAACGCTGAAGTTTGCATACTTTATCAGCATCCTTAGGATCGACAAAACCTTCGGGTTGCATCATATACAACTCTTCATCAATGTTGCCATTGAGGAAAGCAGTCTTGACATCCATTTGCCATATTTCATAATCATGAAACGCAGCAATTGCTAATAAAATCCGAATGGACTTAAACATCGCTACGGGAGAGAAAGTCTCATCGTAGTCAACACCTTGAACTTGTCGAAAACCTTTCGCAACAAGCCGTGCTTTATAGACGGTAACATTACCATCCGCGTCTGTTTTCTTCTTGAAGATCCATTTGCACTCAATGGCCTTTCGGTCGCTAGCAGGGTCCACCAAAGTCCATACTTGGTTTTCGCTCATGGATCCCAATTCGGATTTCATGGCTTCTAGCCATTTCTCAGAGTCTGGGCTCATCATCGCTTCCTCATAGTTCGTAGGTTCACTGTCTTCTACTAACAAGACAGTCAAGACAGGGTTGCCGTACCACTCAGGAGGGGCACGCGACCTTGTCGACCTGCGACGTTCAGCAGCAGCATC
This sequence comes from Avena sativa, assembly GCA_916181665.1. Lineage (NCBI taxonomy): Eukaryota > Viridiplantae > Streptophyta > Magnoliopsida > Poales > Poaceae > Avena > Avena sativa. Next base: position 14,946,398 of record OV702286.1, on the reverse strand, counting down.
GTCCAAAGCTTCATGATCCTTATCATTAGCTTCCTCTATTGTTGGTGCAGGCGGCACTGGAACAATTTCAGGTGCTGCGCTACTCTCTAATTCAAGAGAAGGTTCAATAACCTCGTCTAGCTCTACTTTCCTCCCACTCACTTCTTTCGAGAGAAACTCCTTCTCAAGAAAGGAACCGTTCTTTGCGACAAACACTTTGCCTTCGGTTCTGTGATAGAAGGTATACCCAATAGTTTCCTTAGGGTATCCTATGAAGACGCATTCCTCCGCTTTGGGTTCGAGCTTGTCCGGCATCAACTTCTTGACGTAAGCTTCGCATCCCCAAACTTTAAGAAACGACAACTTAGGTTTAGCACCAAACCACAGTTCATACGGTGTCGTCTCAACGGATTTAGATGGAGCCCTATTTAAAGTGAATGCAGCGGTTTCTAATGCATAACCCCAAAATGATAACGGCAAATCAGTAAGAGACATCATCAATCGGACCATATCTAATAGGGTTCGATTCCGGCGTTCAGACACACCATTGCGCTGTGGTGTTCCGGGTGGCGTGAGTTGTGAAACGATTCCACTTGCTTTGAGATGCGTGAGAAAATCATAACTCAAATATTCGCCCCCACGATCGGATCGTAGAAACTTAATCTTTCTGTTACGATGGTTCTCCACTTCATTCTGAAATTCTTTGAACTTTTCAAACGTTTCAGATTTATGTTTCATTAAATAGATATACCCATATCTACTTAAGTCATCGGTAAAAGTGAGAAAATAGCAATATCCACCGCGCGTCGAAACACTCATCGGTCCGCATACATCGGTATGTATGATTTCCAACAAGTCCGTTGCTCGCTTCATCATACCGGAGAACGGGGTTTTGATCATCTTGCCCATGAGGCATGGTTCGCATGTGTCAAATGATTCAAAATCAAGAGACTCCAAAAGTCCATCAGAATGGAGTTTCTTCATGCGCTTTACACCAATATGACCTAGACGACAGTGCCACAAATAAGTAGTATTATCACTATCTACTTTGCATCTCTTAGCCTCAATGTTATGGATGTGTGTTTCATCCCTTTCGAGATTTAGAAGAAATAAACCATTTACAAGAGGTGCATGACCATAAAAGATGTTACTCATATAAATAGAACAACCATTATTCTCCGATTTAAATGAATAACCGTCTTGCAATAAACACGATCCAGAAATAATGTTCATGCTCAACGCAGGCACATAATAACATTTATTAAGGTTTAAAACTAATCCCGAAGGTAAAACTAAGGAGAGCGTGCCGACGGCCATCACATCAACTCTTGATCCGTTGCCAACGCGCATCGTCACCTCATCCCTCGCAAGCCGCCGTCTATTCCGTAGCTCCTGTTTCGAGTTACAAATATTAGCAACTGAACCGGTATCAAATACCCAGGCACTACAACGAGGGCTAGTAAGGAAAACATCAATAACATGTATATCAAATATACCTTTGATGGTGCCAGCCTTCTTGTCCGCTAAGTACTTCGGACAGTTGCGCTTCCAGTGACCCTTTTCCTTGCAATAGAAGCACTCAGTGTCCGGCTTAGGACCAGACTTGAGCTTCTTCTCAGCAGGGGCAACGCGCTTGCCGCCGCCTTTCTTGAAGGGCTTCTTTGCACCTTTACCTTTCTTAAAGGAGGGCTTGTTGACCATCAACACATGATTATCTTTCTTGATGTCCACCTCCGCAGCCTTCAGCTTTGCGAAGAGCTCGGTGATCGTATCAGTGGAACCAATCTGATTATGAGTCACTACAAAACTTTTGTAGCTGGGAGGGAGTGATTGCAGAACCCTGTCAATCTTGAGCTCCTCTGGAATCTTGCAGTCCAGTTGCTCAAGGCGTTGAGTGTAGCCCGACATCTTAATGGCGTGCTCACTAACGGAACTCCCTTCCTCCATCTTGCAGTTAAAGAACTTCTCAGAGATCTCATATCTCTCAGAACGGGCCTGAGTCTGAAACATGGTTTTCAGCTCCTCGAGAATCTCAAAGGGCCCGGGATAGTTTTCAAAACGATTTTGAAGTTCCGGTTCCATAGCAAACAACATGGTGCTCTTAATCACACTATAATCATCTTTGCGCGACTGATAGACAGCTTTCTCATCAGCCGGCGCAGTTGCAGCAGGGGGGTTACCTAACGCTTTCTCAAGGACATAGTCCTTTTGTCCGCCAGACAGAATGATTCTTAGATTGCGGAACCAGTTGGTGAAGTTAGACCCATTGTTTCTAAGCTTTTCTTTCTCAGCAAAAACGTTGAAGTTGAAGTTGGACTTGGCCATGTGATCTACAGTATTTGCAAGTACAATTTAGACTATGTTCATGATAAATAGTTCAACTTAATCAAATTACTAGATGAACTCCCACTAAATTCAACATCCCTCAAGTTGTTTAGTGAACACGATCCAAATTCACCACACCTAATCCGATCATCACGAGAAGAGATGTGGTTTCAATGGTGGACAACGAAGTGTCGATCATATCATTCATATGACTCATGCTTAACCTTTCGGTTCTTGTGTTCCGAGGCCATGTCTGTACATGCTAGGCTCGTCAAGTTAGACCCAAGTATTTCCGCGTGTGCAAAACTGGCTTGCACCCGTTGTATGTGAGCGTAGAGTCTATAGCACCCGATCATCACGTGATGCTTGGACACGACGAACTTTCGCAACGGTGCATACTTGGGGAGAACACAGTTTTTATCTTGATCTTTAAGTGAGGAATCATCTTATAATGCTACCGTCGCGATCTAAGCATAATAAGATACATAAAAGGATAAACATCACATGCATATAACTTTATGTGACATGGTATAGCCAATCTTCGCGCAATGATCTCCATCTTGTGCGTTCCGGCATGATCTCCATCACTCCACCATGATTGCCTCCACCACGAATAGCAACTACAACTATTGCTAACTACTTAGCGATAAAGTAAAGCTATTACATGGCGTATAAGAAGTTGACTCGCAGGTCATACACAATTATAAAGACAACCATATGGCTCCTGCCGGTTGTGTACTCATCGACATGCAAGTCGTGAAACATTACAAAACATGATCATCGCATACAATATACACATCACATCTTGGGCCATACCATATCACAGAAAACACTCCCTGCAAAAACAAGTTAGACGCCTCTACTTTGTTGTTGCATGTTTTACGTGGCTCATGGGAGTAGATGCTAAGAACGATTCTTACCTACGGGAAGCCACAACGGTGATATTATGGTTGCCAAACTCCGGTGTTAATCCCATGACAACTATAGTGAGAGAAACTGACATCCACCAGCCGCATGTGTGGTATAAGCCACACGTCAAGTGTGGAGCCGGTCTCGCGAACGACGTCGCGTAAGGTTGGCCTGGACCGCTTCAATCTCACTATCCCGTGTCATAAGAAGAACACAAACAAGAGGCTTGCAACAGAAAACATCAACGCCCGCAACAACCATGTTGCGTTCTACTCGTGAATCACATCTACGCATAGATCTAGCTCTGATACCACTGAAGGGTTTCGCAGCATAGTAAATCAAAATTTTCTACGGAAGCGAACAGAAGGAAAGCCAAGATCTAATCTAGGAGATGCAAACAACGAGAGAGATTGGATTAGATCTTCATACCCTTGAAGATTCGCACAGCGGAACGTTCGTCGGAACGTGGGTGATGTAGTCGTACTCGCTTCTCCTCCTCGCGATCCGATCCGATCTAGCACCACAAGTGGCGGTGCCTCCGTGAGATGCACATGTGCAGCACCTCGACGTCTCCTCCTTCCTCGGACCAGCAAGTATGGTGGAGAGATGGATTGGATCTACAACACGACGGCGTGGTGTATATGGTGGAGAATTTCTGCTGCAGGGCTTCGCCTACAAACAGTCGGGAGGGAGAGAGGAGGGCCAGCAGGGAGGCTAGGGCTTGGAGGAAGGTGTGTATCTGTGGGGAGGGGGGCGCACCAGCCCTCTATTTATAGAAGGGGGTCGGCCAGCCCTAGCCTCTCCTCCAAGCCTATCTCTAGTTTAAACAATTTAAACTCTCCCTTATCTAGAAATCCTATCTTATCTTATCTCTAGTTTAAATGATTTAAACTCTCTAGGATCGGCTGGGCCCTATGGGGCCTTGTGCCCCTGGCCCAATGCGGCCAGGACACTCCCTCATAGGCCCATGCCCCCTCCCGGAAGGTGGGACCACGTTGGCCCCCTTCCGGAAGGTTCTAGAAGCTTCCGGTACAATACCGATTAATCCGGAACAATTCCGAACTCCAAAAACTGCACTGCCTTATATGAATCTTATTCTCCGGACCATTCCGGAACCTCTCTTGATGTCCCGGATCCCATCCGAGACTCCGAACAAAAATTCATAAACCAATTATCCAATCTATCCTAGCGTCGAGACACGTTAAGTGTGTGACCCTGCGGGTTCGAGAATATGCAGACATGATCTTCTATCAATAATCAACAGCGGGGTCTGGGCACCCATATTGACTCCCACACATTCATCGATGATCATATCGGATGAACCACGATGCCAGGATTCAATCAATCCCATATATATATTCCCTTTGTCTCGCGATATTTTACTTGCCCGAGATTCGATCGTCGGTACCGTCATACCTAGTTCAATCTCGTTCACAGCAAGTACTTTACTCGTTCCGTAATCCAATATCACTTTGTGATTAACTCCTTAACCACATGCTTGCAAGCGGTGTTGATATCGATTACCGAGTGGGCCCAAAGTATATCTCTCCGACTTGGGAGGGACAAATTCCATCTCGATACATACAACCCAACAGATACTTTCCGATCACCTGAGAGACACCTTTATGATCACCCTCTCATAGGATGACGTTTGATGACCTCAAAGCTTTCTTCCGATACCAGGGAGTTGCATTATCTCATGGTCTAAGGAATACAATATTTGACATAAGAAAAGCTTCGCAAAGATGAACACAATGATACGATCTAATTGCTTCGCTTAGTTTGGGTCTGTCCACCACATCATTCTCCCAATGATATGATCTCATTATCAATTGACAACTCATGTCTATGGTTAGGAAACCTTAACCATCATTGATCAATGAGCTAGTCCATAGAGGCGTACTAGGGACACGGTGTTGTTCACAAACCACACAAGTATTAATGTTTCCGCTTAATACAATTCTAGCATGGAATATAAACTTTATCATGAACAAGAATTATAATAATAACATCTTTATTATTGCCTCTAGGGCATAATTCCAACACTAGTCTGATACCATGTAGAATTAGATAATGCAATGATTGATTCAATAACAAAGGGGTACAGGGTTTATATAGTACAAGGTGGAGTCGGTCTGTTGGTGCCCTAATTGGGTCACATGAAATATTTTCTAACACAACGGACCCGTAAATCCCCGGCAGGGGCAAACCAAACTCAAGAGGGTCCGGTCGGACCCCGACATGCTCGTGAAACCCGTAGCTACGCTACAACCAGCCAGTCATCGTCATCGCTGCACCCTATCCTAGGCAAATCGCCGCCTTGCCAGCAGATCCGGGGGCCACATGGCAGGTTGGCCTGCCCCCAACCCATCTGGAGCCCTAAGGGCCCAAATTTGGACTGGTTCGGCCCGGCCAGCACCACCCGCCACCACCAGCTGCCTGCTGCTTGCTTCTCCGCCCCACGGCATGCAACCGCGGCGCCGCCTCGAATAGGCCCGGCCGCCGCCGAAGGAGAAGGGTCCTGGACCCCACCTCCTATAGTGTGGGGGAGGACATGCTGCCACCGCCAGCGCCACCTGGGTCGCGCCCGGCGGACCTTGCCGACAGTGGTGACGAGGGAGAGGAGGGGTGGGGGGAGGAGGACGGCCGGAGGGAGGTGGAGACCCCCATCGCCTCGGGAGGGGGGCGAGAGGGGACGGGTCGGGGAAGGACCCGTTTTCCCCGCGTCATGTCGAATAAAGTGTTTCCTTAAACAAAAATCTTTGGAACTCTGTAAAAAATATCTTTGGAATGGGCACCAACGGCAAGCTTTGCAGTTCAGGCACGGAGAGGTAGGTCACGACGTGCGCGGGTTAACCATGGGGGGAGGTGCGAAAGGATTTGCGGGAACAGTTGACTTCAGTGATCGTGTATCTGTATTAGGGCATGTACATTAGTATCCAGTCAGCCGTCTGTAACACACACCACGTAGGAAATAAGATGACGTGTAGGAGAGATAAAAGAAGAAACCGCCTAGCCCGTCTGTTAAGTTCTAGACGGTCTAATACCGTAAAAATCGCTGCTAACCGACGGCATCTTTTGCGTTGTATGGAGGGCGTCTGTTGCTAGTACTTATGGTATTTATTTTCTCCTTCATCTCCATGGATTCCATGGCCTCTAGCAATCCTCCAGACCTGGCTAGGGTCAGGCTGCCTCTAGACCTGACAGGAGCGGCCGGCGGCAGCATGCGAAGGATGTCCTGGAGCGAGGTACTGGCCAAACTGCCGAGGTGAAGGAGGACCGGAAGGGAGACACGAGAGAGGATCGTCCTCCTCATCGTGCATATTAATCAAGCCAGCTTCAGATGGCAGCATGCAAAGAATTGTGATTGATTTGTTTTCTGCTCCTTGTTTCTTCCCTTTTTCCCCCTTCTGTTCAGAATTACGGGTAACATCTTGCGTTTGTCATGGCGTGAAGGAAGTCCGGCCATCGCCTATGCTTGCAGCTTGCAGGACCTGACACTAGCTTTATTGTTTCCCCAGCTTGATTCTTCTTTGCTTGGCGAACTTGGATCCCAAGCTTTATGCAACCATAGACGACCAAAGCGACAGCCCATTGTATTAGCTGCCTGTATGGCCATCTGCAGATGACATGGATGGATATTACAGACGGCCACCGTCTAAACCATTGTTCATGCCCTTAATCGAGCTACTACATACTCCCTTTGTTTTAAAATATAAAATATTTTACCTTTATAAAAGGATTGTATAGATCTTTTTTAATGTATAGTTTTACTCCAAATCTAAACATTAAAAGGTTTAGTTTTTTTTTTTATAAAGCTAAAATATCATATTATATCGAAGGCGCTAATTTTTAAAACAGAGGGAGTAATTTTTAGTTTTGTGCTATACGCTGGTACGGTGGATGTGCATTACTGCGGTCGTATGTCGAAGGCGCATGTGCAGGCCTATACCGTGCAATCAGGTGCCATGTACTGTGTACACCCGGCGACACGACTCGGATTGACGGTTGGACACTTGGACTTGCAGTGAGAATCATCGTCCGGTCGCACCAACCACGGCTCCCCGCATCTGGCTCCATTTCGGATTTGAGATCTTCTTTTTTTTTTTGAAAAGTTGCAAATTCAAAAACTTGGAGCATCTCTAACCAAAAGCCAAAAGTTTAGAGGACAAAAAGGCTCCTAAAGATTAAAATCCTATATTTTTTCCTCTAAATTCAGCGCCCCATATTCGAACCCCAATAACTTAGAGGACTAAAGTTTTTTTTCAACCAAATTTGCAAATTTAGCACATTAATACATGACAAATTATAACCTAAGTAGATTCATAATGCATAAGTCATACAAATTAATACAATCACCATAAACCCGACAAGTTGGTTTTTTCTACCTCATATCACTAGAACCATCAGAGTTGGGTTCTCCACCATCTACGGATTATTTTCTACGCGATAATAGTCATCATGATTACGCGCATTACTAGCTTGTGCCACCGAATCATCATCTATGTCAAGGGACCGAACATCTCTACTAGTTTTTTTATTGAAGTTGTCATGAATCTCTTCCCAAAATTGCTTGAGCGGTTACTTAGCTCGAACAAGTGTTTGATGATGACATACGAAATACAAATCATTGTCCTCGTTCTCACTCCATGGTGGTTGTCTCTTCATCACCTTGCTACAAATTTAAACGAACATGCATTGGCTCGGCGAAATATAGGAGATTTCACTAAGAAAAAGAGATTGAGAAACACACCTTGGCGGATCCGGTATCCAAGAAGCTACCAGAGCCGGTGCCAATGCCGGAGCTGGCGCAGGTGCTGCAGGTGTTGATGCTGCAGGCGCAAGTTCAAGTGTTGCTGCCATCGCCGGAGCAGAAGTCGGTGTCGGTGCAGTTCTGTGCACGAGGTCCTTCAACCCTAAATCCGGCGAGTTGCACTGATGGTTGGAGGAAGAAGACATGCCGGAGGTGGGGAGGAGCGTCAGCACGGCATTACCTCGACGAATCCCGGACGCGGTGACTCGATTCCGTCGGGGGGTGGGGGTTCTCGAGCTTGCGTCGCCCGATCCCGGCGAAATATGCTGTCGGCGGGTCGGGGAAGATGTAGGGCGGTCGGGGGAGCCTACGACGGGTCGGGGGTGGCCGGATCTGGTTGCCGGAGCCATCGTCGATGGGTTGGCAACGACGATGTGACGCTGCAAGGTGAGAGGTGGAGGCACGACGGTCAGCCGGCTATATTTTTAGGGGCCGCGGGGGGTCGGGACTAAAAATATTCTCTAACTATCGCCGCTTGGGGATCGGCTGGCTCGAGAGTCTCTTAGCCCCCCGAAATTTTATCCTCTAATAAAGGCCTTTTAGCTTTTGATTAGATGCTCTTAGTACCCCTTATACATATAGTATTTGTTATTAAAAAAGGCCGACGAGTGCACAAGGACAACGAAGATCGTTTGTTTGCGTGCAACAAAGATCCACTCCGGAATATATGGACACTAGGTAGGAACGCGCGGCTTGCCGCGCACTTGCCCGCCTATGGCAGGCAAGCATATATGAATAACCGTTGAAAACAAACAATTAGAATTATCATCCGATTGGCAAGCAAGTGAAATTTATGTTTTTTCTCCATAATCATGCAATATGCACATAGAAAATGCTATTATAGTAAAGATATTATTACTTCAGGAGTCCACATCGTATTTATATAAGATACGATTACTTCATCGAGCTCCCAATGAGCATACACTGTCTTTGAAAAGTTTCTAAGGAAGAGATATCTGACATTGCCGTGTGTACATGATTGTACAGCAAAGGTGGTTTGAGGTAGGCACACCCAGATAACCCATAAAACAAATATTCACAATTAGTTTGCAAATATCTATCTTATCTATGGTCCGAAGAAACATCACACACTGGTGTGTTGTTCATATTTATTTAAGTCATAGGGATATGTACCTTTTGTTTGAAAATATAAGTCTTGTGTTAGGAATATCTACCTTTTGTTTGAAAATAGAAGTGCTCCTGGGTAAAACATGATGCTTCAGTTTTCTCTTCGTTAGGGACTCAACGGAGACTGCAAACCGATCTACGGAGTAGATAATATTAGGGTAATGATCTTGACATGAGAGGGAAGGGAAATGAACTTGGACTACACAAGTGAGGATGTTAGAAAATGGAGTCACGGACATGATAGGGCAATGAAATTGGACCAACCAGGTAGGAACAATGGTTTTGAAAGATAACAAAATTAATAGTACATGAACAAGTGGTTTTAGTAGCTACTCCCTCCGTTTCAAAATATAAAATGTTTTAGCTTTGTGAAGCAAATATATCTAGACTTCTTTTAGATGTAGGTTCACTTAGGTTTTGCGTGAATCTGTACATTAAACAAGTCTAGATACATTTTTTTCATAAACCTAAAACATCTTATATTTTGAAACGGAGGGAGTAGAAAATTGTGATAATACCATAAGCAAGGGGCAGAAAATAAAATTTAAACTGGCACAATAGCTGCGACAAACACACTGGAATAAATGATCATACATAATATATACATGACAGCTCTCCATGCAAGAGTGCTATAAGTGAAGTGTGTTGATAGCTTAAAAGTCTGAGCTGGAAAACTAATTGGTATGATTTGAGACCCTCTACACACGAAGATGACATGACAGAAACACAAACATGACATTAGGAACGATCTTCAGCAGCACTATAGAGTAGGCCTTCTATCTGACAACCAGAGTTCACTTTCTTTTTCCTAGATTTGTTCATTTATTCATCCCAAGCACGCATGGGCATACTCCACACCTAGTTGCTCTATTTTTTGTAGAAATAAAATCACTAGGGACATCTGCAATAAAAAAGGCTGCATCACAAGAAATCAAATGTGTGAGCTTTAAAACAAATATAGCATTTATACATTGATTATCGTCAAATGACAGTAGTTGCTTTTCTACTGGAGTAGGTCTGCTTTCATCCACTACCTGCAATCGATCTTACCAAGTAAATTTAAAGAAAGTACAATAAGCAGTGATCAAAATAAATGAACCACTATTCTAGTAAACAATCCAAAAGTTACCAAAGCTCTAATAATGGAGTGAAATGTAATCGTATGAATATTATCATATTAAAGGAGTTGCTATTTTAAATCAAGATCCTTCAGCTAACTGAGATTTGTTCAAGTACCACGAGTCTAGTTAGACACTGTATAATAACGACGCAGTAACAATTCATAAAATATGTACCATGCACAGAAAAATATACACCCAAAATTCGAGCCTTTTTCTTTGACCAACAATACAATGAACCAAAGAAATAATCACTATAAGTCACAAAATAAATCAACAGAAAAAAGACTTTGTAGATTTTCACCTTGGAACAATAAAAGAGCGGCCATGTTCGGCTTCTTATTACAAACAATCCTATTTATAATGTAAATTTGACCCTAGAAAAGGAAAAATATTTTGCATGCATTTTATAGAAACAAAATTAGCTTCAGATTTCAGACTGAAACACAAACATGAAAATAGTACTGCTGCCAAGAACATATATAATCTCAAATCATATATGAATCTAAAAAATACTCATACATTGTAAATATATTAAAAGCTTAGAAATCCATTCTCTCTCAACATGCAGTAGAAAACTCTGGAGAAAGGAAGTTCAGACAAGCTAGCAACAAACATATAAAAACAGTCACAGGAAATATGATATTTCAGACCACAGAGCAACCAGCACCATCCTTATTTTTAGGCTCCCATGATCAGTTAAAGCTATGAGCAGCCAACACGGAGTGAAAAGTCAGTCAGTACATGCTATGTCAAAACCAAAAAGAAGAAAGCAAATATGTACTCCCTCTGTCTCAAAATAGATGTCTTAGATTTTTCAAAATTTGGATGAATCTAAACACTATTTAGTATATAGATTCGTCCAAATTTTGACAAACCCGCGACATCTATTTTGAGACGGAGGGAGTACGAAATTGATTATATAAACTAAGCAACAAAATGTTTCGATGTACAAAGTAGGATTGATTGTTGGACGCACATGCTTGTTTTGCTTGTTAATTATAGAAGTATCACTAATAGTGTTGACGAACCAAAAGGAAACCTTCTCAACTCCTAAGTACATAACAGGCTACAACATCTGTAGGTATGATATTTTCATATCATTTAGCAAAACTTTGGAATAAGGATCTAGCATGGCCAATAATAGTTCTTAAAGATCTGGAAGCATGTCCATGCCCTCTTTTCTAGAAACATCTGGAAGCTACATTATCTTTTACAGTGGCACTGTTCTCATATATGGTATGTACGAAAGTCTATAACCATTTTTAAAGATCAGAGAAGCACCATGGGTGAAATCCTTTTTTACAATGAAATCTCTTTCTGAAACTAACATAGACAGAAAGTTTTTTACATAAGAATATGTGGCTAGCAGTCCTAAAAGATGAGTTCAAAATAACAAGTTTTGCATAACATAAAAATAAGATACGTTTATCAATTATCATAGATAAGCTAGCTAGATCATTAACACCTCGGTGCCAAATAAATTCATGAATTACCCAAATGGTCTATGCTAAATAAATCCAAAATATTGCTAGGGGAAGAATTGAAATAAATTTAGTTACGTTGTGTATAGCAAAGGCGAGACAAAAACATCCGTCAATATACAGTAAGCCATTAACTAAAATTCGAATAATAAAACAAAACTTAAAAAGATTCCTTTGGATTAAAAAATTGTGAACATAACTGAACTTCTGACCTAATTAGTACAACGGTATCAAGCACTAGATGACCTATTAGACCTAGAAAATTATCATATCCATCAACTAAGTAGAAATTGATTTGATCCAAGTAGTAAATGGAGTGGCAATCTCAGAGTCATGGAACAGAGGCATGCTACTTCATCTAGTAAACAAAATCGCATGCAAAGAGTAGGATATAAATTCATATGCAAGGCATGGATGTACACAACTGCTAACACTTAAATCCAGTAGGTCCCTACATGATATTTAAGCAGGTCATTATCTATCTAACATTTCAAGTTTAAAAGTGTCAAGAGCTTTAGATTCTAAAATCAGAATTTAAAATCATGAATATACTATAGCTGTACACATATATACCCTTACCACAGCCATACACAACCTTAATGCGTCAATAGCACGTTATGCCATGATATAAGAAATACTTCAAAGCAGAAAAGAGAAAAAAAAAGTCATCCATGATTATATATTTTACTCATATATGAAAATATTTTGGATCAATTGGATTAATTGGAGGTATACATCTATCAATGACACCAACTACTCCTTTTACTGGTGGCATCAACAAAATCATATTTTACTTTACATAGTACTCTGACTCACAATATCCTTAAAATATCCAGAACTAATATGCCATTACAGTTTATATGTGATAAAAATCATGCCATGGTAAATAAAAATATTTCTTGAGTATTGTCACGAGGGAACTCTCGGAAGGACTGCAATTCCTCATTCCAATCTCTCTGTATACCAATGAACTCAATACCATATAACAACACAAAAAATCATCAGAATGGGTTACATCCCTTTTATATTCTATTTTGTACATAAAAATATTAGTGTGTTAAAGTTTATATTAATCTATTTTACCTCAAAGATGTACACAGACATGGATTCATCGAGAATAATTAATAAACAAGTTCAGTATCAAGACTTGTTACGACAGAAATAAAGGGTGACAACTTCCAGGATTGTCACTTGTATACGATAATACGTCGAGTATTCAATGTTCTCACGAAGCTACCTTTCACAGGGTAAGCTAGTCACTAGGATCAAGGCTTGAACATTTTCAAAACGATGGGCGGATGCTTTGCAGTCCAATATTTCACAAAAACCTTTACAAGATTTGTCCAATTGTCACCGTAAAAAATGAAATGACACTGAGCAGATAAATGAAGAATTGCACTCCTGAATGCATTGCTACCGAGCAGATAAATTCACTGTGTACTCAGTAGTTGTGGACGAAATTACCTGGATGCACTGGGGTTAGAAGGCGCAGATCTTCACATGGCGAGCGTGCAAACGGTGACCACTGGGACAACCATGACCATATCGCGCACTTTTGTACTGAACCTGCAAGCAACATCATGTATGCCTCATTGTAATGCTACTCAGAAAACGGTGTGCATTCAGAGGAGCACGTAGCCATGGTCTCTGGAGCCTGGCTCCCGCAAGACACAGGCCCACTCTTCAGAGAGATTAGCTATGGCTGGACCGGTAGGAAAAAACAGACGATAGAATGGAAGGCGCGAAAAAGGCCACGTCGCGCGATCGGACGGAGCGGACCACACGTGCCCTGATCGAGAAGCTCTCCTTTCCCGCTGGTATGTTTCTTTTAGACGTGCACGCTGTCAAGGGACTTGAGTCTTGATGACAAAGAAGAAAAAGCCCTTACTTTTCGAAACTAACTAACTGAGGGCGGAGAAAAGTCTTGCGATTTGATGCACATCGCACGGGCCCGGCCGGGAACTAGTCATGCATGCGAACCCAGAGCAGCACCTGTGAAAGCGCAGTAGTACGTCGTATATATATGTCCAGACGTGACAGCTGGTTTTATCTTATTCGGAACAGACGCACAATACTCCTGATGACACACGGAGCAGATTGTGTCTTGGTAATCTAATACTCCCTCTGTTTCGCGTATAATTTTTTTTATCAAAACCAAACTTTGCAAAGTTTTACCAGTCATAATAAAAAAATAATAGTAATATTTACAGGATTAAACAAATATTATTAGAAGTCTATTTTAGATAGTATAAATTTAATATTATTTACGGAATTAAAAAATATTACTCCCTCCGTCCCAAAATAGATGTCTCAAATTTATCAAAATTCGAATGAATCTAGACACTATTTAGTATATAGTATATAGATTCATCTAAAATTTAAAAAACTTAAGACATCTATTTTTGGACGGAGGGAGTATTAGAAGTGTAATACCATATTTTTTCATATGGTATATATTTAATGATAGTATACTGATATTTTATTATGCATAGTTGGTCAGGCATTATAAAGCTTGACAATTTTTGCGAAAAATAAAGCTTCACTTTGACCAAATATAAATATACAGAGCAATATGAAACAGAGGGACAAAATACTGACATGGCGACATATACTCCATCCGTTCCAAAATAAATACATCTTCCTACCATCTCAAAATAATGTTCCAGGTTTATTCTGAGTTTAATCACTTTGTGTTCAACCGAATTTATAGAGAAATACGACACCAAATTAGATTCATCGTAATATATGTTTCCGTATAATCTAGATTTAACATTGTAGATATTAACATATTTTCTGTAAGACAAACTTAGAGGAATTTGAGGTAAGACAAACTTAAAACTTCGATTATTTTAGAAGGAGGGGGGTTAATTTGAAGAAATAAAAAAGAGAAGCACAAGCACGAGACACTACCACAAGTAGAGTTGACCCGCCATGTGCAGATGTGTTGTCCTTCTCCCCTACTATGGGCTCACAACCTGCAAAGAGGGCTAGAGGTGGTCTCTCTTCTAATGTGAGCAACTTGATAAAGACTTTTGCTTCGGTGTCTCCGCTCTCTACCAAACTTATGAAACTGAAAACACAAAGACGACCAGGATTGGTTGATAACCCTTTTGTTCGGAATGCATGAATGGGTATGGACCAATCCTGGTCCTCCTTTTGTTTTCAGTTTCATAAGTTTGGGAGAGTGGGTGTCACTGAAGCACACCTAATAAAATCGCTCTCTCTTAATACGAGTAACATGAAGCCCTATTCCTTCCTTCAACATCGAACCATGTCACGGTCCATTCTTTCCACCCTTGATCACAGATAGTCTAGGAGAGTTTACTTTCAAATATAGGTGATTAGAACGATATGTGGATATTGCTTGTCTATATAGATATAACATATCATTTCATAAATATCATTTTCACACATACCAGGCGATATAGACCAATATATCAACCCCCATATGGTCAACATTTGACATGATATGTCTGCCAATATAGAAAAGGAAAGTTTGAAAGCAAAATTATGCACTCACAACTTCATCAACTTAGCGAAGTCGGGCATAATGTTCCGTAAGTAGGCATACCATACCATCTTCATCATGGCCCATAAATGCACAGCGGAAACAAAAGAACTGCGCACGGTAATGAAAGCAAAAGGGCTTTATATGATACCAAATTTTTGCAGGGACATGCTTATTTATTTCCATTATCTAGTACATTCCTTTATCTGTAAGTTTCCGAGATTTCTTCATTTTTGAGAATTTGTTTTTGATATACTTCGAAAGGTTGATCATGCTAATTAGTTTCGAACACTACTAGATTACATATACGAACCTATGCTGAGATCAATATTCTCTCTAGAATGCAACACGTGTAGACCAGTGGATACCCATACGTACGTGCGAGGTCGATCTAGAGAACACACATACCTACAAAGTTCAAAGAGGAGAAGAAAAATCAAAGGAATAGAGAAACCGTACAACACGAGCTGGCTAGCTAAAGCTTAAGGTTAAGATCAAGCTGCTGCTGCATCTGCTTGTCGCCGCCGTCAAACGTCGCCGTCGCCGTCGCCGCCCTGCGCGCACGCCGCCAGCTCCCCGGCACCAGCGTGGTGGCCGGGTCGTGGGCCGCCGCCGGATACGCTTCAGGGTTGTAGAGATGGGCGTTCCAGCCGACGACCCTCTCCTTCTTGTGCGCGTTCTGGTGGCCCCCTAGCGCCTCCGACTTGAGGAACTTCTTCTCGCAGAAGAGGCAGGAGAACAGCCTCGATCTCTCGCCACCACCATGGCCATCGCCATCGCCTCCATGGCCGGCACCGCCCCAGGGAGAGTACGGAGGTACCGGAGCTGGCGCTGATGGTGGCATGGGAGCCAGTGTGAGGGACAGGTCCAGGGTTGCAGGGGCAGTGTCCATTGGAGAAGAAGCTACCACCTATGTGAGGAGTGAGCTCTGCCTGCGTGGGGTGCTTGCAATGGCGAAGTTTATAGATGGCTATATGTAGAAATGTATGGAATACTATGTAAATGTAGAGGGGCATGAAAGGAAGCCTACCACTTGCTAAATCTGGGACCTTGCATTATTGTGAGCGGCACTAACGTCCAACCATGGTGGGGCCGTTGGTCATGGCTAACCATGAAGCAACACGTATCACAGGTGATCCCAGCCCAAAAGGACATCGAGGTAGATCATGGCTACAGAAGTAACATTTGGTTAGTGGATCCCCATGTCATAATGCGTTTATTGACCTAAGTTGGTTTATGTGTTGATTGTGCCGAAGACCCTAGCTTGTTTCCGCAACAGAAATAGCATGTGAAATTTTCTCTGATTCAATGAGTACCTTAGATACGAGATTCCCTTAATATTGCTACTTCCTCCGATCCATATTAATTGACTTTCATTTAGATGAATCTATATACTAAATAGTGTCGCGATTTATTCAAATCTAGACAAATTTGAGTCAATTAATATGGACCGGAGGGAGTAATATTTTATTAGAACTTTGTCACACAATCAAACACATGTTTCTCCAATACAATTTTGCTCGTTCTATATGATCAGTCATCCAAGCAGTTTCAGACTTGTATCCACCGAGTAGTATAATATTTTGGAGAATCAGCTACATGATAATATAGATCACGAGTACATTGTTCTTCTTAGGATGGGAGCGATTGCATTAATTTGGTCGTTATGGTTATGTAGTAATGATAAAGTGTTTAACAATTAAAAAATTCTCTCTTGCAGGTTATCTACCGGTGTATCGATATGCTCCGTACATGGTCCTTGTTGTATCGTGCGGAGTTTTGCGGCCTCTTTATGGAGGTGTGTACACGGTTGGAGGACACGGCGAGAGACTTATTTACCCGGCATGGCTGGCATCATAATCTCCAGAGATTGGCTCCCACAATCTTAGGCGTTTTTACACTTTTTCACTCTAATATGTAATTCATCTTTTTATCTTTTTCTTACTTGGGCTATGGATGTGATTTGGCTGTATACATCTTAATTATACGGAGACCGGGTGTAATATTTAAAATTATTTGAGTAATAAAATGCTCTTTATAAAAAAAATACCAATCTCTACAAAATGTATAACCGCACACACAAATACCTACTAGCCACAAAAAGGTTACATGATCATTGCTTTCCTAACCCGTCGAACCAAGTTGCCGTTGCTGATTAGATAGATGTTTTGTGCTTATTTGGTTTCGGCTCATTCCTCGAACCAAGCTTTCGCTAGCTCATTCACCTATCTATTTGTGTGATCCATTGATTTCTGATTACATTAAATGTTGGACTAAGTAATAAAAAAGGTTGTATGCATCAATCCATGAGATACCGGAGTAATCCCCGTTTTAGAAAACAAATCTATAGGAACTACGATCTCTTCGTCTCATCTAAGCTGCAGGTACAAACTACGATCTTGGCGTGACTAGCATAATTTGCATGTCCTTTCAAATCCATGCATGTTCGTAGCCAGCCAAG
The DNA here is from genome assembly GCA_916181665.1 of Avena sativa. Classification (NCBI taxonomy): domain Eukaryota; kingdom Viridiplantae; phylum Streptophyta; class Magnoliopsida; order Poales; family Poaceae; genus Avena; species Avena sativa. The sequence continues at coordinate 14,928,673 of OV702286.1, read as the reverse complement.
GGTGACCTGTGACTTGTGGAGCACACACCGAACACGTACGACGTGCAGACGTGTGTCGGCTCAAAACAAGAAATCCTAAATGTGACCAAAGTGGGCGGCTCGATGCACAGACCGAGCGATCGTGTCGTCGGTCAACTCGTTCTGATGAATCTGTCTGGGCATGCCAAGACACGCTTCAGGAACGTCAGGCAGGCAGGCAGCCATGCAGATGCTTTGGTCAGGTCCCCATCACGTCTTCAGCAGTACTACAATGCAAGGCACACTACATCGACTGTGCTCCTGTCTACGGCTGCGGCACAGTACACACTTTGGCGACCACACTTCTGAGTTTTGAAAAAAAATACAGAAAGAATCTATAGGGTAGAAATTTATCCTTCTAATTTTTCATAAAGCTTTGTAGCCATATATATGCAATCCATTCTAGATTTCTAACTTCCTGATTTCCCACAAGACGAAAATAGTACTCTCTCCGATCCAATTTAGTTATCACGGGTTTATGCAAAATTTTGTCTAAACCTTGACCAGACATGCAACAATTAAATCGGAACACGGGCTCTAATAGAAATTTTACTGAACAATTTAGAATCAACGTTTCTATGCAATACCATGTGTGTCAGTGTCTTCATGCTTTTTCCAAACTTAGAAATACTTAGTTAGTCTTTTTCAAAGTTGGTTCATATGTTCCTTGGTCCCATTGATTATTCTCCCTTATTTGTTAGGAGGGTTCAAAATTTGACTATTGCTTCGTCATATATTTTACTTCTTTGAGGATAAGTGGCTTGGCACTGACTCCGTGAACAATATCCCGCGTTGGATCCTATCGTCCGTTACAAGGAGGAAACGATAGCCACCGTAATGGAATCATTCCCTCTCAACGTGACTTTCAGCAGAGATTTGATTGGTGCCAGACTTGACTCTTGGATCACACTTCTACACCGCTTAGCAAATGTTCAACTGACAACTGAGCCTGATGAATTTCGATGGAACTTAAGTGATAATGGTTCATTCTCTGTTAGTTCTTTATACAATGCTTTAGTCTACCAGCTTTAGATAATAGGATGATCTCGAAGATGAAGATACCTCTAAAAAACAAAATATTTGCTTGATATCTTTGTTGAGGGGTTATCCTCACTAAAGACATCCTTATTAGGCGGAATTGGCATGGGAATCCTATATGTGTGTTTTGCCATCATAATGAGACAATCAAACACATGATTTTCCAATGCAACTTCGCTAAGTCTATATGACCAGTTACCCAAGCAGCTTCAGGCTTATATCCATCACGTGGTATTGCCAACATATTTGCGAATTAGTTACATGGTATAGATAACAAGTATAAGTTGCTTCTTTGGGTTGGAGCGATTTCCATTATACGGTCGCTATGGCTATTGAAGGGATTCGCAGCATAATAAATCAATTTTTTTCTACGGATGTGAACGGGAAAGCCAAGATTTAATCTAGGAGATGCAAACAACGAGGGGGGGATAGATGAGATCTTCATACCCTTGAAGATTCGCACAGCGGAACGTTCGACGGAACGTGGGTGATGTAGTCGTACTCGCTTATCCTTATCGCGATCCGATCCGATCTAGCACCACAAGTGGCGATGCCTCCGAGAGATGCACACGTGCGGCACCTCGACGTCTCCTCCTTCCTCGGTCCAGCAAGTGGGATGGAGAGATGGATTGGATCTACAACGCGACGGCGCGGTGCAAGCGGTGGAGAGTTTCTGCGGCAGGGCTTCGCCTACGCGCAGTCGGGAGGGAGAGAGAGAGGAGGGGCAGCAGGGCGGCTAGGGTTGAGGAGGAGGTGTAGGGGAAGGGTGCGCCCCCAGCCCTCTTTATATAGAGGGGTGGGCGCCAGCCCTAGCCCCTCCCCCAAGCCCTAGGCCGGCGTCCAAGGAGGGAGGAGTGGGGGGCAAGTTGTTGGAGATATGCCCAAGAGGCAATAATAAAGTGGTTATTATCATATCTTCATACTTATGATAAATGTTTACATACCATGCTATAATTGTATTAACCGGAAACATTAATACTTGTGTGATTTGTAAACGTAAAAGAGTCCCTAGTAAAGCCTCTTGTTAAACTAGCTTGTTGGTTAATATATGATCATGGTTTTCTGATCATGAACATAGAGATGTTATTAACAACAGGGTCATATCATTAGGGGAATGATGTGATGGACATACTCCTATAGTTAAGCGTAGCATAAAGATCAAGTCATTTAATATAGTTCATTTGCTATAAGCTTTCTGATACATAGTAACCTAATTCCTTCGACCATGAGACCATGCTTATCACCATCACCGGAAGGATGCTTTTATGACATCAAACACCACACCGTAACTGGGTGGCTATAAAGATGGCATTGAGTGTTCGGAAAGTATGGGTTGAGACACATGGATCAAGAGTGGGATTTGTCCATCCATATGACGGATAGATATACTCTGGGCCCTCTCGGTGGAATGTCATCCAATTAGCTTGCAAGCATGTGACTGGCTCACAAGGGATCACATACCATGGGAACAAGAAAAGAGTACTTATCCGTAACGAGGTTGAACTAGGTATGCAGAGATACCGACGATCAAAACCTCGGATAAGTAAACTATCGTGAGACAAAGGGAAATTGGTATCGTATGTAAGTGGTTCATTCGATCGCAAAGTAATCGTAGAAATATGTGGGAGCCATATGAATTTCCAGATTCCTCTATTGGTTATTGATCGGAGAAGTGTCTCGGTCATGTCCGCATAATTCACGAACCGTAGGGAGACACACTTAAGGATTCGATGTTGTTGAGTAGTTATGGAATGATGAGTAAGATACCGAATGTTGTTTGGGGTCTCGGATGGGATCCGGGATATCACGAGGAGATCTGGAATGGTCCGGAGAATAAGATTCATATAAGGAAAGTCCTGTTTCGGGGTTGGAGAATGGTTCCGATATTTTCATCGGGAATGATCTAGAAGGTTCCGGAAGGTCCGGCACTCCGGAGGGGAAGGGTACATAAATGTGTCATATCAAGTTTGAATGATTGCATCATGTACTAGGTGTCATCGCTGAACAAAATAAAGGGTTTGATCAAATCCTAGTTTGAAAAGTCAAACGCCAATTTGAAAAGTCAAACGGCTATTTTGCAAAGTGGAGGGGAAGGTCGAAACCGAGTTGGGGAGGAGTTCCTCCCCTCCACCGCCGGCCCACTTGGGATCCGAGTTGGGGAGGGACTCCCCTCCCCTGGCCGGCGCCCTCCCACCTATAAAAGGAGCGGCATGGCTGCCCCTCTAGACACACCTCTCTCTACCCAAAACCCTAGCTCTAGGCGCCACCACCCCTCCAAGTGTTGCCGCCACCTAGGGATCCTCTAGCCGCCGAATTAGGGTTTCTCCAAGCCCTAGCCGCCGGCCACACCACCCCCTTTGGTGCTTCTAATCCGTAGATCCCCAAGGCCCTCTCTTACTCCACCATACTCTCTCCGGCTTAAGGCGAAGCCCTGCGAGATCTCCCCTCTACTTCCGGTACCACGCTGTCGTGCTGCCGGAATCGCGAGGAGAGTGCTACAACCTCCGCTGTCTGCTGGAACAAGGGAGAGGAAGGTCTTCATCGAGTACCGAACGTGTGACCGACTACGGGAGCGCTGCCGGAACGCAGCGCCATAAGGATCGTCTACGCGATCTTGAGATCGGCAAGTGTACGACTACATCATCCACGAGAATCTGCTCTCGTTAACCGCTTTGGAATCTTCGAGGGTGAGTTTCTCTGTCGACTCGTTGCTACAATCTAGTAGATAGATCTTGGCTTGTTTGTGTGCATGCGGTAGAATTTTTTTGTTTTCCATGCTATGAACCCCTTCAGTGGTATCAGAGCCGTGTCTATATGTAGATCTGTTGCACGAGTAGAACACAATGGTCATTATGGGCGTTGATGCTTTTGTTGTCGATTGCTTCTTGTGTACTTTGCATCTTGCGGGATGGTGGGATGAAGCGGCCCGGGCTAACCTTACATGACATCGTTCATGAGACTTGCTCCACGCTTGACATGCAACTTGTATTGCATAAGTGGCTTTGCGGGTGCCTGTTTCTCCCAACATAGTTAAGATTCAATTTACAACGGGTGATTGACAATACTAGTATCAATGTTGTGGTTCTTATTCGTAAGTTAGAACGACACTTATTGAAAGCCCCAAACCACGTAAAACATGCAAAGAAAATTAGAGGCGTCTAACTTTGTTTTGCAGGGGTGTGCTGTGATGTGATATGGCCATGATTGTGATTATATATGATGTATGCAATGTTCCTTATTGTAAGTTGGCAGCCGGCAGGAGCCATATGGTTGTCTTTAAATTCTGTTAAGACCCACGTGTCTATTCAAAGTAGTTGTAATAGTTGAAGCTGGTAGACGACAACCATGGAGCGGCATCATTGACCTTGATGCAATGCCGGTGATGATGGAGATCATGTTCATGCTTGAAGATGGAGATCGAAAGCACAAAGAAGAAAGGCCATATCATATCACATATTATGAATTGCATGTGATGTTAATCCTTTATGCATCTTGTATTGCTTAGTTAACGACAGTAGCATTATAAGATGATCCCTCAAGCACACAATTTCAAGTTTTTAAAGTGTTCATCCTTAGTAAGCACCGTTGCTAAAGCTTGTTGTTTCGAAGCACCACGTGATGATCGGGTGTGTTAGATTCCGCAAGTGTATACAACGTGAGCAAGCCAGATTTGCTCATGCGGAAGCTAAGGTTTGATCTTGACGAGCCTAGCATGTACAGACATGGTCTCGGAACACGGATCACCGAAAGGTAAAGCATGAGTCATATAGTAGATATGATGAACATGTTGATTGTTTGCCATTGAAGCTACATCAACTCTCGTGATGATCGGTTTTGATGTGGTGGATTTGGTTCGTGTGATCACTAAAACAATGTGAGGGATATTGTTTTGAGTGGGAGTTCAATAGAAATATGATTAAAAGTTAAACACTATTTATCATAAAATCAAAGTGAATTTGCATAGTTGTTGTAGTCATTGGCATCCGTTTACCACCTTGCGCTTAGTTATAATTGAGATGATAGAACTATAGAATTCTGGTTAGTTACTTTACGAACTGGTATCGTATTGTTTTGAAGTGTTAATCTAAAAGTTTAAAAGTCCTATTGCAAACTTTCAGTAAGTTCCGGTTACTCCATGAAGTTTAATAATTGGTATTAAAATCGAGAGTGACAATTCCAAGTGTTAGTGTATGAGTATCATGTTTGTCTCCATGATTCTTGATATTCAAAGGATTTTCTTAATATCAAGGTTATCTAGGATCTGAAAGAGTTGTTTCAGAAACCATGATGTGTGGAAGATATTGTGATATCTGAAACGAAGTTTTGATTGCAACATGATAGAGTATAATATGACAAAATTCATGTTCTCATATTTGATGAGAATTTGCAAAAGGTTGGAGACACTAGTTGTCCTAATCCTCCAAAAGGTTTTGGAGAGCAACATTATACTCGCGATTCACCGTTATAAGCTAAAATTAGCTTGATCATGGATAATTCCATGATAAGGGTGAATATTTGATGTAGGTAAAATGTTTACTACACCAAGAGATTACTAAAGAAAGGAATTTGAAAGAACACCAAACATTTGATGATGGTGATCTACTTCAAAGTGCAAGTCCAAAGACATTGGTATTTAACTATACATGCTTTGGACTATGTGTCATGTATATGGCTCCACTATTGATATTGATAGATTCTTTCAAACAGAAAAGAAATACTGAAAGAGAATCTCATAAATATATGGCAGAAAAGAAAAGACTGGAATTGTTCAGTTTAGGTATATAAAGGATATACATGTTATGGATATATTCTTTGCTTATTAAATAATGTGGTTTTTCAGTATTCGATACTGAATTTGTTGGTGTGAATCATCATACGAAACAACACAATTCATGAACTACAATGGCCTAAGTAACTAGCAAAAGAATATGTGATGATGATCATCAAGAACAAATAAAGGGTTATTGTGCTGCTTGTTAAACATCAAAGCTTGCCTTCAAGATTTGTTTTATCAGGTATTATGAGAACAAAAGGGTTGTTCAAATGATTGCCGTAATCCATAAAAGATGGATGATTCACAAATCTCGTTGGAGAAATCATATCCATAAAACTAATGCTAAAAATGTCGAAAGACAAATTGATTGAAAGATCACTTGGGAAGTGACGTCGCCGTTTTAAATTATATTGGAAAGAAAAGATGAAGAAACTCCATGTGGATGGAATTTTGGAGTCTTTTGATTTTTGATAAAATAACGCCTGTTAAACTTTTCTAGAGATAATTAAAACTTCGTTCATAGGCCAAAAGGGAACGAATGACTAGCTTATTGGAACTTGTACATATTGTTGTATGAAGTTCATTATGTGTAGTCAAGAGCGATGGATTTCAATTTCATATGCTTTCTCCGAAAATTCGAGTGAATATATGAATATTTACTTAATAAGGATGAAGTATGAAACATTTGAAAAGTTCAAAGACTTTCAAGATGAAGTGCAAAATCATTGTAACAAGAATATAAATAGTTTATGATAAGATCATAAAGGAAGATATTTGAGTTACAAGTTTAGCATAATACCTAAGATTTAAGGAATCGTTCCGTGGATTTGTATGTCCCGAAACACCATAAGAGTATGGAGCATTCGAGATATGTAATTAAAACCTTGTTTGACATGGTAAGATCAAAGGTGTAATTCATAAAACTGTCATTATATTTTAAAGATTAAAAGCTTGAGAGACTACCGTTTTTCCACTGAAAAGAGCTCCATCATAATCCGTTGAATTGACACCATATAAAGTTATGGTTTGGGATAAAACCCAAGTTGTCCTTTCTTAAACATTGGTATGCTATGCATAAGAAAGATGTTTGCAACGAAAGTCAGATGAACCTGTCTTTGTATGTTATTTCGAATAACTGTTCCTCCATAACATCGGAGACAAATATGTTTGTCGCTTAAAACGTCAAGTTTCTTAGAGAAGGAATTTTTCGTGAAAAGTTAAGTGGGAGGAAAATAGAACTTTGATAAGGTTAAAGGAACCTTAGCTATATGTGCAAAGTTGCGCAGCGCCGAAAAGTGTTTCGGAGGCAGCAACAATGCTCATGGCTCACATGCCTCAAAGGTTGTGGTCACGAAGATCTAAGTTCCTATTGAAACAAGTAGGTCGGGTAAACAATCAAATACCAAGATTTGAGAGTTAAATCATTATTTAACGATAATGATCCGACTACATGCAAAGAAGCGATGATGGGCCCTGACTCCGTCAAATGGCTTGAAGCCATAAAATCCGTGATAGTTCCATATACGAGAGATCAAGCTTTGAACTTGAAAGACCCTATGAAAGGTACAAGACCTTACAGTTGTATTTGGATCTATAAAGAAATAGACATGGATGTTTCACATCTATGAAATAGTCGACATGTTGGGAAAGAGTTCACAACAATGTTCAAAGGTTGACTATGACAAGATCTGATCTTTCATAGCGATATTTAGTCTAGACGGATTGATGTAGCAACCACGACATATAATTTTGTTATGTGTTGAATAAACAAAACAAGTTTTTCTAATAGAATGGTTACCAAGGACGTGTGCATGACACGGTCCAAAGGGTTTTTGTTAATTCAAAGGATGCTGAAAAGCATATGCAAACTTCGATGGTTGAAGTAAGCATCGCAGAGTTGGAATCTTCACTATGATGAAACTGTTAAAATAGTTTAATTTCATCAGAGACAATGAAGATGCTTGCATTTGCAAGAAATTAAGTGGGAGCGCTAAGACATGTTTCCAATAAATTATGTGGAAGACATATTGTTGATTGGAAATGATGTATCTTTTATTAACACATATTAAGAATTTCATCCTGATGAAAGACTTAGGCAAAACCCAAATATTTGGCATCAATAGACGCTAATATGGTTGTGCCGAAAGTACATAGATGATGTATTGAATGAGTTCAATATAGAAACTACAAAGAATGGTTCTTGTCGCACAGAAAGGATTGAATGAGTTCAATGTTGATGATATATTCAAGTGTATTGACACTTGCTAAGTGAAACAAAGATTCAAGTATAGATTGATACTTGATGTATAAAATCACATAGAGTATTTTATCATTCATGCTGTGATGTGTACAAATCCAGATATGTCCTATGCTCTAAATGTTATGAGCATATACTAGAATGATTCATAAGATGATTATTGGACGATAGTAAAGATATTCTTATGATCTTGTAAAAGAACTAAGAATATATTATTTTGTAGAAGTGACAAATAGATGGTTAGTTCATTGTAAATGAATTACATTGATACTAGTTTTGTCACAAAGTATAAATTAAGTTTATCTCAATCTAAACTAAGGGTGGCACAATATGATGGAATGAGAGTTCCATAATGAATTTGGATGAGTTCCAAAGTTAAGACATTGTGACAGATACTACAACAAAAAAGGGCTAAGTATATAACTGCTATTATAGCAGCAAAAGAGGGCATTTGTGTCAAGTAGTTTGTTATCAAACTAGGTGTAGTTCACAGCAGGGATAATGCTATGAAGATATATTGTACGACAATATTATCAACATGTTTTAACCCCAAAGAACTAAAGGTCACACCAAAGTACCAAATTTGTACAAAGCCATCTCATTAGAAAATGAGTGATGCGTGGAGACGCAAAGACATGCAATTACACACGGACCTGGAAGTGTCAGATCCGGAGATCAGTTGACCACTAGCAATCGTGTACATACGACACCAGAAAGCCATAGGTGTTGAATACACAAAGGTTTGAAACTAGATTATTGACTCTAGTGCAAGTGGGAGACTGTTGGAGATATGCCCAAGAGGCAATAATAAAGTGGTTATTATCATATCTTCATAGTTATGATAAATGTTTACATACCATGCTATAATTGTATTAACCGGAAACATTAATACTTGTGTGATTTGTAAACATAAAAGAGTCCCTAGTAAAGCCTCTTGTTAAACTAGCTTGTTGGTTAATATATGATCATGGTTTTCTGATCATGAACATAGAGATGTTATTAACAACAGGGTCATATCATTAGGGGAATGATGTGATGGACATACTCCTATAGTTAAGCGTAGCATAAAGATCAAGTCATTTAATATAGTTCATTTGCTATAAGCTTTCTGATACATAGTAACCTAATTCCTTCGACCATGAGACCATGCTTATCACCATCACCGGAAGGATGCTTTGATGACATCAAACACCACACCGTAACTGGGTGGCTATAAAGATGGCATTGAGTGTTCGGAAAGTATGGGTTGAGACACATGGATCAAGAGTGGGATTTGTCCATCCATATGACGGATAGATATACTCTGGGCCCTCTCGGTGGAATGTCATCCAATTAGCTTGCAAGCATGTGACTAGCTCACAAGGGATCACATACCACGGGAACGAGAAAAGAGTACTTATCGGTAACGAGGTTGAACTAGGTATGCAGAGATACCGACGATCAAAACCTCGGATAAGTAAACTATCGTGAGACAAAGGGAAATTGGTATCGTATGTAAGTGGTTCATTCGATCGCAAAGTAATCGTAGAAATATGTGGGAGCCATATGAATTTCCAGATTCCTCTATTGGTTATTGATCGGAGAAGTGTCTCGGTCATGTCCGCATAATTCACGAACCGTAGGGAGACACACTTAAGGATTCAATGTTGTTGAGTAGTTATGGAATGATGAGTAAGATACCGAATGTTGTTCGGGGTCTCGGATGGGATCCGGGATATCACGAGGAGATCCGAAATGGTCCGGAGAATAAGATTCATATAAGGAAAGTCCTGTTTCGGGGTTGGAGAATGGTTCCGATATTTTCATCGGGAATGATCTAGAAGGTTCCGGAAGGTCCGGCACTCCGGAGGGGAAGGGTACATGAATGTGTCATATCAAGTTTGAATGATTGCATCATGTACTAGGTGTCATCGCTGAACAAAATAAAGGGTTTGATCAAATCCTAGTTTGAAAAGTCGGCTATTTTGCAAAGTGGAGGGGAAGGTGGAAACCGAGTTGGGGAGGAGTTCCTCCCCTCCACCGCCGGCCCACTTGGGATCCGAGTTGGGGAGGGACTCCCCTCCCCTGGCCGGCGCCTTCCCACCTATAAAAGGAGGGGCAGGGCTGCCCCTCTAGACACACCTCTCTCCACCCAAAATCCTAGCTCTAGGCGCCACCACCCCTCCAAGTGTTGCCGCCACCTAGGGATCCTCTAGCCGCCGAATTAGGGTTTCTCCAAGCCCTAGCCGCCGGCCACACCACCCCCTTTGGTGCTTCTAATCCGTAGATCCCCAAGGCCCTCTCTTACTCCACCATACTCGCCCCGGCTTAAGGCGAAGCCCTGCGAGATCTCCCCTCTACTTCCGGTACCACGCCGTCGTGCTGCCGGAATCGCGAGAAGAGTGCTACAACCTCCGCTGCCTGCTGGAATAAGGGAGAGGAAGGTCTTCATCGAGTACCGAACGTGTGACCGACTGCGGGAGCGCTGCCGGAACGCAGCGCCAGAAGGATCGTCTACGCGATCTTGAGATCGGCAAGTGTACGACTACATCATCCACGAGAATCTGCTCTCGTTAACCGCTTTGGAATCTTCGAGGGTGAGTTCCTCTGTCGACTCATTGCTACAATCTAGTAGATAGATCTTGGCTTGTTTGTGTGCATGCGGTAGAAAATTTTTGTTTTCCATGCTACGAACCCCTTCACAAGTTTCCCCCCTCCCTTCTAGAAGCTCCCCTAGGGTTTGCCCTAGGTTTGGCCGGCTGGGCCCTATGGGGCCTTGTGCCCCTGGCCCAATGCGGCCAGGGCACTCCCTCATACGCCCATGCCCCCTCCCGGCAAGTGGGGCCACGTTGGTCCCACTCCGGAAGGTTCTAGAAGCTTCCGGTACAATACCGATTAATCCGGAACAATTCCGAACTCCAAAAACCGCATTGCCTTATATGAATCTTATTCTCCGGACCATTCCGGAACCCTCAAGGGAAACGCAAAGGCTGCGCTTACCCGAACCCTCAAGGACGCCTTGATTGGCCACAAGACCTTGCTGGTAATGGATGATGTGTGGGACCGTGAAGCATGGGAGGGTGTTCTGAAAATACCCTTGGTCAATGCTGCTGCTTCAGGCAGCCGAGTCCTCATCACCACTAGAGATGAAGGTGTCGCCAAAGGGATGAGAGCCATATTGCCCTACTACCACGTTGACACATTACCACCTGATGATGCTTGGTCGTTGCTCAAGAAACAGGTCAGTATGCAACTAGACACTACTGTCTTAATCAAGGGAATTATCTATTTCCCTCTTATTGATACTATGTAGATTAGGATGCTTCCATATTAGTACGAGCAATTAAATATGTCTAATTCAATGGAGTGTATGTAAGAGATTATCGGCAATTTTCTAGACCTATGTTAACTTAATATGATCTTTTGGAATTAAGTAGGTAAATGATAATGACATTAAAGCCTGGTGCTAAAAAAGGAAATTTACCATGATATCAAATTCGATTTTGAAATTAAAAAAAATCAATTTTCCATAGTACCGATATATGTCAGCATGACACAATGGAGTTTTTTTTATGATTTTGATTGATCATTAGAAAATTTGGACAGCTAAAAGATGGTTTTTTTTACCCTCAACCAATATCGATCTTATATTCGTGTAGTGAGTAAAGTCTTGTTGGCTTCATTCTCTTTTGCCAACCTCGGATGAAGATCTAAGTGCTTAGCTACTTGTGAAAAGCTAGATCGTTAGGTTGAACCCCTACCAACACAAGCAAAACATACACAAACATCTAACCTACTAAAATTTCTGATATAGTTTTGTTTAATAAACGCATCAAGAATGTAGACTGCTATTGTTTGGCCTAGTATTATGAATTTTCTTGGAATTTCTGAACGAGTTCAAGTTATCTTACCGTTGGACTTGCAATTGGCGGTGGGTTCAATGTTTGTGTCAAACGCGTGCAATCCTAGCTTTATTATTATTATTATTATTATTATAGAGGCACTCAGGCAGCACAAGGTAGTCAAAACAGACTAGACAAAGTAGGTAGGCATATATAGACGATGCCAGGGTCGAGCTTTTTCATCAGTTGATTATGTCAACGTAATACGTGGAGATGTAGGTTTCGGACAAATTCTGTCATCAAACGTTGTGCCTTGGTGTCATGTTGTTTTGTACTCTGATTGCTCATTCCTTGGTAAATCGCCGCGCCTAGTTTTTCTATCACATTGAGAGGTGATTGAGAGATAAGACTATTTCAAGTGACGGTAAATAAGGGTGCTCATAAAATTATTTATGATTTCTGCTAAATTGAAAAGCATCTTTTTTGGAAGCCATTTCATGGATTTGGTACATATATAGGACCAAGATAAGTAAATATATTTTTACTACTCCCTCCGACCCATATTAGTTGACTTGGATTTGTTAAAATTTGGATGAATCTATATACTCAATAGTGTCTAGATTCGTCAAATTTAGAAAAATTGGAGTCAACTAATATGGGTCGGAGGGAGTATTTTCTTTTGAAAATGTTGTTTTTTATACTTTGAATACTTACATAGTCAAACTTACTGTGATAAATGGACGGCTACATCAAATAGTCCCCATGTGCTTAAGAGGTAAATTTGATCACTCTAAAAAGAGCTTGGTATGTATAGTTAATTAACTCTATTGTTCCCTTGAACTACATGCGCAGGTACTTTCAGATGAGATTGATGAAGACCACATCGATATGCTAAAGGATATTAGATTCAAAATTGTCCAAAAATGTGATGGTTTACCACTTGCCGTCAAAGTAATGGGAGGACTCCTGCATAAAAGAGGGGAGCTACGTCGTGAATGGCAGCAGGTATTGGATGATGCTAAATGGTCAATAACTGAAATGCCCCAAGAGCTCAACAATGCAGTCTACTTGAGTTACGAAGATATGCCATGTTACCTGAAGCAGTGCTTTCTATACTACTCTCTTCTTCCTAAAAATAGAGAGTTTACTATGGATCAAGTCGTTGGAATGTGGATGAGTGAAGGATTTGTTCATGGAAACTCTAGTGATTTAGAAGAATTGGGAACAAATTACTACAAGGAGTTACTATCTAGAAACCTTATAGAGCGAGATAAATCTCTTCCTAGTCTATGGGTTTGCCACATGCATGATGTTGTTCGCTCCTTTGCTTAGTATACTACTAAAGATGAATTCCTTGTAGCTCACAGCATAGACAATGATATTCTTACTAAACTTAGTTCACAAAAGTTTCTTCGGTTGTCCATAGTAACCGGCCGATCACAATCTGGTGAACTTGACTAGAAATATCTACAACATTAATCTCAAATATCCAGATCAAGACAAAGCTTGGTGATTCATTGGTTACTTTTTCTAGCCTCCGTACACTTCATATGGAATCTGCAGATGTGGCTGCCTTGGCTGAATCATTGCATCAACTCAAGCACCTAAGGTATCTGGCTCTAGTAAATTCAGATATCTCTATACTTCCAGTTAGCATTGGCAAGATGAAACTATTGCAATACCTTGACCTTAGTGGATGTAAAAATTTACTAAATCTTCATGTTAGCATTGTGAAGCTTGCCCAGCTGCGGCTACTTTCTCTTGACAATGTAAGTATGATACCTAGAGGGTTCTGTAGTCTGACAAATATGAGGAAACTATCTGGATTTCAAACCCACATGGATGATAATTGGTGCAGCTTGGACGAGTTGGGGCCACTTTCCAATGTCAAATTTCTTGAACTTTGTAATTTGGAGAATGTATCTGCTGCCTCGTTTGCTGCTAATGCTAGGCTGGGTGAGAAAATGCATCTTAGCAAACTTTTCATGCAATGCACCAGCAGAATGGGGCATGATGGACTGGTCAAAGATAATGAAGGGTTCTCTAAGGAAGAGCAACGACGAATTGAGAAGGTGTTTGATGAGCTCTACCCTCCGCATAGTGTTGAAGATATTAATATGCATGGGTATTTTGGCCAGAAACTCCCGAGTTGGATGATGTCCACGTCAACGGTGCCCCTCAACAACTTGAAGTTTCTATATCTTTCTGACCTGGCCTACTGCACACAACTTCCCACCGGGTTGTGTCAGCTCCCATGCCTGCATTTCCTACAGGTTTGCGGTGCTCCATGCATTAGGCGTGTTGGAACTGGCTTCTTGCAGGCAACAGCAACTCCATTTCCAATGTTAAAAAACTAGAATTAATAGGAATGGTGGAATGGGAGGTGTGGGAGTGGGAGGAGAAAGTGAAAGCCATGCCCCGTTTGGAGGAGCTTATACTCAGAGACTGCAAACTGATGCGTGTTCCTCCTGGACTTGCCTCAAATGCAAGGGCTCTGAAAAAACTTATATTAGAGGATGTTCAGGATCTTAGCTACCTTGAGAACTTTCCTTCTATTGTTGAGCTTCTAGTCTATCAAAGCCCCAACTTAGAGAGGATCACTGACCTCCCCAGTCTGCAGAAGCTTAGCATCATCAGTTGCTCAAAGTTAAAGGTGTTGGATAGTATCCCTGCACTCGACAGGTTGGTCCTGAGGGATTATGCCATGGAAAAGCTCCCAGAATACATGCGACATATAAAGTCAAGGCATTTGCAGCTACGCTGCAGGGTATGGCTGCTCGCTAAGCTAGCTGCCGGACAATCTGGCACTGAGTGGGACAAATTCAGCCATGTGGAGCATGTCAATGCATATGCACCTGATGGAAGCGACCGAGGGAAGTGGTACATGGTGTACACAAGAAAGGACAACCTCAAGTTGGATTCGAATATTAGCAGCTCTACCGTATTCCAAGGTAAAATCAAGCACGTGGGCTTTTTGATTATTCTTTTGTTTAGGCAAGTTTATAAGCTCGTTTTATTCTGCAAGATATCTGAATATCTTTTGTACATTTGTTGTTTCACATGTTCATGCTTGTTTCATATGACATATAAGAACAGTTGCATGGGTCATGCAACCAATTAAGTTTTGGGTACACATCACAAGCCATACTTGTGTATTGTTCAACAAATGGCTACTATTTTCTGATTGGTTGCACTCGCTTATGTTGCTAGGTATTTCCCTTTTTAATTATTTCTTATGAAGAGGCCGGGGTATAGAGAATAATCCCTTTTTAGTTACTCGTTTAAATCTTTGCAATCCCTCTTGTAAGATATTGAGAATAATCTAATAAAACAGGATGTTTGCATCTCTTGGATACAGAGGCCCGGGTGATCTTTCCCCATTTCGAAAAAAAAATTACTTCTTCTGCTCGGCTACAAATCTTGATAGAGTAATATATTTTCTTTTGCCTAGCTTGTAAACTAGAAATCATGTATAACCATTTCTGTAATTTTCTTGCCATGCAGAAACTTTATCATCTTCTATGGTGGGTGCACAAGGATTTGAGTCCGTGTACAAAATGAGAAGAAGTACATTTAGTTACATCTGCAGCTTGGTCATGACCTCATTTTTGGAAGATATGATGGTAAGGGATCACACCTTTCTTGATGGGAGGGTGTTGTCTTTACAAGATCGAGTAGCCATCGCTCTAAGAGTGGTAAACTCTGGTGAGCCACCCGAGATCGTAGGATCATCTATTGGTGTGGCCGAGTCAACAACGTCGCTGCTCACTCAAGTGTTTGTCGAGGCTATGTGTACGGACGAAAGGCTTTACGCATGCTGGCCACGCTCTACTAGCAAAATGGAAAAGATCAAGCACAAGTTCAACAAGATCCATGGCCTACCAAACTGTTGTGGTGTTGTTCATATAGCTGATATCAATTTTGGATCACAGAACACTGTGAACGAGGAGAATGGAAGCATGCTATTGCAAGTCGTCATTGGTCCAGATATGAGATTCACAACACTTTGCTTGGGGCCATCGGATAGCATGAACCTATCGAGCATTTTGTGCTTCTCTTTTCTCTTCAAGGAAAGCGAGAAGGGTACTTGTCTCAATGGCACCAAGCTGAGTTTATCAGATGGGTCGGATGTTGGCGAATACATCATTGGTGATTCAGGATACCCACTTTGTCCCTGGCTCCTCACACCTTACCAGTTGGAGGGTGACCTATCAGACTCAGACTACAAAAAGGAGTTTAACAAGAGACACTCTGACAGATGTCGTCATGCAAAGAGTGTTGGCTGGGTTGAAAGACACATGGAAGTGCCTACAGGGAGAAGGCTGGCATCCAAGGAATCAACGTGACATGGTATTGACAGTCGGCACGTGTTGCTTGCTGCATAACATTGTGATAGAAATGGAGGAGGAGGGTGCAGGAATAATACCAAGCGATCAGGAGCAGAATAAGATGGAGCACGTGCGTCAGATAGCAGATGAGGACGCTGACAAGGTCAGGGATGCACTGTCCCAGCACCTGATGGAATCTAGAGGTAAATTAACATGTATCTTAATGTGTTTTTGTTCATTTAATTTACATGTTAGATCCTCCTCTTTTTGATAACACCTAATCGATTCCTTCTTTTTCATCTGTTTTGGTTAGTGGACACAACGGTTGGGAGAGGAGGAAGTAGCAGCTGGTGCAGGAGATGAAAACAAGAACCAAGAAACAATCTGACGACAAAGAGTGGATCAAGAAAGTCAGAACATGGAGAAGGAAAAGGCAATACAGATTGTAGATACTGATGATGATGATGCTGGCAGCATGGCATCCGACCCTTCTGATGATTCATGGTGGTACAAAGGTATTGGACAGGTAGATTTTGCACATTAAGAAGAAATGAGGAGAAAGGAAATGAGAGAAGTGGTTGAGAAGATTGACGAGAGGAGGAGGAACAGACTCAATCCCCTGCTTCAGTATGAAGGGGACACAGATATTGAAGATTTGTTTGTAACCGAAGAAGATGAAGCACCTGAGATTGAACCACCACCTGAACCTGAGAAGAAGAAAAAAATTCCTGTCAAAAGAATCCCTGCAACAAGGTGTCATTCATCAGTGGAGATAAAATAAGCACCAACTATATGCCATCAGCAACAAGGTGTCATTCATCAGTGGAGATAAAATAAGCACCCACTATATGCCATCATCAAATGAAGAGAAGGTTGCTGGTAAAATAAGCACCCACTATATGCCATCATCAAATGAAGAGAAGGTTGCTGGTTTTCTAATAATTCATTGTTTCATATAACTGTGATTGTGTGTAGTGGTTAAAATATTAAGCTCAGCACCAAAAAACCAAAACTCTGATTTTCCATTTTTGAAGTATTTTTGTTTGGGAGCAATATTTGTATACTAATCAAATGTCCACAAGCAAAAGCCACGGACTCGTATTATGTTTAGGTTTGCCAAATAAATATCTAATCTTCCTAAATGGGGAAATTGCAATACCAAACTGGAAAAACACATATATGGAAATACCAAAAGAAAGGAATGGGATGGGACAAATATTTTGTGTGATGTGCGAGAAAACAAGCTCCTTTTACGCAAATTTGAACACACCCACCATGTCGGCCGTGCTATCGGATGATCCAAACTCTTTCCTAGCTGGCGAGGAGTTGCATTGCTGCATCACACTCTAGTAAGGGCGATTTGGGGGTGAACTAGAACCCATGTGTTAGAGAGACCTTTGAAATGATGAATTTCATGTCACAATTTAAAAAACATCATCGAGATTGGGTGTGTATATGTTTCAAGGTAGGACTTTTCTTCCGTTCTTTTTGTCTATTAAATCAAACAGAACAGTCTAAATCTCTTGGTAAACTGGTACCACCTAAGCTCATTGTAGCACTAGACATATCCTCACCCAGTGGCTTCCCCATTAACAACTCTAGGTCATCCTTCATTTCCTATTTCTCATCTTTTTTACGCTTACATTTTATTTTTCATTTTAGTTCTCCTTAACCATTATTTATTTATTTTTGATTTTCTAGATTTCTGTATTTTTTATTTCCTTCGATTTCATATTTGTTTTTATTAAATTAATTATGTTGTTTACCA
Source organism: Avena sativa (assembly GCA_916181665.1). Classification (NCBI taxonomy): domain Eukaryota; kingdom Viridiplantae; phylum Streptophyta; class Magnoliopsida; order Poales; family Poaceae; genus Avena; species Avena sativa. The sequence goes on along the minus strand of OV702286.1, from coordinate 14,910,669 downwards.
ATTCCATGTATTCTACCAATAGACGGTGTGTACATTGCATCTTAGAAAATGTCCAAGTAATAATTTTTGTGAGCCATCCATAGAATTTATCTTGGTAGCAACTTTCTGTTTCAAAGAGAAAACCAAAAAAAGTCTACCACCTTTCTTCATAGAACACAAAATGCTTTGCATTGAGTTAATCGACAAATTCTTTTTAATGTGTTTTGCTGTTCCGATTCATAGAAGAATAGATATGGTCCTAGGATGCAGAGGCCAGGGCTTTCCCCTATTTCGAAAAAAGAGATGACATTCTTGCGTGTGTGTGGTGGTCTATGCCCAACAGGTTCTTTCATACGGAAGGCGAAGATTATCTCAACACATATTGGAAGGCATCTTAAGATAAACCAAAGCTAGAGACAAGTCCTAACTAATGTAGGTTTGTCCTATTTGTTGTCATGTCTTTCGTCGCAGCGACTATGTAAATACACCCTTATTTTCTAGAGCAGCAAGTTGAGCAATATTATTATGGTTTTTTCACGCGGTAGTTGAACACTACTTTAATTGTCACTCTGTACCGTGCTGTAGAGGGAGAACTCAATCATTGAGATTTCTTAAACATTATACTAGGAAACTTGGCGCGGCGACACGCCGCGCCCGTGCGGTTGATATAGTAGGCATACAACTTCATTGTTAAATTATGTCGTTTAGAGAGTATGTTTACGTGGAAGGTTGGATCTAGAGTTGTTTCAGGCAAGTAGTGTCTATCAAGTTGGGAAAAGAGCTACTCCCTCCGTTTCATAATATAAAAAGATATTTTAGCTTTGTGAAATAAATATATCTAAGCCCTTTTAGTGTATAGTTCGGAGTGCATCTAAATACTAAAAGGGTCTAGATACATTCACTTCACAAAGCTAGAACATCTTAAATTTTGGAATGGAGTATAAGAGATGATAAGAGGTAAAACATAAGGTATATATTTTTGTTAGGTACATGTTTTAGGAAATTGAGTAGTTGGTTATTGTTTTGGTGTTGGCTAATGGAGTGGATAATTTAGTGTCATAAAAAAGGGAAAAATTCTTGAAGATGAACCCTACTGTGATAAATAAATTATTATCAACCGAAGGAACAAAGATAGATAAACATGCAATGCAAAAAAATTCATAGGAATGTTGAGTTTGTAACTTTGAGTTTCAATCTCAGTTACTGAAGTTTGTGTTTGGAAGGCTTGACGGACAAAGAGTTATAGGTAGAACAAATTACATACGAACGTTGGATCACGACTAAGCAAACTAATTGAAACGGTAAAAGGCAAACATGGAGGACAGCCTTTGATACATTGATTTACATAGAGCAATACATAGTACAGAGGACAAAAACAAAGAAATGGTCTTCAACACATTGACTGGAAAAGTGCGGAAAATAAAGCACTGGCTACGTGGTCATTCCATTTAAACTACACACCCAATATCTGTAAGTGAGCCATCTCTTATAAGCAATTTAAGTACCGAAAATCCACACCCGACAGCTGCAGAAATTTTGAGTTAATTGGTTGAACATGATCTTGATCGTGCAATTCATTTGAGATGATTAATTCTTGCTCTGTTCAAACTAATGGAAAATCCAAAATTAAGTAGTATATAAAGGCTTACCATAGCAATATTTAGACAATGAAGTGTTTCATCTAGAATAGCGTCAGCATATATAAATATGTCAAGCAATGGGCACTTGCACTTATTATTATCTGGCGAGATCTGTAGCAAATCAGTTAGATATGATGGTAAAAATTAAACTGCACCATGGTCGTTATAGGTTCCAATAGCAACACACCATGTAGTACACTTGTAAGAAGCAATTGTATTACCAAGATCAGAGGCACTGTCTTTTGTTGCTGTGGTATGTGTTTCCACAGAGGCAAATGGAGCTGAATTTAAGTTGTAGGGTATTCCAGATATCTTGAGCTGGACAACTTGGTTGACTATTCACTCAACTGAACATATTCGGGTTTCTATTGTATTAGTTCAACCTCCCCACTGGTAATCCGCTCCTGAAATGAGACAAATAGCATATGTTCAAAGACATGGAATAGTAATCCTAAGAAAAATACAACAGAAATGCATATCATTATCTTCTTCACTCCCGAACATGCATATTTTCTTTAAGAAATTCACGACAAACCACTTTCAGGAACTTCTATACTAATGTCATGTAATATCGGTATAATTTGTTGAGAACCTACAATACACGCGGCTCTTGCTCTTGATCAATATACTCTGCCTAATGAGTATTTGTTGATGATATTGGAAGGTAAAATACTTTACACAGGAGGGAAAATAAATGAGGCGAGACACTGGGCTTATGAAAAGAGCAATAAGAATAAATTTAATACTGAGAATTGTATAAGATCACCTCAAAGTTGACAAAACCCAGCAGAAGTTATTAAGGCAGGCATCAATTCCTTCTCTGAAGTTAATAAAATATAACTGGACAATTAAGATGTATTGTTGGCAATTAGATAACACTCTTCAACATGACTTACAAAGAACTGAGTATATGGCCAGCATGCCATTGCAGGTAAGACATCTATATGCATCCATAAGTTAAATGGAACAGAATAGACTAATAAGAGGTGTTATAATGGAAGTCGAATAGAAAATAAGAGGAAAAACATCCAACCCTACCTGCACAAACCTTTTTTCCTCAATGAATTTTAAGGGCAACAACTCCTAAAGCAGATATGATGCTACTTCGTCCGATCCATTTGGCATCAAGAATATTCAATTGTAAGTGCGCACGAAGGTCACCTAGACAGGGAACCTATATTAAGAGGCACGGAAAGACAACAAAAAGGTAGATTACAATGATTCAACATGAAGGAGATTATAATTCAATTTCTATGTTTATCTACTCTTTACATCCCATTTGTTCAGAATGAACTCAAACGTTATATAGTTGGAGGTGCAAAGGTTAAGATTGTCATGGCATGCTACTGTTTCTGCTCGGAGCTGCTACAGGCAATTACACATGCTAAAAGAAAATCTTGAAGTACATATTCAAATATTATAGCTAAATAAGTAGTAAAGGTTTTGGTTTAAACGTGTTAGAATTGTAAATTGGTTATTTGACAGTCTACACTCTGCAGCTAACAGCCAAAGCCAGAGTGTACGTAAATAGGTCTCTGCTATAGAGCCTGAACATGGTGTTCCAGTTGTATCCTGAAGTTTGAATGTAAAATATCAGGTATTCAGTTTACAACTGGTCATGTATACATCAGAGTATTTTGTTAGGCTAAGAATGGTTCAGTCTATTTTTTTTACACTTTACACATGTAAGCATGCAAATAAAACACTAATTTATAAAGTGACAGCTTTATTCCTTGCTAGCAGGAACAGAAGCAAACCCAATGACCATAGATTGAAGGACCAAAGAGCAAGCCTGATACAAATCAACGAACACAGAAACTAAAAACATTAGAATGGAAATTGTGAGGGTTGCAACACTCCCCATCAAAAGAGAGGTGCTGATATTTCCTGACAATAATGACTATGTCAAATCCCATTGAAGCAATCTCACCATGAAATAAAAAATGGACATGAAAATTAGGTATATGCGGAAGTGGGGAAAATATCATGTACAATCAATTAAATCGTAGAAAAAGAAATCACACAAGTAAGGAAACCTCCTGGAAACTTAGCTACTCTAATCTGAACAAAGTACACTGGATTAGCTCATTTTATGTTTGCGTGGAATACCATTAAAGGAAGCGTAGATAAAGTTTATTGGATCAGCTAACCTTGTTAGCTATCTCTCGCATCAAAATGGAAATAAATTAGATAAAAGTTCAGAAGTCTAATATTTTCTAAACTGATATATCGTTTCTCATGCTTACTATACGGGCCAACAAAAAACAAAGAAAAGTTTATCTGGTACGATTGCAGGATTAACAGAGAGGACGAGCAGGACCGAAAAGAGAGCAAGGGCGGCGACCGCGGAGAGGCACCGGAGAGGAAGCCACATGTTGGCCGACATGGATGGACCTGCCACACCCTCTAGCTCAGGGCTCGATGGCCTGACGTGCCTACCGCAACCACGACGGACACTATCGTCCATCCATCCATCAACACGCCACCTACGCAAAGGCGGAGGAGACACGAGCCTAGGTTGAACATACATGACGCCACCATGTATCTCTAGAAGGCAGAAGATGAAAAAATAGAAGGAACAGAGGAATAAGGAAGGAAAAAAGGACACGAACACGGTGGAACCTATGTCAAATGAGATAACTTGAAACTGCCAATTGTAGGATACGTCAAATCTTTGAAAAGCCAAAGCCATGTTCTTCAGTCCATACAACTCGTGCTGTTGCTTTTTTTTCTTGGGTTCAACTCGTGCTGTTAAACACAAGAACGGCTCAGATCGCTTGATGCCCCTTCATAATTAGTATATACACCTATATGTAATGTACAAAACCTCATATAACTTAACCAAGTAATATGTTTTTCTAGTCGTACATGTACTAGTATGAGTTCTATGCTAAGGAAAAAAAGAATGGTTGTACGCTGGATCATCGCTGGCGATGGCCGTGTTCGCGTGTGGTGGTAATGGTGGCGACTTGGGTCCGGCGAGCGGGTGACTCGGCTTGGCCGTCGCATGCCTCAGACTTGGCCTTGAAGTTGTGTGTTGGCAGGGCTGGCGCGGTGACGGCATGCGGAGGCGTGGCGAAGGCGGCTGCGTGGGAGAGCTCGGCGGCAGCAGGACTATCCGACAACTTGTCCGGTGGCTGTCCAGACTGTCCGGCACCTGCGGCGGTCACGACGATGGTCGGAGGCAGCGGCGGTCGATGTTGGACGGTGGTGGGAAGGCCAGATCGTGTGTGTGGGAATGCCGTATATCTACAGGTCCCGATCTATATATCTCTACAAGGGTAATATTCGGTTTGGATACGATTTTGGATCTTTACATCTTTACGTGGACGTATTTTTACGAGTTAAAGGGAAAGGGGTAGTACTGAATCAAACCCCGAAAAGAAGCAACGAAGAATAATCAAAGCCTAACCACCTTGCCCTCTCTTCTCATCCCACATCCATTTTGCGACCACCGGACAAGAGAGGAGCTGCTGCCTGCTCACGGAGGCAAGTCAACGCCGGACAACATATCCTCTCCGCCTCTCCGTGCACGTAAATCTTCTTTGCCATATATTTCTCTGGCATCGATATGCAGGCGATTTGGTGTGTTTGAGCTGGACTAATCAAGCAACGAAACCCCTCTCTCTGTCTGATTTGCTCTCCGGAGATGAATTAGTAGCACATCCATCCATCTCAAATCTCAAAGGTTAGTTGAACCTTACTGTGTCTCTCTATTTTGACATCCAGCTAATCTTGTTTCTCTTTATAAACTACACTTACATTGTTCTCACTGTCTCTCCTACTTAAGTTTACCTCCTTTTCTTTCTGCAGCTGCGTATATCCGTCGATGCAGAGTTCGGGGTGATCCTCCATATAAAAAAGCTTAAATTCTCCTTTTCCTTTACTATCCCAGGAAATTAAAGCAAGCAAATACAGTGGAGATTTATCTTAGTTCCTCTGCAGAAATAAATTAATTAGCAGAACATCCATCCATCTCAAAGGTTAGTTCAAGTTTAATCTCTCTCTCTCTCGCTCGCTCGCTCTCATTTACATCAAGCTAATTAACCAACTTGTTTTTCTTTCTTGTTTGTCCTACTAAAATTTCACCTTTTAGCTTTGTTATTACAGCGAACAATCCAACAAATACAGTTAATGACGATGGTGTTGGATGCATTTGCACGCTACGTGGGGCACTTGCTAGCGCAGGTAGCAGCAAACGAGGTAGGAATGATGCTGGGCGTCTCCGGCGAGATCGACAAGATGGGCGACAAGCTTACAGATCTCAAGAACTTCCTCGCCGACGCAGATAGGAGGAACATCACCGACGAGAGTGTCCAAGAGTGGGTGGGGCAGCTCAAGCGTGCCATGTATGAAGCTGCTGACATCCTCGACCTCTGCCAACTCAAGGCCATGGAGCGTGTACTACCATCCAGCACCGAAAATGCAGGTCCCTTGCTCTTCTGCTTGCGGAACCCCTTCCATGCCCGTGAAATCGGCACCCGCGTCAAGGCACTCAACAGGAGGCTCGACGACATCAAGCAGCGTAGCGCTGCTTTCAGCTTCCTTAATCTTGGGTCCTATGAGGATCGTCAAAGCAGCAAGGTGCATGCCTCTCGTCTTGGTAATTCCAGCCGTGAGACGTCTGTGGATCTCGACCGGTCGGGTGTGGTTGGGGAGAAGATCGAAGAAGACACGAGAGCACTGGTGGCGAAGATCTTGCAAACAGGAAAGGAGGTCAACAACACCATGGTGGTTGCCATCGTAGGTGTTGGCGGAATCGGAAAGACCACCCTCGCGCAGAAGGTCTTCAATGACGAGGCTATCCAAGGTGACTTCAGCAAGAAGATATGGTTGAGTGTCAATCGGAACTTTAGTGACGCCGAGCTGCTGAGAAGAGTCATAATCGAAGCCAAAGGAGACCCAGGGCCGGCTGGAAACGCAAAGGCTGCGCTTACCCGAACCCTCAAGGACGCCTTGATTGGCCACAAGACCTTGCTGGTAATGGATGATGTGTGGGACCGTGAAGCATGGGAGGGTGTTCTGAAAATACCCTTTGTCAATGCTGCCGCTTCAGGCAGCCGAGTCCTCATCACCACTAGAGATGAAGGTGTCGCCAAAGGGATGAGAGCCATATTGCCCTACTACCACGTTGACACATTACCACCTGATGATGCTTGGTCATTGCTCAAGAAACAGGTCAGTATGCAACTAGACACTACTGTCTTAATCAAGGGAATTATCTATTTCCCTCTTATTAATAGTACTATGTAGATTAAGGATGCTTCCATATTAGCACGTCTAATTCAATGGAGTGCATGTAAGAGATTATCGGCATTTTTGTAGACCTATGTTAACTTAATACTGATATTTTGGAATTAAGTAAGTAAATAATAATGACATTAAAGCCTGGTGCTAAAAAAGGAAATTTACCATGATATCAAATTCGATTTTGAAATTAAAAAAAAATCAATTTTCCATAGTACCGATATATGTCAGCATGACACAATGGAGTTTTTTTTATGATTTTGATTGATCATTAGAAAATTTGGACAGCTAAAAGATGGGTTTTTTTACCCTCAACCAATATGGATCTTATATTCGTGTAGTGAGTAAAGTGTTGCTGGCTTCATTCTCTTTTGCCAACCTCGGATGAAGATCTGAGTGCTTAGCTACTTCCCATACCATAGTATATAATAGATGTGAAAAGCTAGATCGTTAGGTTGAACCACTACCAACACAAGCAAAATATACACAAACATCTAACCTACTAAAATTTCTGATATAGTTTTGTTTAATAAACGCATCAAGAATGTAGACTGCTATTGTTTGGCCTAGTATTATGAATTTTCTTGGAATTTCTGAACGAGTTCGAATTATCTTACCGTTGGACTTGCAATTGGCGGTGGGTTCAATGTTTGTGTCAAACACGTGCAATCCTAGCTTTATTATTATTATTATAGAGACACTCAGGCACCACAGGGTAGTCAAAACAGACTAGACAAAGTAGGTAGTCATATATAGACGATGCCTGGGTCGAGCTTTTTCATCAGTTGATTATGTCAGCGTAATACGTGGAGATGTAGGTTTCGGACAAATTCTGTCATCAAACGTTGTGCCTTGGTGTCATGTTTTTTTGCCTTGGTGTCATGTTGTTTTGTACTCTGATTGTTCATTCCTTGGTAAATCGCCGCGCATAGTTTTTCTAGCAGATTGAGAGGTGATTGAGGGATAAGACTATTTCAGGTGACGGTAAATAAGGGTGCTCATAAAATTATTTATGATTTCTGCTAAATTGAAAAGCATCTTTTTTGGAAGCCATTTCATGGATTTGGTATATATATATGACCAAGATAAGTAAATACATTGTTACTATTTTCTTTTGGAAATGTTGTTTTTTGTACTTTGAATACTTACATAGTCAAACTTACTGTGATAAATGGACGGCTACATCAAATAGTCCTCATGTGCTTAAGAGGTAAAATTGATCACTCTAGAAAGAGCTTGGTATGTATAGTTAATTAACTCTATTGTTCCCTTGAACTACATGCGCAGGTACTTTCAGATGAGATTGATGAAGACCACATCGATATGCTAAAGGATATTGGATTCAAAATTGTCCAAAAATGTGGCGGTTTACCACTTGCCGTCAAAGTAATGGGAGGACTCCTGCATAAAAGAGGGGAGCTACGTCGTGAATGGCAACAGGTATTGGATGATGCTAAATGGTCAATAACTGAAATGCCCCAAGAGCTCAACAATGCAGTCTACTTGAGTTACGAAGATATGCCATGTTACCTGAAGCAGTGGTATCTATACTACTCTCTTCTTCCTAAAAGTAGAGAGTTTACTATGGATCAAGTCGTTGGAATGTGGATGAGTGAAGGATTTGTTCATGGAAACTCTAGTGATTTAGAAGAATTGGGAACAAATTACTACAAGGAGTTACTATCTAGGAACCTTATAGAGCGAGATAAATCTCTTCCTAGTCTATGGGTTTGCCACATGCATGATGTTGTTCGCTCCTTTGCTTAGTATACTACTAAAGATGAATCCCTTGTAGCTCACAGCATAGACAATGATATTCTTACTAAACTTAGTTCACAAAAGTTTCTTCGGTTGTCCATAGTAACCGGCCGATCACAATCTGGTGAACTTGACTGGAAACATCTACAGAAGCAGCAATCAGTGAGAACATTAATCTCAAATATCCAGATCAAGACAAAGCTTGGTGATTCATTGGTTAATTTTTCTAGCCTCCGTACTCTTCATATGGAATCTGCAGATGTGGCTGCCTTGGCTGAATCATTGCATCAACTCAAGCACCTAAGGTATCTGGCTCTAGTAAATTCAGATATCTCTACACTTCCAGTTAGCATTGGCAAGATGAAACTATTGCAATACCTTGACCTTAGTGGATGTAAAAATTTACTAAATCTTCCTGTTAGCATTGTGAAGCTTGCCCAGCTGCGGCTACTTTTTCTTGACAATGTAAGTATGATACCTAGAGGGTTCTGCAGTCTGACAAATATGAGGAAACTATCTGGATTTCAAACCCACATGGATGATAATTGGTGCAGCTTGGACGAGTTGGGGCCACTTTCCAATGTCAAATTTCTTGAACTTTGTAATTTGGAGAATGTATCTGCTGCCTCGTTTGCTGCTAATGCTAGGCTGGGTGAGAAAATGCATCTTATCAAACTTTCCATGCAATGCACCAGCAGAATGGGGCATGATGGACTGGTCAAAGATAATGAAGGGTTCTCTAAGGAAGAGCAACGACGAATTGAGAAGGTGTTTGATGAGCTCTACCCTCCGCATAGTGTTGAAGATATTAATATGCATGGGTATTTTGGCCAGAAACTCCCGAGTTGGATGATGTCCACGTCAACGGTGCCCCTCAACAACTTGAAGTTTCTATATCTTTCTGACCTGGCCTACTGCACACAACTTCCCACCGGGTTGTGTCAGCTCCCATGCCTGCATTTCCTACAGGTTTGCGGTGCTCCATGCATTAGGCGTGTTGGAACTGGCTTCTTGCAGGCAGCATCAACTCCATTTCCAATGTTAAAAAAACTAGAATTAATAGGAATGGTGGAATGGGAGGTGTGGGAGTGGGAGGAGAAAGTGAAAGCCATGCCCCGTTTGGAGGAGCTTATACTCAGAGACTGCAAACTGATGCGTGTTCCTCCTGGACTTGCCTCAAATGCAAGGGCTCTGAAAAAACTTATATTAGAGGATGTTCAGAATCTTAGCTACCTTGAGAACTTTCCTTCTATTGTTGAGCTTCTAGTCTATCAAAGCCCCAACTTAGAGAGGATCACTGACCTCCCCAGTCTGCAGAAGCTTAGCATCATCAGTTGCTCAAAGTTAAAGGTGCTGGATAGTATCCCTACACTCGACAGGTTGGTCCTGAGGGATTATGCCATGGAAAAGCTCCCAGAATACATGCGACATACAAAGTCAAGGCATTTGCAGCTACGCTGCAGGGTATGGCTGCTCGCTAAGCTAGCTGCCAGACAATCTGGCACTGAGTGGGACAAATTCAGCCATGTGGAGCATGTCAATGCATATGCACCTGATGTAAGCGACCGAGGGAAGTGGTACATGGTGTACACAAGGGACAACCTCAAGTTGGATTCGAATATTAGCAGCTCTACCGTATTCCAAGGTAAAATCAAGCACGTGGGCTTTTTTGATTATGCTTTTTGTTTAGGCAAGTTTATAAGCTCATTTTATTCTGCAAGATATCTGAATATCTTCTGTACCTTTGCTGTTTCACATGTTCATGCTTGTTTCATATGACATATAAGAACAGTTGCATGGTTCATGCAACTAATTAAGTTTTGGATACACATCACAAGCCATACTTGTGTATTGTTCAACAAATTGCTACTATTTTCTGATTGGTTGCACTCGCTTATGTTGCTAGGTATTTCCCTTTTTAATTAATTCTTCTGTAGAGGTCGGGGTATTGAGAATAATCCCTTTTTAATTACTCGTTTTAATCTTTGCAATCCCTCTTGTAAGCTATTGAGAATAATCTAATAAAACAGGTTGTATGCATCTCTTGGATGCAGAGGCCTAGGTGATCTTCCCCCATTTCTAAAAAATAAATTACTTCTTCTGCTTGGGTACAAATCTTGATAGAGTAATATATTTGCTCTTGCCTTGTAAACTAGAAATCATGTATAACCAGTTTTGTAATTTTCTTGCCATGCAGAAACCTTATCATCTTCTATGGTGGGTGCACAAGGATTTGAGTCCGTGTACAAAATGAGAAGTACATTTAGTTACATCTGCAGCTTGGTGATGACCTCATTTTTGGAAGATATGATGGTAAGGGATCACACCTTTCTTGATGGGAGGGTGTTGTCTTTACAAGATCGAGTAGCTATCGCTCTAAGAGTGTTAAACTCGGGTGAGCCACCCAAGATCGTAGGATCATCTATTGGCGTGGACGAGTCAACAACATCGCTGCTCACACAAGTGTTTGTCGAGGCTATGTGTATGGACGAAAGGCTCTACGCATGCTGGCCACGCTCTACCAGCAAAATGGAAAAGATCAAGCACAAGTTCAACAAGATCCATGGCCTACCAAACTGCTGTGGTGTTGTTCATATAGCTGACATCAATTTTGGATCACAGAACACTGTGAACGACGAGAATGGAAGCACGCTGTTGGAAGTCGTCATTGGTCCAGATATGAGATTCACAACACTTTGCTTGGGGCCATCGGATAGCATGAACCTATCGAGCATTTTGCGCGCTTCTCTTTTCTCTTCAAGGAAAGCGAGAAGGGTACTTGGCTGAATGGCACCAAGCTGAGTTTATCAGATGGATCGGATGTTGGCGAATACATCATTGGTGATTCAGGATACCCACTTCGTCCCTGGCTCCTCACACCTTACCAGTTGGAGGGTGACCTATCAGACTCAGACTACAAAAAGGAGTTTAACAAGAGACACTCTGAAGCTACAGATGTCGTCGTGCAAAGAGCGTTGGCTGGGTTGAAAGACAGATGGAAGTGCCTACAGGGAGAAGGCTGGCATCCAAGGAATCAATATGACATGGTATTGACAGTCGACACCTGTTGCTTGCTGCATAACATTGTGATAGAAATGGAGGAGGAGGGTGCAGGAATAATACCAAGCGATCAGGAGCAGAATAAGATGGAGCACGTGCGTCAGATAGCAGATGAGGACGCTGTCAAGGTCAGGGATGCACTGTCCCATCACCTGATGGAATCTGGAGGTAAATTAACATGTATCTTAATGTGTTTTTGTTCATTTAATTTACATGTTAGATCCTCCTCTTTTTGATAACACCTGATCGATTCCTTCTTTTTATATGTTTTGGTTAGTGGACACAACGGTTGGGAGAGGAGGAAGTAGCAGCTGGTGCAGGAGATGAAAACAAGGACCAAGAAACAATCTGACGACAAAGAGTGGATCAAGAAAGTCAGAACATGGAGAAGGAAAAGGCAATACAGATTGTAGATACTGATGATGATGATGCTGGCAGCATGGCATCAGACCCTTCTGATGATTCATGTTGGTACAAAGGCATTGGACAGGTAGATTTTGCATATTAAGAAGAAATGAGGAGAAGGAAAGGAGAGTGGTTGAGAAGATTGACGAGAGGAGGAGGAACAGACTGAATCCCCTGCTTCACTATGAAGGGGACATAGATATTGAAGATTTGTTTGTGACCGAAGAAGATGAAGTTTGAACCACCACCTGAACCTGAGAAGAAGAAAAAAAATCCTGTCAAAAGAAGCCCCGCAACAAGGTGTCATTCATCAGTGGAGATAAAATATGCACCAACTATATGCCATCAGCAACAAGGTGTCATTCATCAGTGGAGATAAAATAAGCACCCACTATATGCCATCATCAGATGAAGAGAAGGTTGCTGGTTTTCTAATAATTCATTGTTTTATATAACTGTAATTGTGTGTAGTGGTTAAAATATTAAGCTCAGCACCAAAAAACCAAAACTCTGATTTTCCATTTTTGAAGTATTTTTGTTTGGGTGCAATATTTGTATACTAATCAAATGTCCACAAGCAAAATCCACAGGCTCGTATTATGTTTAGGTTTGCCAAATAAATATCTAATCTTCCTAAATGGGGAAATTGCAATACCAAACTAGAAAAACACATATATGGAAATACCAAAAAAAGGAACGGGCTGGGACAAATATTTTGTGTGATGTGTGAGAAAACAAGCTCCTTTTACGCAAATTTGAACATACCCACCAAGTCGGCCGTGCTATCGGGTGATCCAAACTCTATCCTAGTTGGCGAGGAGTTGCATTGTTGCATCACATTCTAGTAAGGGCGATTTGGGGGTGAACTATAACCCGTGTGTTAGAGAGACCTTTGAAATGATGAAATTTATGTCACAATTTAAAAAACATCATCGAGATTGGGTGTGTATATGTTTCAAGGTAGGACTTCTATTCCATTCTTTTTATCTATTAAATCAAACTGAATAGTCTAAATCTCTTGGTAAACTGGTACCACCTAAGCTCATTGTAGCACTAGACATATCCTCACCCGGCGGCTTCCCCATTAACAACTTTAGGTGATCCTTCATTTCCTATTTCTCATCCTTTTTACGCTTACATTTTATTTTTCATTTTAGTTCTCCTTAACCATTATTTATTTATTTTTGATTTTCTAGATTTATGTATTTTTTATTTCCTTTGATTTCATATTTGTTTTTATTAAATTAATTATGTTGTTTACCAATTTCATGTATTCTACCAATAGACGGTGCGTACATTGCATCTTAGAAAATGTCCAAGTAATAATTTTTGTGAGCCATCCATAGAATTTATCTTGGTAGCAACTTTCTGTTTCAAAGAGAAAACCAAAAAAAGTCTACCACCTTTCTTCGTAGAACGCAAAATGCTTTGCATTGAGTTAATCGACAAATTCTTTTTATATGTATGAAAATGATCTTATTTTTCTTATATGCATTGAGTTAATCGATAAATATTTCTCATGGGGGATGGAAGATATTTTAAGAAGTATTTTTGGCTTAGGAAATATTTTTCCTAATTGCAAAAACTAGAAGTTGCGGGAACATCGATAGATATTTTTCAAGGTGGTAAATCATATTTCATTAAATGATATTTTACACAAATAATACTTTATATAGTCATATTATAAAATTTATATATATTGTTAAAAATAACAAATAATTTTTTTGAAGTATTAAAGGCGGAAAAAATAGTTTGGCCTCATCTCTGTGTTCGATGCTTTCCTAGATAGAAAAGTGTAGGAGCCAAGAAAGGGACTCGGGTTTTGTCAATTGGGTCTCCACCTCATGCTCCCGGCCTTACCCAGGTATAATCCCGTAGATTGAGCCCACAAACTAGATAGCCCATCATCATACCAGAACACACAATGACTTGTTTCCTGCTCGTCATTGACCCCGTCAGATAAGAAACATACGACATGTATGACCTAATGGACGCACTCTATCTAATGTTTATAAATTCTTCTAAAAGTTAAGGAAATATTGAGAGATAATCTAGAAAATATATGGTAGAAAAGAAAAATACTGAAAATGTCCAGCTTAGGTATATAGATGATATACATATTGTGGGTGTATTATTTAGCTGTTAAACAATATGGTTTTTAGGTATTGGATACCGGATTGGTTGGTGTGAAGTGTCATACAAAATAACATAATTTATGAACTAAAATGTCCTAAGTAACTAGCAAGAGAATATAGGATGATGTTCATCTAAAACAAATAAAGTGTTGTTTTGTTTCTCCTTGACATCAAACCTAGCCTTCAAGATTTGTTTTAATAATTTTTATTTTGTTCCAATATTATGAGAACAATGGTTATTCAAATAATTACCATATTTCATAAAAGTGGATGAACTCTTACAAGTATAGTTAGAGAAATCACATCCATAACACTAGTGCTAAAATGTCGCAAGACGAATGATTGAAATATGATTTATAATTGACATTGCCGTTTAAATTATATTCGAAAAAAAACATGAAGAAACTCCATGTTGATGGATTTTTGTAGTTTTAAATTTTTATCCATGTTACAAAATTGTTACTATATTAGTTAGGATATAACTTATAATTCACAAATCTAATCCCAACCCTTTGTAGCATGTTTTCAATGTCAAGGTGGAGAAAATTCTTTCTACATTCAAGATACATAATTCGGTAGTTCTTCCTGACTTAGTGCGCTGATTAATTTTTCTGCAGATTATGCTACTAACATACCGATATGTTGGTAGCAGTGTGATCCTATCGGGAGCATGCCGAGGCAAAACTCACACCCCCTTCTTGGCTACCTTTGCCTCACGTTTGGCTCATTGAGACCTGGGATAGTCCTCTTGGTTAGTCTTTCCGCTTCACGACAACCACAAAGTTGCGTAAACGACGCATCTATTTCCGTTGACAAGAAAAACAACCCTTAGTCTGTACAATTTCATGGATCCAACTTCACATCATGTTTAAATGCCAGGATTAGGCTCCAACTTCACATCATGTTTAAATGCTAGGATTAGTTTCAGCCGTCACTAAGTTATGGGATTATTGAAGATGGATGAGCCCATTAATTTGGCTTTACAAATTAAATATGGTACAGGGTGAGAAAAAAATCTAACGGTGTTGAAATATGTTTTGCATGTTGGATCCATAGACTTGCAAATTTCTTTTGCTCATCTACAAATAGATTCCACCACACCTACATCCCTGATCGATAAACTTTTGAAGGATTAGTTTGGCTTCAAGATCGTATTGTTGAACCTTGACTAAATATCAGTAGAATGTAAATGCGAATTATATCACCTATGTTCCGTAATATACCTATGACTCTATGACTACCTATGCTATGACATTCAACTTATACACCCTAATTACTCTAATCATTTACAATACGAGTTCAACGGGATCGTGCGCCAAGGCGCACCCCTAAATCTAGTGTGTGCTGAAGAGACCTTTGAAAGTATGGAGCTCATGTCACAATTTAAAAACATGGTGGCCTCATGTGCATATGTTCCAAAGTAGGACTTTTCTTCTGTTATATTTAATCTTGTCCATTAAATCGAGCCAAACCAGTGGCGGAGGACGGACTAAATTTTTGGTGTGGCGAAATTGAATGATTGAAAATTAAAAGTACCAAATATGATACTGTATAATAAGTTATATGAAAAAATGTAATCAACATAACATGAATTACAATTCAGGTACGATCATCTCTAATGTTAGGATGAAAATCCTCAATTTGCATACAAAGTGCTAGATCAGAAACAATATGGATGCCCCGGATAAAATCCTTAATACCTTTGGAGTCGACATTGTTGTCCTCCTCTTAGTTAATCATGAAAGTTTCATCCTCAATCTGCTCATCTTCTTCTTGTGTTGCAATCTCAACTTGCTCTTCATTTTGTTCCGTTTCTTCTTCTATCCCATGGCTTTGCTGTGCTAGGTACGGTTAGATAATAATTCCTTAAACCTAGCATAGTGGTGGATAATCACAACGGAACACTCATATTTAATACTACTTCACATCTAATCTTCTATATCTAAATAGTAGCCCCCCACTACCTCATTTCTCTCAACATGCAAGCATGCCACGTCAAACCTTCCACCTCAGCGACAGTTTTGTTTCCGTTTTGTGCAGCCAATCCGTTCCGTCGCTCATTCTTTCCAGCGAGAAAAAGTTCACAAATAAGAAAAAAAATTCCCAAGCAGCTAAAAAGCCCGTATCAGTCCAAGAGTAGAATCCAAACAATGCATCGAAGAGATGTGACACCGTCTTCGTTTCCTCCCACTAACCTAAATTAATGAATGGAAACCGCTGCCAAAAGAAATTTATGAATGGAAACCGAGAAGTTTGCCCATCATATTAAATTCCTGAACCCACTTCATGCCCATCGTCCTAGCTAGATGCATTCAGTTCTGCCGAGGTTCATGTACACGAACGTCCAGGTCATCTACCCCAAGGTTGTACACTGATGTACGAGTGTCAAGTAGATGCGTCCGTCGTCCCCGGAACGCCGCCAAGGTACTCATCAACCATGGAGGTTGCTGGCGAGCAAGGCCAGCGGCCCTCCCCTCGTGTCTCTTCTCTTTTTGCATGCCTCATGCCTCCCCGTTCCCTCACATGGGTATTATTGGTTCTGATTTCTGAATCCTTTGATCTCTCCGATGGTTGCTCATTCACAGGTTCAGTTGTTTGAATATCTCTTTGTATTCAAGGTCTCCGGCCGACCGACTGTATAATCGTGGTGTCGCGGTTCTGTCGTTCTTTTTGTGTGAAACTGAGGTTTGTCATTCCCATTATTCGATGTTCCTTAGCAATTTTGTATGAGTTCTATTGATAATTTGGATTTCTGGGTGGATAATTCTCCTGTTCTAACTCCCTTCGTGATACAATATGTTGCTACGTTCTACTAGATTCTCCGGCTCACTTTGTACCGGTCTCCTTTGCCCTATTAGGACCATTGCATTTTTTTCTAATGGGATTCACTGACGTGTACTAGATGTTGCAGGGCGCGTATTCGATTGCTATATATATACGTAGTACATAGAAGGAGGTAAAATATCAAATTCAGATATCAGCATGAATTTTTCTTTTTTATGTACGGTCCAATCATGTAATCCGAATTTCAAGGCCTATAAGGCAATGGTTCTATTAATCTTATATGTGTATTAATGTCCTTGGATACACTCATTTGTGTCGGTGTTGTTTCTACGGTTGACAATGCAGGCTAGATCAGAACGTGTTGATTAACATGTTTATTAAGTCGGGGTGTATCTTCACCTCTTTGGGATTCAAAATAAGAGACACTCAGGTTGAACTGTCTAGAAGCGTGATTGGTACTGAAAATAGAACTCTTGTGCTACTAAAATGTTGGTACGCCTTTGCTAATTTTTTTCATATACATGTAAATGAACTCAGCTATGTTTTCAGACTATACGGGTATTTAATATCTCAATGTTCCTGGTTGTGTCACAATAAAATATGTGTTGTTCATTGTGGACCTGAATACACAACATATATATTACCACGGGCTAAAATACTCAACTTTGCATATATAGATAAACTCATATTGATCAATATTTTTCTTTTGAATCGTGTTGTTTTGACATGCCTATTTTGGTGTTCACTTGACATCCAGGATAACGGTGATGTGCTATCCATATGAAAGATAGATAACTATGTTACCATTATCATACGTATATATAATAATTTATACTAGGAAAACATGTGTAAATCTATTACTTCCTATAAATTTTTCATCCCAAGTGGGTTATCAATCGATTTGTAAAGTACAATATGGAAAACATTTTGTTCTACATGGTTCAGTCATTTTCTTGAAGTAGTTACAACAATCCAATTTGTAGGCAAGGATGAAGAGACCACAAAGGATTGCATTACAATAAGAAATTGCATTGCGATAATTATTTATACAACTGGTATAACTAAAAATTTCTTAAACATGTTTCTTTCTATGTGTAAATGAGAAGTGCATTGTAGCGGATTAACATACCTATAAATCGGCCAAGGAATATGCACATATTATTTTTATACAATTTTACAAAGATTGTCAACCCATATGCTTATTACGAATAAAAGAGGTTCATTTTTATACCATTGTGTCCCGATAGGTGTCCCGCTGCAACGCGCGGGGTATCATCTAGTTGTTTTAATAACAATACCTTTAATTTTGAGATTTTGACCTACGCTTAGGGATGCCATCTCTCGTTTCTGTCAACGAGTTCATGCAGGGCGCTCGTTCGCCGGACAGCCGGAATGTCTTGGCAAGATCTTTTCCGCCAATCTCCCTGCGAGCCTCGCTCAGTGTCGGCCTAATGCCCTAATTGTCTCGCCGGTTACCGCAGCCGCCGCCAGTTCGCCACCTCTTCTCTCTAGGTTTTTTGATCGATCAATTGATACAACGATCGAGTCCTTTGGTCGGACGTACAACAGATATGCATACACGGTCACTTGGTATAGTTTAAGCCCAAAAAATTAGCAGGCGTGCAGGCCCAAGTCTTTTCTACGTGTCGATATCTTCATGAAATTCTAATTATATAATCGAAAGCCCAGATTACTTAGTGTCGTACGGATTCACCCAATGCAGCTAGCTAAATATTCCATAATACTAGGCGCACGCGACGTGACTTTGGTCGGGCGATCGCCCTAGTCCGCCCTATGGGCTCCTCCGCCACTGAGCCAAACATTCCACACATGTGTTCATCTCAAAGTTGTCAGAATTGTGATTCTACCATACGATTTTGCGACCCAAATTGAGTGGATCGATTCTACAATTCTACTAAGTAAAATCTAGGATTCTAAAATTTATGATCCTACTATCTACGATTCTACCATAGAGGTTCTGATCCGATTCAGAATCACGATTCTGACAACTTTTGTTTGGCTTGCCCACTAACATCTCTAGTTCATCCTTCATTTCCTATTTCTCATCTTTTTTACGCTTACATTTCATATTTTAATTTTAGTTCTCCTTGACCATTTTATATTTATTTTTTATTTTCTCATTTTATGTATATTTTTTATTCCTTTGATTTCATGTTTGTTTTTATTTAATTATTTACATTGTTTACCAATTTCATGTATTTTACCAATAGATGGTGTGTACATTGCATCTTACAAAATGTCCAAGTAAAAGTTTTTTGTGAGCCATCCTATATAATTTATCTTAGTAACAACTTCCTCTTCCAATGAGAAAACCAAAAAGAGTCTACCACCTTTCTTTGTGGAACACAAAACACTTTGCATTGAGTTAATCAGCAATTAATTTTCTTATATGTATGAACATGATCTTATGGGTGCTCGAATATATAGAAATAGTTCTGTTTCCATATGAAGTACTTTTACCTGCCAAAGTAATGAATATTTTACTTGACACATATGATTTCTCACGGCGGATGGAAGATATTTTTTTGTTAGTAGATGGAAGATATTCTTAACGTAGGAATTGTTTTTGTTAATTACGAAAACTAGAATTTGCGGGAACATCGATAGATATTTTTCAAAGATGGTGAATCATATTTCACAAAACTATCTTTTGTACAATTAATACTTCTTATAGTTATATACTAGAAATTTATATATTTTTTATTAATAAATAACAAATAATTATTGAAGTATAAAAGGCAGAAAAAAAAAGTTTGGCCTCATCTCTGAGTTCGTTGCTTTCCTGGCTACTAGAAAAGAATAGGAACCGAGAAAAGGGCCTCCACCTCATTCCGGCCTTACCCAGGTCTAATCCCATAGATTGAGCCCATGAACTCGATAGCCCATCATTATACCAGAACACGCGACGATCTGTTCCCCGCTCGTCGTTGACCCCATCAGATAAGAATCAGACGACACCTAATGGCCGTACTCTGTCCACGTTCACGGACACGATGGCCCCATGGAGGTCCACCAATTACCGGTCCCAGCAGTCATTGTCACGCGAATACTTTACTCACGTGCGTGGCGGGGACGACGGGATCCCTCCCCCACCGCCAGCGCCACCGCTTCGTCGTCGTCCCCTTGCCCTTTCCCCACCTCCTCCCTCTCCCTCCCAACACAGCACCACCCGCCGAATATTCCAAGCTCGCGACCTTCGGCGGCGAGCAGGCGGAGTCCAACTCGGCGAAGGGGCAGGACCCAGCCCCGAACCCTAATCCTTCCTCCATCGATTGGGCGAGAGGTGCGTGCCACCCCTGCTTCTTCCCGCCCTGAATACTTAGCATTCCAGCTGTCGGTGCGCTGCGCGCGCACCGCCCGATTCATTTTCAAGGTGCTCTTCCCGCTGACCCCGCAGTTCCAGTGATTCCTGGCCGGCCCCTCGCCTCGTTCCGGGAATTGGATTCCGGGCTCGAGCTGAATGACATCCACCTGCATTTGATTTGTTTGTTTCCTCTCTTTATTTCCTGCCTAGGCTGTAGTTCAATCGACGTTTATTCAGATTTCAGATGCCCTACTGTGCGTCCGGTGTGATCTTGGGACTGTGGCTGTAGAACCTGACACTTCCATTTCCCTGCACATCAAACCAGACGTTCGGTTGCGATGGCATATTCCCCATGGGCTTCAGTTTGCCTTCTCTCGCTGTTTACGGGTTCGGCAATGATTGATGCAATTCGTTTTTGCATACTCCCCCCCAGTCCGTGATAGTAAGAATTTAGCCCTCTTCTTTGACTTTTTCGGGCTTCCTTGATGATGATAAACCTGTACTAGCTTGCTGGACTTTCTTGGCTGCTGGTATACTTATCAGACCATAGGTTCTTCCTTACCCAAATTGTCGATGGATGATAGATTGAACCTGAACTGCCCACTGTTCCACCCAATACAGGGTGCCCCTACGTCATTCAAGGAAAGTGTGTGTTGTTGCCTTGTTGGTGCTTATCTTTTTTGAGTTTGGTGGCAGCTTCGGTTGGCATGCACCGAAATGTTCTGGTTGGCATGTACCGAAATTCTACGCTAGTCCGTCCGGTGGGTTTGGATAGCCACATGAATGTTACAGATGGGGTTTCGTGGTGGTGGTTATTGTTGTTTTGCCTTCTTCTTCTTCTACTTGTTATACAGTAGTTGTTGGGTTGTAGTTGAGACCGCTTTGTTATCTAAGGATGTATCTATTGTGGACTTACTGCAGTCATGGTAATTGGCGGTTTTATCATGCGTCGCAGGGGCAACGGAGTTGCTATGTCTAGAGCAGATGAGGCATTTAGGGCAGAGTCCAGAGTCACGGTGTTCTTTGGTGTTGTGACATCTAAATCAGAGCCACTGACGTTTGATGATTCCCTCAGATTTGTCAGGAAAGTGAAGGTAAAGTTCGTATGCTCCAATACCATGATTTTGTGTCCTTGTGATTATGAATAACGCCTATCTGGTTACTTTATCTGTTTGCTAAGCCACAAATTGACTGGTGCTATTGACTAAATTTCTACCTGACACAAAGAAATTCTTGTTTCTTATTTTTAATTTACTCAACTATCTAAGTTCTTATTCGTGCAACAACAACACCTTGTAAGATCTTCAACTCCTTATTGGTTCCGCAGTTTGTATAGCTATTCAGTCACGAACACCATACTTAGAACCAGGGCTAACTCTCTTCTTCTCACTAGATTGTTTTCAAGTAACTTTTATGGATCTAGAAAATACAAAAAGGCAATGAGAAGGTGAGGGAGTTAAGAATGTCCCGTGGGATAGGTCAGCTAAAAGCTTTTGGTACGATCATAAGGAACAATATTAAGAACCTATGTGGTGATTCTAGTATGTTTCGAAACAAAATTATAGTATTATTATTGAAGTTATATACTGTTATTATGTCTGGGTTTTACTGAATCAGTCATTATTGTCTGCATCAGAATCTCATACCATATATTGTTAACAGAAAGAATCTGAATAGCACATCCGCCTCCAATTAACACTGCCTAGAACTCGGTACACCCGCCTCCAAGTAACACTGCCTATAACTCAGCTGTACCATATTTCAGCAGAGTTCACAAGTGTAGTTTCCTTACCACTTTAAGCATGCGTACTATATTGCCAGATGAGCTATCTAGTTGGTTTATGGTATAAATTGGCATTATAAAGTCTACTCAGTAATTTCTCATTTACTTATCATCCACTTAATGACTAAGTTTCTTGTTTTGTCAGGCTCGTAACCACATGTTATATCTGTCATTGTTCGACATACTCGGCAGACCGGGGTCCCAGCTGGAGGCCTACCGAGCGGTACGAATGCCCACTCTTACCCCTCTCCCAACAGAATTCCTGAGTTCACCAATTGAACCCTCTCCATCTGTCTGCTCTCCAGCTGCAGCTGCTGTTCCGAGGCCACCCTGACCTGTGCGAGGAGCTGGAGAAGTTCAGACCCCCCTTGCCCACGAAGCAGGCGCCGAACAACATCTGGCCCTGGGTCTTCGTGTGCGCCGTCCCGCTGGTCGCGGTGAGCCTGATCCCGGCGCTGGGGAACCCGGTGCTGTGGTTCGTCCAGCAGACGCTCGGCGAGAAACTGAAGGCGGCGGCATGATCCGAGCCGGAGTCGCCACTCGGTATATACATGCAGTAGCTCTTCAGGTGGTCATGTTTGTCCGCAATAATGTAATTAAATGACCTGTCGAATACTTATGTGTGTGGTGTATATATTAGTTAGAGCAACATCCGGAAATTGGTGTTATTTGCCGTCAGGTAGGCATCTGAAAGAAATTTTAGCCACTGAGCTTGCAGAGCCGCGCAACAGACAACTATGCACCGGAACAGGCTCTCCGAGCGGTCACATATCAGAGTTTGAGCTTTTCTGTAGCTGTAACTGTAAGCCTGTTGCTATTGGACAGGCAGTGGTGCTACAGCAGCTGGAGTAGGCCATTGAATTGGTTGAGATGTAAATGACTTTGGGGGCGAATTGAAAGTTTGGAACTGTAAGTTGTAACCATATGATGGATTAGGCTGCGAGTAGCCTGAATGCATAAATCGTCGGTGAAACTTCTGCAGGTGCGACAAACGGTTACACTACCATGTGTTCCAAAGTATGTACGGAATGTAAGGAACGTAGCCCTTTTTTTCTTTTTTTTAAGTAGTGACCTTGCCCAGCGCCAAATAAGAATGTTTCCGGATCAAGAGGAGAGAGTTTTTACTTTTTAGACCCCGTTTTTGAGCGTTTTCCTTTTCAAGGTGCAGCCGAGGAAAGCCAACCCGCACTACGAACTTACGGCACGCCAGGGCTGGATATAGGCAACGAACAATCTGTTCAGCTGACTATGTTAGTTTCGGGATAAATGGCACCAGAAGATGTTTCAAAAGACGTTTCGCTTGCTGGTGTTTTTAATAACAGTGACTGCGGCTTTGAGGCGCTAAGGCCTAATATAGGATGTGGCTGCCTTCCAATCAAACTACCCTCACCCTCCTCCTCATAGTATGCTTAATTTAATGGCAGGCAGAGGCAGAGCCAACGAAACACACTGCACGACGTTGTTGCTGCATGATTCCTCAAGTGCCATTTCTGAAGGAGAAAAAAGAATGATGTTCTTGCAGGATTCGGATGTGAACCCCTAGAAGAAGAAAAAAGTTTTGCGTGAGTTTGAAATTTTGCACGTGAGGTCTAATGCTACTCGTCCAGGATTCAAGTGTAAAACCACCAAATAAAATTGCACCTTTGGTTTTTGGTTTTCTGACGAAATCTGTTTTGGTTTTTGTTCATTCCTTGTTACTAATAAGTTGACACGCACGAGCCCCTCGCAAATGCAGTGCGCAGTCCTTAACCAGGGTCGACTAATTGGGTTTGTTTGCTAACTCATCACACTTTTTTTTTTCCCTTTGCAGCAACTAACCCATCACACTCGACTGGTGCCAATCGTGTGGTGGCCCGTGGTCCAAGCCAAAGCCTTGCATCACAGCGACGGACGTTGGCATGCGTCTAATAACCGAGATCCATCCTTCTTCTTTTTTTGCTCCTATTCATCCGGGGTATACTGTTTCCATTTTGTGAAGGCAGGATGTATACCGGTATTCGGCCTGGAGTGGTACGAGTAGGAGCAGAGGCGGTGCGCGCAGGCAGGCAGAGCACAATCTAGACATGGGCCGGGCAGGGCAACGGGGAGCCGCTCATGTACGCGTGGACGTCCCAGATCTGTCCACGTACCTGGCTGTCATCGACCCGGAGGCCGGGAAAGCTGTTCGTTTTTTTTTTTTTTTGAGAAAAGAAAGCCCGTGCTCCAAGCCTTGCTCCTACGTACGTGCAACGGCCTACGATGTCGTCACTACGTCGTCAGTACGCCACCTTCTACCAAAAAGTCACGTGACATAAGCTGAGTCTCGGCGGCTGTATTCTTCTTCTGCATGCATCTAAAGATGTTATTGGTGCCCCCTCAAGGAGCCTCCAGGTTAATTAGAAAATACCAGCCGTTAAATCTTGCCTCTAAACAATCTTAGCCGTGCGTTGCTTTTAACTGCCCGATATAAAAAGCTCAACCCTAACCGCCGGTCCCAGACCCCCAGGACTCACGCGCCCCTCCCTCTCCTCTTCCTCGCGTGTGGCGGCTGGCGCGCTCCGTCTCCCTCTTTCCTCCCATGATTTCCCTCCTCGCCGTATACCGCGCCTCTGCTGTCATCTTCCATTCATCTATGTTGCAGTCCGCATTTTCTTACTCGTGGCCTGCTCTCTCCCCAAGAAGGAGAGAACGGAGAGCAGCAGCCAGCCGCCGCATCCTCCCCTTCATCACCGATCGATCTGACCAGCGGCCACCTCTCACATCCTCCTCTCTCCTTGGTGAAGGACAGCGAGCCAAGGAGGTCCCGTGCCGAGGAGGACCAGGCGTCCCTCCTACCGTCGCAGTCTTCCACGCGTAACGGAAACAAGAACGCTCCGATCCCGTTGGAGGAACCCAGCCCCCTCTCAAAAATCTGGTACGTATCTGCAAGGTTTCCATTCATTTTTTGTTTGGGTTGGAATATGGAGACGCAAGAGAGTAGCAAGGAAGAAGGCTAGTGAGAGAGCGATTCAGCCTGGCCAACCACAAATGCTGATTTCTATGGATTCATTTTTTTGTTGTGCTTCTGATTCTGCCTTCTTTGTCTTTTGGTTCATATGTATTTTGAAGCAAGAAGATGAGTTCTATGGAAGATTGGGCACAAATATTGCTATTCGAGTAGGTAATAGTTGGGCTTTAAAAAGTTTAAAGGAAATGTACAAAATCTTGTCCTACGGCCTATTAATATATTATGTGTTGTTAATATTAGGAGATCTCTGAATAGAATAGAGGCTTCTCCATTATTCTGCGTATAAAAAATAGCAATCAACGTTTGGAAGCTTGAACCTAAAAGTATGAAGTAATATAGGTATAAATTGTATTGATGGATTCCCTTCTGTGGTTTAAAAACTACAGAAATACGTAAATCGCTTCCTTACCATGGCTCACTAAATGGTATACATGTTTATAAGATGTTGTACATCATTTTCAAATATTTATTCAGAGATACCTTTGTCATTGCAGCTGGGATTTCTATTATTAACTTTGGAGCATGAACATTCTCCTATAACAACTTGGAGGCTGCGTGCGAGGAGGACAGCCTCCGGACGTGTGTCCCCGACTCCACGGCCACCGAAAGCGGTGGCATCTTGCAGCATGTGTGCCCTAGACTGTGTCTTGAAGGTCATCGGGCGTGCATCCTCTTGCTAAAATACCATTTTTTAGTTTTGTATCTGGGTCTATTTGACTAGATTAAGATAGTTGCTTTGATTATGCATATGTTAGAAAATAAATGAAGGAATTTTGTAATATTGAAACCGAGGCGATGTTTTTCTCCATTATTTTGTATTTGGGAAGAATTACTCTATAGTAAGGAACCATAAAATTTGCCATACATTTTATGCAGGTGCATTGCTACAGTTAGTGATATTAAGAGCATCAAGGTGGATATAACATCGGGTTACTATTCTTTCTATCTATGCAATCATACGTTTAATGCCAAAGAACTTCCTTTTAGTGGGTCGTTGGTTAATACAGCTACCTAGCACTTTCTAATTTACTACAATATGTTGCTCTTTCTGATGGGTTTTTCTTATCAATGCTCCTTTATTGACATTTCAGGTTAGGGTCTTCTTATCATCATGGACGTTGTGAATTAATTTTGATGTCTTGGGCTATTTTTCACCTCTCTAAGGTATTCTTTCAATCCAACTGGATATATGTATAATATAATTTGCATTCTAAATTGATTATGTGTTCTCTAATTTATTCATGTGTTATAGAACCACATGGTTCCTGCGGAAATGGATTACTTTGGGTTATGGCAAGATATGCAGGCTAACATGATTTTTTAGTACCTTATGTCTTTATCCTCTAACTATTATACCTAGCATCATCGAGGGCAAGGGTAGATTATTGATCCTCGATTTCCGTTCATGGCTAGTTCAAGGCCATTTTTATCCACCAAACGATTGAATGGGATTTATAGCGAGGCATGCATCTAAAAGTATAATTGGTTATATATTTAACCTCTGTAACAAAATGGAAATACGTTGTGATAGACACGAGCTACATATGTATCTTCTTAGCTTGGTAGTAATGTATGTAGTTATTTGTTCCATTGCAGGTGCTAGAAAAAATATTCAAGCTAAATGCCTGATTTTTGTACCAGAGACGTTCATGATCCTAGAAGGTATAATATGTACTTAGCTTGCCTATTTCTTTTTGCTTTCTTTGTATTTCAGTGGTGGGTCATGAGCTAGGATGTTGAGTGAGCCCACTATTAGTTAGTTCCTCATATTTCTAGCTCATGTTATCTTTTAGCTGCTATGGAGAGTACTTGTAGTTGTGATTGACTACCTTGTCGGCATATAAGGAAATTTCTACAGCAGCGAGTCGGGCATTGAGTACTTTCAGCTGATCTATATGTTTGTACTTTTGAATGCAAGTATATGTCTTTGCTTCTGAAATTTTCAGCTGTTAAACTCTATTGTAAACATGTATATGTTCCTCGAGGAAATGTCAATTTTAACACATAATTTTTTTGGACCTATACGGGATGGTAGAATTGGATGAAGGCTTCTGCGCTATGCTTATCAAGACTCAAGAAACTAACCAAGTGCAATGGCATTTGTTTGAACTCGGTAAGTTGGAAATTCCTGAAGTTCATTTTCATTTTCTTGTTTGCAAGTTAGCACTTTTCTCATTTGAAATATTTGCAAGTTGCCCTTATCAGATTCTATTTACTTGGCTGTACTGTTGAGATGGAGGCGACTTGCAGATTCTATTTCAAAGAGGTTACACATGTTTAATGTCATGTACATCTTGCAGATCTGCACAATACATTCTACGATTCTATGATTTCAATATGTCATTGAGTTATTCTGTCTCTAACAGACTAAACTTTCATGTTACAGCAACAATACAATAGTTAATACTTTGTTCTATCTCTAACAAATCACGCTACCGCTCATGGAGGACGCAGGCCTGCAACGCGGTGGCCGATGGCTTCCTTGCTCTGCCTCATCTTTATATGGGACCTACAGGTTTCTCCCGATCTCTCTGGATCCCCTTTTTACACTTACTAATATGTTGTGTAGGACTGCAAGTCATCTCTATTTTTGATATATGGGGCCTAACTCGAACCAGGAGAAGCCTGCTGTCGAACAAGAGTAAGTGATGCTACTCTGCTTCTACGGTTTTGCTCTGCAGTAGTTCATGTGATGGAAATCCGATTTATAGCCTGCAGTTTGGTGATAGGGCGTTCCTATCCATGACCAGCTAAGAGGAACACAAATTCAGAAGTAGATATCTAAAGGAGATATTTATTAACAAGTGTAGTGTGGATTAATCATAGAATATTTTCTGGATTATAGTTTCTTAGGACTCTCTCAACATACCAGTCTGACAGAGTCCCAAAAGACTGTAGGGGTTCGTAGCATGGAAAACAAAAATTTTCTACCGCATGCAAACAAACAAGCCAAGATCTATCTACTAGATTGTAGCAACGAGTCGATAGAGGAACTCACCCTCGAAGATTCCAAAGCGGTTAACGAGAGCAGATTCTCGTGGGTGATGTAGTCGTACTCTTGCCGATCTCAAGATCGCGTAGACGATTCTTCCGGCGCTGCGTTCCGGCAGCGCTTCCGCAGTCGATCACACGTTCGGTACTCGATGAAGACCTTCCTCTCCCTTGTTCCAGCAGGCAGCGGAGGTTGTAGCACTCTCCTCGCGATTCCGGCAGCACGACGGCGTGGTACCGGAAGTAGAGGGGAGATCTCGCAGGGCTTCACCTTAAGCCGGAGCGAGTATGGTGGACTATGAGAGAGCCTTGGTGATCTAGGGTTTAGACACACCAATTAGAAGGGGCTAAACCGGCGGCTAGGGCAATTAGAAGCTCTATCTCGGCGGCTTGGGAGAAATCCCTAGGCTGTGGCTAGGGTTTAGGTTTAGAGGTAGGGAACTTGTCTGTCTCTAGGAGGGAGCCCTGCCCCTCCTTATATAGGTGGAGGGGCCGGCCGGCCAAGGGGAGGGAGAGGAGTCCCTCCCCAACTCGGCTTGGGTGGTGCACCGGCTTGGGGAGGAGGGACTCCCTCCCCAACTCGGTTTCCCCTTCCTCCTCTTTTCCTCTTTCCAAATTTAGCCGTTTGACTTTTCAATTTAGCTATTTGACTTTTCAAACTAGGATTTGAATTAATCCTTTATTTTGAACAGCGATGACACTTAGTACATGATGCAATCATACCAACTTGATACAACACATTCATGTACCCTTCCCCTCCGGAGTGCCGGACATTCCGGAACCTTCTAGAACATTCCCGGTGAAAACACCGAAATCATTCTACAACCCCGAAACAGGACTTTCCTTATATGAATCTTATTCTCCAGACCATTACGGATCTCCTCGTGATATCCCGGATCCCATCCGAGACTCCGAACAACATTCGGTCTCTTACTCATCATTCCATAACTACTCAACAACATCGAATCCTTAAGTGTGTCACCCTACGGTTCGTGAATTATGCGGACATGATCGAGACACTTCTCCGATCAATAACCAATAGAGGAATCTGGAAATTCATATGGCTCCCACATATTTCTACGATTACTTTGCGATCGAATAAACCACTTACATACGATACCAATTTCCCTTTGTCTCACGATATTTTACTTATCCGAGGTTATGATCGTCGGTATCTCTGCATACCTAGTTCAACCTCGTTACTGATAAGTACTCTTTTCTTGTTCCCGTGGTATGTGATCCCTTGTGAGCCAGTCACATGCTTGCAAGCTAATTGGATGACATTCCACCGAGAGGGCCCAGAGTATATCTATCCGTCATATGGATGGACAAATCCCACTCTTGATCCATGTGTCTCAACCAATACTTTCCGAACACTCAATGCCACCTTTATAGCCACCCTGTTACGGTGTGGTGTTTGATGTCATCAAAGCATCCTTTTCGGTAAAGGTGATATGCATGATCTCATGGTCGAAGGAATTAGGTTACTATGTATCAGAAAGCTTATAGCAAATGAACTATATTAAATGACTTGATCTTTATGCTACGCTTAACTATAGGAGTATGTCCATCACATCATTCTCCTAATGATATGACCCTGTTGTTAATAATATCTCTATGTTCATGATCAGGAAACCGTGATTATATATTAACCAACAAGCTAGTTTAACAAGAGGCTTTACTAGGGACTCTTTTATGTTTACAAATCACACAAGTATTAATGTTTCCGGTTAATACAATTATAGCATGGTATGTAAACATTTATCATAAGTATGAAGATATGATAATAACCACTTTATTATTGCCTCTTGGGCATATCTCCAACAAAGACCACCAACTTCGTACTGAATTAGGCTACATCATGCGCCACACCATTTGCCTATATCTGCACTCTGTAGCTTGCAACACATTGAATGATACTCTAAATTTCTTGAATAATAAACCCGATGGATGCTCTACTAGGGGGCTGGCTTGTGATTGCTTTTACAACTATACTAAAGTAACGTTGGCATGCAGGGTGGCTTTTTTGCATGTTCCTTCTTGGCATCCGAGACACTCTGCTTCTTCTTCTCCTTTTGGGTGTCTCTAATAACAACTCCCAGAATGATTTGTCTTGCTCTATTGTAAAGATTTATGATGAGGAACTTCTCCATGCTCGAGGATCCTTTGCCAAATGCAGACCCAGACCCATTATGAAAAATCATATGAGTGCATAATAGTGGTGCCTTGAGTCGGTAAAGCATACTCTTTGGAAAGTATAGTTATTGTATGGCTACTCTGTTTTCTAAGCCATGAATTTGTTGTATTTTTTGTGCACGGAAATTTTGAGATTTATATTTTCATTAGAATAAGAAAAAAGTAGTACTGGTACTAGAACATCCATTTAGGTAATTGGTGATGGCATTATAGTTGTCATTGCATTCATAATTGAGCTGTTGTTGCCCTTGGACACACTCAGATAACCTATCTCTCATATGCAAAACCATGGACAACTGAACTTTACAAACTACGTTTCAGAGCCTAAATCTTGCCAGGATCGACTGTATTGTTCGATGCTCGCCCAATCACAAGGTTAGAGTGAGAGGTATTTCCACCGCTTAGTATGCCATGTGATTTTCTGAAAGGTTTTACTCAAATTTGTGATGGTCCTTGAAAGCACAAGCATTCCTGTTCTGGTTGTTGCACCTATATGCTGGTGTCAAGAGTCGCGACAGTGGGTGATAGAACTAATGGGACAAAGAATGGTGGTAAATGGGGGGTTTAAAAGTCATTGAAGACGGAAATTTGCCTTTCATACTTTTGGCTGGTGGCTAGGCACTCTAAAGTACTACACCCCTAGGTTTTTAGTAGATTATGCATAGCACATTGGAGAAAATTACTCATAATATTGCATTATTCCAATTGTGGATAGGGAACTCGTCTTGGCAGCTCTCGTCTTAAGAGATGTTTGAGTAACTCCTTATACACAAGTCCTGGCATGTTGCCTTCACTACATCACGCAAGTGATGTGTATTTGAAACTACAGGTGTATTCTATTTTTATTTTCCTTATTTGGTAGAAATATTGTTTTTCATGATTGCAAACTTCAAATAGGGAAAGTCGATGTTATCTTACTTTTGTGTTCTTTATTTTATCCATGTTACATATAACAAGACACTTTTGCAAATGTTTTTATACTACATCTATTGTGTATGAATGGTACTTTCAAATTGATATGTGTCATCTCCGATTTATGCTTAGGTATTGGGCTTCCATCTGGAAAGTGGCTTCTTTAACTTCAAGCCACCTGGAAAAAGCTTCAGAAGTTAGAGCAAGAGAACCGAAGAAGCGATATCCTTACGCTGGAAGCTTATGCTCTTTGGAACATATGGAACATGAGAAATCTTCGGTCTTTCTTCTAAGAATCTTCTACCGCCTGCTATTGCCGAGAAAACTAATGCATATGTAGTTCAGTTCAGAGTCTAAACTTTTATTTTAGGGTTTGGTTCCAGCCTATGGTTGTTGAGTGCCAATATATATACTCTGTTGGGCCCCCTATCTTATAGTGCTCCTACTGTTCACGTGTTGAAAATAAACTTAGGTTCTAGGGTCCCTGTAATAATTATAGTCCCTGTAATAATTTCAGTGAACATCAGAGCTTTCAGTTTTTTTGTACATATCCAAATGACCAAATAATGCATTGCGCAAACTCATTTGATTAAAACGAGACAATTTACTTTAATATAATCTGGAACTCCGTTATTTCTTTTGTTGTCCGGTATAGACCAGACTGATATAGATCTCCCTTCTATAACCGTACAAAATTCTTTCTCAAATAAATGGGATGAAAATTTATGTATATTCTTGATCGATGCTAAAATGGGATGAAAAAATGTGTATATCTTGATCAAGATGATAAATCAACACATTAGATTAGAATAACATTTGAAATTCACTATCAAATTTGAGCCTTGACGCTACCGCCGCTTCTATTTGAAACGTTTTATTTTCACAAAATTATTTTGCCAAATTGCTCCAAAATCAACGGGATCGTGCGCCAAGGCGCACCACTAAATCTAGTACTCTTTATTAGTAATCACTTACTCCTGCACACATTGAGATTGTCCTTTTTTATTACTTCCTCCATCCCAAAATAGATGTCTCAAATTTATCAAAATTTAGATGAATCTAGACACTATTTAGTATATAGATTTATCTAAATTTTGACAAATCTAAAACATCTATTTTATTGAAACGGAGGGAGTATTA
The DNA here is from genome assembly GCA_916181665.1 of Avena sativa. Classification (NCBI taxonomy): domain Eukaryota; kingdom Viridiplantae; phylum Streptophyta; class Magnoliopsida; order Poales; family Poaceae; genus Avena; species Avena sativa. Next base: position 14,878,328 of record OV702286.1, on the reverse strand, counting down.
TTTTCAAAAGCACATGGCGTACCGTGGTACAAGTAGAAACAGAGGCGGTGCCGGCGCGCTCTTGGAACCAAATGGCCGGGATCGATCGTTAGAGCTGGAGCCGAGCAGAGTGATTGAGAACCGCTCGTCAGCTCAGCTCGTGTGTATGGACTCGTTTATGGTCTGCCCACGTCCTTGGCTCGACCAAACAGGAGAAAAGCGGCTCGTTGGGTGCGGTGTGGTATAATCTGGTGCATGCAGCAGACCCGTGCGTGTACATCACATCGGAAACTACTCCCTCTGTATTCTAAAATATACCAATTCTTATCCATATTACTTGTCGTTAAAATTGATGTATCTGGCACTAACATGTCTAGATTTATCCATTTTAGTAACAAGTAATATGAATCGGACGGAGTATAAGATATTTTAACCTTTAAAAAAAACATAACTTATTAAAATTTGTCGCAAGTGCACACGCAACGCAAGGCAATACGTACGCAGGTTAGTGAGATCCTTAAACCAGAGTCTATCTCCTAATTGCTTCCAAATTACTCCAACATACTATACACCTCGTGGTGCTCCGAACCATGCATGGCCAGCTGCGTACGCTACGACGCGAGACGCAATACACGGCAGAAATATCACAGCGACGGACGCCGTTTTAAAACCGCCTGTATATACGCCACTAGTGGAACTAAAACCTACTAACTACAAATGGACGGGTTCGGTAGATCGAGTCGAAGCAGAGTGACGTGATTGAGAGCGCTCATCAGCTCGTGTACGTACGTACGTTCGGGCGTCTGAGGTCTGTCCACGTCATTTGGCTCGTCCAAACCCGGAGAAAAGCGGTCCGCTAGTTGGGTGCCGTGTTGTACACTATGTGCAGTAGACCCATGTGTCGGTAAACTAGTATCTATGTGGAGGGATCCAGCTCAACTAAACCTTAGATTTGACACTTTGTATTGTATTAAAAAACGGAGTATTTTTTTAATGAGAGGTGACTTTTCGTTGACAGCGAGACGTTCTTGGTAACTTCGTCAATCTCAAGACCCGATTCGACGGCTCGGTCTTTCGAAGGTGTTTATAGGGGTTGGTCTGTGTGTGTGCGTTCATAGGGGTGAGTGAACATACGTGTTGTAAGCGTCTGCATTGTACTGTGTTTTTTTTATGTTTCTTATGTGTTTGTTCAACATTTTTTCGAACGGATAAAGGCCTAGAAGGACCCCTTGAAGGCGGTGGGTGCATACATTTCCAAAAAGGACCGTACAAAATAAAGGAAACCCTACCGAGTCCTTCTCTTTTACAATAAGCACCCTGCAAAGAATCGCACAAACATAATCGAGTCTAGGTTTGTTGTCGACAACAAATGACCTCCAGCGGCAGCAGTCTTTGCCTCCGTCAGGGACAACACCACCTAGGGAAGCACTGGAGTGCACCACCGCGTCGAGGTCAAAGAAGATCATCCACTCAAGGAGGAAGAAGAATCTTGAGCATACCGGCTCAAGTGTAGCGGGGCCATTCTTATGACCAAGGAGAGTACTGGTGAAAGGCGCCACCTCCACATAGCCGCACCAACGCACACCTTACCGTCATCTCCCTCACCGCCGAGGCCGGCCAAGAGGACAAGCAGGGGTGTGAAGCCGCCGCACAAGAGGCGCATCACTTATTGAAGAGGGGGCTCGCCTTCAATACAAAATCCAACGTCTTTACCCTTGGAAGCACGCTAGAGATTATTGTATACGAGCACCCGATACCATGTCAGGACGAAGAAGGACCCCCGACACGCTGCAAATACACTAGCGTCATTGTTGCTCCTTCCTTTCGTGTCCATGACCAAACAACAAGAGAAGTAGCAGCACATCGATTCCCCAGATCGAAGAGTGGCAAACGGCCTTATTAACAAATATACCAATGTTGATGTTGCTCCCCTCACCTCCGCGGTCGGACAACAAGAGAAATAGCATCACATCAACTCCCTAGATCGAGGAGTGGCAAACCTCGGCCTTACTAACGAAGATCCTACGGCAGAGATGTTCACCGCCGACTCCGTCTGTCAGAGCTCGACAACGAGCTGAAACTGCCCCCAAGCTGTACCAGATCTAGCCAAGAAAGATCGATGCTCTAGCCCAAACTATAAACATACAACCGCGAATACTACACTTGCGATGTACAACTCGCTGCAGCAACCCAGGTCCACGCCAAACAGCATCGCCGCTAGGGGAGCAAGGGTGCCAGAGTGGGAGACACTCTCGACTCTCAAGGAGAATGGGTGTGGAGATGGAAGAGGGAGGGGTGGGGAAAGAGCCTTCGTAGACACAACCATTGTATGTATTTTGATAGACACGGAAAACCAACATATAAGTAATTTGCTTTCTCAATCAAATGGAAGAGGGCATATCTTAAACCTTGAAAACAACATGTAATATTATTTCCCTACATATGTAATCTCCTTGTAATTCCCATTCCTCTACATTATTAGGTGTAAAAGATCGCATTTAAAACATGTTCACGCAACACTTTTGAATTTCTTGCGCCGCATATACTACAGGTTGATGGAACTGATTACAACATATACATCGGAAAAAACAAAATACATGTACAAAATTAAAAATAAATGTGCAATACGAAAACACAAGCTTTGTGGTGGGGTATATGCATGCAATGCAAGTACACATGCTTGTAAAATGCCAAATTGAGTAAAAAATGAACATATAGTTATCACAAACATCTATCATTTTACAAATAGATGTTTGTGGGACCATGAACTTGACACCTCGAGCTCGTCGGTGGTAGTCCTGGCTCACCGGAGCCACAATGCTTCCATACTCAGATATCCCAAAGTCCTCCACGATGGTCTGCCATCACTAGGTGACCAACATGTGCGGTTTCTATGGCACACGATAAGCTTACTTTCAGTCACTAGCAAATGGGGCACAACATTTAAAACAACATGTAATATTTATTTCCATACATATGTAATATCCTTGTAATACCTTTTCTCAGTCCTATGCATTATTATGTGTAAAATGCCACAACGTTTAAAAACATGTTCATGCAACACTTTTGAGTTACTTGTGCCACATATATACACAAGTTGATGGAAACGATTACAACATATACATCGGAGGAAACAAAACACATGTACAAAATTAGAAATAAATGTGCAATGTGAAAACACAAGCTTTGTAATATGGTATATGTATGCAATGTAATGCCACATTCTTGCAAAATGCCAAATTGAATAAGCAATGCAACAAATAGTTATCATGAACATATAGCATTTTTACAAACACATGTTTATGGGATCGTGACCTTGACACCTCGAGCTCGTCGGTGGTAGTCCTGAATCACCGGAGCCACAATGCTGGCATACTCATTTATCCAAAATTCCACCATGATGGCCTTCCATCACTAGGTGACCGGGGGTGCGGTTTCTGTGGCATGCGATAAGGTGACATTCAGTCACTAGCAAATGGGACACAACATTTAAAACAACATGTAATGTTTATTTCCCTACTTATGTAATATCCTTGTAATACCTTTTCTCCGTCTATGCATGATTAGGTGTAAAAGATTGCAACATTTAAGACATATTCATGCAACACTTTTGAATTACTTGTGCCACATATACTACAAGTTGATAGAACTGATTACAACATATGCAACAGAGGAAACATAACACATGTACAAAATCATAAATAAATGTGCAATATGAAACACAAGCTTTGTGGTGGGGTATATGTATGCAATGGAGCGCAAGTACACATGCTTGCAAAATGCCAAATTAAATAAGCAATGCAACATATAGTTATCATGAACATCTAGCATTTTTACAAACATATGTTTGTGGGACCGCGGCCTTGACACCTCGAGCTCGTTGGTGGTAGACCAACCTCACCGAAGCCACAATGCTGCCATACTTAGATAGCCCAAAGTACTCCATGACGGCATGCCATCACTAGGTGACCAGCGTGTGCGGTTTTTGTAGCACGCGATAAGGTGACTTTCAGTCACTAGCTGATGGGACACAATAGTTGACAGCCCACATTGGCGGTGACTAAATGTCACCACAACGTATGTCAGGGCATCTAGTTCGACGACTATCCCCTACCTTCTATGACCGTGCCAACCCATGTTGTGGTGACGTTAGACATATGATTTGTCTCTTTCCCTTATATGAAATAGATACATCAAATATTATTTATCATCAAGCAAATATATATGTAATAAAGCTAACAAATTTCCTCATGCGGGGTGCATGAGGGGGACAAGTGTTTACCATCTCTCGAGATTTTGTTCGGGCATCTCGTGATGAAATCTCAATCTTTATGTACTTTTGCAAGTGACATAAGCAATATGGTCCCTAGTGTGATGCTCTGTGAACCCATATTTAACTGGATATACCCATAAATGTGGCAATCCAAGCTCTCCAACATATGACATGTGTTTCTCATCCCCCGATTGAGACAAACATGATAGTAAGTATTACTTAATATCAAGCAGATCTATGGTAACATCTAACGACTTTGCCCGCGTGCAGTGCGCAGGGACGGAGCTGCCTTAGAGACGCTAGTGTCAGCGACCCAAATGCAAAACCCCAAAACCTTCATTAATTTGCACTAGCTAGTGATTACTTGTAGAGGATGACCCAGACAAATAGAGAAATAATAGACATGACCCTATTGGCATTTTCTCTAACTTTGTACCTGACAGTGCATGAGGGTAGCAAGCTATTTATTGTCTCGAGAAGTTTCATGCAGGCATCTTGTGGTGAAACTTCTGTTTCTTAGATTTTTTCAAGTGACACAAGCAATATCGTCATTAGCAAGGATGATGCTCGATGAACTCGGATATATGATACACCCATTACAACACCAACATGAGATCACTGACATCGGGCATCCGCTTGTCACTTCATCGTGTTTGAGGCCCAAAAAGTAGTAAGTATTATATATTATCAAGCAAAACCGTGGTGTTGACTAACGGTTTAGGGGGGCGGGAGGGTTAGTGTCTCTCAAGGTTTTGTTGGGACATCTCATGATGAAGTTACTATTTTCTTGGACTTTATCGAGTGAAAGAAGCAATATCGTCGCTAGTGTGATGCTCAGTGAACTTGGTTATACCCCGATGCATCAACATACCACGCTTACATGACCTATTGTCATTTTCCATGTATGAGACAAATATGTTAACAAGTATTATTTATCATCAAGCAAATTTGTGGTACAATTAACAATTTTGGTTGTAGCTTGTTTATTGTCGGTAATGAGAGTTTTGTTCGGATATCTTATGACATGACCGCTATATTCTTTGTATTTTTTCGAGTGACAGAAGCAATATCGACGCGGAGCGTGATGCTCGGTGAACTCGGATATATCTCGATACACCCATAACCGCGCCAACATAAGCTCGGTGAAGTCGGGCATGCGTTCGCTGTTTCCCCTATTCGAGACAAATACGGTAGGTAGTAAAGCATCATTTAATATCGAGCAAATCCGTGGTAGCGACTAACGACTTTGCTCACACGTGGCGGGTGGCCAGTGTATACATACATAAATGTAATCCGAAGCCCAAACCTCTATAAGCTAGACCCAATTCAGAAAAAAACCAAATCTAATTTGAGATTCGAAAGAAATCCGAATCGAACGGGTGGCCAAGGGCAAGGCCAAGGCAAAGGCAGGCCGGTACTCGCACCCGCAGCGCCCCCCCACCCCGTGCGCGTTTTCGTGTTTACTTTACCCACAGCACAAGCACAAGCGCAAGCACAAGGTGGTGGTGAGATTACCGCGGCGAGCACGTCCCCTCACCCCGGCCCGTCCCATTCGCGCCGTCCACGCGGCCCTTATCCTGCATCGGACGGCCACGAAAGGCCGCGGCCGCGACCCCGGTAGGTTTACTCAGGCGGCCAGCCTTCCCCCCATTCTTAAGCCGTTCCCTTCCTCCTCTCCATCGTCTCGTCTCGCACCCCCGCCTCGTCTCTCGTCTCCTGCCTTCCTCCCTCCCTTCCCCCCTTACCCTCGAAAGCCATTAGCTCTCGCGCGCTCGCCCTCGCAGCCGTCTCGCGCTGCGTCCGGAGGAGGCTGCTCGCGGCCTCGAGGCCGGTGCGAGTTGGAGCGGGCAGATCCGGTGTCGGCGGCGGCGGAGGACGTTCCGAGGGGATCGGCGGCGGCTGCGGCGTTCGGCGTCCGGGAGGCGGCGAAGGAGGAGCCGGTGCCGGTTCCGGGAGGCGGTGGTGGAGGAGGAGGGGAGGCCCGTGCATGGTGCTGGGATGAAGCGTTCCAGGGAGGACGCGCTCGCGGGGTCACAGCAGCTCAAGCGCCCCACCGTCGCTCGATCCGATCCGTGAGTAGCCTCGCTCCCCCGCTCGCCGTCGCGTCGCGCGTTCGAGTTCCAGGCAGTTCGTCCCTTTTCGTTTCTACTATTTCTCTCCGTTCCTCTTATCCTCTACACGCTGTTTCGCTTGCGGAGAGGGGTTTCGTGTCGTTTGACGGAGTCGGCGAGAGAGCGGAGAATAACTCGTGTCTAGGGGAGGAATTCGGGGCCTCGTTGCGGATTCGCTTGGTTTTTCAGCGCCGAATTCGTGTTCGTCCCTTCCAATTTGAAGTCCGGGGTCGTCAAAAAATGGTGTTTTGTTTTGGGGGTACGGAGTGAATTTTTTCGTACGGTTTTATCCTGTGATCTAACGGCTTCGTCCCTCTCCGCTCGCGCAGGAACGGGCAGCCGCAGCCCATGGCTCCGGCGGGTCCACCGGCAGCGGCGCCGCCGCCTCAGGCCGCCGCGGCTGCTGCTGCACCGGCGCAGCTCTCCGGCGGTTCCGCGGCTGCCGCTGCTGCCGGCCAGAAGCTGACGACCAACGACGCCCTCGTCTACCTCAAGGCCGTCAAGGACAAGTTCCAGGACAACCGCGCCAAGTACGAGGAGTTCCTCGAGGTGATGCGCGACTTCAAGAGCGAGAGGTCGGTCCCTTTCCTAGTCGGATCCATACCCATTCTCCATAAATTCCCCTGGAGCCACACACTGATGTTTATGGCTGTCAATTTTTGGGATGCAGGATCGATACCAACGGAGTAATTATCCGTGTGAAGACCCTGTTTAACGGGTACCCTGAGCTCATCCTTGGATTCAACACCTTCCTGCCCAAGGGCTTTGCAATCAGGCTGCAGGATGACAAGGAGAAGAAGCCTGTTGATTTCGTGGAAGCCATCAATTTCGTGAACAAGATAAAGGTATACACATACACAGACATAGTCTGATCTGTCATGTAAAGCTTGTGATATACGTATCGATCTGTGACCTGATTGTTTCGTCTTCTTCAGAGTCGGTTCCAGCGTGATGAGCATGTCTACAAGTCTTTCCTGGACATTCTCAACATGTACCGCAAGGACAATAAGTCCATCCAAGATGTTTACCATGAGGTGCCCATTTTTTTTGGTTTATCTTATTTTAGTTTGTGTCTTTTTCCATTATAGTCCTGAGTTTAGCTTGTCCTTTTTGACAGGTTGCGGTGCTGTTCAGTGACCATAAAGATTTGCTTGAAGAATTCCAGCACTTCTTGCCTGATACCTCAGTGTCTCCGCAAGCAGGAACTGCTCCAAGAGCTGGTTTGGTCAAGCGGGAAGCCTCTCTAATGCCTCCTGTTGGTAGGAGTGAAAAGGTATAAATGACCACATGTCGTTTTGTAAGCTTTGTTACCGACTAGTTACGTAGTTGGCAGAAACTAGTGTCATATATTACGAGGGAAAGTTCCTTTGTCTTTTAGTTCTAACATTTTATAGAATTTTGGGGATGCGGTTGCCAAATGTACTATATATACTATGTAAAAGGTGTAAATGCAGGAAGTAAAAAGGCAGGGCACAATTGTTTTTGCTCCTGCAATAGTGCATCCATGGCTTTCATGTAGGTGAAAATGCTTAGATATTTTATGAATGTGGCTTCTTAAATCTAGCATAATACTCAGTCAATTCAGTTAGTTTTACGCGTGTTAACTAAATATGGTAACCCAAGGTATTTTAATGTTTTCTGTCCATGGGATCGGGTTGAGGTCAACATGAGATCAATCATATTTCTGTATCAATTTTGTCTCTTTTGTGCATCTATATAGGCAACCACGAACTAATTATTGTATAAAGTTAGGTGACCCTTCATCTTGTATCTCTTTTCTCAGCCTAGGGCTTATCCATCACATGCTGACCGTGACACCAGTGTGGATCGTCCTGACGTGGAGCATGATCGCCAGAGAAGACGTCCGGACAAGGAACGGAAGGCAGAAAGAGATAGGAGAGATTATGAGAGAGATGAGAAGGATGTTGAACATGACAGCAAAGACCTGGATGTTGGACTGCGTAAGCGTAAACCTTTTCCAAGCGCAAACCCTACAGGCGCTGAGGCACAGCAGGGAGGTCTCCCAGAGAATCATGGAATAAACAGTGCCTCGGCTTCATCATATGACAATAAGGATGCATTAAAGAGTAAGTTTCTCTAAATATTGATTAATATGTAGATACTACTTCTGCTCGGTGTGGCAGTTCTGCTTCTTGATACCACCACTAGAATACAACTTCGATGCTCTCCATGACCTTAAAATGCGTGCCCTTACAGATATGCGTTCTGCTGAATGCATCACTTGCATAATGCTGTTTCAGTGTAATCTTTTCATGGCCGTGCTAGACAATCAGCAACAATGGCACAAATGTGTTCTCTTGTTGCTTTTATATGGTTGAATTTAGTAATTTCGTATTCATATCTGGACAACTTTGTGTGCTTTCTACTTGCTTATTACTTGCATTCACAAGTTTTCCTTGCAATGTTAGGTGTATACGCACAGGAGTTCCATTTTTGTGAGAAAGTCAAGGAGAAGCTGGAATATGACGCTTACCAGGAGTTCTTGAAATGTCTTCACATATACAGCCAGGAAATTATTACAAGAAGTGAATTGAAGAACTTGGTGGGTTTCTGCTGGAGTTGTGCTTTCAGTATTTAAACTTCAGTTGCTTCACTCTTTTGGTTATCTGTTTGTTTTTAATTAGTTAGATGTGAACATTGCATATACGATCTGATTTCCAGGTAAATGATATACTACAACACTACCCAGATCTTATGGATGGATTTAATGAATTCTTGGATCATTGTGAAAATATAGGTATGTCGCGTACTTAATGTATCTGGACGTCAATCTTGCAGGATCTTGTGACTGATTTCAATTTCATTATTTGTGTCTGATTTTTTCTCAACATGGTGCAGATGGATTTTTGGCTGGAGTCTTCAGCAAAAGTATGTAGTGATTTGCTTCAAACTTTGTATCCCTCTTTTCTATACCATTTTAAAATTCCTTGTTAACACTAATTATCTGGATTGAAGAGCAACCTGGACGGCTAGTTAAAACTGAGGATAAAGAAAGAGATAAGGAACATGAGAGGGAGGATAGGAACAGAGACCGGGACAGGGAAAGAGAAAAGGAAAGACTTAAGGAAGGTGCTAGCCAGAAACCTTCTGTTGCCAAAGACAAGTATCTATCCAAACCAATTTCAGAGCTTGATCTCTCAAATTGTCAGCGATGCACTCCAAGTTACCGGCTTCTACCTAAAAATGTAAGATAAAAATCTGTAGCGCCGTTGTTTTCATGTTGTTGTTTCATATAACAATTGGTTTATTCCTGTTTTCAGTACCCAATGCCTCCGGCAGGCAATAGGACTGATCTTGGAGCCTCAGTTCTTAATGATCACTGGGTATCCGTGACATCAGGAAGTGAGGACTATTCCTTTAAGCACATGCGGAAGAATCAGTATGAAGAAAGTTTATTTAGATGCGAAGATGACAGGTGCCAATTTATTTTTGTTAGTTGTTACTCAGAAAATGACATTAACATGCGATTCCATATTAGCTGGACATATGATGTAGCTTTGCACTGGATGAGAGTAATCTTAGAATATATTTTATACTAATGGATTTAGAGGCCTACCATCGATGCTCAATGCTATTTTGTGCCCTTTTTGTACTTGGATTTAGAGAGAGGCTCCTGTGTATAACAGGGCTAGTATTGATATTATGTACTTGAACATTGCATAAGTAGAAACTCTCATTTGGTTGGTTTACATTTTGTGTCTTCGTGTTGACAGCTGGGACTTGGTTGTTACAGAGGTCTGCAAACAGACAGTAACAGAAAACCTGTGCACTCACATTAGTAAATAATGTTTTGATTAGCTTATCAAGTCACGCACAAAATAATGTTTTATGTAATCAAACTATGTAGTAGTGTTGAATCGCGGGTTGCTCATTTCAGCTATAATCATTATTGTGATCCACCCTATCCTCGTGTGAACATGTCAATTAGCTTCTTGATGTCTGAAAAGCAAAGAATTAAAGAGGATGATAGCGTTCTGAAAAGCAAAGAATTAAAGAGGATGGCTGTGTTCTGAAAAGAGCTTTGTTAGCAGGCTGTATTTTTCCTAGTTTGTTCAAAAGTTAATATACAATCCATTCAGAACAATGTTTGATTGTTGATCATTTTAAATCTTCACTCAATATATACTAAAGAAGTGATACAATTGCCTGTGATGCTGATGTATGTGCACTGAAGTGCTCGATGGAAATTATGATAAGTACTGATATTTCTCGAAACCTAAATAAGTCACAGAGAATCTTTTTGCGTATATTTTGCTAGTTGATTCTTACGATTATTAGCCTGTTCTTTTGATATACCTATAACCTAATGCAAACTGTTGTTTTTTCCTGTGCAAGCACCTTAATATGCCTGTAGGCCGGCTTGATTTCTTTCTAGCACTTGCACACAGTTAACCTTTGGGAGACCCATATTTTCAGTGTTATTCAAGCCACTTGTATTTGTTTCTAGTACCACAAATCTGTAAGTGTTGCATATGGTGGAGCCATGGGGTAAATTTGTTCAGACACTTTAGCATAGTAGTATAGAGCAATTGGGCTACGACTAATGAATGTCTATGATTCGTGTTATTCTATGTCAATTACTCTTTTTGTAATCGTCTATTCATGCTGGTTACATATTGGTCTGAACTTCTTCAGATTTGAGCTGGATATGCTGTTGGAATCAGTTAATGCAGCAACTAAGCGTGTCGAGGAGTTGATAGAAAAAATGCAAGATAACTCGCTAAAACCAGAAAGCCCGATACGCATCGATGAGCATTTAACTCGTACGTATACACTTGTGTTACGCGTATGTTAATATTGTTTGGCAAAGCTTGAACTGACTGGAGCTTGACTGTCCTTTTGGTTTATTCACCACTGCTTTACAGCTTTGAACCTAAGGTGCATTGAACGGTTATATGGTGACCATGGCCTGGATGTGATGGACGTTCTTCGGAGAAACGCTAGTGTTGCACTGCCAGTTATCTTGACTAGGCTAAAACAAAAGCAGGAGGAATGGTCAAGGTGCCGTTCAGATTTCAACAAGGTTTGGGCTGAAATTTATGCCAAAAATTATCACAAGTCACTTGATCATCGCAGTTTCTATTTCAAGCAGCAAGATTCGAAGAGCCTGAGCGTAAAATGTATGTACACTTTTTATGCTTGCAAATGTTTTTTATGCTTCCAGCTATGCCTAGTTATCACATTTTGTTTAAATCGTTTTTGTTGCTTGTGTAGCTCTATTGACTGAGATTAAAGAAATTAATGAGAAGAAAAGAAAGGAAGACGATGTACTCATTGCTATTGCTGCTGGAAATAGGCGGCCTATAGTTCCCAATATGTCATTTGAGTATGTAGATTCAAAAATCCATGAAGATCTTTATAAGATCGTCAAGTACTCATGTGGAGAAGTCTGCGGCTCCTCAGACCAACTAGACAAAGTGATGAAAATGTGGACAACTTTTCTGGAGCCCATTTTAGGTGTTCAGCATCGATCCCACGGTACCATGGATGTAGATCTAATTAAACCCAAGAATGGAATTGCAAAATCTAGTATTGCAACTCTGGCGGAAAACAATACTACTGCAGACGGAGTTGCTGCCCAGCAAGGCCATGCTGATGAAAGCATGCAACAGGATCAAGCACCATCAGCTGTGGCTAGATTAGTGCGACTGGGTAAAGGAGTTGCCGCAGACTCTCAAAATGGTTCCCATGATGCAGATCGAACTGCTCGTAGGGATGAGGATGCATCATATATTGCACCAAATGGAAGAGTGCAAGCTGCTGCCTTCATCACAGATGATATGTCTGCAGTAAGTACCCAGAACATGCCTACTGAGAGATCAGCAGGACAACATAACAATATTAAGGGAAACTCGGAAATTACACCAGGTTTGCATTTCTGCTAATTGAATATGTTGTATTTATTGCAATCTATAGCCAGATCAGGTCTCTTTTGGCCAATGCTTATGATTTGTCTTGCCTGTCTGCTAGGAATGAATGCTTCTAGAAGTTCACATGCTGGAGTTAGTGTGGCTGGTGGTGCCAGGGCTAGCAATCAAGTATCACCATCCATTGAGGTATAGAACGTCTTGTGATCTCAATTTACTTTCCGCTTCTGTTAAATGTATCAAGTATTACCATCAGTTAACATGCTGGAGTTGGTATGGCTGCTGGTGCCAGGGATTTTTTTAAAAGTTTATTTTCTTGAAGGGTTGTCTGCTTCCATGTGCTTTTTCCTTTCCTTTATTTCTGGTATTTTTGTTATTTGTTTTACTGTCACATTTACCTGTCTGCTGCCCGATTAATGACAATGCTTGGAATGTTTGTGCTTCTGTTGAGTTGTACGCATTCATGTAATGCAAAATGCACGTTGATCTTTTCACTATAGATGGCATCCAACAGCATGCTCATATGCTTCTATTCTCATCAACAGGGTGGAGAGGCTGGCAGGCCAGGATCATCTTTAAATGGTGGAGGCACCAGTGAGGGTAATAAAGGGCGCCTATTTAATGAACGTGCTGCATCACACAATATCTCGAAAGTTGAAAGAGAAGAGGGTGAATTATCTCCTAATGGAGATTTTGAAGAGGACAATTTTGTTCCCATTGAAGATGGAGCATCTAAAACAAAGGAAGCTTCTACAAGCAGAACATCCAAGGTTCGACCTGGTGAAGTAGAACCCGAGGCAGCTGGCGAGAACGATGCTGATGACGAGGGTGAGGAAAGCACTCAAAGGTCTACTGAGGACAGTGAAAATGCTTCGGAGGCTGGTGAAGATGCATCAGGAAGTGAATCCGGTGATGGTGAGCAGTGTTCTCGTGAAGATCATGATGAGGAAGAAGATATGGATCATGATGATCAGGATACGAAGGCAGAAAGTGAGGGTGAGGCAGAGGGGACAACTGAGACGCACGATGTTGAAGGAGGCATATCATTACCGTTATCAGAACGCTTTCTGTACTCGGTTAAACCGCTGGCCAAGCATGTACCCACATCCTTGCATGATCGAGAAGAGAAATCCTCACATATATTTTATGGGAATGATTCATTTTATGTCTTGTTCAGGCTGCATCAGGTAAGCTTTACATCAATTTTGACCCTATGTAACTTGCATTGCCCTCCTTTGCTAAACTTATCAATTGCAGATGTTGTATGAAAGATTGCTTTCAGCAAAGACAAACTCTGCGAGTGCTGAAAAGAAATGGAGAACCTCTAAGGATACAACCCCCCCTGACCTATATGCAAAGTAATGCAGCTTTTTGCAATGTTTAGTTGCTTCTACTGTATCTTCCCCATACACATGATAATAATTGATCTGTATTTTTGATGAAGGTTCCTGAATGCACTGTACAACTTACTTGATGGTTCTTCTGATAATACCAAGTTTGAGGATGACTGCCGTGCTATTATTGGTACTCAGTCGTATGTTCTCTTTACTTTGGATAAACTGATATACAAAGTTGTCAAGCAGGTAAATTGACTCATCCCCTGCTCTATTATGTCACTCTGGGTTGGCTGGAACATTCATTATTTAACTTCCCTGGCATCAGCTTCAAGCTATAGCAACAGATGAAATGGACAACAAGCTTCTCCAGCTTTATTTATATGAAAAATCAAGATCTCCTGGGAGGTTCTTTGATCTAGTTTATCATGAAAATGCCCGTGTCCTACTCCATGATGAGAGCATGTATCGATTTGAATGCGTAAGTCTCATTCTGTTTTGCATCCTATCGTGATAAATTATAGATAATGTGCTGTTCAATTTGTCTTGCAAATGAACTGGTTCACTTGTACTGCAATTTTGCTAGATGTTGTAGAATAATAAATTCCAGTTCATCTTCCAAATTACAGTGTTCAGATCCAACGAGGTTGTCTGTTCAGCTGATGGAATATGGTCATGAAAAGCCTGAAGTGACTGCAGTATCGATTGATCCAAATTTTTCCTCATATCTCTTCAGTGACTTTCTGTCAAGTTTGTCGGACACAATGTTGTCTGATGGTGTCTTCCTTGGAAGGTATCACCCATCCCATCCCAAGAATCAAATTGAAGCTCCTGATTCCAGTTCTCCTATTGTAATCCATCATCTCATACTGTTCTTCCAGGAATAAGCGGAAAAATTCAAGTAATGATGAGGCTTTGGATTCATTGAAGACCATGGATGGTGTCCAAGTTGCTAATGGTCTTGAATGCAAGATATCCTGCAAGACCTCCAAGGTTTGTATGTTTATATAGTCCAGAATTTGATGCGTTAAATATTTACTGGGATATTAGTGTATATCTCACGAGGTTATGTATGCAGGTCTCGTATGTCCTTGACACTGAAGATTTCTTGTTTCGGTTAAAAAAGCGGAGGAGACTTTCCCCTGGTGGAATTGTGCCTGACAAGTTGCACATCTCAAAAAAGGATGCTGCAAAAGTGCAGCGCTTCCATTCATTTCTAGCCAAGCATTATTAGGGTCATAGGCAAAATATTGGTAATTCCACTATGTTCTGAACCCTTTTCACTACTTGCAGACAAAATCGAATATATGTTGGTATAAACAAGGCAATAACTGTATTTCTTTTTACATGTGCAGACATTGTATCCATATCAGGAAATGCTGCTGGGGTTGTGGCTGCCTTGCTCTTGTTATAACAATGACAAGGTGCAGGAGGCCAAAGCAGTGGTTGTGGTTCCACCCTCAGAATGCACCCCCCTGGAATAATCATCTGGCCGTTTGGAAAGATAGACATGGTAAATAGAGCAAAGCAAAACATGGTTTTGGTCACCTCAGTCAGCATTAGGCCGTGCCAAAAAGATGTGTGTTTGTATATATGTACTGGCAGAAGGTTGTTTGTTCTGTTAACCTTGTTGTCTCTAGTGCTTTTTTGGTCGTAGAAGGATTCTGTTAAACTGATCACCATTTGTTGATGCCGGTATAGGTCTCTTGTCATTTCGACAATTGTTTTTTCTGATCAAGATATGTAGCCTTTGATTAATCTCAAATGAAACAATGTCAACAGTCATAGTTCGTTGATCAGTTTGTGGGTAAACAACCATGTGCAGCTGCCATAATGTTATTTGCTTCTGATGGTAATCCATGCCATGTTTTTTCCCGATAGATGCAACCCCTCCCAATTGTTTTTACATTTTTTTATCCAGATTACCAAAAAAAAACACCCTAGTAGCATTACTAGGAGGCATTCCCAAGCCGTTCATGGGAGATTTTTGTCCATTTTCCTTCTGGCTCTTGAAAAAGTCGGATGAGTGTTTTTTGGCCAGCTGCGTTCGCTGCTACCCACCAGCCGCTCTCCTCGCCGGAGAATGTGACGTCGCCGTCCACCTAGCTCGCCACACAAGGAAGTCCCGACCTGCAGGCTCGAAGCAGGAGCGGCCGGCGTGGACCGGGGTTCTGCTACTGGGGGGTGGGGTGGAGCTTGGTCTGGCCCGCATGTCGTTGTCGTCTCGAGGTGCCGCCACGTGTCCTTCCCGCTGTTCCTGGGTGGAAACACGGCCGGAAAACGGCCATTCCCATATGTCCATTCTCACTTCTCAGGCTACAAATTTCATCCATCCGAAGCTAAATTTAGACTTGAGGATGTCCAACGAGTGGAGATGCTCTAAGCCGATCTAACACAGTTGCTATGTTTGTACGAGCACAAATCCAGCGGGAAAAAGTGCCTCTGGGTGCAAAATGGACAGCTGAACCCATAAAGCACCGATTGCAGCAGATAACTGAAAGAGGAAAACGTAAGAAAGGTTTCTTCACAGCGCATTTCTCATGTGTGAGGCCTGAGGGTGATCACAAATTTAGATTCAGTTTCCTTCAGGTCGACAACAACTACATAGCTTCCCTCAAACAAGAAAACAACAACTACGTACATAGCTTTCCTCAAACAAGAAAACAACAACTACGTACTGTACATAGCTTCCCCCAAACAAGAAAAACAACAACTAGATCCCTATTGAAGACAACGGAGTGCTGAAAATTTGATGTCTCTCCTTAGTTCCACTCAACATGTGGAGCTCCTGTTTTTGTGTAGGCGGTGTATCTAGATGTTTTTCTTGCCGTCAGGACATTTTCCGGATATCAGTAACATATAACTTGCCTACATTTTTCAGGCGACGGCGGGCTATGCAGTATTTTCGTAGACCCTAATTAGCGGTTAAATCCCCAACAATTAGTTCTGAATCTATACCTCCTGAATTATTTTTCAGGGACCGTGTCCCAATTCTCGACCCCTATGATGTCCACTGCTCGCCCACTTCTCGCACCCTATTCCACAAGGGTACACAAATAGGGTACTCCCTCTATTCCAAAGTAAGTGACTCAACTTTTCCTAAATACGGATGTATCGACACGCTAAAACCATGACGATATACATGCATGTCTTGTGCTAACTATAAATCCTTTTACAGCAAATGCTAGCCTGCACCCATAGGATCGATCCATCGGTTCAACAAACTAAAAATAGATACCACGTGTTGCTGCACAAATTTTTAGTGTGTAGATTGCGAGTTTCGGTGAAGGGAAAAGTTGCCAATTTTTTTTCACATCATCTAACCGCTGGTGTCAGGACGCTGGCCAGGAAAAGTTGCGAGTGCAGTTTCTCGATGGCCGGCGCCGCGTCCCTCATGGCCTTGGCCTTGTTGTGGCCAATGAGTCGACCCTCCGAGGCCGCCGATGGCGCCACTCTAGGGTCGTAGGTGGTGGCCTTGGCCTTGGCGATAGCGGTCCGCGTCTCCTCCCACTTGTCGCACCCCTCGATCTGTGCGAAGACGTGGATGAACTTGAACTCGTTGTCGTCGTTGTCCTCACGGTAGGCGGTGATCATGCGCGCATCTACGAACAATACCAACAATCAGACACAAATTTCAAAAGGGCGGGAGCGGGCGGCGATGGGGCTGCTTACTTGATCATCGTAGTTGGTGCCGCTGACACGGACACAACGCACCTCCTCCATGATGTCGTTCCACTTGTTGCAGGCGTGCTGCATCATGTCCCAGCGGTGATGCATGCCCGGGTCATTGCGTTCATGGCACAAGGACTTGAAGTAGGGATCCAAGATCCACCACTCATCGTACGCCGCCTTCACCCTCTTCCAATAGCAGTCCGAGTTCTAGTTGGCGAAGATGAAGGGGTCGGTGCTGATGGTATTCCAGGCTTCGGCGAGGCACTCATCCTCTCTCGAGCTCCACTTGGGGATGAGACCATTGCCTCCTTTCTTCTTTTATCCCCCTCCACCTCCACCGCCTTCTTCTTACCTTTCAGGTCGGCCATGATGGTCACCGGCACCTCCACCACCTCATCCTCGGCCTCCGCCACCTCCGCGTATGCGTAGACCTCGTCCTCCCAAGGCTCGCCGCCGCCGTCCTCCTCCTCGCCCTCATATGCAGCGACTTCTTCTTGCGTGAAGATGTGGGCGGAGCTGCCGTTGATGATGTCGGCCATGATAGAGTCGCCGTGGTGCACGCCGAACAGGTTGGGGGCTCTATGGCTGCTTCTTGCGGTGAACTAGGTGAATCTAGTCCTTTATGGCGACGAGCCATTGAAAGGAGGGAGGCGGCGATGGGCCCGTGAGGTGTCGTTGGCGAAGGAGTTGGGGTCAAAACCACCGAGTAGGTCGAAGTCATTGTAGCCCGGCGAGAAACGAGTGAGGTGCGTTGCTGTGTTCGCCTGGCCGGAAGGCAACACGCTGGACGGATACAGAGAGGAGACACTCCTTTGGCTCCCAAGCATGTGGAAGTCGCGCTGTAAGTCGGTGCCATCCCCGCCATTGCCGCCGCCCACTGTGCCACAAGAGATGCCGCATAAGCCTGCTCTTCCTGCGCCTTCGCCACCCAGCGCAGCCTCGAGTTCTTCTCCCTCAGCTGGCGTCTAGCGTTCTTGACCTGCCTGCGCTGGATGTCGAACGCCCACTTCGTGTTGGTCATTCCCTCCGGCCGCTGCTTGTCGACTTTCCCTTTCTTCGCGGACGTCGACTCGCGGGGATCTTGGTACCTCTTCAGCGACATGGTGGCGGCGTTGGGCGGCACACGGGAAGGGAGAGGTGGGACGGGGAAATGGCGGGAGTGAGCGACAACGAGAGGGGGAAATGGCGGGATTGGGCGTCTAGGAAGGAAAAGAGAGGGAAAAAGGAGGTAAGATTTTGGTGTCCCTTCGAGAGGGCTGGCCCGCCAACTTTTTCAACTTGCGCTGACACCCCCGATGGACCCCCCTTGTGTTGGGTTCAGCCTGGGGGTGCCAGATGTTTAGTTGGGCCGCACCAACGCCATATCAGTTTTAGGGGGAGGGCTGGGCAGATTTTTCGGCGCCGGCGCCCTCGTTTCACCCTTAGGGGGCCTTTAGGGGGGGGGCAAGTGGAGAGTTGGAGATGCTCTTACTAAATATTTAAACTTTAAAATTCTATGTATGTGGTTCGTAGCATGGAAAACAAAAATTTTCTACCGCATGCAAACAAACAAGCCAAGATCTATCTACTAGATTGAAGCAACGAGTCGATTAGAGTACCCACCCTCGAAGATTCCAAAGCGATTAACGAGAGCAGATTATCGTGGGTGATGTAGTCGTACACTTGCCGATCTCAAGATCGCGTAGACGATCCTTCCGGCACTGCGTTCCGGCAGCGCTTCCGCAGTCGGTCACATGTTCGGTACTCGATGAAGACCTTCCTCTCCCTTGTTCCAGCAGGCAGCAGAGGCTGTAGTTCTCCCCTCACACTTCCGACAACACAACGGCGTGGTGTCGGAAGAAGAGGGAAGATCCCGCAGGGCTTCGCCTAAGCCGGTGCGAGTTATGGTGGATCTAGGGTTTTTGACAATCTAGGTTTAGAAGGCCGGAGAGGAGGAGGTGGTGTCGGTGTCGGTGCGGCGGCGCTGGGCGGCGTCGGTGTGCGGTGGCGGCTTGGGTGAAGGCGGTGCACGGGTGGGGATGACTGGTTATATTGCTTTGGGGCAGCCCCCCCTCTATTTATGAGAGGGAGAGCAGCTTGGGAGAGGGGAGTTTGAATCCTTCCCCAAACCCAAGTTGGAGAGAAGGAAGGACTCTTTCCTTCTTCCACTAGGAAACTATTGTTCCAGTTTGACTTTTCAAACCTCCCTTTTAACTTTCAATTTAGAGCTTTATTTCTCTCTCGCAAATGCCCAACCAAGTGACCTAGGACATGATCCAATCATTCCACTTAATCATGACACATTCATGAACCATTCCCCTTCCGGTTCGGTGAACCTTCTAGACCCTTCTAGAACCTCTCCGATGAAAACATCGAAATCATTCCCGAACTCCGGAATCGGACTTTCCTTATATGAATCTTATTCTCCGGACCATTCCAGATCTCCTCGTTATATCCTGGATCCCATTCGAGACTCCGAACAACATTCGGTCTCCCTACTTACATTCCATATCTACTAAACAACATCGAATCCTTAAGTGTGTCTCCCTACGGTTCGTGAATTATGCAGACATGACCAAGACTCTTCTCCGATCAATAACCAATAGAGGAATCTAGAAATTCATATGGCTCCCACATATTTCTACGATTACTTTGCGATCGAATGAACCACTTACATACGATACCAATTTCCCTTTGTCTCGCGATAGTTTACTTATCCGAGGTTTGATCGTCGGTATCTCTGCATACCTAGTTCAACCTCGTTACCGATAAGTACTCTTTTCTCGTTCCCGTGATATGTGATCCCTTGTGATCCAGTCACATGCTTGCAAGATAATTGGATGACATTTCACCGAGAGGGCCCAGAGTATATCTATCCGTCATATGGATGGACAATCCCACTCTTGATCCATGTGCCTCAACACATACTTTCCGAACACTCAATGCCACCTTTATAACCACCCAGTTATGGTGTGGTGTTTGATATCATCAAAGCATCCTTCCGGTGATGGTGATTAGCATGATCTCATGGTCGAAGGAATTAGGTTACTATGTATCAGAAAGCTTATAGCAAATTAACTATATTAAATGACTTGATCTTTATGCTACGCTTATCTATAGGAGTATGTCCATCACATCATTCTCCTAATGATATGACCCTGTTGTTAATAACATCTCTATGTTCATGATCAGGAAACCATGATCATATATTAACCAACAAGCTAATTTAACAAGAGGCTTTACTAGGGACTCTTTTATGTTTACAAATCACACAAGTATTAATGTTTCCGGTTAATACAATTATAGCATGGTATGTAAACATTTATCATAAGCATGAAGATATGATAATAACCTCTTTATTATTGTCTCTTGGGCATATCTCCAACAGTCTCCCACTTGCACTAGAGACAATAATATAGTTTCAAATCTTTGTGTATTCAACACCTATGGCTTTCCGGTGTTGTATTTACACAATTGTTAGTGGTCAACTGATCTCCGGATCCGACACTTTCAGGTCTGTGTATAATTGCATGTCTTTGCGTCTCTACGCATCACTCATTCTCTAATGAGATGGCTTTGTATATTTTTTGTCCTTTGGTGAGACCTTTAGTTCCTTGGGGTTAAAACATGTTGATAATATTGTCGTACAATATATCTTCATAGTACTATCCTGCTGTGAACCACACCTAGTTTGATAACAAACTACTTGACACAAATACCCTCATTTGCTGCTATTATAGCAGTTATATACTTAGCCTTTTGTTGTAGTATCTGTCATAATGTCTTAACTTTGGAACTCATCCAAATCCATTATGGAACTTACTTTCCATCATATTGTGCCACCCTTAGTTTAGATTGAGATAAACTTAATTTGTACTTTGTGATAAAACTAGTATCAATGTAATACTTTTACAATGAACTAACCATCTATTTTTCACTTCTAAAAAATAATATATTCTTAGTTCTTCCAAAAGATCATAAGAATATCCTTACTATCGTCCAATGATCATCTTATGAATCATTCTGGTATATGCTCATAACATTTAGAGCATAGGACATGTCTGGATTTGTACATATCACAGTATGATTGATATAAATACTCTTTGTGATTTCATACATCAAGTATCAATCTATACTTGAATCTTTGTTTCACTTACCAAGTGCTAATACACTTGAATTTCGATGCAATCCTTTTTTTGCAACAAGAACCTTTCTTGTAGTTTCCATACTGAACTCATTCAATATCTCATCTATGTACATTTGGCACAACCATATTAGTGTCTCAATCTATCTATATAGATATTGATGCCAAATATTCGGATTTTGCCTAAGTCTTTCATCGAGATGAAATTCTTAACATGTGTTAATAAAAGATACATCATTTCCAATCAACAATATGTCTTCCATATAATGTATTAGAAATATGTCTTAGCGCTCCCACTTAATTTCTTGCAAATGCAAGAATCTTCATCATCTCTAATGAATTTAAACCCTTTTATCAGTTTCATCATGGTGAAGATTCCAACTCCTTGATGCTTACTTCAACCATTGAGGTTTGCATACGCTTTTAGCATCACTTGAATTAACAAAACCCTTTGGACCGTGTTATGCACACGTCCTAGGTAACAATTCTATTAGAAGAACTTGTTTTATTTATTTAACTACCACATAACAAAATTATATGTAGTGGTTGCTACATTAATCTGTCTAGACTAAATATCGCTATGAAAGATCAAATCTTGTCATAGTTAATCTTTAAACATTGTTGTGAACTCTTTCACAACATGTCGACTATTTCATAGATGTGAAACATCCATGCCTATTTCTTTATAGATCCAAATACGACTATAGGGTCTTGCACTTTTTCAGAGGGTCTTTCAAGTTCAAAGCTTGATCTCTCGTATATGGAACTATCACGGATTTTATGGCTTCAAACCATTTGACGGAGTCAGGGCCCATCATCGCTTCTTTGCATGTAGTCGGATCATTATTGTCAAATAATGATTTAACTCTCAAATCTTGGTATTTGATTGTTTACCCGACCTACTTGGTTCAATAGGAACTTAGACCTCCGTGACCACAACCTTCGAGACACTTGAGCCATGAGCATTGTTGCTGCCTCCGGAACACTTTTCGGCGCTGCACAACTCAGCACATATAGCTAAGGTTCTTTTAACCTTATCAAAGTTCTATTGTCCTCCCACTTAACTTTTCACATAAAATTCATTTCTCAAAGAAACTTGACGTTCTAAGCGACAAACATTTTTGTCTTTGGTGTTATGGAGGAATACTCAACTATTATTCAAAATAACATACAAAGATATGTTAATCCGATTTTGGTTGCAAACATCTTTCTGATGCATAGCATACCAATGTTTAAGAAAGGACAACTTAGGT
Organism: Avena sativa; assembly: GCA_916181665.1. Lineage (NCBI taxonomy): Eukaryota > Viridiplantae > Streptophyta > Magnoliopsida > Poales > Poaceae > Avena > Avena sativa. Next base: position 14,855,695 of record OV702286.1, on the reverse strand, counting down.
TTTATCCCAAACCATAACTTTATATGGTGTCATTTCAACGGATTATGATGGAGCTCTTTTCAGTGAAAAAGCGGTAGTCTCTAAAGCTTTTAATCTTTAAAATATAATGGTAGTTTTATGAATTACACCTTTGATCTTACCATGTCAAACAAGGTTTCATTGCATATCTCGATTATTCCATACTCATATGGTGTTTCAGGAAACGCAAATCCATGGAATGATTCCTTAAATCTTAGGTGTAATGCTAAACTTGTAACTCAAATATCTCCCTTTATGATCCTATCATAAATTCTTTATTTTATTGTTACATTGATTTTGCACTTCATCTTGAAAGTCTTCGAACTTTTCAAATGTTTCACACTTTATCCTCATTAAGTAAATATTCATATATTCACTCAAATTTTAGGAAAAAGCATATGAAGTTGAAATCCATCGCTCTTGACTACACATAATGGGCTTTATACATCTATATGTACAAGTTCCAATAAGCTAGTCATTCGTTCACTTTTGGCCTATGAACGGAGTTTTAATTATCTCTAGGAAAGTTTCACAAGCGTCATTTGATCAAAAATCAAAAGACTCCAAAATTCCATCCACATGGAGTTTCTTCATGTTTTCTTTCCAATATAATTTAAATGGCGATGTCACTTTCTAAGTGATCTTTCAATCAATTGTCTTTCGACATTTTTAGCACTTGTTTTATGGATGTGATTTATCCAACGAGATTTGTAAATCATCCATCTTTTATGGATTACGGCAATTATTTGAACAACCCTTTTGTTCTCATAATACCTGATCGAAATAACAATTATTAAAAACAAATCTTGAAGGTAATTTTTGATTTCAACGAGCAAAACAATAACCCTTTATTTGTTCTCGATGAGCATCATCACATATTCTTTTGCTAGTTACTTTAGGCCATTGTAGTTCATGAATTGTGTTGTTTCGTATGATGATTCACACCAACAAATTCAGTATCCAATACTCAAGAACTACATTGTTTAACAAGCAAAGAATACAGCCATAACATGTATATCCTCTATATACCTAAGCTAAACAATTCTAGTCTTTTCTCTTCTGCCAAATATTTCTTAGATTTCTCTTTCAGTATTTCTTTATCCTTTCAAAAGAATCTATCAACATCAACAGTGGCGCCATTACTTATGACACATAGTCCAAAACATGTATAGTTAAATACCAATGTCTTTGGACTTGCACTTTGAAGTAGATCACCATCATCAAATGTTTGGTGTTCTTTCAAATTCCATTCTTTAGTAATCTTTTAGTGTAGTAAACATTTTAGCTACATCAAATATTCATCCTTATCATGTAACTATTCATGATTAAGCTACTTTAGCTTATAATGGTGAATTATGAGTATAATGTTGCTCTCCAAAACTTTTTGGAGGATTAGGACGACCATCGTCTCCAACCTTTTGCAAATTCTCATCAAATATGAGAACATGACTTTTGCTATATTATACTCTATCATGTTATAAACAAAACTTTGTTTTATATATCACAATATCTTTCACACATGATGGTTTCTGAAACAATTCTTTCAGCTCCCCGATAACCTTGATATTAAAACAATCTTTTGAATATCAAGAATCATGGAGATAAACATGATACTTATATACTAACATTGGAATTGTTAATCTTGATTTAATACCAATTATTAAATTTGACGGAGTAACTAGAACTTACTGAAAGTTTGCAATAGGACTTTTAAAATTTATATTAACACATTAAAACAATACGATACCAGTTCGTAAAGTAACTATCCAGAATTCTATAGTTCTATCATCTCAATTATAACTAAGCGTAAGGTGGTAAACGGATGCCAATGACTACAACAACTATGCAAATTCACTTTGATTTAAATTATGATAAATAGTGTTCAACTTTTAATCATATTGATATTGAACTCCCACTCAAAACAATATCCCTCACATTGTTTTAGTGATCACACGAACCAAATTCACTACACCAATTCCGATCATCACGTGACATGATATAGTTTCAAAGGTGAACAATCATCATGTTCATCATATCATCTATATGACTCATGCTTTACCTTTCAGTATTCCGTGTTCCGAGACCATGTATGTACATGCTAGGCTCGTCAAGATCAAACCTTAGCTTCCGCGTGAGCAAATCTGGCTTGCTCCCATTGTATACACTCGCAGAATCTAACACACCCGATCATCATGTGGTGCTTCGAAACAATGAGCTTTGGCAATGGTGCCTACTAAGGACGAACACTCTATAACTTGATATTTTGTGAGAGGGATCATCTTATAATGCTACCTTCACGAACTAAGCAATACAAGATGCATAAAAGGATTAACATCACATGCAATTCATAATATGTGATATGATATGGCCTTTCTTCTTGTGCTTCCGATCTCCATCTTCAAGCACAAACATGATCTCCATCATCACCGGCGTGGCGTCAAGGTCAAAGGAGCCGCTCCATGGTTGCCGTCCACCAGCATCAACTATTACAACTACTTTGAATAATAGACACGCATGTCTAGACGAAATTAAAATGCAACCATATGGCTCTTGTCGGTTGCCAACTTACAATAAGGAACATTGCATACATCATATATAATCACAATCATGGCCATATCACATCACAACACAACCCCGCAAAACAAAGTTAGACGCCTCTAATTTTCTTTGCATGTTTTACGTAGTTTGGGGCTTTCAATAAGTGTCGTTCTAACTTACGAACAAGAACCACAACGTTGATACTAGTATTGTCAATCACCCGTTGTAAATTGAATCTTCACTATGTTGGGAGAAACAGGCACCCACAAAGCCACTTATGCAATACAAGTTGCATGTCAGGCGTGGAGCAAGTCTCATGAATGATGTCATGTAAGGTTAGCCCGGGCCGCTTCATCCCACCATCCCGCAAGATGCAATGTACACAAGAAGCAATCGACAACAAAAGCATCAACGCCCACAATGACCATTGACTTCTACTCGTGCAACAGATCTACATATAGACACGGCTCTGGTACCATTGTAGGGGTTCGTAGCATGGAAAACAAAAAATTTCTACCACATGCAAACAAATAAGCCAAGATCTATCTACTAGATTGAAGCAACGAGTCGATTAGAGTACTCACCCTCGAAGATTCCAAAGCGGTTAACAAGAGCAGATTCTCGTGGGTGATGTAGTCGTACACTTGCCGATCTCAAGATCGCGTAGACGATCCTTCCGGCGCTGCGTTCCAGCAGCATTTCCGCAGTCGGTCACACGTTCGGTACTCGATGAAGACCTTCCTCTCCCTTGTTCTAGTAGGCAGCGGAGGTTGTAGTTCTCCCCTCACAATTCCGGTAGCACGACGACGTGGTGTCGGAAGAAGAGGGAAGATCCTGCAGGGCTTCGTCTAAGCCGGTGCGAGTTATGGTGGATCTATGGTTTCTGGTGATCTAGGTTTAGAAGGCCAGAGAGGAGGAGGTGGTGTCGGCAACGGCTAGGGCGACGGCGACGGGCCGGCGGCGGCGGCGCACGGGTAGGGAGGACTAGCTATATTGCTTTGGGGCAGCCCCTCCCCTCTATTTATGAGAGGGAGAGCAGCTTGGGAGAGGGGAGTTTGAATCCTTCCCCAAACCCAAGTTGGAGAGAAGGAAGGACTCTTTCCTTCTTCCACTTGTTCCAGTTTGACTTTTCAAACTTCCCTTTTGACTTTCAATTTAGAGATTTATTTCTCTATCGCAAATACCCAACCAAGTGACCTAGGATATGATCCAATCATTCCACTTAATCATGAAACATTCATGAACCATTCCCCTTCGGTCCGTTGAACCTTCTAGACCCTTCTAGAACCTCTTCGATGAAAACATCAAAATCATTCCCGAACTCCAAAATCGGACTTTCCTTATATGAATCTTATTATCTGGACCATTCCTAATCTCCTCGTGATATCCCGGATCCCATCCGAGACTCCGACCAACATTTGGTCTCCCTACTTACATTCCATATCTACTAAACAACATCGAATCCTTAAGTGTGTCTCCCAACGGTTCGTTAATTATGCAGACATGACCGAGACTCTTCTCCGATCAATAACCAATAGAGGAATCTGGAAATTCATATGGCTCCCACATATTTTTACGATTACTTTGCGATCGAATGAACCACTTACATACGATACCAATTTCCCTTTGTCTCGCGATAGTTTTTTTATCCGATGTTTGATCGTCGGTATCTCTGCATACCTAGTTCAACCTCATTACCGATAAATACTCTTTTCTCGTTCCCGTGATATGTGATCCCTTGTGAGCCAGTCACATGCTTGCAAGCTAATTGGATGACATTTCACCGAAAGGGCCCAGAGTATATCTATCTGTCATATGGATGGACAAATCCCACTCTTGATCCATGTGCCTCAACACATACTTTCCAAACACTCAATGCCACCTTTATAACCACCCAGTTACGGTGTGGTGTTTGATGTCATCAAAGCATCTATTGGGGATATGCTATATGGGTATCCTCATAGCATGTCTCTTATCCAGATAACCCGGGTGGCCCACAATTGGTAGCATGGCCCATGGCCTGCTGGGCGGACTAGTTAGATGGATCTAGAAGGGAGGCCCATGCCGGATAAAGGAAGGCTACAGTGGAGTCACCAGCGTACCCGGAGCCTTGGAGTACAAGACAAGCTAGACTAGTTATAGTCAATGTAGGACTCTGTAACCTGTCCGGGTAGGACTTTTCCCTGTAACCCTAGGACCTGGTGTCACATCCCAAGATTTTCCAAATCTTGTAATGTGAAAAAAATAAATGAATAAAATAAAACTTTTTTGATTTTCAGGATGAGAAGAAACTTTTTGAATTCCAATAAGGAATCTTCAAACCTATTTTGAACAAATAAAAAAGATCCAAAAGGGATTTACAAAGATAAGCTTTGAATAAAGGAAAAATAAAAATATTTAGAAGTACTATTTTGAATCTTTTAAATAAAAGGATTTGGTTTTCAAATGAAAAGGAAGGGATTTAAATAAAGATTATTTTATAAGCCAAATTAAAACTTGGCCAAACCTTTGAAACAAAATATTTCTATTTGAGAAAAATAGTAAAAGTTTACTTAAATAAAGTAATAAGGATTTAATATCCAAGTTTTATTAATAAAGGTTTTTACTATTTCTAAAAACATCAAAACTAGTTTATTTGTTTTAAATAAGTTTTCCAAGTATTTTATATTCTCAAATAAAACCAACTGATTTGGTTTTGAAAATATAGATTTCAAATGGAGATTTTAAATAAAACAAATCCTATTTTGATTTATTAAAACAAGGTCTATTTATTTAATTAATAATGGACCCTAAAATAAAATTATTATTTTGATCTTTGGATTTTGGATTATGTTGAGAAACAGAACCAAATTCAATTGTATTATTTGGTGAAAGTTTGAATTAATTTCAATGCTTGATTTGTTGTTTGGAATTTCAAAACAGGAAATAGATTTAGAAAAAGAATAAGGTTTCAGAATAGGAAAAAAATAAAATTGGACTCGACCCAACCTAACCTGGCCCATTAAGCCCAGCAGCCCATTTCCCTCGCCCCTGAAATGTTTTCTTTACCGCAGAAGCAACCCACTAGGTCACTTACTTGTGGACCCCAACTCCCTCTCTCACTCCACTGACGAAACGGCCCCACACTCGAGCCTTCTTCCTCACCCGCGATGACCTCTTCTCCCTCCCCTCGTCGCCGTTTCTGGCAGTGATTCCGCGACTTCAATTCACCTTAATGCGGCCACCATTACTCGCCGTGACCACGCCCATTTAAACGCCAGCGTCTCCCCTCCATTTCCCCTTTGTCTCCTCCCCCAAGTACGCCCCCAGGCTGTCCAATTTAGCTCAAACACCGCCATTGTCCGACGACGCTCCGGCGAGGATTCCGGCAGCACCACGCCACCCCTTGCCTCCTCAAGCACCCAGCCGTGATCTCCATCACCTGGTGGACCTTTCTGCATCCACAGCTCGCTCGCGCGCGTCCCTGAGCGTCAGCAACGACAACAACCGCCGCCGCCACCGTCTGGTTTAACTCCGGCGAGTGCCCCAGGTAGTTTCCGTCCGCCTCTTCCCATCTCGTTTACGTACACACCTTCGCCGTGTCCTTGCGCGACTGACCATGCGTTTCGTTTGTCTCCTAGTGATCCATAACACCGTCCTCGACGACGACTGAGCGTGGCCGAGGCGCAGCTCCACTCCGGCGAGAGATTAAGCCCGCTCCAGTGCACCCCTCCGTCTGCAACCAGCACGTTGAGCTTCCCCATGACGTTGCGAACGCGGTGAGCATCTTCCCATCCTCCCTCGCTTCCTATTTCACCAGCGCCACCACCATCTGACCGTCGCCGCCGCGCGCAGCCGTCGAGCGCCGCCAGTTCTTGACTAGTGGATAGGAGCCGTTTGATCCAGATCGAAGTGACGCGATTAGATCACTTAACGTTGAAAGGGTACGCATCCTGTGCCGCTCGATCTGACTTGATCTAACGCTCCAGAGTAGTCGATCCGAGCGAAGCGGTATGGACGAATCAGAACACGCCGCGTGGCACCAGACGATTTAAAAATAGAATCTGAATCTGATTTAGATGCATATTTGAAAACCCTATAACTTTTGATCCACACGTCCAAAAATTACAAACTTTATATCAATGGAATCAGTGGAACAAGCCCTAGCCAACCATACAATTTGTTTAGTAAAAATCCTCTGGTAGATTGTTTGTTTTTGCAGAAACATTTGTATGCTTGTTTAGATTAGAAAAATTATTCCGAAATGTTTTTGAGGTTAAAATCTTTGCAAATTGGTTTGAGGTGAACTTACTGACCCTAGGAACCAACCCAAGGTTTTGAAAATGTATTTGATGAAGTTTAGGATGGATTAATTGATTTAACCCATTTCTAGCCAAATAAAAATATTGGTTTTGTTATGAAAATGTTTTTGGAGTAAAAACTTTGGGAAAATGTTTTGAATCAAACTTACTGACCCTAAACACCAAAGTTTTGAGGATTTACAACTTATTTGATGAAAGTCATAAAGTTTTGATTTGATAAAAACATTTTTCACCACATAAAATGATGAATGGACTTAAAATGGTTTTTGGACAAAACCCTTTTGCAAATGACCTTGCCACTTTGGAAAATGTCCACCTTGAGCCTTACAAAGTTTGGAGCCTAGTAGAAACCACTTTGGCAAATAAAACTATCTTATGCATGCTTGCATGCATGACTTATGTCCCATTATTTTTTATGTGTGTGCTTTTTGTTTGAGTGTTATTGGTTGGGATGCAAATTGATTTTATGTTTGCTTGATTGACTTGTAGTGAAGTTAGAAAAGTGTGAAACTAGCAAGATCAAGAAGTGAACCAACATTCCCTACCAAAAAAGGCAAGTTACACTATCATCTAAAAGTCCTACTATTTTCATTATACTTAGTGGATTGTGAAACATGGATGAAAAGAATTTCTATACTTATGCTATGCTAAATCCTAATAGGACACCCTATTCATTCCTTAGTGAAAACAATGTAGTTGTTACATGTTTAGCCATGCTATATTTTGAAAAGAGTTACATGTTGAGATTTTATGAAATTGAGGAAAGGACTTGTGATTTATATAATAAAACAAGGACTCAATGAACCACCTGGGTGGACAAGGATACTTTGAGTTTTGGAGAAGGTGGCAACAAATGTAACCATGTCTATGGCAATCTATTTGTGTTGTAATCCAAAAGAAAACCACCCAGGAAGCTTAGAGATTGATCATGTTTCTCCAATTGTGGCTTTCGTGTACAACCACATGCTATTATGGCTCTGGCTTAGTCAACTACATTGGGAAGACCCATGCATTGTCTTTAGGTTACTGAAAATGAGGACCTGGAATCCTACATGGGTACTGAAGACAAGCTAGCAATGGTGTATGGGAGGACCCTCTGGAAAGACTTCGTCACATTCTCAATCTGCCAGTACTCCATCTTGGTGAGCACTAATCCAGTGGCCACTGGTGGCAACAAGATGAGATTGTGACATGTGGGTAAAGTGTACTACTTCTGCAGAAGATAATAAAACCTAAGTACTTAGCCGTGTCCCCGGTTATGGACAATACTGAGCAACTAAAGTTTGAAGCTATGGGAAATCTCGACATTCCAATTTCTAAAAGAAAAACTTTTAAGTGACAACAAAAGGCTTGAAGCACTTGGGGATTTACCAAGGAGCTCAAGAGATTTTTGACAAGGACTTGAGCACTTGAGGATTTACCAAGGAGTTCAAGGGATTTTTGATAAAGTGTTTTGACAAAAGATCAAGACCATTTTGAAAAAGATAGGATAAATTATTGCTTTCTGCAAATAAGCTTAAAACCCTACTTAGCCAAATTTGCATGTAATGATAAGATCCACTTATAATCTACATAGTAGTGAAACTTGCCAATACAATTCAAATGTATTGACCCTTGTGGCTGTAACTTGTAATGTTGCAGGTTTGATTGTTTTAGTGAAGATTGATTGATTAGGATTACAATGTCTACAACCAGCATGTCTGCCTGTGGCACTTTGAAGATGAAGGACCCCATTGAAGGGTTTCGCGGCATAGTAAATCAAAATTTTCTACGGATGCGAACAGAGGGAAAGCCAAGATCTAATCTAGGAGATGCAAACAACGAGAGAGATTGGATTAGATCTTCATACCCTTGAAGATTCGCACAACGGAACGTTCATCGGAACGTGGGTGATGTAGTCGTACTCGCTTCTCCTCCTCGCGATCCGATCCGATCTAGCACCACAAGTGGCGGTGCCTCCGTGAGATGCACACGTGCAGCACCTCGATGTCTCCTCCTTCCTCGGACCAGCAAGTATGGTGGAGAGATGGATTGGATCTACAACACGACGGCGTGGTGTATATGGTGGAGAATTTCTGCAGCAGGGCTTCGCCTACAAACAGTCGGGAGGGAGAGAGGAGGGCAGCAGGGCAACTAGGGTTTGGAGGAAGGTGTGTAGGGGAGGGGGCGCCCTAGCCCTCTATATATAGAGGGGGAGGGGGCGGCCAACCCTAGCCCCTCCTCCAAGCCTTGGGCCGGCGGCCAAGGGAGGGAGGAGTGGGGGGGCTAGGATTCTATCTCCAGTTTAAACGATTTAAACTTTCCCTTATCTAGAAATTCTATCTCTAGTTTAAATGATTTAAACTCTCTAGGATCGGCTGGGCCCTATGGGGCCTTGTGCCCCTGGCCCAATGCGGCCAGGACACTCCCTCATAGGCCCATGCCCCCTCCCGGAAGGTGGGACCACGTTGGCCCCCCTTCCGGAAGGTTCTAGAAGCTTCCGGTACAATACCGATTAATCCGGAACAATTCCGAACTCCAAAAATTGCACTGCCTTATATGAATCTTATTCTCCGGACCACTCCGGAACCTCTCGTGATGTCCCGGATCCCATCCGAGACTCTGAACAAAAATTCATAAAACAAGTATCCAATCTATCCTAGCGTCGAGACACGTTAAGTGTGTGACCCTGCGGGTTCGAGAATATGCAGACATGATCTTCGATCAATAATCAACAGCGGGGTCTGGGCACCCATATTGACTCCCACACATTCATCGATGATCATATCAGATGAACCACGATGCCAGGATTCAATCAATCCCATATATATATTCCCTTCGTCTCGCGATATTTTACTTGCCCGAGATTCGATCATCGGTACCGTCATACCTAGTTCAATCTCGTTCACAGCAAGTACTTTACTCGTTCCACAATCCGATATCACTTTGTGATTAACTCCTTAACCACATGCTTGCAAGCGGTGTTGATATCGATTACCGAGTGGGCCCGAAGTATATCTCTCCGACTTGGGAGGGACAAATCCCATCTCGATACATACAACCCAACAGATACTTTCCGATCACTTGAGAGACACCTTTATGATCACCCTCTCATAGGATGACGTTTGATGACCTCAAAGCTTTCTTCCGATACCAGGGAGTTGTATTATCTCATGGTCTAAGGAATACAATATTTGACATAGGAAAAGCTTCGCAAAGATGAACACAAAGACACGATCTAATTGCTTCGCTTAGTTTGGGTCTGTCCATCATATCATTCTCCCAATGATATGATCTCATTATCAATTGACAACTCATGTCTATGGTTAGGAAACCTTAACCATCATTGATCAATGAGCTAGTCCATAGAGGCGTACTAGGGACACGGTGTTGTTCACAAACCACACAAGTATTAATGTTTCCGCTTAATACAATTCTAGCATGGAATATAAACTTTATCATGAACAAGAATTATAATAATAACATCTTTATTATTGCCTCTAGGGCATAATTCCAACAGTCTCCCACTTTCACTAGAGTCAATAATCTAGTTTACATTTGGCAACAATCTCACACCCATGGCACTGAGGTGCTGATCATGTTTTACACGTGGAAGAGGTTTAGTCAATGGATCTGCGACATTCAGATCTATATGTACTTTGCTGATCTTCAGATCTCCATCTGCTATATAATCTCGGATTATATGAAACTTGCGGTTGATATGCTTGGTCTTTGGATGATATCTTGGTTCCTTAGCAAGTGCTATGGCGCCAGTGTTGTCACACAATATCTCCAGTGGGTCCAATGCACTTGGAACCACTCCAAGCTCAGTGATGAAGTTTCTGATCCAAACTCCTTCACTTGACGCTTCTGCAGCAGCCATGTATTCCGCTTCTACGGTAGATCCCACGATCACGCTTTGCTTGCAGCTTCTCCAGCTCACAGCTCCTCCATTCAAAATATACACGTATCCTGTCTGAGATTTAGAATCATCCTTGTCGGTGTCGAAACTAGCATCGACGTAACCTTTTACGACGAGCTGTTCATCACCCCCATAGACTAAGAACATTTCTTTAGTCCTATTTAGGTACCTTAGGATGTTCTTCACGGCTGTCCAGTGTTCCACTCCTGGATCACTTTGATATCTGCTCGTCAAACTAAGAGCATTGGACACATCCGGTCTAGTACACAGCATGGCATACATGATGGAACCTATGGCCGAGGCATAAGGCACTTTGCTCATAGCTTCCCTATCATTTACCGTAGATGGACACTGAGCCTTGCTCAATATCTTACCTGACAACATAGGCACTGAACCTTTCAATGCCTTATCCATTCTGAACCTTTTCAGAACTTTGTCTAGGTATGTACTCTGGCTTAAAGCTATCAGGCGTCTTTGTCTATCTCTATAGATTTTGATGCCCAATATATAAGCAGCTTCACCTAGGTATTTCATTGAAAAACACTTGTTCAAATAACTCTTCACATCGTTAAGCATGTCGATGTCATTTCCAATAATCAATATGTCATCCACATATAGTACCAGAAACGTCACCGAGCTCCCACTCACTTTCTTGTAGATGCAAGCTTCGTAGCAATTTGGAACAAATCCAAAGCTCTTGATCACTTGATCAAAACGAAGGTTCCAACTCCGAGACGCTTGCTTCAGTCCATAAATGGAACGCTGAAGTTTGCATACTTTATCAGCATCCTTAGGATCGACAAAACCTTCGGGTTGCATCATATACAACTCTTCATCAATGTTGCCATTGAGGAAAGCAGTCTTGACATCCATTTGCCATATTTCATAATCATGAAATGCAGCAATTGCTAATAAAATCCGAATGGACTTAAACATCGCTACGGGAGAGAAAGTCTCATCGTAGTCAACACCTTGAACTTGTCGAAAACCTTTCGCAACAAGCCGTGCTTTATAGACGGTAACATTACCATCCGCGTCTGTTTTCTTCTTGAAGATCCATTTGCACTCAACGGCCTTTCGGTCGCTAGGAGGGTCCACCAAAGTCCATACTTGGTTTTCGCTCATGGATCCCAATTCGGATTTCATGGCTTCTAGCCATTTCTCAGAGTCTGGGCTCACCATCGCTTCCTCATAGTTCGTAGGTTCACTGTCTTCTACTAACAAGACTGTCAAGACAGGGTTGCCGTACCACTCAGGAGGGGCACGCGACCTTGTCGACCTGCGACGTTCAGTAGATGCATCGTCCGAAGCTTCATGATCCTTGTCATTAGCTTCCTCTATTGTTGGTGCAGGCGGCACTGGAACAATTTCGGGTGCTGCGCTACTCTCCAATTCAAGAGAAGGTTCAATAACCTCGTCTAGCTCTACTTTCCTCCCACTCACTTCTTTCAAGAGAAACTCCTTCTCAAGAAAGGAACCGTTCTTTGCGACAAACACTTTGCCTTCGGTTCTGTGATAGAAGGTATACCCAATAGTTTCCTTAGGGTATCCTATGAAGACGCATTTCTCCGCTTTGGGTTCGAGCTTGTCCGGCATCAACTTCTTGACGTAAGCTTCGCATCCCCAAACTTTAAGAAACGACAACTTAGGTTTAGCGCCAAACCACAGTTCATACGGTGTCGTCTCAACGGATTTAGATGGAGCCCTATTTAAAGTAAATACAGCGGTTTCTAATGCATAACCCCAAAATGATAATGGCAAATCAGTAAGAGACATCATCGATCGGACCATATCTAATAGGGTTCGATTCCGGCGTTCAGACACACCATTGTGCTGTGGTGTTCCGGGTGGCGTGAGTTGCGAAACAATTCCGCTTGCTTTAAGATGCGTGAGAAAATCATAACTCAAATACTCGCCCCCACGATCGGATCGTAGAAACTTAATCTTTTTGTTACGATGGTTCTCCACTTCATTCTGAAATTCTTTGAACTTTTCAAACGTTTCAGATTTATGTTTCATTAAATAGATATACCCATATCTACTTAAGTCATCGGTAAAAGTGAGAAAATAGCGATATCCACCGCGCGTCGAAACACTCATCGGTCCGCATACATCGGTATGTATGATTTCCAACAAGTCCGTTGCTCGCTCCATCATACCGGAGAACGGGGTTTTGATCATCTTTCCCATGAGGCATGGTTCGCATGTGTCAAATGATTCAAAATCAAGAGACTCCAAAAGTCCATCAGAATGGAGTTTCTACATGCGCTTTACTCCAATATGACCTAGACGACAGTGCCACAAATAAGTAGTATTATCACTATCTACTTTGCATCTCTTAGCCTCAATGTTATGGATGTGTGTTTCATCCCTTTCGAGATTTAGAAGAAATAAACCATTCACAATAGGTGCATGACCATAAAAGACGTTACTCATATAAATAGAACAACCATTATTCTCCGATTTAAATGAATAACCGTCTTGCAATAAACACGATCCAGAAATAATGTTCATGCTCAACGCAGGCACATAATAACATTTATTAAGGTTTAAAACTAATCCCAAAGGTAAAACTAAGGAGAGCGTGCCGACGGCCATCACATCAACTCTTGATCCGTTGCCAACGCGCATCGTCACCTCATCCCTCGCAAGCCGCCGTCTATTCCGTAGCTCCTGTTTCGAGTTACAAATATTAGCAACTGAACCAGTATCAAATACCCAGGCACTACAACGAGGGCTAGTAAGGAAAACATCAATAACATGTATATCAAATATACCTTTGATGGTGCCAGCCTTCTTGTCCGCTAAGTACTTCGGACAGTTGCGCTTCCAGTGACCCTTGTCCTTGCAATAGAAGCACTCAGTGTCCAGCTTAGGACCAGACCTGAGCTTCCTCTCAGCAGAGGCAACACGCTTGCCGCCGCCTTTCTTGAAGGGCTTCATTGCACCCTTACCTTTCTTAAAGGTGGGGGGCTTGTTGACCATCAACACATGATTATCCTTTTTTGATGTTCACCTCCGCTACTTTCATCTTAGCAAAGAGCTCAGTGATCATATCAGTGGAACCAATCTGATTGTGATCAACTACAAAACTTTTGCAGCTAGGAGTGTCAATCTTGAGCTCCTCTGGAATCTTGCAGTCCAGTTGCTCAAGGCATTGAGTGTAGCCCGACATCTTAATGGCGTGCTCACTAACGGAACTCCCTTCCTCCATCTTGTAGTTAAAGAATTTCTTAGAGATCTCATATCTCTCAGAACGGGCTTGAGTCTGAAACATGTTTTTCAGCTCCTCGAGAATCTCAAAGGGCCCGGCGAACTCCTCAAAACGATTTTGAAGATCCGATTCCATAGCATACAACATGGCAATCTTAATCAAATCATAATCATCCTTGCGCGACTGATAAACAACTTTTTCATCAGCCGGTGCATCTACAGCAGGGGCGTCACCTAGCACTTTCTCAAGGACATAGTCCTTTTGTCCGCCAGCGAGAATGATTCTCGGAATGCGGAACCATTTGGTGAAGTTAGACCCATTGTTTCTAAGCTTTTCTATCTCAGCAAAAACGTTGAAGTTGAAGTTGGACTTGGCCATGTGATCTACAATATTTGCAAGTACAATTTAGACTATGTTCATGATAAATAGTTCAACTTAATCAAATTACTAGATGAACTCCCACTAAATTCAACATCCCTCAAGTTGTTTAGTGAACACGATCCAAATTCACCACACCTAATCCGATCTTCACGAGAAGAGATGTGGTTTCAATGGTGGACAACGAAGTGTCGATCATATCATTCATATGACTCGTGCTTAACCTTTCGGTTCATGTGTTCCGAGTCCATGTCTGTACATGCTAGGCTCGTCAAGTTAGACCCAAGTATTTCCGCGTGTGCAAAACTGGCTTGCACCCGTTGTATGTGAGCGTAGAGTCTATAGCACCCGATCATCACGTGATGCTTGGACACGACGAACTTTCGCAACGGTGCATACTCGGGGAGAACATAGTTTTTATCTTGATCTTTAAGTGAGGAATCATCTTATAATGCTACCGTCGCGATCTAAGCATAATAAGATACATAAAAGGATAAACATCACATGCATATTACATCTTGTGCGTTCCGTAGCCAATCTTCGCGCAATGATCTCCATCTTGTGCGTTCCGGCATGATCTCCATCACTTCACCATGATTGCCTCCACCACGAATAGCAACTACAACTATTGCTAACTACTTAGCGATAAAGTGAAGCTATTACATGGCGTATAAGAAGTTGACTCGCAGGTCATACACAATTATAAAGATAACCATATGGCTCCTGCCGGTTGTGTACTCATCGACATGCAAGTCGTGAAACATTACAAAACATGATCATCGCATACAATATACACATCACATCTTGGGCCATACCATATCACAGAAAACACTCCCTGCAAAAACAAGTTAGACGCCTCTACTTTGTTGTTGCATGTTTTACGTGGCTTATGGGAGTAGATGCTAAGAACGATTCTTACCTACGGAAAGCCACAACGGTGATATTATGGTTGCCAAACTCCGGTGTTAATCCCATGACAACTATAGTGAGAGAAACTGACATCCACCAGCCGCATGTGTGGTACAAGCCACACGTCAAGTGCGGAGCCGGTCTCGCGAACGACGTCGCGTAAGGTTGGCCTGGACCGCTTCAATCTCACTATCCCGCGTCATAAGAAGAACACAAACAAGAGGCTTGCAACAGAAAACATCAACGCCCGCAACAACCATGTTGCGTTCTACTCGTGAAACACATCTACGCATAGATCTAGCTCCGATACCACTGAAGGGTTTCGCGGCATAGTAAATCAAAATTTTCTACGGATGCGAACAGAGGGAAAGCCAAGATCTAATCTAGGAGATGCAAACAACGAGAGAGATTGGATTAGATCTTCATACCCTTGAAGATTCGCACAGCGGAACGTTCGTCGGAACGTGGGTGATGTAGTCGTACTCGCTTCTCCTCCTCGCGATCCGATCCGATCTAGCACCACAAGTGGCGGTGCCTCCGTGAGATGCACACGTGCAGCACCTCGACGTCTCCTCCTTCCTCGGACCAGCAAGTATGGTGGAGAGATGGATTGGATCTACAACACGACGGCGTGGTGTATATGGTGGAGAATTTCTGCAGCAGGGCTTCGCCTACAAACAGTCGGGAGGGAGAGAGGAGGGCAGCAGGGCAACTAGGGTTTGGAGGAAGGTGTGTAGGGGAGGGGGCGCCCTAGCCCTCTATGTATAGAGGGGGAGGGGGCGGCCAACCCTAGCCCCTCCTCCAAGCCTTGGGCCGGCGGCCAAGGGAGGGAGGAGTGGGGGGGGGGGGGCTAGGATTCTATCTCCAGTTTAAACGATTTAAACTTTCCCTTATCTAGAAATTCTATCTCTAGTTTAAACGATTTAAACTCTCTAGGATCGGCTGGGCCCTATGGGGCCTTGTGCCCCTGGCCCAATGCGGCCAGGACACTCCCTCATAGGCCCATTCCCCCTCCCAGAAGGTGGGACCACGTTGGCCCCCTTCCGGAAGGTTCTAGAAGCTTCCGGTACAATACCGATTAATCCGGAACAATTCCGAGCTCCAAAAACTGCACTGCCTTATATGAATCTTATTCTCCGGACCACTCCGGAACCTCTCGTGATGTCCCGGATCCCATCCGAGACTCCGAACAAAAATTCATAAACCAAGTATCCAATCTATCCTAGCGTCGAGACACGTTAAGTGTGTGACCCTGCGGGTTCGAGAATATGCAAACATGATCTTCTATCAATAATCAACAGCGGGGTCTGGGCACCCATATTGACTCCCACACATTCATCGATGATCATATCGGATGAACCACGATGCCAGGATTCAATCAATCCCATATATATATTCCCTTCGTCTCGTGATATTTTACTTGCCCGAGATTCGATCATCGGTACCGTCATACCTAGTTCAATCTCGTTCACAGCAAGTACTTTACTCGTTCCGTAATCCGATATCATGTTGTGATTAACTCCTTAACCACATGCTTGCAAGCGGTGTTGATATCGATTACCGAGTGGGCCCGAAGTATATCTCTCCGACTTGGGAGGGACAAATCCCATCTCGATACATACAACCCAACAGATACTTTCCGATCACCTGAGAGACACCTTTATGATCACCCTCTCATAGGATGACGTTTGATGACCTCAAAGCTTTCTTCCGATACCAGGGAGTTGTATTATCTCATGGTCTAAGGAATACAATATTTGACATAGGAAAAGCTTCGCAAAGATGAACACAAAGACACAATCTAATTGCTTCGCTTAGTTTGGGTCTGTCCATCATATCATTCTCCCAATGATATGATCTCATTATCAATTGACAACTCATGTCTATGGTTAGGAAACCTTAACCATCATTGATCAATGAGCTAGTCCATAGAGGCGTACTAGGGACACGGTGTTGTTCACAAACCACACAAGTATTAATGTTTCCGCTTAATACAATTCTAGCATGGAATATAAACTTTATCATGAACAAGAATTATAATAATAACATCTTTATTATTGCCTCTAGGGCATAATTCCAACACCCATGCTTATAGTTATTCCGCTGCAATGTATTGTAATAGCCAAATGAGCTATGTAAGATGTAATAAAATTATGTTATTCCTAGATATAAAGTTATATTATGACCTTTGTTTCTTGATATTACATCTTAATTGTGGATGCTAGCTATTGATCCAGGGACTAGCATTGTAAACACAGGGGACTCTACCTTACCTTATATAAAGGATGAGTCTCTCCCTCTACAGATGGTATCAGAGCATTGTGTTGCCTGTAGGATTTGTAAACCTAGGATTGGACAAAACCCTTAGAAAAATAGGAGTTGTTTTGTTCCAAAACTTATTTACCAACAATCTTGTAAACTCTTTCCTCAAACATTTTGCTTTGATTTTACATCTCTTCTATTCTCAACTTGATTAAAAACCTACCCCATGGCCAAAGACTACACCATGTGCAAAGGAGTTCATCAACTCTAATGACTTCAACATCTTCAACTCTAATGACTTCAACATCTTCAGCATTTTCACCAAGGACTTCAACTATGGATATCACTAAGGACTACAAGTGAGACAAGGAAATCTTGCTCAAGATATGGAGACTGAGGAAATGCAAAATTAGAAAGAGATCACTTTACTTGAAGTTTTGTGACCAAAAGTTTTCCCCAAGGAAACCATGATCTCATGCAAAGAAGAATCAACCAAGAAGGATGGAAAGATCACAAGTAAACCCTATAGATGGACCACCATAATTTAGTTAAGTCAAACACACCAACTTCTGTGGTGTAACAAAAATATTTTGTTGCCTAAGTATGTGCATGAACTTTGTTGTTTGAGTGAAAAGTTGTTTGTGAATGCTTGCACATTGCTTGAGTGAATTGTGATGTGTGTGATTAGAACTATTTCCTTAGAAATATTTTGTCTACTCTAATCTCCATTCAACCCCAAACAGATGACTACGCCAAGAGACTCCAACATCAAGGTTGATGACACCAACACCAACCAAGAGGATAGCATGAAAGAGCTCATAGCAACCCAACACCAGTTGAACCAAATGACAGCTCAATTCATAGCCAACACCAATGGTGAAGATCCAACACTGCAAAAGTTTTTGGAAGATCAAGCCCAATTGATGATTAAGGTGACTGATCAAATGATCAACATGGAAGAAAAATATTCCAAAAGAGTTTGTGACAACAAGGATGACAGAAATGTTATTCTAGATGGAGCCCCAGCTTGCATTATTTGTGGAGACAAGGATCATACTTCCAAGGAGCATGGAGATCAATGCCCTAATTGTGAAGAGAAACATCCAGTTGGCCAATGTCCCACCTCTCAAGCTACTTGCTACCTATGTGAAGGAAACAACCATGTTCCTATCCAATGCCCCATCTATTCCATTGTTGAACAAAGGAAACAAGATGGAGTGCAACAAATGATTGCAAACCATCCAGAAGGATCCAAGTCTACCAAGAAGGTTGATGACAAAGGAAAAGGACCACTCATACCTCCAAACAAAACAACCCAATTCAAAGGATCAAAGAAGAGGAATGTGAATTTTCTAAAGAGCAATAAAAGGTCCAAGAATCATGTAGACATTCCTACCTATCAGATAACATATGAACAACATGAACTGGATGCACTCCTAGCTTTGGAGAAACCCAAAAAGCAAAAGAAGGACAAAAGCCATGTGCAATGTCGTACTTGTAAAGAAATGGGACACTATTCCAGTGAATGCCCAGAGAACCAGAAGTATAAGGAGATTGGCCAAGTATGGTGCAACAATTGCAAAGAGCTAGGCCACTATGCAGCAACTTGTCCACAAGAGACACGTAAAGAACTCAAAGATATCAACTGTTTCAACTGCAAGAACCAAGGACATTATGCAAGCAATTGTCCAGAAAAGATGAAGAACAAGTTGAACAAGCCTATGGAGAATCTCAACCTTGGACCATGAGTCAAGTGTGGAAACAAGGACACAATGCAGATGATTGCTCAAAGAAGTTTCCCCAAGATCCCAAGCAAGCCAACATGTAGTTTAGTTGGAAACATATTAAGGGTGGTAGTACCCTAGATGTTTTTGAACCTACTTGTAACCCTAGCCTTCCCAAATCTCGGGACGAGATTTATTTTAAGGGTGGTAGCCTGTCACATCCCAAGATTTTCCAAATCTTGTAATGTGAAAAAAATAAATGAATAAAATAAAAATTTGTTGATTTTCAGGATGAGAAGAAACTTTTTGAATTCCAATAAGGAATCTTCAAACCTATTTTGAACAAATAAAAAAAATCCAAAAGGGATTTACAAAGATAAGCTTTGAATAAAGGAAAAATAAAAATATTTAGAAGTACTATTTTGAATCTTTTAAATAAAAGGATTTGGTTTTCAAATGAAAAGGAAGGGATTTAAATAAAGATTATTTTATAAGCCAAATTAAAACTTGGCCAAACCTTTGAAATAAAATATTTCTATTTGAGAAAAATAGTAAAAGTTTACTTAAATAAAGTAGTAAGGATTTAATATCCAAGTTTTATTAATAAAGGTTTTTACTATTTCTAAAAACATCAAAACTACTTTATTTGTTTTAAATAAGTTTTCCAAGTATTTTATATTCTCAAATAAAACCAACTGATTTGGTTTTGAAAATATAGATTTCAAATGGAGATTTTAAATAAAACAAATCCTATTTTGATTTATTAAAACAAGGTCTATTTATTTAATTAATAATGGACCCTAAAATAAAATTATTATTTTGATCTTTGGATTTTGGATTATGTTGAGAAACAGAACCAAATTCAATTGTATTGTTTGGTGAAAGTTTGAATTAATTTGAATGCTTGATTTGTTGTTTGGAATTTCAAAACAGGAAATAGATTTAGAAAAAGAATAAGGTTTCAGAATAGGAAAAAAATAAAATTGGACTCGACCCAACCTAACCTGGCCCATTAAGCCCAGCAGCCCATTTCCCTCGCCCCTGAAACGTTTTCTTTACCGCAGAAGCAACCCACTAGGTCACTGACTTATGGACCCCAACTCCCTCTCTCACTCCACTGACGAAACGGCCCCACACCCGAGCCTTCTTCCTCACCCGCGACGACCTCTTCTCCCTCCCCTCGTCGCCGTTTCTGGCAGTGATTCCGCAGCTTCAATTCACCTTAATGCGGCCACCATTACTCGCCATGACCATGCCCATTTAAACGCCAGCGTCTCCCCTCCATTTCCCCTCTATCTCCTCCCCCAAGTACGCCCCCAGGCTGTCGAATTTAGCTCAAACACCCACACTGTCCGACGACGCTCCGGCGAGGATTCCGGCAGCACCACGCCACCCCTTGCCTCCTCAAGCACCCAGCCGTGATCTCCATCACCTGGCGGACCTTTCTGCATCCGCAGCTCGCTCGCGCGCGTCCCTGAGCGTCAGCAACGACAACAACCGCCGCCGCCACCGTTTGGATTAACTCCGGCGAGTGCCCTAGGTAGTTTCCGTCCGCCCCTTCCCCTCTCGTTCACGCACACACCTTCGCCGTGTCCTTGCGCGACTGACCATGCGTTTCGTTTGTCTCCTAGTGATCCATAACACCGTCCTCGACGACGACTGAGCGTGGCCGAGGCGCAACTCCACTCCGGCGAGAGATTAAGCCCGCTCCAGTGCGCCCCTCCGTCCGCAACCAGCACGTTGAGCTTCCCCACGACGTTGCGAACGCGGTGAGCATCTTCCCATCCTCCCTCGCTTCCTGTTTCACCAACGCCGCCACCATCTGACCGTCACCGCCGCGCGCAGCCGTCGAGCGCCGCCAGTTCTTTATTAGTGGATAGGAGCCGTTCGATCCAGATCGAAGTGACGCGATTAGATCACTTAACGTTGAAAGGGTACGCATCCTGTGCCGCTCGATCTGACTTGATCTAACACTCCAGAGTAGTCGATCCGAGCGAAGCGGTATGGACGAATGAGAACACGCCGCGTGGCACCAGACGATTTAGAAATAGAATCTGAATCTGATTTAGATGCAGATTTGAAAACTCTATAACTTTTGATCCACACGTCCAAAAATTACAAACTTTATATCAATGGAATCAGTGGAACAAGCCCTAGCCAACCATACAATTTGTTTAGTAAAAAGCCTCTGGTAGTTTGTTTGTTTTTGCAGAAACATTTGTATGCTTGTTTAGATTAGAAAAATTATTTCGAAATGTTTTTGAGGTTAAAATCTTTGCAAATTGGTTTGAGGTGAACTTACTGACCCTAGGAACCAACCCAAGGTTTTGAAAATGGATTTGATGAAGTTTAGGATGGATTAATTGATTTAACCATTTCTTGCCAAATAAAAATATTGGTTTTGTTATGAAAATGTTTTTGGAGTAAAAACTTTGGGAAAATGTTTTGACTCAAACTTACTGACCCTAAACACCAAAGTTTTGAGGATTTACAACTTATTTGATGAAAGTCATAAAGTTTTGATTTGATAAAAACATTTTTCACCACATAAAATGATGAATGGACTTAAAATGGTTTTTGGACAAAACCCTTTGCAAATGACCTTGCCACTTTGGAAAATGTCCACCTTGAGCCTTACAAAGTTTGGAGCCTAGTAGAAACCACTTTGGCAAATAAAACTATCTTATGCATGCTTGCATGCATGACTTAGGTCCCATTATTTTTTATGTGTGTGCTTTTTGTTTGAGTGTTATTGGTTGGGATGCAAATTGATTTTATGTTTGCTTGATTGACTTGTAGTGAAGTTAGAAAAGTGTGAAACTAGCAAGATCAAGAAGTGAACCAACATTCCCTACCAAAAAAGGCAAGTTACACTATCATCTAAAAGTCCTACTATTTTCATTATACTTAGTGGATTGTGAAACATGCATGAAAAGAATTTCTATAATTATGCTATGCTAAATCCTAATAGGACACCCTATTCATTCCTTAGTGAAAACAATGTAGTTGTTACATGCTTAGCCATGCTATATTTTGAAAAGAGTTACATGTTGAGATTTTATGAAATTGAGGAAAGGACTTGTGATTTATATAATAAAACAAGGACTCAATGAACCACCTGGGTGGACAAGGATACTTTGAGTTTTGGAGAAGGTGGCAACAAAAGGAACCATGTCTATGGCAATCTCTTTGTGTTGTGATCCAAAAGAAAACCACCCAGGAAGCTTAGAGATTGAACATGTTTCTCCAATTGTGGCTTTCGTGTACAACCACATGCTATTATGGCTCTGGCTTAGTCAACTACATTGGGAAGACCCATGCATTGTCTTTAGGTTACTGAAAATGAGGACCTGGAATCCTACATGGGTACTGAAGACAAGCTAGCAATGGTGTATGGGAGGACCCTCTGGAAAGACTTCGTCACATTCTCAATCTGCCAGTACTCCATCTTGGTGAGCACTAATCCAGTGGCCACTGGTGGCAACAAGATGAGATTGTGACATGTGGGTAAAGTGTACTACTTCTGCAGAAGATAATAAAACCTAAGTACTTAGCCGTGTCCCCGGTTATGGACAATACTGAGCAACTAAAGTTTGAAGCTATGGGAAATCTCGACATTCCAATTTCTAAAAGAAAAACTTTTAAGTGACAACAAAAGGCTTGAAGCACTTGGGGATTTACCAAGGAGCTCAAGAGATTTTTGACAAGGACTTGAGCACTTGGGGATTTACCAAGGAGTTCAAGGGATTTTTGATAAAGTGTTTTGACAAATGTTTTGACAAAAGATCAAGACCATTTTGAAAAAGATAGGATAAATTATTTCTTTCTGCAAATAAGCTTAAAACCCTACTTAGCCAAATTTGCATGTAATGATAGGATCCACTTATAATCTACATAGTAGTGAAACTTGCCAATACAATTCAAATGTATTGACCCTTGTGGCTGTAACTTGTAATGTTGCAGGTTTGATTGTTTTAGTGAAGATTGATTGATTAGGATTACAAAGTCTACAACCAGCATGTCTTCCTGTGGCACTTTGAAGATGAAGGACCCCATGCTTATAGTTATTCCGCTGCAATGTATTGTAATAGCCAAATGAGCTATCTAAGATGTAATAAAATTATGTTATTCCTGGATATAAAGTTATATTATGACCTTTGTTTCTTGATATTAAATCTTAATTGTGGATGCTAGCTATTGATCCAGGGACTAGCATTGTAAACACAGGGGACTCTACCTTACCTTATATAAAGGATGAGTCTCTCCCTCTACACCTGGCGACTATATAAGTCGGGCCTATGGGAGCCTTTAGGGCACGATCGGAGACAGTCAAGTGTCGACTACGATGCACCTCGCACAGCGAAACCATCTCTATAACTCGGCGTATTGCCATTATAGTGATTTATAGCAGGAGTAGGATTCCGCCACCGTTGTGGGATCTGAACCTGGGTAAGCTGTGTTACCTCGTACCCGTCAACCGTCCGCCTTCCCCCACGTCTCTAAACACGCACTGTGAGGACCCCTCCATGGCGTACTCGTCGGCAATACCACGACAGTTGGGGCACACCGTGGGGCAAGAGGCGCTTCAGGCTCTTCAGCGGGCGAGGACCAAGGTCTTCGCAGGAATTGGCGAAACCATAGCCATCGGTCGTGTTCTCTTCTCCGGCAACATTCCGATCGTCCCTCCCGCTGAGTTCTGGGTCCCGACGAAGACGAACCCTACGCGATGCTCGATCGTCCCCATCGGAGACATCCACCTCTTCATTGGCGAAACCGACTCGGGCACTAGTTCCCTGGGAGTCGGAGGAGCACCAAGACCCGCACGGACCTCCTACGGGCAGGACACGTTCAAGGAAGGATCAATGTCGGATCTCTCCTCGGAGTTTGTCGGCAAAGATCGGAAAAAATAAGGCCCACCCAAACCGCCCCTGTGTAGGATATAACGGTGGAAGATCCCTGCAAGTCCGCCGGCTTCCTCCATGCGTCTGGACAACAGAGATCCAAGTTCGTCGGCGTGGTTACCATCTTCGATCTGGCGTGTTGCATTCAAAGAGAGGGCGAAAGCCCCGGTGATTACCTTGCCAGGTGGCTCCGTATACGAGCCGATCTGGCACACTACCCTAATGATGATGCTATATATCACTTTGTGGAAGGACTGGACCAGGGAACGCTTCTCCGGCATTCTCTAAGGGGGCAACAGGCTTCAAGGCGCCTAACCTTCGAAAGCATGGTGAACACCGTCAACAGCTACGCGGAGGCAGAGGGAGCAGCTCAAGCGCTCATTGATGGAGCGCCACCGGCTCAGCCACCACCACCTCCGGCTGCCATCGCCGCAGCAGCGCCACCACCTCCAGTCATCGTCGCACCCATTGCACCTCCACCCCCCGTCATCGAGGAAGCCCCGACACCCTCTGAATCTATGATTGACGTGCTTTACGCCGACTTAAGTGTAGATTCAGAGGAGATAGATTTTAGCCTGGAGGAGCTAGACTCTGCCATGCAGAAGATGGAGGAGGATTACCAACGCGACAAGCAGGCCAACAACGCCGTCACGTCCCGAGAAGTGTTCGTCGCCATTGGGACGGCGATGGATGAAGATCAACCCGGAAGGGCTCCGCCTAAAGCGCTGGACAAGGGGAAGGGACCATCTCTCTGTTGGAGATATGCCCTAGAGGCAATAATAAATGTAGTTATTGTTATATCTTTGTGTTTATGATAAATGTTTACATTCATGCTATAACAGTATTAACAAGGAAACATTAATACTTGTGTGATTTGTAAACTAAATTAGAGTCCCTAGTAAAGCCTCTTCATAATACTAGCTTGTTGGTTAATAGATGATTGTGGTTTCCCTATCATGAACATTGAGATGTTATTAACAACAAGATCATATCATTAGGAGAATGGTATGATGGACATACTCCTATAGATAAGCGTAGCATAAAGATCAAGTCATTTTAATAGTTCAATTGCTATATGCTTTCTGATACATAGTAACCTAATTCCTTCGACCATGAGATCATGCTTATCACCATCACTGGAAGGATGCTTTGATGACATCAAACACCACACCGTAACTGGGTGGCTATAAAGGTGGCATTGAGTGTTCGGAAAGTATGGGTTGAGACACATGAATCAAGAGTGGGATTTGTCCATCCATATGACGGATAGATATACTCTGGGCCCTCTTGGTGGAATGTCATCCAATTAGCTTGCAAGCATGTGACTGGCTCACAAGGGATCACATACCATGGGAACGAGAAAAGAGTACTTATCGGTAACGAGGTTGAACTAGGTATACAGAGATACCGACGATCAAAACCTCGGATAAGTAAACTATCGTGAGACAAAGGGAAATTGGTATCGTATGTTAGTGGTTCATTCGATCGCAAAGTAATCGTAGAAATATGTGGGAGCCATATGAATTTTCAGATTCCTCTATTGGTTATTGTTCGGATAAGTGTCTCGATCATGTCCGCATAATTCACGAACCGTAGGGAGACACACTTAAGGATTCGATGTTGTTGAGTAGTTATGGAATGATGAGTAAGAGACCGAATGTTGTTCGGAGTCTCGGATGGGATCCGGGATATCATGAGGAGATCCGGAATGGTCCGGAGAATAAGATTCATATAAGGAAAGTCCTGTTTCGGAGTTGGGGAATGATTCCGGTGTTTTCATCGGGAATGTTCTAGAAGGTTCTGGAAGGTCTGACACTCCGGAGGGGAAGGGTACATGAATGTGTAATAACAAGTTGGAATGGTTGCATCATGTACTAGGTGTCATCGCTGAGCCAAATAAAGGGATAAATCAAATCCTAGTTTGAAAAGTCAAACGCCAATTTGAAAAGTCAAACGACAAGTTTGCTTGGTGGAGGGGGAGTAGGAAACCTACTTGGGGAGGAAGTCCTCCTCCCTCCACCGCCGGCCAAGGAGGCCGACTTGGGGGAGGACTCCCTCCCCCTTGGCCGCGCCCTCCCACCTATAAAAGGAGGGGCAAGGGTGCCCCTCTAGACACACCTTGCCCCACCAAACCCTAACCCTAGCCGCCGGCCACCAAGTCGCCGCCGCCCTAGGGTTTCCTCCTAGCCGCCGAGTTGGGGCCCTCCCCTTGCCCTAGCCGCCAGCTTAAGGCGAAGCCCTGCGAGATCTCCCCTCTACTTCCGGTACCACGCCGTCATGCTGCCGGAATCGCGAGGAGAGTGCTACAACCTCCGCTGCCTGCTGGAACAAGGGAGAGGAAGGTCTTCATCAAGTACCGAACGTGTGACCGACTACGGGAGCGCTGCCGGAACGCGGCGCCGGAAGGATCGTCTACGTGATCTTGAGATCGGAAAGAGTACGACTACATCACCCACGAGAATCCCTCTCTCGTTAACCGCTTTGGAATCTTCGAGGGTGAGTTCCTCTATCGACTCGTTGCTACAATCTAGTAGATAGATCTTGGCTTGTTTGTTTGCATGCGGTAGAATTTTTATGTTTTCCATGCTACGAACCCCTACAGTGGTATCAGAGCCGTGTCTATATGTAGATCTGTTGCACGAGTAGAACACAATGGTCATTGTGGGTGGTGGTGCTTTTATTATCAATTGCTTCTTGTGTACTTTGCATCTTGCGGTATGATGGGATGAAGCGGCCCGGGCTAACCTTACATGACGTCATTCATGAGACTTGCTCCACGCTCAACATGCAACTTGTATTGCATAAGTGGCTTTGCGGGTGTCTGTCTCTCCCATTACAGTATAGATCCAATTTACAATGGGCACTTGATAGTTCTAGCATCAACGTTGTGGTTCTTGTTCGTAAGTTAGAGCGACACTTATTGAAAGCCCCAAACCACGTAAAATATGTAAAGAAAATTAGAGGCGTCTAACTTTGTTTTGCAGGGATGTGCTGTGATGTGATATGGCCATGATTGTGATTATATTTGATGTATGCAATGTTCCTTATTGTAATTTGGCAACCGGTAGGAGCCATATGGTTGTCTTTAAATTCTGTTAAGACCCGCGTGTCTATTCAAAGTAGTTGTAATAGTTGAAGCTGGTGGACGACAACCATGGAGCGACGTCATTGACCTTGATGTAATGCCGGTGATGATGGAGATCATGTTCGTGCTTGAAGATGGAGATCGGAAGCACAAAGAAGAAAGGCCATATCATATCACATATTATGAATTGCATGTGATGTTAATCCTTTATGCATCTTGTATTGCTTAGTTAACGATGGTAGCATTATAAGATGATCCCTCAAGCACACAAATTTCAAGTTTTAAAGTGTTCATCCTTAGTTAGCACCGTTGCTAAAGCTTGTTGTTTCGAAGCACCACGTGATGATCGGGTGTGTTAGATTCTGCAAGTGTATACAACGTGAGCAAGCCAGTTTTGCTCATGCAGAAGCTAAGGTTTGATCTTGACGAGCCTAGCATGTACATACATGGTCTCGGAACACGGATCACCGAAAGGTAAAGCATGAATCATATAGTAGATATGATGAACATGTTGATTGTTCGCCATTGAAGCTACATCAACTCTCGTGATGATCGGTTTTGATGTGGTGGATTTGGTTCGTGTGATCACTAAAACAATGTGAGGGATATTGTTTTGAGTGGGAGTTCACCTAGATTAGTTTAACTATTAATTAGAACTCAATTTGTCATAAACTTAGTCTAAACTATTGCAAATATGTTGTAGATCAATGGCAGCCCCTACCATCAATTTTAATGCGTTCCTAGAGAAAGAAAAGTTGAAAACCAATGGAAGCAACTTCGCGGATTGGTTCCGCAATTTGAGGATTGTCCTCAATGCTGGTAATTTGACCTATGTGCTGGATGCACCGCTGGGTGACCCGCCTGCAGCTGATGCTACCGATGAGGTAAAGAACGTTTTCCTCGCTCGGAAGAATCAGTACTCCACAGTTCAGTGTGCTATCTTGTATGGTTTGGAATCGGAGCTTCAGAAAAGGTTTGAGAACCATGACCCACATGATATTGTCCGTGAACTCAAAATGATATTTGAGGCTCATGCGGCAGTTGAGAGTTATGAAGCTTCTGAAAAGTTCTTTAACTGCAAGATGGAAGAGGGCAGCTCCATCAGTGAGCATGTGCTTAAGATGTCTGGGCACGCAAACAAACTCCAAAGTTTGGGTATAGTGATTCCTAATTCTTTGGGGATTCACCGTGTCCTCCAATCACTACCACCAAGTTACAAGAACTTTGTGATAAACTACAATATGCAAAACATGGACAAGACGTTGCCAGAACTCTTTTCCATGTTGAAATCTGCAGAAGTGGAGATCAAGAAAGAGCACCAAGTGTTGATGGTCAATAAGACCACCAAATTCAAGAAAGGCAAGTCTAAGCAAAAGGGAAACTTCAAGAAGGGCGGTAAGAAAGTTGCCGCACTAGCGAAGAAGACCAGGGCTGGACCTAAGCCTGCTACTAAGTGCTTTTACTGCAAGCAAGAGGGTCACTGGAAGCAGAATTGCCCAAAGTACTTGGCGGATTTGAAGAACGACAACATCAAGAAGAAAGGTATATCCGATATACATGTTATTGATGTGTATCTCACTAGTACTCATAGTAGTGCCTGGGTATTTGATACTGGTTCGGTTGCTCATATTTGTAACTCGAAACAGGTGCTACAGAATAAACAGAAGCTAGCAAAGAACAAGGTGACGATGCGCGTTGGAAATGGATCAAAGTTTGATGTGATCGCGGTCGGCACGCTACCTCTTCATCTACCATCGGGATTAGTTTTATACTTAAATAATTGTTATTTGGTGCCTGCGTTGAGCATGAACATTATATCGGGATCTTGTTTATTGCGAGACGGTACTTGTTTAAGTCCGAGAATAATGGTTGTTCGATTTATATGAGTAATATGTTTTATGCACATGCACCTTTGATAGATGGTCTATTCTTATTGAATCTCGATTGTAGTAATACACACATAAATAACATTGAGGCTAAACGTTTGAAATTGAGCGATAACTCGACCTATATGTGGCACTGTCGTCTTGGTCATGTCGGAGTGAAGCGTATGAAGAAGCTCCATTTCGATGGACTTCTTGAATCACTTGATTTCGAATCACTTGAAAGATGCGAAGCATGTATAATGGGTAAAATGACTAAGACTCCATTTTCTATTATGATGGAGCGAGCTACGGACTTGTTGGAAATCATACATACCGATGTGTGTGGTCCAATGAGTGTAGCATCGCGCGGTGGTTATCGTTATGTTCTTACCTTCACGGATGACTTGAGTAGATATGGGTATATCTATTTCATGAAACATAAGTCCGAAACTTTCGAGAAGTTTAAGGAATTTCAAAGTGAGGTAGAGAATCAACGTAACAAGAAGATTAAATTTCTACGTTCTGACCGTGGAGGTGAACATCTAAGTTACGAGTTTGGCGAGCATTTGAAGAAATGCGGAATACTTTCACAATTGACACCGCCGGGAACACCACAGCGTAATGGTGTGTCCGAACATCGTAATCGAACTCTCTTAGATATGGTTCGTTCTATGATGTCACTTACAGATTTACCGCTATCATTTTGGGGTTATGCATTAGAAACAGCCGCATTCACTTTAAATAGGGCACCATCTAAATCCGTTGAAACGACACCGTATGAATTATGGTTTGGAAAGAAATCTAAATTGTCGTTCCTTAAAGTTTGGGGTTGCGAAGCCTATGTAAAGAAGTTACAACTGGACAAGCTTGAACCCAAAGCGGAAAAATGCGTCTTCATAGGATACCCGAAGGAAACTATCGGGTATACCTTCTATCATAGATCCGAGGGCAAAATCTTCGTTGCCAAGAATGGATTCTTTCTAGAGAAAGAATTTCTCTCGAAAGAAGTGACTGGAAGGAAAGTAGAACTCGATGAGGTTGTTGAACCTTCTCTCGAACTTGCGAGTAGCGCAACACCGGAAGTAGTTCCTGTGACGCCTACACCAATAAGAGAGGAAGCTAATGATGATGATCATGAAACTTCGGTTGAAATTGCTACAGAACCTCGCAGGTCAACGAGAACTCGTACCACTCCTGATTGGTATGATCCCGTTATGAGTGTCATGTTGGTGGACAACACCGATGACCCTGCGACATATGAGGAAGCGATGATGAGCCCAGATTCCAATAAATGGCAAGAAGCCATGAAATCCGAGATTGGATCCATATACGAAAACCAAGTATGGACTTTGGTGGACTTACCGGATGGCCGGAAGGCTGTCGAGAACAAATGGATTTTCAAGAAGAAAACAAATGCTGATGGTAATGTTACTGTCTATAAAGCTCGACTTGTCGCAAAAGGGTTTCGACAAATTCAAGGAGTTGACTACGATGAGACTTTCTCACCAGTAGCAAAGCTAAAGTCTCTGAGGATTATGTTAGCAATCGCTGCATATTACGATTATGAAATATGGCAGATGGATGTCAAAACAGTGTTCCTCAATGGAGACATTGATGAAGAGTTGTATATGATGCAACCCAAATGTTTTGTCGATCCTAAAGATGCTAACAAGGTGTGCAAACTTCAAAGGTCCATATATGGATTGAAGCAAGCATCCCGAAGTTGGAGTCAATGTTTTGATAAAGTAATCAAAAGTTTTGGTTTTATACAAACTTATGGAGAAGCTTCTATTTACAAGAAAGTGAGTGGGAGCTCTGTAGCATTCTTAATACTATATGTAGATGACATATTGTTGATTGGGAATGATGTAGACCTTCTGAATAGTGTCAAGGAATATTTGAATAATAGTTTTTCAATGAAAGATCTTGGCGAAGCAACTTACATATTAGGCATAAAGATTTATAGAGATAGATCGAGACGCCTAATATCATTGTCACAAAGTACATATTTGGACAAAGTTCTAAAGAGGTTTGGAATGGAAGATAGCAAGAAAGGGTTCTTGCCCATGTTGCCCAATACGACCTTGAGTAAAACTCAAAGTCCAGCAACGGGAGAAGATAGAGAAAGGATGAGTAAGACTCCCTATGCCTCAGCCATAGGATCCCTAATGTATGCCATGCTATGTACTAGACCCGACATTGCATATGCTGTTAGTTTGACTAGCAGATATCAAAGTGATCCAGGAGTGGATCATTGGACAACGGTCAAAAACATCCTTAAGTACTTGAGAAGAACTAAGGATATGATTCTTTCTTATGGAGGTGATGAACAACTCATTGTTAATGGTTACACTGATGCTAGTTGGAACACTGATCCAGACGATTCTAAATCTCAATCTGGATACGATTTACTTTGAATGGTGCAACAGTTAGCTGGAGGAGTGCAAAGCAAAGCGTTGTAGCGAGATCTTCAACTGAATCGGAATACATAGCTGCTTCGGAGGCTTCACAAGAAGCGATATGGATGAAGGAGTTCATTAGAGAGCTCGGTGTGGTTCCAAGTGCGCTGGATCCAATGTCTATCTACTGCGATAACATGGGTGCCATAGCCAATGCGCAAGAACCAAGGTCACACAAGAAGCTGAAGCACATCAAGCTACATTTTCACGCTATTCGAGAACATGTCCAAGATAGTGACATAAAGATTTGCAAAGTACACACAAATCTGAATGTGGCGGATCCGTTGACTAAACCTCTCCCGAGGGCAAAACATGACCAACACCAAACTGCCATGGGTGTTCGGTATATTACCATGTAATCTAGATTAGTTGACTCTAGTGCAAGTGGGAGACTGTTGGAGATATGCCCTAGAGGCAATAATAAATGTAGTTATTGTTATATCTTTGTGTTTATGATAAATGTTTACATTCATGCTATAACAGTATTAACAAGGAAACATTAATACTTGTGTGATTTGTAAACTAAATTAGAGTCCCTAGTAAAGCCTCTTCATAATACTAGCTTGTTGGTTAATAGATGATTGTGGTTTCCCTATCATGAACATTGAGATGTTATTAACAACAAGATCACATCATTAGGAGAATGGTATGATGGACATACTCCTATAGATAAGCGTAGCATAAAGATCAAGTCATTTTAATAGTTCAATTGCTATATGCTTTCTGATACATAGTAACCTAATTCCTTCGACCATGAGATCATGCTTATCACCATCACTGGAAGGATGCTTTGATGACATCAAACACCACACCGTAACTGGGTGGCTATAAAGGTGGCATTGAGTGTTCGGAAAGTATGGGTTGAGACACATGAATCAAGAGTGGGATTTGTCCATCCATATGACGGATAGATATACTCTGGGCCCTCTTGGTGGAATGTCATCCAATTATCTTGCAAGCATGTGACTGGCTCACAATGGATCACATACCACGGGAACGAGAAAAAAGTACTTATCGGTAACGAGGTTGAACTAGGTATACAGAGATACCGACGATCAAAACCTCGGATAAGTAAACTATCGTGAGACAAAGGGAAATTGGTATCGTATGTTAGTGGTTCATTAGATCGCAAAGTAATCATAGAAATATGTGGGAGCCATATGAATTTTCAGATTCCTCTATTGGTTATTGTTCGTAGAAGTGTCTCGATCATGTCCGCATAATTCACGAACCGTAGGGAGACACACATAAGGATTCGATGTTGTTGAGTAGTTATGGAATGATGAGTAAGAGACCGAATGTTGTTCAGAGTCTCGAATGGGATCCGAGATATCACGAGGAGATCTGGAATGGTCCGGAGAATAAGATTCATATAAGGAAAGTCCTGTTTCGGAGTTGGGGAATGATTCCGGTGTTTTCATCGGGAATGTTCTAGATGGTTCCGAAAGGTCCGACACTCCGGAGGGGAAGGGTACATGAATGTGTCATAACAAGTTGGAATGGTTGCATCATGTACTAGGTGTCATCGCTGAGCAAAATAAAGGGATAAATCAAATCCTAGTTTGAAAAGTCAAACGCCAATTTGAAAAGTCAAACGACAAGTTTGCTTGGTGGAGAGAGAGTAGGAAACCTACTTGGGGAGGAAGTCCTCCTCCCTCCACCGCCGGCCAAGGAGGCCGACTTGGGGGAGGACTCCCTCCCCCTTGGCCGCGCCCTCCCACCTATAAAAGGAGGGGCAAGGGTGCCCCTCTAGACACACCTTGCCCTACCAAACCGTAACCCTAGCCGCCGGCCACCAAGTCGCCGCCGCCGCCCTAGGGTTTCCTCCTAGCCGCCGAGTTGGGGCCCTCCCCTTGCCCTAGCCGCCGGCCTAGCCCTCTCTCCTTGGTGCCTCTAAACCCTAGATCACCAAGGCCTCTCTCATAGTCCACCATACTCGCTCCGGCTTAAGGCGAAGCCCTGCAAGATCTCCCCTCTACTTCCGGTACCACGCCGTCATGCTGCCGGAATCGCGAGGAGAGTGCTACAACCTCCGCTGCCTGCTGGAACAAGGGAGAGGAATGTCTTCATCGAGTACCAAACATGTGACCGACTGCGGGAGCGCTGCCGGAACGCGGCGCCGGAAGGATCGTCTATGTGATCTTGAGATCAGAAAGAGTACGACTACATCACCCACGAGAATCCGCTCTCGTTAACCGCTTTGGAATCTTCGAGGGTGAGTTCCTCTATCGACTCGTTGCTACAATCTAGTAGATAGATCTTGGCTTGTTTGTTTGCATGCGGTAGAAATTTTTTGTTTTCCATGCTACGAACCCCTACACTCTCGCTGCCGACAATGATCGCGCAAAGGACATGCCCCCTCCGCCTAACCCAGTGCAGCAGCCACAGGAACTCGGCACCGGACCGAGCAACAACAACACCGCAAACTTGCCGCATCCAGCATCTACGTCTGCTGCTGCCCAAGTTACTCCAGATGATAGAGTGATGTACGGCAACCTCCTCGTCAAACCACTGACCGTAGCTCATATCTGGAACATGACCCAGCTTGACGAGAAGCGCCAGCAGCTGCTGGAGGAAGAGCAGGCCATAGCAGAGCAAGGCGCTAAACTAGATCGAGATCTGGTCAAGCGCAGAAGTCCATAGAGAAAGCTAGAGCAATGGATGCCGAGTACAAGACTCTGCTGCAGTAGCAGAAGTCCAAGAAAGATCCGACTCGCGTCATCAATGATCCTGGTGTGCGGCGAAACCTAGGATGGGCTCCCCCGAAGCCGACACAAGCCAAGCCATACATTGACAGTGAAGGCAGGCAGGTGATGCCCACTCCTCTCCTCAACCTCGCTGTCGCCAAGACCCTTCTGGAACAGGATCGATCGCCTGAGGCAGTGGAACAGGTCTATGACCTAGTGGCCAAGGTGGTGAAGCAGTAGGAAAAGGCCACCTCTTAGAGGCTTGAGTCTGACCCAGCGTTTTGCCAGTCTAGCCAACATAAGTTGCCAAGGGACAGATCTCCTCTTGATGTCGGGTCTCAGACGGGTTCGTCAGAACAAAGATGGAGGGATGCGCGCAATAGGAAGGATGCTATCCCCATATCCTCCAATAATGGAGGCAAAGCCCAACCTCGTCGCCCATCGCCACTGCCCCGCTCCCCCCGACATCGCGAAGACCCCAAGGCTCACCATCATATGGATATGCCCCCACCAAGGCAAAGCGACATCGTCATCCGTGACAACGTGGATCAGACCCGTCATGACGGAGAACACAACCACAGACACAAGAGCAGGTCATGCCATGACCCTCCGTGTCCGACAAGCAACTGCGACAAGCGTGAGGCGTCGCAGGAGGGTAACAGCAAGAAGGCTAAACCACTGCCTCCTCCGCCTCCGTCGCCACCTAGTAGCCACCATGGCAGAGGAGGCCCGTGTTGTTCATGCAGCCCATCCCCTGTGGACAAGAATAAAAGAAGCCCGGAGCCATACGACACACGTTAGCGGATAGATAAGATCCACGAGGCCCGAGAAGGACCATACCTGAGACCACGTTGCTTTGGACCTGTGATACGGTCCGCAACTTACCCCAAAGGTTTCCGGATTGACAAGACCATCAAGCCCTATGACGGCACCGCCAAGCCAGCTACTTGGTTGCAGGACTACGACAACACGGTGGAAATCGCCGGGGTTGCCCCAACGTTGCCTTCAAGTACCTCCCATTAATGTTGGCGGGTACGACCCGTCAATGGATCGACGACTTGCCGGAGAAATCCATCTGCAATTGGTTGGACATGCAAGAAGCGTTCACCAAGAACTTCGAGGGTACGTATAGACGTCCCTGCACTGTTGGCGATCTACAGCGGTGCGTGCAAGAGAAAGACGAGACATCTCGCGCCTACCTCTCCCGCTGGCTGGATATGAAGAATTCCTGCGTAGGAGTGCACGCTCAGACCGCCATGGCCGCCTTCATTGATGGGTTGGAAAGGGGCACGTTGATCCGACATAAGCTGAAGCGCTTACAGGACAACCACCTGCTTGAATTGAACCAGATGATTCAGTTGGCTAGTGAGTTCACAGCTGCCGACGACGATGCTCGCGGCTCCCTGCCGACAACGGCCGTTCCAACTCAAGCTCGGAGAAACAGCAGCACTAAGCGGAAAACCGCACCAGAAGAAAAGCAAACTCCCAACATGGTCGCTATGACTTTCGCAGGACGAGGTGATGGCGGGCAACATGGTCGAGGGAGAGGAGCTGGTCGTGGGCAGCAGCGAGGAAGTGAAACTACCTCGGCAGCGCTCCGTGTTCCTCAAACCTACGAAGAGTATCGCGATATGCTGTGCCTTGTACACCTCGATGCCAAAGGCAAGTCCACACACACCAATCGCCACTGCAAGTTCGTCAACGACCTCAAGGAGGACCGGGAGTCCGGCTACAAGCAAAGTCGGAAGAACATACCACGAGGCAAGGGAAAGGGGAAGAAGGAGGAGGAGTCCAAGGATTCAAGTGACATGGACGAGGATGTTGACCCCAAGCACGCCGCCAAGAGCGACGAAAAAGGCAAGAACCCCTTCGAGAAGAAGGCGGCAGTTTTCCACACTTTCCTTGGCACCCCCACCGTCCGACAATAGAAGACCTCTATGAGGATCCTGATGGCTACTTTACCCCCAGTTCCCTAGTACTTGCGCTGGTCGGAGATTCCAATTACTTGGGACAAGAAGGACCACCCAGACCTCATCCCTACGGAGAACCAATACGCCATGGTCATCAACCCCTTGATTGATGGCAATGAGTTCACCAAGTGTATGGTGGACAGTGGAAGCAGCATCAACATCATGTACCTGGATACACTACAGAAGATGAACTTGACGGAGGAAAATCTAAGGCGGACCAACACTTCCACAACGTAGTTCCTGGTCAGGAGGCTCGGTCCCTTGGATGCATCACACTTCAGGTTGCCTTTGGTGATGTCAATAATTACCGCCAAGAGCGCATGACCTTTGAGGTGGTCCCCTTCAAGAGCGTGTACCACATCATATTCGGCTGTGACATATTCCACACATTCATGGCCAAGCCATGCTTTGTCTACAACAAACTCAAGATACCCGGACCAAACGGTGTCATCACCATATCCGGAAGCTTTGCCAAGGCTAGGGACTGCGAAATTGGAGAAGCAGCCTACACGGAAGCTGTCCTCTACATTGATGAATTCAAGGAGATCTAGAGCAAGGTCGATGCCTCAGAGATGCCCGCGTCGAAGAAACAGATTTCTGACTCGGCGCCAGCATTCAAGGACGCCATCGAAACCAAGCCGGTGGAACTTGTGGTAGGCGATGCCTCCAAGACCACCGCCATTGGGACGAACCTGGATCCCAAATAGGAAAGCGCGCTCGTCGAGTTCCTCCGTGAGAATAGGGACATCTTTGCCTGGCAACCTGCCGACATGAAAGGTGTACCTAGGGAACTTGCCGAGCACAGCTTGAACATTGATCCAAAATGCAAACCAGTGAAGCAACCTCTACAACGCTTTGGAGATGAGAAGAGACGCGCCATAGGCAAGGAGATAGCTTGGTTACTTAAGGCTAGTTTTATCCGAGAAGTCCTTCACACCCAATGGGTGGCCAATCCTGTACTTATCCCCAAAAAGGGAACCAAAGAATTAAGAATGTGCGTTGATTACACCAGCTTGAACAAACCATGTCCCAAAGATCCATTTGCTTTGCCTCGCATTGACCAAGTCATTTACTCGACGGCTGGCTCGGAACTTTTGTGTTTTCTCGATGCATACTCAGGATACCACTAGATCGAGATGAGGAAGTCGGACCAATTGGCCACTTCGTTCACTACACCCTACAACACATTTTTCTATGTCACGATGCCCTTTGGGCTGAAAAACGCAGGTGCTACGTACCATCGGACAATGCAACGTTGCATGCACAATCAAATTGGTCCGAACGTTCACGCCTATGTGGACGATATAGCGGTGATGTCTAAAAAGTCAAATGACTTAATCTCCGACTTAAAAGAGACCTTTGATAATCTCCGGAAATACAACACGATGCTTAACCCTAAGAAGTGCGTCTTCGAGGTTCCAGCCGGCAAATTGTTGGGCTTCATCGTTAACCCTAAGAAAATCAAGGCCATCTTAAACATAAACCGTCAGACATGCCTAAGGGACATACAACGACTAACATGTTGTGTTGCAGCAGTTAGTCGGTTCGTAAGCCGACTTGGAGAGAAGGCTCTACCACTGTACAAGTTACTGAAGAAGGCGAACAAATTCACGTGGACGGAGATGCCAGATGCTACCCCTTTGCTAGAGCCAGAGTACTGGGTGATGCACTTTGACGGATCAAAGCTGCTCAATGGCTCAGGTGCTGGTGTACTGCTACAGTCACCAACTGGGGACAAGCTGCACTACGTTCTGCAGATCCACTTCGAGGCTACGAACAACATGGCGGAGTATGAAGCACTCATTCACGGATTACACGTAGCAAAGGATATTGGCATCAAGCACATAGTTTGCTGTGGAGATTCCGACTTGGTTGCCGAGCAGGTGGCTGGCACCTGGAATGCGCGGAACCCTATGATAGCGGCATATCGAGACGAAGTGGACGAGATAGCCAAGTGCTTCTTGGGCTACGAAGTCAAGTATGTACCTAGGGAGCAAAACGAGGCGGCTGATCTGCTGTCTAAGCTTGGATTAGGGCGTAAACGAATTCCACCTGGAGTTTTCCTAGAGCATCTACGGACACCATCCATGAAGGGAGCAGACATCGACAACCCGGACAGAGTAGACTCTTTCGTCCACATGGTGGCAATGGTCCCTCCGGCTTGGACAAAACCGTTCATGAAATTCCTTGAACATGGAACTTTGCCCGACGACAAAGTGGAAAGACGGCAAATAGTATGTCGAGCGAAGGGCTATACCATAATCAATGGACAACTCTACAAAAGAAGCACTACTGGTGTATATATACCTTAAGTGTGTTTCCTAGCAAGAATGTATTGAAATCCTACGCGAAATCCATCTCGAAGATTGCGGGCATCACGCTGCTCCCCGATCTTTGGTCGCGAAAGCCTTCCGGCAAGGCTTCTACTGGCTGACCGCGAAGGCGGACGCCGACAAGCTGGTTGAGACATGCATGGGATGCCAGTATTATGCCCGACAACCACATGTTCCTGCTGAAGAATTGCGAACAATACCAATAACTTGGCCGTTTGCAGTCTGGGGGCTAGACATGGTGGGACCGTTACAAACGGCACCATGTGGATTTACGCATCTTCTAGTAGCAGTTGATAAATTCACTAAATGGATAGAAGCTAAACCCATTAGAAAGCTTGATGGGGCAACTTCCCTTAGGTTTGTCCGAGATCTAGTGGTGAGATTTGGTCTCTCACATAGCATTATCACCGACAACGGCAGCAACTTGTCACTCGGAGAAGTGGAGGCTTATTGTTAGGACAAAGGTATCCGACTTGACCTTGCATCTGTGGCACACCCACAGTCTAATGGTCAGGTTGAGCGAGCCAATGGATTAATTCTGCAGGGAATCAAGCCACGTCTGAGGCACCGCTACATAGAGCAGCTGGAGCCTGGGCGGAAGAATTGCCATCTGTGCTGTGGAGTTTACGAACTACACCCAACAGATCCACTGGCTACACCCCTTACTTCATGGTATATGGAGCATAAGCCATCCTACCTTCCGACATACTTCACGATGCACCAAGGGTTGCCGCCTACGACGAAGATGGTGCTGAAGAATCCAGACGCCTAGATGTGGACCTTCTCGAGGAGGAGCGCGTTTTGGCATGCCAAAGATCCGCCATCTACCAGCAGAAGCTACGCAGCTACCATATTCGCCGCGTTCGGCATCGCTCATTTAAAGAGGGGGAACTGGTGCTCCGACTTAAGCAGAAGAAGTCACACAAATTATCCCTGCCATGGGAAGGATCGTTCATCATAAGCAAGGCGCTGCTCAATGGGGTATTACTACCTCGTTGACAATCGTGAACTGAAGGATAGACCCAACAAGGATCATAAGCGTAAGCGACGTGACCCGGATGATGACTACCCAGAGCTTGATCGGCCATGGAACATAGCACAGCTACGTCCTTTCTACACTTAGCATTTTTTATCTATTGTGTACCTCTTATATGATCAATGAAATAAAGCTCTTTGGTTCACTCATATTTCTGAGTATTTTACCTCCTTTAATGTTCATTTTTGGATCGTATAAAACCTTTATGCATAAGCTTTGCAATTGCACTTGTAAAAATTCCGCCTATGGGCGTTAGCTTAAGTTTTCTGGTCTACACATTCTTTGTTGTTTTTAAGTGGATTCTGGAGTAGTGACTTTTGGCACTTATTGTCGGAGATTTTGTGCCTATGTTATTGATGGTGCCATTGGGCATCATCACCTGAGCGCATGGTTCCGACAACGAGTCTTCTGACTCATGAACAGTCAAGCATAAAAACCAAAATAATGGATAAGCCAACACTTGCTTAAAAATATATACATGCTGGAACTAGTTCTTAAGTAGCAGGACATACACCATTGTTTTCTGCCTTAAGTTAACACATAGTTTTTTCCGCATAATACATCACACAAGAAACAAATATTACAAGTTGTTTTTATTCCTCTGGCGCAGGCGACTTGGAAGCAACATCGTCAGTAGCAGGAGAGTTACCTCCCTCGAAGTCGGCAGTGTTGAGGGACTCGGAGGAGCTTTGGCTTTTGTCTTCAATGGTTTTCATGGGCACAAAGACGTTAACGTCGACCAACTTGGCGAATCTGGTGTCATAACCCGCGAGCGACACCAAGATAGATTCGTGGTTTATCTTTTGGCCTTCGTCGTCTACGTCAGGGATACCAGAGGTTACCGTGTCGATGTCGGCATTCTCGTAGTGTGCCTTCACCATTGACAATGCCATCCTGGCCCTGGCCCGTGCACATGAAGCTTTCCAGCTTGAGATATGCTCGGGGGCTCGACGCAGGATCTCCGAGAACTTCACCACAAAGTCCACTGCCTTGATGTTAATCTGGAGGGGCATGGAAATCTCTTTGGTCTGCGCGATGGCGGTGTTGATAAAGTTGCCGGCAAGGACCATGCGTTCCTTTGGCGTAGGAGGCGACCGGGGTAAACCCATAGGAGCTGCAAATTTCTGACAAAGGAACGCATGAGTTTAGTAATACAACAAATTCAGAGTATCCAGATTACAGAAGTCCAAGACGGAGAATCACTTACTGAAGATGCTGAACTCAGCCTGCCGGAGAGTCTCCACCATGGAGTCCCGTTCTTGTTGGAGGAGCTTATACGCTTCATGATGGCGTTGATTTTGCTCATCAGCAGCTTTTTTCTGCTCATTCAAGATTGCGATCTCCTCCTTCAAGCGGTTCATCTCCTCATTGGCGGAGTCCTGCATGACTTTCATTGAATCTTCATGCATCTTCAGCATGTCCTTTCTCTCCTGCTTAAGGATCTTGTTTTTGCTATCCAGCTGTTGAATATGCTTGGATTGCTCAAAAATATCCTTTTCCTTGGAAATGGTTTCTACAGATTGGAGAAATAACAGTACACAATGAGTACTCGGAGAATGTTGGCGCAGGACCAAGTCGGAATGCGAAAAAGAAAGGAAAACAGACGCTTGCTCTTGGTGATCTGTTCCTTCAAGAAGGCGGTTTTACCCTTTTCAGCTTGCAAGTTCGCGCGCATCTTCTGGTACTTGTCGTTGGCCATGCCCCTCTGAGCATTCTCATTCTATGGAAAGAAGAAAGTTAAATGTTGTTTGGTCCACTTGGAGCATCTAGCCGGAAAATTTCCACCTAGACGCTCGGGGGCTACAATGAGAGTTTTTTAAACTTAGCAATATGCTTAGTCTTTCTTTAAGCATCTAGTCGGAACTAATTTAGTTTTCGATTAGAAGCTTGGGGGCTACAGTATAAAGTTTTTTTAACTCAGACATATGCTTAGATTCTCTTTAAGCATCTAGTCGGAACTAATTCAGTTACAACTAGAAGCTTGGGGGCTACAATATCGAAATTTATAAACATTGCGTATGCTACTCTTAAAGCATCTAGTCAGAATAATTCATTCAAACTATATGCTTGGGGGCTACAGTGAGAAGTTTTCTAACTTAGTCACTCCTAGAGCATTTAGATGCAAAGACCTATGGTTTTCCGTCTAAATCCTCGGGGGCTACAGTGGGATAATCATATGAAATGCAAAAGGCAAATAAAACTTACAAGTGCAATGATCTTGAGGTTGGTAGCACTCTCAGCCAGCAGCTTGCCGAAGGATACACTGTTTCCTTGCAAGATCTCTGCTTGCCGGAGAATCTCCTCGAGACCGCACGTTGGAGATGTCGGCGCCGCACCAGGAACCAAAGAGGTGCTACCCGATGTAAGTGCCGGATAGACTATCTTCGGGAACTCTATGGATTTTTTTGGGGCGAGGACGCCGCCTTTGGCAGATGTACCACCTTCCACCACCGCCTTACGGCTACCCATGGCATCCTTAGCCGAAGCTTCAGCCATTTGGTTTGCGGCACTCTCCTGTGTCGCCTGTTTGACGACAACAACGAGCTCTATGGAGGCGCCTGAGTCCACTTCCATGGCGGAAGGGCCAGATGCTTCTTTAGCTTGAGAGCTTGTCGAAGCAGACGAGGGCTAGACGATGGGAGTGACAGGGGCGATGGCGGGAGATGCGTCGCGGTGCAGCATATCTTTGATGGTTCTTGAAGCCCCCCAAAGTTTTGGAGGTCTTCTTCAAGCTGGTTGTGGCTTTCTTCCTGAAACGTGCAAAATGCATAAGTATGGGAATAAGACAGACAATGGACAATGTTAGAGAGAAAGAAGCTTACACAAGAGGGGGTGCTTTGGCAAAGGGGATTCCGGTAACCTTTCTTTTTACCGCCTCCAGGGCGACGGTAGTGTTCTTGGAGGCTCCACCCTTCGCTTTCTTCTTCTTGCCTCCAGGGCGGCGGTAGCTCTTCCGCTTTCGCGACAACGAAACATCGTCGTCGGACACGACCGTGACTTCCTTCATCTTTGGATCATAGATTTGGACAGCCATGCTATCCTCCTCTAGATCGCTAAGCTATTAAGTGAAAGTCCAAAGTGTTAGATGCGATGATAATGGCTAGATGGAAGAACTGGAGTATATGTCATACACGGAAAATAAACAGGTACCTTTGGGCACTTGCTCTCTACGAACATGTCGTTGGTGATGGTGAAGCCACGATTCCTATCCTTCACTTTAACGATGTCCTTGAGGCGAAGCTTGATGGAGTCGCTCGAGAAGTTGTCCACGGAGATGCGGAGGCTATCCCTTCTATCGTTGGAATACTCGTGCATCAGCTTCGAGCGGTGCTGCAGAGGCTGGATCC
This sequence comes from Avena sativa, assembly GCA_916181665.1. NCBI lineage: Eukaryota > Viridiplantae > Streptophyta > Magnoliopsida > Poales > Poaceae > Avena > Avena sativa. The sequence goes on along the minus strand of OV702286.1, from coordinate 14,812,767 downwards.
GCCTGATGAACCAGCACATGGCTAGGTCCAATCCGGTCAAACCCGTATCTACAAACCACTCTATCCGCCTTATAGCATGGGAAGCGTCAAGGTCGGAGGGAAGGGAGGCCTGGGATCTCCATGTCGGGGCTTCGACGACAGCTCCATCGACGAAGTCCGGGTACGTTAGTTCTCGGCCAGCCAGAGGGATATCTGGGCCATAGAAGTAAGTACACTGCCAGTTCTTGCAGGACTCGTGGCCGACAATGTCGGGGAACCGCCGGCCAGGCCGGATCTTAAAACTAATGGTGCCACAATTTCTGAGTTCGTCCTTGCTGGCTCTGGCTTCGCGCTTGACGGTGAAGAAATATATGAAGATATCTAGCCTAGGCCTAATCCCTAGATAACCCTCGCAGAGCACCGCGTAGTTGCTAAGTGCTAAGATGCTATGGGGGGAGAGGTTCTGAGGCTGTACTCAGTAATGATTCAGGACAACAAGGAAGAAGTTGGAGATGGGTAGGGAGACGCCGCGTACCAGTTGTGCTTTGAGGTACACTTTTTCTCCGGCTTGGGGAGAAGGTGTGACCTCGCCAGCCAGCGCCGCCCGCCAGGCGAGCCCCTCCGTCGCAGGGAGGTAGCCCTCATTGATCAGTTCCTTGATATCACAGTCCGTGATATCCGAACCGCTCCAATCGCCTTTGTGGGAGTCGTATTCCTCCTCCGGCAGTTCCAGCGCCGTTGAGTTATGGTCGCCGTCGGTGGTTTCCACCACCGCGGACTTGGGAATAACCAGCCCCTCTGGAGGCACGATGACGGTGCTCGCCGGCTTTGCCGCGACATCGCCTGACGCCGCCATGGAAGGGGAGGAGCTGCTACTGGCCATTGGGTGCGTTCGGTGGTGACTGGTGAGATTGGGAGCTAGGGTTTTTCGTGCGAGGCGCGGGGATCTCAAGGAGACGCTCGTTGTCGTGGTATTGCCGATGAGTACGCCATGGTGGGGTCCTTACAGTGCGTGTTTAGAGACGTGGGGTAAGGCGGACGGTTGACGGGTACGAGGTAACACAGCTTACCCAGGTTCAGATCCCACAACGGTGGCGGAATCCTACTCCTGCTATAAATCACTATAAGGGCAATACGCCGAGTTACAGAGATAGGCTCGCTGTGCGAGGTTGTATGAATCGATACTAAGTTGTCGTGCCCTAAAGGCTCCCATAGGCCTGACTTATATAGTCGTCAGATCCTAGGGTTATAGGGAAAAGTCCTAGCCGGACAGGATACACAGTCCTACACCGTCTATCACTAGTCTTGTGTAACTTGCACTCCAAGGCTCCGGGTACGCTGGTGACTCCACCGTAGCCTTCCCTTATCCGGCATGGGCCTCCCTTCTGGATCCACCTAACTGGGCCGCCCAACAGGCCACAGGCCATGCTACCGACTATGGGCCACTCGGGTTAGTCGGATAAGAGACATGCTATGAGGATACCCATATAGCATATCCCCAACAGTAGCCCCCGGAGAACTCCGAGATCTTGCGCCGTCTTGCCTCTTCACGTGGAATGCTCCGTCTAGATGGATGTCGGCAAATCGTCAAGCAACATCTTGTAGTCCTCCCAAAGAACCCTGCAAGGTTTTCTCCGTCTTTGATTTGTAAGTCGGAGAAATGCTGAATCTTCCATCGTACTCTTCCGTAGTCGGATTAAATCCGTCCATGCCGGAATCTTCGATGCGACGGCTCATCTACCATGTCAGTTATGACAACGTAGGCTTAGGTTAGCGACGCCTCGTAACTCACACATGCAGAGAACGCAATCATATCCGATTTTCCCGCGCGAGCTATACGAACCGTTGGCGGCGGCGTTTGGAGACGTGGCGAAATTACTGCGCACGTTCACGAACACGTCGTCTACACGGCAACCGTCAGATTAGCTGCACGAATCTTGACGCGGAGTAAGATAAATAGTAACCGTGGGACACTTGCCACTTTTTACCCCATTCTCTCGCATCATCGTCTTCTTCCTCCAGCCGCACGCCTCCTCGAGCTCTCCGCGGAAAACCTCGAAGAAACCCTAGCCTCTCTTTGCGTCAGTCGCATCCTTCCAATCATCCATGGCTAGCAGCAGCTCCTCCCCGTTGATGGCGGCGTCGAGCGAAGCTACGGCGAAGCCGGCGAGCTCCATCGTCGTGCCCCCAGAGGGCCTGGTCATCCCTGCGTCGGCAGTGACCACAATCTGGCGGCGCTAGAGCCTCTGGAAGAAGAGCCAGACTCGCACAAGGGCGAATGGCGTGGCTCGGACATCACTGGCCGCGACATCCAAGAGATGGTCACCGAAGGCTACCTCCCCGCGACGGAGGGGCTCGCCTGGCGGGCGGTGCCGGCCGGCGAGGTGACACCTTCTCCCCAAGCCAGAGAAAAGGTGTACCTCAAGGCTCAGCTGGTACGCAGCGTTTCTCTGCCCATCTCCCACTTCTTTCTGTCCGTCTTGAACCACTTCAAGGTCTAACCCCATAACCTCTCCCCCAATAGTATCCTAGTGCTTAGCAACTTCGCAGCACTTTGTGAGGGTTACCTAGGGATTAGGCCTAGGTTAGACTTGTTTGTGTACTTCTTCACTGTCAAACGTGAAGTCGGGCCCAGTAGGGAGGAGCTTAGGAACTGTGGCACGATAAGCTTCAAGATCCGACCTGGCCGGCGGTTCCCCGAAATTGTCGGCCACGAGTCGTGCAAAAACTGGCAGCGGACGTACTTCTACGGCCCCGACATTCCTTTGGCGGGCCGAGAAGTGACGTACCCGGACTTCGTGGATGGAGCTGAAGGAAATATTCCCTAGAGGCAATCATAGAGATGATGATATTTCATATGTATCCATGAGTTATTGTAATGTTCCTTGAATATCCATACCCGGCGACTTGTATTGATTGGCAATTACGTGAATTGTTTGTGAAACTCTATACTTGTATGGTTATTTAAGATTTGTCCCTAGTCGGAGTTCATGTGAGGACACACGTGAATATTAGACTAGCACATCGATTGGTTGATGACTATGTTTCGCAAGTCATAGACATGAGATGTCAAACCAATGACGTGGACACATGTTATGAACATGGGGTTGGACTGACCCAACCTGAGACTAGCAATTAGTTGCAGCTCTCTCTCTCTACACATCGTGTACGTTTTGTCCTTAAACCTGAGATTGTCGCATGTACTTGAGATGTGGATCGACCTACTTTGGGGCTATCAAACGCTGCACCGTAACTGGGTAGTTATAAAGGTAGCTTTCGGGTTTGTCCTGAAGCATGCTGCAAGGCATGGTCAATCAAGATGGGATTTGCCCCTCTCTACTTGAGAGAGATATCTCTGGGCCCCTCGAGTGATCGGATCCAGAAATGCATGGCCGTGCTACATATGGTTAAGAGTTAACCTAGTAAAGGGATTCCGAATCATGGTATCGAGAAAGGGAGGTCAGCTTGGAGCTAGACCAAATATCGTGAGGCAAAGGGAAAGACATGTACTAAACCTTGTGATGGTTCGTCCGATGTGATCTTTGTATGCGTTTAGGAGTTGGCACGTCTTGCTAGAGGCCGCTACCAACTATTGACAGAATAAGTGTATTCGTGTCATGTCTATACGCATATGAACCTATAGGGTCACACACTTAAGGGGCTAGAAGCCTAATGAGGATTGGATCCGAATTAGACCAGGCTTAGGGTACTAATGGGCTGCTAATGTAGAAGCCCACTAGGGACACCTATATAAGAGAGGGTGGGGCGAGCTGACCAGGGTTAGACCTTAGACCTCAGATCATTCCCAGCCGCCACTCCTCACGCATGTGTCGCGCGCGCAGACCTAGCAGTCCGGCGTCTGACGCTTCCACCCTGTACGTGTGGATACCTCGGAGGCGCTGCATCTGTAGCGCTTGGACGAGCCGTGCAAGGGAAGCTTCTCGTAGGACGAGGACAAGGAGGAGACGTGGAACGTCTGCACTGCCTCGACGCGCTTCATCGATTCCGCAACTGCGCGTCTAGTGGTAATCCCGTGATCTATGACGACAACAGTTATCCTGGTATATGCGGTAGAATTTTTTTGATTTGCGCTAGTGTATCCTACCCGTATCCCTTCAGTGGTATCAGAGCCGATGCTGTTCAGTTATAGGTTCGGGATGTTTGCATATGGTGATATACAGATTTATATGAATGATGTGATCGTTTATATGGCGGTGGTTTAGGATTGATCTATGATCTTGCTTTCCGTGATCGTGATCTGAGGTTGTCGAACGACTTACCCCTACCGGTCGGCTTCCGCCATCGGGGTAGACAGTGACACATAAATCCTGTTGAATCACGCGAAGATCAATATGATTGATCGAATCGGAACCTAGATCTAAAATCGATGTACCGTGATCAAAGGAGTTTGATTGAATCAGGATAGGAGTCGGTTTATGGTAAATTTGATTTGCCGATCAAAATCCTAAAAGAAAATTGTGAAAATTGTGAAGATACCGCGAGGGGCGCTGCCCCTTCGAACCCCGCAGGGGGAGACCCCCTAGACCCCCCTTAATCGTAGCCCCTTTTTGTATCTCGTTAAGGTAACTAGGTGCTGCGATGTCACATGATCCGGTAGAATGCGATTCTATGCATAACTTGTTTTTGCAGGATGTATGTGATGCATGTATGAAAATTAGCATGACCTGCGTGTCGTGAGTAGGGCAACACGGCTGGAGCCATATGTGTTGTCATTTATTGTAATGGCCTGCGTGCCAACTTGTGATGATCCCAATACTATGTAATTTTGATTACTAGATGTTAGGAGTAATAGCTTGTATTAGTTCTTGGAGGACTCGTCACTTGGAGGATGGCTCACATGGAACATGAAGATGGAGATCATCATGGTGGACAGGTTCTATGGCGATGGAGATCACCATGAGAAAACGGGCCATACTGTGTCACATCTGTGTGAATGTTATTCTTATGCCTTTTACTACTATGCATGCTTAGATGATAGAAGTAGAACGATCCCTCACAAAGTTTAAGTTAAACCATGCCCTCCCAACCAAACCTTGCACCATCCTATGCCCTGTACAATCGTTGGTGGGCCTATGAAATTAGGGTGCCGCGGTTTTTCTTGGCTGGATGGGTTTGTATCGGATACCTACACGCATAAGGGTTGGTGAACTTGACAAGGTCATGTTAACAGTTAAGGACCTTGGGGCATAAAGGTTGGGCGCCTAGTTTTGACATAGAGATGTCACCCAACAACAAGAGTCATATGTGATATGATTAGCAAGTGTTGCTTACCGATTTACCTTGTCTTCTAGCAGTGATGCTAAAGCTCACTAGTCGACTTGTTAATTGTGGATCTTGAATCACTTAGTATCAATAGAGGGATATTGATTTAAGTGGTAGTATATGCTATTAAATTGTTTAATATGTTTTACTCTTTCATGGTTACATGGCTTAGTATTTTGCATGTTTTCTGTTGTAGATCAATGGCACCGAACACTACATCACCTTTCTCTTTGTGTTCGATTCTTGACAAAGATAAACTAAATGGAACAAACTATTCAGACTGGGTCCATAACCTGAGAATTGTTCTCAGATCTGATAAAAAGGAAACGGTTCTGGATACCCCAATCCCCGATGAACCTGCTGATAATGCATCTGCTGCCCTAAAGAATGCCTACAAGAGAGCATGTGATGATTCTCTTGAGGTTAGCTGCCTTATGCTTGCATGCATGGAACCTGAACTCCAAAAGAAGTTTGAGGATCAGGATGCGTATGATATGATCGTTGCGCTTAAGGACATGTTCCAAGACCAGGCAAGGATTGAGAGGTACAATGTTGCCAAGTCCTTTGTCGAATGCAAGCTGGCAGAGGGAGCAGCTGTATGCCCCCATGTGATCAAAATGGTTGGTTACAGTCAGACTTTGGAAAAGCTTGGTTTTCCACTAGGCCAAGAGTTGGCCACTGACTTCATTTTGTCATCTCTTCCATCCATCTATGGGCAGTTCATTTCGAACTACCATATGCATGGGGTGGAGAAGGGCCTTAATGAGTTATGCGGGATGCTAAAAACAGCAGAAAGTGACATGAAGAAGTGTGCAGGGCATAGCCATGTGATGGCTGTGCAGAACAAGCCTAGCTTCAAGAAAAGGGTACTTCTTGGAAGAAGAAGGGCAAGTCTAAGGATACGATCCCTAAGTCTACACCCAAGCAAAAGGCTGGACCTGTAGAAGACACAGAGTGCTTCTTTTGTCATGAACATGGCCACTGGAAGAGAAACTGCAGCAAGTACCAAGCTTCTTTGAAGAAGAGTGGAAGTAAGAGTACTTCCAACTCAGGTACGCTTGTTGTAAATGTTGTGGACATTCTTATCGCTGATTCCTATGTTAACTCTTGGGTATTTGATACCGGATTGGTTGCTCATATTTGCAATTTGATGCAGGGGCTAATAAGGACTAGAGAAGTGCAGAAAGGCGAAGTGGATTTTCGCGTGGAAATAAAGCAAGGGTTGCTGCATTGTTCGTCGGCGTCATGCAACTTCACCTTCCGTCAGGATTTATTATGGAGTTGAATAATTGTTATTACATTCCAAGTATGGGTTGAAACATTTTATCACCTTCATGTTTGATGAGGGATGGATATTCATTTGCGAGTATAAACAATGGTTGTGTAATCTCTAAGAATGATATGTTTATGGCTAATGCTCCCATTGTGAATGGGTTATTTATTTTAAATCTTGATGATGCATCTGTTTACAATATTAGTGTTAAAAGGCTTCGGCCTAATGATTTGAGTCCTACCTATTTATGGCATTGTCGTTTGGGGCATATAAGTGAAAAGCGCATGAAGAAGCTCCATGGTGATGGTCTTCTAACTTTGTTTGATTTTGAATCATACGAGACATGTCAGGCTTGTTTACTTGGAAAGATGACCAAGTCACCTTTTTCGGGTTTACCCGAGAGAGCAACAGACTTGTTGGAACTCATACATACTAATGTGTGTGGACCAATGAGCACGACAGCTAGAGGAGGATATCACTACTTCATTACTTTCACTGATGATTTCAGTAGATATGGTTATGTCTACTTGATGAGGCATAAGTCTGAAACTTTTGAAAAGTTCAAAGAGTTTCAGAGTGAAGTAGAGAATCAACGTGGCAAGAAAATAAAGGCCTTGCGATCTGATCGTGGAGGTGAATATTTGAGTCACGAATTTAGCGATCATCTTAAGAGTTGCGGAATTGTTCCACAACTTACGCCGCCCGGAACGCCTCAAAGAAACAGGGTCTCCGAACGTCATAATCGAACTTTGTTGGACATGGTTCGATCTATGATGAGCCAGTCGGATTTACCATTATCATTTTGGGGTTACGCTCTAGAAACGACAGCTTTCACACTTAATAGGGTACCATCTAAATCCGTAGTTAAGACACCATATGAGATGTGGACTGGAAAGAATCCCAGTTTGTCTTTTCTAAAGATTTGGGGTTGTGATGCATTTGTCAAGCAACTTCAGTCGGACAAGCTAACACCCAAATCGCATAAGTGCATTTTCGTGGGATATCCGAGGGAAACCTTAGGGTATTACTTCTACAACCGAGAGGAGGGCAAAGTGTTTGTCACTCGTAGCGGTGTTTTCCTAGAGAAAGAGTTTCTCACAAAGGGAACAAGTGGAAGGTCGGTGTGACTTGAAGAAGTTCAAGATGAGCCAGTTGGGGATGCTTCTACGAGTGATGCTATTGTAGCAGAACAAGTTGAGGAACCCGTGGCAACAGAAGCACCACAACCACGAAGGTCGGCGAGGCTCCGCGAAGCGCGTGAATTATTATTGTTAGACAATGATGAGCCTGCGACCTATGCAGAAGCGATGGTGGACCCAGACTCTGAGAAATGGCTGATCGCCATGAGATCCGAGATAGAGTCCATGGGAGACAATCAAGTTTGGAACTTGGTTGACCTGCCTGATGGTTTTAAAGCCATCGAGTGCAAATGGATCTATAAGAAGAAGATTGATATGGATGGAAATATTCACATCCATAAAGCTCGACTTGTTGCAAAAGGTTTTCGACAAGTTCAAGGAGTTGACTACGACGAGACTTTCTCGCCCGTAGCGATGCTTAAATCTATACGGATAATTCTAGCTATTGCTGCACATTTCGACTATGAAATATGGCAAATGGATGTCAAGACGGTTTTCCTAAATGGAATCCTAACTGAGGACGTGTATATGATGCAGCCCGAAGGTTTTGTCGATCCAAACAATGCTGGAAAGGTATACAAACTTCTGAAGTCCATTTATGGGGTGAAGCAAGCATCTCGGAGTTGGAACATTCGATTTGATGAAGTTGTAAAGGAGTTTGGCTTCATCAAATACGAACAAGAACCTTGTGTTTACAAGAAGGAAAGTGGGAGAGCGCTGGTATTTCTAATCTTATATGTAGATGCCATATTGCTGATTGGAAATGACATTCCTATGCTCGAGTCTGTTAAGACCTCATTGAAAAATAGTTTTTCAATGAAAGACTTAGCAGAAGCGGCATATATTCTGGGCTTCAAGATCTATAGAGATAGATCAAGGAGGCTAATTGGATTAAGCCAGAGTACATACATTGACAAAGTGTTGAAACAGTTCAGCATGGAGAGGCTAAGAAGGGGTTCTTGCCCATGTCTCACGGCATAAAACTTAGCAAGACTCAGTGTCCTTCGACTACTGATGAGCGTGAGCGCATGAGTAGGGTTCCATATGCTTCGGCTATTGGATCCATCATGTATGCAATGACATGTACTCGCCCAGATATTTCCTATGCTCTAAGTGTTACGAGCAGATACCAGGCTGATCCAGGTGAAGGTCACTGGACAGTGGTAAAGAACATCCTTAGGTACTTGAAAAGAACATCCTTAAGTCCGGCGTCTAACGCTTCCACCCTGTACATGTGGATACCTCGGAGGCGCTGCATCTGTAGCGCTTGGACGAGTCGTGCAAGGGAAGCTTCTCGTAGGACGAGGACAAGGAGGAGACGTGGAACGTCTGCACTGCCTCGACGCGCTTCATCGATTTCGCAACTGCGCGTCTAGTGGTAATCCCGTGATCTATGACAACAGTTATCCTGGTATACGCGGTAGAATTTTTTTGATTTGCGCTAGTGTAGCCTACCCGTATCCCTTCAGGAGCCGCCGCTGAAGTTTCTACATGGAGATCCCATGCCTCCCTTCCCTCCGACCTCGACGCTTCTCGTGCAATAAGGCGGATCGAGTGGTTCGTAGAGTCGGGTTTGACCGACTTGGACCTAGCCATGTGCTGGTTCATCAGGCGAATCCAACCTCTGCAGCACCGCGCGAAGTTCATGCACGAGTACACCAGTGATCGAAGGGATACCCTCCGGATCTCCGTGGATAACTTCTCGAGCGACTCCGTCAAGCTCCGCCTGAAGGACATCGTCAAGGTGAAGGATAAGAAGCGTGGCTTCACCATCACCTGCGACATGTACGTAGATGGCAAGTGCCCAAAGGTAGGTATTTATTTTCCATGTATGACATTGCTCCAGTTTCTCCGTCTTGCCAATACCATCTTATCTAACACGGTGATTTCTCACTTAACAGCTTAGCGATCTAGATGAGAACAACCTTCCTGCCCAAATCTACGATCCAAAGATGAAGGAAGTCACGGTCGTGTCCGACGACGATGTCCCGTTGGCGCGAAAGCGGAAGAGCTCCACCTCTGACGTTGCCGACAGAGGCAAGAAGAAGAAGACGGAGGGTGGAGCCTCCAAGAAGACTACCGCCACCCTGGAGGCAGAAAAGAGAAAAGCCACCGGGATGTTTGCCAAAGCGCCCCCCTAGTGTAAGCATCTCATTCTCCGACATTGTCCATTTATCTGTCTTGTTCCTGTACTTATGTACTTTGCACGTTTCAGGAAGAAAGCCACAACCAGCCTCAAGAAGTCCTCCAAGACTCTTGGGGCTTCTAGAAATATCAAAGATATGCTGCATCGCGACTCCTCCCCCGCCATCGCCCCTGCTACTCCTGCCGTCAAGCCCTCCTCTGCTCCGACAAGCTCTCAAGTCCAGGAGACACCAGGCCCTTCCGCCATGGAAGTGGATTCTGGCGCCTCTACCGAACTCGCTGTTGTCGGCGAGCAGGCGACGCAGGAGAGCGCTGCTCTTCAAATGGCTGAAGCTCCGGCTAAGGATGCCATCGGTAGCGGCAAGGCGGTGGTGGGAGCTGGTACCTCTGCCGAAGGCGGCGCCCCTACTCCCCAGAAACCTTTTGAGTTTCCGAAGATAGTTTACCCGATGCTTCTGCCGAGTAACACTACTATGGTTGCTGGAGGAGTGCCATCATCTTCGACGTGCGGTCTTGAGGAGCTACTCCGACAAGCGGATATCTTGCGAGGAAATAGCATTTCCTTCGGCAAGCTGCTAGCCGAGAGCGCTACAAACCTCAAGATTATTGCACTTGTAAGTTTTTACTTTGCCTTCTGCATTTCATATGAGTATCCCACTGTAGCCCCCGAGGATGTAGACGAAAAACCATAGGTTTTGTATCTATATGCTCTAAGAGTGACTAAGTTAGAAAAAACTCTCACTGTAGCCCCCAAGCATTTAGATGGAATGAATAACTCCGACTAGATGCTTTAAGAGTAGCACAAGTAGTGTTCATAATTTTCAATGTTGTAGCCCCCAAGCCTCTAGTTGTAACTGAATTAGTTCCGACTAGATGCTTTAAAGAAAAGCTAAGAACTTTATACTGTAGCCCCCAAGCTTCCAATCGAAAACTGAATTAGCTCCGACTAGATGCTTAAAGAAAAGCTAAGCATATTGCTAAGTTAAAAACTCTCGTTGTAGCCCTCGAGCATCTAGGTGGAAAATCTCCGACTAGAAGCTCCAAGCAGACCAAACAACAATTTGACTTTGTATTCGTTTCCATAGAACGAGAATGCTCAGAGGGGCATGGCCAATGACAAGTACCAGAAGATGCGCGCAGATCTTGAAGCCAAAAAGGGTAAAACTGCCATCTTGAAGGAACAGATCATCAAAAACAAGGGTCTGTTTTCTTATTGCTCATTTCCGTCTTACTTTTGTGCCCATAATCTCCGAGTACTCATTGTGTACTTTGTTTTCTCCGACTTGCAGAACATGTCGCTAAGGCCAAGGACATTGTCGAGCAGTCCAAGCATATCCAACAGCTGGACAACGAGAACAAGATCCTGAAGGAGGAGAGGAAGGAGATGCTGAAGATGCACGAGAATTCCATGAAAGCCCTGTAGGATTCCGCCTCCGTGGAGATCAATCGCTTGAAGGAGGAGCTTGCGATCCTAAAGGATCAGAAGCAAGCTGCTGATGAGCAAAACCTTCGCCATAGCGAGGCGTTTAAGCTCCTCCAACAAGAGAAGGAATCCTTGGCGGACATCCTTTGGCAGGCCAAGGCCAGCATCTTCAGTAAGTTTCCTCCGCCTTATATTTCTGTAGTCTGGATACTTAAATTTTATCGAACTCATGCGCTCCTTGTTGGAATTTGCAGCTCCTATGGGTTTAACCCGCTCGCCTCCTTCGGACAAGGAATGTATGGTTCTTGCCGGCAACTTCATCCACACCGCCATTACCCAAGCCAAGGAGATTGCCAAGCCCCTCCTAATATATATCAAGGCATCGGACTCCGTGACGAAGTACTCGGAGATCCTGCGCCGAGCCCCCGAGTGTGTCACGAGCTGGAAAGCTTCATGTGCACGGGCTGGCGCAAGGATGGCGCTGTCTATGGTGAAGGCACACTATGAAGATGCCGACATCGACACGGTAACCTCAGGTATCCCCGACGTGGATGATGACGGCAAGGAGATCGATCACGAAGCCATCCTGTCATCACTCGCGGGTTATAATACCAGGGTTGCCGAGTTGGTGGACGTTGACGTCTTCGTTCCCAGGAACCTCATCGACAGCGTCAACCAAGATTCCTCCGAGTCTCATCACAGCGCCGACATCGAGGGTGATTCTCCGGCTGGTGATGATGCGGCCTCCAAGTCTCCTGCGCCCAAAGAATGAAAAAACACTTTGTAATTCTTGTTTCACCTTTGACGTGTGCACGAAAAAAACTTGGTGATGTATTCTTAAGGCGGAAAACAATGGTTGTCGTATCCTGCTACTTAAGAACTAATTCTCAGTATGTATATATTTTTTAAGCAAGTGCTGGCTTATCCATTACTCTGGTTCTTATGCTTGACTTTTCGTGAGTCGGAAGACTCGTTGTCGGAACCATGCCCTTAGGTGATGACGCACAATGGCACCATCAATAACCTGAGCACAAAATCACCGACAATAAGTGCCGAAAGTCACTACTCCAGAATCCGCATAAAAACAACAAAGAACGTGTAGACCAGAAAACTTAAGCTAACGCCCGTAGGCGGAATTTTCACAAGTGCAATCGCAAGACTTGTGCATAAAGGTTTTACATGATCCAAAAATGAACACTAAAGGAGGTAAAAGACTCAGTAATATGAGTGAACCAAAGAGCTTTATTTCATTGATCATATAAGAGGTACACAATTAGATAAAAAATGCTAAGTGTAGAAAGGACGTAGCTGTGCTATGTTCCAAGGCCGATCAAGCTCCGGGTAGTCATCATCCGGGTCACGTCGCTTACGCTTATGATCCTCGTTGGGTCTATCCTTGAGTTCACGATTGTCAAAAAGGTAGTAAGACCCATTGAGCAGCGCCTTGCTTATGATGAACGGTCCTTCCCATGGCGGGGATAATTTGTGCGACTTCTTCTGCTTAAGTCAGAGCACCAAATCGCCCTCTTTAAATGAGCGATGCCGGACACGGAGACTATGGTAGCTGCGTAGCTTCTGCTGGTAGATGGCGGATCTTTGGCATGCCAAAACACGCTCCTCCTCGAGAAGGTCCACATCTAGGCGTCTAGATTCTTCAGCGTCATCTTCGTCGTAGGCGGTAACTCTTGGTGCATCGTGGAGGATGTCGGAAGGTAGGATGGCTTATGCTCCATATACCATGAAGTAAGGGGTGTAGCCGGTGGATCTGTTGGGTGTAGTTCGTAAACTCCACAGCACAGATGGCAATTCTTCTGCCCAGGCTCCAGCTGCTCTATGTAGCGGTGCCTCAAGACGTGGCTTGATTCCCTACAGAATTAATCCATTGGCTCGCTCAACCTGACCATTGGATTGTGGGTGTGCCACAGATGCAAGGTCAAGTTGGATGCCTTTGTCCCAATAATAGGCCTCCACTTCTCCGAGTGATAAGTTGCTTCCGTTGTTGGTGATGATGCTATGTGGGAGACCAAATCTCACCACTAGATCCCGAACAAACCTGAGGGCAGTTGCCCCATCAAGCTTTCTAATGGGTTTAACTTCTATCCATTTGGTGAATTTGTCAACTGCTACAAGCAGATGCGTAAATCCTCACGGTGTCGTCTGTAACGGCCCCACCATGTCTAGCCCCAGACTACAAACGGCCAAGTTATTGGTATTGTTCGCAATTCTTGAGCAGGAACATGTGGTTGTCGGGCATAATACTGGCATCATGTGCATGTCTCAACCAGCTTGTCGGCGTCCACCTTCGCGGTCAGCCAGTAGAATCCTTGCCGAAAGGCTTTCGCGACCAAAGATCGAGGAGCGGCGTGATGCCCGCAATCTCCGAGATGGATTTCGCGTAGGATTTCCATACCTTCTAGCTGGGAAACGCACTTTAGGTATACACCAGTAGTGCTCCTCTTGTAGAGTTGCCCATTGATTATGGTATAACCCTTTATTCGTCGTACTATTTGTCGTCTTTCGACTTCATCGTCGGGCAAAGTTCCGTGCTTGAGATACTCCATGAACGGTTTTGTCCAAGACGGAGGGATCTTTGTCACCATGTTGACGAAAGAGTCAGCTCTATCCGAGTTGTCGATGTCGGCGCCCTTCACGGAAGGTGTGCGTAGATGCTCTAGAAAAACTCCTGGCGGAATTCGCTTGCGACCTGATCCAAGTTTAGACAGCAGATCAGCCGCCTCGCTTTGTTCCCTAGGTACATACTTGACTTCATAGCCCAGAAGCTCTTCGCTACCTCATCCACTTCGTCACGATATGCCGCCATCATAGGGTTCCGCGCATTCCAGGTGCCAGCCACCTGCTGGGCAACCAAGTCAGAATCTCCACAGCAAACTATGCGCTTGATGCCAATATCCTTGGCTACACGTAGTCCGTGAATGAGTGCTTCATACTTCGCCATGTTGTTTGTAGCCTCGAAGTGGATCTACAGAACGTAGTGTAGCTTGTCTCCTTTTGGTGACTGTAGCAGTACACCAGCCCCCGAGCCGTTGAGCAACTTTGATCCGTCAAAGTGCATCACCCAGTACTCTGGTTCTGGCAACGGAGTAGCATCTGGCATCTCCGCCCAATCGGCAATAAAATCCGCCAAGGCTTGTGACTTGATAGCGTCGTGTCTCTTGTAGGTGATATCGAAGGCGGCCAGTTCAATGCCCCACTTCGCGACCCTTCCTGTAGAGTCGCTGTTATTGATAATGTCGGACAGTGGAGTCTTGCTCACTACTGTGATTGGGTGCTCCTGGAAGTAGTGCCTCAGCTTCCGAGAAGCGAGGAATACTCCATAAGCTATCTTTTGGTAGTGCGGGTAACACTGCTTAGACTCCGTCAAGATTTTGCTCACATAGTAAACTGGTCGTTGAACTCCGTGCTCATAGCCTGGTTCCTTCCGCTCTACCACGACGACGATGCTGATAACCCAGTTGGTTGCCGCCATGTAAATTAACTGGGGCTCACCAGGCTCGGGTGCTGCAAGGATGGGCGCTGAGGAAATAATCTCCTTGAGCTGCTTCAATGCTGCATCTGCTTCATCCGTCCACGTGAATTTGTCCGCCTTCTTCAGCAACTTGTACAGCGGCAAAGCCTTCTCTCCAAGTCGGCTGATGAACCGACTAACTGCTGCAACACAACCTGTTAGTCGTTGAATGTCCTTTAGGCATGTCGGACGGTTTATGTTTAAGATGGCCTTGATTTTCTCCGGGTTGACCTCGATTCTGCACTGGGAAACGATGAAGCCCAACAATTTGCCGGCTGGAACCCCGAAGATGCACTTCTTAGGGTTGAGCATCATGTTGTACTTCCGGAGATTATCAAAGGTTTCTTTCAAGTCGGAGATTAAGTCGTTTGATTTTTTAGACATCACCGCGATATCGTCCACATAGGCGTGAACGTTCCGACCAATTTGGTCGTGAAGGCAACGTTGCATTGTCCGCTGGTAGGTAGCACCTGTGTTTTTCAGCCCAAAGGACATCGTGACGTAGCAAAACATGCCGTATGGGGTAGTGAACGAAGTGGCCAATTGGTCCGACTTCCTCATCTTGATCTGGTGGTATCCTGAGTAAGCATCGAGAAAACACAAAAGTTCAGAGCCAGCCGTCGAGTCAATGACTTGGTCAATGCGAGGCAAAGCAAACAGATCTTTGGGACATGCTTTGTTCAAGTCGGTGTAATCAACGCACATTCTTAATTCATTGGTTCCCTTTTTGGGGACAAGTACAGGATTGGCCACCCATCGGGTGTGAAGGACTTCTCGGATAAACCCAGCCTTAAGTAACCTAGCTATCTCTTTGCCAATGGCGCGTCTATTCTCATCTCCGAAGCGTCGTAGAGGTTGTTTCATTGGTTTACATTTTGGATCTATGTTTAAGCTATGCTCGGCAAGTTCCCTAGGTACACATTTCATGTCGGCAGGTTGCCAGGCAAAGATGTCCCTATTCTCACGGAGGAACTCGACGAGCGCGCTTTCCTATTTGGGATCCAGGTTCGTCCCAATAGCGATGGTCTTGGAGGCATCGCCTACCACAAGTTCCACCGGCTTGGTTTCGATGGCGGCCTTGAACGCAGGAGCAAAGTCGGAGATCTGCTTCTTCGACGCGGGCATCTCTGAGTCATTGACCTTGCTCTGGATCTCCTTAAATTCTTCGCTGTAGAGGACAGCTTCTGCAATGGCTGCTTCATTGATCTCGCAGTCCCTTGCCTTGGTAAAGCTTCCGAATACGATGATGACACCATTTGGTCCGGGTATCTTGAGTTTGTTGTAGACGAAGCATGGCTTGGCCATGAACGTGTGGAATATGTCGTGGCTGAATATGACGTGGTACACACTCTTGAAGGGGACCACCTCGAAGGTCATGCGCTCTTGGCGGTAATTATTAACGTCGCCAAAGGCTACCTGAAGCGTAATGCACCCAAGGGACCGAGCCTCCCGACCAGGAACTACGCCATGGAGAACGGTGTTGGTCCGCCTTAGGTTTGCCTCCGTCAAGTTCATCTTCTGCAGTGTATCCAGGTACATGATGTTGATGCTGCTTCCACTGTCCACCATGCACTTGGTGAACTCCACGCCGTCAATCAATGGGTTGGTGACCATGGCGTACTGGTTCTCCGTGGGCACAAGGTCTGGGTGGTCCGTCCTATCCCAAGTTATTGGAACCTCCGACTAGCGCAGGTATTGGGGAACTGGGGGGAGAGTGGCCATCAGGATCCTCAGAGAGGTCTTCTATTGTCGGACGGTGGGGGTGCCAAGGAAAGTGTGGTAGACTGGGGCCTTCTTTGCGAAGGGGTTCTTTCCCTTGTCGTCTCTCTTGGCGGCGTGCTTGGGGTCAACGTCCTCGTCCATGTCGCTTGAATCCTTGGATTCCTCCTCCTTCTTCTTCCCCTTGCCCTTGCCTCGCGGTCTGTTCTTCCGACTTTGCTTGTATCCGGACTCCGGGTCTTCCTTGAGGTTGTTGACGAACTTGCAGTGTCGATTGGTATGGGTGGCCTTGCCATTGGCGTCGAGGTGTACGAGACACGGCATATCGCGGTATTCTTCGTAGGTTTGGGGAACGCGGAGTGGCGCCGAGTTGGTTTCACTTCCTCGTTGTTGCCCGCTGCCCACTCCCCTTCCTCGGCCATGTTGTCCGCCTTCTCCTCGTCCTGCAAAATTCATAGCGACCATGTCGGTAGATTGCTTTTCTTCTGGAGCGGTTTTCTGCTTTGTACTGCTATTCCTCCGAGCTTGAGTTGGAACGTCTGTTGCCGGCAAAGAGCCATGAGTATCATCATCGGCAGCTGCGAACTCACTAGCTAACTGAATCATCTGATTCAAGTCCAGCTGATGATTGTCCTGCAAGCGCTTTAGTTTATGTCGGAGCAACGTGCCCCTTTCCAACCCGTCGATGAAGGCAGCCATGGGGGTCTAAGCGTGCACTCTTGCGCAAGAATTCTTCATATCCAGCCAGCGGGAGAGATAGGCGCGAGATGTCTCGTCTTTTTCTTGCACGCACCGCTGTAGATCGCCCACAGTGCAGGGACGCTTGTATGTACCCTCAAAATTCTTGGTGAATGCTTCTTGCATATCCAGCCAGTTGTAGATAGATCTTTCCGGCAAGTCGTCGATCCATTGACGGGCCGTTCCCGCCAACATTAATGGGAGGTACTTGACGGCGACGTTGGGGTTGCCTCCGGCAATCTCCACCGTGTTGCCGTAGTCCTGCAACCATGTGGCAGGCTTGGCGGTGCCGTCATAGGGCTTGATAAGTTGCGGACCGTATTGCAGGTCCAAAACAACGTGGTCCTAGGTATGGTCCTTCCCGGGCCTCGTGGATCTTATCGATCCGCGAGCGTGCATCGTATGGCTCCGGGTTCTTCTTCTTGTTGTCAACAGGGGATGGGCTACGTGAACGACGCGGGCCTCTTCCGCCATGGTGACTGCTTGGCAGCGACAGAGGCGGAGGTGGCGGTGGGTTAGCCTTCTTGCTCCCTCCTGCGACGCCTCACGCCTGTCACGGTTGCTTGTCGGACGCAGAGGGTCGTGATGTGACCTGCTCTTGTGTCCTTGGTGGCGCTCTTCATCCTGACGGGTCTATGCCACGTTGTCACGGATGATGATGCCGCACTGCTTTGGTGGGGGCATATCCGTACGATGGTGAGCCTTGTAATCTTCCTAACGTCGGGGGGATCGGGGCGGTGGCGATGGGCGACGAGGTCGGACTCTTTCTCCGTGGTCGGAGGATATGGGGATATCATCCTTCCTATTGCGTGCATCCCTCCGTCTTCGTTCTGATGAACCCGTCTTTGATCCGACATCCTGAGGAGATCTGTCCCTTGGCGGTTTGTACTGGCTCGGTCGGCAGAGCGCTGGGTCAGACTCGAGCCTCTGAGAGGTGGCCTTTTCCTGCTGCTTTACCGCCTTGGCCACTAGGTCATAGACCTGTTCTACTGCCTCGGGCGACCTATCCTGCTCCAGAAGGGTCTTGGCGACGGCGAGGTTAAGGAGTGGGGTGGGCATCACCTGCTTGCCTTCACTATCAATGTATGGCTTAGCCTGTGCCGGCTTCGAGGGAGCCCATCCTAGGTTGCGCCGTACACGAGGATCGTTGATGACGTGAGTCGGAGCTTTCTTAGCCTTCTGTTGCTGTAGCAGAGTCTTGTACTCGGCCTCCATTGCTCTAGCTTTTTCTATGGATTTCTGCGCGTTGACCGAATCTCGATCTAGTTTAGCGCCTTGCTCCGCGATGGCTTGCGCCTCCTCCAGCAGCTGCTGGCGCTTCTCGTCAAGCTGAGTCAC
The DNA here is from genome assembly GCA_916181665.1 of Avena sativa. Lineage (NCBI taxonomy): Eukaryota > Viridiplantae > Streptophyta > Magnoliopsida > Poales > Poaceae > Avena > Avena sativa. The sequence continues at coordinate 14,794,204 of OV702286.1, read as the reverse complement.
GTTCCGGATATGAGCAACGGTTAGTGGCTCGACGAGGAGATTGTCGTACATCACTCTATCAGCTGGAGTAACATGGGCTGCTGCTGATGTGGATGCTGGAGGCGGCAAGTTTGCGGTGTTGTTGTTGCTCAGGCCGGTGCCGAGTTCCCGCGGCTGCTGCAATGGGTTAGGCGGAGGAGGCATGACCTTTGCGCGATCATCGTCAGTAGCAATAAGTGGCCCCTTCCCTTTTTCCAGTGCCGTAGGCGGAGCTTGCCCGGGTTGACCTTCATCCATCGCTGTCCCAATGGTGATGAACACCCCTCGAGACATGACGGTGTTGTTAGCTTGCTCGTCGCGCGAGTACTCCTCCTCCACCTCCTGCATGGCGGAGTCTAGCTCTTCTGGGCTGAAGTCTATCTCCTCTGAATCTGCACTGAAATCAGCATAAAGCGCGTCAATGACAGAGTCGGAGGGTGCCAGGACTTCCTCGATGATGGGGGGTGGAGGTGCAACGCCCTCGACGATGACTGGAGGTGGTGGTGCTACTGCGTTGATGACGGCGGCGGGCGGTGGCGGTGGCTGCTGAACCGGAGGTTCTCCATCTGTGAGCGCGAGCTCCATCTGGGCTGCCGCGTCAGCTACCGCGTAGCTGTTGACGGTGCTCACCATCTCCTCGAGGGTAAGGTGTCCTGTTGCCTGCTGCCGTCTTAAAGAATTTCGGAGAAGTGTGTCGCGGTCCAGTCATTCCACGAAGTGAAACAAAGCGTTATCATCGGGGTAGTTGGCTAGATCGGCTCGTATACGGAGCCACCTGGCTAGATAGTCGCGGGGGTTTTCACCTTCTCTCTGCATGCATCGCGCCAGATCGAAGATGGTAACCACGCCGACGAACTTGGATCTCTGCTGTCCAGACGCGCGGAGGAAGCCGACGGATTTGCAGTGATCTTCCACCTTTATATCCTGCACAAGGACGTTTTGGGTAGGCCTTGAATTTTTCCGGTCTTTGCCGGCGAACTCCGAGGAGAGGTCCGACATCGATCCTTCCGCGAACGTATCCTGCCCATAGGCGGTCCGTGCGGGTCTTGATGCTTTCTGATATTTGCTGACAAACTCCAAAGAGAGATCCAACATCGATCCTTTCGCGAACGTATCCTGCCTGTAGGCGGTAAATGCGGGTCTTGATGCTTCTCTGACTCCCAGGGAACTAGTGCCCGAGTCGGTTTCGCCGATGAAGAGGTGGATGTCTCCGATAGGAACGATCGAACACCGCGTAGGGTTCGTCTTCGCCGGGATCCAGAACTCGTCAGGAGGGACAATCGGAACGTTGCAGGAGAAGAGAACACGGCCGATGGCTACGGTTTCACCGATTCCCGCGAAGATCTTGGTCCTCGCCCGCTAAAGAGCCTGAAGCGCCTCTTGCCCCACGGTGGGCGCCAACTGTCGTGGTATTGCCGACGAGTACGCCATGGAGGGGTCCTCACAATGCGTGTTTAGAGACGTGGGGTAAGGCGGACGGTTGACGGGTACGAGGTAACACAGCTTACCTAGGTTCAGATCCCACAACGGTGGCGGAATCCTACTCCTGCTATAAATCACTATAAGGGCAATACGCCGAGTTACAGATATAGGTTCGCTGTGCGAGGTTGTATGAATCGATACTAAGTTGTCGTACCCTAAAGGCTCCCATAGGCCCGACTTATATAGTCGTCAGATCCTAGGGTTACAGGGAAAAGTCCTAGCCGGACAGGATACAGAGTCCTACACCGTTTATCACTAGTCTTGTATAACTTGCACTCCAAGGCTCCGGGTACGCTGGTGACTCCACCGTAGCCTTCCCTTATTCGGCATGGGCCTCCCTTCTGGATCCACCTAACTGGGCCTCCCAGCAGGCCACAGGCCATGCTACCGACTATGGGCCACCCGGGTTAGTCGGATAAGAGACATGCTATGAGGATACCCATATAGCATATCCCCAACACTCGCCTGAGGAAGAAGAAGATGCAGAGGAGAATGAGGTGAAAAAGTAGATTTTCCACCGCAGTTACTATTTATGGTCTCCGGCATCAAGATTCGTGCAACTAGCGTGATCGAACGGTTGCCGCGTAGGCGACGTGTGCGGGGACGTGCGCGAAAATTTTGCCATGTACCAACCGTCGCCACCAACGGTTCGTATCGCTCGCACGGGAAAAGTGGACATGATTGCGTTCTCTGCATGTGTGAGTTACGAGGCGTTGCTGACCTATGTCTACGTTGCCCTAGCTGTCATAGGCAGGTGAACCATCACATCAGAAGATTCCGGCATGGAAGGATCCAGTCCGGCTACGAAGAGTACGATAGAAGATTCAGCAATTCTCCAACTTACAAGTTGAAGACGAAGAAAACCTTGCAGGGTTCTTTGGGAGGACTACAAGATGTTGCTTGACGATTTGCCGACATCCTTCTAGACAAAGCATTCAACGTGAAGAGGCAAGACGACGCAAGATCTCGGAGTTCTCCGGGGGCTACTGTTGGGGATATGCTATATGGGTATCCTCATAGCATGTCTCTTATCCGGATAACCCGGGTGGCCCATAGTTGGTAGCATGACCCATGACCTGCTGGGCGGCCCAGTTAGATGGATCGAGAAGGGAGGCCCATGCCGGATAAAGGAAGGCAACGGTGGAGTCACCAGCGTACCCGGAGCCTTGGAGTACAAGACAAGCTAGACTAGTTATAGTCAGTGTAGGACTCTGTAACCTGTCCAGCTAGGACTTTTCCCTATAACCCTAGGACCTAGCGACTATATAAGTCGGGCCTATGGGAGCCTTTAGGGCACGATCGGAGACAGTCAAGTGTCGACTACGACGCACCTCGCACAGCGAAACCATCTCTGTAACTCGGCGTATTGCCATTATAGTGATTTATAGCAGGAGTTGGATTCTGCCACCGTTGTGGGATCTGAACATAGGTAAGCTGTGTTACCTCGTACCCGTCAACCGTCCGCCTTCCCCCACGTCTCTAAATACGCACTGCAAGGACCCCTCCATGGCGTACTCGTCGGCAATACCACGACAACATCCTTCCGGTGATGGTGATTAGCATGATCTCATGGTCGAAGGAATTAGGTTACTATGTATCAAAAAGCTTATAGTAAATGAACTATATTAAATGACTTGATCTTTATGCTACGCTTAACTATAGGAGTATGTCCATCATATATGACCCTGTTGTTAATAACATCTCTATGTTCATGATCAGGAAACCATGATCATATATTAACCAACAAGCTAGTTTAACAAGAGGCTTTACTAGGGACTCTTTTATGTTTGCAAATCACACAAGTATTAATATTTCCGGTTAATACAATTATAGCATGGTATATAAACATTTATCATAAGCATGAAGATATGATAATAACCTCTTTATTATTGTCTCTTGGGCATATCTCCAACAGTTCTATGAAGGGATCCTATAAGAGAATCTCCACCCGTCCCCACTATATGGCGTCCGGCGCGACCATTTTTTAGCTCGTATGGGAGGGGGCGCTAACTCCTAGTAGTACCCCCATAAAAAATTGAAACATTTGAAATAATTGTCAAATACAAAATTAACATCTATTTTACAGATAGGTCAAACAAGTTTACACATATTTGAATAAACAAGAGAAAAAAGACGGAACTACTAGATGGGCGAGGAGGAGGTCGATTCCGGCATTGGGTGCAAGCCTAGAGACTTTTAGTCCAGACGCGGGTTGTTCCCGGCGGCGATGTAGTCGATCACCCAGTCAAGCGTGCGCCCTGATATGCTCCACCATCACCTCTGGCCGTTGATATTGTTGATCGGCGGCAGTGGGCTGACACCGTCATATGCAGTGATACGTCCCTAACGTTGTAGTTCAAAGAAGATCGTCCACACGTCATGGTTGTCGGGATGCCTTTGGGGGTTGTCCCTCTCCTCCGGCTTGAGGCTAGACCAGAAGTGGATGAAGATGGCCGCTGATAGGGCCTCGCCAACCGGCACCAAAGGTACCATCAACGCTAAGCATCCATCCCCTTGGTAACCGAGTGTCCGGAGGGACTAGGTACCGGGAATCCTAGAGCGCTCGTGCCTCCTGGACGCGTAGGCACCGCCGCGCATAACCATTGATGGCGGGGCCATCTTCTAGAAAATGCTCCATCAACAACAAGGATTTGGCAACGGTATCAACTGTAAATATTGCGGGCGGGTTGTATGAAGAATGGCGCTGACGAGACCATTTTACCTTCGGTCGCTGCCCTAGATATAGTGGGAGAGGGATGCTGTCATGGTGTAGATGTGGATCTGCAATGTCGATGGCCGTCGCGCCTACATATAGCGATAAAAAGGGTGGGAAGGCCGGGCGGGAAGCGGTGAAAAAGGCGGGAAGGGCATGGCGAGAGAACACACTAGTGAGCAATTTCGCTTCCACGTGACAGGCGACAGGACGACGCTCAGGAGACGACCGCCAGGGATGGCCCGCATCGGTTTCATCTCCATCCGGTGCCCCCGCTAGACCCCCTGTGGGTTGGGTTTGGCCTGGGAGCGCCGGATGAGAAAACGGCCCGCGCTGGTGCAAAAAAATATTGAGGGGGTCGGCTGGGTGCGATTTTGAGCTCTGGCACCCCATAGCTCTTTAGAGGACCTTTAGGGACCATGAGCAGAGATGCTCTAACCCTATGACCCATGGAAAACTGGCTATCACGGACATTTCCTATCCATGGTGTCAAAATAGATCGCATCGCTCGAGATGTCATGACTATACTATGATGTGCAACCACGTGGAGGCAGCGCATCACGCCTCCGAACTATCGCCAAGGTCAGTCTTTTTTTAATGACCTCAAAGAAAGTTTGGACGCTCGGCCCACATTTCCTAAGGGCATCTCCACCGAGTCGACCCAACCCGTTCGAGCGCGTCTGCACGGACTTGCGGGACGTGCGCGACCTTCCTGCGGCACGACCCATCCAGACCAACGCGTTCGACTCGACCCATCCATGCAACAAATTTGGGTAACAGTTGCGTCGGCTCGGATAGCGCGTGCGTCCTCTTGTATCCTCCTGCGGCGGGGGGGGGGGGGTCGAGGGCCCGCTTGCCAGCGACCCAATGACTTTTTTCCACTATCCATCAATGGAAGGCTGCTACAAAGGATGGTCGTGACGCTGCTGGCGCCGCCCGACGCTTGCCCTCCTGCTGCGACACTTGAATGCTGTCGTTTCGGCGTACACATCGACATTCAATGCCGAGCCTCTTTAATAGGCCACCCATGGCCATCTTCTCCCACACCACACCATTCTATCCTCCTTCCCATCCTCCACTACTGGTAGGTAGCCATGGCCGGCGGAATTGGATCAAGGGGAAGGCATCTAGGACGACCACTGAGTCCTGGCCATGGACGTCGAGGCAGGCGTGGAGGACGCGACCAATTTCAGCATGCCGCCACGCTCTCCCTCACCGCCATCGTCGTCCAAGCTCGATTATATCGACACCAGTGATGCGCCTAGTTGATGTAGGTGCGCTTCGTCGGGAAACCCCAAGAACAAGGTGTGATGCAGCACAGTAGCAAGTCTTTCCCCAGTAATAAACCGAGGTTATCGAACCAGTAGGAGGAAGGAAACGTCACATAAGTGTTGCAAGCAACGTGGAAACCTGCACAACACAAACTCAAGACTTTGCCCCAACGAACAGTGAGGTTGTCAATCTCACCAGTTGCTGTATTAAAGGATTAACTGTATGGTGTGGAAGGTGATGATGGTTTGCAACAAGTAAACAGTGCAAGATGTATCAATGGTAAAGACTGAACCGAGGGCCCATAGTTCACTAGAGGTGATCTCCTTAGATAAACAACATGGCACGAAGGGTAAACAAATTACAGCAGGGCAATTGGCAGGAACTGAGCAAGGCATAACAATGCAATACTAGACAAAAAGATCCTATGGGATTCGATTGGGAAATACAACAATATACATAGACCGCCATCCAACTACATCTATGACTAGAAATCCACCTTCAGGTTATCATCCGAACCCCCTCCAGTATTAAGTTGTAAGCAACAGACAACTGCTTTAAGCAAAGCGTGTAAGGTAAACAATCCACTTGTTCCATGAACAAGAGACCGTTGTTTTCTTCCTAGTGGCAACAACACATCTACAACCGAAGAGATTTCTGTCACTTCCCTTGGAAACTAGAGGCATGAACCCACTATCGAGCATAAATACCCCCTCTTGGAGTCACTAGCAACTACTTGGCCAAGATAGCTACTAACAACAGAGAGCATGCAAGATCACAAACAACACAGACATGATAGAATCAAATAGACAAAACCATTAATCAATCTGACATAGTAATCTCAATATCTATTGGATCCCCGCAAACACAACATGCATGATTACAAATAGATTAGATCTTGATCATGAACGGGGCTCACAAGATCTATACATGAAAGCACAAAGGAGGAGATACAACCATCTAGCTACTACATGGACCCGAAGTCCAAGGTGGAACTACTCATGCTTCATATCGGAGGCTGGCATGATGAAGAAGAAGGCCTCCGGGATGATCTCCCCTCCGACAGGGTGCCGGGAAGAACTTCAGATCCTCCCGATCTAGGGACGATGGTGGTGGTGGCTACAAACGGTTTCGTAGAGTTTTGATCAAGTGCCTAGGGTTTCTGCATCGGGGGCTTCTTATAGGCGAAGGGGCGAGCCAGGGGGGCCACCAGGGCGGCTGCAACCCCCAGGCGCGGGGTGGGCCCACCCGCGCGGCCAGGGGGTATGGCCCCCTGGTGAGCCTTCTCCGTCTCGTCTTCTGGCTTTGTGTTGCCCACGGTAAATTATTGACTTTGGCTTTTGTCCCGTCCAATTTCGAGAATATTGATTTTCTGCTTTTCTGGAACCAAAAACAGAAGAAAACGGGCAACTGGCACTGTGGCAACTTGTTAATAGGTTAGTTCCAAAAAACATATAAAAACACCTCAAAGTATGGACAAAGCAAAGCAAAGTAGATATAAAACAAGCATGGAACATCAAAAATTATAGATACGTTTCCGACGTATCAACCGACTTCGAGTTCGCCATGACCATCCACTCATGCATGACGCGGGACATGATGTTCCTTCCCCGCAAATTCGTGTCACTGGTCGACAACGTAGAGCGCCAACAGGTCATGCTGCGGGCGGCCGGTGTCAATACCATCATGTGGCCGGTGGAGGTGCTGTTCGGCCACGTTGACCAGATGTTCCTCGCCAACGGCCGAGAGGATTTCTCTCGACGGCTAGGAGGATTTCCCGCGATGGCACCAAATCAAAGCGGGCAACTTTGTCGTCTTCAAGTACGACGGGGAAGCCATGCTCACCGTCAGCGTGTTCGACGACACCATGTGCCATCGCTGCTACCACTCGGACTCCGACGAGTAGGCTCGCCATGTATCTTGTTCGGAATGTGGGCATCGGCCATTTGCAATGAAACTCTTTATTCAAGTCTTACACCTAAAACTATGTGCCGCCTACGGCGTTGGGGGTGGCAGCGACGATGGGTCGACAAGACACCATTCTCCTTCGAGAGAATTGATGATCGCTCGCTGCGTCCGCACCTCCTCTTCAGCTTGGGCGATGCGGACACTCCATCATCGGCATTAGCACACACCGCTTCCCGGAGGTCACCACAGACCAACCCGAGCGCGTCCTACCGCCGATACTCTAGCAGCATGACGCGTTCTGCCACCTCCCATGTGAAAGGCTCGCCGGTGGTCCTGTGGCGGTTGTAGATAGGCTGTGGCCCGTGGTTGCGCCTTGGAATTGGAGGTGACATCACGTCCGGTAACTCCGGTGGGTTCGGCCACCACGAGGGCAACGGGTGCTCGGGCTCTTCTGCGCGAATGTCGGGATTGCCACAGAGGACAGTGCGACGACGCGGACGGCCATGCATGATGGTTTGTGGTGGCGGTGTGTGTGTGTGTGTGTGTGGGGGGGGGGGGGGGTTGTCTGGTTGTGGCTATCTTACCCGGCTTCCCCTTTTTATGGGTGCATGTGGACGTGGTGGGAAACTTCCAGAACAGGCGGGAAGCGACGAGAGATGACAAGGCGACGGGAACACGGTGGAAATACACCAACGCCATCGTTGGCGATGACATATTTGCCAAGCACGGACATATAAGTCGTACCGCTTGACGCAATTGGCCGGACAGACCGAACTCTAATCCAAAAATAACCGTGGTCTAATCCAAACGAACAGTTTAAATTGGCCATTTGAATCGGCCGGATAAAGATGGCCTAACAAAATGGACCTTACTGCCCATAGCGTCCAAAAGATTAAACCTGGGCCATATGCCATATTTATCCCAAATAGCGGCCGTTTATTTCAGGTCTTGAACCCAAAACCTTGGATCTGTTCTTGTAGCCGTTCTTTCGGTGCCCCCGAGCAGCGGCGCACACCAGCTGTTCGACGGAACACCGCCCCGTTCATCCATGGCGAGCGGGGCGGACCGCATCAGCGCCCTCCCGGAGGACGTCCTCCACCAGGTTCTCTGCTTCCTTCCGGCTCAAGAGGTGGTCCGGACCTGCGTGCTCGCCCGGCGCTGGCGCCGCGTCTGGCGGTCCGTGCCCGCCCTCCGCTTCACCGGCGCCAAGGGCTGGGGCAGCGCCGACAGGTTCGTACAGTTCGTCGACCACCTGATGTACCTGTGGTGCGCCGGCGGCGACTTCGGCGCGCCTCTAGACTCCTGCGAATTCGACTTTGATCTCGACGGGTTCATGCGATTGCTCGGTGGCGAGCAGCACGCCAGCCGCTGGATCCGGGAAGCTGTGTCCCAAGTCCGGGCGCTCCGGGTCCGTGTCGTCGAGGAGCAGGAAGCCTCGCCTCTATCTGACAATCTGCATCTCGTTTCCCAGCACCTCACCAGATTAGAGCTCATCGGTGTCGCCGTCAACGACAGCGTTGTCGAATTTTTCGGGCTGCCCGGCACTGGTCCACCTGAACATGGAGGATTGCGATGTTTTCGTCCAGCAGATCTTGTCTCCATCTCTGAAACATCTGCGCATCGCGAGCTGCTATACTTCCGAGTATTATCGCATTCTGATATCTCTCCCAGCTCTCGTTTTGCTCGAATTGATTGGATTCGACCGGGGGAGGATTCCGTTCCTCGGAAGCTTGCCGCGGTTAGCAAGAGCAGTTGCTATGCTTAGCGATGACTGTAGCGACCATTGCTCTCGGGACCGGTTTGATGGCTGTAGTAGTGCTGAAAGCGAAGCATGTGGTGGCTGTTATTATTACTACGGGGACCCTGAAGATCCGGAATATGGGGCTCGATGTGACCGCAACAACAGCATATTTCTCAAGGGCTTGTCCGAAGCTACATACTTGGAGTTGTCGGCTGATTCTGATGTGGTATGCTCGCAACTCCAAATTCATATTGCATTTTAAACGTACTTTAAAAATCAAAAGGTTCCTTATTTTGATCCAACCTGGTCTTTTGCACTTCTCTAGATTGTTTTCAACAGGGATTTAAGGTGGTGCCCTACATTTACCAAGTTAAAGACTCTGCTACTCAATGACTGGTGTTTGGCTGCTGACCACAATGCGTTAATTTGCTTTCTCCAACACTCACCAATTCTGGAGAAGCTTACTATTCAACTTTCTAAGGTACATAGTTCTAAGATGGATAGACGCGTGTATTAAAGTCACCAACCATGATTTTACTGACTGATCAAGTATTTTTTTTTTATGTTAGGTACCTCCATATGTAATGGAAACGGAAGGAATATACAAACCAGTGGGACATTCAGTTGCATCCGACTGTCTTAAGATGGTTGAAATCAGATGTGCAGATGTTGATAACAGAGTGCACAAAATCTTGAACACACTGACTAACTACGGCATACGCCTTGATCAAATTAATATCCAACATACTAGCAGGATTCCTGGATCTGGATGTGAGTTAAACTGTCGGTGCTCTAGATGCTACTTCTGTTTTCTTCCATTTGTTAACACGCTCATGCCATTATAGACCAACAAGTGAAGAAAATCTCAAACTAGGCAGGAAAATATAATTGTTCAAAATTTGCATGTATGTGGAGAAATGCTAAGACTCCTGTATTTGATGAAGAGAGAGTGAAACATGTTCCTGACGGGTTTGCATTATCCAAAAACATATAGCATCAGTTTGGAATTTGATTTGAAGTATGACGTATGCACAGATTAGTTCATAACAGTTACACATCAAGCAGTTCCGAGTTGATTCTGTATTGGTATTATAGAGTGGTTTCACTTTAGTGACGTTTGCAGTTGAAGGCCCCCCATTTTCTACTCTTTGATAGGAAACATCCAGATAGGTGGATGCAGTCCTCTATCAGGCCGTTTTGATTGAGCTTGTCATCATCCAAAGTCTGCACAAACTAGCATCTGACTATCTTGCTCATCACATATGCCACAACCCCCTACTGGGTTTTGCGTTTTTTTTTTGGTCACTCGTAGCATAACTCTACCGCCCTCTGTAATTGTTTGTGAACCCTCTTATGTGCAATGTTGCTTGTCACATAATGAATAGGGTAGCCAAATATTTATCATCTTAGTTTTGTAAAGTTAGTCTCACTTTACAATATTTATATTAAAGACACATGTTACAAGTGAAGCCTTTATGAAAAGAAAATATACATATCACGTACAAATCCACAGAAGATTACCATTTGTCTGCAGCAGTTTCTCTTTGAATTAATTCTGTGTTTCCCTTATCTTTGCAGGTTTCAATTTTGTTTGTACTGGTTTCAGCTAAAACTAGAGGTACGGTGACCTGGACTATTGACTAGTTTTCTTTAATTGTTTTTAGAAAATGCATGGAGTAAGTTTGAGGCCGTACTGTAGCTGTATGTAGAAGTGTGGTTGTTACACTTATATGAATATATCATTACTTTTCAACAGGTGATTTCACGTCTCAGGTTGCATTTTTTGATTGCTTAAGTTAGATTGCTTATGATGATATTCTACAAGGCAACTCTTTTTCAATATCTGGCAACATTACTAACGTTCACTCGATATTCTGCTCTTTTAAATAGAGCTATCTATCTTCTGATAATCCCTCTTATGGTTTGTACGCAGATGCCGCTTGTCTAGTTGCCGTGACAGGGCCTATGACAAGAGTCCAGCCATGTGCTCGATGGCCAACTCTACTAGAAGACAGCTACTCCACCGTGTTCAGCAAGCTGCAAGACACCTTTTACGAGCACTTATCAGAACGTACTTCATACTAGATCATTGATGTGATGTGCGTATGCTAAACAGTGTATTTGGTTTGTGAACACTTCATGTTGAGAAGGTTACTCCGAGTTTCTTATCGATGTGACAAAAATTGTGCTATCATATTGTGAAAGAATGCCCCAATCTCGACGGTAAGTTCAGTGGCCACAGCTTACTGGTAAGAACAACATGACTAAGTTGCTCAGGAACGCAATCAGGTCCATGACAAAAATAGGTTGCTGGATTGGTTTTAACATCGAGGCGCTTCCTGGCCTGTCAGGTGCGACCTGATTTTTGGAATGCAGAGTCCTATTTTATCCTGATATTTGCTCATGAAAGAGTTCCAATACGATGATAAATATCAAAGTAGCAAATGACTGTCCCCGAAAAAAAAGCACTAGCACATCCAGATGTGCTACTCCCATGCTTACCATGATCTCGGTGCTGTTTTGTCTTACTGATGTTGATCACAGTGCTGTTTTGTTCTTGTTGTACTACATAAAAATCGATCTAATGTTGAGCTGCTTGTGCATCAGCTTTTATGAAACTGAGCAAATATATTCCCCTTGACTTATTGATGTCGTCTACATGTGTTTGTATCATCCTACTTTTGTTAATGCTACTAGTTAGTAGCTCTGTTACTATAAATTCCAAACAAGATAAATAGGATGACAGTTCGGGACGTTAGAGTTTTGTACCGTTTTTATATTAAACTAGGGAACTTGGCGCGACGTGACGCCGCGTCCGCGAGGGGCAATGTCGTGAAATAATCGGATAAAATTGTTGCTGAAGATTATGCCCTATGCAGTGTATTATTATTGTCTGAAGTTGCGGCGGAAGAAAACAGTAGTACGATGATACAATTAGTGTGGAAGGACAATCTTGAAAATTATTTACCCTTGGAAAAGTACCAAAGGGTAACTACCGTGTGGAAATTACATATGCGAAAGTGCAAGGAAAAATTACTGCTAAAGAATATGAAATAGCCTAAAAGAAACACCTCAACTAAAGAATATGAAATAACCATAAAAGAAATATTGCCAGCGAACTAAAGTTATACAATTATACAACAGCAAGAAGTTACCATGGATTAACTACCAACGGTTATGGCCAGAAAGTTATTTCGGAAAAGTACCTTCAAATAATAAAAAATGGAATAAAAAAATATCGTCATAGACATAGAATAACTACCGCTACAAAAATACCGAGAAGTTGTGTTCGGAAATTAAGTAGAAAAATCACGGCAGGAAAAAGTAGGCCAGGAAATTTAAGCCAAATAGTTAGAAAAAATGAACGTAAAAAAATATCGCTTAGGGCAAAAAAATTAGCTGACAAATTTTGTTGCATCTATGTGACATGGCACACGATTGGGCAAAATTAGGACAGCCGTGGCACATGATTAGACAAAATTAAGCGACGAATAGTACATGCGCGGACACGGACCACCGGATCAAAGATTGACAGCCAAGAAATAAACACGCTGTTTTAACCACTTGATTTAAATCCAACGGTGCAAGCAAAGAGAAGCACTGTTCATGTACGGCACTGTTCATATGAACAGTAACCAGAGCAACGACAGGCAGCTAATGCCACGCCCTTTAATATATAGGAATAGGTATATGCCGTCAGTTACTTTGAATCGACATTTTTTTTCTAGCTAGCTTGTTTCATTAGTTCTGTAGATACTATGTATTGGAATTTATTTTTTCTTTGTATTGGCTCTCTACAACCACATCAAGCTAACCAGTTCTGTTTTTGGCTCTATTTTGCTTCTGTTAGTATAGAGATGTGTTGCTCGTGTGGTTCAGAGTTTGTTGCCATATATATCCTGCAACATTGCAGTTTTTCTTAACATTGTTGCTGCCATTTATCTAGCTCATTGGCCTTCTTTTGGTGTTTCGATCATAACTGCGTTGTTTCCAAGGCGTCCGCCTTAGGATGCTCCTAGCAGCGCCTTGGAAATTTGCCCGCTTCAGGCGCTTAGAAGTATCATCTCATGCTTGTAAACCTTATTTATTTCGAGAATTCTGGATCTGCATTGCCAAGACAACATTTATGCAAGTGTGTAGGTTTAGAAATACATTTACAATCTACCCGAGTCTATATCACCTTTTGTACATGACTATGGGATGCCGAAGTACTCCCTCCGTCCCGGTGTATATGCCCCCCTGTTATTCCATTAAGAAGAGGCTAAATCGCCCGGTTATCGGCTACAAAGTCAGGCACCTCCGTCGTCCAGGTGACATGGTGACCATAGACAGCACTAGCCCCTAGCAACACTAGAGCATGAGCAGTCTTATTACTCCCTCCGTCCCAAAATAGATGTCTTAGATTTGTCAAAATTTGGATGAATCTACAATGTCTAAATTCATCCAATTTTTTGACAAATCTAAGACATCTATTTTAGGACGGGAACACATGATGGACTTCATCACGATCTTGAGATCGGCAAGCGTTCGACTACATCATCCACGAGTACAACCTCGTTAATGCTATTCGATCTTCGAGGGTATGTATTCTATGAATGTATATCAATCCGTTGCTTGTATCTAGTAGATAGATCTTGGTACTTAGTTCCCATCGTAGGAAAAAATTTGTTTTCTATGCTGCGAACCCTTCAGTGGTATCAGAGCCGGATCTATGCGTAGATGCTTTGCACGGGTAGTACACATATGAGTATGTGGGCGATGATGATCATGTTGTTGCTTGTTTGTTGTACTTTGGATATTGGTGTCATAGTGGGATGAAGCGGCCCGGACAAACTTTACATGTCCTCGCACATGGGACATGTTCCACGCTTGACATGCAACTAGTTTTGCATAAGTGGCTAGCGGGTGTCTGTCTCTCCTACTATAGTCAATATCTAATTTGCAATGAGTTGTCAACAATTTGGTTATCCTCGTTGTGGTTCATGTTCGTCGGTAAGAACGGTTCTATCTTCAAAAGCCCTAAGCCACGTAAAACTTGCAATAGATAAATTAGAGGCGTCTAGTTTAGATTGTTGTTGGGCTAGTGTCATGATATGGTGATGTTGTAAGTAAAAGTATAAGTCGATACTCTTACAACACACATAACGTGTAAGTTCCATAGACCTTGTCCTTGCACATAAAGGAATGATGGAGATCATACCACGATGCACATGATGGAGATCAAGTGCAAGAACCAGATCATTTCACTTTTCACATAAGTTGTTTTGTTGCATCTTATATTGCTAGTTTGGCGTTTTATTAACATAATAATATGATCCCTCATTTAGATATCAATATAAAATTGTGTTCTTCCTTAAGTATGCACCGACAATGTTTCGTCGCTTCAAGGCATCACGTGATGATCGGGTGTACTTGAATCTACGAGCATATCTCGGGTGTAAGACAATTTTACACACACGAATACTAAGGTTCTTACTTGACGAGCCTAGCATGTGCAGACATGGCCTCAGAACACAGACCGAAAGGTTAAACATGAGTCATATGTTTTGATATGATGATCATATGGATGCTCGCCTTTGAAGCTACACCGACCCACGTGATGATCGGACTTGGTGTAGTGGATTTGGTTCATGTAATCACCAAAAATACACGAGGGATGTCGTTTTTGAGTGGGAGTTCATTTCTAATTTGGATTAGTAGAACTCAATTTATCATAAATTAAATCAAAGTGAATTTGCATAATTTGTTGTAGTCATTGGCATTCGTTCACCACCTTATGCTTAGTTGTAATTGAGATAATAGAACTATAGAATTCTGGATATTTACTTTACGAACTAGTATCGTATTATGTTGAGTGTCAATCTAAAGTTTAAAGTCCTATTGCAAACTTTCAGCAAACTCTGTTTACTCCGTGAAATTTAATAATTGGTATTAAATCGAGAGTAACAATTCCAGTGTTAGTATCTTAAGTATCATGTTTGCCTCCATGATTCTTGATTTAAATATCAAGATTATCTAGGAGCTTAAAGAATTGTTTCAGAAACCATCATGTGTGGCAGATATAACAATATCTAAAACAATGTTTTGGTTGCAATATGATAGAGTATAATATATGTTCTCATATTGGATGAGAATTTGCAAAGGTTGGAGATGCTAGATATCCTAATCATCCAAAAAGGGTTTTGGAAAGTAAAATTATGCTCATGATTCACCTTTATAAGCTACGTTAGCTTGATCATGAAAGTCGTCATGATAAGGATGAATAGAAGATGTATGTAAAGTGTTTACTACACTAAAAGATTACTAAAGAATGGATTTTGAAAAAATGCCGATCATTTGATGATGGTGATCTACTTCAAAGTGCAAGTCCAAAGGTATTATTATTTGAATATACACGCTTTGGACTATGTTTCATGTATATGGTGCCACTGTTGATATTGATAGATTCTTTTAAAAACGAAAAGAAAATGCTGAAAGAGAATCTATAAAATATATTTGGCAGAAAAGAAAAGACTGGAAATATCTAGTTTAGGTATATAGATGATATACATGTTATGGTTGTATTTTTTGCTTGTTAAACAATGTGGTTCTTGGGTATTGAATACCGAATTGGTTGGTATTTTTCACCCGAAAATCTGTTTCGGTATCTAGTGAAATAAATTCCTGCACTTGTTATTCTTTCCGGCATGAAACTTTTGCTCCAGATGGATGTCAGTGTCTCTTAAGTGTGTCACCCTACGGTTCGCGAATAATGCGGACATGATCGAGACCCCTCTCAGATCAATAATCAGAAGCGGGACCTGGAGGTCCATACTGACTCCCACACATTCAGCGATGACTTTCTTGTGATCGCGAGAACCTTTTACGCTAGTATCTTAATCCCTTTGTTTCATGATATATTACATGTCCGAGATTCGATCATCGGTATCTCCATACCTAGTTTGATCTCGTTACTGACATGTACTCTTTTCTTGTTCCCGTGATATAACATTCTAGTGATCAAATCACTTGCTTGCAAGCTAACCAATGTGATATCACCGAGAGGGCCCAGAGCATATCTATCCGTCATCGGGATGAACAAATTCCACTCTCGATCCATGGTCCTCAACATAACACTTTAGTAGTACTGAACCCATCTTTATAATCACCCTATAACGGTGTGAAGTTTGATGTTATCAAGTGATGACCCACAAGTGTAGGGGGTGTATCATAGTACTTTTGATAAATAGGAGTGTCGATCCCAACGAGGAGCAGAAGGTGCCGAACAGTGGTATGGAGCAGGAAATCCCTGTGAATACTTAGCAAACCGATTTTTAGTGGTTTTCTGATAAGGCAACAAAACAAAGAGCAAGTAACAAAGAACAAATGCAACAAGTGGCCTAATCCTTTCTTAGCAAAGGACAAGCCGGTGGAAATACTTATAAGGACCAAACGTTCTCGAGGACACATGGGAATTCTGTCAAGTGCTTTCGCTTCAAATAGCTAAGTACTCTTCTTTGGTGTTGTAAGTGTTGTGTGGGTGAACCTGTGCTAATGTACCGACCGTACTTGGACTAATACATACTTGTGATTAAACCCCCTGCAAACATCCGTAACTACAAGAAAGTAATTAAGATATAAATCTAACCACAACCTTAAACTCTGAGATCATACGCTCCCTTATGCAATGGTGTCCTAACGGGGGTTTAGGTTTCTGTCACTCCGGCAACCCCGCAATTAGTAGCCAAATACACAATGCCTTCCCCTAGGCCCATAAATGGTAAAGTGTCATGTAGTCGACGTTCACATGACACCACTAGAAGAATAGCACCACAACTTAAATACTAACCATTGAATAATAACTCAACACAGATCCACTAATAACAACATGACTTCTCCCATGTCCTCAAGAACTAAACGAACTACTCACAAGACATCATATGGATCAAGATCAAAGATGATATGATAATGGATAACAATCTGAACATAAACAATAATCCAATGGTTCCACTAACAAGCATCAACTACAATAGTAATTAACACCGGTAAAGTTTCCCCTAAGAACTAAAGCAATATCCAACACAATTGTTACAGCGGGACAGAGTGGTGATGATAGTGCTGGTGGAGATGATGGTGTGGATGACGATGATGACCCTGATGAAGCCTAGCTTGATGACGGTGTTGATGGCAATGATCTCCCCTCTCCGGGAAGGAATTCCCTCAGCAGAAATCTGTCTGCCGGAGAGATCTTTCTCTCTCAGTGTTTTCCGCCCCCAGAGGCTGCAGAAATCTATCTGTGGTCACTCCCCGATACTTAGGGTTTCGTAGGGAAGATATAGGAGAAAAGGGAGAGTCGAAGGCCGGGCAGGTGGGCCACACCTGCCCTAGGCGCGGGGTCAGGTGGGCCCGTGCCTAGGGGGTGGGCCCCCTGCGGCCTCCCTTCGCTCCTCCTTCTGGCTTCCTTCGTCTTCTGTTAAAATAATATGTTTCCATATGTTTCTAGTATTTTTCTGATCTTCGCGAAATTGCACCGAAATGCCTTATTTTCCATCAGAATCTAGACTCCGACAGTCCATGCTCCAAGAATCATCCAACATGCATAAACAGATGAAATCCATAAGTAATACCTCATAATAAGACAAATATCAATGAATAGAGGTATATTATGATATAGAATGGTGATGCAAATTGGGCGTATCAGCTCCCCCAAGCTTAGACTTCTCTTGTACCCAAGCTAATACTGAGCTCAGTAAACATGTCCACAGGTTTATGGAGTGAAGTGTCGATAAAAGAATACGAACAAGAAGCATCACACTTACCGTTGCACAACTCATAGAAGAAAGCAACTCACCATTATATAACTTAGCTTGTAACTAAGTAAAGCAGTAACAATAGAAATGCATAAAGATAAATCATAATTGGAATTGGCAAACTTTTTCTTGGTCAGAGAACACCTGGCATATAGTTTCACAAAAGCTTTTTGTAGAAGTTTCAAAACAGGAGCACTCTTTGCTCAAAAGGTTTTTCACAAGTGAAATCTTTCAAAGTAATACTCAATAGATAAGAGTCTTGTGCAAACAAGGAAGATAAACAACATGATTGAATAAATCACCATATGAATGCTTGAAACACAACAACTCAAATGCTTGCTAGAGATAGAGAGGAAATAGGTTTACTGACTTAACTTGGTAACTAGGAGAAAGGTCCCTTTATAGTGGGTAGCAGGGATTACAAGTCATAAAGAGCTTCCAAAATATATGGTACTTACTAGCTTTGAGCCCTCATTGCCCCTATCATAGGAATCTTGAGATGATTAAGGTTAAAGTACACAAAGATGGAGTATATGCTTGACGAAATATAAGTTGGCAATCTCATGTCCCTTGAATATGAGGGCCACTCCTCATGCTACTCAACTTTGGGCCCAAGTAAGTTCTTGTCATTGTAAGTATTTGCATATCATTGAGAACCGCCAACGGGGTACCCCTTGCACATGGTACAAGAGCTTTACCATAACCAAAATGACAAGGCAAGCAGACAATGAGCATCTCAGCGATCTTTTTATTTACTATTTGTATAGCTTTTTATTGAGGATGCTTCATAGATAGCTCACTATGGTGATGTTGCAAGTTTCCACCATGATTAGGCATGGCTTAGGCTAGTGGCCCAGGCATTTCTCTAACACAGAATACAAACTCCATGAACTTACAAGTTTCCTCTTTATTTCACACCGTTGACATCCGTAGACAAAAGAGCATGATATCAACTGAGTACAAAAGTACAAGTGCAATGTTGAAAATGTTCCCCGTGACAGCATGGTTCTGCTAATTCCAACGTATAGATGCAAGCATATACAACTTCGATGGCACAATGGTTCAAGTCTATTAGGGGCAAGAAAATAAGGTGTGCCATCATGTTCGTGAGAGCTTTACTAACTAGTTTTCAAATAACAAAATACTTTTTAATTCGAAAGATAGATGAAGCTTGAGAATTTGCTAGGAATAGAAAAATCTATTAGGTAGATATGGTGGACACAAATGGCAAAGTTTTTGGTTAAAGGGTTTGGAAACATGAGAAGTATGCCTTCTCAAAACAGGTTTTTGGCTAGCAAGGCTGGGTAGAAAGCAAGAGAGTTGAAAGAAACAAGCAAACATACAAGTAATAAAGCCAAACATGCAATCTTCCTTGAAGACACAAAAGATCTTAAATAAAGAATACTAAGATCATGAGCCAACAAGAAAACAAATGATACAAAATACCTATAAGCCTTTTCTCTTTTTCTTTCAAATCTCAAAAGTATTGCTATTGACCAGAGCTCGGTTTACCAAAACCAATTTAGATCCACTGATGCTCCCAAAGTGATGCCAATACTAATCAACAAGATCCATCATATAATAGAGATTGCAAACTAAAAATAAGAAGTGCAAAAAGTAAGAGATGAAACTTCTCATTAATATTCCAATAAAAGCACTCACACCAAGGGATACATGGATAACCAACTAAAGGAGAGATATTTCCACATGCAAACCAAACTATAAGATAACCTCTCTACCAAAGATATGAATCCACTAAAAAGGTAAAAGATAAAATATAATGGTGGTGATACCGCGGCACTCCCCCAAGCTTGGAACAAGCCAAGGGGATGCCAAACCTGATGATGAATTACTCCTTCGGTGGTGGTGGTGTTCCATTGTCATCATAAAACTTCCAAGGCAAAGGTTCCCCATCCAATAAGAATGTCCTTGTCTCTGCAATCCTGAAACTAGCAGCAGAGCTTATGCGATCAAATCTAGCCTCATACTCACAGTTTTGATTTTGTATGTCGTAGAGCTGTGCTTGTAATTGGTTTGTGGTCTGACGGAGCTAGAAGATTTCCTCTCGGAGCTCATCCACCTCCTCCTCATGTTTGGCGATGAGTTCTGAACTTATCTTGTGAATAACATCCACTTCACGTTCCGCCATCTTCTTGTACCTGAAAACCTCCTGCTCCAATGCTTCCATCCTGTCTTCAAGACTTCCTTCTCCCTGGGGGCCTTGAACTTCTTTCATCTGTACCTTACCATCTTTGAGAATCAACTCTCTGGGATGGATTCTTAACTCATACATGTATGGGTTGAGGACATCCGCAGAGGAATCCTCTATGGGTGATCCAGAGGAAGACATTGTAGCTCCAAAACTGAGAATTTGCCTGACAGAAACAGATTGAAACAAAAAGATGACAAGAACTCGATGCAAGAACCTCGGGAAATCCGGGGGGTTATATATTACGAAGTTTCAAAGCATAAGGAAGGTTTTGACACGGAAACGAGGCGAGGTCGGAGTTCTAGGGAGTCAAACCCCCTCCAGGCTAGGCCTGCGCCTGGGGTAGGTTTGTCCACCCCGGACTCCGGTTCCTCCTCTGTTCCGTCTCGTAGTATTCCTTATGTATTAAAAACATCAAAAATATAAAAAGATTGGGGTTTCACGAACCTTCTGTTTTCACCACTTTTACCTATTCAAGGACGAACTCTGCAGTTTCTGGTGTTTGGTTTCTAATAAATTCCTCTCGGGTTACCATTTTAATAACATCAACATCTTCATTATAAGAATCCCTAGAAATATAATGTTTTAGTCTTTGACCATTCACCACCTATGTTGTGTCGTCCTTCATAGGAGATATTTTGATAGCTTCTGAACGATATACTT
This sequence comes from Avena sativa, assembly GCA_916181665.1. Classification (NCBI taxonomy): domain Eukaryota; kingdom Viridiplantae; phylum Streptophyta; class Magnoliopsida; order Poales; family Poaceae; genus Avena; species Avena sativa. The sequence continues at coordinate 14,773,412 of OV702286.1, read as the reverse complement.
CCTCAATAACAAAACGTCCTTCCCATTTTGATAGTAGTTTCCCTGCAAAAAATCTGAGACGATACCTATACAAAAGAACTTTCTCACCAACATGGAACTCTCTTTTGAGAATCCTCCTATCATGCCATCTTTTTTACTTTTTCGTTAAAGAGTCTAGCGTTTTCATAAGCTTCACTCCTCCACTCATCTAAGGCACTCATGTCAAGCAATCTTTTCTCACCAACAAGTTTAAAATCTCTATTTAACTCTTTCACTACCCAATAAGCTTTGTGTTCTAATTCTAAAGGCAGGTAGCAAGCTTTCCCATAAACCATTTTGTAAGGGGACATCCCCATAGGATTTTTATAAGCAGTTCTATAAGCCCACAAAGCGTCATTCAACTTTTTAGCCCAGTTTTTTCTAGATCTATTGACAGTCTTCTGCAAGATAGACTTAATTTCCCTATTGGAAAGTTCCACTTGCCCACTGGTTTGGGGGTGATAAGCTGAAGAAATTCTATGGTTTACATCGTACTTAGCAAGAGTTTTTCTAAAAAACCCATGAATAAAATAAGAGCCTCCATCAGTCATGAGATATCTAGGCACACCAAACCTAGGAAAAATAACATCCTTAAGCATTTTCAAAGAGGTCTTACCATCAACACTATTTGTAGGTATGGCTTCGACCCACTTTGTAACATAGTCTACAACAACAAGAATATGATTATACCCTTTTGAAGGGGGAAAAGGACCCATAAAGTCAAATCCCAACAATCAAAAGGTTCAATAACAAGAGAATAATTCATAGTCATTTCATTGCGTCTAGAAATGTTACCTACTCGTTGACATCCATCACATGATAAGACAAACTTCCTTGCATCTTTGAAAAGGGTAGGCCAATAAAATCCAGATTGTAAAACCTTCTATGCAGTCCTATCCCATGCATGGTGTCCTCCATAAGCACTGCCATGGCATTTTCTCAATATCTCTTGTTGTTCAAATTCTAGAACACATCTTCGCATAATGCCATCTACTCCTTCTTTGTATAAGTGTGGGTCATCCCAAAAGTAGTGCCTTAGATCATAAAAGAATTTTCTTATTTGCTTAGTTGTAAAGGTTGGAGGCAAATACTTGGAAACAATGAAGTTAGCATAATCGGCATACCAAGGACTCTCATGCGGACTTACCCTTATTGCAGCCAACTGTTCGTTTGGAAAGATATCATTAACATGCAATGGGTCAAAAGAAATGTTTTCCAAACGAGATAAATTGTCAGCAACAGGATTTTCAGCACCTTTCCTATCTACAATATGCAGATCAAACTCTTGTAAAAGCAAAACCCACCTGATAAGTCTAGGCTTAGCGTCCTTCTTTGTCATAAGGTACTTGATAGCAGCATGATTAGTATGAATAGTAACCTTTGAATCAACAATATAAGGTCTAAACTTATCACAGGCAAAGATTACAGCTAAGAACTCTTTTTTAATAGTAGCGTAATTCTTTTGAGAAGCATCTAGAGTCTTGCTAGCATAATGAATAACATTCAACTTCTTGTCAACACGTTGTCCAAGGACAGCACCCACAGCAAAATCACTAGCATCACACATAATTTCAAAAGGTAAACTCCAATCAGGTGGTTGTACAATAGGAGCAGTTGTCAAAGCTTTCTTCAAGGTTTCAAAAGCTTCCTTACAATCATCATCAAAAACAAAGATACATATTTTTGAAGAAGATTAGTAAGGGGCTTTGAAATTTTTGAGAAATCTTTAATAAACCTCCTATGGAAACCAGCATGACCAAGGATACTATGAATACGTTTGATATCTCTAGGACAAGGCATCTTTTCAATTGCTTCAATTTTGGCTCTGTCAACTTCAATGCCTCTTTCAGAGATCTTGTGTCCAAGAACAATCCCTTCAATAACCATGAAATGGCATTTCTCCCAATTAAGAACAAGGCTGGTTTCTTCACATCTCTGCAAAACTTTATCAAGGTTGTGCAAACAGTTATCAAAAGAAGCTCCATAGACAGAAAAATTGTCCATGAAAACTTCCACAATTTCTTCACAAAAACAATGAAAGATAGCAGACATACATCTCTGAAAGGTAGCAGGAGCATTACATAAACCAAAAGGCATACACCTATAAGCATAAGTACCATAAGGACAAGTGAAAGTAGGTTTCTCTTGGTCTTGTGCTTTCACAGCAATTTGAGAAAACCAGAATAACCATCAAGAAAACAAAAATGAGTCTTCTTGGACAACCTCTCAAGCATTTGATCAATAAAGGGCAAAGGATAATGATCTTTCTTAGTAACTTTATTGATATTCCTAAAATCAATGCACATCCTATACCTGACCACTACTCTTTGGGGTATAAGCTCATTATCTTCATTAGGCACAACAGTTATTCCCCCTTTCTTGGGAACGCAATGGACAGGGCCAACCCATTGACTATCGGTAATAGGGTAAATAATACCAACATCAAGGAGTTTTAGTACCTCATTTATTACCACATCCTTCATCTTAGGATTTAGACGGTGTTGGTGCTCAACAACTGGTTTTGCATCAGGCTCAATATTAATAGCATGCTGACATATAGTAGGAGAAATTACTTTTAAATCGTCAAGAGTATAGCCCATAGCTCCTCGGTGTTTCTTCAACACCTCCAATAACCTTTCTTCTTATTTTCCTGAAAGTTTAGAACTAATAATAACAGGATACACTTTCTTATTGTCAAGATAAGCATATTTAAGATCATTAGGTAAAGGTTTTAATTCAAAAACAGGGTCCTCTTTAGGTGGTAGTGTGGTACCCAAATCTTCCACAGGTAGATTATGCTTAAATAACTCAGGCCGACGAAGGAAAACCTCGTCAATCTCATTTCTTTCCTTCATGAAGACATCACTTTCATGATATTCCATGAAATGCTGCAAGGCATTGTCAGGAGCAAGAGAAATAGCAGAAAGTTGTTCAACCCTAAAATCATCATTAGGCAGTTCATTTTCATAAGGAGTTTTGGCAAATTTGGAAAAATTAAACTCATAAGACTCTCCATCAAACTTAGTCAAAACTTTCTCCTTCCTACAATCTATAATAGCCCCACACGTATTCAGGAAGGGTCTACCAAAGATAATAGGATAGGTTTTACTAGCTTCTTTACCAACTACTAGAAAATCAGCAGGATAATTAATCTTACCACAAAGGACCTCCACATCTCTTACAATACCAATGGGGCAAACTGTTGGAATTATGCCCTAGAGGCAATAATAAAGATGTTATTATTATAATTCTAGTTCATGATAAAGTTTATATTCCATGCTAGAATTGTATTAAGCGGAAACTTTAATACTTGTGTGGTTTGTGAACAACACCGTGTCCCTAGTATGCCTCTATGGACTAGCTCATTGATTAATGATGGTTAAGGTTTCCTAACCATAGACATGAGTTGTCGATTGATAATGAGATCATATCATTGGGAGAATGATGTGATGGACAGACCCAAACTAAGCGGAGCAATTAGATCGTGTCATCGTGTTCATCTTTGCGAAGCTTTTCTTATGTCAAATATTGTATTCCTTAGACCATGAGATAATACAACTCCCTGGCATCGGAAGAAAGCTTTGAGGTCATCAACCGTCATCCTATGAGAGGGTGATCATAAAGGTGCCTCTCAGGTGATCGGAAAGTGCCTGTTGGGTTGTATGTATCGAGATGGGATTTGTCCCTCCCAAGTCAGAGAGATATACTTCGGGCCCGCTCGGTAATCGATATCAACACCGCTTGCAAGCATGTGGTTAAGGAGTTAATCACAAAGTGATATCGGATTACGGAACGAGTAAAGTACTTGCTGTGAACGAGATTGAACTAGGTATGACGGTACCGACGATCGAATCTCGGGCAAGTAAAATATCGCGAGACGAAGGGAATATATATATGGGATTGATTGAATCCTGGCATCGTGGTTCATCCGATATGATCATCGATGAATGTGTGGGAGTCAATATGGGTTTCCAGACCCCGCTATTGATTATTGATATAAGATCATGTCTGCATATTCTCGAACCCGAAGGGTCACACACTTAACGTGTCTCGACGCTAGGATAGATTGGATAATTGGTTTATGAGTTTTTGTTCGGAGTCTCGGATGGGATCCGGGACATCACGAGAGGTTCCAGAATGGTCCGGAGAATAAGATTCATATAAGGCAGTGTAGTTTTTGGAGTTCGGAATTGTTCCGGGTTAATCGGTATTGTACCGGAAGCTTCTAAAACCTTCCGGAGGGGGACCAACGTGGTCCCACCTGTCGGGAGGGGGCATGGGCCTATGAGGGAGTGCCCTGGCCGCATTGGGCCAGGGGCACAAGTCGCCATAGGGCCCAGCCGGCCAAACAAGGGGAAACCCTAGTTTGGAGCTTCTAGAAGGGGAGGGATTACTTGCCCCCCACTCCTCCCTCCTTGGCCGCCGGCCTAGGGCTTGGGGGAGGGGTTAGGGCAGGCGCCCACCCCTCTATATATAGAGGGCAGGGGCGCACCACCCCCCCACACCTCCTCCTCAACCCTAGCTGCCCTGCTGCCCTCCTCTCTCTCTCCCTCCCGACTACACGTAGGCGAAGCCCTGCTGCAGAAACTCTCCACCAATTGCACCGCGCCGTCGCGTTGTAGATCCAATCCGTCTCTCCACCATACTTGCTGGACCGAGGAAGGAGGAGACGTCGAGGTGTCGCACGTGTGCATCTCTCGGAGGCATCGCCACTTGCGGTGTTAGATCGGATCGGATCGCGAGGAGGAGAAGCGAGTACGACTACATCACCCACGTTCCGACGAATGTTCCGCTGTGCGAATCTTCAAGGGTATGAAGATCTCATCTAATCCCTCTCGTTGTTTGCATCTCCTAGATTAGATCTTGGCTTTCCTCTGTTCGCATCCGTAGAAAATTTTGATTTACTATGCCGCGAAACCCTTCAGTGGTATCAGAGCTAGATCTATGCGTTGATGTGTTTCACGAGTAGAACGTAACATGGTTGTTGCGGGCGTTGATGTTTTCTGTTGCAAGCCTCTTGTTTGTGTTCTTCTTATGACGCGGGATAGTGAGATTGAAGCGGTCCAGGACAACCTTACGCGACGTCGTTCGCGAGACCGGCTCCGCACTTGACGTGTGGCTTGTTCCACACATGCGGCTGGTGGATGCCTGTTTCTCTCACTATAGTTGTCATGGGATTAACACCGGAGTTTGGCAACCATAATATCACCGTTGTGGCTTTCCGTAGGTAAGAATCGTTCTTAGCATGCTACTCCCATAAGCCACGTAAAACATGCAACAACAAAGTAGAGGCGTCTAACTTGTTTTTGCAGGGAGTGTTTTCTGTGATATGGTATGGCCCAAGATGTGATGTGTATGTTGTATGCAATGATCATGTTTTGTAATGTTTCACGACTTGCATGTCGATGAGTACACAACCGGCAGGAGCCATATGGTTGTCTTTATAATTGTGTATGACCTGCGTGTCAACTTCTTATACGCCATGTAATAGTTTCACTTTATCGCTAAGTAGTTAGCAATAGTTGTAGTTGCTATTCGTGGTGGAGGCAATCATGGTGGAGTGATGGAGATCATGCCGGCACGCACAAGATGGAGATCATTGCGCGAAGATTGGCTATACCATGTCACATAAAGCTATATGCATGTGATGTTTATCCTTTTATGTATCTTATTATGCTTAGATCGCGACGGTAGCATTATAAGATGATTCCTCACTTAAAGATCAAGATAAAACTGTGTTCTCCCCATGTATGCACCGTTGCGAAAGTTCGTCGTGTCCAAGCATCACGTGATGATCGGGTGCTATAGACTCTACGCTCACATACAACGGGTGCAAGCCAGTTTTGCACACGCGGAAATACTTGGGTTTGACTTGACGAGCCTAGCATGTACAGACATGGCCTCGGAACACATGTACCGAAAGGTTAAGCACGAGTCATATGAATGATATGATCGACACTTCGTTGTCCACCATTGAATCCACATCTCTTCTCGTGAAGATCGGACTAGGTGTGGTGAATTTGGATCGTGTTCACTAAACAACTTGAGGGATGTTGAATTTAGTGGGAGTTCATCTAGTAATTTGATTAAAAGTTGAACTAGTTATCATGAACATAGTCTAATTTGTACTTGCACATATTGTAGATCAAATGGCTAAGTCCAACTTCAACTTCAACGTTTTTGCTGAGAAAGAAAAGCTTAAGAACAATGGGTCTAACTTCACCAATTGGTTCCGCAATCTGAGAATCATTCTCTCTGGCGGTCAAAAGGACTACGTCCTTGAAAGTGCGCTAGGTGACGCCCCTGCTGTCAATGCGCCGGCTGATGAGAAAACTGTTTATCAGTCGCGCAAAGATGATTATGGTGTGATTAAGAGCACCATGTTGTTTGCTATGGAATCGGACCTTCAAAATCGTTTTGAAGATTATCCCGGGCCCTTTGAGATTCTTGAGGAGCTGAAAACCATGTTTCAGACTCAGGCCCGTTCTGAGAGATATGAGATCTCTGAGAAGTTCTTTAACTGCAAGATGGAGGAAGGGAGTTCCGTTAGTGAGCACGCCATAAAGATGTCGGGCTACACTCAACGCCTTGAGCAACTGGACTGCAAGATTCCAGAGGAGCTCAAGATTGACAGGGTTCTGCAATCACTCCCTCCCAGCTACAAAAGTTTTGTAGTGACTCATAATCAGATTGGTTCCACTGATACGATCACCGAGCTCTTCGCAAAGATGAAGGCTGCGGAGGTGGACATCAAAAAGGATAATCATGTGTTGATGGTCAACAAGCCCTCCTTTAAGAAAGGTAAGGGTGCAAAGAAGCCCTTCAAGAAAGGCGGCGGCAAGCGCGTTGCCCCTGCTGAGAAGAAGCTCAAGTCTGGACCCAAGCCGGACACTGAGTGCTTCTATTGCAAGGACAAGGGTCACTGGAAGCGCAACTGTCCGAAGTACTTAGAGGACAAGAAGGCTGGCACCATCCAAGGTATATTTGATATACATGTTATTGATGTTTTCCTTACTAGCCCTCGTTGTAGTGCCTGGGTATTTGATACTGGTTCAGTTGCTAATATTTGTAACTCGAAACAGGAGCTACGGAATAGACGGCGGCTTGCGAGGGATGAGGTGACGATGCGCGTTGGCAACGGATCAAGAGTTGATGTGATGGCCGTCGGCACGCTCTCCTTAGTTTTACCTTCGGGATTAGTTTTAAACCTTAATAAATGTTATTATGTGCCTGCGTTGAGCATGAACATTATTTCTGGATTGTGTTTATTGCAAGACGGTTATTCATTTAAATCGGAGAATAATGGTTGTTCTATTTATATGAGTAACATCTTTTATGGTCATGCACCTGCTGTGAATGGTTTATTTCTTCTAAATCTCGAAAGGGATGAAACACACATCCATAACATTGAGGCTAAGAGATGCAAAGTAGATAGTGATAATACTACTTATTTGTGGCACTGTCGTCTAGGTCATATTGGTGTAAAGCGCATGAAGAAACTCCATTCTGATGGACTTTTGGAGTCTCTTGATTTTGAATCATTTGACACATGCGAAGCATGCCTCATGGGCAAGATGATCAAAACCCCGTTCTCCGGTATGATGGAGCGAGCAACGGACTTGTTGGAAATCATACATACCGATGTATGCGGACCGATGAGTGTTTCGATGCGCGGTGGATATTGCTATTTTCTCACTTTTACCGATGACTTAAGTAGATATGGGTATATCTATTTAATGAAACATAAATCTGAAACATTTGAAAAGTTCAAGGAATTTCAGAATGAAGTGGAGAATCATCGTAACAGAAAGATTAAGTTTCTACGATCCGATCGTGGAGGTGAATATTTGAGTTATGATTTTCTCATGCATCTCAAAGCAAGCGGAATCGTTTCGCAACTCACGCCACCCAGAACACCACAGCGCAATGGTGTGTCTGAACGCCGGAATCGAACTCTATTAGATATGGTCCGATCAATGATGTCTCTTACTGATTTGCCGTTAGCATTTTGGGGTTATGCATTAGAAACCGCTGCATTCACTTTAAATAGGGCACCATCTAAATCCGTTGAGACGACACCGTATGAACTGTGGTTTGGTGCTAAACCTAAGTTGTCGTTTCTTAAAGTTTGGGGATGCGAAGCTTACGTCAAGAAGTTGATGCCGGACAAGCTCGAACCCAAAGCGGAGAAATGCGTCTTCATAGGATACCCTAAGGAAACTATTGGGTATACCTTCTATCACAGAACCAAAGGCAAAGTGTTTGTCGCAAAGAACGGTTCCTTTCTTGAGAAGGAGTTTCTCTCGAAAGAAGTGAGTGGGAGGAAAGTAGAGCTAGACGAGGTTGTTGAACCTTCTCTTGAATTGGAGAGTGGCGCAGCACCTGAAATTGTTCCAGTGCCGCCTGCACCAATAATAGAGGAAGCTAATGATAAGGATCATGAAGCTTCAGACGATGCTGCTACTGAACGTCGCAGGTCGACAAGGTCGCGTGCCCCTCCTGAGTGGTACGGCAACCCTGTCTTAACTGTCTTGTTAGTAGATGACAGTGAGCCTGCGAACTATGAGGAAGCGATGATGAGCCCAGACTCTGAGAAATGGCTAGAGGCCATGAAATCCGAATTGGGATCCATGAGCGAAAACCAAGTATGGACTTTGGTGGACCCTCCTAGCGACCGAAAGGCCGTTGAGTGCAAATGGATTTTCAAGAAGAAAACGGACGCGGATGGTAATGTTACCGTCTATAAAGCACGACTTGTCGCGAAAGGTTTTCGACAAGTTCAAGGTGTTGACTATGATGAGACTTTCTCTCCCGTAGCGATGTTTAAGTCCATTCGGATTTTATTAGCAATTGCTGCGTTTCATGATTATGAAATATGGCAGATGGATGTCAAGACTGCGTTCCTCAATGGCAACATTGATGAAGAGTTGTATATGATGCAACCCGAAGGTTTTGTCGATCCTAAGGATGTTGATAAAGTGTGCAAACTTCAGCGTTCCATTTATGGACTGAAGCAAGCATCTCGGAGTTGGAACCTTCGTTTTGATCAAGTGATCAAGAGCTTTGGATTTGTTCCAAATTGCTACGAAGCTTGTATCTACAAGAAAGTGAGTGGGAGCTCGATGACATTTCTGGTACTATATGTGGATGACATATTGATTATTGAAAATGACATTAACATGCTTAACGATGTGAAGAGTTATTTGAACAAGTGTTTTTCAATGAAAGACCTAGATGAAGCTGCTTATATATTGGGCATCAAAATCTATAGAGATAGACAAAGACGCTTGATAGCTTTAAGCCAGAGTACATACCTAGACAAAGTTCTGAAAAGGTTCAGAATGGATAAGGCAAAGAAAGGTTCAGTGCCTATGTTGTCAGGTAAGATATTGAGCAAGGCTCAGTGTCCAGCTACGGTAAATGATAGAGAAGCTATGAGCAAAGTGCCTTATGCCTCGGCCATAGGTTCTATCATGTATGCCATGCTGTGTACTAGACCGGATGTGTCCAATGCTCTTAGTTTGACGAGCAGGTACCAAAGTGATCCAGGAGTGGAACACTGGACAGCCGTGAAGAACATCCTAAAGTACCTAAATAGGACTAAAGAAATGTTCTTAGTCTATGGAGGTGATGAACAGCTTGTCGTAAAGGGTTACGTCGACGCTAGTTTCGACACCGATAAGGATGATTCTAAATCTCAGACAGGATACGTTTATATTTTGAATGGAGGAGCTGTGAGCTGGAGAAGCTGCAAGCAAAGCGTGATCGCGGGATCTACAGTAGAAGCGGAATACATGGCTGCTGCAGAAGCGTCAAGTGAAGGAGTTTGGATCAGAAACTTCATCACTGAGCTTGGCGTGGTTCCAAGTGCATTGGACCCACTAGAGATATTGTGTGACAACACTGGCGCCATATCACTCGCTAAGGAACCAAGATATCATCCAAAGACCAAGCATATCAACCGCAAGTTTCATATAATCCGAGATTATATAGCAGATGGAGATCTGAAGATTAGCAAAGTACATACAGATCTGAATGTCGCAGATCCATTGACTAAACCTCTTCCACGTGTAAAACATGATCAGCACCTTAGTGCCATGGGTGTGAGATTGTTGCCAAATGTAAACTAGATTATTGACTCTAGTGCAAGTGGGAGACTGTTGGAATTATGCCCTAGAGGCAATAATAAAGATGCTATTATTATAATTCTTGTTCATGATAAAGTTTATATTCCATGCTAGAATTGTATTAAGCGGAAACTTTAATACTTGTGTGGTTTGTGAACAACACCGTGTCCCTAGTATGCCTCTATGGACTAGCTCATTGATTAATGATGGTTAAGGTTTCCTAACCATAGACATGAGTTGTCGATTGATAATGAGATCATATCATTGGGAGAATGATGTGATGGACAGACCCAAACTAAGTGGAGCAATTAGATCGTGTCATCGTGTTCATCTTTGCGAAGCTTTTCTTATGTCAAATATTGTATTCCTTAGACCATGAGATAATACAACTCCCTGGCATCGGAAGAAAGCTTTGAGGTCATCAACCGTCATCCTATGAGAGGGTGATCATAAAGGTGCCTCTCAGGTGATCGGAAAGTGCCTGTTGGGTTGTATGTATCGAGATGGGATTTGTCCCTCCCAAGTCAGAGAGATATACTTCGGGCCCACTCGGTAATCGATATCAACACCGCTTGCAAGCATGTGGTTAAGGAGTTAATCACAAAGTGATATCGGATTACGGAACGAGTAAAGTACTTGCTGTGAACGAGATTGAACTAGGTATGACGGTACCGACGATCGAATCTCGGGCAAGTAAAATATCGCGAGACGAAGGGAATATATATATGGGATTGATTGAATCCTGGCATCGTGGTTCATCCGATATGATCATCGATGAATGTGTGGGAGTCAATATGGGTTTCCAGACCCCGCTATTGATTATTGATATAAGATCATGTCTGCATATTCTCAAACCCGAAGGGTCACACACTTAACGTGTCTCGACGCTAGGATAGATTGGATAATTGGTTTATGAGTTTTTGTTCGGAGTCTCGGATGGGATCCGGGACATCACGAGAGGTTCCGGAATGGTCCGGAGAATAAGATTCATATAAGGCAGTGTAGTTTTTGGAGTTCGGAATTGTTCCGGGTTAATCGGTATTGTACCGGAAGCTTCTAGAACCTTCCGGAGGGGGACCAACGTGGTCCCACCTGTCGGGAGGGGGCATGGGCCTATGAGGGAGTGACCTGTACGCATTGGGCCAGGGGCACAAGGCCCCATAGGGCCCAGCCGGCCAAACAAGGGGAAACCCTAGTTTGGAGCTTCTAGAAGGGGAGGGATTACTTGCCCCCCACTCCTCCCTCCTTGGCCGCCGGCCTAGGGCTTGGGGGAGGGGTTAGGGCAGGCGCCCACCCCTCTATATATAGAGGGAAGGGGCACACCACCCCCCACACCTCCTCCTCAACCCTAGCCGCCCTGCTGCCCTCCTCTCTCTCTCCCTCCCGACTGCACGTAGGCGAAGCCCTGCTGCAGAAACTCTCCACCAATTGCACCGCGTCGTCGCGTTGTAGATCCAATCCGTCTCTCCACCATACTTGCTGGACCGAGGAAGGAGGAGACGTCGAGGTGCCGCACGTGTGCATCTATCGGAGGCATCGCCACTTGCGGTGTTAGATCGGATCGGATCGCGAGGAGGAGAAGCGAGTACAACTACATCACCCACGTTCCGACGAACGTTCCGCTGTGCGAATCTTCAAGGGTATGAAGATCTCATCTAATCCCTCTCGTTGTTTGCATCTCCTAGATTAGATCTTGGCTTTCCTCTGTTCGCATCCGTAGAAAAATTTGATTTACTATGCCGTGAAACCCTTCACAAACTTGCTCTCTATTAGCAAGGTGAATAACCACATCAATGTCCTCAAGCTCACAAGGACTAATTTCATGCATAATTTCCCTGCAAAACTCATAAGGAATAGCACTAGAACTAGCACCAATATCACATAAACCATAATAGCTATGATTACCAATTCTAACAGAAAGGACAGGAACACTAGCTTTTATAGCTTTATTAGGATGAGAAACAACATTAGTATCATCTTCACAGAAGACAATATGCTCATCCTCTATATTGCTAGTGACAAGATCTTTCACAACAGCTACCACAGGCTCAATATCAATGAGCTCATCGGGCTCCACAGTTTTCTTTGTACTTTTGCTAACCACATTGGTTATAATAGAATGTTCCTTTACCTTAGCAGAAAAAGGGATTTTCTCCACATAAGGTCCAGGTAAAATAGGATCAGTGGTACAAACCTCTATGCTGGCAGGAACATGGGTGACAATGTCTTTATAAGGAGCATGATACTTGTCCCACTCTTTCTTGGGAATTTCAATATAAGAGGCAAAGGCATTATTTTTTTTGCAAGAACTTGAGGATCAAGACCAAACTCATCACTAATATTACGGAAATCATCAGTTCCCATAAAAGATTTAATACATTCATAATCATAGTTTATACCTGACTTTCTTCCTTTGTCATTCTCCCAAGCCTCAGTGTTATCTTGAATACGGTCTAGTAGATCCCATTTAGCTTTCTCCTTCATACGTGTGAATGATCCAGCATAAGAAGCATCTAGTAAATCTTTATCATGAAGAGAGAGCCTAGCATAAAAGTTATAGATAATAATATTGTTAGGGAGTTCATGAATAGGACATTTAATCATTAGTAACTTCAATCTCCCCCAAGCTTGAGCTGTACTCTCTCCATCACGGGGCCAAAAGTTATATATAAGATTTCTATCCTTATGAATTTCACTGGGAGGATAAAATTTAGAGTAAAAGAGAGATGCCATCTCCTCCCATTCCATGGATTGTCCATTCTTCAACAGCTTATACCATTCTTCAGCTCTCCCCTTCAAGGATATGGAGAGTAACTTCTTCTTCACCTGTCCAGTTGTGATACCTACACACTTAAACAATCCGCATAATTCATGGATAAAAAGCAAGTGATCGCCAGGATGGACAGTTCCATCCCCAAAATAATAATTATCCATAACACGATCGACAATACTTGTAGGTATCTTAAAAGGATCTATCTCAACAGGTGGTGGTTCATCTACTACCCTAGCAGCGGTAGTAGTTTTCCCAAACAGAAAACCAAGTGGGTTATCCATATTGGAAACAAAGTAACAAGCAGTAACAAAAAGCAATACTCACAGTAGAAGTTTCCTTTACCAGTTCCACTCTTCAATAGCGCTTCACTCCTCGGCAACGGCGCCAGAAAATAGTCTTGATGACCCACAAGTATAGGGGGTGTATCGTAGTACTTTCTATAAATAGGAGTGTCGATCCCAACAAGGAGCAGAAGGTGCTGAACAGTGGTATGGAGCAGGAAATCCCTGTGAATACTTAGCAAACGGATTTTTAGTGGTTTTCTAATAAGGCAACAAAACAAAGAGCAAGTAACAAAGAACAAACGCATCAAGTGGCCCAATCCTTTCTTAGCAAAGGACAAGCCGGTGGAAATACTTATAAGGACCAAATGTTCTCGAGGACACATGGGAATTCTGTCAAGTGCTTTCGCTTCAAATAGCTGAGTACTCTTCTTTGGTGTTGTAAGTGTTGTGTGGGTGAACCTGTGCTAATGTACCGATCGTACTTGGACTAATACACACTTGTGATTAACCCCCCTGCAAACATCCGTAACTACAGGAAAGTAATTAAGATATAAATCTAACCACAGCCTTAAACTCTGAGATCTTACGCTCGCTTATGCAATGGTGTCCTAACGGGGGTTCAGGTTTCTATCACTCCGGTAACCCCACAATTAGTGGCCAAATACACAATGCCTTCCCCTAGGCCCATAAATGGTGAAGTGTCATGTAGTCGATGTTCACATGACACCACTAGAAGAATAGCACCACAACTTAAATACTAACCATTGAATAATAACTCAACACAGATCCACTAATAACAACTTGACTTCTTCCATGTCCTCAAGAACTAAACGAACTACTCACAAGACATCATATGGATCAAGATCAAAGATGATATGATAATGTATAACAATCTGAACATAAACAATAATCCAATGGTTCCACTCACAAGCATCAACTACAATAGTAATTAACACCGGGAAAGTTTCCCCTAAGAACTAAAGCAACATCCAACACAATTGTTACAGCGGGACGGAGTGGTGATGATAGTGTTGGTGGAGATGATGGTGTGGATGATGATGATGACCCTGATGAAGCCTAGCTTGATGACGGTGTTGATGGCAACGATCTCCCCTCTCCGTGAAGGAATTCCCTTGGCAGAAATCTGTCTGCCGGAGAGATCTTTCTCTCTCGATGTTTTCCGCCCCCAGAGGCTGCAGAAATCTATCTGTGGTCACTCCCCGAGACTTAGGGTTTCGTAGGGAATATATAAGTGAAGGGGAGAGTCAGAGATCGGGCAGGTGGGCCACACCTGCCCTAGGTGCGGGGTCAGGTGGGCCCGCGCCTAGGGGGTGTGGGCTCCCTGCGCTCCCCTTCGCTCCTTCTTCTGGCTTCCTTCGTCTTCTTGTAAAATAATATGTTTCCATTTTTTCTGGTATTTTCTGATCTTCGCGAAATTGCACCGAAATGCCTTCTTTTCCATCAGAATCCATACTCCGGCAATCCATCCTCGAAGAATCATCCAACATGCATAAACAAATGAAATGCCATAAGTAATACCTCATAATAAGACAAATATCAATGAATAGAGGTAAATTATGATATAGAATGGTGATGCAAATTGGGCGTATCATCAAGATACTCTTCCGGTGTTAGTGATTGACATGATCTCATGGTCTAAGTATTAGGATCACTTCGTATGATGTTATAGCAATATAAACTCAATGACTTTGATCGTAATGCTATACTTCGGATGAATGTTCATCACACCATTACACTAATGTTGTGACCTCGTTATTAACAACATCCAATATCCATGATCAGGAAACCTTGATCATCTTGTTAATCAACGAGCTAGTTTATGAGAGAGGCATAACTAGGAACTTTCTGTTTGTTTATTAAACATACATGTATTAATGTTTCCGTATTAATACAATTATAGCATGCAAAATAAACATCTATCATATATTTGGAATATACATAATAAACACTTTATTATTGTCTCTCAGGGCATATTCCCTTCAATCTCCCACTTGCACTAGAGACAATAATCTAGTTACATAGTGATAAATCTAACACCCATGGAGTTCTGGTGTTGATCATGTTTTGCTCTAGGGAGAGTTTTAGTCAACGGATCTGCTACATTGAGATCCGTGTGTACTTTACAAATCTTTATATCTCCATCCTTGACATGCTCGCGGATGGAGTGAAACCGGCGCTTAATATGCTTGGAATTCTTGTGAGACCTTGGTTCTTTGGCATTGGCAATGGCACCATTGTTGTCACAATAGATCACCATTGGGTCGAACGCACTCACAACCACACCTAGTTCGGATATGAACTCCTTCATCCAAACCGCTTCCCAAGCCCCTTCCGAAGTAGCAACATATTCGGCCTCCGTTGTTGATCCCGCCACCACGGGTTGTTAGAACTCCTCCAACTAACTGCTCCACCATTCATGAGAAATACGTATCCGGATTGAGACTTAGAGTCATCAGGATCGGTGTAAAATCTAGTGTCGACATAACACTTAGCGACGAGCTCTTCTTCACCTCTGTACACAAGAAACATATCCTTAGTTCTTCGCAAGTACTTAAGGATATTCTTGACCGCTATCAAGTGTTCTGGACCTGGATCCGATTGGTACCTGCTAGTCAAACTAATAGCATGTGCCACATCCGGTCTTGTACATAGCATGGCGTATATTATAGAGACTATGGCTGAAGCATAGGGGACTTTGACCATTATATCTCTTTCTTCCGCCGTAGCCGGACTTTGAGTCTTACTCAATGTCTTGCCTTGCAACATAGGTAAGAACCCCTTCTTACTTCCGTCCATTTTAAACTTCTTTAAAATCTTATCAAGGTATGTACTTTGCGATAGCCCTATTAGGCTCCTAGATCTATCTCTATAGATCTTTATGCCTAATATGTATGACGCTTCACCTAGGTCCTTCATTGAAAATTTGTTGTTTAGATAACTTTTAACACTGTTTAAAAGATCTATATCATTACCGATCAATAATATGTCATCCACATATAATATCAGAAATGCCACATTGCTCCCACTCACTTTCTTGTAAATACAACCTCTCCATAAGTTTGGACAAATCCAAACTCTTTGATCACCTCATCAAAGCGGAGATTCCAACTTCGGGATACTTGCTTCAGTCCATAAATGGACCGCTGAAGCTTGCATACCTTGTTAGCATCCTTAGGATCAACAAAACCCTTTGGTTGTATCATATACAACTCTTCTTCAATATTGCCATTGAGGAACGCGGTTTTGATAACCATCTTCCATACCTCATAATCGAAATATGCAGCAATTGCTAACATAATCCTAACTGACTTTAGCATCGCTACAGGAGAGAATGTCTCATCGTAGTCAACTCCTTGAATTTTTCGAAACCCCTTTGCGACAATTCGAGCTTTATAGACGGTCACATTACCATCATCATCAGTTTTCCTTTTGAAAATCCATTTATTCTCCATGGCCTTTCGGTCATGAGGTAAGTCCACCAAGTTCCAAACTTAGTTTTTGTACATGGATTCCATCTCGGATTTCATGGCTTCTAACCATATGTTGGAATCCAGGCTCATCATCGCTTCTTCATACGTCGTAGGGTCATCAATTTCATCAACCATGATATTCATAACAGGATTTCCGTACAGCTCGGGAGCTACACGCGTCCTGCTAGACCTGCGAGGTTAGGTACTACTCTCTTTTGGAGTTTCATGATCATTATCATTAGTTTCGTCTTCAATTGGTGAAGCCAACTCCGGAACGACTTTCGGCACTGCGCTACTCGCCATATTATGAAGAGAAGGTTCCACAACCTCTTCGAGTTCTACCTTTCGACTACTCACACCTTTCACGAGAAACTCTTTCTCTAGAAAGGATCCATTCTTGGCAACAAAAACCTTGCCCTCGGATCTGTGATAGAAGGAATACCCAATAGTTTCCTTAGGGTATCCTATGAAGACGCATTTTTCTGTTTTGGGTTCGAGTTTATCCGGTTGAAGTTTCTTCACATAAACATCGCATCCCCAAACTTTAATAAATGACAGCTTAGGTTTTGTTTCCAAATCATAATACACACAGTGTCTTTTCAATGGATTTAGATGGTGCCCGATTTAAAGTGAATGCAGCGGTTTCTAGTGCATAACCCCAAAAGACAATGGCAAGTCCGTCAGAGACATCATATATCGAACCATATCCAATAAAGTACGATTACGACGATCTGACACACCGTTTCGCTGTGGTGTTCCGGCAGGTGTGATTTGTGAAACAATTCCACAATCTTTCATATGAGTGCTAAACTCGTAACTTAGATACTCACCTACACGGTCAGACCATAGAAATTTTATCTTTCTATTACGATGGTTTTCCACTTCACTCTGAAATTCCTTGAACTTTTCAAAGGTTCCAGACTTGTGTTTCATCAAGTAGATATAACCGTATCTACTCAAATCATCTGTGAAAGTAACAAAATAACGATATCCACCTCGCGCCGACGCACTCATTGGACCACATACATCAGAATGTATAATCTCCAATAAATCTATCGCCTGTTCCATTGAACCGGAAAACAGCGTTCTAGTCATCTTGCCCATAAGGCATGGCTCACATGTATCAAATGATTCAAAATCAAGTGATTCCAAACTTCCATCCGAATGGAGCTTCTTCATGCGTTTAACGCCAATATGACCTAGACGGCAGTGCCACATATATGCAGATATATCATCATTAAGTTTAATCCTTTTAGCATCAACTTTATGAATATGTGTAACACTATTATCGAGATCCAACAGAAATAAACCATTCATCATCTATGCATGACCATAAAAGATTTCATTCATATAAATAGAACAACCATTATTCTCGGATTTAAATGAGTAACCACTTCGCATCAAACATGATCCAGATACAATGTTCATGCTCAGTGCTGGCACCAGATAACAATTATTCAAGTTTATTACTAATCCCGACGGTAAGTGGAGAGGTAGCGTTCCGATGGCGATCACATCAACACTTGATCCATTGCCGACATGCATCTTGACCTCACCCCTTGCTAGCGGTCGCTTGTTCTGCAGCCCCTGATTCAAGTTACAAATATTAGCAACTGAACCGATATCAAATACCCAGGTGCTACTATGAGTACTAGTCAAGTACACATCAATAACATGTATATCATATATACCTTTATTTGCCTTGCCGGCCTTCTTGTCTGCCAAATACTTCGGGCAGTTGCGCTTCCAGTGGCCAGTCCCCTTACAATAATAGCACTCAGTATCAGACTTAGGGCCAACTCGGGGTTTCTTTTCAGGCACGTCAACTGTCTTGCCGCCCTTAATTCCCTTCCGTTTTCCCTTCTTGTCTTTCTTGAAACCAGTGTTCTTATTGATCATCAACACTTGATGTTCCTTCTTGATCTCCACTTCTGCAGTTTTAAGCATTGACAGAAGCTCGGGAGAGACTTCTTCATGCCTTGCATATTATAGTTCATCATGAAGCTCTTATATCTAGGTGGCAGAGACTGCAGAACATGATGGATTCCTAAGTCAATGGGAATCGTTTTTCCCAAGGACACAAGCTTATCGGCGTAACCCGACATATTGAGTACATGCTCACTTACGGAGCTGTTCTCTTCCATCATGCAGCTAAAGAACTTTTCTGAAGCATTGTAGCTCTCTACAACATCATGTGTGTCGAAAATCAATTTCAACTCACCCACTGTATCAAATGCATTGCCGTTTTCGAAACACTTTCGAAGTTCTGGCTCTATCCCATACAATATGCCACAATGAACTAAGTTGTGGTCCTCCTGACGAGTCTGATAGACATTCTTCTCCTTGTCAGGGGCATCATCGAATGGTGGGGGGCCTAGCGGTGCTTCTAGCACATATTGCTTTTGTGCAGCAGAGAGGAGAATCCTCAAATTCATGGCCCATTCGGTAAAGTTGCTACCGTTCGTTGCAAGTTTCTCTTTCTCCATGAACACATTGAAATTAAAAGCAGGTGGTGCCATCTACAACAAAATTTGTAAAGTTTAGACTAAGTTTATGATAGATTGAGTTCAACTAATCCAAATTAAGAATGAACTCCCACTCAAAAACGACATCCCTCATGCCTTTTTGGTGATTACATGAACCAAATCCACTACACCAAGTCTGATCATCATGTGAGTCGGTGTAGCTTCAAAGGCGAGCATCAAATGGGAATCATATCTACAATATGACTCATGCTTAATCTTTTGGTCCGTGTTCCGAGGCCATGTATGTACATGCTAGGCTCGCCAAGTAAGAACCTTAGTATTCGCGTGTGTAACTGTCTTACACCCGAAATATGATCGTGGATCCAAGAACACCTGATCATCACGTGATGTCTTGGAGCGGAGAAACATAATCCGTGCATACTTAAGGAAGAACACATTCTTATCTTGATATCTAAATGAGGGATAATCTTATTATGCTAATAAAACGTCAAACAAGTAATATAAGATGCAATCAAACATCACATGTTTGTAAGTGGAATGATATGGTTCTTGCACTCGATATCCATCATGTGCATCGTGGTATGATCACTATCATACCTCTATGTGTAAGGCCAAGGTCTATGGAACTTACACATTATGTGAGTTGTAAGAGTATCAACTCATACATCTACTTACAACATCACCATATCATGACACTGGCCCAACAACAATCTAAACTAGACGCCTCTAATTTATCCATTGCAAGTTTTATGTGGCTTAGGGCTTTCGAAGATAGAACCGTTCATACCTACGAACATGAACCACAACGAGGATAACCAAATTGTTGACAACTCGTTGCAAAATAGATATTGACTATAGTAGGAGAGATAGACACCCGCTAGCCACTTATGCAAAACTAGTTGCATGTCAAGCGTGGAAATGTAAAGTTTGTCTGGGCCGCTTCATCCCACTATGCCATCAATATCCAAAGTAAAACTAAGAAGAAATAACATGATCATCATCTCCCACATACTCAAATGTGTATTACCCGTGCAAAGCATCTACGCATAGATCCGGCTCTGATACCACTGTAGGGTTCGCAGCATAGAAAACAAATTTTTTCCTACGATGGGAACAATTATGTACCAAGATCTATCTACTAGATACAATCAACGGGCGGATGTATATCCGTAGAGAACATACCCTTGAAGACCGACAAAGCTTAACAAGTTCAAACTCGTGGTTGATGTAGACGATCTCGTGCCGATCTCAAGATCGAGAGGAAGTCCTTAGCACCGCAAATCAGCGGCGCATCCGTGCTCGCACACACGTCCAAGGCACCGAGCAACCTCCGCCTCCTCGCTCCAGCGATGCAGTGGAAGCACAACTCTTTCTTGCCGAATAGCCACCGGTTACATGTATCTCGCTAGTCCGAGACCATGGGGGATAAATACTAGAGGGGGGAGAGATCCTTCACGAGGAGGTGTGAGTGAGAGAGAGGGAGGGGGCTCCTTTTATAGGAGGAGGGGGGCACCCAAGGGGATGGCTGCCCCCTCCCCTCCTTCATTCATGTGGGTGGACACTCCACTCACACAAATGTCTTTCAATTCCCTCCACTCAAAAACCCACTCAAATTCCCATTAAATTACCACCAAATTTATTGCAAACTCTCATTAAATAAAACTCCTTTTATTTATTCAGAATTTTTTCAATTACTTTAATGACAAACATTCACATATAACCCCTTGCTAGTATTTCATTTCACATGCAAAAACACTTTCTGCAATTTCACCCGAAAACCTATTTCGATATCTAGTGAAATAAATTCTTGCGCTTGTTATTCTTTCCGGCATGAAACTTTTGCTCTAGATGGATGTCGGTGTCTCTTAAGTGTGTCGCTCTACGGTTCGCGAATAATGCGGACATGATCGAGACCCCTCTCAGATCAATAATCAGAAGCGGGACCTAGAGGTCCATATTGACTCCCACACATTCAGCGATGACTTTCTCGTGATCGCGAGAACCTTTTACGCTAGTATCTTAATCCCTATGTTTCGCGATATATTACATGTCCGAGATTTGATCATCGGTATCTCCATACATAGTTTAATCTCGTTACTGACATGTACTCTTTTCTTGTTCCCGTGATATAACATTCTAGTGGTTAAATCACTTGCTTGCAAGCTAACCAATGTGATATCACCGAGAGGGCCCAGAGCATATCTATCCGTTATCGGGATGAACAAATTCCACTCTTGATCTATGGGCCTCAACATAACAATTTAGTTATACCGAACCCATCTTTATAATCACCCTGTTACAGTGTGACGTTTGATGTTATCAAGATACTCTTCCGGTGTTAGTGATTGATATGATATCATGGTCTAAGGATTAGGATCACTTCGTATGATGTTATAGCAATATAAACTCAATGACTTTGATTGTAATGCTATACTTCGGATGAATGTTCATCACACCATTACACTAATGTTGTGACCTCATTATTAACAACATCCAATGTCCATGATGAGGAAACCTTGATCATCTTGTTAATCAACGAGCTAGTTTATGAGAGAGGCATAACTAGGAACTTTCTATTTGTTTATTAAACACACAGGTATTAATGTTTCCGTATTAATACAATTATAGCATGCAAAATAAACATCTATCATATAATTGGAATATACACAATAAACACTTTATTATTTCCTCTCAGGGCATATTCCCTTCAATGACACCATGTAAGTTATGGTTTGGGGTAAAAGCCAAGTTGTCCTTTCTTAAATTTTGGTATGCTAAGCATAAGTAAGATGTTTACAACCAAAGTCGGATGAGCATTTCTTTGTAGGTTATTTCAAATAACCATTGGTTATTCCTCCATAACACCGAGGACAAAAGGGTTTGTCGCTTGAAACGTGAAGTTTCTTGAAAAAGGATTTTTTTGTAAATGTTAAGTGGGAGGACAATAGAACTTTGATAAGGTTAACAAACCTTAGCCATATGTGCTGAGTTGCGCAGCGCCGGAAAACGTTCCGGAGGCAGCCACAATGCTCATGGCTCACATGCCTCAAAGGTTGCGGTCACGGAGGTCTAAGTTCCTATTGATCGAAGTATGTCGGATAAACAATCAAATGCTGAGATTTGAGAGTAAATCATTGTTGTTTGACAATTATGAACCGACTACATGCAAAGAAGCGATGATGGGACCTGATTCCATCAAATGGCTTGAAGCCATAAAATCTGTGATAGTTCCATACACGAGAAATCAAGTTTTGAACTTGGAAGACCCTCCAAAAAGGTGTAAAAACCTATCGGTCGTATTTGGATCTATAAAGAAACAGACATAGATTTTTCACATCTATGAAATAGTCGACATGTCGTAAATTATTTTACGACAATGTCCAATGAGTTGACTATGACAAGATTTGATCTTTCATAGCGATATTTAGTCTGGACGGATTAAAAGTAGCAACCACTACATATAATTTGGTATATGGTAGATGAATAAACAAAAAAAAGTTCTTCTAATAGAATGGTTACCTAGGACGTGTGCATGACACGTTCCAAAGGGTTTTGTTAAATTCAAAGAATGCTAAAAGGGCATGCAAACTTCAATGGTTGAAGTAAGCATCGCGGAGTTGGAATCTTCACCGTGATGAAACTGTTAAAGAAGTTTAATTTCATCAGGAGACGATGAAGATGCTTGCATTTGCAAGAAATTAAGTGGGAGCGCTAAGACATATTTATAATACATTATATGGAGGACATATTGTTGATTGGAAATGATGTATCTTTTATTGAGAAAAGTTAAGAATTTCATTTCGATGAAAGACTTAAGCAAAACCTGAATATTTAGCATGAATGTCTACATGGATAGACTGTGATGCTAATATGGTTATGCTAAATGTACATATATGAGATATTGAAGAAGTTCAATATAGAAACGACGAGAAACGGTTCTTGTCGTATGGAAAAGAATTGAATCAAGATTCAAGTGTATAAACACTTCATAAGTGAAACAAGATTCAAATGCTTTGACACTTGATGAGTGAAATCACCAGAATGTTTTGATCAATCATACCATGATATGTACACATCCAGATATGTCCTATGCTCTAAGTGTTATGAGCATATACCAGAATGAACCACAAGATGATCATTGGACAATAGTAAGGATATTCTTATGATCTTTTGGAAGAACAAAGAATATATTGTTTTGTAGAAGTGACAAATAGATGGTTAGTTTATTGTAAAGTGTTACATTGATACTAGTTTTGTCACAAGATACAAATTAAGTTTATCTCAATTTAAACTATGGGCGGCACAATGAAATGGAAAGAAAGTTTTCATGATAGATTTGGATGAATTCCAAAGTTAAGACATTATGACGGATACTACAACAAAAGGCTAAGTATATGACTGCTACAGTAGCACCAAAGGAGGGCATTTGTGTCAAGTAGTTTTTATCAAACTAAGGTTTGGTTCGCAACGTGCTAACACTAAATATATATTGTACGATAATAGTATCGACATGATTTAACCCCAAGGAACTAAAGGTCTCACCCAAAGGCCAAATTTATACAATGCCATCTCATTGGAGAATGAGTGATGCGTCAAAACGCAAAGACATGCAAATACACACGGACCTGAAAGCGTCAGATCCATAGATTATGTTAACCACTTGCAATCGCGTATATGGAACACCATAAAGCCATAGGTGTTCAATACGCAAATTTTCAAACTAGATTATTGTCTCCAGTGCAAGTGGGAGACTGAAGGAAATATGCCCGAGAGGCAATAATAAAGTGGTTATTATCGTATTCCTTATTTATGATAAATATTTATTTTGCATGCTATAATTGTATTAATACAGAAACGTTAATACATGTGTGTTTAATAATCAAATAGAAAGTTCCTAGTTATGCCTCTCTTATAAACTAGCTCGTTGATTAACAAGATGATCAAGGTTTCCTGATCATGGACATTGGATGTTGTTAATAACGAGGTCACAACATTATTGGAATGGCGTGATGAACATTCATCCGAAGTATAGCATTACTATCAAGGTCATTGTGTTTATATTGCTATAACATCATACGAAGTAATCTTAGTCCTTAGACCATGAGATCATGTGAATCACTAACACCGGAAGAGTATCTTGATAACATCAAACATCACACCGTAACAGGGTGACTATAAAGATGGGTTCAGTGCTACGAAGGTGTTATGTTGAGGCTCATGGATCAAGAGTGAAATTTTTCCATCCCGATGACGGAGAGATATACTCTGGGCCCTCTCGGTGATATCACATTAGTTAGCATGCAAGCAAGTGATTTGATCACTAGAATGTTATATCATGGGAACCAGTAAAGAGTACATGTCGGTAACGAGATCAAACTAGGTATGGAGATACCGATGATCGAATCTCGGACATATAATATATCGTGAGACAAAGGGATTAAGATACTAGCGTAAATGGTTCTCACAATCACAAGAAAGTCATCGTTGAATGTGTGGGAGTCAGTATGGATCTCTAGGTCCCGCTTCTGATTATTGATCTGAGAGGGGTCTCGATCATGTCTGCATTATTCGCGAACCGTAGGGTGACACACTTAAGGGATACCGATACCATTTGGAGCAAATAATATGCCAGAGAAAGAATTACAAAGAACATGAATTATTTCACTAGACACCGGAACTGTTTCGATTGAAATTGCTGAAACTGGTTCTACATGTGAAATTGAATACTAGCAAGGGGTTTTATGTGAATGTTTGTTAATTAAAGTAATTAACAAAATTATGAATAAATAAATAAAATAGTTTTATTGAATGAGAGATTGCATTAAATTTGGTGGAAATTTAATGGGATTTGAGTGGGAATTTGAGTGGAGAAAATGGAGGGTCTTATTTATGTGAGTGGAGCTTCCACCACATGAATGAGGGAGAGGTGGGGGCACCCTCTATGGCCGGCAGCCATGCCCCCTATCCTATATAAGGAGCCCCTCCTGTCACTTCTCACTCACACCTCCTCACGAAGGATCTCTCTCCCCCCTTTAGAATTTCCCCATGGTCTCGGATCAGCGAGATACATGTTCCCGTTGGATTTTTCTGGAAGGATTTGTTGCTTCTGCTGCTTCGCTGGAGCGAGGGAACGTAGTTTGTCGGATTACCTGGACGTGGGTGCGATCACGGATGCACCACTGCTTTGCGGTGCTGGACCGGCTGGACCAGATGGACTTCATCACGATCTTGAGATCGGCAAGCGTTCAACTACATCATCCATGAGTACAACCTCGTTAACGCTATTCGGTCTTCGAGGATATGTATTATATGGATGTATATCCACCCGTTGCTTGTATCTAGTAGATAGATCTTGGTACTTAGTTCCCATCGTAGGAAATTTTTTGTTTTCTATACTGCGAACCTTTCAATAATGTGTTGTTTGGCCCAACAGTGTTCGGTTTTCCTTTGGGCGTTGTGCTATCTGGCCAAGCAGTGGT
Source organism: Avena sativa (assembly GCA_916181665.1). Classification (NCBI taxonomy): domain Eukaryota; kingdom Viridiplantae; phylum Streptophyta; class Magnoliopsida; order Poales; family Poaceae; genus Avena; species Avena sativa. Next base: position 14,747,754 of record OV702286.1, on the reverse strand, counting down.
CAGAGTGCTTTATTTATAAAGCGGGGCGCAAGCCTGTTTCGAGGAACGGTCCTGGCGCCTTCGATTCTGTTAGACTGGACATATCATAGAGTGCAAGACCCAATGGGCATCGCAAACGGACCATGCTCGTGAATCTGTCCGTCCATGTATCATGCTCATTTTGAAACAAAGATCAAATGTGATGTTGCTAGTGCAATTTGGAAACTTTTTTCCCCTCTCAAATGCAAAATTGGGGTCCGGATGTTCATTAGGGGAAGGGTATGGACAACAGACAGATTGGCCAACGAAAAGTGTTTTTTTTGCAATACCGCGAATGAAGACACTCAACTCCTGTTTACAGGTTGTGCCCTCATTAATATCATTTAGGGTTATGTCCTGAATTAGGTCGGCCTATATCCGCCTCACGTGGATAATTCTCTGCGATAATGGTAGAGAACTAGGGGGATTGCAGGGGTACAAGCACATACATACTGGACTCCCTTGTAATCATTACATGGTCAATTTGGCAGGAAAGAAACAATCGCGGCTTCGAGAAAGTAGTAGAATCGCTCCAGATCATCATCGAGCAAATTAAAGCTGAAACAAAACAATGGGCGTTAGCTAGCTCAGGTCGTTTCACGCTGCCGAATACCTAACATCCTTTCTTCCTCTTCTTCTTCTTCTTCTTCTTCTTCTTATTCTTCTTCCTTTTCTTCTTGGGATCGTCTCTGTTTTCCCTTTTAGGTTGTGAAGTCGTTGTTTTTTAGGTTGTTTCGGTTGTTTCCCTTCACATGTATACGCAGTAGAACCCCTTGATAAATCCTATAGTGTAACGACCAAAATATATATTCTAAATTAGTTTTTTCCTGTTGTTTTGTTCTTTGAATCACCATGACATCATTGCATATCGATCATCATGTTACCTTAATGATAGGGTAATCTCACTGAGCTTAATGGGGCCCAAGTATCTCCACCATAATGAGAGGAAGGAGGAATATCCACTCCAAAAGGTATGTTTTGAAACATTTTTGGGCGTCTAGAATTGATCCAGGCGAACCGGTGTAGGAATTAGACGCTTCTGGTTTGAACCGAATAGGACCCGATCTAAACTGGACCATAATAATGAGTGTCTAGATTGGTTACTGTCCCTGGTCTGGTCGACCGGAAGTTGCTGGTTTCAGAACGGTTGGCCCGACTTGGATATCGGCCACCCAGATTTTCTTTAAACATGATTTTTTAGAGCGACCATAAATGCCACTCCTTCTTCCCCAATGGGTAGGTTAATTAGCTCAAACGATATTATCTCTCTCACACTATCTCTCTGAACCATTAATGATAACCTAAAAGCTTGGAGATCTCCCATTCCCCAAACCTAACTTAAATCCCTTTGAGGAAAAACAAGAGGAGGTATCGATCTACGGTCCCACCAAACTAAAAGTGAACTCCTTGAGTTCATCGATTTTGCTTGCTACTCTATGGTTGTTGAGAAACCCTAGGCGGTTAGGGTCGCCCAAAAGCATCCGGGTTGTGGAATCGCTCCATGATTTTTTTGTGAGGGTTTGGAGGTCATCATAAGGCCTACTACTAGTGATTAAGCTCTTATTGGGTGGGAGGAGGCTCAAGGAGAAGAAGGGTGGAGCATTTGAGAGTAATTATGGTAAACCACACCTCTCCAACAATGATGTAACTGTAGGGGTTCGTAGAATGGAAAACAAAAAAATTCTACCGCATGCAAACAAACAAGCCAAGATCTATCTAGTAGATTGTAGCAACGAGTCGATAGAGGAACTCACCCTCGATGATTCCAAAGCGGTTAACGAGAGCAGATTCTCGTGGGTGATGTAGTCGTACTCTTGCTGATCTCAAGATCGCGTAGACGATCCTTCCGGCGCTGCGTTCCGGCAGCGCTTCCGCAGTCGGTCACACGTTCGGTACTCGATGAAGACCTTCCTCTCCCTTTTTCCAGCAGGCAGCGGAGGTTGTAGTACTCTCCTCGCGATTCTGGCAGCACGACGGCGTGGTACCGGAAGTAGAGGGGAGATCTCGCAGGGCTTCGCCTTAAGCCGGAGCGAGTATGGTGGAGCAAGAGAGGTGCCTTGGCGATCTAGGGTTTATAAGCACCAAGGAGGGAAGCTTGGCCGACGGCTAGGGCTTGGGGAAGCCCCAACTCGGCGAGTTGGAGGAACCCTAGGTGGCGGCGGCGACATGGAGGAGGTCGGCGGCTAGGGCTAGGGTTTTGGGTGTGAGGGGTAGGGGGCGCCCTACCCCTCCTTATATAGGTGGAGGGTGGCCGGTTGGGAGGAGGGAGTCCTCCCCCAACTCGGCCTCCTTGTCCGGCGGGTGGAGGGAGGGGAACTCCTCCCCAAGTAGGTTTCCTACTCTCCCTCCACCAAGCAAACTTGCCGTTTGACTTTTTCAAATTGGCGTTTGACTTTCAAACTAGGATTTGATTTCTCCCTTTATTTTGCCTAGCCAAGTGACCTAGTACATGATGCAACCATTCCATATTGTCATGACACATTCATGTACCCTTCCCCTCCGGAGTGCCGGACCTTCCGGACCCTTCTAGAACATTCCTGGTGAAAACACCGGAATCATTCCCCAACTCCGAAACAGGACTTTCCTTATATGAATCTTATTCTCCGGACCATTCCGAATCTACTCGTGATATCCCGGATCCCATCCGAGACTCCCAACAACATTCAGTCCCTTACTCATCATTCCATAACTACTCAACAATATCGAATCCTTAATTGTGTCTCCCTACGGTTCGTGAATTATGCGGACATGACCGAGACACTTCTCCGATCAATAACCAATAGAGGAATCTAGAAATTCATATGGATCCCACATATTTCTACGATTACTTTGCGATCGAATGAACCACTTACATACGATACCAATTTCCCTTTGTCTCACGATAGTTTACTTATCCGAGGTTTTGATTGTCGGTATCTCTGCATACCTAGTTCAACCTCGTTACCGATAAGTACTCTTTTCTCGTTCCCGTGGTATGTGATCCCTTGTGAGCCAGTCACATGCTTGCAAGCCAATTGGATGACATTCCACCGAGAGGGCCCAGAGTATATCTATTTGTCATATGGATGGACAAATCCCACTCTTGATCCATGTGCCTCAACCCATACTTTTCGAACACTCAATGCCACCTTTATAGCCACCCAGTTATGGTGTGGTGTTTGATGTTATCAAAGCATCCTTCCGGTGATGGTGATTAGCATGATCTCATGGTCGAAGGAATTAGGTTACTATGTATTAGAAAGGTTATAACAATTGAACTATTAAAATGACTTGATCTTTATGCTACGCTTATCTATAGGAGTATGTCCATCATACCATTCTCCTAATTATATGATCCTGTTGTTAACAACATCTCAATGTTCATGATAGGGAAATCACAATCATCTATTAACCAACAAGCTAGTGTTATGAAGAGGCTTTACTAGGGACTCTAATTTAGTTTACAAATCACACAAGTATTAATGTTTCCTTTTAATACTGTTATAGCATGAATGCAAACATTTATCATAAACACAAAGATATAATAATAACTATATTTATTATTGCCTCTAGGGCATATCTCCAACAGTCTCCCACTTGCACTAGAGTCAACTAATCTAGATTAGATGGTAATATACCGAACACCCATGGCAGTTTGGTGTTGGTCATGTTTTGCCCTCGGGAGTCAACGGATCCGCCACATTCAGATCTGTGTGTACTTTCCAAATCTTTATGTCACCATCTTGGACATGTTCTCGAATAGCGTGAAAGGGTAGCTTGATGTGCTTCAGCTTCTTGTGTGACCTTGGTTCTTTTGTATTGGCTATGGCGCCCATGTTATCACAGTAGATAGATATTAGGTCCAGCGCACTTGGAACCACACCGAGCTTTGTAATGAACTCCTTCATCCATATCGCTTCTTGTGAAGCCTCCGAAGCAGCTATGTATTCCGATTCAGTTGAAGATCTCGCCACAACGCTTTGCTTTGCACTCCTCCAGCTAACTGCTGCACCATTCAAAGTAAATACGTATCCAGATTGAGATTTAGAATCATCCGGATCGGTGTTCTAACTAGCATCAGTGTAACCATTAACAACGAGTTGTTCATCACCTCCATAAGAAAGAACCATATCCTTAGTTCTTCTCAAGTACTTAAGGATGTTCTTGACCGCTGTCCAATGATCCACTCCTGGATCACTTTGATATCTGCTAGTCAAACTAACAGCATATGCAATGTCAGGTCTAGTACATAGCATGGCATACATTAGAGATCCTATGGCTGAGGCATAGGGAGTCTTACTCATCCTTTCTCTATCTTCTGCCGTTGCTAGACTTTGAGTTTTATTCAAGGTCGTATTGGGCAACATGGGTAAGAACCCTTTCTTGCTATCTTCCATTCCAAACCTCTTTAGAACTTTGTCCAAATATGTACTTTGTGACAATAATATTAGGCGTCTCAATCTATCTCTATAAATCTTTATGCCTAATATGTAAGCTGCTTCGCCAAGATCTTTCATTGAAAAACTATTATTCAAATATTCTTTGACACTATTAAGAAGGTCTACATCATTCCCAATCAATAATATGTCATCTACATATAGTATTAAGAATGCTACAGAGCTCCCACTCACTTTCTTGTAAATACAAGCTTCTCCATAAGTTTGTATAAAACCAAAGCTTTTGATTACCTTATCAAAACGTTGATTCCCACTTCGGGATGCTTGCTTCAATCCATATATGGACCGTTGAAGTTTGCATACCTTGTTAGCATCTTTAGGATCGACAAAACCTTTGGGTTGCATCATATACAACTCTTCATCAATGTCTCCATTGAGGAACGCTGTTTTGACATCCATCTGCCATATCTCATAATCATAATATGCAGCGATTGCTAACAAAATCCTCACAGACTTTAGCTTCGCTACCGGTGAGAAAGTCTCATCGTAGTCAACTCCTTGAATTTGTCGAAACCCTTTTGCGACAAGTCGAGCTTTATAGACAGTAACATTACCATCATCATTTGTTTTCTTCTTCAAAATCCATTTGTTCTCGACAGCCTTCCGGCCATCCGGTAAGTACACCAAAGTCCATACTTGGTTTTCGTACATGGATCCAATCTCGGATTTCATGGCATCTTGCCATTTATTGGAATCTGGGTCATCATCGCTTCCTCATATGTCGCAGGGTCATCGGTGTTGCCCACCAACATGACACTCATAACGGGATCATACCAATCAGGAGTGGTACGAGTTCTCGTTGACCTGCGAGGTTCTCTAGCAACTTCAACCGAAGTTTTATGATCATCATCATTAGCTTCCTCTCTTATTGGTGTAGGCGCCACATGAACTACTTCCGTTGCTGTGCTACTCGCAAGTTCGAGAGAAGGTTCAACAACCTCGTCGAGTTCTACTTTCCTTCCAGTCACTTCTTTCGAGAGAAATTCTTTCTCTAGAAAGGATCCATTCTTAGGATAGAAGGTATACCCAATAGTTTCCTTCGGGTATCCTATGAAGACGCATTTTTCCGCTTTGGGTTCAAGCTTGTCCGGCTGTAACTTCTTTACATAAGCTTCGCAACCCCAAACTTTAAGGAACGACAATTTAGGTTTCTTCCCAAACCATAATTCATACGGTGTCGTTTCCACGGATTTAGATAGTGCCCTATTTAAAGTGAATGCGGCTGTTTCTAATGCATAACCCCAAAACGATAGCGGTAAATCTGTAAGTGACATCATAGAACGAACCATATCTAAGAGAGTTCGATTACGACGTTCGGACACACCATTACGCTATGGTGTTCCCGGCGGTGTCAATTGTGAAAGTATTCCGCATTTCTTTAAATGCTCGCCAAACTCGTAACTTAGATATTCACCTCCACGATCAGAACGTAGAAATTTAATCTTCTTGTTACGTTGATTCTCTAGCTCACTTTGAAATTCCTTAAATTTCTCGAAAGTTTCGGACTTATGTTTCATGAAATAAATATACTCATATCTACTCAAGTCATCCGTGAAGGTAAGAACATAACGATAACCACTGCGCGATGCTACACTCATTAGTCCACACACATCAGTATGTATGATTTCCAATAAGTCTGTAGCTCGCTCCATCATCCTAGAAAATGGAGTCTTAGTCATTTTACCCATCAGACATGCTTTGCATCTTTCAAGTGATTCGAAATCAAGTGATTCAAGAAGTCCATCGGAATGGAGTTTCTTCATACGCTTCACTCCAATATTACCAAGACGACAGTGCCACATATAGGTCGAGTTATCGCTCAATTTCAAACGTTTAGCTTCAATGTTATTAATATGTGTATTTCCACAATCGAGATTCAATAAGAATAGACCATCTATCAAAGGTGCATGTGCATAAAACATATTACTCATATAAATCAAACAACCATTATTCTCGGACTTAAACAAGTAACCGTCTTGTAATAAACATGATCCAGATATAATGTTCATGCTCAACGCAGGCACCAAATAACAATTATTTAAGTATAAAACTAATCCCGATGGTAGATGAAGAGGTAGCATGCCGACCGCGATCACATCAACCTTTGATCCATTTCCAACGCGCATCGTCACCTTGTTCTTTGCTAGCTTCCGTTTATTCTACAACACCTATTCCGAGTTACAAATATGAGCAACCGAACCAGTATCAAATTCCCAGGCACTACTACGAGTACTAGTGATATACACGTCAATAACATGTATATCGAATATACCTTTCTTATTGATGTTGTCGTTCTTCAAATCCGCCAAGTACTTTGGGCAATTCCGCTTCTAGTGACCTTCTCCCTTGCAGTAAAAGCACTCAGTATCAGGCTTAGGCCCAGCCTTGGTCTTCTTCGTCGGTGCGGCAACTTTCTTACCACCCTTCTTGAAGTTTCCCTTTTGCTTAGACTTGCCTTTCTTGAATTTGGTGGTCTTATTGACCAACAACACTTGGTGCTCTTTCTTGATCTCCACTTCTGTAGATTTCAACATGGAGAAGAGTTCTGGCAACGTCTTGTTCATGTTTTGCATATTGTAGTTCATCACAAAGTTCTTGTAACTTGGTGGTAGTGATTGGAGAACACGGTAAATCCCCAAAGAATTAGGAATCACTATACCCAAACTTTGGAGTTTGTTTGCGTGCCCAGACATCTTAAGCACATGATCACTGACGGAGCTACCCTCTTCCATCTTGCAGTCAAAGAACTTTTCAGAAGCCTCATAACTCTCAACTGCCGCGTGAGCCTCAAATATCATTTTGAGTTCACGGACAATATCATGTGGGTCTTGGTTCTCAAACCTTTTCTGAAGCTCCGATTCCAAACCATACAAGATAGAACACTGAACTGTGGAGTACTGATTCTTCCGAGTGAGGTAAACATTCTTTACTTCATCGGTAGCAGTAGCTGCAGGCGGGTCACCCAGCGGTGCATCCAGCACATAGGTCAAATTACCAGGGAAGTTGCTTCCATTGTTTTTCAACTTTTCTTTCTCTAGGAACGCATTAAAATTGATGGTATGGGCCGCCATTGATCTACAACATATTTGCAATAGTTTAGACTAAGTTTATGACAAATTGAGTTCTAATTAATAGTTAAATTAATCTAGGTGAACTCCCACTCAAAACAATATCCCTCAAATTATTTTAGTGATCACACGAACCAAATACACCACATCAAAACCGATCATCACGAGAGTTGATGTAGCTTCAATGGCGAACAATCAACATGTTCATCATATCTACTATATGACTCATGCTTTACCTTTCGGTGATCCGTGTTCCGAGACCATGTCTGTACATGCTAGGCTCGTCAAGATCAAACCTTAGCTTCCACATGAGCAAATGTGGCTTGCTCACGTTGTATACACCCGCAGAATCTAACACACCCGATCATCACGTGGTGCTTCAAAACAACGAGCTTTAGCAACAGTGCTTACTAAGGACGAACACTTTAAAAATTGAAATTTGTGTGCTTAAGGGATCATCTTATAATGCTACCATCGTTAACTAAGCAATACAAGATGCATAAAGGATTAACATCACATGCAATTCATAATATGTGATATGATATGGCCTTTCTTCTTGTGCTTCCGATCTCCATCTTCAAGCACGAACATGATCTCCATCATCACCGGTATAGCGTCAAGGTCAATGGCGTCGTTTCATGGTTGTCATCCACCAGCTTCAACTATTACAACTACTTTGAATAGACACGCGGGTCTTAACGGAATTTAAAGACAACCATATGGCTCCTGCCGGTTGCCAACTTACAATAAGGGACATTGCATACATCATATATAATCACAATCATGACCATATCATATCACAACACACCCCTGCAAAACAAAGTTAGACGCCTCTAATTTTCTTTGCATATTTTATGTGGTTTGGGGCTTTCAATAAGTGTCGATCTAACTTACGAACAAAAACCACAATGTTGATGTTTGAACTATCAAGTGCCCGTTGTAAATTGGATGTATACTATAATGGGAGAGACAGACACCCGCAGAGCCACTTACGCAATACAAGTTGCATGTTGAGCGTGGAGCAAGTCTCATAAACGATGTCATGTAAGGTTAGCCCGGGCCGCTTCATCCCATCATACCGCAAGATGCAAAGTACAAAAAAGCAATTGATAATAAAAGCACCACCGCCCATAATGACCATTGTGTTCTACTCGTGCAACAGATCTACATATAGACACGGATCTGATACCGTTGTAGGGGTTCGTAGCATGGAAAATAAAAAAATTCTACCGCATGCAAACAAACAAGCCAAGATCTATCTACTAGATTGTAGCAACGAGTCGATAGAGGAACTCACCCTCGAAGATTCCAAAGCGGTTAACGAGAGCAGATTCTCGTGGGTGATGTAGTCGTACTCTTGCCGATCTCAAGATCGCGTAGACGATCCTTCTGGCGCTGCGTTCCGGCAGCGCTTCCGCAGTCGGTCACATGTTCGGTACTCGATGAAGACCTTCCTCTCCCTTGTTCCAGCAGGCAGCGGAGGTTGTAGTACTCTCCTCGCGATTCCGGCAGCACGACGGCGTGGTACCGGAAGTAGAGGGGAGATCTCGCAGGGCTTCGCCTTAAGCCGGAGCGAGTATGGTGGAGCAAGAGAGGTGCCTTGGCGATCTAGGGTTTATAAGCACCAAGGATGGAAGCTTGGCCGGCGGCTAGGGCTTGGGGAAGCCCCAACTCGGCGAGTTGGAGGAACCCTAGGTGGCGGCGGCGACTTGGAGGAGGCCGGCGGCTAGGGCTAGGGTTTTGGGTGTGAGGGGTAGGGGCGCCCTACCCCTCCTTATATAGGTGGAGGGTGGCCGGTTGGGAGGAGGGAGTCCTCCCCCAACTCGGCCTCCTTGGCCGGCGGGTGGAGGGAGGGGAACTCCTCCCCAAGTAGGTTTCCTACTCTCCCTCCACCAAGCAAACTTGCCGTTTGACTTTTTCAAATTGGCGTTTGACTTTCAAACTAGGATTTGATTTCTCCCTTTATTTTGCCTAGCCAAGTGACCTAGTACATGATGCAACCATTCCATATTGTCATGACACATTCATGTACCCTTCCCCTCCGGAGTGCCGGACCTTCCGGACCCTTCTAGAACATTCCTGGTGAAAACACCGGAATCATTCCCCAACTCCGAAACAGGACTTTCCTTATATGAATCTTATTCTCCGGACCATTCCGAATCTACTCGTGATATCCCGGATCCCATCCGAGACTCCCAACAACATTCAGTCCCTTACTCATCATTCCATAACTACTCAACAATATCGAATCCTTAATTGTGTCTCCCTACGGTTCGTGAATTATGCGGACATGACCGAGACACTTCTCCGATCAATAACCAATAGAGGAATCTAGAAATTCATATGGCTCCCACATATTTCTACGATTACTTTGCGATCGAATGAACCACTTACATACGATACCAATTTCCCTTTGTCTCACGATAGTTTACTTATCCGAGGTTTTGATTGTCGGTATCTCTGCATACCTAGTTCAACCTCGTTACCGATAAGTACTCTTTTCTCGTTCCCGTGGTATGTGATCCCTTGTGAGCCAGTCACATGCTTGCAAGCCAATTGGATGACATTCCACCGAGAGGGCCCAGAGTATATCTATCTGTCATATGGATGGACAAATCCCACTCTTGATCCATGTGCCTCAACCCATACTTTTCGAACACTCAATGCCACCTTTATAGCCACCCAGTTATGGTGTGGTGTTTGATGTTATCAAAGCATCCTTCCGGTGATGGTGATTAGCATGATCTCATGGTCGAAGGAATTAGGTTACTATGTATCAGAAAGGTTATAACAATTGAACTATTAAAATGACTTGATCTTTATGCTACGCTTATCTATAGGAGTATGTCCATCATACCATTCTCCTAATGATATGATCCTGTTGTTAACAACATCTCAATGTTCATGATAGGGAAATCACAATCATCTATTAACCAACAAGCTAGTGTTATGAAGAGGCTTTACTAGGGACTCTAATTTAGTTTACAAATCACACAAGTATTAACGTTTCCTTTTAATACTGTTATAGCATGAATGCAAACATTTATCATAAACACAAAGATATAATAATAACTATATTTACTATTGCCTCTAGGGCATATCTCCAACAGTAACCTCCTCGAATACCATGTTACATATTCCTCTCTGCGTGTCTCAGTTATTCTGTATGAGCTCTTTTCTAGTGTTAGTTAGATTGTGATAGACACCGAGCTTGAAGTTTACATGATCATCATATAGGCTGTTCCATCTAGATTGCAAATTAGGCCATTTAATTTATTTAAATTGACAAAGAAATTAAATAAATTTTGTAGACCCTATTCACCCCTATCTAAGTTAGCATCTTTATCCTTTCAATTATTATCAGAGCCAATGACTCTTTCGAAAGGGCTTTGCCACCTTTAGAGTTAGATGGTTGATTCAGATGAAGAGGGCGCTAGCAAAAGATTCACGGCCAACGAGGTCAAGGAATTCCTAGCCAAAGAAAAAGGACAAACGTTTAGCTAATCTTATAAAAGAACACTTTAATGATCTTTGAGCTAAGAGGTTGCCTCTTGGTGAACCTTTGGCTTTTATAAATAGCCTCTATAATACCGTGGGGGAAAAGAGAAAGCAACACACAAAATAGGTAGGGAGGTGTTTAAAAAGCGTGATGCAAAGAACTAAACGGCCTCTGGAGGAGAGAAGAGAGTGCCACATGGAAAGTGTTTTTGTGGCTGAAATAAGAAGGGTGTTGATAGAGTCAGGAAGTTTGAGAGAGGACATGGAAGGCATGAGAAAATTACACATAACATTAAGGTTTGGTGTCATTGTTGCACAAAACACAGAAACAAAACACTAGTTGCGGCAAACCCTAGGTTTTGGTTTAAGCTTGCCCAAATAGGTGAATTAGGGCCTTAAAACATGTCGGTCATGTATTTCTGTACCGTATATGAGTATAACCATATGTAGATTGTATCTAAAGTATATTGCCCGGTCCACCCGTTCAAGAGTATATCTAGAGTATATCAAAGTGAGATTTTAATTCATATGGTCATATGTCGATGCAGCCTACGATATACACAATAGTATATTGATTATCCAATATTTTGATGTGCATAGTCTATAGTTTCTACCGCTATGCTCCTATTTTTTTAATTTGCCACATAATTATGGTATACCATACAAAAATACATGACCCACATGTAAATTACGGTTTAAGGCACTATATCCACTATTTAGGCCGGTTGCAACAGAGTAGACCAAATCCTGGAGTTTGGTGCAACCCGGTGTTTTGTTTCTATGTTAATTTTGTGCAACAATGATATCAAACATTGGTGTTATGTGCAGTTTTATCTGGAAGACGGGGGTATGGTCGAGGGATGCTAGAAATAATGCAGACAAAGATGGTATAGCCATCTCGAGGCATCCTCTGAGCAAGTATGCATGTGAATGAAGCAGGACTTATGAAAATCGACGACATACGCACCTGTGTGGTCGTGTGCATCACTGTATGTGTATGTGTGTATATCACACAAGACAATACAACATATATACATCACGATCATGTTACGAAAACAGTGAAGGAAGAAATAAGACTGAGCTGCTACGCATGTGCCACCACACATGCGGATTAACGGTACGCCAAAAGTGATGGGCAGCTTCAACAAGAAAGCAACGATCGGCCTGGATCAAGCTATCCACGAGCCTGTGCTGCTCCGGATTGCCGCGATGCCACTCCATCACGAGCAGACAGACGATGCAGATGATCCCGCCGGCGACGAATAGCACCGCGAACCCCACGACGGCCGCCGCGACGTCCAGCGCCGTCGTCGTCGTCGAGCCCTGGCGGGATTGGGAGAACTCGTCCGTGTACTGGAAGACGAAGAGGAGCGCGAGGGCGACGCAGCACAGGACGCACGTGCACGCCCACCGGCTGCACTCGGCGGGCTCCGCCTGCGCCGCGGTCGCGGCCGCGCCGCCATCGACGTGGGGATTCTCGACGTCGGCCATATGCGTGATCGATCTGCGTCTCGTTATTAGTCATACGGCCGGGCTCGGGCTGTCTGCCCGCCTTTAAATACCGTCGATCGATCGGTCGAGGCAAGGCCGCGCGTGCTCCATCTGGACTGAGACACGGATTCGGTATGCGATCTGATTCGCGTCTGGAAGCCTGGTCGTCCGGCTCCTATTGGACGCTCGGCGCGACGCCTACGATTTGGACGGAAGCGGCCGCGCTTCTCACTGTCGTGTGGCAGGAGCTCCGGCTTGCGAGCTCGTCCGCCACTGCCGTCGGAGGACGCCGGCGCCGCTCAAAGCAGGGACGCAGTCGTGGCTCCCTTGGGCGCATCCGCATGACCTCAATGGCAAGGGCGGAGCTGCCGTTCGACCCTGCCGCGGAAGATGCGGAGGAGCTCTTGCTCAACGAAATCATCGCGACCCCACTGGAACCCGCTCCCGTCGAAGATTTAGCCCTCCTCCTCCCCTCCGGTTCGCATTTTTCTAGCTCGCGCACGGTCTGGCGGCTGTGCTCTCTTTCTCGAAATATGCTTTCGCAATGCAATATTTATATAGCAACCACACGATATAATCATGATAGTTCTGAAATGAAAGAAAATATTAGGATAGCAGCAAACACACATCTAAAAGAAACAAAGAAACAAAATGAAGATATAGACAGATGACCCGCAACCGCAACCGTTGCGCCCTTTGAAGAAGTCCCACCACGCTCCTTGCAATGACTCGTCAAGCACCAAGCAACACCCTCAAGAGGAAAATCAATCACTACTACCTGGACCAGAGACCGGTCCTAGGATTTCCCCTGGCACACAGAAGGAAATGGGGGAAGAGTAGCCCCGACATCCTCCATAGAGGAAGAATGCCACCCGAGGGCGGCACCGCGTCAGTGTCGGACGTGCCAACAAGGATTTATCCCGAAACCCTCCCTACAACCCCCCGGGCAAACCATTGCGTAGGAGCCGCGCGAGGTTGAGGCCTCGCCACCACCAAATTTACCGTCCACGAACATGCCACCACGATCACGAAGCCACCCTCATCGCCTCACTGAGAGAAACGTCGTGAGGTCTAAATCATAGAGGTTATAAGTGGATCAAATTGGGGAAAACAGAACTGCAACCTGCGGGAGGGAACTACCTCCACTGCCAAAGGCGGTAGTCGACCGGACGCGGCTGCTAGCACACTAGTCCAAGTTAAGTTCGGCCGGGTCCAACGGACCCGCAAAGTACCCGCAGGGAAACACCAATCTCAAGAGGGTCTGGCCATGCCCGTAAAGTCCGCAACCACACTACAACCGGCCGGTCACCATCGCCGGTGCACCCAGTTCTAGCCAACCGCCTATAGATACGGGGGCTAGATGGCAGGCTAGCCCGCCCTCGACCCATATGGGTCCCTAAGGGACCGTGTCTAGGCTAGTTGGGCCCGACCAAACTTTTGTTTTAAGAAGATATAAGTGATTGAAGTTGACTCTAGTATTGAATTTTGGCTAAGGTCAATACTAGCAATTGAATTCAAATTTCAAAGTAATCTTGTATTTCCAAACTTTAGGAACTCAACAAACATTTAAATTTGAGTCAAAGACTCAAACACACTTACACTCCACTATAAACGTTCTAGTTAAAAATAGAATCAAATTTGAATTCAAAATTGAGGTTTGACTTATTCAAACTTGAATTGAAATACAAAGCCACATAAGAAAATAAATAAAAATCATAAAAATATAAGAAAAATGTGACAATGCTCATAAATTTATCTTCATTCATAATAAAATGGATACAAGGTTTATTACATGAGGACTTCATAAGGAAAAATTAGAAATAGGATCTCATCCTATTACAAACTACAAAGGAAAAGAAGAACATAAAACCTAAACTAAACCTATATAGATACTTCCTATCTTGATCTTGCTATTCTAAATCTTCTAGCCTACAAGACAAACATCAAAGAGAAAACCATTAGGGTCATGGTTAAAATGTTGGTTTTACCTTAAGCAAAACGTTTTTGATGTAGAATCCAAAATATAAGCCCATGAACTGTCCTGAACCTCACAAGTTTGAGGTTTAAAGAAAATCCAATAGTTACTACGTGACATCAAGAGAACAATGTATAATAAGGAACATAAAGAACAATTGACAGTACGCCGCCAGAACCAGGAAGTAAAGAAATCATAATAGAGAATAATGATAGTAGCAACATCAGCAAACCATGCTAAGAACCAGTAGACGCTAGACTAGGAAGTGAAGATGTAGAACAAATAACAATAGAAACAAATCACCAGAACTCACAAGTTCATAAAGCACTACCTCAAACTTTCGACTCTTTAACAAGAAGCAAAGTCAATCCATGTGAACACTTGCAGTTCACAAAATCTAATATTTGAAGCATACGTAGGTAATTATCTAAGCAACCAAAATGATCTTCACTGCTAACCAAAAAATCACAAGTTTGAAAGAAATGTTTGTCCAAATTCACATAGAACAAATGACCAAAATACCCCTTAACCGACATGCCTTTTTAGGCATATGACCTAAGCTGGTTAGTGCACTAAATATCCACATAGGAAAACACATAGAGGCAGTATAAGAAGGTTAGTCATCTTGCATGCAAACCCTAGGTGTCAACACCACCAAGAACCCTAGAACACTATAAATAGGACCCTAGACCCCAGAATCAGAGCCAAGGCTCGTAAAAACACTCAGACCAGAGGTTGAGTGAAGAGGAAATAAACACATTCCAAACATCTTTGTGTGACAGAGAGGAGAGTCAATAATAGGAGCAAGGAATAGGAAGAACCGCAATAGATCTTTCTCAAGCGCACTTTTGAATTTCAAAGGTTTATGACTAAAACTTTATAATAGGATTATAAGAGTGTTTAGGTAGAACCTAGTGTTATTAGTGGACTAGATATGTGCATCTTCATAAATGATTGCACTGGCACAACCAACATCACTGTAACACCCCTCGTGTTTAAAATCCCTAATAATTTCACATATTATTGTCAAACCGAAATATTTTAGGTCAACTTGGGTGGGGCGACTCCGGAGGTCCCAACCCTAGATAAAACAGCAACGACTAATCCCTTCCCACCTGCCTCGACAACTGCTAGGGCCTGCAGTGGGGTCTGCGCCCAACCTTCAAAGCCAACGGGTACTTTGAACTCTATTGACGAGCCTAGAATATTCGTGTTTAGATTCAAAATTGGTTGTCAAATTTTTATTTGGACCCTGTTTGGTGGCCTCAGCTGGAAGGCCCGTGGGTCGTGGCCTAGACACAAAAACTCTTGTCCCCCCGTCCCTTGGTCCACCAATCTAATGTTGTTGCCATGGCCGTTGATAGACATGGCTGGAGATACTCTTAGACTATCTACTAACTATGAGAAATATGATTCAAAACTCTCTTCAATCCGGTACTCTCTCCATTAGGGATTCTAAGGCCTAAGAGCTTTTTAAAAATGTTAGGAATTACAAGTCCTTTCTCATTTATTACTATCTCTCATCCAATGCATGGTTTTCACTTTCTTTCTCTTCTCTCATGCATGTATAACTATTGATGCATGTAGTAATCAAGAGGGTGAGTTATTGATTTTCTTAACCCTATCAAAGTGGTCATAGGGCTTATAATCCTAAGGAGGAAGTACAACACATATTAGAGCATCGATGCATGCGATCTGACAAGAAAAATGAACCAACTTGTTGGTTACACTCATGCCAATAAACAATAAATTTCCTACATCACTACACCACAGCACTAGATTGGCGACAGACGTCGGTCGGCAATGTTGGTTAGTGCCGACAGAATGTCAGTCGGAAAGTTGCCGTCGAACAGTTGGTCAGAGATACCGTCAGTTAGCGATGGATTATCGGTCGGCAATACAGAAAACTTCGCCGTTGGATAATCGGTCGGCAAAGAATGCATCGCCATCCGTGCGTCGGTCGGTAAAACTTTCCCGACTGACTACTAGTCCCCAAGTAGGCCGAGGCGCGTGCGCCCTGTTGTCCCGCTTCATTTTGGCCCAGCGCGCGCTATCCCGCCTCATTTTGGCGCTGTCCCGCCTCATTTTGGCCCAGCGCGCGCTGTCCCGCTCCATTTTGGCCCAGACACGAAACGTTCTTGCCTTTCCCCCTCACCAACCCTAAATTCCTAAATCCCCAAATCGAACAGAACACGCTCTACTCTCCTCCGCCTCTACGTGCGTGCGCTGCCGCTCTGGAGCTCCGGCCCTCTCCTCTGCCTCTCCCGCCTGCGCCGCCGCTCTGAGCTCCGCCCCTCTCCTCCGCCTTTCCACGCCTGCGCCGCCGCTCCGAGCTGCGGCCGGTCGCTCGACCTTGCGTGCCGTCCTCGACGTGCTGCCGGCCATCACGCGCTGAAGCTCACCTCCCCGCCCGAAGCTCTCTCTCTCCGGCGGTTGTCGTCGCTGTGCCCAAGCCGGACAGGTCACCTCCCTCTCTCCTCCTTCCTCCATTTCTGTTCTGCTGCTGTCGCTTGAGTGGTTGCTCGGTTATCCTCCTTATTTTCACTTTTAGTGCTATCACTTCTTACAGCACAAAGGCTTCGTGGCGTTTCTTTTGTAGTACATGATGGTATTGCTCATAATGCATGTTGCACGCGAATGGGTTGTCGAGTTAATCAGTTCTTAACTATACGTAGCCTCTGTCTGGTAGCATTAGCTCGTTTGCGCATGCGTGCATCCAAATTTTATGTTTTTAGCAACAATCCAGATCGATTAATGTATTTCCCAGCTAGGCGGGGAAAACATGTATATATATCACTCCAGCATAAATCCTAATAAATTTCCCCTGATATTGTTCTGACAAGATTTTGTACTGATCACTTAATAATAAAGCGTGCAATTAACATGGATAAAGGTTGGATGAATGCGCCTAGGTATAGCACTCATTGCTAAATTTCTTAGACTTTAGTACTTGCATAGTTAAATGAGATGTAAGTCGCTATTTACATATGTGTGAATGTAGGCATACCGACGAGTACATACAAGGGCTAGCTAGATTCTTGGGTTATGCATTTGCTAAATCCTCCATGGAGAACAGAATATTATGTCCTTGCAAAAACTGTGTGAATTCTTACTGGAGAGAAGAAAGAATAGTTCGTGAGCACCTGGTCTGTGAGGGTTTTGCCGAAGGATATAGCCAGTGGATCTTCCATGGAGAGTGTGGCACTTCTTCTCAGGATCCACCAAATTTTTATGATGTCCAAGAGAGGGATGAGGGTGATGATATTTATGCTTTGCTAAGAGACCTAGGTGGTGGTTTAGATGATGATAGGGGAGAATTTGAAGATGATGGTGGTGCAGATGAGGATGATCCTGTCTTAGAATCCCTGCACAAGCTGGAAGCTGATTCTAGACAAGAGCTATATCTTGGTTGTAAAAACTTTTCAAAGCTCCGTTTCCTAGTTAGACTTCTTCACACCAAAATGCTTGGTGGGTGGTCTGATAAAAGTTTTAATTTGCTATTAGATCTGCTTAAAGAGGCTTACCCAGATTCTGCAATACCTAAAAACTGCAATGAAGCTAAAAAACTAGTCAAATGCATGGGTCTTGGGTATGTTAAGATTGATGCATGTGAAATGATTGCATTCTCTTCTGGAAAAACAATGCCAATGCCAATTCATGCCCAAAATGTAAAGCCTCGCGATGGAAATCTGAAAGAAAGCATGCAGATGGGAAACGTGTCCACAAGGTTCCTAAGAAGGTTCTGCGCTACTTCCCAATAAAGAAAAGGATTCAGAGGTTGTTTGCATGCTCCAGAACTGTGGCTCTCACAAAATGGCATGCAGAAGAGCGTGTGGACGATGGTTTACTTAGGCATCCCGCAGATTCTCTTCTTTGGAAAGACTTTGAGGAAAAAAATCCAAAATTTTCTAAAGGTAGTCGAAGCATCAGGCTTGCACTAGCCACAAATGGCTTTAACCCTTTTCGTTCCATGAATCTCAGTTACAGCATCTGGCCTGTCCTAATGATTCCTTATAACTTTCCACCATCGATGGTTATGAAGCAGCCAAATTTCATGTTATCTTTGTTAATTCCTAGACCAAGAGCTCCTGGTAGTGAAATTGATGTCTATTTCGAGCCTCTTGTTGATGACATGCTAGATATGTTTGTTGATGGTGTTAGAACCTATGATGCTTCGACTGGGGAGTTCTTTCAGTTGTATGCAGCCATAATATGCACAATTACTGATTATCCCGGTCTTGGGAATGTGTTTGCATGTGCTACATCTGGAGAAGGAGCTTGCCCTGAATGCCATTCCAATACAGAATGGCTAAGGCTGAATAATGGTAGTAAGAATTGCTATATGGGCCATCGTAGGTTTTTGCATGAAAAACACCATTTAAGGTATGACACGCGTACATTTGGTAAAATAGAAACAAGGACAACACCTATTCCACTTTCTGGTAGTGAAATCTTTGAACTGACTAAAAATATTCCAAGCAAATTTGGGAAGGATCCTAGTGGGAAGAAGCCTAGAAAGAAGAAACGCAAGGAAGGGGAACCACTGATAGTTTGGAAAAGGCATTCTATTTTTTTTAAATTGCCATACTGGAAGGATTTGAAGATGCACCACAACTTTGATATCATGCACATACAAAAAAATGTGTGTGATAACATAGTTAACACACTGTTGGGTGTTGAGGGAAGAAGCAAGGATAACATTAATTCTCGGTATGACCTTGAAGAACACAATATTAGGAGTGATCTTCATCCAATTGATCTTAGTGATGAAGAAGTCTATTTCTCACCTGCACCTTATGCAATGGATCCAGATCAGCAAAGGACAGTCTGCAAAGTAGTTAAAAGTGCCACATTTCCTCCCCATTATGCATCTGACATACGTCGTAATGTGCATGTCAAGGATAGAAAGATAACTGGATTAAAAAGCCATGACAACCATGTTCTTTTGCAAGACTTATTGCCACTTGTTGTGAGAAGAACTTTGCCAAAAAGGGTGAGTGCTATATTGATACGTGTTAGCAGATTTTTTAAGAAAATGTACTCACCTGTTATTCATGTAAGTGAGATGCAAAAGTTGGCAGCTGAAATTGCTGAGACCTTAAGCCTTCTTGAGGCCATATTCCTCCCATCCTTTTTCGACATTATGGTGCACTTGATGGTTCATCTTCCAGCCCAAGCAATGGTTGCTGGACCAGTATATTTTCGCAGCATGTGGTCTATAGAGAGGTATGTTGTAGCACTAATTTTCTTAGGATAGTAACAACTACTTTATAATTAATCTTATGTGTAGTTGTCTATGTGTGTGTAATTATAGGTATATAGGAAACCTTAAGGGCCATGTCCATACTAGAAGTCACGTGGAAGGATCAATTGCAGAGGGATATTTGTTTGAGGAGATTTTGACATTTTGTTCTCGCTATTTAGACGGCGAGACTCGGTTTAACAGGGGAGGTAGAAATGATGGAGATTTCAAATCTGCTGCTGCAACTTCATTCTTCCACAACTCTGGTCGAGGGTTGGCTGGCAAGTGTGAAGTGATGTTAGATAACAAAACTTGGCTTCAAGCCCACAGATATGTCCTATTCAACTATGACCACATAGAACCATACTTAAAGTAAGATCCACTACATAAAATCTTGGCTATTGCAATATTGTTGTCTTCCTTGTCTGATTGAAAAATGTTACCTTTGCAGCGAGCATATTAATTATCTTTCCACTGTTGGTCTTCAAAGTAAACGTGAAATCAATCGTGTGCATTACGAGACCTTCCATGAGTGGTTTAAGTTGCACGTGGAAAAGATGGGTGATGAAGCTCCACGAGAGATAAAAATATTAGCTAAAGAGCCAAACATGGTTGTGAGGAAGTTTAGTAGCTACACAATAAATGGGTTAGACTTTCATACAAAATCATATGATGAGGGGCGTCCAATTCAAGGTAGTGGAGTAGCTCTCATTGCACAAAGCAACAGTGGAAACAAGGCATATTATGGCATTATAAAGGAGATTCTTGAGCTAAACTATCAACATGAGTGGAAAGTAGTTTTGCTAAAATGTGATTGGGTTGATAATTGTGTAGAAGATAAATGGGTAAAGACTGATCAATTTGGAATCACTTCTGTGAATTTCAAGCATCTATTTAATACTGGTGAGAAAATGTCAGACGAGCCCTTCATTTTAGCATCACAGGCAACTCAAGTTTACTATGTTGAAGATCCCATTGATGCTGAGTGGTCAACTGTTGTTGTACCTTCGTATTATGACATAAATGAATCTGTAAATATTGAGCCTGGTAATGCTTTGCATGCGAAATTGCTCGATCCATGCACTACCATCCGTGTGAGTGTTGCCGAGGAGGCATTGGTTCTAGTAGGACAGATATGGAAGGACTTGTTCTTAAATCAACTCTAGTTAAGCAACTGTAAGCAATGTACTTGGTTGTACTTTCTTATGTGCTCTGTATTACAACAATGTATTCATAATAGTGTGTCTTTTGCAACAGGAAAAATGGCAAGCGGAAGAGGAAGGAGTAGAGATGAGACGGTCACCATGGAACAACTAACAGAACTTGAGTATGAACTACAAAGAAACAGGAACGTTGAAGAAAATGAGAAAAGGTTGGCAGTAGTACGCCAGAAAAGTGCTGCACTTCGTGAAATGTGCGAACAAACCCACCCACCCCCCCAAAATACATAAAGAAAGAAAGGTATGTAGCTTCAAAATATTCCTTTTTCTTTGCAGATGCACAAAACAGGAAAAATGTAGCTTACATTATGACATATCTATGTAGGCACCATCCTCAGCACTTCAAAATACAGTTGAAAGACGTGTTCAACCATCCAGGGCAGCAAAAGAAACTGATACTGATAATGCAGAGACTGTGTTAGCTGCAACTGCCACTCCCCAAGGTATAATTGGAAAACTGATTATTTCAGATTATAGCCTCTTGTAAGTAGCTAGAATATTTTTATTGAACTCGGTCCACTATCTTGCTGTGCAGCGATTGTTGTTGCCGAGAAAGGTGGCAGAACCGTAACTAAGAAGGCTAACATATATGCAAGGTTGAATAAGCCCAAAATCAAAATTCCATTGAATCAGCATGGCCAGCCAATTGGGCCAGATGCAACTGAATTTGCAAATTTCATTGGCACTCTGGTCAGGAAGCACATACCACCCAAAACTGTAGATTGGAGAGAAGTTGATGAAGCTAAGAAGTTGATAGTGTGGGATCACGTCCAGGTATTATTTACAACTTAAAGCCATTTAAAAATTACAGCCATTTATAACTTAACCGCCATTTGCCTTTGAATAGGCATTTTATGAGGTGGACTCAACTGCTTTGAGATATGTGATCAACACATCACACACAGAATGGAAGGAATGGAAGGCAGATTTAAAGAAGAACAAGTTTGATGCTGAACTGACTGATGAAGAGCTTATGGTAAGAAGGGACGACAGAATCAGTGAAGCTGATTGGAAGGAGCTTCTTAAACATTGGAGATCTCCTGAATTCGAAGTAAGTCATAATATGATGCTATAACAAAATGCAAATGCAACATCTTACTAGCTTCACTACCACTAAATACAAAGGCAAATTATTCTTTTTGCAGGCTCACAGTGCTATAGCAAAAGAGAATCGGTCCAAGTCAGTAGTGCCTCATACAGCTGGCAGCAAGAGTCATGCCTGTGTTACAAAATAAATGGTAAAAACATTGTCCCAACTAGAAAATAAGCTCATGCTGTGTTTCAAGGACTTATAAGAAGTGATTGTAGGCTGACGGACTTGGGTATGCCCCTCGGAGAGACGAAGTGTTTATCAGAACTCATACCCTCAAGAAAGGACCTAACAAAGGACAACATGTGCCACAAGCATCACCAATTATTGTATGTCTTCCTCCCTTCTGCTAGATATGTTTTTATCATTTAGAAACTATATTATAGTAACTGTGGTGCATATCTGCAGAGTAAACTCATAACTGCAGCTGATGAGCACCCTGACTGGAAGGAAAAGACTTTGAAGGAAGGTGATCTGTTTGCACGAGTTTGTGGACTAAAAGAGCCAAGGGGCCGAGTCCGTGGATTAGGTCTAGGGCCAACACCTCAAGATATGGGCACACCAGGTACACGGGCTAAAGTGAGCACAAGTGTTCTAGTTGAAATGGTAGCACGCCGAGATGCTGAACACCGCATGCGCACTTTGGAGGACCACATGGAACAAATGCAACAACAAATGAACAAAATGCTAGAAATGATGTCAGCTTCACAAGGAGGGCATAATTTGGAGGCTCCTTGCTCGCAAAATGGTTCTAATTCTCGACAAGTAATAAACTGTTTTTCACATACCTAATATGTTCGTTGAATTAAATGTTCATCATGCATCCATTAAGTTACATATTATTTTCAGCAGAACTCAAGAGCTCAAATTGAGGAAGAAAGTGATGAAGAGGACAGCGAAGATGACAATGTTCAGAGAAGAAAATTTGTTGCAGATCCAAGAAACTCTTCAATCCAGCAAGATGAAAGCCTTGTAAGTTTCTCATGCATCCTTACTACATTTTCTTTTTCTTTCATGTTTCTGTAATTATCTCATGCATCCTTATTGCATATATATATCTGACGAGGTTTAATCTCGTCAATGCCCATTGTTATGGACTTGGGTTTTGGAGAAGATGGGGATGCTGGAGATCGTGGCACGGTTAACAGACAAGCAACCAGGGGACACAAGATTTACCTAGGTTCAGGCCCCCGGAGGGAAAACCCTACTCCTGCTTGTCTGCTCTTTGATTACGGCGGAACCGAAGGTTACAGGGTGCGCAGATTCGATCTGGCGTGGATGCGTGTGCGAAAGGTCTATTGTGGGATTATCTCTCCTCCTCGTTGGCCCCTCCTAGCCTTTATATATGGGGAGGCTAGGTCTCGGGTGCCGATACGAGTAGGTTACAAGTTGTATTCAAACTCTAGTCTTGCTCTCCAAGGATCCGAAAACGTCATGGGCCTTGGTCACCCGAAAATCTTCATGGGCCAGCGTATGTCTGCCGTGGGCCTTCCTTGGGCTGGACTAGGTATGCTGAAGTTACGTATCCGTAGGGTATAACCATGTCAGTAGCTCCCGAGTGATCAGTTGAATCGTAGATTCGGCTGAGGACTCTTCAATCCTTCGGGTGCAGCTCTGTCTTTCAAGAGAATGTGTAGGGATTGTTGATGCGTGTGCCTGACTCTCCCGACAGATCAGGGTCAGTTAACTGTCTTAGGACAAAACAACACGATCTTCTTCAGGTTCGAGTCCCTCAACTCGAAACTAGAACATATGCTGGTGTAATTCAACTCAGGCCGCGGAGGACTTACAGGAGTGGAATTCCAGTGATTTTAATTGGTGTACCCAACGCGTCCATCGGGATTTTTCATCACGCCTGTTGGCATGGATTTATACTAGCAGAGCGCAGTCGTGTGCGTTGCCAGGCCATCAGATGATATCTGTAGGTCTTATCTTTGCATCGCAGACGCAGCATCCGAATGTTTATCACCGCGGAGGTGTTTCGGGTGGCCAAGGAGGTCGTTGCTCACTTAGCGTTAATTAGGGCAGAGTTGCCGAAAAAGTTTGTATGCTGATCCGAAGGATCGCAGTCGAAGAGTTCATAGGGTGCGCGACCAGCGCTCCCTATGGGAGTAGCCCCCAAGTGTCTGTTCGAGTCGTAGACTCAAACGAAGACTTTTAGTTCAAGCATTGTTTCAATCATTAAGTCCGAAGGACTCGAAAATTTTCAGATACGTGAATCCATCCTCCCTATGGGAGTATCCCCCGAGTCCGTAGTGGAGTCGTAGACTCAACGTAGGACTCGAAGATATGGTGTGTGCGCGACCGGCGCTCCAGTTTGGAGTAGCTCCCGAGTGTCTGGTGGAGTCGTAGACTCGGGCAGAGACTCGAGTTTTGTATCTTGTAGACGCAGTGGACAATCTCGCGGGTGTACCGCTGACCCGGAAGTACATCGGGTGCGCGACCAGCGCTCCTGATAAGAGTAGCCCCCGAGTGTCTAGTTGAGTCGCAGACTCGAGTGGAGACTCATGCGAGGAGAAACCATTGACCCGGAAGCGCATCGAGTCAGCGTCGCGCCTGCGTAGCATCAAGTGATGCAACCATCCGAGGAGGGTTTCGACTCGGGCCTTGAATTTATGGCGTAGCCAGTTGTTTCGTCGACTCCTGTTGGAGGACCCGATAGAATAGCTCGACGCAGTCGACGTCTTTGTAAGCTGCAGAAAACATAAAAATTTGTGAAGTACTTGTATCTTGTAAAGAATATTTGCCTTTTGGCTTGTACAGTAAGATTCTGGTGCCGATCGAGTCGACACTTTTGCACTATATGCTAGGCCTTTTCGTTAGCCTGATTACCGTTAGTCTCAGTACCTTGCCGAGGCACTCGGAGTTCAAGGATTCGACGATCAGGCAGAATCAGCTACTCGGGCTGTCGCGTTCGAGGTGCTCGAGTGCGTGGAGCCGATGGCACATTAAGTTACTCGAAGAGGGCGCAGCCCCCGAGTGTTTCGAGTGCGATTAGAGTAAGAAATCAGCTCTGAGTAGAGGGAAACTTAGCTTTATTGGTAGTTGTCGTGGACGGAGTTGACGGGGTAGCGGGTCACGCGGCGGACGTAGTCGACGCGGCGGACCACGGTCATAGCAGCGACGAGTTCTTGGGGTTGATGGCGGCAGCGAGTTCCTCATCCGAAGATTATTGCAATCGAAAATCTTATCAGGTCGCCACACCCGAAGGATGTATCGGGCCATCGCAGCCGAAAACCGCATTGGGTTGCCGATGTCGAGGGAGCCCCCGAGTCATGGTCGCACGGATCGGAGTTGCAGCTGCTGCTGGTGTAGAACTCATCTGTTGATGGTGACATGCGTAGCACGGGGTGTGGAGCCCACGAAGCGGGCCTGATGGACGGCACGGGCATCCGCTCGGGGAGGCGGAGGGTGCCAGTTTGTCCCACCTGGAAGCAGAAGCTCCCGAACAGAATTTCGAGTCCGTCGCCTACGGGCTCGAAGTCCTTCATGGTATCCGGCGAGTGGGCGGTGAAGTCGAAAGCGCCGAAGAGGAGGTGATTCTCCGTCGCCGCGGAGTTGTAGATCGATCGGGTCGGAACCGTCACGACCGCACAATCAGCAGCCCCGTTTCCCACAGACGACGCCAATTGACGAGGTTTAATCTCGTCAATGCCCATTGTTATGGACTTGGGTTTTGGAGAAGATGGGGATGCTGGAGATCGTGGCACGGTTCACAGACAAGCAACCAGGGGACACAAGATTTACCCAGGTTCAGGCCCCAGGAGGGAAAACCCTACTCCTGCTTGTCTGCTCTTTGATTACGGCGGAACCGAAGGTTACAGGATGCGCAGATTCGATCTGGCGTGGATCCGTGTGCGAAAGGTCTATTGTGGGATTATCTCTCCTCCTCGTTGGCCCCTCCTAGCCTTTATATATGGGGAGGCTAGGTCTCGGGTGCCGATACGAGTAGGTTACAAGTTGTATTCAAACTCTAGTCTTGCTCTCCAAGGATCCGAAGACGTCATGGGCCTTGGCCACCCGAAAATCTTCATGGGCCAGCGTATATCTGCCGTGGGCCTTCCTTGGGCTGGACTAGGTATGCTGAAGTTACGTACCCGTAGGGTATAACCATGTCAATATCATTCTTTTCAGATTGGGACGGATGTGCTTCTTTATGCATGGACTGGTCATGAAACTCCTGTTGCTAAGGCAACTGTTCTCTCGGTCGATCCAGACACAACTGTGGGTGGGGAGCCCCTTGGACTTGGTACTTATGAGGTTATTGTGAATGTTGCCATTAAAAGGGATACTATTCTGCCATATCAGTATGATGATTTACAATACATTAGTGATGCTATCACAAGGTCCATTGCATGGACATCTAACAAGGTAATCACCATGCATGCCTCTGTGTTTTATGCACATCCTTATTTATTTCTGTTATGCTCACTTGTGATAATTTTGGTAGATAAATCCCTACAAACCAGCTCTGTCTAGCTCATCTCGCCACTGAGATCTTTTAGTTTCGAAGACATCAACTGAATATGATGTGAGTAAAACTTCTGTACTTATGTTCTGTCTGCTCTTTCTTCCTGTAGTATTAGTTTCATACATGAATGCTCATGGTCCTGGATACTGGAATGTTCTAAAATTGTTTGATAGTCTTCTTTTTGGTTTGGCTGTGTGCATATAATATGCTTAGTAATTTTGACAATACTACTGTCTAGTGATTCGGTAAGTCAAAGAATGAATTTTACATTAAGCACACTTCAATGCATAGTAATTCCTGATTGTATGGATGGTCCTCTTCTTCATCATCTCCTCATTTCCTCATCTTACTCTTCAAACTTAATGTAATGTACATCACGCTGCGAGTCTAGCTGCAGGTTCTGGATCGACCCATGACCAAAAAGAAACAATGAGAATGTTTGGCTTGTATTTCATGGAGTGTTCAACTTAAATAAGGGGTTTTTATTTGTGATATGGTGTACTTTATTAAAAAAAACTACATGCAGAATTCTACGCTAGAAATTGCTTACTTGAACCCCATTACATGGATGCTCATAATACGTCATTCATCAAACATTCTATTTGGACCTAAACACGTGTAAAATCTGTACACCTTTGTCTGTTGCATACATGTCCGATTCATTTTGCATGGACAGTGGTAGTTTCCCTATTTGGGGATGCCACATTTGTAATTCAGCAATTGAATAGTTGCAGTTCAGCAATGTATCATTTGTAGTTCAGCAATTGAATAGTTTCCCTGTTTGGGTCAGGCTAGCGTTTTGCCCGTACTCACACATTTGTTCTTGTTTTTGTAGGTGTTCCTTCAAACATGCAAAACCAAGTAGCTGGATGTTTCCCACCAACAGGACGAATTGTGGAACTAGGTCATATGGTAGTCATGGCTTTCATTTTGTAATCCTGTTTAGATGCTACTAGTTGGACTTCCATTTTGTAAAACCTACTTATGGGGTGACAAGTAATCTACCGTGTTCTATTGTAAACTTGACTATGTTGTAATCAGTTGAGACAATATGAATTGTAAGATTTTTATGCATATTAGTGTGTCATGTCTGCTATTATTTTTTGACATGCACGTATGATTGTGTGGAAATATGAGAATGTATTGAAATTTAAATATCTGAAATATCGAAATGTTGGTCAGCAAAACTAACACTAACAGAACGTCATAAGGAAGTATTATGCGTCATGGGTTTGCATCATGGGTTAACGGATTTGTCGGTCGGGAAAACTTTTACCAACCACAGATCAGTCAGCAAAACAATGTCGGTCGGTAAACAAACGTCGGTCGGTAAAGAATATGTCGGTCGGGAAAGTTTTCAAGTGCCGTCGAACCGTCGGTCGGGAAAGTAATGTCGGTCGGGAAAGATGTAGCATCCCAATTGTCTAACAATTGTAATGCTACTGGGTCTAGTAATATAATGGCTACTTCATATATATAATTGTTGCATCATCATTATATCATGCTCATGTCATCATGCCTCCTTGCATTTGAGCATCATATAAAACCCTTTTGTTTTGGCTCTTCTCTCATATGCATTGTAAATTGTATTTGCCTCTTGATATTGTATTTGGTTATTGATATATTGTTAATGCCCAAGTTGAGTTGGGGGCATATCTTTTATTTAACTCCACCACCTTTCTTGTCATCACCCCATCATTCCACCATCCAACTAAATATGAGCTTTGCACTTTATTTGAGTTTACCTCTAGCTCATGTGGGTTGGGATGGATCCAATTCTTTTCCACATGCTCTCATCTTGGCATCATTTTGTTTTCACATTATTGATATATGAGAGCCACATGGCCACCTTCGCATGCCTTGTGGGTGGAACCCTATTTCTAGCTACCATATGTGTTGTTTTGGGGTTATCATCATGTTGGGATATTTTGTGGGCTTAATAACTACCTAGTGGCATATACACACTAGCAAGTCCCATTGTATTTCAAAAATGGTCATCTCCATCTACTCCACATGGGGCATCCTTTTAATTCTTTTTACTTGGCTTTTATTCCAATTTTTGGAAATGCATAATAATAATGCCATGTGATAATATTGTTTTCACAAGAATCAACATGGTAATAAATATTTTGCATGGGCCATGCAAGTGCCACCTTTTCTAGTATTGGGTTTTTATTTGAATCTTGAGTAGATCATCATCTCTCTCTATCTCTATCCTTTCTTTTGGCTTGATCTAAGTTGATCTAGCTTAAACCCTATCATCACATCCCTCTCTTTTACTTGTCTTGTTTTTGTTTGATCTTGGTTGTTCTTGGCTTGACCTTGCCCATAGCAAACCCTAGCTTCAAACCACCTCCATCTCTCTCTAAGCCCTAGACCATCTCTTACCCCATCATCACCATACCCCCCCCCTCTCTCTTAAACCCTAATCTATACCTAATCTAAACCAAACCATAAGTACCCCCCTCTCTCTCGGCTTCTCTCTCTCTCACCTAGCTGGCCCCACCATGCCACCTAGCTACTCCCTCCACCCCACAAAAACCCTAACCCGAGCCTCCCCTCTACCCAACCCTAACATCTACCCGAGGCTACCCTCTCTCCCTCTAGATCTCTCTCTGCCTGCATGCCCCCACCACCCCGAGCCTGGCCTGCCCTACCCCACCTGGACGTCCCCATCTACCTGCCCCTGCCCTGCCCGAGCCAGCCGAGCACGTGAGGAGGAAGGAGAAAAAGGTGGCCGAGCCACCTTTTCCCATCTACCCCATCTCCCCACGTCACCCCCTCTCCCCTCTCTGCTTTACCACCACCTCTCGGTCCTCCTGCATCTCCAGATCTGGCCGAGGCGCCCTGCCCGCTCCCCTCTCTTCCTCATCGCCGCCAGCTAACCATCGCCGGCCACCGTCGGCTTCGGCGTCCACCTGCAGTACGAGGAGGCGGGCGTGGTGTTGTGGTCGTCGAGGAAGGACAGGAGATCCCCGGCGTCGCCTCTGTACACAGCAGCGAGGAGGAGGAGCCCCAGGCCGCGAAACACCGACGCATCTCGCCGGAACCCTAGATCCTCTGGCCGTCTGCCTCGACGCCGATACACTGTGCCCCTGGCCGATCCACCTACACCGACGCACTCTCGGTGAGCCCCTAAACCCCCTGGACATGGTCCGCCTCTCTGAATCGCCCTAGCACCGCCGTGCTTTTTGTCGAGCGCCGTCGGAGCGTCAGGTTCGCTGGCGTATGCACGCTTCCGCTCCGCGTAGCAACCTACCTAGGCCACGCGCACCTCCCTGGCAACAACGCCAAGCCACCGCAGTGGCTCCGCCTCAGCGCGCGCGCCCCAGGTCGCGCGTTCGAGCCCGCACGCTGCGCTCTGCCGCGCTGCGCACCGATCTTTCGAGGCAGAGAAGAAGCACAGTACGGCTGTGGTCGTTTTCCGCTTAACCCCCTGCTAGTTTTTATGCTTAACCCGCGGACCCCTTTTGGCCCACCCGTCAGCCTCGCGTTCATTTTGCAGTTAGCACCCCCAGTTTCCCAGGCTCCCAACCCGCGATCCCCAGCTGGGCCACGTGGTGGTGCAAGGTTCGCCCGCTGGCAGCTGGGCCCGCGAAGCCTCCAGGCCCACCTGTCTGTCTCCGTGGCTAGGAAGCGTAGCGGTGTAAAAAGCTTTTCGCGCGCAGTTCTGCCCAGTCAGCGCCTGGCCCACCCGACAGTGACTCTGGCTAGGTCCGGGCTAGGTGAGAAAAGCTTCTGTCTATCTCTGGTTTAATTCAAATCTTTTTCAAATTAATTCAAATTCAAATTTATTTCTGTTTTTAAATAACTTTTAAAATACAAATCCAAATAATACAAGTAATATATGTTTTCAAATCGGAAAAATATGAGGAATTCAAATATGACATCCAAAATATATTTTGAACATGTAAAATTTCAAGTTGATTAAATTACAATTAAAATGCCCTTTTGTCTTAAATAATTAATAACTTTTGTTTTATAACTCCAAATTTAACAAATGATATGTCTAAAATGATTAGCTCGACGAGACCTTTCTGTTTATGCACTCCATGTTTTGTTTTGAAGCATGCATCATATAAATATATTGTGGACAGCAACTAATATGAGGATAAAATGGGGCCAAAACTCAATAAAATGATTTATTATTGTATTCCACACCTCACCCATGCCATGCTACTTTATTGCCATGCAAATTGTCCATCATTCATCATGGCATGATTGTTTGCTTGTCGCATTCAACTCATATGCTTGTGCACTTTATTTATGTTGGCCCTTGTTTGTTTGGTTCTTCTCCGAATAGACGCTGAGCAGGGGATATATCAAGAGAACCAGGAGCACTACCCAGATCCATCCATTGCTTCAACTGAGCTGCCAGGCAAGCACTACCACATGCTTGCATACATATAGTACCTATTGCCTCTATCTTATTCTTGCATCATGGAGTCGCGCTTGCATTAAATTGAATCCCAAGTATTGCATAGCCTTTACTTTTAAACCCCACCGAAGCTTGTTCCTCCATCCCATGAGACATTACTACAGGAGTTGTTTGAGCCATGCGAGTCGTAGAACAGCATGTGTAGGGTATGTGAGTGTCTGATGGATAACGAGGTACCTATACAACTTAATCTGAGTAGTAATGGGATAACTAATGAAAGTGGCATCGGTGAGCCATATTCGCTATTTGGTTTTTCAGGCTCACTTGTGTCTCGTAGGACCCCGAGTACTTGATTCCTGT
The DNA here is from genome assembly GCA_916181665.1 of Avena sativa. Lineage (NCBI taxonomy): Eukaryota > Viridiplantae > Streptophyta > Magnoliopsida > Poales > Poaceae > Avena > Avena sativa. Next base: position 14,716,507 of record OV702286.1, on the reverse strand, counting down.
TCCTTGAATATTCGCGCTATCCACATCCGGGAGGCTTATGAACCCCCCCTGAGCCAGAGCTTGATTCATTCTTATTTCTTGGGGCCACAAACTAGTTTGAGGTTTTATTTACTATCCTGTACTTATGCCATGCTTTACTGCTTTATTTAAATTGTGCGAGGTACTGCACACTGTACTGTTTAGGTAAGCGGAGTGTTTTCGCGGTATCGACAAGCCCAGTCACATTTTCGGGTTCCCAGTCGTTTACAGCCACTGACGCAAACCTTGAGGCCGTCTCGGAGTCAGCTAACTTCGTTGCGGGTAGCTCAATGGGGTGGCCCCCTGAAATATTTCCGAATCCTGTGATCGCTTTGTCGTGACTGCCTCGTTGGGTTTTGATTTGGTTTTTCCGAGGCATATCGAGTGTGTGTTGCTATTTGTGCACCCCTGCAGGGTAAAACTTTCTGAAAGCCGTGTCCGCGGTTATGGACGACTTGGAGCACAGTTTCTCGATCATAGACAAGGATAACTAAAGTACCGCTTTTAATTTGACTAGACTAGGTACCTGACTACTAAATAGTGCAACACTCACGGAATGGATAATAAAACTGCCAACGGATGGGGGCTATTCGTCCGCTTCCTCGTCGGTAAGCGAGGAGGAGGATGGATCTGTTGAGATTACCATTATAACTATTGTTATTTCACGGACATCCGTCTATCTCTGGTTAGGCGGATGGTTAGCGAGTATCTATAGAATTGTTAGGGTTTATCTTTTGCTACAATTGCGTCACCCCAGGTTGTGTCCCCTTTAGAGGCATAAAGACTTGCTGAGTACCCCTAGGGTCTCACACGATAAATTATTGGTTCAGATGAACAGGTACACTCACAAGATGGATACTGGGTGGAAGAGACGGACGATGTGGGCCACGATCATTCGGTGTAGAGATTCCGGGAACGGGGATCCGTGAGATCTGTGGGAGGGACCTGTTTATTTATGGGGCATCTTATGCCGATTTGCTTCTTATCCGTACTCGGATTTTGTCTTCCGCTTCCGCCTGATACTCTGATGTTTGATGTATGAGGAGATATCCTAAACTATTATATCTATCTAGGATATTTGGATCTTGCCGTATGGCGTTGCTATATTTCCTTTCTTTTTAGATGGAATGGCTCTGATGTACTGTTGTATGGTGGCTTGCATACATACTCATTTGTGTATGTAGTTGATCCCTTCGCCTGCCGATTACGCCGCCCGTTCTTGTCCCGATGTTTAGAAATGGTTGGGACGGCCGAAAGGTCTACCTGTGAGTGGCATTTGGGCCCCACCGTACTATTTCAACCATTTCTGCTCATCCAGGCTTGTAACTAGGAGCGTAATTCACCGAGGTAGTTACAATTGGTATCAGAGCCATCCCGCCCTTCAGGGTCTCAGCCAAATGGTCGTTGTCTGTCTAGCAAATATTTTTGGTAGTTATGTATACTAGGGAAAAATAAAACGCGAGAGTAGGACTGCTTCCACTTTTCTTCTTACCCACCCACCACCCTTTTCTGGTAAGGAAGTGTAACGTTTTCAATCCTCTTCTTAAAATTCAAATTAGGATTCACGTGTTCTGGGTTTCCGTAGTACCATAGGTTGTGTGTGTGTGTGTGTAATTCCTTGTCTATCTGTTGCATCCAACTTGTTGTCTTTATCTGCCTTTGGTTATCAACTGTTGGTACATTCCATACTGACAGGCTTTTGAAAACCGGCGCGATCTATCTGACTCCTTGTTAACCGGTGCCATCTTCTTAAGAGTGTTCTTCCTTCTAGCAACTCCACATTCTGTGAAACCATCAGTTGCTAATCTCTACCTGATAAGTGATTTTGCGCATCTATTGGTATTTTAATGCCGAAAAATGCGGAAAATTTTTCTTTGATACATCTGTGCTTCCACACTCCTTTTCAGTCGTGTGTGAAACATTATCTATCTCCCTTTTATCAGCATGTCCATGCTAACTCATTCTTTTGTCATCAACGCTTAATCCAGGAGTTTTGTTTCATCTCCTTTTCTCTTGGGCTAATTACATAACATGTGTCGATCCGATGCTGGTGATTGTAATTTGGTTCTCGGCATAGCGATATTCCACTCATGATAAGTGTCGATTGGAATATGGAAAAATGCTATCAACCGTCACCATCTGGAGGATAAGGTTATCTCATGTGATTTTGAGTACACCGTGATCATATCTATGCATATTCAAGCATCTTTGGCAATCCGGAGTTTCTCAAGGCACTACGGTGGTATATCATCTGTTTATCATGCTGCACATCTTTTTCAACCCCATATCTGCACAATTCTCCTGGATACGAGGGAATTGCATCCTTTCGCTTCTGATAGCTTTGCTTGAGGTACGATCTATCATCGTTCCTTTTTACCAAGATCTCTTTATCTTTGTAACCGGTGATCCGATCGACAATGTGAACCAGGTGACATATCTTTTTCTTCCGAAGGACCAGATAATCTATTCTTCCAGTGCATCTTCTTCAACACGAACCCATGCCCTTAATATTGATCTTTTTAAGAGCGTTGAGCTCAGAAAGTGTTTCGAGCATTTGTTCGTTTCTTCCGCCTCTTGAACTTGATATTCTGGGAATATCTTGTTAATCCATGGTGGTATATGTTGATAATATGCTTGCCTATTCGATATCAATGGAAGGACATGGAAGGTCATCTGTGTCCCTTTCTCTCAAGCTTCGTGAGCACTGCCTGTGTGCAAAGTCTCAAAGCGTGAATTCTGACTTTTTGAAGTCACCTATCTCGGCCACGTCCTTCTGCTAAATAAATCGCTTCAATTCTGGAATCAGCAACTCCATTGTTAAGTCCATCCTCCATCTTCAACCAATCCGGAGTTGATCCTTGTTGGCAAGTTATCATCGTCGTTCCGCCGAAGATTTCCTCAAGACTGCTAAATCTATCTCAATCATTTCAAGAAGAACATGGAGTCCTTTTCACCTCAGTCTCGTCAAGTGACCTCTTGAAACCATCTCGTTCTATCATCTATGCTCAATCCACCGGAGGCCATGAAGATTTTCCAGATCTTTTGTAATCCTTATGTTCAAGTGGTGCTATCTTTTTCTTTATCTGTGGGATCTTGCAGTTGTCTCCGTGATCTTCCTTCATATCTTTCTGGTGGCTTGGTCTTTCCGACATGACGACAACATCATCACCTTTATCTATCTATGAATCCGGTGAATCGTTTGCATCTATCCTTGTTTTCTAGCGGAGTTCCATGAGCTCTTCTTGTCAATACCTTCAGTCTGTTTCGGTAGTTGGGTTGCATGGTTTTCTTATTCATGTGCGGAGTAATGCTTTGAGTGCGGGATGGAGTAGCTACCATACCACTACTCTTATCATTCGCTCTTGTACATTGAATTGGTGAATTAATGTGATTCCACTCATTCCACGGAAGTTAGAAGTGGCCTTTATCCCTCGATACTTTTACTTCCGTCCTTGTTTTTCCGGAGTGCTCTCTCGAAGAAAGTAATCAATAATCTCTTGTTGGTGATCTCGTCTTTTCCTACACGGAGCAAATCTTCAATTATCTGGTGGAAACAAACGCAAACTCTTTTCGGTCCTCGTCTTTCTACCGATGCTCTACATCCCCAAACAAGATGAAAGGAAACTATCTCTCTCTTTGTTTCATCAGTTCTTTTGCTGTGGTAAAGCCAATTATGGTTGATGCCATCAGCCGCAAATCTATTGTGTTAGCCTCAAGGCTAAAGGAAGCAATAAGTATCTCTACAATAAACTCCAGATCCTCCATATTCTTTGCTTCTCGGGATTTCACCATGAGCTGGCTTCACATCCGTCTCTAGAAGTTATATCCGCGCACCTCAATTGCGTGATCCTTTGGTTCTTACCAGCGCAAGAAAATCTAATCCGGCGATGTCTAACTAAATCTTTCTGTTGATATCAAGGGACTCTATTGTTTGAAGGCAATATTGTTTCTGAACTTCATTTCTTAAATCCGAGAGAAGATACGATGCTATTGTCATAGTGGTTCAAACCTCTCCAATCTAGCTCTTTTCTTCCGGCGAGACAAAGATTCATCCTCTCTAGTATCGGTAAATCTTTAATCTTAACGGCGTGTCTTTCTATATCCATGATGCATCATCTTGTCCTTTCTCTCACAAGTGGTTCTATTCTTTTATCATGTTCCTTGAGAAAACCGGAGCTATGATCATCCTACCTTCTTGCCTCACGACAATCCTTCAACTCTTCTACCCGTTGTTTCTCAAGCAAAACGCAAGACTCGCAACAAGTCTAGCAAGTTTTGCAAGGTGTAGTGGTCGCACCATTCCTTTCTTCATCAACTTGGGAACGTGAGGGTCACCTTCGTTCCGAACACCCGCCTCTCCTTGTGTTGTTTTCTTTTCCTAGGAATCTCGGGGCGAGATTCTTGTTTAGTGGGGGAGAGTTGTAGCATCCCAATTGTCTAACAATTGTAATGCTACTGGGTCTAGTAATATAATGGCTACTTCATATATATAATTGTTGCATCATCATTATATCATGCTCATGTCATCATGCCTCCTTGCATTTGAGCATCATATAAAACCCTTTTGTTTTGGCTCTTCTCTCATATGCATTGTAAATTGTATTTGCCTCTTGATATTGTATTTGGTTATTGATATATTGTTAATGCCCAAGTTGAGTTGGGGGCATATCTTTTATTTAACTCCACCACCTTTCTTGTCATCACCCCATCATTCCACCATCCAACTAAATATGAGCTTTGCACTTTATTTGAGTTTACCTATAGCTCATGTGGGTTGGGATGGATCCAATTCTTTTCCACATGCTCTCATCTTGGCATCATTTTGTTTTCACATTATTGATATATGAGAGCCACATGGCCACCTTCGCATGCCTTGTGGGTGGAACCCTATTTCTAGCTACCATATGTGTTGTTTTGGGGTTATCATCATGTTGGGATATTTTGTGGGCTTAATAACTACCTAGTGGCATATACACACTAGCAAGTCCCATTGTATTTCAAAAATGGTCATCTCCATCTACTCCACATGGGGCATCCTTTTAATTCTTTTTGCTTGGCTTTTATTCCAATTTTTGGAAATGCATAATAATAATGCCATGTGATAATATTGTTTTCACAAGAATCAACATGGTAATAAATATTTTGCATGTGCCATGCAAGTGCCACCTTTTCTAGTATTGGGTTTTTATTTGAATCTTGAGTAGATCATCATCTCTCTATATCTCTATCCTTTCTTTTGGCTTGATCTAAGTTGATCTAGCTTAAACCCTATCATCACATCCCTCTCTTTTACTTGTCTTGTTTTTGTTTGATCTTGGTTGTTCTTGGCTTGACCTTGCCCATAGCAAACCCTAGCTTCAAACCACCTCCATCTCTCTCTAAGCCCTAGACCATCTCTTACCCCATCATCACCATACCCCCCTCTCTCTCTTAAACCCTAATCTATACCTAATCTAAACCAAACCATAAGTACCCCCCTCTCTCTCGGCCTCTCTCTCTCACCTAGCTGGCCCCACCATGCCACCTAGCTACTCCCTCCACCCCACAAAAACCCTAACCCGAGCCTCCCCTCTACCCAACCCTAACATCTACCCGAGGCTACCCTCTCTCCCTCTAGCTCTCTCTCTGCCTGCATGCCCCCACCACCCCGAGCCTGGCCTGCCCTACCCCACCTGGACGTCCCCATCTACCTGCCCCTGCCCTGCCCGAGCCAGCCGAGCACGTGAGGAGGAAGGAGAAAAAGGTGGCCGAGCCACCTTTTCCCATCTACCCCATCTCCCCACGGCACCCCCTCTCCCCTCTCTGCTTTACCACCACCTCTCGGTCCTCCTGCATCTCCAGATCTGGCCGAGGCGCCCTGCCCGCTCCCCTCTCTTCTCCATCGCCGCCAGCTAACCATCGCCGGCCACCGTCGGCTTCGGCGTCCACCTGCAGTACGAGGAAGCGGGCGTGGTGTTGTGGTCGTCGAGGAAGGACAGGAGATCCCCGGCGTCGCCTCTGTACACAGCAGCGAGGAGGAGGAGCCCTAGGCCACGGAACACCGACGCGTCTCGCCGGAACCCTAGATCCTCTGGCCGTCTGCCTCGACGCCGATACACTGCGCCCCTGGCCGATCCACCTACACCGACGCACTCTCGGTGAGCCCCTAAACCCCCTGGACATGGTCCGCCTCTCTGAATCGCCCTAGCGCCGCCGTGCTTTTCGTCGAGCGCCGTCGGAGCGTCGGGTTCGCTGGCGTCTGCACGCTTCCGCTCCGCGTAGCAACCTACCTAGGCCACGCCCACCTCCCTGGCAACAACGCCAAGCCACCGCAGTGGCTCCGCCTCAGCGCGCGCGCCCCAGGTCGCGCGTTCGAGCCCGCGCGCTGCGCTCTGCCGCGCTGCGCACCGATCTGTCGAGGCAGAGAAGAAGCACAGTACGACTGTGGTCGTTTTCCGCTTAACCCCCTGCTAGTTTTTATGCTTAACCCGCGGACCCCTTTTGGCCCACCCGTCAGCCTCGCGTTCGTTTTGCAGTTAGCACCTCCAGTTTCCCAGGCTCCCAACCCGCGATCCCCAGCTGGGCCACGTGGTGGTGCAAGGTTCGCCCGCTGGCAGCTGGGCCCGCGAAGCCTCCAGGCCCACCTGTCTGTCTCCGTGGCTAGGAAGCGTAGCGGTGTAAAAAGCTTTTCGCGCGCAGTTCTGCCCAGTCAGCGCCTGGCTCACCCGACAGTGACTCTGGCTAGGTCCGGGCTGGGTGAGAAAAGCTTCTGTCTATCTCTGTTTTAATTCAAACCTTTTTCAAATTAATTCAAATTAAAATTTATTTCTGTTTTTAAATAACTTTTAAAATACAAATCCAAATAATACAAGTAATATATGTTTTCAAATCGGAAAAATATGAGGAATTCAAATATGCCATCCAAAATATATTTTGAACATGTAAAATTTCAAGTTGATTAAATTACAATTAAAATGCCCTTTTGTCTTAAATAATTAATAACTTTTGTTTTATAACTCCAAATTTAACAAATGATATGTCTAAAATGATTAGCTCGACGAGACCTTTCTGTTTATGCACTCCATGTTTTGTTTTGAAGCATGCATCATATAAATATATTGTGGACAGCAACTAATATGAGGATAAAATGGGGCCAAAACTCAATAAAATGATTTATTATTGTATTCCACACCTCACCCATGCCATGCTACTTTATTGCCATGCAAATTGTGCATCATTCATCATGGCATGATTGTTTGCTTGTCGCATTCAACTCATATGCTTGTGCACTTTATTTATGTTGGCCCTTGTTTGTTTGGTTCTTCTCCGAATAGGCGCTGAGCAGGGGATATATCAAGAGAACCAGGAGCACTACCCAGATCCATCCATTGCTTCAACTGAGCTGTCAGGCAAGCACTACCACATGCTTGCATACATATAGTACCTATTGCCTCTATCTTATTCTTGCATCATGGAGTCGCGCTTGCATTAAATTGAATCCCACGTATTGCATAGCCTTTACTTTTAAACCCCACCGAAGCTTGTTCCTCCATCCCATGAGACATTACTACAAGAGTTGTTTGAGCCATGCGAGTCGTAGAACAGCATGTGTAGGGTATGTGAGTGTCTGATGGATAACGAGGTACCTATACAACTTAATCTGAGTAGTAATGGGATAACTAATGAAAGTGGCATCGGTGAGCCATATTCGCTATTTGGTTTTTCAGGCTCACTTGTGTCCCGTAGGACCCCGAGTACTTGATTCCTGTTCCTTGAATATTCGCGCTATCCACATCCGGGAGGCTTATGAACCCCCCTGAGCCAGAGCTTGATTCATTCTTATTTCTTGGGGCCACAAACTAGTTTGAGGTTTTATTTACTATCCTGTACTTATGCCATGCTTTACTGCTTTATTTAAATTGTGCGAGGTACTGCACACTGTACTGTTTAGGTAAGCGGAGTGTTTTCGCGGTATCGACAAGCCCAGTCACATTTTCGGGTTCCCAGTCGTTTACAGCCACTGACGCAAACCTTGAGGCCGTCTCGGAGTCAGCTAACTTCGTTGCGGGTAGCTTAATGGGGTGGCCCCCTGAAATATTTCTGAATCCTGTGATCGCTTTGTCGTGACTGCCTCGTTGGGTTTTGATTTGGTTTTTCCGAGGCATATCGAGTGTGTGTTGCTATTTGTGCACCCCTGCAGGGTAAAACTTTCTGAAAGCCGTGTCTGCGGTTATGGACGACTTGGAGCACAGTTTCTCGATCATAGACAAGGATAACTAAAGTACCGCTTTTAATTTGACTAGACTAGGTACCTGACTAGTAAATAGTGCAACACTCACGGAATGGATAATAAAACTGCCAACGGATGGGGGCTGTTCGTCCGCTTCCTCGTCGGTAAGCGAGGAGGAGGATGAATCTGTTGAGATTACCATTATAACTATTGTTGTTATTTCACGGACATCCGTCTATCTCTGGTTAGGCGGATGGTTAGCGAGTATCTATAGAATTGTTAGGGTTTATCTTTTGCTACAATTGCGTCACCCCAGGTTGTGTCCCCTTTAGAGGCATAAAGACTTGCTGAGTACCCCTAGGGTCTCACACGATAAATTATTGGTTCAGATGAACAGGTACACTCACAAGATGGATACTGGGTGGAAGAGACGGACGATGTGGGCAACGATCATTCGGTGTAGAGATTCCGGGAAAGGGGATCCGTGAGATCTGTGGGAGGGACCTGTTTATTTATGGGGCATCTTATGCCGATTTGCTTCTTATCCGTACTCGGATTTTGTCTTCCGCTTCCGCCTGATACTCTGATGTTTGATGTATGAGGAGATATCCTAAACTATTATATCTATCTAGGATATTTGGATCTTGCCGTATGGCGTTGCTATATTTCCTTTCTTTTTAGATGGAATGGCTCTGATGTACTGTTGTATGGTGGCTTGCATACATACTCATTTGTGTATGTAGTTGATCCCTTCGCCTGCCAATTACGCCGCCCGTTCTTGTCCCGATGTTTAGAAATGGTTGGGACGGCCGAAAGGTCTACCTGTGAGTGGCATTTGGGCCCCACCGTACTATTTCAACCATTTCTGCTTATCCAGGCTTGTAACTAGGAGCGTAATTCACCGAGGTAGTTACAAAAGACCTTTGCCGACCGGACTTACGGTGACCGACCGTGTCGGTCGGCAATACTCATCCCCGACCGAATTTCGGTCGGTGAAGGCCGTATTACCGACCAACTCGTATAGAGGTTATAAGTGGATCAAATTGGGGAAAACAGAACTGCAACCTGCGGGAGGGAACTACCTCCACTGCCAAAGGCGGTAGTCGACCGGACGCGGCTGCTAGCACACTAGTCCAAGTTAAGTTCGGCCGGGTCCAATGGACCCGCAAAGTACCCACAGGGAAACACCAATCTCAAGAGGGTCTGGCCATGCCCGTAAAGTCCGCAACCACACTACAACCGGCCGGTCACAATCGCCGCTGCACCCAGTTCTAGCCAACCGCCTATAGATACGGGGGCTAGATGGCAGGCTAGCCCGCCCTCGACCCATATGGGGCCCTAAGGGACCGTGTCTAGGCTAGTTGGGCCTGACCAAACTTTTGTTTTAAGAAGATATAGGTGATTGAAGTTGACTCTAGTATTGAATTTTGGCTAAGGTCAATACTAGCAATTAAATTCAAATTTCAAAGTAATCTTGTATTTCCAAACTTTAGGAACTCAACAAACATTTAAATTTGAGTCAAAGACTCAAACACACTTACACTCCACTATAAACGTTCTAGTTAAAAATAGAATCAAATTTGAATTCAAAATTGAGGTTTGACTTATTCAAACTTGAATTGAAATACAAAGCCACCTAAGAAAATAAATAAAAATCATAAAAATATAAGAAAAATGTGACAATGCTCATAAATTTATCTTCATTCGTAATAAAATGGATACAAGGTTTATTACATGAGGACTTCATAAGGAAAAATTAGAAATAGGATCTCATCCTATTACAAACTACAAAGGAAAAGAAGAACATAAAACCTAAACTAAACCTATATAGATACTTCCTATCTTGATCTTGCTATTCTAAATCTTCTAGCCTACAAGACAAACATCAAAGAGAAAACCATTAGGGTCATGGTTAAAATGTTGGTTTTACCTTAAGCAAAACGTTTTTGATGTAGAATCCAAAATATAAGCCCATGAACTGTCCTGAACCTCACAAGTTTGAGGTTTAAAGAAAATCCAATAGTTACTAAGTGACATCAAGAGAACAATGTATAATAAGGAACATAAAGAACAATTGACAGTACGCCGCCAGAACCAGGAAGTAAAGAAATCATAATAGAGAATAATGATAGTAGCAACATCAGCAAACCATGCTAAGAACCAGTAGACGCTAGACTAGGAAGTGAAGATGTAGAACAAATAACAATAGAAACAAATCACCAGAACTCACAAGTTCATAAAGCACTACCTCAAACTTTCGACTCTTTAACAAGAAGCAAAGTCAATCCATGTGAACACTTGCAGTTCACAAAATCTAATATTCGAAGCATACGTAGGTAATTATCTAAGCAACCAAAATGATCTTCATTGCTAACCAAAAAATCACAAGTTTGAAAGAAATGTTTGTCAAATTCACATAGAACAAATGACCAAAATACCCCTTAACCGACATGCCTTTTTAGGCATATGACCTAAGCTGGTTAGTGCACTAAATATCCACATAGGAAAACACATAGAGGCAGTATAAGAAGGTTAGTCATCTTGCATGCAAACCCTAGGTGTCAACACCACAAAGAACCCTAGAACACTATAAATAGGACCCTAGACCCCAGAATCAGAGCCAAGGCTCGTAAAAACACTCAGACCAGAGGTTGAGTGAAGAGGAAATAAACACATTCCAAACATCTTTGTGTGACAGAGAGGAGAGTCAATAATAGGAGCAAGGAATAGGAAGAACCGCATTAGATCTTTCTCAAGCGCACTTTTGAATTTCAAAGGTTTATGACTAAAACTTTATAATAGGATTATAAGAGTGTTTAGGTAGAACCTAGTGTTATTAGTGGACTAGATATGTGCATCTTCATAAATGATTGCACCGGCACAACCAACATCACTGTAACACCCCTTGTGTTTAAAATCCCTAATAATTTCACATATTATTGTCAAACCGAAATCTTCTAGGTCAACTCGGGTGGGGCGACTCCGGAGGTCCCAACCCTAGATAAAACAGCAACGACTAATCCCTTCCCACCAGCCTCGACAACTGCTAGGGCCTGCAGTGGGGTCTGCGCCCAACCTTCAAAGCCAACGGGTACTTTGAACTCTATTGACGAGCCTAGAATATTCGTGTTTAGATTCAAAATTGGTTGTCAAATTTTTATTTGGACCCTGTTTGGTGGCCTCAGCTGGAAGGCCCGTGGGTCGTGGCCTAGACAAAAAAACTCTTGTCCCCCCGTCACTCGGTCCACCAATCTATTGTTGTTGCCATGGCCGTTGATAGACATGGCTGGAGATACTCTTAGACTATCTACTAACTATGAGAAATATGATTCAAAACTCTCTTCAATCCGGTACTCCCTCCATTAGGGATTATAAGGCCTAAGAGCTTTTTTAAAATGTTAGGAATCACAAGTCCTTTCTCATTTATTACTATCTCTCATCCAATGCATGGTCTTCTTTTTCTTTCTCTTCTCTCATGCATGTATAACTATTGGTGCATGTAGTAATCAAGAGGGTGGGTTATTGATTTTCTTAATCCTATCAAAATGATCCATAGGCCTTATAATCCCTAACGGAGGGAGTACAACACATATTAGAGCATCGATGCATGCGATCTGACAAGAAAAATGAACCAACTTGTTGGTTACACTCATGCCAATAAACAATAAATTTCCTACATGCATGGTTATCCGGTGAGGAATGGGAGAGAGAAGAGCATTTTTATCTGGCTAGACGCCATGCTTGCAGTTCGTGTGGCTAAATACGTAGCAAGATATTGGCCATCAATATGACACTTAGTATCATATGACACATTTGAGAGTAAATTAGCCATCAATTTAGTGGATTCGGAATTTAATCCCGACATGTCCATAATGAGATGTGCTAGTTGAACCAAACATACATTGTGTATGGAGCATCTCCAACAGTCTTTCTATATTTGCCCCCAATTGCTATTTTAGCAATCCGGCTTAAAAACATTGCTCCAACAACATTGCTAAAAGTGGCACCCTACCAAAAAAATATAGCAAGTTGAGTATATTTGTCATCCCACTTGGTATATTGCAAAGTCTCTAGCCCACTTCCTAAAATTATAGCAATCTAGATTTAGTGGTCCCCTTCATTTTTCTGTCCCATTGACATGTGGGCCCGATGTGTATGTGTGGCCATGTACGTGTCTTCTCCCCACATGTCATTGTAAGTGCTGAGAAATATAGCAATCCAGCTTTAAGAATGTTGCCAAAGCAAAGTGGGTTGTGAATTGTTATACCTTCTCTCTACTTGTATACCTAGTTTTTAGCGATCGGGAAGGCTTTTGAAGATGCTCTTACACAAGTACGCACTCGCGTTTATACACTGAGATTTATAAAATTACCAAACTTCTTATAATTCGGAATGGAGGCTGCGTTTTCAAATTTCGAAAATTGTACAGTGATGATTGTCTTGTAGTGGTAGCGGAGGGAGCACGCCACCCTTGCATGACCCCGGTCAAAAGCAAGCAAAGGGCGAGGCGATTCTCGTCCATGGGCCCGTCGCCCTGCAAAGCTACCACGATTCGCCTGCCGCTTGCTGCTCTTCTCGCAATCGCCACACGCCACGTGTCCCATCCCATCCCAATAATCCCGTCCACCTCCCTCTCCTCGCCTCCTTCACAACTCACGAGCTCTAGTCAGAGAGATCAGGCGGCGGCGGCGGGCATGGAGGGAGAGGTGGGCAAGAGGGCGCTAGAGTGCATCCTCATGCCGGCCATGTTCGCCGCGACGAACGTCCGATCCCAGCGCGACCGCCTACTGCAGCTCCGCCGCCGGCTCCAGCAGCAGCAGATCAGCCCCGGGTCCGTCTTCGTCCAGGAGGTCGCCGCCGACCTCTTCAAGGTCTGCTCCATGGGCCTCAAGAACGGCGCCGGCTACCTCTCGTCCTGCCTCCATCTCGCGTACGACAACGACGCCGACCTCTCCTTCTGCAACCCCGCCTTCGCCTTCATCCCCGACGAGCAGCTCTACGCCGCGCTCTTCGCGCAGCGCTTCCCGCCCCGCCCGGCGGCCGGCACCAGGTCCCAGACAGAGGCCTTCGCCCGCATCGAGCTCGCCTACCACGCCGTCAACCTCGCCATGGGCTACCACGTCCCGCGCTACGTCGAGTTCCTCGTCGGCGAACGGCCGCCCTCCGACGACACCGGCAAGCCCGACGACCGCATGGTCGGCTACTCCGACGACACGGTCGCCGCCGCCACCGACCACATCTTCAAGACCCGCCTCGCCGGCATGGCGCCCCCGGACGCCGACGACGCCACCAAGGAGCGGATCCCCAGGACACGGCCCCGCCTCTTCGACGGTGAGCGTGACGAGGACGCGGACGACGCTCCCGCCGCCGCCCCCACCTGGAAGCCCCCTCAGGTGGCCAGCAGCAAGGACCCGGACCAGGCGCTCAGCTACCTCCACCGCGCGTGCTCCCTCGCGAGCCTCGCCGTCAAGCACATCGACTCCGCCGTCGCCGTCATCTCCAGCTTCCTGGACCCCAAGGAGGTCGCCGAAATCGCCGAGATGGCCGAAGAAGACGCATACATCTCTGAGGTACGTACACTCTCTACTGGCTTTAATTTGTTGCTACCAGATCTGTTCATGGATGTATTGTACTGGCATCAATCTGAATACTACCCAAATTCATTCTGTTCTGGCTTCACTGCAGGAAGGACCCTGAGTATAACAGATGATTAATCTGTCCGAACTAAACTGAAACTATGAAAGAAGGTTGGATGAACTAGAGAACATAGATAAATTAAACGACTGATGCGAAGCTCCGACTTCGAGGATCAAATGCAAGAACTCCCAGCCCCATCAATTACTTGACAAGCTCCATCAGGTGGAGAAGAAGTGTGCTGGTTACTCTGATGGATACGGACGGTCACTCCTGCAACGAATTGGATGTTCAGATTGGTTACTCGATCTGATGGAGGAGTACGCACATCCATGATCCTCTGATGGAGGAGTACATGTACATCCATGATCCATGGACAAAGTCAGTCAGTAGTGTCGGTACCTCAGGGATGAATATGAATTGGTCGACCGTTTCGGCGGTGTCGGCGAGCTCTTCGGGGTCGAAGAAGCTGGAGAAGAGGGCGACGGCCAGGTCGATGTGCTTGAGGGCGAGGCTCGTGAGGGAGCAGGCGCGGTAGAGGTAGCTGAGGGCCTGGTCCAGATCCACGCCGCTGGCCGTCTTAGGGGGCTCGTCAGCGTCGGCGGCGGCGGAGGCCTCGGTCGAGAGGAGGTCCGGGTTGGGGAGGCCGTTCTTGGCGAGGTGCTTGAGGGCGGCGACGACCGGGTCGTCCGAGTATCCGGCCATGCCGATGAACGGCGGCGAGGGCTTGCCGGTGACGTTGGGCGGGCGGACGCCGACGAGGAGCTCGATGCAGCACGGAACGTGGTGCTCCTCGGCCAGCTTCAGGGCGTGGAGGGCGGCCTCGAGGCGGGCGAAGGCCTGGGCCTGGGTGGTCGGGGGCGCGGGGAGCCGCTGCGCGAGCAGCACGTCGTAGAGCTGCTCCTGCGGGATGACGGTGAAGGCGGGGTTGAGGTCGTGGAGGCAGGCGCCCTTCTCGACGGCGATCATGAAGCAGGACGCGACGTAGCGGGAGGCGTACTCGAGGCCCCAGAAGTAGACATGGAAGAGGCCGGCGGCGACCTCCTGGACCAGGCCCGCGTCGTCGGCGCCGGGGCTCCGCTGCAGCCGGCGCGGGAGCTGCAGGAGGCGCCGGAGCTGCAGGAGGCGGTCGAGCTGGGTCCGGGCGCTCTTCGCGGCGCACATGGCCTGTATGAGGATGACCCGTAGATCCTCCTTTCCCAAGTCTTGCCCCATGGCGGCGGCCGCCTGATCTCTCTGAGGAAGGAGAGAAGACAAAAAAAAAATTGGACTTGGGATCCTCGTGAGCGATGGGGATTGGGGAGTGAAAATGGATGAGGACACGTGGCGTGTGGGTACTGGAGAGAGCAGCAAGGGCCAGGCGAATCTTGCTGCCTCTGCACACGCAGGGTGGGCCCACTATTTGCCTCCTTTTGACCGGAGTCATAAATCCCGAATTTGAAATGGTAGAGTAATTGTCTATGATTTTTTTAAACAACAGCTAGCACCCACGGGAACAATCTTATCCTGGCCTAAGTATTTTTTTTTTGATAGAACACAACACTTCATTGATTACTTAACATGACACAAAAAGTCTCCCGAATAAATTCGGGAGCAGAATAAAAAACAAAGCCAGGGTAGAAAAATCACAAGCTCTAGCTAGTAAGGGGGTGTTTGTTTGGGCTTTTGCTGGCTTTCCACTAGAAAAAGCCAAAAAACCGAACCAAACGGAGCAGCTTTGCGGTAGGCTTCGGCCGAAGTGGTTGCGAGAATAGGCTATACCGGGAAGCACGTCCCGAGGTGCTTCCCGCGGCTTCCCGGAAGGTAGCGATCCGGTTTCGCTAAAAATTACGAGCCTATTGCCACAGAGTTCACGCGACCCACGGGAGGAATCAATCTTGAAAAGAAAAAAAACAAACTCCTGCCGCACGCGACCTGTCTCTCCCACGCGCGACTGTTCCTGGCGATTGGAGCCGCCGCCGCCAGCTCCTCCCGCCGCCGCCTACCAGCCCCGTTGGCCGAGTTCCTCCCGCCGCCGCCCTACCCCCACCGCCGCCGAGCTCCTCCTATTCCTCCCCGCCTCCATAACCCCCGCTGCCGAGCTCCTGCTATTCGTCCCTGCCTCCATACCCCCGCCGCCAAGATCCACGGGAGAAGGAGAAGGTCGCCGGAGCACCCAGCTCGTCGCGCGGCCGACCTCCTCCCTGGCCGACGTCGTCACCGGCACAGGTGAGCAATTATTTATAGTTCCATATGCATGACCTGATCTCATATTCAGGTTAGCACCAAGACATCAGTACACCGTCTCACATACTGCCTCTAGTAAATCGCCCTGTAGATAGAAGTTAGAAGTTTTTCACCTGACATCGGGTACTTCTCTAAGAAGCCATATATCTACGAACCGAATAGTTGATGCTAAAAACGTCCGAAAATTAAAGTGTAGATGATAGATGTTGCAGCTATTTCTGAGAACAGAAATAAAGTCAGTAAAAATTACTCTACAGCAGGTTGCGTCCTAGACAGAAAAAACAAGCATCAACAACAAAAACACCTCCAGCTGCGTGAGGCAGGAACTTTATTTGAACAAATCAGATGATGCACGGACGAAGCTATGTACCGAGCTGAAATTTTTTATCATCTGCTGATAAGCTCGAGGGTATCCTAGAGGAAGTATGCGTGCCAGAAACTTTTGCTTACCTTGTAATTTCTGACAAAGACAAAATCAATGAAAGCACTGTAGCTTTGCATTTTAGAACCGACATTTACTACACCACGTTCAATAGAAAAGTATTTGGAGCATCGTTGTACAATTATCTACCTCTGATCTTTGGTTTGTTACCTTGTTATCTCCACTTGCCATTTTCAACATCTTTCCTTCCATGGTATTCAGCAAAAATACACAAGCACATCTTTTCTTCCATGGTATTCAACTAAACCTAGATAACATGATGCTGCCAATAACCTACAATCTCCTCAATAGCTTGTTACTAACGTTGTTAGCAAATCTAGAAAAATATATATAACTGCATGCTAGATATCTCCATGTCTAACTGCAACCCCAACTCCCAAAAACAAATAACACATGAATTTCTTTTCCAATGACCCAACAGAAAGTGTATCTTACTATTCTGGTTATTTTCATGTACAACTGTCAACTCTAAGCCTGGCTCTTCTAATGTTGCCAAATATTTGTACTGATGATATATGGTGGGTGATGGTTTTCTAAGCATATCTTCACTTACAGAGTAAGTACAGCCGGTTTCTAAGCTACAAATTTTGATACCTGCTGGTACTGCTTGCTATAGTACTGCTTGCTATGGCTAGAAATTGTATGCTTGCTAAGGTACTGCTTGTATTGACATGGTGTTGATACAAAATTTGTGGCTAGAAAATTTGCATGACATATAGTGTTGCTAGAAAATTTCGTTAGTGCTAGAAATTTTGGTTCACATGATACTGCTAGAAATTATGTGGCTTGCTATGGTACTGCTTGTATTGCTATGTTGTTTGGTGGAAATAAAAAGCTATATTTTGTAAAATTTTCTGTTATAGCTTGAGATTCATTTGCAATGTTGAAGGCGGTTTGGAATCCATACTACACTAGAGTTTTCTGCGACATTTGTATGGAGGAAGTGAACGACAACAATAGGGAGGGGGGGTGCTTGAGTAGGAAAGGTTATAAGAATCTTGGGGACAAATTTGCTGAGAAAACAGGGGATAGAAGAATGCAGAAGCAATTCAAGAATAAATGGGATTCTATGAAAAAGGATTACACGGGGTGGATGGAATTGCAAAATGCGACCGGGCTAGATGATGATTGGTGGAAGAATCACCTGGTTGTAAGTTATCATGTCTTTACTTGCATTTTCTTTTGTATTGTTATTATGATCATTGGACTGATATCTTCGTAATGTTTTTATTTTCAGATTCGTCCTGACCATGCAAAGTTTAGGAATGGTCCACCTGCCAACTTGGAACAACAGGATGTTATGTTTAGGAAAGCTCATGTCACTGGAGAATCAGCTGCCATTGCAGGTGAGGAAGAAGAAACTGGCAATGAAGCTCCAATAATGCTTGATGATGATACCTGCGGGCAAGCTAGCTCAAAGAAAACAGGGAAGCGCAAGCATGTAGAGAAGGATTTTTTCTCGGCTTACAACAATGCATTGAACACAATTGTTTCAAGGCACACCGAGGGCAGTTCTTGCAGCAAAGGTGATGAGGTCCCAACTATGAAGGAATTTTTAGGGATGGTTCGAGATTGTGGAGTGCTTGAAGGAACTGATATCATGTACACTGCGGGCAAGCTTGCTATGAACAAGGATCAAAGAGAGGTGTTTGCAGCATTTGCAACAACTGAGGGCAGGCTCGATTGGCTCCATAGGACACACGATGAGATGAACAAGTAGTGTGTGCACCATTTATTTATTATCATTGCAGAACTTGTGTGTACCATGAATTATTCCTTTCCTTTTTATTTAGTCGAGACTATTTGTGATGATTGTAGAACTACTACTTATTATTCGATTCATGTACCACTATGGATATGTTGTGGTGATAATATTTGTTGATTGATGCATGTCTAGTAAATTGTTGTGGTGATAATATTTGTTGATTGATGCGTGTCTAGTAAATTATTGTGTGAAGCATTTGTTGATTGATGTGTGTCTAGTAAATTGTTGTGTTAAGCATTTATTTGATGCATGTCTAGTAAATTGATGTGTGAAGCATTTTGACATGTTATTATTTTCTCTTTGCAGATGGATGACGGTGACGATGATCGTGAGTACGAACTAGAAAGGACACGGCAGTTGCTCGGAGTGGCTCATGATCTTGCCGTGTTGGGATACTATGGTAACCTCTATAGCCAGAAATACTTGAATAAAGAACCTAGGAGGATTCCGGAGCAAACTGGGCTTGAATGGGTGAATGAACAACTTGGAAATAGGAAAAGATGCTACAAAATGTTTAGAATGTACCCAGATGTGTTTCATGAATTGCATAACCTTCTAGTTTCTAGGTATGGGTTGGTGTCAACTAGAGACATGTCATCTGTTGAATGTCTAGCTATGTTTTTATGGATGGTTGGAGGACCACAGTCATTTAGCCAAGTTGAGAACCATTTTAGTCGTTCAACCGAAACAATTCATAGGAAGTTTCACATGGTTTTGAATTGCTTGAACAAGTTGGGTAAGGATAACATAAAGCCAGTAGATCGAAATTTCAAGGATGTGCATCCAAGACTTCAAGATGCACGCTTTTGGCCACATTTCAAAAATGCCATTGGCGCCATAGATGGGTCACACATTCCAGTTGAAGTACCTACAGAAGAGACGGTTAACCATACATGAAGGCATGGTTACACATCACAGAATATTCTGGCGATATGTGACTTCGATTTGAGATTCACCTTTGTTGTTGCTGGATGGCCTGGTTCGGCGCATGATACACGCATCCTACAACGTGCCATTGAGAAGTATCCAATACAGTTTCCGACCCCTCCTGGTGGTAATTTTCTATATCTTTGTCTACATGGTACACACATAGTTACAAATGCATTGTCATTGATGTTTGATTTTTTTCGTTCATGTGCAGATACATATTACCTTGTTGATTCTGGTTATCCAAATAGAAAAGGGTTCTTAGCTCCTTACAAGCAGAACACATACCACATACCAGATTTTCGTCGAGAAGGGAGACCAACAAATAGGGAAGAGATTTTCAACTATCTGCACTCATCACTCCGGAATGCTATCGAGCGTGTCTTCGGTATATTGAAAAACAAGTGGCGCATATTGAAGTATATTCCTTCTTACGGTCTGGTTACTCAGAAAAGAATTATTATGGCTTGCATAGCGCTTCACAATTTCATTAGAGACTCCAACTTACGCGACAAACAGTTTGATCGGTGTGATGCAGATGAGGACTATCTTCCTAAGGTCCAAAGGCAATCAGTAACATCTTCCGGTGATACTGCTCCGAGTGGACTACACACAGTAGACATGAACTCAACGCGTGATCGCATCACTACTGCATTATACAATGCTAGAAGAAGATGACCAGTTTGTTCGGTGTGGATGTTTCTATGTTTATTATGCGACTATCTTTATTTGTTTAATGGTTGGATATGTATTTTGGACAAACAAATATGTGGCATATGGTATGTAATAATAACATATGTGTTTATGCACTTCAATAGTAAAGTTTACATGTTATATTCATTACAGGGACATTACAGACAATTCCTTAGCATACAGCTAGACAGCCAGCCAAGTTGCCAAACAGTCAAACTTAGAGAAGTAGCTTTTCCTGGACAGCAACTTTCCCTGCACAGCTGCACAGCCAGCCACAGCCAGTCAGCCACAGCCCAAACAAGAAGTCTCCCGAATAAATTCGGGAGCAGAATAAAAAACAAAGCCAGGGTAGAAAAATCACAAGCTCTAGCTAGTAAGTGTGTTGAAGAAAAGTTCTTCACCAACAACTTGTTATCTTGTACCACTGAGCCAACCGGCGAGCGATTGGGGAATGTCGCCTTGATCCGCTCAACCCACACCAAGCAATTAGAGGCAAAGATAGTTCGACGAAAGCACTTGTCACAAGGGATGGTCAATGCACATCAGAACACCAGGGCCTTCGCAAGTTTAGGATCAATAAAACCCACGAGGGGTTTGCTGGCTATCACCAGACATCCCCCATCATGGTCGCGGATGGCTGCTCCCATGGCCATGTGAAGATGATCAGCAAACAACGTTGCATCAGTGTTGACAAGGACCACTGGGGCAGTGGCGAAGACAATCTCCTCGATGAACTAGACTCACGCCTCTTGCTGGAAACTAACTTGTAGCCATGTTGAACTATCATGTCACATATAAGCGAGTATCTTCGTATAGGTATGCTTCAGATCAGGCACAGGAAGGTCGTTCCTTGTGTCATTACGAGCTTCCCAAATTTACCAACACTAAGAAATTTCGTCAATGTTCAAATCAAGGAGTGTGTTGGTGCATCTACACTAGGGTCGTCCTAGATTTGGGACGGGAGAGGGATTTTTTGCTATAAAATCATGTTCATCTAGAGGAGATTCCCTAAATGGCTCTCAAAAAAATCGTGTGTCTATCTATACCTTTTGCATGGTATGTAGAACATCATCCGACACTACTAGAGAAAAGCTTATGCGAGGCGCACCTAAAAGCTTATGCGAGGCGCATATCATAAGCGCCTCTACCTTTGAGCCTCGGCTATTTTTTATGCGAGACGCATATGATATGCGCCTCCTATACTTCACATATGCGAGGCGCATATCGATATGATTTTAGGAGGCGCGTATCGATATGCGCCTCGCATATGTGAATTATAGGAGACGCATATCGATATGCGTCTCGCATATGTGAAGTATAGGAGGCGCGTATAATATGCACCTCGCATATGTTTCACAATGCGCCTCGTATATTTATAGTATATGCGCCTCCTATATTGTCCTATATGCGCCTCCGGTAATATTTTTGAAATTCAAATTTTACAGACCACTATAAATAATAATATACAGATATTCAAATATACAATATAGTCCAGAATACAGTATAAAGAGCACAGAATTTTTCAGAAACTTGCAATTTGCCAAAGCATAATAGAACCAACATGAATACAATACATTACACATCAATCATGACATACAAGTTCATACATCAAGTGTTTGTGCCACAAGTTCACACCTCCGAGTACAAGTTCACAATCACATTACACCTCCGAGTACAAGTTCACAATCACATTACAACTCCAACGACGTAGCTCTACCTAGATGAAGTAGAACACATAACCTACCATGAAGAGCAACAAGGTGGTGATCACGAGGAAGTTCCTAAACTTCTTCCTTCCATGCCTCCTCCACTTCTCTTCCGCCACCTCTCTACTCTCATAGCCTTGGTAGCTGTTGCCCGAGAAGTTGTTCACTTGCTTCTGGCAGTCTTTCCACTCCTCGTACACACCTGGAACCCGACCGACGTACACGACATAACACCTCGCCATCTCCTACACATAATAAAGATGATATTACTTATGTTAGTGGAAAGCAATAGCTAGCAGTTCACAAGATAGAATCATGCATATATATGGGTGCAACAAAATGTAAGAAATCACGTTCTAATCATCGGCATTTCGAAGAAAGACCAAAAAAAGCAAACCAAGAATGACTTGGATTAGTACCTCATACTTAGGTTGGGCACGGAAATAATAATGCTCGTTGTTCGATCTTGTGCGTCAAGTAGAATATATATGCCCAAATTACTAGTCTACTTGGCACACCAGATCTGCCATAACATGTTCTAATCATCGACATTTCGAAGAAAGACAAAGAAAGCAAACCACAAGAAGTAGGGAAGCAATGACAAATGAAAAGCAACAAGCACTTAAAATAGTTCGTAACACAAATAACTAGCTAGTGTCTCTCACAATCAAGTTCAACGGTTGACGAAACATATTCTAGAGGTTTTGCTAGGCAAGTTTAACATAGTGATAAGAGGTTACAACACGAGTTTGGAACTAACAGCTAGGTACCTAGGCAATGAAATCATGAAGTCTTCTTCGGCTCTTGAGTCGGCTTTGGGAGGCATTGATGAAGCCCGACCGAGTTTTCGCCATTTGCATGAACATCCCGCCGTCACCCTGCTGCGCTAAGCGTTCTTCTATCTCCCTGTTGGACGGTGTATAGCCGCCGTAGAAGGTGCCTCCGGTTTTTATGACTCCCTGGTACATGATTGTCGCGATCTCCTCCTGGATGTTGAAGAAGTGTTGCCTGAGGTTGCGAGCATGTATGCATGCAAGCTTTTCAGCCCAACTCACGAGGTCAGATGGCAGCGTTTTGGTCTCCATGTCATTGAAGAACGCCTTCATGTGGTAAAGGGCGTAGAAGGCATCCTTCCCACTGCCAGACGGCTGCTTGACGCAGGCAAACTTCGTCGTGTGGCGGAACACATGCGCCGAACTTTACATGTGGCCTTGCCGGTTTGACGCCTCCCGCTGCGACGTAGCCGGTGAGAGCACCATCAAGAATTTTCTTGATATTGGTGTAGTTTTTTTTGGATCGCACTGTTTGAGTCGAGGTACAAGGCTGTTGAGTGTTTCAAATTCAAGCTTATGAGCACACAGCCTGTCCGATCATCCTCCGTGATGGGATGGTAGGGAAGGAGAATCACATCCTTGTCCGAGTATGTTTGCAGGAAGTTTGAGAGGTAGTCGGTCGCCAGATCTATGGCCTCAGCATCTTTCAGGACGGTGTCACGCATGAAGTAGGGATCCACTATCTGGATGCCCGGGATCTTGTCTCTGGTGATCTCCATGGCCATATTGAGGGAGAACAGCCGGACCAGGGTATTGTGCAGTCGAAACCCATTCAACATGTCAAACAGGTCGGTATGCCGCACGTAGAAGATATCCCTGGGGGGTACAGTGACGAAGCACGGCATATGAGAAGGCACCTTAGCCTTGAAAACAAGGTACGGCTGATCGTTGTCGCGAATGCGGCACTCCTCAATTGTGAGGCATCCATAATGAATACTACGCATATGCGAGCCTGCGACCTCGAGCATCGATTTACACATCATCGGTACACCTGCCACGTGCTGCTAATTCCTGGCTTGCCCCACAGCGCCGTCCCGGAAAAGAGGATTTGGATCCTGGCCCCGATCACCCTTAGGCTTCCTTTTGCGACCCTTCTTGCTCTTTACGGCTTCGGCCACTGCATTCACCTCACCGACCATCTTATGGAGGGTGCCGGGGCTGATCAAAGGAACTACTGGCCTTGGAGGCTCGGTGAAGGGGACAGGTGGCGGCGTCTCCTGACTAGTTGGGAAGAGACGCACCTTGCAAGGGGGTTTCGCTGGTGCTGGTTGGGTCTCGGCAACTTGATGTGTGCCTGATGGTCCCGGCTCATACCAATCAGAAAACCTTGTGTTAACAAACTGGTCACCGAAGTTCGGGTCAATTTCTCCATGATCATAGGGATTCTGTGCCATGTTGTCCAAGTCTCCCATCTCGAAGTCTTCATCATGTGCTGGTTGTGCTGCCTCTAGGGTGATGTTGAGCTGGTCCTCTGTCCCCAAACGGATCTGGCTCTTCGGCCATAGGTACAAGTAGCCAAAGCCGATATTGAGGACCGCTGTCGTGTCCTCATCATCCCATCCTTGAGGTTGAGAGGGAGGTTCCACTTGCTCGTAGCCCGGAAGCACCATACTGTATTTGACCCTCATCATGTCAGGTGGCATTGTGACATTGTGCATTTTGCGGTTCTCTAGTTGAACAATAGTACCCTTGGCAACATCCATCAACTGGCCACCCACCCAGTGCATTAGAGTGCAAGGAGTGTCTCCCTGCGAAAGATCGACATGTAGGCCGTGCGTTAGAAAAACAGAGATCAAGTCATCGGTGTGGTTGAGCCTCCCAACTCTCACTTTAATTAGTTAGTTACCTTGAGGGCGTCAAACTCGGCCAATGTCGAGGCACCGACGCCGACAGGCTTGACCACGCAAGTGGCGGAGTGGCTGCCTGATGGCACGGTGGTGCGGGCCGGCACGAAGTTCAACATCCAATTTTAAAGAGCATATTACATACAACAACTCAGTTCAAACATGGCATCCAACAAAGTTCAACCATATTTCTATAACATAATTGATACAACAAATTTAAACTAAAAGGCTTAACCACTACATTTTTGAACTATGAATCAGACATGTTCCCCCATGTCAAGGCGTCATAATGCGAGAAAGATCTGGCCTAGCCGTAGCAGGGAGCGGTGTATGTGCCACCAAAAATCTTTTCTTCGGATATTGGTGCACAAATATATTATCTACATACCTTAAATTTTATTCATAAATATATTTGTATGTGCGCTGCACAAATAACATGAATTTAGGGTGTGTTCGGTTCTAGAACCGGAGGGGACGGAACATAATGGTTCCATTCCGACGTCACGGAACGGTTCCGACCCTGTGTTCGGTTCAGAAAAAATCGAGGAACGGGATGGTTATGTTTCTTGTTCGGTTCATGGAATCAAAGAGAAGAACTTAGAACTAAAATACTGCTAAATATTTGTAGGGGTTCGTAGCATGGAAAACAAAAAAATTCTACCGCATGCACATAAACAAGCCAAGATCTATCTACTAGATTGTAGCAACGAGTCGACAGAAGCACTCACCCTCGAAGATTCCAAAGCGGTTAACTAGAGCAGATTCTTGTGGGTGATGTAGTCGTACACTTGTCGATCTCAAGATCGCGTAGACGATCCTTCTAGCGCTGCGTTCTGGCAGCGCTTCCGCAGTCGGTCACACGTTCGGTACTCGATGAAGACCTTCCTCTTCCTTGTTCCAACAGGCAGCGGGGGTTGTATTTCTCCCCTCGTGATTCTGGCAGCACGACGATGTGGTGTCGGAAGTAGAGGGAAGATCCTGCAGGGCTTCGCCTAAGCCGGTGCGAGTTATGGTGGATCTAGGGTTTCCCGGCAATCTAGGTTTAGAATGCGGGGAGGAGGAGGAGGTGTCGGCGGCGGCTAGGGCGGCGGCAACGGCGCGAGGCGGCAGAGCTGCGACGGGGGCGGCGTGCGGCGCACGGGTGTGGGGAGGGCTGGCTTGGTTGTGTTTGGGGCAGCCCTCCCCCTCTATTTATAAGAGGGGGGGCAGCCTTGGGAGGGGAGGGTTTGAATCCAAACCCAAACCCAAGTTGGATTGAAAGAAGGACTCTTTCCTTCTTCCACTAGGAAACCATTGTTTCAGTTTGACTTTTCAAACCTCCCGTTTGACTTTCAGTTTAGAGCTTTAATTCTCTCTCTCGCAAATGCCCAAACCAAGTGACCTAGGATATGATCCAATCATTCCACTTACCCATGACACATTCATGGACCATTCCCCTTCTGGTACGGTGAACCTTCTAGAACCTCTTCGATGAAAACATCGGAATCTTTCCCTAACTCCGGAATCAGACTTTCCTTATATGAATCTTATTCTCCGGACCATTTCGGATCTCCTCGTGATAGCCCAGATCCCATCCGATACTCCGAAAAACATTTGGTATCCCTACTTACATTCCATATATACTAAACTGAAGGGGTTTCGCGGCATAGTAAATCAAAATTTTCTACGGATGCGAACAGAGGGAAGCCAAGATCTAATCTAGGAGATGCAAACAACGAGAGAGATTGGATTATATCTTCATACCCTTGAAGATTCGCACAGCGGAACGTTCGTCGGAACGTGGGTGATGTAGTCGTTCTCGCTTCTCCTCCTCGCGATCCGATCCGATCTAGCACCGCAAGTGGCGATGCCTCCGTGAGATGCACACGTGCAGCACCTCGACGTCTCCTCCTTCCTCGGTCCAGCAAGTATGGTGGAGAGATGGGTTGGATCTACAACGCGACGACGCGGTGCAAGTGGTGGAGTGTTTCTGCAGCAGGGCTTCGCCTACACGCAGTCGGGAGGGAGAGAGAGAGGAGGGCAGCAGGGCGACTAGGCTTGAGGGGAAGGTGTGTGGGGGGGTGCGCCCCAGCCCTCTATATATAGAGGGGTGGGCGCCAGCCCTAACCCCTCCCCCAAGCCCTAGGCCAGCGGCCAAAGGAGGGAGGAGTGGGGGGCAAGGAAACCCCCCCTTCTAGAAGCTCCAATTAGGGTTTATCCCTTGGTTGGCTGGCTGGGCCCTATGGGGCCTTGTGCCCCTGGCCCAATGCGGCCAGGGCACTCCCTCATAGGCCCATGCCCCCTCCCGACAGGTGGGACCACGTTGGCCCCCTTCCGGAAGGTTCTAGAAGCTTCCGGTACAATACCGATTAACCCGGAACAATTCCGAACTCCAAAAACTGCACTGCCTTATATGAATCTTATTCTCCGGACCATTCCGGAACCTCTCGTGATGTCCCGGATCCCATCCGAGACTCCGAACAAAAAATCATAAACCAATTATCCAATCTATCCTAGCATCAAGACACGTTAAGTGTGTGACCCTTCGAGTTCGAGAATATGCGGACATGATCTTCTATCAATAATCAACAGCGGGGTCTGGAAACCCATATTGACTCCCACACATTCATCGATGATCATATCGGATGAACCCTGATGCCAGGATTCAATCAATCCCATATATATATTCCCTTCGTCTCGCGATATTTTACTTGCCCGAGATTTGATCGTCGGTACCGTCATACCTAGTTCAATCTCGTTCACAGCAAGTACTTTACTCGTTCCGTAATCCGATATCACTTTGTGATTAACTCCTTAACCACATGCTTGCAAGCGGTGTTGATATCGATTACCGAGTGGGCCCGAAGTATATCTCTCCGACTTGGGAGGGACAAATCCCATCTCGATACATACAACCCAACAGGCACTTTCCGATCACCTGAGAGACACCTTTATGATCACCCTCTCATAGGATGACGTTTGATGACCTCAAAGCTTTCTTCCGATACCAGGGAGTTGTATTATCTCATGGTCTAAGGAATACAATATTTGACATAAGGAAAGCTTCGCAAAGATGAACACGATGACACGATCTAATTGCTCTGCTTAGTTTGGGTCTGTCCATCATATCATTCTCCCAATGATATGATCTCATTATTAATCGACAACTCATGTCTATGGTTAGGAAACCTTAACCATCATTAATCAATGAGCTAGTCCATAGAGGCGTACTAGGGACACGGTGTTGTTCACAAACCACACAAGTATTAAAGTTTCCGCTTAATACAATTCTAGCATGGAATATAAACATTATCATGAACAAGAATTATAATAATAACATCTTTATTATTGCCTCTAGGGCATAATTCCAACAGTCTCCCACTTGCACTAGAGTCAATAATCTAGTTTACATTTGGCAACAATCTCACACCCATGGCACTGAGGTGCTGATCATGTTTTACACGTGGAAGAGGTTTAGTCAATGGATCTGCGACATTCAGATCTGTATGTACTTTGCTAATCTTCAGATGTCCATCTGCTATATAATCTCGGATTATATGAAACTTGCGGTTGATATGCTTGGTCTTTGGATAATATCTTGGTTCCTTAGCAAGTGCTATGGCGCCAGTGTTGTCACACAATATCTCCAGTGGGTCCAATGCACTTGGAACCACGCCAAGCTCAGTGATGAAGTTCCTGATCCAAACTCCTTCACTTGACGCTTCTGCAGCAGCCATGTATTCCGCTTCTATTGTAGATCCCGCGATCACGCTTTGCTTGCAGCTTCTCCAGCTCACAGCTCCTCCATTCAAAATATACACGTATCCTGTCTAAGATTTAGAATCATCCTTGTCGGTGTCGAAACTAGCATCGACGTAACCTTTTACGACGAGCTGTTCATCACCCCCATAGACTAAGAACATTTCTTTAGTCCTATTTAGGTACTTTAGGATGTTCTTCACGGCTGTCCAGTGTTCCACTCCTGGATCACTTTGATATCTGCTCGTCAAACTAAGAGCATTGGACACATCCGGTCTAGTACACAACATGGCATACATGATAGAACCTATGGCCGAGGCATAAGGCACTTTGCTCATAGCTTCCCTATCATTTACCGTAGCTGGACACTGAGCCTTGCTCAATATCTTACCTGACAACATAGGCACTGAACCTTTCTTTGCCTTATCCATTCTGAACCTTTTCAGAACTTTGTCTAGGTATGTACTCTGGCTTAAAGCTATCAGGCGTCTTTGTCTATCTCTATAGATTTTGATGCCCAATATATAAGCAGCTTCACCTAGGTCTTTCATTGAAAAACACTTGTTCAAATAACTCTTCACATCGTTAAGCATGTTAATGTCATTTCCAATAATCAATATGTCATCCACATATAGTACCAGAAATGTCACCGAGCTCCCACTCACTTTCTTGTAGATACAAGCTTCGTAGCTATTTGGAACAAAGCCAAAGCTCTTGATCACTTGATCAAAACGAAGGTTCCAACTCCGAGATGCTTGCTTCAGTCCATAAATTGAACGCTCAAGCTTGCATACTTTATCAGCATCCTTAGGATCGACAAAACCTTCGGGTTGCATCATATACAACTCTTCATCAATGTTGCCATTGAGGAACGCGGTCTTGACATCCATCTGCCAAATTTCATAATCATGAAACGCAACAATTGCTAATAAAATCCGAATAGACTTAAACATCGCTACGGGAGAGAAAGTCTCATCGTAGTCAACACCTTGAACTTGTCGAAAACCTTTCTCGACAAGCCGTACTTGGTTTTCGCTCATACTTGGAGGGTCCACCAAAGTCCATACTTGGTTTTCGCTCATGGATCCCAATTCGGATTTCATGGCCTCTAGCCATTTCTCAAAGTCTGGGCTCATCATCGCTTCCTCATAGTTCGCAGGCTCACTGTCATCTACTAACAAGACAGTTAAGACAGGGTTGCCGTACCACTCAGGAGGGGCACGCGACCTTGTCGACCTGCGATGTTCAGTAGCAACATCGTCCAAAGCTTCATGATCCTTGTCATTAGCTTCCTCTATTGTTGGTGCAGGCGGCACTGGAACAATTTCAGGTGCTGCGCTACTCTCCAACTCAAGAGAAGGTTCAGTAACCTTGTCTAGCTCTACTTTCCTCCCACTCACTTCTTTCGAGAGAAACTCCTTCTCAAGAAAGGAACCGTTCTTTGCGACAAACACTTTGCCTTCGGTTCTGTGATAGAAGGTATACCTAATAGTTTCCTTAGGGTATCCTATGAAGACGCATTTCTCCGCTTTGGGTTCGAGCTTGTCTGGCATCAACTTCTTGACGTAAGCTTCGCATCCCCAAACTTTAAGAAACGACAACTTAGGTTTATCACCAAACCACAGTTCATACGGTGTCGTCTCAACGGATTTAGATGGTGCCCTATTTAAGGTGAATGCAGCGGTTTCTAATGCATAACCCCAAAATGATAACGACAAATCAGTAAGAGACATCATCGATCGGACCATATCTAATAGAGTTCGATTCCGGCGTTCAAACACACCATTGCGCTGTGGTGTTCCGGGTGGCGTGAGTTGCGAAACAATTCTGCTTGCTTTAAGATGCGTGAGAAAATCATAACTCAAATATTCGCCCCCACGATCGGATCGTAGAAACTTGATCTTTCTGTTACGATGGTTCTCCACTTCATTCTGAAATTCCTTGAACTTTTCAAATGTTTCAGATTTATGTTTCATTAAATAGATATACCCATATCTACTTAAGTCATCGGTAAAAGTGAGAAAATAGCGATATCCACCGCGCGTCGAAACACTCATCGGTCCGCATACATCGGTATGTATGATTTCCAACAACTCCGTTGCTCGCTCCATCATACCGGAGAACGGGGTTTTGATCATCTTGCCCATGAGGCATGGTTCGCATGTGTCAAATGATTCAAAATCAAGAGACTCCAAAAGTCCATCAGAATGGAGTTTCTTCATGCGCTTTACACCAATATGACCTAGACGACAGTGCCACAAATAAGTAGTATTATCACTATCTACTTTGCATCTCTTAGCCTCAATGTTATGGATGTGTGTTTCATCCCTTTCGAGATTTAGAAGAAATAAACCATTCACAGCAGGTGCATGACCATAAAAGATGTTACTCATATAAATAGAACAACCATTATTCTCCGATTTAAATGAATAACCGTCTTGCAATAAACACGATCCAGAAATAATGTTCATGCTCAACGCAGGCACATAATACCATTTACTAAGGTTTAAAACTAATCCCGAAGGTAAAACTAAGGAGAGCGTGCCGACGGCATCACATCAACTCTTGATCCGTTGCCAACGCGCATCGTCACCTCATCCCTCGCAAGCCGCCGTCTATTCCGTAGCTCCTGTTTCGAGTTACAAATATTAGCAACTGAACCAGTATCAAATACCCAGGCACTACAACGAGGGCTAGTAAGGAAAACATCAATAACATGTATATCAAATATACCTTTGATGGTGCCAGCCTTCTTGTCCGCTAAGTACTTCGGACAGTTGCGCTTCCAGTGACCCTTGTCCTTGCAATAGAAGCACTCAGTGTCCGGCTTAGGACCAGACCTGAGCTTCTTCTCAGCAGGGGCAACGCGCTTGCCGCCGCCTTTCTTGAAGGGCTTCTTTGCACCCTTACCTTTCTTGAAGGTGGGGGGCTTGTTGACCATCAACACATGATTATCCTTTTTGATGTCCACATCCGCAGCCTTCAGCTTTGCGAAGAGCTCGATGATCATATCAGTGGAACCAATCTGATTGTGAGTCACTACAAAACTTTTGTAGCTTGGAGGGAGTGATTGCAGAACCCTGTCAATCTTGAGCTCCTCTGGAATCTTGCAGTCCAGTTGCTCAAGGCGTTGAGTGTAGCCCGACATCTTAATGGCGTGCTCACTAACGGAACTCCCTTCCTCCATCTTGCAGTTAAAGAACTTCTCAGAGATCTCATATCTCTCAGAACGGGCCTGAGTCTGAAACATGGTTTTCAGCTCCTCGAGAATCTCAAAGGGCCCGGGATAGTCTTCAAAACGATTTTGAAGGTCCGATTCCATAGCAAACAACATGGTGCTCTTAATCACACCATAATCATCTTTGCGTGACTGATAGACAGCTTTCTCATCAGCCGACGCAGTTGTAGCAGGGGGTTACCTAACGCTTTCTCAAGAACATAGTCCTTTTGACCGCCAGAGAGAATGATTCTCAGATTGCGGAACCAGTTGGTGAAGTTAGACCCATTGTTCTTAAGCTTTTCTTTCTCAGCAAAGACGTTGAAGTTGAAGTTGGACTTACCATGTGATCTACAATATTTGCAAGTA
Source organism: Avena sativa (assembly GCA_916181665.1). NCBI lineage: Eukaryota > Viridiplantae > Streptophyta > Magnoliopsida > Poales > Poaceae > Avena > Avena sativa. The sequence continues at coordinate 14,684,886 of OV702286.1, read as the reverse complement.
CAAATTAGACTATGTTCATGATAACTAGTTCAACTTTTAATCAAATTACTAGATGAACTCCCACTAAATTCAACATCCCTCAAGTTGTTTAGTGAACATGATCCAAATTCACCACACCTAATCCGATCTTCACGAGAAGAGATGTGGTTTCAATGGTGGACAACGAAGTGTCGATCATATCATTCATATGACTCATGCTTAACCTTTCGGTTCATGTGTTCCGAGGCCATGTCTGTACATGCTAGGCTCGTCAAGTCAAACCCAAGTATTTCCGGGTGTGCAAAACTGGCTTGCACCCGTTGTATGTGAGCGTAGAGTCTATAGCACCCGATCATCACGTGACGCTTGGACACGACGAACTTTCGCAATGGTGCATACATGGGGAGAACACAGTTTTATCTTGATCTTTAAGTGAGGAATCATCTTATAATGCTACCGTCGTGATCTAAGCATAATAAGATACATAAAAGGATAAACATCACATGCATATAACTTTATGTGACATGGTATAGCCAATCTTCGCGCAATGATCTCCATCTTGTGCGTGCCGGCATGATCTCCATCACTCCACCATGATTGCCTCCACCATGAATAGCAACTACAACTATTGCTAACTACTTAGCGATAACGTAAAGCTATTACATGGCGTATAAGAAGTTGACTCGCAGGTCATACACAATTATAAAGACAACCATATGGCTCCTGCCGGTTGTGTACTCAACGACATGCAAGTCGTGAAACATTACAAAACATGATCATCGCATACAATACACACATCACATCTTGGGCCATACCATATCACAGAAAACACTCCCTGCAAAAACAAGTTAGACACCTCTACTTTGTTGTTACATGTTTTACGTGGCTTATGGGAGTAGCAAGCTAAGAACGATTCTTACCTACGGAAAGCCACAACGGTGATATTATGGTTGCCAAACTCCGGTGTTAATCCCATGACAACTATAGTGAGAGAAACATGCATCCACCAGCCGCATGTGTGGAACAAGCCACACGTCAAGTGCGGAGCCGATCTCGCGAACGACGTCGCGTAAGGTTGGCCTGGACCGCTTCAATCTCACTATCCCGCGTCATAAGAAGAACACAAACAAGAGGCTTGCAACAGAAATCATCAACGCCCGCAACAACCATGTTGCGTTCTACTCGTGAAACACATCTACGCATAGATCTAGCTCTGATACCACTGAAGGGGTTTCACGGCTGTAAGATCCCTCCTTTGTAAAGGAGAAGGATCCCTGTGATTGCAATGCTAGTCCCTGGATCATTGCTAGCATCCACAGTTTAAGATGAAGTACACAGAAACAAAGGTCATTTATTACATCCATTCCAGAGATAAAACATAGTCTTTTACAACTCAAGGCCATAGGCCTAATACAAGAGTTTGGAATAAGTAAATAAACATAAGTCTTCATCTTCATGTGCCACAGGCAAGCATGTTGAGTGTAGACTCATGACACCTAATCATCATCAGAATATCCTGCAACATCACAAGTTACAGCCACAGTGGGTCAATACTTTGGAATAGTATTGGCAAGTGATACCTTAGTAAATTTTTAAGTGGACTATATTACTATATGCAATTTGGCTAAGTGTAGCTTGGCTTGCTTTGCTCAAAATAGGTTTTTCCTATTAGTTGAAATCACTAAGTTTTTCTTTGTCAAAATCTTTTCCCAAGAAACCATCAATAGACATTGAGGTCCTTCACCCTTGTTCACCCACAAGTTTTACTTAGAAGTTGGAGTGATGAGATTCTTGATAGCTTCCATGCCTTGATGCTCAAGTTGTCCATTGCCATGGACTTGGCTAAGTACTTAGATTTTCCATCTGCAGAGGTTGTGCACTTTCCCCACCAGATTTGGTTTCCCAAGACAGGACCTTTCAGAAGCCTTTCCTTAGACCAAATGGACGCGCTCCAACCTATCATTCCCACTACCACCAACTGTCCAAATGGCTAAGTTCTAGCAACCTATGTGATCCAGGCAGAGCCCATATTGCCAAGTGGCTGCACTATAAGCTTCTCAACACTTGGCCTCTAAAATCCCTTTATTCCTGGGTGGCATACCACAAGTGAGATACACAAGGTAAACCATATCCATGGGCCTTGTGTAACCACTCAACCAAAAACCACCAATCAAGTCCCATTCCACCCAGGTGATTCATTGACTTAGTTGTTTTATTAAGAAAAGCATAAGTCCAAAGACTTAGAATTATTTTCTTCATAGCATGTATGTACTTTACCAACCCTTGTTTGCTACTAGCTAGGCTAAGCATGGCATAGTAATTTAACTTAGGAATTTCCTAGCAATTCTACACTACTTAGGATTTCCCAACATGGCATTTGGCAAAACTAGTAACACATGCAAGACTTAGCAAAATAATTCTAATGCTTGTATGAAATATATGAATGAAATATTCATGAAGTACCACTTGCCTTGGTAGTTGGGAGAGTAGCACTCCTCACAATCACAATCACTAGCACCAAAGTCTACACAAAAATGGTAGCACAAAATTACACACAATTCATATACAAACATAAATATATGCATGCATGCAAAATGCTAAGTGATGATTTTTGAAACTCAACCAAGCAAGTGCATAGTACTGAACCAAAAACAAGGCAAAAACTTGCTAAACTAAGTTTTATTTGACACTAAACAATTCCTAAACAAATTCTATACTCAAAATAGTCCTAAACAAGTTTCTGCAAATAAAACTATTTTAACAGAAACTAAACACTAATCACATTGCATAAACAGAAAGGGCTTGTCTCCCTGATTCCAACGGTATAAAATTTGCAAAAAATCTAACGTGGGAAACAAAAGTTATAGCCATTTCAAAATTGAACCTAAATCTGATTTCAAATCTGTTTTTGAATCAAACCCTAGCCACGCGTCATATTCCTACTGGCGCGTACCGCTTCGCTCCGGATCAGGCACGCGAGCCGTAGGATTTAAGTGACGACGCACGGTTCTGATCTAAACATAACGATTTGTTAAATGATCTAATCCTATACGCTGGATCCAGATCTGACGGCTCTGGATCAAACGACCAAAGCGGGGCGGCGCTGGCGGCGGCTACTGGCGGCGGCGAGCTCTGTCTGCGGCGGCGCGGCGCTACAGGTCGTCCGGAGAGGCAGGAGAATGCTCACCAGGTTCGTAGCGTCAAGGTGAAGCTCAACTTAGCAGCGGTTTGGCGAGGGGCGCACGGGCACGGTCGCTGGGGCTCGTCGAAGTTGCGGGCGGCGTCTGTCGCTTGCAGTCGAGGTCGCTGTCGAGGCTCCGTGTCGTCCTAGCACAAGGCAGAGGGTTTAGAAGATGCGCAAGTGACTGGCGAACAAGTTGGTAACAAAGGGAAGGCAAGGGGTGCTCAGTCCTTACCGCTATTGCTCGCCGGAGTCGAGCGGCAGCGCTGGTGGTTGCGGGCGTGAACGGAAACGATGACCTGGGTCACGAGCAAGCAAACCAGAGGCGTTAGCAGATGCACAAGATCATGCTGGTGGCAGTGGTTTGAACGAGAGGCAACGGGGCGGTCTGAGCTTACCGTGATTCGTCGCCGGAGCGTGTCTGTCTGCGACGGCGCAAGTGCGATTGTGGGCAGCCTGGTGGCGATGTGGGGGCGTTGAGTGAGAGGAAATGACCGCGGTGCAGAGGGGGTTATGTAGGCGAGAGGGGAGCGGCGATTAAGCGCGGAATCAAGGGCAATTAAGCGAGGAATCAACGCGGCAGTGATGGGCGGAGGAAACGGCCGGCGACGGGGTCGGGCGCGATTTGGGGAAGACGAGGGTGAGCCGTCGAGGTCCACCAGTCAGCGAGTGAGACGGATAGGGGGTGGGGTCCGAGTGTCAGTGCCTGTGTGGGTGCGTCTGCGCGTGCGAGCGAGCGAGCGAGAGAGAGGCCGGGTGGGCTAGCTGGGCCGGTTCTGCTGCTGGGCCAGAATAGGAGCGCCTGGCCCTTTTCCTTTCTTTATTCCTTTTCTTTTTCTGTTTTGGTTTTCAGGAATGGTTTTCAAATGAATTCAAACTCTTTTTGAATTCAAATCTTTCTGGGGTTTTTGCAGTGTGCAACAGTCTCAAATCTAGGCATAAAACCATGTGGTTACTTTGCAAAGGCTTGGTTAATTTTGGAGAAATAAAATAACAGGGACTTTGCACTTGATTTGCAAATGTTTGAAAAATGGTTTTTAAAACCATTTCCATTTTGTAAAGCTTGGTTCAAATCCCACACTCAATCCATTCAACAAGGAAGACAAACAATCTAGGTTTAAAACATTCAAACTCTCAAATGGAAATGGCCATTTGATTTAAGTTTGCTCACATAAAATGATAGCACTATGTGCTTCTGTTTTTCTGAAATGAGTTTTGAAATTGATCTCAATTCTATATGCATGCATGAATGATATGCAATCTTTGAAATCATGATTTTAGGGATGTTACAAATCTAACCCCCTTAAGGTGAATCTCGCCCTCGAGATTCAGATTGGCTAGCAAATAGGTGAGGGTGGTCTTTCCGAAGATCATCTTCTCTTTCCCATGTTGCTTCCTCTTCGGAATGATGATTCCACTGTACTTTGCAAAACTTGATAGTCTTTGTCCTTGTGACTCTTTCTGCAGTCTCAAGAATTTTGATAGGTTTCTCTTCATAAGTGAGATCACTTTCCAGTTGAACTTCTTCCAAATTTATAGTATCTTTCAAGGAAGTTTCTTCCATTTCTGGGTGACATTTCTTAAGCTGACTTACATGAAACACATTATGGACTACTGACAGAGATTCTGGCAGTTCAATTTCATAGGCAACTTCTCCTTTGTGACTCAGAATCTTGAATGGCCCAACATATCTTGGTGCCAACTTTCCTTTGACTCCGAATCTTTTCACTCCACGAAGTGGTGATACTCTAAGATAGGCTCTATCACCAACCTCGTAGGTGACTTCTCTACGCTTAGGGTCTGCGTAACTTTTTTGTCGGGACTGTGCTATCTTCAATGTGTCCTTAACCAATTTGACTTTCTCTTCGGCTTCTTTGATAAGATCTGGTCCAAATAAACTTCTTTCTCCCACACCATTCCATAGCAATGGGGTGGTACACTTTCTTCCGTAGAGAAACTCAAATGGTGCCATCTCAATACTAGCTTGATAGCTATTGTTATAAGAAAATTCTGCGTAAGGCAGACTTTCATCCCAACTTGCTCCATAGTCTAGGGCACATGCCCTCAACATGTCTTCAAGAATTTGATTAGTCCTTTCTGTTTGTCCATCTGTTTGAGGATGAAAAGCAGTGCTGAATTCCAACCTTGTTCCCAATGATTCATGTAGCTGTCTCCAAAAATGGGAAGTGAATTGAGTTCCCCTATCAGACACAATACTCTTGGGCACACCATGTAGACATACAACTCTACTCATGTAGATTTTGGCCAACTTGGCACTTGTATAAGTTGTCTTCACGGGTATAAAATGAGCCACTTTAGTTAGGCGATCCACTACTACCCATATGGAATCATATCCTGACCGGGTTCTTGGTAATCCAGTAATGAAATCCGTACCAATCTTGTCCCACTTCCAATCAGGAATAGGTAGTGGTTGAAGCAAACCTGCTGGTTTCTGATGCTCCGCTTTCACTCTACTACACACATCACACAAGGCAATATGTACGGCGATGTCCCTTTTGAGATTGTTCCACCAAAATATTTCTTTCATGTCCATGTACATTTTGGTGTTACCCGGGTGAATAGAATACGGAGAGTTGTGGGCTTCTTGCAGAATCAGTTTCCGCAACTCCGGATCTTGTGGAACACAGATACGTTTCCCATGCCATAAAGTACCCTGTTCGTCTTCATGGAAACTTTTGGCTTTTCCTTGGCCAATCTTTTCCTTAATCTCATCAATTTCCTTATCATTTTTCTGTGCTTCTCTGATCTTGTCCAACAAAGTGGGTTGAACATCCAAAGACATGAGATGTCCTTCAGGCACAATCTCCAATCTGAGTTTTCTGAATTGGGTACACAAATCATCTGGCAATTCTCCTTTGGTAAGGCCATTCACAAAAACCTTACGACTTAGAGCATCTGCCACAACATTTGCTTTACCGGGGTGGTATTGCAAACTTAAGTCATAGTCTTTGATAAGTTCTAGCCATCTCCTTTGTCTCATATTGATTTCCTTCTGAGTGAAGATATACTTCAAACTTTTGTGATCCGTGAACACTTCACAACGCTTTCCCAAAAGATAGTGTCTCCATGTTTTGACTGCATGGACGACAGAGGCTAACTCTAAATCATGAGTGGGATAGTTTACTTCATGAGTTTTGAGTTGTCTCGAGGCATAAGCCACAACTTTACCATCTTGCATAAGTACTGCACCCAAACCTTGATGGGATGCATCACAGTAAACTTGGATATCCTTTTCCAAATCTGGCAGACACAAAACTGGTGCTGTCACAAGTCTCTTCTTCAACTCCTGAAAGCTGACTTCACAACCTTCAGACCAAGCAAACTTCTTGTCTTTCTTTAACAATTCAGTCATGGGCTTAGCTACTTTAGAGAAATTTTCAATGAATCTTCTGTAGTAACCTGCTAAGCCAAGGAAACTATGAACTTCTTTCACGAACTTGGGAGATTCCCATTCAGTCACAGCTAAAACTTTAGCAGGATCAACTGCTACACCATCCTTTGTCATAACATGACCAAGAAAACCAACTTCCTCTAACCAGAACTCACACTTGCTGAATTTGGCATAAAGTTTATGCTCCCTCAATTTCTCAAGTATCAAACGTAAGTGTCCTTCATGTTCTTCTTTGCTCTTGGAGTAGACTAAGATGTCATCGATGAAAACGACAACAAACTTGTCAAGAAATTCCATGAACACCTTGTTCATCATATTCATGAAATATGCCGGGGCATTGGTCAAACCAAAGGGCATTACGGTATATTCATACAATCCATACCTTGTGGTGAACGCTGTTTTAGGTATGTCTTGTTCTCTTATCTTGAGTTGAAAATAGCCTGACCGGAGATCAATCTTCGAGAACACACATGCTCCTTCTAGCTGATCAAACAAGTCATTGATTCTTGGCAAAGGGTATTTGTTCTTGATAGTTACCTCGTTGAGTGAACGGTAACCTATGCATAACCTTTGACTTCTATCTTTCTTCTCTACAAACAAAACTGGGGCTCCCCAAGATGAAGAACTTGGTTGAATGAATCCTTTCTGCAACTGTTCTCCTAGTTGTTTCTTGAGTTCCTTCAGTTCATCAGCTGACATTTTATAAGGTCTCTTTGCTATTGGTCCAGAACCTGGTACCAAATCTATCAGAAACTCCACATCTCTATCTGGTGGCATTCCTGATAATTCTTCCGGAAACACATCCGGATACTCACTCACAATTGGCACACTGTCCATGCTAACCCCCTTAAGAGAATTTAGCTTACTCCCTTTTGGTTCAAAGTTGGACTTGAATTTAATCCGTTTTCTTTCCGGGGTTGTGAGTGCAACAGTACGATTAGCACAATCTAGTACTCCTTCATACTTAGCCATCCAATCCATTCCCAATATTACGTCCAGTCCCTGGGAATCTAGGATTATCAGACTCACTGGAAACTTATGCTTTCCAAACTCTATTACTAGATCCCGGCATCCAAGACTTACTATCATATCTCCTCCCGGAGAACTAACTTTTATTGGGCACCCGATGTTTTCAGTTAGAAACCCATTTCTATCAACAAATGCTTTTGATATGAATGAATGCGATGCTCCAGTATCAAAAAGAACAAATGCTGGAATAGAATTGAGTCTGAACTTACCAGCAACAGCATCAGGCTCCTCATAGACCTCCTCCACATTGATGTGGTTCACCTGTCCTTTCTGGAAAGGATTTGGCTTGTTAGGTCCTTCAACTTTCTTTTCAGGGCACTCATTTGCATAATGCCCCAGCTTCTTGCATTTGAAGCATTCAACCTGACTGATGTCTCTCTTAGCAGACTGACTTCCACTTCCACTTCCATTGCCACTGTGGTGGCTCTTATGTCCACTCTTGTGGTTTTTGTACTTGTCATTGTCATGACCATGGTGATGCTTGTTGTCATGACGGTTGTGGTTGTGGTGTTTGTTGAATTTCCCATGCTTGTGGGATCCTGAGCTTCCACTGTCATCATAATGAGATCGTTTGTGAGACGATCCCGAGCTGTGCTTGTCGGAGTGCTTTCTCTTTCTACTCTCAACTTGCTTCATTTTGTTCTCCAAAATAGCAGCCTTGTCACACAGAGACTGATAAGTGGGCACATAGGCCACAGACAACTGCAGATTTAGCTCATCATTCAAGCCTTCAAGAAATTTTTCCTTTCTCTTGGCATCGGTGTCAACTTCATCCGGTGCATAACACGCCAGATTGTTGAACTCTTCAATGTATTCAGCCACGCTACGGTGGCGCTGCCTCAGATTATGGAACTCTTTCTTTTTCAGGCTCATTACTCCCGATGAGATGTGAGCAGTGCGAAAGCCATCTTCAAAGATAGCCCAAGTCACCTCATCTATAGGAGTAGTGATCTGGAAATTGTCCCACCAAGTGGCGGCTGGCCCTTCCAGCAGATGTGCTGCAAATCTGACTTTTTCAGCATCCGTGCAGCCCACGGTTACTAAATCCTTGTTTACAGAACGTAGCCAATCATTGGCCACCATGGGATCAGTTGTCCCCGAGAACTTAGCTGGCCTCAACCTCAAGAATCTGGTGAGCATATCAAAGCCCGGAGGGTTGTTGTTGTTGTTGTTATTGTTGTTGTTGTTGTTGTTTTGGTTTTGGATGAACGTTGTCATCATCTGCATCAACTGAGTTTGGGCAGTCATCATTTGCTGCATTTCTGGAGTGATGTTGTTGGGGTTGGGGTTTGCACGACGGGGAGGCATCTGTGGTTTGTTCAAATAGAGATAAGAATGAGATACCCATAGATGTTTTTCATGCACATTACATCACATAAGCAAACACAAACATGCAACAAAAGATAAAAGATCAACAACAAGATAATAAGTTCACAAAGTAAAACACACAAGTAGCAAGCCATCCACATGTCGGATGGTCCAATAACAAATTCTCAAAATAACAAGTCTGATAATAAAAGATAAACGAGTAGTCAAGTCTACTCATCAGCATCAATCTCCTCCTCGACAAAGGTAAGACCTGCATTCTCCATCGCGGTCTTGTTCTCCTCAATAGTAGTGGTCAAAGTCTCTATCTTGGCCTTGAGAGCCCTCTTCTGGGAACGAAGCCTCTCAATCACCGTCTGCTGCTGCTCTAGCTCGAAGTCCTTGGACTGCAGTTCTTCAGTCATATCCCGGATCTTCTTGTTCCTATCCTGGACACGCTTCTCCTGACTCTTGAATTTCCTGTCCTGGGTCTCGAACTTCGCCTCCATTTCCTTGACTATCTCGTCCTGCTGCGCGAAGAGCTTGTCCTTCTCGCGAAGCTGCACCTGGAGGTCGTCATTACTGAGCATGACATTGGTCCTGTCAGTGTCCACGTGCCTAATGAGAGACTCTAAGTCCTGGAGGTACAGGCGTATCGGCTCTGCTGTGTCCCTCGAATCGTCCTCGAAGTTGATGGACTCTCCATCCTCATCACGTCTTCCGAAGACGTGGAAGTGAGTGCCTCTAACCTGTCGGGAGTGTCGCCCTAGCAAACGTCCTATCAGGTCCTGCATAACTACATCCATGCCTCTCTCCCTATCATCATGCATAAGCTTGAAGACGATGGCCTCCGTAGTAGGCTCTGTCTGACGTCCGGGCTGGTTCACCTTGAAACCCCAGAGGTCTTTCCTCTCGAACTTGGTGAGGGGATGCACCATGATGGTGGGAAGAGGAAGATTGAGCAAGGTAGTAAGCTCAACGATACGAGGACCAAAGCGGGTAACCTGGAACTCCTCAATAGTGCTGATGGTAATAGGCATCTATTTATAAGATAGAAAAGTTAGAACAACACAATTTAAGATAAACAAAAGACAATACACCACATACATATCCTTGGGAAACAAAACACACAAGTCATGCATACATGAAGTCATTACATCAATCAAGGTTCATTCTTATTTTAAGACAACATTTTGGAAAATAGGGTGATAGGTGGTGTTCCAACTAACGAAGTACGTTTACAATCCTATCTCACTGGATCTGTTGGCTAACACAATGTTCCTAGAAGCAATCAGCCTATCTTGCTCACATGACTCCATCACTAAGTCTATAATGTCTCCTCTTAAGGTTTGGTTGGTAGCTTCCAATTCTTGGGTATGTTCCTTCTCTTTCTTCAAGTCCTTTTGGAGATTGAGCATTCTGCACTTGACTCTAGCACTAAGTTCTTTGATAGTCCTCCAAGCTGCTTCTCTGGCTGACTCAAAGAATGTGGTGTGCACCACAGTGTTGGTGTACATGCAGAATCCTTTTTCTTTGTGGTTGTCTTCCTTGTTTTTGTACAAGTGAAGTTGCACCCACCAGTACTCAACTCCTTCATCCATCACTGGAAAGCCTTTGTACACAGCTGCACCATGTATTTCCATTGCCACCATGAGGTCCTTGAGAATTTTGGGGAACTCTGTCTCACACTCCAAGGTCATGGTCATGAGTGGTCCTTTCCTTACGGCTTTGTTGATGGAATTCATCTACAAATAGAGATGAGAAAGAAGATTAGAAAAGTTTACGAGAAGAATAGACAAGTGTAGAAGTAGTTGAATTTTTTTCCTTAGTGGTTTCCAATCCTAGGGTCATAATCCTACAGGCAACACAGTGCTCTGATACCATCTGTAACATCCCTCCTTTGTAAAGGAGAAGGATCCCTGTGATTGCAATGCTACTCCCTGGATCATTGCTAGCATCCACAGTTTAAGATGAAGTACACAGAAACAAAGGTTATTTATTACATCCATTCCAGAGATAAAACATAGTCTTTTACAACTCAAGGCCATAGGCCTCATACAAGAGTTTGGAATAAGGAAATAAACATAAGTCTTCATCTTCATGTGCCACAGGCAAGCATGTTGAGTGCAGACTCATGACACCTAATCATCATCAGAATATCCTACAACATCACAAGTTACAGCCACAGTGGGTCAATACTTTGGAATAGTATTGGCAAGTGATACCTTAGTAAATTTTTAAGTGGACTATATTACTATATGCAATTTGGCTAAGTGTAGCTTGGCTTGCTTTGCTCAAAATAGGTTTTTCCTATTAGTTGAAATCACTAAGTTTTTCTTTGTCAAAATCTTTTCCCAAGAAACCATCAATAGACATTGAGGTCCTTCACCCTTGTTCACCCACAAGTTTTACTTAGAAGTTGGAGTGATGAGATTCTTGATAACTTCCATGCCTTGATGCTCAAGTTGCCCATTGCCATGGACTTGGCTAAGTACTTAGATTTTCCATCTGCAGAGGTTGTGCACTTTCCCCACCAGATTTGGTTTCCCAAGACAGGACCTTTCAGAAGCCTTTCCTTAGACCAAATGGACGCGCTCCAACCTATCATTCCCACTACCACCAACTGTCCAAATGGCTAAGTTCTAGCAACCTATGTGATCCAGGCAGAGCCCATATTGCCAAGTGGCTGCACTATAAGCTTCTCAACACTTGGCCTCTAAAATCCCTTTATTCCTGGGTGGCATACCACAAGTGAGATACACAAGGTAAACCATATCCATGGGCCTTGTGTAACCACTCAACCAAAAACCACCAATCAAGTCCCATTCCACCCAGGTGATTCATTGACTTAGTTGTTTTATTAAGAAAAGCATAAGTCCAAAGACTTAGAATTATTTTCTTCATAGCATGTATGTACTTTACCAACCCTTGTTTGCTACTAGCTAGGCTAAGCATGGCATAGTAATTTAACTTAGGAATTTCCTAGCAATTCTACACTACTTAGGATTTCCCAACATGGCATTTGGCAAAACTAGTAACACATGCAAGACTTAGCAAAATAATTCTAATGCTTGTATGAAATATATGAATGAAATATTCATGAAGTACCACTTGCCTTGGTAGTTGGGAGAGTAGCACTCCTCACAATCACAATCACTAGCACCAAAGTCTACACAAAAATGGTAGCACAAAATTACACACAATTCATATACAAACATAAATATATGCATGCATGCAAAATGCTAAGTGATGATTTTTGAAACTCAACCAAGCAAGTGCATAGTACTGAACCAAAAATAAGGCAAAAACTTAATAAACCAATTTTTATTTGACACTAAACAATTCCTAAACAAATTCTATACTCAAAATAGTCCTAAACAAGTTTCTGCAAATAAAACCATTTTAACAGAAACTAAACACTAATCACATTGAATAAACAGAAAGGGCTTGTCTCCCTGATTCCAACGGTATAAACTTTGCAAAAATCTAACGTGGGAAACAAAAGTTATAGCCATTTCAAAATTGAACCTAAATCTGATTTCAAATCTGTTTTTGAATCAAACCCTAGACACGCGTCATATTCCTACTGGCGCGTACCGCTTCGCTCCGGAACACGCACGCGAGCCGTAGGATTTAAGTGACAACGCACGATTCTGATCTAAACGTAACGATTCGTTAAATGATCTAATCCTATACGCTGGATCCAGATTTGACGGCTCTGGATCAAACGACCAAAGCGGGGCGGCGCTGGCGGCGGCTACTGGCGGCGGTGAGCTCTGTCTGCGGCGGCGTGGCGCTACAGGTCATCCGGAGAGGCAGGAGGATGCTCACCAGGTTCGTAGCGTCGAGGTGAAGCTCAACTTAGCAGCGGTTTGGCGAGGGGCGCACGGGCACGGTCGCTGGGGCTCGTCGGAGTTGCGGGCGGCGTCTGTCGCTTGCAGTCGAGGTCGCTGTCGAGGCTCCGTGTCGTCCTAGCACAAGGCAGAGGGTTTAGAAGATGCGCAAGTTACTGGCGAACAAGTTGGTAACAAAGGGAAGGCAAGGGGCGCTCAGTCCTTACCGCTATTGCTCGCCGGAGTCGAGCGGCGGCGCTGGTGGTTGCGGGCGTGAACGGAAACGATGACCTGGGTCACGAGCAAGCAAACCAGAGGCGTTAGCAGATGCACAAGATCATGCTTGTTGCATTGGTTTGAACGAGAGGCAACGGGGCGGTCTGAGCTTACCGTGATTCGTCGCTGGAGCGTGTCTGTTTGCGACGGCGCAAGTGCGATTGTGGGCAGCCAGGTGGCGATGTGGGGGCGTTGAGTGAGGGGAAATGACCGCGGTGCAGAGGGGGTTATGTAGGCGAGAGGGGAGCGGCGATTAAGCGCGGAATCAAGGGCAATTAAGCGAGGAATCAACGCGGCAGTGATGGGCGGAGGAAACGGCCGGCGACGGGGTCGGGCGCGATTTGGGGAAGACGAGGGTGAGGTGTCGAGGTCCACCAGTCAGCGAGTGAGACGGAGAGGGGGTGGGGTCCGAGTGTCAGTGCCTGTGTGGGTGCGTCTGCGCGTGCGAGCGAGCGAGAGAGAGGCCGAGTGGGCTAGCTGGGCCGGTTCTGCTGCTGGGCCAGAATAGGAGCGCCTGGCCCTTTTCCTTTCTTTATTCCTTTTCTTTTTCTGTTTTGGTTTTCAGGAATGGTTTTCAAATGAATTCAAACTCTTTTTGAATTCAAATCTTTCTGGGGTTTTTGCAGTGTGCAACAGTCTCAAATCTAGGCATAAAACCATGTGGTTACTTTGCAAAGGCTTGGTCATTTTTGGAGAAATAAAATAACAGGGACTTTGCACTTGATTTGCAAATGTTTGAAAAATGGTTTTTAAAACCATTTCCATTTTGTAAAGCTTGGTTCAAATCCCACACTCAATCCATTCAACAAGGAAGACAAACAATCTAGGTTTAAAACATTCAAACTCTCAAATGGAAATGGCCATTTGATTTAAGTTTGCTCACATAAAATGATAGCACTATGTGCTTCTGTTTTTCTGAAATGAGTTTTGAAATTGATCTCAATTCTATATGCATGCATGAATGATATGCAATCTTTGAAATCATGATTTTAGGGATGTTACAGCGGCATAGTAAATCAAAATTTTCTACGGATGCGAACAGAGGGAAGCCAAGATCTAATCTAGGAGATGCAAACAATGAGAGAGATTGGATTAGATCTTCATACCCTTGAAGATTCGCACATCGGAACGTTCGTCGGAACGTGGGTGATGTAGTCGTTCTCGCTTCTCCTCCTCGCGATCCGATCCGATCTAGCACCGCAAGTGGCGATGCCTCCATGAGATGCACACGTGCAGCACCTCGACATCTCCTCCTTCCTTGGTCCAGCAAGTATGGTGGAGAGATAGGTTGGATCTACAACGCGACGGCCCGGTGCAAGTGGTGGAGTGTTTCTGCAGCAGGGCTTCGCCTACACGCAGTCGGGAGGGAGAGAGAGAGGAGGGCAGCAGGGCGACTAGGCTTGAGGGGAAGGTGTGGGGGGGTGGTGCGCCCCAGCCCTCTATATATAGAGGGGTGGGCGCCAGCCCTAACCCCTCCCCCAAGCCCTAGGCCGGCGGCCAAAGGAGGGAGGAGTGGGGGGCAAGGAAACCCCCCTCCTAGAAGCTCCAATTAGGGTTTATCCCTTGGTTGGCCGGCTGGGCCCTATGGGGCCTTGTGCCCCTGGCCCAATGTGGCCAGGGCACTCCCTCATAGGCCCATGCCCCCTCCCGACAGGTGGGACCACGTTGGCCCCCTTCCGGAAGGTTCTAGAAGCTTCCGGTACAATACTGATTAACCCGGAACAATTCTGAACTCCAAAAACTGCACTGCCTTATATGAATCTTATTCTCTGGACCATTCCGGAACCTCTCATGATGTCCCGGATCCCATCCGAGACTCCGAACAAAAACTCATAAACCAATTATCCAATCTATCCTAGCGTCGAGACACGTTAAGTGTGTGACCCTTCGGGTTTGAGAATATGCGGACATGATCTTCTATCAATAATCAACAGCCGGGTCTGGAAACCCATATTGACTCCCACACATTCATCGATGATCATATCGGATGAACCACGATGCCAGGATTCAATCAATCCCATATATATATTCCCTTCGTCTCGCGATATTTTACTTGCCCGAGATTTGATCGTCGGTACCGTCATACCTAGTTCAATCTCGTTCACATCAAGTACTTTACTCGTTCCGTAATCCGATATCACTTTGTGATTAACTCCTTAACCACATGCTTGCAAGCGGTGTTGATATCGATTACCGAGTGGGCCCAAAGTATATCTCTCCGACTTGGGAGGGACAAATCCCATCTCGATACATACAACCCAACAGGCACTTTCCGATCACCTGAGAGACACCTTTATGATCACCCTCTCAGAGGATGACGTTTGATGACCTCAAAGCTTTCTTCCAATACCAGGGAGTTGTATTATCTCATGGTCTAAGGAATACAATATTTGACATAAGGAAAGCTTCGCAAAGATGAACACGATGACACGATCTAATTGCTCTACTTAGTTTGGGTCTGTCCATCATATCATTCTCCCAATGATATGATATCATTATTAATCGACAACTCATGTCTATGGTTAGGAAACCTTAACCATCATTAATCAATGAGCTAGTCCATAGAGGCGTACTAGGGACACTATGTTGTTAACAAACCACACAAGTATTAAAGTTTCCGCTTAATACAATTCTAGCATGGAATATAAACATTATCATGAACAAGAATTATAATAATAACATCTTTATTATTGCCTCTAGGGCATAATTCCAACATAAACAACATTGAATCCTTAAGTGTGTCTCCCTACGGTTCATGAATTATGCGGACATGATCGAGACACTTCTCCGATCAATAACCAATAGAGGAATCTGGAAATTCATATGGCTCCCACATATTTCCACGATTACTTTGCGATTGAATGAACCACTTACATACGATACCAATTTCCCTTTGTCTCGCGATAGTTTACTTATCCGAGGTTTTGATCGTCGGTATCTCTACATACCTAGTTCAACCTCGTTACCGATAAGTACTCTTTTCTCCTTCCCGTGATATGTGTTACCTTGTGAGCCAGTCACATGCTTACAAGCCAATTGGATGACATTCCACCGAGAGGGCCCAGAGTATATCTATCCGTCATATGGATGGACAAATCCCACTCTTGATCCATGTGCCTCAACACATACTTTCCGAACACTCAATGCCACCTTTATAGCCACCTAGTTATAGTGTGGTGTTTGATGTCATCAAAGCATCCTTACGGTGATGGTGATTAGTACGATCTCATGGTCGAAGGAATTAGGTTACTATGTATCAGAAATATTATAGCAAATGAACTATTGAAATGACTTGATCTTTATGCTACGCTTATCTATAGGAGTATGTCCATCATACCATTCTCCTAATGATATGATCTTGTTGTTAATAACATCTCAATGTTCATGATCGAGAAACCACGATCATCTATTAACCAACAAGCTAGTATTATAAAGAGGCTTTACCAGGGACTCTAATTTAGTTTACAAATCACACAAGTATTAATGTTTCCACTTAATACTATTATAGCATGAATGCAAACATTTATCATGAACACAAAGATATAATAATAACCACTTTTATTATTGCCTCTAGGGCATATCTCCAACAGTCTCCCACTTGCACTAGAGTCAACTAATCTAGATTACATGGTAATATACCGAACACCCATGGCAGTTTGTATAGGTCATGTTTTGCCCTCGGGAGAGGTTTAGTCAACAGATCCACGATATTCAGATCTGTGTGTACTTTGCAAATATTTATGTCACCATCTTGGACATGCTCTCGAATAGCGTGAAAATGTAGCTTGATGTGCTTCAGCTTCTTGTGTGAACTTGGTTCTTGCGCATTGGCTATGGCGCCCATGTTATCACAGTAGATAGACATTGGGTCCAGCGCACTTGGAACCACACCGAGCTCTATAATGAACTCCTTCATCCATATCGCCTCTTGTGAAGCCTCCGAAGCAGCTATGTATTCTGATTCAGTTGAAGATCTCGCCACAACGCTTTGCTTTGCACTCCTCCAGCTAACTGCTGCACCATTCAAAGTAAATACGTATCCAGATTGAGATTTAGAATCATCCGGATCGGTGTTCCAACTAGCATCGGTGTAACCATTAACAACGAGTTGTTCATCACCTCCATAAGAAAGAACCATATCCTTAGTTCTTCTTAAGTACTTAACGATGTTTTTGACCGCTGTCCAATGATCCACTCCTGGATCACTTTGATATCTGCTAGTCAAACTAATAGCATATGCAATGTCGGGTCTAGTACATAGCATGGCATACATAAGAGATCCTATGGCTGAGGCATAGGGAGTCTTACTTATCCTTTCTCTATCTTCTGTCGTTGCTGGACTTTGAGTTTTACTCAAGGTTGTATTGGGCAACATGGGTAAGAACCCTTTCTTGATATCTTCCATTCCAAACCTCTTTAGAACTTTGTCCAAATATGTACTCTGTGACAATGATATTAGACGTCTCGATCTATCTCTATAAATCTTTATGCCTAATATGTAAGCTGCTTCGCCAAGATCTTTCATTGGAAAAACTATTATTCAAATAATCCTTGACACTATTAAGAAGGTCTACATCATTCCCAATCAACAATATGTCATCCACATATAGTATTAAGAATGCTATAGAGCTCCCACTCACTTTCTTGTAAATACAAGCTTATCCATAAGTTTGTATAAAACCAAAACTTTTGATTACCTTATCAAAATGTTGATTCCAACTTCAGGATGCTTGCTTCAATCCATAAATGGACCGTTGAAGTTTGCATACCTTGTTAGAATCTTTAGGATCGACAAAACCTTTGGTTTGCATCATATACAACTCTTCATCAATATCTCCATTGAGGAACGTTGTTTTGACATCCATCTGCCATATCTCATAATCATAATATGCAGTGATTGCTACATAATCCTCACAGACTTTAGCTTCGCTACCGGTGAGAAAGTCTCATCGTAATCAACTCCTTGAATTTGTCGCAACCCTTTTGCGACAAGTCGAGCTTTATAGACATTAACATTACCATCAGCATCTGTTTTCTTCTTGAAAATCCATTTATTCTCGACAGCCTTCCGGCCATCCGGTAAGTCCACCAAAGTCCATACTTGGTTTTCGTACATGGATCCAATCTCGGATTTCATGGCTTCTTGCCATTTATTGGAATCTAGGCTCATCATCGCTTCCTCATATGTCGCAGGGTCATCGGTTGTAAGGGTCCCAACCTTTAATAAGGTAGAGTCCCCTGTGTTTACAATGCTAGTCCGTGGATCAATAGCTAGCATCCACAGTTAAGATGTAATATCAAGAAACAAAGGTCATATTACAACTTTATAACCAGGAATAACATAATTTATTACATCTTACATAGCTCATTTGGCTATTACATTACATTGCAGCAGAATATCTATAAGCATGGGGTCCTTCATCTTCAAAGTGCCACAGGCAGACATGTTGGTTGTAGACTTGTAATCCTAATCAAGAAACTTCACTAACATCAAACAAACCTGCAACATAACAAGTTACAGCCACAAGGGTCAATACATTTGAATTGTATTGGCAAGTGATACTATGGTAGTATAGTGGAGTCTATCATCTATATGCATTTGGCTAAGTGTAGCTTAGGCTTGCTTTGCTCAAAATAGATTTTCCTTATCATTTGAAAACACTAAGTTTTTGCTTGACAACAATCACCCAAGGCATCTACCAATCAAAGATTGAAGATCCTTTAACCCTTGTTCAACCACAAGTTTTTAACTTAGAAATTTGGATGATGAGATTCTTGATAGCTTCCATGTCTTGATGCTCAAATTGTCCTTTTCCAGGGACATGGCTAAGTACTTAGATTTTACACTCTGCAGAGGTGGTGCACTTTCCCCACAAGACTTGGTTTCACCAAGACAAGATCTTTCAGAAGCCTTTCCTTAGACCAAATGGACGCGTTCCAACCTATCATCCCACTACCACCAACTGTCCAAATGGCTAAGTTCTAGCAACCTATATGATCCAGGCAGAGCCCATAATGCCAAGTGGTTGCACTTGAAGCTTCTCAACATTTGACATCTCAAATCTCTTTGTTCCTGGGTGGCAATCCACAAGTGTGATGCACAAAGTAAACCATAGCCATGGGCCTTGTGTAACCACTCAACCAAAAACCACCAAGCAATTACCATTCCACCCAGGTGGTTCATTAACTTAGTTGTTTTATTAAACAAAAACACAAGTCCTCAGACTTAGAAATTTTCCATAGTATGAATATATAATCCACCCTTGTTTTCTATTAGCTAAGCTAAGTTGGATAGTAATAGGAATCTTAACTTAGGAAATTCTACTAAGGGTTCATCTACTAGGATTTCCCATAGCATAGTTTATACTTAGCAAAATTTCCATGCAAGTCCTACTTAGAAATATCACTAATGCATAGTGAAAATAATGGGACAAAGGTATGAAGCATCACTTGCCTTTTTGGTAGAGGGTATAAGTTCACTCCTTGTCCTTTCTACAATCACACTCTTCAAGTCACTACAATTCAATCAAGCAAGGCACAAACTCAATCTACCAATCAAGCAAAACATCACATAAAATAATAAACAAAACAAAACATGCAAGCATGCAAAAGTGTTGTTTTATTTGGAGAAGTGGCTTCTAATGGGTCATAAACATTTGAAAACACTTAATGGTTATTTTATAAAGTGGCAAAGTCATTTGCAAAAGATTTCACTTCATATACCATTTTCAAAACAAGGTATCATTTTATGTGGTGTAAAAATGTTTTCAATAAGGCATTAATCTATAGGGTTCACCAAATATGTTTTCAAACCACAAAACTTTGTGTTTAGGGTCAGAGAACTTAAAACAAAACATTTCTCAAAGGTTTTCCTTCAAAACCATTTTTAATAAATAAACCCTATTTTTATTTGACTAGTAATGGTTTTAAATCAAAGAATCATTCTTTTGTTTCTCCAAATATATTTTTGAAACCACAAAGTGTTTCCTATGGTCAGTAGGTTCAAATCACTCCATTTGCCAAAGATTTTATCCCCAAAATCATTTTTGAACAATTTTTACATTCTATACAAGCATACAAATGTTTCACAAAAACAAACATTTTAACAGAAGCTTTTTGCTAAACAAATGGCATGGTTGGCTAGGGCTTGTTTTTCTGAATCCATTGATATAAAGTTTGCAAATTTTGGACGTGTAGAACTAAAGTTGTGCAATTTACAAAATTGAAAAACTAATAGATCAAATTCTGTTTAAATCAAACAGACTGGGACACGTGGAATGTTTCTATTGGTCCATACCGGTTCAGTGTGGATAGCTGGTGTGGGTCGCACGATTTACATAAAATGAACGGTGCAGATTCATCAAGGCTCGAGCTAGGCTAGAGGCTTGGCTCACGGCGCGTGGCTCGGCTAGGCTTGGCTCGATCTAATCGTGTCCGTCGAAGTAAGATCGAAGGGTAAGGAACAGAGGGTGCTGGCTCACCTGGTGGCTCAGGTCACCGGCGATGGTGAGGACGGCGGCGACGCTCGGGATGTGTAAGAAGGCGACGTCCTGGTGGTTCCTGAAGATGGTGGAGACAGAGACGATGCACAAAAGTTCTGGGCAAAGTCAATGGCGTTGGAGCGGTGGAGGTTTGCTTCCTAGAGCGGTTCCTAGGGGTGTCCGGAGTTGTGCTTGCGGCGACGCTTGCAGATGTTGTCAATGTCGAATGCCTGGGGATCAAGAAACCAAACCAAGGAATCAGGAAGGTGCGCGTCAGAATACTAGGGAGATTCAACAGAAAAATGGAGGTGCGGGTGTATTCTTTTCACCGGAATTTGGCACTGGAACTCGTCGGAGCCGGCGAGACGTTGAGCTCGAATTCGAGGTGCTCAGTGGCTCACTAACGGTGGTTGTTGAGGGGAATTGAGGAGGAGTCAAAGGGGATTAAGAGGGACTTGATGGTTTTGCTGATTAAGATCGCGTTAGAGCGAATTTAAGCCGAGAATCAATCACTGGCAACGGGCACGCGAGTTTGATGACGACGTGGTGGCTGGGTGGGTCCTTTTGGCAGCGAGGTGTGTGTTTGCGTGCGGGGTCCACCGGTCAGTGGCTGAGAGAGTATGCGATGCGGTGAGAAAAAGATGGACAGGGGAAAGAGAGGAGCCGGGTGGGCTGGGGTTTTGGGCCTGCTGGGCTGGGGTCTGGGTAGGTTTAGCTGGGCTGTTTCCATTTCTATTTTTTTCCTTCCTGATTGTTTTTCCTTTTCCATTTCTATTTTCTGTTTTGAAATTCAATCAACAAATCAACATTCAAAACATTTCAAATATTCACCACACTTGTGTTGAGTTTTGGTTCTGTTTCACATAAACCAAAGTCCAAAACAAAATAAAATAATTTTATTCTTTTTAGGATCTATTTAATAATTAAATAAAATAGACCTTATTAATTCAAATAGGTTTTGATTTTATTTAATAAACTCTCCATTTGAAAACTAAATATTATCAAAACCAAATCAGTAGGTTTTATTTGAAAATATAAGATACTTGGAAAACTTGTTCAAAATAAAATAACATTTTTATTTTAAGGTCCATTAATAATTAAATAAAATGGACCTTAGTTATTAAATCAAATAGGATTTGATTTATTTAAAACTCTATTTTAAAAATAGTACCAAAATCATTTCAGTAGGTTTTATTTGAGAATATAAAATACTTATAAAACTTGTTTAAAATAATTTTAACAAGTTTTGATGTTTAATTATACTGGCAAAACCTTTATTTTAATAAAATTGGATATTAATAAATCCTCATTATTTTGTTTAAATAAACCTTTACTCCCTTAATCAAAACAAAAAAATTTATTCCAAAAGATTGGCCAAGGTTAAATTTGGCTATATAAAATAATCCTTATTTATATTTCTACCTTTTCTTTTGAAAACCAAATCTTTTTATTAAAAGATACAAAAATAGTTTTTCTATTTATTTAAAATTTTATTTATTAATTGTTTATCTCTTTTTAAATCCCTTTAGGATTTATTTGTTCAAAATAGGTTTGAAGGTTCCCATTGGAATTCAAAAAGTTTCTTCTCACCCTGAAAATCAACAAAGTTTTATTTTATTCATTTATTTTTCACATTACAAGATTTGGAAAATCTTGGGATGTGACATCGGTGTTGTCTACCAACATGACACTCATAACGGGATCATAGCAATCATGAGTGGTACGAGTTCTCGTTGACCTGCGAGGTTTCGTAGTAACTTCAACCGAAGTTTCAAGATCAACATCATTAGCTTCCTATCTTATTGGTGTAGGCGCCATAGGAACCACTTCCGGTGTTGTGCTACTCGCAAGTTCGAGAGAAGGTTCAATAACCTCGTCGAGTTCTACCTTCCTTCCAGTCACTTCTTTCGAGAGAAACTCCTTCTCTAGAAAGGATCCATTCTTGGCAACGAAGATTTTTCCCTCGGATCTATGATAGAAGGTATACCCAATAGTTTCCTTCGGGTATCCTATGAATACGTATTTTTCCGCTTTGGGTTCAAGCTTGTCAGACTGTAACTTCTTTACATAAGCTTCACAACCCCAAACTTTAAGGAACGACAATTTAGGTTTCTTCCCAAACCATAATTCATACGGTGTCGTTTCAACGGATTTAGACGGTGCCCTATTTAAAGTGAATGCAGTTGTTTCTAATGCATAACCCCAAAATGATAGTGGTAAATCTGTAAGTGACATCATAGAATGAACCATATCTAAGAGAGTTCGATTACGACGTTCGGACACACCATTACGTTGTGGTGTTCCCGGCGGTGTCAATTGTGAAAGTATTCTGCATTTCTTCAAATGCTTACCAAACTCGTAACTTAGATATTCACCTCCACGATCAGATCGTAGAAATTTAATCTTATTGTTACGTTGATTCTCTACCTCACTTTGAAATTCCTTAAACTTATCAAAAGTTTCGGACTTATGTTTCATGAAATAGATATACCCATATCTACTCAAATCATCCGTGAAGGTAAGAACATAACAATAACCACCGCGCAATGCTACACTCATTGGGCCACACACATCGGTATGTATGATTTCCAATAAGTCCGTAGCTCGCTCCATCATACCAGAAAATGGAGTCTTAGTCATTTTACCCATCAAACATGCTTCACATCTTTCAAGTGATTCGAAATCAAGTGATTCAAGAAGTCCATCGGGATGGAGTTTCTTCATACGCTTCACTCCAATATGACCAAGATGACAGTGCCACATATATGTCGAGTTATCGCTCAATTTCAAACGTTTAGCTTCAATGTTATTAATATGTGTATTACTACAATCGAGATTCAACAAGAATAGACCATCTATCAAAGGTGCATGTGCATAAAACATATTACTCATATAAATCGAACAACCATTATTCTCGGACTTAAACAAGTAACCGTCTCGCAATAAACATGATCCGGATATAATGTCCATGCTCAACGTAGGCACCAAATAACAATTATTTAAGTATAAAACTAATTCCGATGGTAGATGAAGAGGTAGCGTGCCGACCGTGATCACATCAACCTTTGATCCATTTCCAACGCGCATCGTCACCTTGTTCTTCGCTAGCTTCCGTCTATTCTGCAGCACCTGTTTCGAGTTACAAATATGAGCAACCGAACCAATATCAAATACCCAGGCACTACTACGAGTACTAGTGAGATACACATCAATAACATGTATATCGGATATACCTTTCTTCTTGATGTTGCCGTTCTTCAAATCCGCCAAGTACTTAGGGCAATTCTGCTTCCAGTGACCTTCTCCCTTGCAGTAAAAGCACTCAGTATCAGCCTTAGGCAAAGCCTTGGTCTTCTTCGCTGGCGTGGTAACTTTCTTACCGCCCTTCTTGAAGTTTCCCTTTTTCTTAGACTTGCCTTGCTTCTTGAATTTGGTGGTCTTATTGACCATCAACACTTGGTGCTCTTTCTTGATCTCCACTTCCATAGACTTTAACATGGAGAAGAGTTCAGACAACGACTTGTCCATGTTTTGCATATTTTAGTTCATCACAAAGTTCTTTTAACTTGGTGGTACTAATTGGAGGACACGGTGAATCCCCAAAGCATTAGGAATCACTATACCCAAGCTGAAAGGATACGGATGTCGCCTAGAGGGGGGGTGAATAGGCGATTAAAACTTTTCCTAGAGTGGCTCAACAAAGGCGGAATAAAACTAGTGTTTACTTTGTTAAGCACAGCCTAGAACAACTAAGGTTCACCTATGTGCACCAACAACTTATGCTAAGCAATACAAGCAACAAAGTGATAGCAAGATATATATTACTTCAAGCACGAAGGCTATCACAATGTAAAGTGCATAAGTAAAGATCTCGGGTATAGAGATAACCGAGGCACGCGGGGACACCAATATTTTACCGAGTTCCTCCCAACATGGAGTACGTCTCGTTTGGAGAGGGGGTGGTATCAAACCACCAATGCCACAAAAGGCCTCCCTTATTCTCCGGTGAATCTCACCCCAACGGGATCGATCCACGCTTCCACTATTGGTGCACTTGTCGGTGGCAATCGGAACCTCTCACAAGGTTGGGGCACTTCTCCACAACTTAATTGGAGGCTCCCAACAAATGCCACAAAAGGCCACAATGCCACCAAGGCCACAAAACCGTCTAGGGTTCCAAGAACCCAAGAGGGACAAGCTCCAATGAGTCACACGAACCAAATCCTCCGAGGATAACTCAAACCGATGCACCAAATGCAAATAGCAAGAACACCACAAAGGTGCTCAAATCCCTCTCTCCCAAATTCCACCAAAGCTACAAAAGCTTATGGGGGAATAAGAGAGGAAGAACAATGGAGGAAATCCACAAAAGACTCCAAGATCTAGATCCCAATATGTTCCCCTCACTTAGAGGAGAGATTGATTGGTGGGATTGTAGATCTAGATCTCCTCTTTAAAATCCATCAAGAATATGCAAGAATCATCGGAGGGATTGAGAGAAAGCAAGCTCAAGAAGGTCAACAATGGAGGGGAAAACTTGCAAGAATGGTTGGGGAACCATTGGGGAATAAGGCCCGTTAAATAGGTCCCCCGAAAATCCAACCGTTGAAGCCCAAAAATGCGAATCCCGGTACTACCGGACATTCCCTGGGGATCCCAGGTCGCCAAACGCACCTTATTTGGTACCAACCAGTACTAAGGGGCGGTACTACCGGACCCTGGTCCGGTACTACCGGTCATCCCTGAACGAAAACGGCCATAACTTTTGCATCCGTACTCCGATTTTGATGATCTTGGGCTCGTTTCGAAGAGGACAACAAGCTCTAAAAGATAATGCAAATAAACATCATAGTACAGAAACGGAGGATAGATCCAAATAACGAAAGGTTTAACCTCTCTCAAAAAGACGAACCGATAAAACCTTCCACGTCGAAAACATAATAGAAAATGCATATGAAATCCGTTTTCGATGAACTAGAGCTTCTCATGGAGATTAACACAAGCTCTAAATCCTCACATGAGTAAGAACTAAATAATGGAAGGTTTTACCTATCTCTAAAATACAAACCGGTAAAACTGAAGGGTTTCGCGGCATAGTAAATCAAAATTTTCTACGGATGCGAACAGAGGGAAGCCAAGATCTAATCTAGGAGATGCAAACAACGAGAGAGTTTGGATTAGATCTTCATACCCTTGAAGATTCGCACAGCGGAACGTTCGTCGGAACGTCGGTGATGTAGTCGTACTCGCTTCTCCTCCTCGCGATCCGATCCGATCTAGCACCACAAGTGGCGGTGCCTCCGTGAGATGCACACGTGCAGCACCTCGACGTCTCCTCCTTCCTCGGACCAGCAAGTATGGTGGAGAGACGGATTGGATCTACAACACGACGGCGTGGTGTATATGGTGGAGAATTTCTGCAGCAGGGCTTCGCCTACAAACAGTCGGGAGGGAAAGAGGAGGGCAGCAGGGCGGCTAGGGTTGGAGGGGAAGGTGTAGGGGGGTGGTGCACCCCCACACCTCTTTATATAGAGGGGGGGCGCAGCCCTAGCCCCTCCCCCAAGCCCAAACCAGCGGCCCCAAGGAGGAAGAGTGGGGGGCAAGGAAACCCCCCCTTCTAGAAGGTCTATCTAGGGTTTAAACCCTCTTTGGCCGGCTGTTTGTGCCCCTGGCCCAATGCTGCCAGGGCACTCCCTCATAGGCCCATGCCCCCTCCCGGAAGGTCGGGCCACGTTTTCCCCCCTCCGGAAGGTTCTAGAAGCTTCCTGTATAATACCGATTAACCCGGAACAATTCCGAACTCCAAAAACTGCACTGCCTTATATGAATCTTATTCTCCGAACCATTCCGGAACCTCTCGTGATGTCCCGGATCCCATCCGAGACTCCGAACAAAAACTCATAAACCAATTATCCAATCTATCCTAGCGTCGAGACACGTTAAGTGTGTGACCCTGCGGGTTCGAGAATATGCGGACATGATCTTCTATCAATAATCAACAGCGGGGTCTGGAAACCCATATTGACTCCCACACATTCATCGATGATCATATCGGATGAACCACGATGCCAGGATTCAATCAATCCCATATATATATTCCCTTCGTCTCGCGATATTTTACTTGCCCGAGATTCGATCGTCGGTATCGTCATACCTAGTTCAATCTCGTTCACAGCAAGTACTTTACTCGTTCCGTAATCCGATATCACTTTGTGATTAACTCCTTAACCACATGCTTGCAAGCGGTGTTGATATCGATTACCGAGTGGGCCTGAAGTATATCTCTCCGACTTGGGAGGGACAAATCCCATCTCGATACATACAACCCAACAGGCACTTTCCGATCACCTGAGAGACACCTTTATGATCACCCTCTCATAGGATGACGTTTGATGACCTCAGAGCTTTCTTCCGATACCAGAGAGTTGTATTATCTCATGGTCTAAGGAATACAATATTTGACATAAGGAAAGCTTCGCAAAGATGAACACGATGACACGATCTAATTGCTTCGCTTAGTTTGGGTCTGTCCACCATATCATTCTCCCAATGATATGATCTCATTATTAATCGACAACTCATGTCCATGGTTAGAAAACCTTAACCATCATTAATCAATGAGCTAGTCATAGAGGCGTACTAGGGACACGGTGTTGTTTACAAACCACACAAGTATTAATGTTTCCGCTTAATACAATTCTAGCATGGAATATAAACATTATCATGAACAAGAATTATAATAATAACATCTTTATTATTGCCTCTAGGGCATAATTCCAACAGTCTCCCACTTGCACTAGAGTCAATAATCTAGTTTACATTTGGCAACAATCTCACACCCATGGCACTGAGGTGCTGATCATGTTTTACACGTGGAAGAGGTTTAGTCAACGGATCTGCAACATTCAGATCTGTATGTACTTTGCTAATCTTCAGATCTCCATCTGCTATATAATCTCGGATTATATGAAACTTGCGGTTGATATGCTTGGTCTTTGGATGATATCTTGGTTCCTTAGCAAGTGCTATGGCGCCAGTGTTGTCACACAATATCTCCAGTGGGTCCAATGCACTTGGAACCACGCCAAGCTCAGTGATGAAGTTTCTGATCCAAACTCCTTCACTTGAAACTTCTGCAACAGCCATGTATTCCGCTTCTACTGTAGATCCCGCGATCACGCTTTGCTTACAGCTTCTCCAGCTCACAGCTCCTCCATTCAAAATATAAACGTATCCTGTCTGAGATTTAGAACCATCCTTGTCGGTGTCGAAAGTAGCGTCGACGTAACCTTTTACGACGAGCTGTTCATCACCCCCATAGACTAAGAACATTTCTTTAGTCCTATTTAGGTACTTTAGGATGTTGTTCATGGCTGTCCAGTGTTCCACTCCTGGATCACTTTGATATCTGCTCGTCAAACTAAGAGCATTGGACACATCCGGTCTAGTACACAGCATGGCATACATGATAGAACCTATGGCCGAGGCATAAGGCACTTTGCTCATAGCTTCCCTATCATTTACCGTAGCTGGACACTGAGCCTTGCTCAATATCTTACCCGACAACATAGGCACTGAACCTTTCTTTGCCTTATCCATTCTGAACCTTTTCAGAACTTTGTCTAGGTATGTACTCTGGCTTAAAGCTATCAGGCGTCTTTGTCTATCTCTATAGATCTTGATGCCCAATATATAAGCAGCTTCACCTAGGTCTTTCATTGAAAAACACTTGTTCAAATAACTCTTCACATCGTTAAGCATGTTAATGTCATTTCCAATAATCAATATGTCATCCACATATAGTACCAGAAATGTCACCGAGCTCCCACTCACTTTCTTGTAGATACAAGCTTCATAGCTATTTGGAACAAATCCAAAGCTCTTGATCACTTGATCAAAACGAAGGTTCCAACTCCGAGATGCTTGCTTCAGTCCATAAATAGAACGCTGAAGTTTGCATACTTTATCAGCATCCTTAGGATCGACAAAACCTTCGGGTTGCATCATGTAACATCCCTAAAATCATGATTTCAATGATTGCATATCATTCATGCATGCATATAGAATTGAGATCAAATTCAAAACTCATTTCAGAAAAACAGAAGCACATAGTGCTATCATTTTATGTGAGCAAACTTAAATCAAATGGCCACCCTCATTTGAGAGTTTGAATGTTTTAAAACTAGATTGTTTGTCTTCCTTGTTGAAAGGATTGAGTGTGGAATTTTAACCAAGCTTTACAAAATGGGAATGGTTTCAAAAACCATTTTTCAAACATTTGCAAATCAAGTGCAAAACTCCTGTTATTTTGTTTCTCCAAAAGTGACCAAGCCTTTGCAAAGCAACCACGTGGTTTATGCCTAGTTTTGAGACTGTTGCACACTACAAAAACCCCAGAAAGATTTGAATTCAAAAAGAGTTTGAAATCATTGGAAAACCATTCCTGAAAATCAAAACAGGAAAAAGAAAAGGAATAAACAAAAGAAAAGGGCCAAGCGCTCCTATTCTAGCCCAGCAGCAGAACCGGCCCAACTAGCCCACCCGGCCACTCTCTCGCTCGCTCGCACGCGCAGACGCACCCACGCGGTCGCTGACACCCAGACCCCACCCCCTCTCTGTCTCACTCGCTGACTGGTGGACCGCGACAGACTCACCCTCGTCTTCCCCAAATCGCGCCCGACCCCGTCGCCGGCCGTTTCCTCCGCCCATCACTGCCGTGTTGATTTCTCGAGTAATTGGCCTTGATTCCGCGCTTAATCGCCGCTCCCCTCTCGCCTACTTAATCCCCTCTGCACCGCGGCCATTTCCCCTCACTCTCCTCGCTCACTCCGCCACCAGGCTGCGCGCATTCCACCTCGAAACCCCGCAGTACTGACGACTCCGGCGACTAATTCCGGTGAGCCTCGACCGCCCCCCTCCCTCTCGTTCAAACCACTGCAACCAGCATGATCCTGTGCATCCGCTAATGCCTCTAGTTTGCTTGCTCGTGACCCAGGTCGTCGTTTCCGTTCACGTCTGCAACCACCTGTGCCGCCGCTCGACTCCGACGAGCAATAGCAGTAAGTCCCGAGCGCCCCTTGCCCCCTCTCTCATACGAGAATGTTCGCCTTCATCTTGTGCATCTCCTGACCCCTCTGGTTCGTGCTAGGGCGACGCCAAACCTCGGCAACAACCTTGACTGCAAGCGACAGACGCCGCCCGCAACTCCGACGAGCCTCAACAACCGTACCCGTGCGCCCCTTTCCAAGCCACCACCACCTCGAGCTTCAGCACGCTACCGCGGTTCTGGTAAGTACACCCTTTCTTCCTGGGGCGACCTAGAACGCCAGTGCCGCCGCTGACTGAGCGCTCCGCCGCTCGCTGTCGCCGCGCGTCGCCAGAACGTGGTCGCGTGATCGAGAGCCCTTGGATCTAGATCCAACGCTTGCGATAGAACCACTTATCGAATCGTTATGCTAGATCTGAACCGTGCATCGTTAGTTAGATCCTACGGCTAGCAAGCGCGATCCAGAGCGAAGCGGTACGCGCCAGTAAGAACTTGACGCGTGGCTAGGGTTTGATTCAAAAACAGATTTGAAATCAGATTTAGATCCAATTTTGAAATGGCTATAACTTTTGATTCCCATGTTAGATTTTTGCAAATTTTATATGGTTGGAATCAGGGAGACAAGCTCTTTCTGTTTCTGCAATGTGTTTAGTGAAAAGTTTCTGTTAAAATGAGTTTTTGTGCAGAAACTTGTTTAGGACTAGTTTGAGTATAGAATTTTTTTAGTAATTTGTTTTAGGGTAAAATAAACTTGGTTTAGCAAGTTTTTGACTTGTTTATAGATCAGTACTATGCACTTGCTTGGTTGGGTTTCAAAAAATCATAGTTTAGCATTTTGCATGCATGCATGTATTTATGTTTGTATATGAATTGTGTGTAATTTTGTGCTACCATTTTTGTGTAGACTTTGGTGCTAGTGATTGTGATTGTGAGGAGTGCTACTCTCCCAACTACCAAGGCAAGTGGTACTTCATGAGTATTTCCATCCCTATATTTTGTACAAGCATTAGAAATATTTTGCTAAGTCTTGCATGTTACTTTTTGCCAAATGCTATGTTGGGAAATCCTAAGTAGTTGTAGAATTGCTAAGAAATTCCTAAGCTAAGTTACTATGCCATGCTTAGCCTAGCTAGTAGCAAACAAGGGTTGGTAAAGTATATACATGCTATGATGAAAATATTTCTAAGTCTTTGGACTTATGTTTTTCTTAATAAAAAAACTAAGTCAATAAATCTCCTGGGTGGAATGGGACTTGAACGATGATTTTTGGTTGAGTGGTTACACAAGGCCCATGGATATGGTTTACCTTGTGTATCTCAC
Organism: Avena sativa; assembly: GCA_916181665.1. Classification (NCBI taxonomy): domain Eukaryota; kingdom Viridiplantae; phylum Streptophyta; class Magnoliopsida; order Poales; family Poaceae; genus Avena; species Avena sativa. The sequence continues at coordinate 14,654,024 of OV702286.1, read as the reverse complement.
TTGTGGTATGCCACCCAGGCACAAAGGGATTTTGGAGGCCAAGTGTTGAGAAGCTTATAGTTCAGCCACTTGGAAATATGGGCTCTGCCTTGATCACATAGGTTGCTAGAACTTAGTCATTTGGACAGTTGGTGGTAGTGGGAATGATAGGTTGGAACGCGTCCATTTGGCTAAGGGAAGGCTTCTGAAAGGTCCTGTCTTGGGAAACCAAGTCTGGTGGGGAAAGTGCACAACCTCTGCAGATGGAAAATCTAAGTACTTAGCCAAGTCCATGGCAATGGACAACTTGAGCATCAAGGCATGGAAGCTATCAAGAATCTCATCACTCCAACTTCTAAGTAAAACTTGTGGGTGAACAAGGGTGAAGGACCTCAATGTCTATTGATGGTTTCTTGGGAAAAGTTTTTGACAAAGAAAAACTTAGTGATTTCAACTAATAGGAAAAACCTATTTTGAGCAAAGCAAGCCAAGCTACACTTAGCCAAATTGCATATAGTAATATAGTCCACTTAAAATTTACTAAGGTATCACTTGCCAATACTATTCCAAAGTATTGACCCACTGTGGCTGTAACTTGTGATGTTGCAGGTTATTCTGATGATGATTAGGTGTCATGAGTCTACACTCAACATGCTTGCCTGTGGCACATGAAGATGAAGACTTATGTTTATTTACTTATTCCAAACTCTTGTATCAGGCCTGTGGCCTTGAGTTGTAAAAGACTATGTTTTATCTCTGGAATGGATGTAATAAATGACCTTTGTATCTGTGTACTTCATCTTAAACTGTGAATGCTAGAAATGATCCAGGGACTAGCATTGCAATCACAGGGATCCTTTTCCTTTACAAAGGAGGGATCTTACACATCATATACAACTCTTCATCAATGTTGCCATTGAGGAACGCAGTCTTGACATCCATCTGCCATATTTCATAATCATGAAACGCAGCAATTGCTAATAAAATCCGAATGGACTTAAACATCGCTACGGGAGAGAAAGTCTCATCGTAGTCAACACCTTGAACTTGTCGAAAACCTTTCGCGACAAGCCGTGCTTTATAGACGGTAACATTACCATCCGCGTCTGTTTTCTTCTTGAAAATCCATTTGCACTCAACGGCCTTTCGGTCGCTAGGAGGGTCCACCAAAGTCCATACTTGGTTTTCTCTCATGGATCCCAATTCGGATTTCATGGCTTCTAGCCATTTCTCAGAGTCTGGGCTCATCATCGCTTCCTCATAGTTCGTAGGTTCACTGTCTTCTACTAACAAGACAGTTAAGATAGGGTTGCCGTACCACTTAGGAGGGGCACGCGACCTTGTCGACCTGCGACGTTCAGTAGCAGCATCGTCCGAAGCTTCATGATCCTTATCATCAGCTTCCTCTATTATTGGTGCATGCGGCACTGGAACAATTTCAGGTGCTGCGCTACTCTCCAACTCAAGAGAAGGTTCAACAACCTCGTCTAGCTCTACGTTCCTCCCACTCACTTCTTTCGAGAGAAACTCCTTCTCAAGAAAGGAACCGTTCTTTGCGACAAACACTTTGCCTTCGGTTCTGTGATAGAAGGTATACCCAATAGTTTCCTTAGGGTATCCTATGAAGACGCATTTCTCCGCTTTGGGTTCGAGCTTGTCCGGCATCAACTTCTTGACGTAAGCTTCGCATCCCCAAACTTTAAGAAACGACAACTTAGGTTTAGCACCAAACCATAGTTCATACGGTGTCGTCTCAACGGATTTAGATGGTGCCCTATTTAAAGTGAATGCAGCGGTTTCTAATGCATAACCCCAAAATGACAACGGCAAATCAGTAAGAGACATCATCGATCGGACCATATCTAATAGGGTTCGATTCCGGCGTTCAGACACACCATTGCACTGTGGTGTTCCGGGTGGCGTGAGTTGCGAAACAATTCCGCTTGCTTTAAGATGCGTGAGAAAATCATAACTCAAATACTCGCCCCCACGATCGGATCTTAGAAACTTGATCTTTCTGTTACGATGGTTCTCCACTTCCTTCTGAAATTCCTTGAACTTTTCAAATGTTTCAGATTTATGTTTCATTTAATAGATATACCCATATCTACTTAAGTCATCGGTAAAAGTGAGAAAATAGCGATATCCACTGCGCGTCGAAACACTCATCGGTCCACACACATCGGTATGTATGATTTCCAACAAGTCCGTTGCTCGCTCCATCATACCGGAGAACGGTGTTTTGATCATCTTGCCCATGAGGCATGGTTCGCATGTGTCAAATGATTCAAAATCAAGAGACTCCAAAAGTCCATCATAATGGAGTTTCTTCATGCGCTTTACACCAATATGACCTAGACGACAGTGCCACGAATAAGTAGTATTAGCACTAGCTACTTTGCATCTCTTAGCCTCAATGTTATGGATGTGTGTTTCATCCCTTTCGAGATTTAGAAGAAATAAACCATTCACAATAGGTGCATGACCATAAAAGATGTTACTCATATAAATAGAACAACCATTATTCTCCGATTTAAATGAATAATCGTCTTGCAATAAACACGATCCAGAAATAATGTTCATGCTCAACGCAGGCACATAATAACATTTATTAAGGTTTAAAACTAATCCCGAAGGTAAAACTAAGGAGAGCGTGCCGACGGCCATCACATCAACTCTTGATCCATTGCCAACGCGCATCGTCACCTCATCCCTCGCAAGCCGCCGTCTATTCCGTAGCTCCTGTTTCGAGTTACAAATATTAGCAACTAAACCGGTATCAAATACCCAGGCACTACAACGAGGGCTAGTAAGGAAAACATCAATAACATGTATATCAAATATACCTTTGATGGTGCCAGCCTTCTTGTCCGCTAAGAACTTCGGATAGTTGCGCTTCCAGTGACCCTTGTCCTTGCAATAGAAGCACTCAGTGTCCGGCTTAGGACCAGACTTGAGCTTCTTCTCAGCAGGGGCAACGCGCTTGCCGCCGCCTTTCTTGAAGGGCTTCTTTGCACCTTTACCTTTCTTAAAGGAGGGCTTGTTGACCATCAACACATGATTATCCTTTTTGATGTCCACCTCCGCAGCCTTCAGCTTTGCGAAGAGCTCGGTGATCGTATCAGTGGAACCAATCTGATTATGAGTCACTACAAAACTTTTGTAGCTGCGAGTATCAATCTTGAGCTCCTCTGGAATCTCGCAGTCCAGTTGCTCAAGGCGTTTAGTGTAGCCCGACATCTTAATGGCGTGCTCACTAATGGAACTCCCTTCCTCCATCTTGTAGTCAAAGAATTTCTTAGAGATCTCATATCTCTCAGAACGGGCTTGAGTCTAAAACATGTTTTTCAGCTCCTCGAGAATCTCAAAGGGCCCGGCGAACTCCTCAAAACGATTTTGAAGATCCGATTCCATAGCAAACAACATGGCGATCTTAATCAAATCATAATCATCCTTGCGCGACTGATAGACAACTTTCTCATCAGCCGGCGCAGTAGCAGCAGGGGCGTCATCTAACGCATTCTCAAGGACATAGTCCTTTTGACCGCCAGAGAGAATGATTCTCAGATTGCGGAACCAATTGGTGAAGTTAGACCCATTATTCTTAAGCTTTTCTTTCTCAGCAAAAACGTTGAAGTTGAAGTTGGACTTGGCCATTGGATCTACAGTATTTGCAAGTACAATTTAGACTACGTTCATGATAAATAGTTCAACTTAATCAAATTACTAGATGAACTCCCACTAAATTCAACATCCCTCGAGTTGTTTAGTGAACATGATCCAAATTCACCACATCTAATCCGATCATCACGAGAAGAGATGTGGTTTCAATGGTGGACAACGAAGTGTCGATCATATCATTCATATGACTCATGCTTAACCTTTCGGTTCATGTGTTCCGAGGCCATGTCTGTACATGCTAGGCTCGTCAAGTTAGACCCAAGTATTTCCGCGTGTGCAAAACTGGCTTGCACCCGTTGTATGTGAGCATAGAGTCTATAGCACCCGATCATCACGTGATGCTTGGACACGACGAACTTTCGCAACGGTGCATACTTGGGGAGAACACAGATTTTATCTTGATCTTTAAGTGAGGAATCATCTTATAATGCTACCGTCGCGATCTAAGCATAATAAGATACATAAAAGGATAAACACCACATGCATATAACTTTATGTGACATGGTATAGCCAATCTTCGCGCAATGATCTCCATCTTGTGCGTGCCGGCATGATCTCCATCACTCCACCATGATTGCCTCCACCAGGAATAGCAACTACAACTATTGCTAACTACTTAGCGATAAAGTAAAGCTATTACATGGCGTATAAGAAGTTGACTCGCAGGTCATACACAATTATAAAGACAACCATATGGCTCCTGCCGGTTGTGTACTCATCGACATGCAAGTCGTGAAACATTACAAAACATGATCATCGCATACATTATACACATCACATCTTGGGCCATACCATATCACAGAAAACACTCCCTGCAAAAACAAGTTAGATGCCTCTACTTTGTTGTTGCATGTTTTACGTGGCTTATGGGAGTAGATGCTAAGAACGATTCTTACCTACGGAAAGCCACAACGGTGATATTATGGTTGCCAAACTCCGGTGTAGATCCCATGACAACTATAGTGAGAGAAACTGACATCCACCAGCCGCATGTGTGGAACAAGCCACACGTCAAGTGTGGAGCCGGTCTCGCGAACGACGTCGCATAAGGTTGGCCTGGACCGCTTCAATCTCACTATCCCGCGTCATAAGAAGAACACAAACAAGAGGCTTGCAACAGAAAACATCAACGCCCGCAACAACCATGTTGCGTTCTACTCGTGAATCACATCTACGCATAGATCTAGCTCTGATACCACTGTAAGGGTTTCGCGGCATAGTAAATCAAAATTTTCAACGGATGCGAACAGAGGGAAGCCAAGATCTAATCTAGGAGATGCAAACAACGAGAGAGTTTGGATTAGATCTTCATACCCTTGAAGATTCGCACAGCGGAACGTTCGTCGGAACGTGGGTGATGTAGTCGTACTCGCTTCTCCTCCTCGCGATCTGATCCGATCTAGCACCACAAGTGGCGGTGCCTCCGTGAGATGCACACGTGCAGCACCTCGATGTCTCCTCCTTCCTCGGACCAGCAAGTATGGTGGAGAGACGGATTGGATCTACAACACGACGGCGTGGTGTATATGGTGGAGAATTTCTGCAGCAGGGCTTCGCCTACAAGCAGTCGGGAGGGAGAGAGGAGGGCAGCAGGGCGGCTAGGGTTGGAGGGGAAGGTGTAGGTGAAGGGTTTCGCAGCATAGTAAATCAAAATTTTCTACGAAAGCGAACAGAGGGAAAGCCAAGATCTAATCTAGGAGATGCAAACAACGAGAGAGATTGGATTAGATCTTCATACCCTTGAAGATTCGCACAGCGGAACGTTCGTCGGAACGTGGGTGATGTAGTCGTACTCGCTTCTCCTCCTCGCGATCCGATCCGATCTAGCACCACAAGTGGCGGTGCCTCCGTGAGATGCACACGTGCAGCACCTCGACGTCTCCTCCTTCCTCGGACTAGCAAGTAGGGTGGAGAGATAGATTGGATCTACAACACGACGGCGTGGTGTATATGGTGGAGAATTTCTGCAGCAGGGCTTCGCCTACAAACAGTCGGGAGGGAGAGAGGAGGGCAGCAGGGCAACTAGGGTTTGGAGGAAGGTGTGTTGGGGGGAGGGGGCGCACCAGCCCTCTATATATAGAGGGGGGTGCGGCCAGCCCTTGCCCATCCTCCAAGCCTATCTCTAGTTTAAACGATATAAACTCTCCCTTATCTAGAAACCCTATCTCTAGTTTAAACGAGTTTAAACTTATCTAGGATCGGCTGGGCCCTATGGGGCCTTGTGCCCCTGGCCCAATGCGGCCAGGACACTCCCTCATAGGCCCATGCCCCCTCCCGAAAGGTGGGGCCACGTTGGTCCCCTTCCGGAAGGTTCTAGAAGCTTCCGGTACAATACCGATTAACCCGGAACAATTCCGAACTCCAAAAACTGCACTGCCTTATATGAATCTTATTCTCCGGACCACTCCGGAACCTCTCGTGATGTCCCGGATCCCATCCAAGACTCCGAAAAAAAATTCATAAACCAAGTATCCAATCTATCCTAGCGTCGAGACACGTTAAGTGTGTGACCCTGCGGGTTCGAGAATATGCAGACATGATCTTCTATCAATAATCAACAGCGGGGTCTGGGCACCCATATTGACTCCCACACATTCATCGATGATCATATCGGATGAACCACGATGCCAGGATTCAATCAATCCCATATATATATTCCCTTCGTCTCGCGATATTTTACTTGCCCGAGATTCGATCGTCGGTATCGTCATACCTAGTTCAATCTCGTTCACAGCAAGTACTTTAATCGTTCCGTAATCTGATATCACTTTGTGATTAACTCCTTAACCACATGCTTGCAAGCGGTGTTGATATCGATTACCGAGTGGGCCCGAAGTATATCTCTCCGACTTGGGAGGGACAAATTCCATCTCGATACATACAACCCAACAGATACTTTCCGATCACCTGAGAGACACCTTTATGTTCACCCTCTCATAGGATGACGTTTGATGACCTCAAAGCTTTCTTCCGATACCAGGGAGTTGTATTATCTCATGGTCTAAGGAATACAATATTTGACATGAGAAAAGCTTCGCAAAGACGAACACGATGAAACGATCTAATAGCTTTGCTTAGTTTGGGTCTGTCCACCATATCATTCTCCCAATGATATGATCTCATTATCAATTGACAACTCATTTCTATGGTTAGGAAACCTTAACCATCATTGATCAATGAGCTAGTCCATAGAGGCGTACTAGGGACACGGTGTTGTTCAAAAACCACACAAGTATTAATGTTTCCGCTTAATACAATTCTAGCATGGAATATAAACTTTATCATGAACAAGAATTATAATAATAACATCTTTATTATTGCCTCTAGGGCATAATTCCAACAGTCTCCCACTTGCACTAGAGTCAATAATCTAATTTACATTTGGCAACAATCTCACACCCATGGCACTGAGGTGCTGATCATGTTTTACACGTGGAAGAGGTTTAGTCAATGGATCTGCGACATTCAGATCTGTATGTACTTTGCTGATCTTCAGATCTCCATCTGCTATATAATCTCGGATTATATGAAACTTGCGGTTGATATCTTGGTTCCTTAGCGAGTGCTATGGCGCCAGTGTTGTCACACAATATCTCCAGTGGGTCCAATGCACTTGGAACCACGCCAAGCTCAGTGATGAAGTTTCTGATCCAAACTCCTTCACTTGACGCTTCTGCAGCAGCCATGTATTCCGCTTCTACTGTAGATCCCGTGATCACGCTTTGTTTGCAGCTTCTCCAGCTCACAGCTCCTCCATTCAAAATATACACGTATCCTGTCTGAGATTTAGAATCATCCTTGTCGGTGTCGAAACTAGCATCGACGTAACCTTTTACGACGAGCTGTTCATCACCCCCATAGACTAAGAACATTTCTTTAGTCCTATTTAGGTATCTTAGGATGTTCTTTACGGCTGTCCAGTGTTCCACTCCTGGATCACTTTGATATCTGCTCGTCAAACTAAGAGCATTGGACACATCCGGTCTAGTACACAGCATGGCATACATGATGGAACCTATGGCCGAGGCATAAGGCACTTTGCTCATAGCTTCCCTATCATTTACCGTAGCTGGACACTGAGCCTTGCTCAATATCTTACCTGACAACATAGGCACTGAACCTTTCAATGCCTTATCCATTCTGAACCTTTTCAGAACTTTGTCTAGGTATGTACTCTGGCTTAAAGCTATCAGGCATCTTTGTCTATCTCTAAAGATTTTGATGCCCAATATATAAGCAGCTTCACCTAGGTCTTTCATTGAAAAACACTTGTTCAAATAACTCTTCACATCGTTAAGCATGTCGATGTCATTTCCAATAATCAATATGTCGTCCACATATAGTACCAGAAACGTCACCGAGCTCCCACTCACTTTCTTGTAGATGCAAGCTTCATAGCGATTTGGAACAAATCCAAAGCTCTTGATCACTTGATCAAAACGAAGGTTCCAACTCCGAGACGCTTGCTTCAGTCCATAAATGGAACGCTGAAGTTTGCATACTTTATCAGCATCCTTAGGATCGACAAAACCTTCGGGTTGCATCATATACAACTCTTCAGCAATGTTGCCATTGAGGAAAGCAGTCTTGACATCCATTTGCCATATTTCATAATCATGAAACGCAACAATTGCTAATAAAATCCGAATGGACTTAAACATCGCTACGGGAGAGAAAGTCTCATCGTAGTCAACACCTTGAACTTGTCGAAAACCTTTCGCAACAAGCCGTGCTTTATAGATGGTAACATTACCATCCGCGTCCGTTTTCTTCTTGATGATCCATTTGCACTCAACAGCCTTTCGGTCGCTAGGAGGGTCCACCAAAGTCCATACTTGGTTTTCGCTCATGGATCCCAATTCGGATTTCATGGCTTCTAGCCATTTCTCAGAGTCTGGGCTCATCATCGCTTCCTCATAGTTTGTAGGTGCACTGTCTTCTACTAACAAGACAGTCAAGACAGGGTTGCCGTACCACTCAGGAGGGGCACGCGACCTTGTCGACCTGCGACGTTCAGTAGCAGCATCGTCCGAAGCTTCATGATCCTTGTCATTAGCTTCCTCTATTGTTGGTGCAGGCGGCACTGGAACAATTTCAGGTGCTGCGCTACTCTCCAATTCAAGAGAAGGTTCAATAACCTCGTCTAGCTCTACTTTCCTCCCACTCACCTCTTTCGAGAGAAACTCCTTCTCAAGAAAGGAACCGTTCTTTGCGACAAACACTTTGCCTTCGGTTCTGTGATAGAAGGTATACCCAATAGTTTCCTTAGGGTATCCTATGAAGACGCACTTCTCCGCTTTGGGTTCGAGCTTGTCCGGCATCAACTTCTTGACGTAAGCTTCGCATCCCCAAACTTTAAGAAACGACAACTTAGGTTTAACACCAAACCACAGTTCATACGGTGTCGTCTCAACGGATTTAGATGGAGCCCTATTTAAAGTGAATGCAGCGGTTTCTAATGCATAACCCCAAAATGATAACGGCAAATCAGTAAGAGACATCATTGATCGGACCATATCTAATAAGGTTCAATTCCGGCGTTCAGACACACCATTGCGCTGTGGTGTTCCGGGTGGCGTGAGTTGTGAAACGATTCCACTTGCTTTGAGATGCGTGAGAAAATCATAACTCAAATATTCGCCCCCACGATCGGATCGTAGAAACTTAATCTTTCTGTTACGATGGTTCTCCACTTCATTCTGAAATTCTTTAAACTTTTCAAACGTTTCAGATTTATGTTTCATTAAATAGATATACCCATATCTACTTAAGTCATCGGTAAAAGTGAGAAAATAGCGATATCCACCGCGCGTCGAAACACTCATCGGTCCGCATACATCGGTATGTATGATATCCAACAAGTCCGTTGCTCGCTCCATCATACCGGAGAACGGGGTTTTGATCATCTTGCCCATGAGGCATGGTTCGCATGTGTCAAATGATTCAAAATCAAGAGACTCCAAAAGTCCATCAGAATGGAGTTTCTTCATGCGCTTTACACCAATATGACCTAGACGACAGTGCCACAAATAAGTAGTATTATCACTATCTACTTTGCATCTCTTAGCCTCAATGTTATGGATGTGTGTTTCATCCCTTTCAAGATTTAGAAGAAATAAACCATTCACAATAGGTGCATGACCATAAAAGATGTTACTCATATAAATAGAACAACTATTATTCTCCGATTTAAATGAATAACTGTCTTGCAATAAACACGATCCAGAAATAATGTTCATGCTCAACGCAGGCACATAATAACACTTATTAAGGTTTAAAACTAATCCCGAAGGTAAAACTAAGGAGAGCGTGCCGACGGCCATCACATCAACGCTTGAACCGTTGCCAACGCGCATCGTCACCTCATCCCTCGCAAGCCGCCGTCTATTCCGTAGCTCCTGTTTCGAGTTACAAATATTAGCAACTGAACCGGTATCAAATACCCAGGCACTACAACGAGGGCTAGTAAGGAAAACATCAATAACATGTATATCAAATATACCTTTGATGGTGCCAGCCTTCTTGTCCGCTAAGTACTTCGGACAGTTGCGCTTCCAGTGACCCTTGTCCTTGCAATAGAAGCACTCAGTGTCCGGCTTAGGACCAGACTTGAGCTTCTTCTCAGCAGGGGCAACGCGCTTGCCGCCGCCCTTCTTGAAGGGCTTCTTTGCACCTTTACCTTTCTTAAAGGAGGGCTTGTTGACCATCAACACATGATTATCCTTCTTGATGTCCACCTCCACAGCCTTCAGCTTTGCGAAGAGCTCGGTGATCGTATCAGTGGAACCAATCTGATTATGAGTCACTACAAAACTTTTGTAGCTGCGAGGGAGTGATTGCAGAACCCTGTCAATCTTGAGCTCCTCTGGAATCTTGCAGTCCAGTTGCTCAAGGCATTGAGTGTAGCCCGACATCTTAATGGCGTGCTCACTAACGGAACTCCCTTCCTCCATCTTGTAGTTAAAGAACTTCTCAGAGATCTCATATCTCTAAAAACGGGCCTGAGTCTAAAACATGGTTTTCAGCTCCTCGAGAATCTCAAAGGGCCCGGGATAGTTTTCAAAACGATTTTGAAGTTCCGGTTCCATAGCAAACAACATGGTGCTCTTAATCACACCATAATCATCTTTGCGCGACTGATAGACAGCTTTCTCATCAGCCGGCGCAGTTGCAGCGGGGGGGTTACCTAACGCTTTCTCAAGGACATAGTCCTTTTGTCCGCCAGACAGAATGATTCTTAGATTGCGGAACCAGTTGGTGAAGTTAGACCCATTGTTCCTAAGCTTTTCTTTCTCAGCAAAAACATTGAAGTTGAAGTTGGACTTGGCCATGTGATCTACAGTATTTGCAAGTACAATTTAGACTATGTTCATGATAAATAGTTCAACTTAATCAAATTACTAGATGAACTCCCACTAAATTCAACATCCCTCAAGTTGTTTAGTGAACACGATCCAAATTCACCACACCTAATCCGATCTTCACGAGAAGAGATGTGGTTTCAATGGTGGACAACGAAGTGTCGATCATATCATTCATATGACTCGTGCTTAACCTTTCGGTTCATGTGTTCCGAGGCCATGTCTGTACATGCTAGGCTCGTCAAGTTAGACCCAAGTATTTCCGCGTGTGCAAAACTGGCTTGCACCCGTTGTATGTGAGCATAGAGTCTATAGCACCCGATCATCACGTGATGCTTGGACACGACGAACTTTCGCAACGGTGCATACTCGGGAAGAACACAGTTTTTATCTTGATCTTTAAGTGAGGAATCATCTTATAATGCTACCGTCGCGATCTAAGCATAATAAGATACATAAAAGGATAAACATCACATGCATATAAATTTATGTGACATGGTATAGCCAATCTTCGCGCAATGATCTCCATCTTGTGCGTTCCGGCATGATCTCCATCACTTCACCATGATTGCCTCCACCACGAATAGCAACTACAACTATTGCTAACTACTTAGCGATAAAGTAAAGCTATTACATGGCGTATAAGAAGTTGACTCGCAGGTCATACACAATTATAAAGACAACCATATGTGTACTCATCGACATGCAAGTCGTGAAACATTACAAAACATGATCATCACATACAATATACACATCACATCTTGGGCCATACCATATCACAGAAAACACTCCCTGCAAAAACAAGTTAGACGCCTCTACTTTGTTGTTGCATGTTTTACGTGGCTTATGGGAGTAGATGCTAAGAACGATTCTTACCTACGGAAAGCCACAACGGTGATATTATGGTTGCCAAACTCCGGTGTTAATCCCATGACAACTATAGTGAGAGAAACTGACATCCACCAGCCGCATGTGTGGAACAAGCCACACGTCAAGTGCGGAGCCGGTCTCGCGAACGACGTCGCGTAAGGTTGGCCTGGACCGCTTCAATCTCACTATCCCGCGCCATAAGAAGAACACAAACAAGAGGCTTGCAACAGAAAACATCAACGCCCGCAACAACCATGTTGCGTTCTACTCGTGAAACACATCTACGCATAGATCTAGCTCTGATACCACTGAAGGGTTTCGCAGCATAGTAAATCAAAATTTTCTACGGAAGAGAACAGAGGGAAAGCCAAGATCTAATCTAGGAGATGCAAAAAACGAGAGAGATTGGATTAGATCTTCATACCCTTGAAGATTCGCACAGCGGAACGTTCGTCGGAACGTGGGTGATGTAGTCGTACTCGCTTCTCCTCCTCGCGATCCGATCCGATCTAGCACCACAAGTGGCGGTGCCTCCGTGAGATGCACACGTGCAGCACCTCGACGTCTCCTCCTTCCTCGGACCAGCAAGTAGGGTGGAGAGATAGATTGGATCTACAACACGACGGCGTGGTGTATATGGTGGAGAATTTCTGCAGCAGGGCTTCGCCTACAAACAGTCGGGAGGGAAAGAGGAGGGCAGCAGGGCAACTAGGGTTTGGAGGAAGGTGTGTAGGGGGGAGGGGGCGCACCAGCCCTCTATATATAGAGGGGGGGTGCGGCCAGCCCTTGCCCATCCTCCAAGCCTATCTCTAGTTTAAACGATTTAAACTCTCCCTTATCTAGAAACCCTATCTCTAGTTTAAACGAGTTTAAACTTATCTAGGATCGGCTGGGCCCTATGGGGCCTTGTGCCCCTGGCCCAATGCGGCCAGGACACTCCCTCATAGGCCCATGCCCCCTCCCGGAAGGTGGGGCCACGTTGGTCCCCTTCCGGAAGGTTCTAGAAGCTTCCGGTACAATACCGATTAACCCGGAACAATTCCGAACTCCAAAAACTGCACTGCCTTATATGAATCTTATTCTCCGGACCACTCTGGAACCTCTCGTGATGTACCGGATCCCATCCGAGACTCCGAACAAAAATTCATAAACCAAGTATCCAATCTATCCTAGCGTCGAGACACGTTAAGTGTGTGACCCTGCGGGTTCGAGAATATGCAGACATGATCTTCTATCAATAATCAACAGCGGGGTCTGGGCACCCATATTGACTCCCACACATTCATCGATGATCATATCGGATGAACCACGATGCCAGGATTCAATCAATCCCATATATATATTCCCTTCGTCTCGCGATATTTTACTTGCCCGAGATTCGATCGTCGGTATCGTCATACCTAGTTCAATCTCGTTCACAGCAAGTACTTTACTCGTTCCGTAATCCGATATCACTTCGTGATTAACTCCTTAACCACATGCTTGCAAGCGGTGTTGATATCGATTACCGAGTGGGCCCGAAGTATATATCTCCGACTTGGGAGGGACAAATCCCATCTCGATACATACAACCCAACAGATACTTTCCGATCACCTGAGAGACACCTTTATGATCACCCTCTCATAGGATGACGTTTGATGACCTCAAAGCTTTCTTCCGATACCAAGGAGTTGTATTATCTCATGGTCTAAGGAATACAATATTTGACATAGGAAAAGCTTTGCAAAGATGAACACAATGACACGATCTAATTGCTTCGCTTAGTTTGGGTCTGTCCACCATATCATTCTCCCAATGATATGATCTCATTATCAATTGACAACTCATGTCTATGGTTAGGAAACCTTAACCATCATTGATCAATGAGCTAGTCCATAGAGGCGTACTAGGGACACGGTGTTGTTCACAAACCACACAAGTATTAATGTTTCTGCTTAATACAATTCTAGCATGGAATATAAACTTTATCATGAACAAGAATTATAATAATAACATCTTTATTATTGCCTCTAGGGCATAATTCCAATAGTCTCCCACTTGCACTAGAGTCAATAATCTAGTTTACATTTGGCAACAATCTCACACCCATGGCACTGAGGTGTTGATCATGTTTTACACGTGGAAGAGGTTTAGTCAATGGATCTGCGACATTCAGATCTGTATGTACTTTGCTAATCTTCAGATCTCCATCTGATATATAATCTCGGATTATATGAAACTTGCGGTTAATATGCTTGGTCTTTGGATGATATCTTGGTTCCTTAGCGAGTGCTATGGCGCCAGTGTTGTCACACAATATCTCCAGTGGGTCCAACACACTTGGAACCACGCCAAGCTCAGTGATGAAGTTTCTGATCCAAACTCCTTCACTTGACGCTTCTGCAGCAGCCATGTATTCCGCTTCTACTATAGATCCCGCGATCACGCTTTGCCTGCAGCTTCTCCAGCTCACAGCTCCTCCATTCAAAATATACACGTATCCTGTCTGAGATTTAGAATCATCCTTGTCGGTGTCGAAACTAGCATCGACGTAACCTTTTACGACGAGCTGTTCATCACCCCATAGACTAAGAACATTTCTTTAGTCCTATTTAGGTACCTTAGGATGTTCTTCACGGCTGTCCAGTGTTCCACTCCTGGATCACTTTGATATCTGCTCGTCAAACTAAGAGCATTGGACACATCCGGTCTAGTACACAGCATGGCATACATGATGGAACCTATGGCCGAGGCATAAGGCACTTTGCTCATAGCTTCCCTATCATTTACCGTAGCTGGACACTGAGCCTTGCTCAATATCTTACCTGACAACATAGGCACTGAACCTTTCAATGCCTTATCCATTCTGAACCTTTTCAGAACTTTGTCTAGGTATGTACTCTGGCTTAAAGTTATCAGGCGTCTTTGTCTATCTCTATAGATTTTGATGCCCAATATATAAGCAGCTTCACCTAGGTCTTTCATTGAAAAACACTTGTTCAAATAACTCTTCACATCGTTAAGCATGTTGATGTCATTTCCAATAATCAATATGTCATCCACATATAGTACCAGAAACGTCACCGAGCTCCCACTCACTTTCTTGTAGATGCAAGCTTCGTAGCAATTTGGAACAAATCCAAAGCTCTTGATCACTTGATCAAAATGAAGGTTCCAACTCCGAGATGCTTGCTTCAGTCCATAAATGGAACGCTGAAGTTTGCATACTTTATCAGCATCCTTAGGATCGACAAAACCTTCGGGTTGCATCATATACAACTCTTCATCAATGTTGCCATTGAGGAACGCAGTCTTGACATCCATCTGCCATATTTCATAATCATGAAACGCAGCAATTGCTAATAAAATCCGAATGGACTTAAACATCGCTACGGGAGAGAAAGTCTCATCGTAGTCAACACCTTGAACTTGTCGAAAACCTTTCGCAACAAGCTGTGCTTTATAGACGGTAACATTACCATCCGCGTCCGTTTTCTTCTTGAAGATCCATTTGCACTCAACGGCCTTTCGGTCGCTAGGAGGGTCCACCAAAGTCCATACTTGGTTTTCGCTCATGGATCCCAATTCAGATTTCATGGCTTCTAGCCATTTCTCAGAGTCTGGGCTCATCATCGCTTCCTCATAGTTCGTAGGTTCACTGTCTTCTACTAACAAGACAGTCAAGACAGGGTTGCCGTACCACTCAGGAGGGGCACGCGACCTTGTCGACCTGCGACGTTCAGTAGCAGCATCGTCCGAAGCTTCATGATCCTTGTCATTAGCTTCCTCTATTGTTGGTGCAGGCGGCACTGGAACAATTTCAGGTGCTGCGCTACTCTCCAATTCAAGAGAAGGTTCAATAACCTCGTCCAGCTCTACTTTCCTCCCACTCACTTCTTTCGAGAGAAACTCCTTCTCAAGAAAGGAACCGTTCTTTGCGACAAACACTTTGCCTTCGGTTCTGTGATAGAAGGTATACCCAATAGTTTCCTTAGGGTATCCTATGAAGACGCATTTCTCCGCTTTGGGCTCGAGCTTGTCCGGCATCAACTTCTTGACGTAAGCTTCGCATCCCCAAACTTTAAGAAACGACAACTTAGGTTTAGCACCAAACCACAGTTCATACGGTGTCGTCTCAACGGATTTAGATGGAGCCCTATTTAAAGTGAATGCAACGGTTTCTAATGCATAACCCCAAAATGATAACGGCAAATCAGTAAGAGACATCATTGATCGGACCATATCTAATAGGGTTCGATTCCGGCGTTCAGACACACCATTGCGCTGTGGTGTTCCGGGTGGCGTGAGTTGTGAAACGATTCCACTTGCTTTGAGATGCGTGAGAAAATCATAACTCAAATATTCACCTCCACGATCGGATCGTAGAAACTTAATCTTTCTGTTACGATGGTTCTCCACTTCATTCTGAAGTTCTTTGAACTTTTCAAACGTTTCAGATTTATGTTTCATTAAATAGATATACCCATATCTACTTAAGTCATCAGTAAAAGTGAGAAAATAGCGATATCCACCGCGCGTCGAAACACTCATCGGTCCGCATACATCGGTATGTATGATTTCCAACAAGTCCGTTGCTCGCTCCATCATACCGGAGAACGGGGTTTTGATCATCTTGCCCATGAGGCATGGTTCGCATGTGTCAAATGATTCAAAATCAAGAGACTCCAAAAGTCCATCAGAATGGAGTTTCTTCATGCGCTTTACACCAATATGACCTAGACGACAGTGCCACAAATAAGTAGTATTATCACTATCTACTTTGCATCTCTTAGCCTCAACGTTATGGATGTGTGTTTCATCCCTTTCGAGATTTAGAAGAAATAAACCATTCACAATAGGTGCATGACCATAAAAGATGTTACTCATATAAATAGAACAACCATTATTCTCCGATTTAAATGAATAACCGTCTTGCAATAAACAAGATCCAGAGATAATGTTCATGCTCAACGCAGGCACATAATAACACTTATTAAGGTTTAAAACTAATCCCGAAGGTAAAACTAAGGAGAGCGTGCCGACGGCCATCACATCAACTCTTGATCCGTTGCCAACGCGCATCGTCACCTCATCCCTCGCAAGCCGCCGTCTATTCCGTAGCTCCTGTTTCGAGTTACAAATATTAGCAACTGAACCGGTATCAAATACCCAGGCACTACAACGGGGGCTAGTAAGGAAAACATCAATAACATGTATATCAAATATACCTTTGATGGTGCCAGCCTTCTTGTCCGCTAAGTACATCGGACAGTTGCGCTTCCAATGACCCTTGTCCTTGCAATAGAAGCACTCAGTGTCCGGCTTGGGACCAGACTTGAGCTTCTTCTCAGCAGGGGCATTGCGCTTGCCGCCGCCCTTCTTGAAGGGCTTCTTTGCACCTTTACCTTTCTTAAAGGAGGGCTTGTTGACCATCAACACATGATTATCCTTCTTGATGTCCACCTCCGCAGCCTTCAGCTTTGCGAAGAGCTCGGTGATCGTATCAGTGGAACCAATCTGATTATGATTCACTACAAAACTTTTGTAGCTGGGAGGGAGTGATTGCAGAACCCTGTCAATCTTGAGCTCCTCTGGAATCTTGCAGTCCAGTTGCTCAAGGCGTTGAGTGTAGCCCGACATCTTAATGGCGTGCTCACTAACGGAACTCCCTTCCTCCATCTTGCAGTTAAAGAACTTCTCAGAGATCTCATATCTCTCAGAACGGGCCTGAGTCTGAAACATGGTTTTCAGCTCCTCGAGAATCTCAAAGGGTCCGGGATAGTTTTCAAAACGATTTTGAAGTTCCGGTTCCATAGCAAACAACATG
This sequence comes from Avena sativa, assembly GCA_916181665.1. NCBI lineage: Eukaryota > Viridiplantae > Streptophyta > Magnoliopsida > Poales > Poaceae > Avena > Avena sativa. The sequence goes on along the minus strand of OV702286.1, from coordinate 14,636,326 downwards.
GTGCTCTTAATCACACCATAATCATCTTTGCGCGACTGATAGACAGCTTTCTCATCAGCCGGCGCAGTTGCAGCAGGGGGGTTACCTAACGCTTTCTCAAGGACATAGTCCTTTTGTCCGCCAGACAGAATGATTCTTAGATTGCGGAACCAGTTGGTGAAGATAGACCCATTGTTTCTAAGCTTTTCTTTCTCAGCAAAAACGTTGAAGTTGAAGTTGGACTTGGCCATGTGATCTACAATATTTGCAAGTACAATTTAGACTATGTTCATGATAAATAGTTCAACTTAATCAAATTACTAGATGAAAACATCCCTCAAGTTGTTTAGTGAACACGATCCAAATCCACCACACCTAATCCGATCATCACGAGAAGAGATGTGGTTTCAATGGTGGACAACGAAGTGTCGATCATATCATTCATATGACTCATGCTTAACCTTTCGGTTCTTGTGTTCCGAGGCCATGTCTGTACATGCTAGGCTCGTCAAGTTAGACCCAAGTATTTCCGCGTGTGCAAAACTGGCTTGCACCCGTTGTATGTGAGCGTAGAGTCTATAGCACCCGATCATCACGTGATGCTTGGACACGACGAACTTTCGCAACAGTGCATACTTGGGGAGAACACAGATTTTATCTTGATCTTTAAGTGAGGAATCATCTTATAATGCTACCGTCGCGATCTAAGCATAATAAGATACATAAAGGGATAAGCATCACATGCATATAACTTTATGTGACATGGTATAGCCAATCTTCGCGCAATGATCTCCATCTTGTGCGTTCCGGCATGATCTCCATCACTTCACCATGATTGCCTCCACCACGAATAGCAACTACAACTATTGCTAACTACTTAGCGATAAAGTAAAGCTATTACATGGCGTATAAGAAGTTGACTCGCAGGTCATACACAATTATAAAGACAACCATATGGCTCCTGCCGGTTGTGTACTCATCGACATGCAAGTCGTGAAACATTACAAAACATGATCATCGCATACAATATACACATCACATCTTGGGCCATACCATATCACAGAAAACACTCCCTGCAAAAACAAGTTAGACGCCTCTACTTTGTTGTTGCATGTTTTACGTGGCTCATGGGAGTAGATGCTAAGAACGATTCTTACCTACGGAAAGCCACAACGGTGATATTATGGTTGCCAAACTCTGGTGTTAATCCCATGACAACTATAGTGAGAGAAACTGACATCCACCAGCCGCATGTGTGGTACAAGCCACACGTCAAGTGCGGAGCCGGTCTCGCGAACGATGTCGCGTAAGGTTGGCCTGGACCGCTTCAATCTCTCTATCCCGCGTCATAAGAAGAACACAAACAAGAGGCTTGCAACAGAAAACATCAACGCCCGCAACAACCATGTTGCGTTCTACTCGTGAATCACATCTACGCATAGATCTAGCTCTGATACCACTGAAGGGTTTCGCGGCATAGTAAATCAAAATTTTCTATGGAGCGAACAGAGGGAAAGCCAAGATCTAATCTAGGAGATGCAAACAACGAGAGAGATTGGATTAGATCTTCATACCCTTGAAGATTCGCACAGCGGAACGTTCGTCGGAACGTGGGTGATGTAGTCGTACTCGCTTCTCCTCCTCGCGATCCGATCCGATCTAGCACCACAAGTGGCGGTGCCTCCGTGAGATGCACACGTGCAGCACCTCGACGTCTCCTCCTTACTCGGACCAGCAAGTATGGTGGAGAGATGGATTGGATCTACAGCACGACGGCGTGGTGTATATGGTGGAGAATTTCTGCCGCAGGGCTTCGCCTACAAACAGTCGGGAGGGAGAGAGGAGGGCAGCAGGGCAACTAGGGTTTGGAGGAAGGTGTAGGTGTAGGGAGGGGGGCGCACCAGCCCTCTATATATAGAGGGGGGTGCGGCCAGCCCTTGCCCATCCTCCAAGCCTATCTCTAGTTTAATTGATTTAAACTCTCCCTTCTAGAAACCCTATCTTATCTCTAGTTTAAACGATTTAAACTTATCTAGGATCGGCTGGGCCCTATGGGGCCTTGTGCCACTGGCCCAATGCGGCCAGGACACTCCCTCATAGGCCCATGCCCCCTCCTGGAAGGTGGGGCCACGTTGGTCCCCTTCCGGAAGGTTCTAGAAGCTTCCGGTACAATACCGATTAATCCGGAACAATTCTGAACTCCAAAAACTGCACTGCCTTATATGAATCTTATTCTCCGGACCATTCCGGAACCTCTCGTGATATCTCGGATCCCATCCGAGACTCCGAACAAAAATTCATAAACCAATTATCCAATCTATCCTAGCGTCAAGACACGTTAAGTGTGTGACCCTGCGGGTTCGAGAATATGCAGACATGATCTTCTATCAATAATCAACAGCGGGGTCTGGGCACCCATATTGACTCCCACACATTCATCGATGATCATATCGGATGAACCACGATGCCAGGATTCAATCAATCCCATATATATTCCCTTCGTCTCGCGATATTTTACTTGCCCGAGATTCGATCGTCGGTATCGTCATACCTAGTTCAATCTCGTTCACAGCAAGTACTTTACTCGTTCCGTAATCCGATATCACTTCGTGATTAACTCCTTAACCACATGCTTGCAAGCGGTGTTGATATCGATTACCGAGTGGGCCCGAAGTATATCTCTCCGACTTGGGAGGGACAAATCCCATCTCGATACATACAACCCAACAGATACTTTCCGATCACCTGAGAGACACCTTTATGATCACCCTCTCATAGGATGACGTTTGATGACCTCAAAGCTTTCTTCCGATACCAGGGAGTTGTATTATCTCGTGGTCTAAGGAATACAATATTTGACATGAGAAAAGCTTCGCAAAGACGAACACGATGAAACGATCTAATAGCTTTGCTTAGTTTGGGTCTGTCCACCATATCATTCTCCCAATGATATGATCTCATTATCAATTGACAACTCATGTCTATGGTTAGGAAACCTTAACCATCATTGATCAATGAGCTAGTCCATAGAGGCGTACTAGGGACACGGTGTTGTTCACAAACCACACAAGTATTAATGTTTCCGCTTAATACAATTCTAGCATGGAATATAAACTTTATCATGAACAAGAATTATAATAATAACATCTTTATTATTGCCTCTAGGGCATAATTCCAACAGTAGGGGGTGGTGCGCCCCCACCCCTCTTTATATAGAGGGGGGCGCAGCCCTAGCCCCTCCCCCAAGCCCAAACCGGCGGCCCCAAGGAGGAAGAGTGGGGGGCAAGGAAACCCCCCTTCTAGAAGGTCTATCTAGGGTTTAAACCCTCTTTGGCCGGCTGGGCCCTATGGGGCTTTGTGCCCCTGGCCCAATGTGGCCAGGGCACTCCCTCATAGGCCCATGCCCCCTCCCGGAAGGTGGGGCCACGTTGTCCCCCCTCCGGAAGGTTCTAGAAGCTTCCGGTACAATACCGATTAACCCGGAACAATTCCGAACTCCAAAAACTGCACTGCCTTATATGAATCTTATTCTCCGGACCATTCCGGAACCTCTCGTGATGTCCCGGATCCCATCCTATACTCCGAACAAAAACTCATAAACCAATTATCTAATCTATCCTAGCGTCGAGACATGTTAAGTGTGTGACCCTGCGGGTTCGAGAATATGCGGACATGATCTTCTATCAATAATCAACAGCGGGGTCTGGAAACCCATATTGACTCCCACACATTCATCGATGATCATATCGGATGAACCACGATGCCAGGATTCAATCAATCCCATATATATATTCCCTTCGTCTCGCGATATTTTACTTGCCCGAGATTCGATCGTCGGTATCGTCATACCTAGTTCAATCTCGTTCACAGCAAGTACTTTACTCGTTCCGTAATCCGATATCACTTTGTGATTAACTCCTTAACCACATGCTTGCAAGCGGTGTTGATATCGATTACCGAGTGGGCCCGAAGTATATATCTCTGACTTGGGAGGGACAAATCCCATCTCGATACATACAACCCAACAGGCACTTTCCGATCACCTGAGAGACACCTTTATGATCACCCTCTCATAGGATGACGTTTGATGACCTCAAAGCTTTCTTCCGATACCAGGGAGTTGTATTATCTCCTAGTCTAAGGAATACAATATTTTACATAAGGAAAGCTTCGCAAAGATGAACACGATGACACGATCTAATTGCTTCGCTTAGTTTGGGTCTGTCCACCATATCATTCTCCCAATGATATGATCTCATTATTAATCGACAACTCATGTCCATGGTTAGGAAACCTTAACCATCATTAATCAATGAGCTAGTCCATAGAGGCGTACTAGGGACACGGTGTTGTTTACAAACCACACAAGTATTAATGTTTCCGCTTAATACAATTCTAGCATGGAATATAAACATTATCATGAACAAGAATTATAATAATAACATCTTTATTATTGCCTCTAGGGCATAATTCCAACAAAAACCTCCAAGATCAAAACGCAATAAGATATAAAAGGGAAATCCGTTTTTGATGACCTAGAGCTTTTTATGGAGATTACCACAAGCTCTATGTCCTCACATGGATAAGACCAAATAACAACCAAATATGATGATGCAAGTATGCAAAGGTTTGAGCTCTCTCCGAACGATGTGATCGAGTTACTCATTCGAGAGCCCCTCTTGATAGTATGACTATCTATCCTAAACCCGGTCTCCCACTAACAACATGATACCGGCAAAAGGGAAAACCTATCAAGATTATACGTTTGCCTGGAGAATTCTACTTGAGTTCGATGTAGACGATCTTGCCCTTCTCAAGATTGAACGTCTTTCTTGATTCTTCATCATCGATCCATGATCACCGAGGATGGCAAGCATCAAACATGAGATCTTCTATAGATGCCGCATTTTGAGCTTGCACAAGACATCTTCTTCTCATTTCATCGACCTTGAAGCCAACACATGCTCCAAGCGATGCTAATGGACCAATCCTACAAGTATAACTTAATACACACATTAGTCCCTAAAGATTGTCATTAATTACCAAAACCACACATGGGGGCCCAACATGTTCTTTCAATCTCCCCCATTTTGGTAATTGATGACAATCCCTTTAAGAGGGTTTATATAAGGAATATTAATGAATAAAATGGTAATACCAACATCAAATACTACAAAAGTATGTGATATTGGTACCACCACCATATATAGAGCAAACTCCCCCATAATCTATGCATATGTGATGAACTTGAATTTCATTGCATATATTGCCAAGCATTATCATTGGTGGAGTTTCTTTTATATACCACATGCTAAGCAACAACAAAGATGCAAGAGCATGAAAGGCAAATGCTTAAGAACAAACTCAAAGCATAAACCATTTCCCTTAAACCCTCTAAAACTTCTCCCCTTTGGCATCGATTGCCGAAATGAGTGACAAGTTCTAGAAGGCAAATATAGTAATATTTCCTCCAAAGATGTGAATTCAAACATATCCAATGATGAATACTTGGGAGGGAGTAGAACTATATCGAGGACCCGAAGATTGCCAAAGGAATAAAATAAAATGACGCATCACTAATGACGCAAGCAATCACAAGATCCGACAAACCAATTTGAAAACAACAAATGAGTCTAACTGGAAACAACAAGATATTATGATATGAGAAAAAGAGTGCTTTAAATAACAAATAGAGAAGCTCCCCAAGATTTGTGCACAATTCAAAATAAATGCATTAGAATACATATTGCACAAATATGGAATCCTCGCTCCCCCATAAGCATTTAAAACACAACGAATGAAGGATCAAATAAATGCTTAAATAAAATGGAGAAGCTCCCCAAGATTTGTGCACACTTAAGAATCGTTGTATTTCAATACAAAACTGCACAAATATGGAATCCTAACTCCTCCATAAATATTTAAGGCACAATAAATGAGAAATAAGACAAATGAGCATTATTAAATGAATTAGATGAGCTCCCCAAAGATAATGCACCAATTATGATAATTGCATTTGGGAACAAAGTGCATAATCATGGAATCCTCACTCATCCAAGTTCATTTAACAATACACGGCATGAGAGAACAAATATGAGTGCCCAAAGATGCAAACAAGAGGAACAAACACTCATAGGCAATTAAATTTGGAAGCCACCGAAGAATCAAATGGATTAGAAAGGTGGCCTACATGGATTAGAAGTCAACTAAAATTATCTTCTCTATGTCTCTAAGTGGAAACCATCCCAAAGACATATTCCCATAAAGAAATAATCACACACAAAGAATATATACAATAAAGCACATGAAAGGCAAAAATGAAGTCATAACATATATCAATAAGATTTTTTGCTTCAAAGCATGGCCAAAGAATCACATATGTCTTATTGTACATTAATGGACTTTAAACACCAACACACTACATATATTACAACTTTCACCAAGGGAAGAGGAGAAAGTTGGAATATATGGAGAAAGGCAACAAGTATCACAAGAAAAAATTAACTAGCAAAATCTCACTATTGCACATGAGAGAAGTTGAGGAAAAGATAGGCAATAAAATTGCTAGATTGACCTATTTGGGATTGGAGGATCATATGCATGATTTTTATAGTCCCAAATATATATACTCATCTCAAATTATACACATATACAATAGAGAGTTCTCTTAATACCATGGCTAGAGATACAACAATTACAAATACATGAATTCATGCTAGAAGGCAGCCGACAAACGGTTGGAATCAAGATATATGAGCATGAGAAAGAGATACTTGTTACCGAGATATAATTGGTAGGATGTAGAGGATATGAAATCAATGAACATCCTATAGCATGCCTCCAATTTTCATTAACGCACCACTTCTTCAAGATTGAGAGACAAACATCCAATATATCTCCAATGTATCTAAAACACATTTAAGTACAAAATGGTCTCCAAACTTATTGGGACCAAAGTAGTTAGTGCAACTACAATACATAGGAGATACTCCACATAAATATGTGCATATTGATATGAAATTGAATTTCATGCACAACTTAGCCGATGGGATTTGGTGGAGTTTCCCCTATATATTGGATCAAAGAAAGCAAGCATGCCATAATATAGATATGTATTAAATATGCATACACAAGGCTTTCAAGAACCAAAAATGAGATACAATTTGAACAAAAACACCAAGTAAACCGAGATGGCACACACAAGAGTGTGACAAGACAAGCAGTGTCCAAATTGTATCAAAGAACCAATTCAACACATGAAAGCTCACAAGTTCAACAAATGAACTAGGCTAAGGCCAAAAGAGCAAAAATAGATAGAAATAAAAATTCTCAAGGATTTATCTCATTCTAAAATGGTAAAATCAAGAAACAAGGTATGAGACAAAACCAACTCCCAAAAAGAGCAAGGTTCCAACAAGAAACCAAACTCCCCAAACTTTTCATGATGGCACAAAGTACCAAAACGAAAAGATTGAGCATCCAAGCACATAAAACTCGATATGGATCAAACAAAGAAGCATAAAAGGATTGTTCTAGATAATATAGGAGAGCTCACCCATAAGTAGTACATTATATAGAATTTTGCTTTTGAATGCAAAATGCACAGAAATGAGATCATCACTACTACCTACATTAAATAAAACACAAGAGGATATCAATAAAAATAAAGGGATCCAAAAGTAGCAAGGAATACATGGGAGCACACAAAACATTTACTTGGCCAAAGATAGGACAATATTAAGCAAAGGCCAAAGTGAATATGATCAATAAAGTCTACCGTAGATTTGGTACTAATTGTCCAAGGACAAGAAGAATTGAGAATAATCTTCCCTAGGTAGTTCATACGGATATCCAAGACCGTATTCACACAAAGAAGCATGTAACAAGGTATACAAATTAAGTTTGATGCTTCAAAAGAGATTCTTGGTAGCTTCCAATAGTCACACAATCATAGTGATTAGAGTGAGTTGAAGTAAATGGTTTCCATGAGAATATAGAGATCTAAATATGAGGAAACACATACCAAGAAACACTCTCATATAAAAGATCCAAAATATGATCAACAACAACATTCAAGCAAATTGGAACTTGTATGAGCAAATGTGTCACATAGGTGCTAGATAATTATCAATATCAATTCTAAGTGACACAACCTCGAATATTCACATTTTCTAGGATTGTAATATGCACTAAGCATATGACTCCCCCATAATGTGATACTACCATAAAACCAACATGAGGCAAAATGATACAAATAGAGATAATTAATGGATATTATAAAATTAAGTTTCTCATGAGAATTATACCACATAGAGACTAGACAATAATCCAATATAAATACTAGGTGGTATTCCTCATGTACACACAATTTTTAGGATTGTGGAATTCCCAAGCATAACACTCCCCCAAAATGGGATAATCCATTAATCTCCCAAACGAGCCAAATAAGATACCAAATATAACCAAGTAAGGCTCAACCACAAGAAACACACATACATGGTGTGCCACCTAATCATACACAAATATGCTTGATACCTCAAGATAGTTAAGTGGAAAGCACAACATGTACAAAAGCATGGAAGATACAAAACCAACATATGCACAAGGGGGCGAGTAACTTTCAATGAAATGAGTTAAGCATATGTTACCGCAGGGAGGAACATTGGAAATATAATAATAATACGAGCAATATAAACCACATGACTTGGCTTGACAAATATAATAATGAAGATCCCTTAATTCTTCATGATGTAGCCAAGTCTCCAATGCCCTCCAAAACACACCTATTGATCAAGTTTTGGCTTGTTGGTCCCCAACCAAGTTGGGTCCTAAGAAGTTAGTCACAATAGGCTTGGCAACCCAAATGGATCTTTTCTTGACACCACATTGGGCACCAACAAATTTGGCAAACACATTGCCAACCTCATCCTTCCAAAGAGAATAAGCATCATCAATAATGATAGGGTTGGATGAGGAGATACCGAGAGTGCATGAGGAAGAAATATGCCCCTTCTCACGGCATATGTAGCAAGTTCTACTCTTGCCATCTTTCTTCTTAGGAGAAGCCACAAGTCGAGGAAGAGCTCGAGTAGTCCTCTTTGGAAGAGGCCCATTAATGACTTGAGGTGGAGCTTGAGGCCGCTTCCCTTGTTGCTTCACACTAAGAGGCTTTTTCTTCAATAGGCAAGATCTAAAATGGTGCCCTTCTTCCTTGCACTTGAAGCAAACAATGTTTTCCGGATTCTTGACTTGATCGTGGCCATTCTTCTTGTTGTCCTTGTGCTTCAACTTGATAGTGGACTTGTTCTTGACATTGGAGTTGAATCCAAGACCACTCTTGTCATTGGGGGATTTTTGCACACTCAAGATTTTGTTGAGTGTGACCTTCCCTTGATGACCCTTTTTCAAGTCATTCTTCAAAGAAGTGACTTGAGCCTTGAGCTCTTTGATTTCCTCTACATGGTTAGTTTCAACAAAAGTACTAGAGGAAGTAGGTGCTACATTGTTAGAGCAACAAGGCACATAATGTAATTCATCACGAGATATAACATGGTTGTTAGAGGATGAATTACAAGGAATAGCACATGGCAATATAACATTTGGAGTAGATGTAGTGCTAATGTCCACATGAGGCCCACTAGATGTTACCTTTGACACGATGGCCTCATGAGCTAACTTTAGCCTACCATGGGAGACTAGAAGATCCTCATGCGAGCTCGAGAGCTTATCATGACTTTCTTCTAATTTCCCATAGTTGCTAGTTAGCAAAGCAAGTTGAGCCTTTAGCTCAACATTCTCCTTCAAAATAGATGCTTCACAAGAAATAGAGTTAGTAGCACAAGCATCATTATTATTAGCAAGAGGTGAGGGCAACTTGTCAAGCTCTTTTAAATATGAAGCTTTAAGTTGCTCATGTGACTCGGTGAGTTTGATGAGCTCCCTCTTAACGACCCGAGAGCCATTTTCGAGGTGCTTAAAATCCTCAACAAGTTTAGCATAAGAAACTTCAAGTTCATCATTTTTAATCTTGAAGGAGTTAGCCACCGCAAGTTCTCTATCATGGTATTCCTTTACTCTAGATAATTCTAGAGTAAAAGTCTCCTCAAGATATTCTTTGGTGGTTTGTTCTTCTTCAAGGGAGCCCTTTAGTTGTGCAACTTCATTAGCATACTCACGCTCAAGTGCAAACTTTTCATCAATTAAGTTTTCTTGCTCCTCAATAAGATCATTGCCTTCTATGGCACAATTCAAGATTTCAAGAAAGTTGGAGGAAGCAATTTTATTTTTGAAGAGAGCGCTATAGACAACCTCTCCCATTTTCTTAATAGAGGTAATATCATACTTAATTCTATAATCATCATTATCATTCTCAACCTCATCATCATCATAATCATGAGATACAATGGGATTCAAAGAGGTTACCTTTGTTCCCTTAGCCATAAGGCACATGTGAGAACCGGAGGAAGGTGATGATGAGATTGCACTTATAGCTCTCTTCAAGACCTTGTCTTGGCCCATAGAATCTTCATTTTCCTCTACATGGTTAGCAACACAAGCACTAGAGGAAATGGAAGCATTTTTATCATGGCAACAAGACAACACAAGCATATCATCATGAGATTTATTCAAGTCATTTCTACATGATATGCAAGGACTATTAACACAAGCATGTAAGGAGTTTTGAGTGCTAGAAGTGTTAAGGTCCAAAGATAGATCATTGCAACTAGATACGGATGAAGGATTACAAGTAGTAATATCACTATCCATATTGCAATTTCTATCACCACTCACCATATCATTACCTTGTGAAAAATCACATGTTGGTGAAGTGGTAGACGATGAGAACTCATCTCGACCGGAAGTGGAAGCAACACAATCATCCTTAATAATGTTGGACTTGCTATATTTATCTTGAAGCTTGGTCCATATCTCACGAGCGCTTGAATAAGGCATGATAGAAGAAAGAACTACATTGCTCACAACATGCAAAATAATTTTAGTAGCTAGAGCATCTATATGAGAGTTCAACTTCTCCTCTAAAGATTCGTTTTTGGGTATCCATAGGAGAAGAGATACCCACATATAGATATCCCTCGATAATTGGGTGAATTTCCAGAAATAAACTAAGGATGCGAATTTTCCAAACATCATAATTTGTGCCATCGAATGTGAGCGTGTCCTTGTGCACTAATCCCCTAGCCGACATCTTTACTCTCAAGGCGGTGAAGCCTAAAATGAGAGACCGGGCTCTGATACCAATTGAAAGGATACGGATGTCGCCTAGAGGGGGGGTGAATAGGCGATTAAAACTTTTACTAGAGTGGCTCAACAAAGGCGGAATAAAAATAGTGTTTACTTTGTTAAGCACAACCTAGAACAACTAAGGTTCACCTATGTGCACCAACAACTTATGCTAAGCAATACAAGCAACAAAGTGATAGCAAGATATATATTACTTCAAGCACGAAGGCTATCACAATGTAAAGTGCATAAGTAAAGAGCTCGGGTATAGAGATAACCGAGGCACGCAGGGACACCAATATTTTATCGAGTTCATCCCAACATGGAGTACGTCTCGTTTGGAGAGGGGGTGGTATCAAACCACCAATGCCACAAAAGGCCTCCCTTATTCTCCGGTGAATCTCACCCCAACGGGATCGATCCACGCTTCCACTATTGGTGCACTTGTCGGTGGCAACCGGAACCTCTCACAAGGTTGGGGCACTTCTCCACCACTTAATTGGAGGCTCCCAACAAATGCCACAAAAGGACACAATGCCACCAAGGCCAAAAAACCGTCTAGGGTTCCAAGAACCCAAGAGGGACAAGCTCCAATGAGTCACACGAACCAAATCCTCCGAGGATAACTCAAACCGATGCACCAAATGCAAATGGCAAGAACACCACAAAGGTGCTCAAATCCCTCTCTCCCAAATTCCACCAAAGCTACAAAAGCTTATGGGGGAATAAGAGAGGAAGAACAATGGAGGAAATCCACAAAAGACTCCAAGATCTAGATCCCAATATGTTCCCCTCACTTAGAGGAGAGATTGATTGGTGGGATTGTAGATCAAGATCTCCTCTTTCAAATCCATCAAGAATATGCAAGAATCATCGGAGGGATTGAGAGAAAGCAAGCTCAAGAAGGTCAACAATGGAGGGGAAAACTTGCAAGAATGGTTGGGGAACCATTGGGGAAGAAGGCCCCTTAAATAGGTCCCCCGAAAATCCAACCGTTGAAGCCCAAAAATGCGAATCCCGGTACTACCGGACATTCCCTAGGGATCCCAGGTCACCAAACGCACCTTATTCAGTACCAACCGGTACTAAGGGGCAGTACTACCGGACCTCCGGTACTACCGGAGCCTGGTCCGGTACTACCGGTCATCCCTGAACGAAAACGGCCATAACTTTTGCATCTAGACTCCGATTTTGATGATCTTGGGCTCGTTTCGAAGAGGACAACAAGTTCTAAAAGATAATGCAAATAAACATCATAGTCCATCAAGGGATGATAGATCCAAATGATGAAAGGTTTAACCTCTCTCAAAAAGACGAACCGATAAAACCTCCCACATCGAAAACATAATAGAAAATGCATATAAAATCCGTTTTTGATGAACTAGAGCTTGTCATGGAGATTAACACAAGATATAAATCCTCACATGAGTAAGAACTAAATAATGAAAGGTTTTACCTATCTCTAAAATACAAACCGGTAAAACCTCCAAGATCAAAACACAATAAGATATAAAAGGGAAATCCATTTTTGATGACCTAGAGCTTGTTATGGAGATTACCACAAGCTCTATATCCTCACATGGATAAGACCAAATAACAACCAAATATGATGATGCAAGTATGCAAAGGTTTGAGCTCTCTCCGAACGATGTGATCGAGTTACTCATTCGAGAGCCCCTCTTGATAGTACGGCTATCTATCCTAAACCCGGTCTCCCACTAACAACATGAGACCGGCAAAAGGTAAAACCTATCAAGATTATACCTTTGCCTTGAGCATTCTACTTGAGTTCAATGTAGACGATCTTGCCCTTCTCAAGATTGAACGTCTTTCTTGATTCTTCATCATCGATCCATGATCACCGAGGATGGCAAGCATCAAACATGAGATCTTCTATAGATGCCGCATTTTGAGCTTGCACAAGACATCTTATTCTCATTTCATCGACCTTGAAGCCAACACATGCTCCAAGCGATGCCATTGGACCAATCCTACAAGTATAACTTAATACACACATTAGTCCATAAAGATTGTCATTAATTACCAAAACCACACATGGGGGCCCAACATGTTCTTTCACAAGCTTTGAAGCTTGCTTGCGTGCCCAGATATCTTAAGCACGTGCTCACTGACGGAGCTACCCTCTTCCATCTTGAAGTTAAAGAACTTTTCAGAAGCCTCATAACTCTCAACTGTCGCGTGAGCCTCAAATATCATTTTGAGTTCACGGACAATATCATGTGGGTCATGGTTCTCAAACCTTTTCTGAAGCTCCGATTCCAAACCATACAAGATAGCACACTGAACTATGGAGTACTGATTCTTCCGAGCGAGGAAAACATTCTTTACCTCATCGGTAGCATCAGCTACAGGTGGGTCACCCAGCGGTGCATCCAGCACATAGGTCAAATTACCAGCATTGAGGATAATCCTCAAATTGCGGAACCAATCCGCGAAGTTGCTTCCATTGTTTTTCAACTTTTCTTTCTCTAGGAACACATTAAAATTGATGGTAGGGGCCGCCATTGATCTACAACATATTTGCAATAGTTTAGACAAAGTTTATGATAAATTGAGTTCTAATTAATAGTTAAATTAATCTAGGTGAACTCCCACTCAAAACAATATCCCTCACATTGTTTTAGTGATCACACGAACCAAATCCACCACATCAAAACCGATCATCACGAGAGTTGATGTAGCTTCAATGGCGAAGAATCAACATGTTCATCATATCTACTATATGACTCATGCTTTACCTTTCGGTGATCCGGGTTCCGAGACCATGTCTGTACATGCTAGGCTCGTCAAGATCAAACCTTATCTTCCGCATGAGCAAATCTGGCTTGCTCACGTTGTATACACTCGCAAAATCTAACACGCCCGATCATCACGTGGTGCTTCGAAACAATGAGCTTTAGCAACGGTGCTTACTAAGGATGAACACTTTATAACTTGAAATTTTGTGCTTGAGGGATCATCTTATAATGCTACCGTCACGAACTAAGCAATACAAGATGCATAAAAGGATTAACATCACATGCAATTCATAATATGTGATATGATATGGCCTTTCTTCTTGTGCTTCCGATCTCCATCTTCAAGCACGAACATGATCTCCATCCTCACCGGTATGGCGTCAAGGTTAATGGCGCCGCTTCATGGTTGTCGTCCACCAACATCAACTATTACAACTACTTTGAATAGACACGCAAGTCTTAACGGAATTAAAAGACAACTATATGGGTCCTGCCGGTTGCCGACTTACAATAAGGAACATTGCATACATCATATATAATCACAATCATGGCCATATCACATCACAGCACACCCCTGCAAAACAAAGTTAGACGCCTCTAATTTTATTTGCATGATTTACGTGGTTTGGGGCTTTCAATAAGTGTCGTTCTAACTTACGAACAAGAACCACAACGTTGATACTAGTATTGTCATTCACCCGTTGTAAATTGGATCTTAACTATGTTGGGAGAAACAGGCACCCGCAAAGCCACTTATGCAATACAAGTTGCATGTCAAGCGTGGAGCAAGTCTCATGAACGATGTCATGTAAGGTTAGCCCGGGCCGCTTCATCCCACCATCCCTCAAGATGCAAAGTACACAAGAAGCAATCAACAACAAAAGCATCAACGCCCACAATGACCATTGTGTTCTACTCGTGCAACAGATCTACATATAGACACGACTCTAATACCACTGTAGGGGTTCGTAGCATGGAAAACAAAAAAAATCTACCGCACGCACACAAACAAGCCAAGATCTATCTACTATATTGTCGCAACGAGTCGATAGAATCACTCACCCTCGAACATTCCAAAGCGGTTAACGAGAGCAAATTCTCGTGGGTGATGTAGTCGTACACTTGACAATCTCAAGATCACGTAGACGATCATTCCGGCGCTGCATTCCGGCAGCGCTTCCGCAGTCGGTCACACGTTCGGTACTCGATGAATACCTTCCTCTCCCTTGTTCCAGCAGGCACTGGAGGTTGTAGTTCTCCCCTCGCGATTCCGACAGCACGACAGCGTGGTGTCAGAAGTAGAGGGAAGATCCCGCAGGGCTTCGCCTAAGCCGGTGCGAGTTATGGTGGATCTAGGGTTTTCCGGCAATCTAGGTTTAGAAGGCCGGGAGGAGGAGGTGTCGGCGGCGGCTAGGGCGGCGGCGACGAGGCTGCGACGGCGCGAGGCGGCGGCGGCTGGCAGCGGCGGCAGGCGGCGCACGGGTGTGGGGAGGGCTGGCTTGGTTGTGTTTGGGGCAGCCCTCCCCCTCTATTTATGATAGGGCCTTGGGAGGGGAGGGTTTGAATCCAAACCCAAACCCAAGTTGGATTGAAAGAAGGACTCTTTCCTTCTTCCACTAGGAAACCATTGTTCTAGTTTGACTTTTTAAACCTCCCGTTTGACTTTCAATTTAGAGCTTTAATTCTCTCTCTCGCAAATGCCTAAACCAAGTGACCTAGGATATGATCCAATCATTCCACTTACCCATGACACATTCATGGACCATTCCCCTTCCGGTCTGGTGAACCTTCTAGAACCTCTCCGATGAAAACATCGGAATCTTTCCTGAACTCTAGAATCAGACTTTCCTTATATGAATCTTATTCTCTAGACCATTCTAGATCTCCTCGTGATATCTCAGATCCCATCCGAGACTCCTAACAACATTCGGTATCCCTACTTACATTCTATATCTACTAAACAACATTGAATCCTTAAGTGTGTCTCCCTACGGTTCGTGAATTATACGGACATGATCGAGACACTTCTCCGATCAATAACCAATAGAGGAATCTGGAAATTCATATGGCTCCCACATATTTCCACGATTACTTTGCGATTGAATGAACCACTTACATACGATACCAATTTCCCTTTGTCTCGCGATAGTTTACTTATCCGAGGTTTTGATCGTCGGTATCTCTGCATACCTAGTTCAACCTCGTTACCGATAAGTACTCTTTTCTCGTTCCCATGATATGTGATCCCTTGTGAGCCAGTCACATGCTTGCAAGCCAATTGGATGACATTCCACCGAGAGGGCCCATAGTATATCTATCCATCATATGGATGGACAAATCCCACTCTTGATCCATGTGCCTCAACACATACTTTATGAACACTCAATGCCACCTTTATAGCCACCTAGTTACGATGTGGTGTTTGATGTCATCAAAGCATCCTTCCGGTGATGGTGATTAGCATGATCTCATGGTCGAAGGAATTAGGTTACTATGTATCAGAAAGCTTATAGCAAATGAACTATTAAAATGACTTGATCTTTATGCTACGCTTATCTATAGGAGTATGTCCATCATACCATTCTCCTAATGATATGATCTTGTTGTTAATAACATCTCAATGTTCATGATCGAGAAACCACGATCATCTATTAACCAACAAGCTAGTATTATAAAAAAAGGCTTTACCAGGGACTCTAATTTAGTTTACAAATCACACAAGTATTAATATTTCCAGTTAATACTATTATAACATGAATGCAAACATTTATCATAAACACAAAGATATAATAATAACCACTTTTATTATTGCCTATAGGGCATATCTCTAACAATATTCTATTGATTTGAGTCTAAATTTAATCCTCTCTCTAAATATAATTAATGGTGACAAAGTGGAATAGATAGAGGGCAAAATTAGAGGCCAATTAGAATGGATTGAGATCAAAATCGGGAACTGTATGTCAAAATCGGAGGCAAAATTGTCATTGTTAAGTGCTCCATGGACACCGCGCATAACTCCCGGCCGCCGCGCCTGCTCCCCGCGCCGTCCACTACTAGGAAAATGCCTGTTTGTGGCGCACATGGAATGGCCATCCGTGGCGCACTAGCCGTGCGCCACTAGCCTCGCGATGCGGCTAACTCCTAGCCGTGGCGCACTGCCTAGTGCGCCACGGTTGTGTCGAGATAGGCGTAGCGCACCTGCTAGTGCGCCACGGCTATGTGGGCAGGTGCGCTACGCGTTGGATCTTTTGTGGCACACGTCCCAGTGCGCCACTAAGCTGCTGAGGTGCGCTTTAGACGTAGTGCGCCACAAAAGCTAGGTCATGTGCGCCACAGGTGTTTTTTTATTTTTTATTATTTTAGAGCCAGATTATATACAATACAGATTATATACAATATTACAGGCAGATATACACACACAGATACAAGATATACAATTATATATATAAATACACAATTTGAAAAACAAGATTGAAACAAATACATATAGATAAGTCTCATACATGAATACATAGTATAAGTTACATTGTTTCGATCAAGTTACAAAGTAGTTGGTGACATGCGAATACATGTGTCGATTGAACAAGTTAGAGCTCGGAAGCTCGCTTAGACATCTAAACTAGCTAGACACAAACGCGGGATAAACAACCAAAGAAGATAAGCATGATCACCGCCGCGACGAAGGTGTAGGTCTTCATCCGGTTCCTTGTCCTAACTCCCGCTAGATAGCGCGTGTATCTAGCTTCCACCTCCGCCATAGTGTTGTACCCTTTGTAGCTATTGCCGCTGAAACGGTGCACCTGTCTCCGGTAGTCTTCCCAATCATCGTAGACTCCGGGAACCCGTCCCTTGTACACGACGTACCACGTCATCTATAAGTTGACAATAATAATTAACCGATGATTGAAAAAAACATATATAATTAAAGTCGCATATGAAGATACACTTATAGAAAGTACTCCTAAATCAAAAAGACCAAACTCAAAAAGCATGCCTCATATATAACTAGGTTGTTCGACACAGGAATATGCTACGATGGAACTGTTCGCCAAGTAGGATGCACAACACCTGGACCTGTGCTTAGCACAAGGCGAACAATCCCATCGCAGCACATTCACATATAGTGTGCCACGACATTTCAATCATCGGCATTATTCTTGAAAAAGACCAAAGTAACTCGAAAAGAATGCCTCATATATATATATATACATAGGTCGTTGGACACAGGAATATGCTACGATAAAACTATGAGCCAAGTAGCTATGCACAAGACCTGGACTTGTGCATATCACAAGGCTCACAATCCCGTCGTAGCACATTCACATATATATTGTGCCAAGACATTTCAATCATCGGCATTATTCTCGAAAAATACCAAAGTAAATCAAAAATAATGCCTCATATATATACATAGGTCGTTGGACACAGGAATATGCTACGATGGAACCGTAAGCCAAGTAGGATGCACAACACCTAGACTTGTGCATAACACAAGGCTTACAGTCCCGTCATAGCACATTCACATATATATTGTGCCACGACATTTCAATCATCAGCATTATTCTCGAAAAAGACCAAAATAGCTCGAAAAGAATGCCTCATATATAACTAGCTAGGTCGTTGGACACAGGAATATGCTACGACGGAACAGTTAGCCAAGTAGGATGCACAATTCCTGGACTTGTGCATATCACAAGGCTAACTATCCCGTCGTAGCACATTCACATGTATATTGTGCCACGACATTTCAATCATCGGCATTATTCTCGAAAAAGACAAAAATAACTCGAAAAGAATGCCTCATATATATACATAGGTCGTTGGACACAGGAATATGCTACGATGGAACTGTGAGCCAAGTAGGATGCACAAGACCTGGACTTGTGCATATCACAAGGCTCACAATCCCATCATAGGACATTCACATATATAGTGTGCCACGACATTTCAATCATCGGCATTATTCTCGAAAAAAGAGTAAGGAAAAAAAGAAGGACCAAAGTGAGCAAAGGACCAAAGAGTAAGCAAAAAAACCAAGCATTGATTTATATATAATAATAAGCAAAAGAAGTAAGCGATGATTCATTAACCTAATAAGATAAGTATAGTAGCATGTACACTTGTCCACACACACACACACAAAGGTCATCTATAGTTTGTAACTACAACTAGGCCAACATCAAGCCTTCTGGCTCGGCTTAGGGAACAGGAGGACGCCTTGTCTCGTCATGAACTTCCTATAGTCACCCTGCATCTCTAGGCGATCTTCTATGTCACGGTTATTTGGGATATTTCCTCCGTAGAAGACCCCCCCCCCCCCGAAGTCATGACATCACGAAAGATGATTGCCCCAAACGGCTGCTGGATGTGATACATCTCTTGTCTAATATCTAAATCAGTGATCTTGGCCTTTGCTTCGGCCCACTGTTTGAGATGATCTGGCAGCGTAGAATTCTGCTGGTCAAGTAGGAACGCCCTCATGTGATGGAGTGTGTAGTAGGATTCCTTCTTACTATTTTCCGGCTGCTTCACGTAGGGGAACTCCGTTACATGGTTGAAGACGTGCCTGCCGAACTTGACCTTTGTACGCACGAAGGTGGTGCCTTCCGTCGAGGCAAAGCCAGTGAGAGCATCATCCAAAACTTCCTTGATCTTGTCATAGTTTTTCTTCTTTTTAGACTCCCCGAGTCAAAATACGTGGCGTGGGAATGCTTCGGTGATAAGGAGATGAGCGTGCAGTGTTCATCTCTGCGCAAAAAATTCAAATGGAATGTGTTGGAAAAAGAATGATGATAATCTAATAAAGCCAATCGACGGTGGCGAGTGAATAACGACTTACTCGGGAAAGTAAGGCACGAGAATGTATTCATTTGTCTTGTTCGCCACGAGGATTCTTTTTAGGTACGAGGCCACGATACGTCGTTTGGCGGGGGAACCCAAGCAGCCATCACGCATGTAGTAGGGGTCCACTATAGTGATGCCCGGTGTGTTCTCTCTAATGATCTGCATGGCCAGGCTGAGAGAAAACAGACGGACCATGGTATAGTGCAGCGGGTATAGGTGGAACATATTGAAGATGTCGTCGAACCGCAGGAAGAACATATCCGCAGGGGCATTTTCGACGAAGCCCAAGCCTGGTGGCACCTTAACCACGAATACCGGGTGCGAGGGATCTTTCTCCGATAGAAGGCGTCTCTCTATCGTCAGCACACCGTCATGCACACTCTGCAGTTCCGAACTGGCGAGCTTCCGCAAATTCTTAGGTAGCATGGTCTCACCCGCCACATGAATCCTCCACATAATACCCTCGGGTCTTGGTGGCCCGTCCCGAAACCTGATCGGATTCGCAGTTGTTGACGCCACCGGCTGGCTCGAGCTGCTAGATTTTCTTTTCCTGCCCTTTTTTCCTTTTGGAGAGTGGGCAGGCACCGCAATCTGAGCACCGACCGCCTTATGTAGTGTGTCAGGGCTTAGAATAAGGGGCCGGTTGGTTGTATCAGCTGGCTATGTAAAGGCGCAAGCTGGAGGCGTCTCCTAAGAACCAAACAGACGCTTGGTGATAGTGGATTTCTCTGTGGGGCCACCAGTTAGGTCTTCGTTGCTAAACTGAGTGTTGAAGAAGGGATCATTCCAGTCTTCGTCGTCCTCAGCCGGATCCTGCGCCATGTGCATATCATCAAGATGATCATCCGACCCACTGCGTGGAGGTGACGGCGAGGGCGGTAAGGGGGCCTTGCCACCGCTTGTCACTGGCACGACAGGCGGTGCTGTTGTCTGTGGCGTGATGGCCCCCGCCGTACCCAAACGGATCATGCTCTTTGGCCATTGCAAGAATAAGCCGAAGCAAGTTCTGAGGACAGCCGGCTCTTCTTCATCCGCTCTTGGGGGTTGAATGGGAGGTTCCAGGTCGTCGCAGCCCCTTAGCACCCGACTAATTTTAACCCTGTGCACGCTATCTGGCATCGGCCTTGAGTGGAACGTGCGCTGCAAGGGTTGAACGATGGTACCCTTGGCAACATCCCTCAGCTCGTTGTTCACGTAGCATAAGAGAGTGCAAGGAACATCCGTCTGCGGAAAACATGTACGGCGTCGTCAGAGATGCCATAAGAGTAATAGATGGCGTGAAAGGCGGTAAAGCAATTTGTTTACCGTGATGGCGTCGAGATCGGCTAATGTCGACGCACCGCATACGGCGACGGGCGTGCAAGAGACGGAAGGGCTGCTTGATGGCGCGGTGCTGGCCGCCGGTGTATTCTCCCTACCGACGGGTGCTTGGAGCTCCGCTATCGCCGCGACGATGGCAGGGGCACCAACATGTACTCCGGCGCCGCGGTGATGGCAGGGGGAGTCACTAACACTTGCGGCGCCGCGGTGCTAGCGGGCAGAGTCACGAACACATAGTTCGCCTAATTCGTCGGTACCGTGTTGTTCGAGTGGCTACTGACCATGCTTGGAAACGGGCACGGCCCTACTCTACCACCCGTACTCCAGTTCGCTATTGACTCCACCAAGGTAGGCAGGAAGGACGTGAGGGTGATTGCCAGGTTGTCTTGGACGATCTGCGGGATCCGTGCCACTTGTTCCTTAAGTTCTTGAACCTCACGGTTTTCCTCCTCGCTCCTTCCCGACGGCGCCACATGCGTCCTCGGCAGTGGACCAAAATGATCCACCCAATTCTTACCCCCGAGGCCGGCCAGACGGCCAGCCGACGACGACTTCTTCGTAACCGGCTCTATTTTCTTGGCCCGGTTCATCGCCCTGTTAAAAGGGTTATCCCACCGGTTGGCCACCGTCGACCCCTGGGATGAGGAACCCTGGGATCCATGACTAGCAACAATTTCCTCCTCCTGCAGAAGAAGTAACAGTGAATCGTTTAGATCATCGATTAGATTGCAATCGAGTTGATCCGCGGTAATTAGATTATACTTACCACAATTTCCTCGAATTCCTTCACCGCAGGATCCACGGTGAGTTGTTTGTTTTTTGGGTCCACATGGTAACGGGCCCTGATGAAGTTTCGAACCTGCCCGGGTTCGAATTTCGCAAAGGGGTTTTCTATCTCCTTGGATCTATACTCTTCGTCCTCCTTATTCCATTTGGCCTCCGCGGTTCTGTATCCACCAGATCCGAGATGGTGATGACCTATATCCATCGCCTGCAGCACCTTTCCCTGATTACTATTGGCCAGGGCTCTTTCAGATTCACATCTCTCCTTGAACTCCCGGAACTGATCTTCGGTGATCTGTGGGTCAATCTTTTGGATCTCCTCGAGACTTTTGCCTTCTTTATAGATCTTCTTCTTTATCCGGGTTCTCCAGCTGGCCAGGGCGGTGCTCATCTTTGTGAGGGCGGATTTGTTTACTTCGTTCCCATGATAATTTGTGTTCTGATACTTAGCGGGGAACTTGTATCTTGCGTGCAGCTTCTCGAAGAGGAGTGTGCGCAAGTGGCCATTATCTTTATGCCGGAGATTCTCGGTGTTGATCGAGATGGTTGTCCGGGTGATCGCCGCCACTTGCCCACCGTACCCTTTGACGACAAGGGCAGGCTCCAAAGGAACCCCTGATGGGCTCACTTCGGTAATTTCCTCCCTGACGGTGCCGACCGTGTTCGGGTGCCGGTCCTTCGGCTTCTTCTTCTTAGGAGGATTCTACCACTCCCTGTGCCTTCGCCGCCATCAATTGTTTCAACACCCGTCGTTCCTTCGGCTTCTTCCTCCGCGTCTTCCATC
This sequence comes from Avena sativa, assembly GCA_916181665.1. Classification (NCBI taxonomy): domain Eukaryota; kingdom Viridiplantae; phylum Streptophyta; class Magnoliopsida; order Poales; family Poaceae; genus Avena; species Avena sativa. Next base: position 14,613,613 of record OV702286.1, on the reverse strand, counting down.
TCATCATCCTCGCTCTCCGAAGGATGGTATTCTTCATCGTCTTCTAGCCGCTGGGCCGCCTCCTAGAATGTCAATTGTTTATTCGGAGGTCTGAGTTCTCCTTCGGCGCTGATGCGCTTAGAACATCCAGCCTCGTCGTTGTCACACATATTTGCACTAATAAAAACAAATAATTGGTTAAATGCACGGAAAAATCCGGCATGACCTTTGCTAATTTTCTTAAACTAGGAGTGCCCGATTTCTACCGAAACGGAAGTTAATCAACATTCCGGCAAAAATCGGGACTCATTTCATACAAGAACCTGCATACAGATCATACACCTACATCATGGACTTGCCATTTCAAAACTGATATGTTGCATAGGAGATTCACGGCAGTAAAAAAGCAATGTATACATAGCTACAACAATAACAACAACACTGCACAGCAATAACAGCAGCATGTATAGCTATAGCAATAACAGCAGCAATATGTGCAAAAAGACTCGGGAACATTTGAAACTTTTAACACTGTCAACAGCACATCAAGCACTGTCAACAACCTCACTATCATAAAACATGTACTACTTCAGACTAAGGACCAAGGATTTCTATACTAGAAGATCATTATAAAGCATATTTGTAGAGGAAACAGAATTCCAGATAAAGCACCAAGGATTTCCTAGTTTAAATATAAAATCATTCTATACTTATAGCACCTGTCATTATATGACAGTATGGATCATCAGTAAATGTGTACACATTGTTTCAAGTACTCATATCATGCTCTGTTTCACAGTATTGTTTCAAGTACTCATAAAACACAGTATAAAATAGGAAACATAATCCACAACTAAAGAAGCTTGGATACAAACACATATCATGCTCTGCTATAGTCTGTAGTTGGTGTTTCCTGGGTTGTTTTCGAGATTGTAGTTTCCTGGGTGTGTTGGTGTTTTCTGGCAGCTATAGTCTGTAGTTGTCTGAGTGCTGGAAAATGAATTTTGTAACAAACTCGTTGGTTTCAGTAATGGGAACCGGGGCGAGGTCCTTTTTATCTAAAAATAAACCTGTTGATGGTTGTAATATGTTATTATCTCAGTAATTAGTAACAAACTGACAAGGAATCCCAAGCAAAGTCGTCATCCGCATAATGCGTGAACTACTATCAGCAACATTCCGGATATATTTTCCTATGTTGTCGACAGTACCAAAAAATCTAGCAGAGGTATCATATAACCTTTAACAGGGGTTGGGTGCTAAATGAGAGGCTTGGCGGTCTGTCTCCTTCCGTCTCGTCGATTTACTCTGTCAGGGCTTGGGGTTGCAAACTCAGCATGTATTTGGCCAGTGCTCAACGCCTAATAATCATAGCGATGAACGACAGTATGTGAGTGCATAGTTGGGTCATTGGGTGCTCTAAAGTGTACAAGACTGCTGACAGACGCCAGAGCTAAATGACACCGCATACATAACCTTGCGCTGATCGATGTGTGTCAAATTAGACTCTGTTTACTCTCTCGCAGATGAACTATTTTCTCTCCTATGCATGTATATGTAAGCTCTCGAAAATACGAAGTCCCTGCAATACTAGCAACCGCGTGCCAAGAACTAG